>OX031041.1:2500-2402500 GCA_943735995.1 Sesia bembeciformis
GGCGGAGCTCAGCGCGCTTCGCCTCCACCTCTCTCGGCGTCGGAACTCGTTCCCGTTCCGACTCCTCCTCCTCGCGCCAGTAGTGAACCGACGCGAGAACCTCCGCGTCCAGGTCCCAGGGGAGGGACGCCGCCAGCGCGCATGCCGCCGCGAAGGACACCGTGCGGTATCCTCGGCACGCCCTGATCGCCATCGCCCTCTGCGGAGCGCGCAGGTGGGCGACTGTGCGTCTGTTGAGGGCGCTCGCCCAAACGGGCGCCCCGTACAGGGCCATCGAGCGGACGACCCCGACGTACAGACGCCGACACGACACGTCCGGTCCCCCGAGATTTGGCAGCAGGCTCCCAAGAGCCGCCGCCGCGCTCAACAGTTTCGGCGCCAAGCGGCGGAAGTGCGCCACAAAGGTCCATCGACCGTCCAGCACCAGGCCCAGGTATCGCATCGTCGGCTCTATACCGATGCGAACACCTCCCACAACGATGCCCGATCCCGCGGGTGGCGCTCTGCGAGGTCCGTGGAAGCACAGAGCCTCGGACTTGCCGAGGGCCACCTCGAGGCCTAGCCTGCGGATCCGACCCACTACGTGCGCCACGCCGGCGGTGGCGAGCAGGCGACACTCCCTGTACGTCTTGCCGCGGGCCGTCACCAACGTGTCGTCGGCGTAACAGGTCACGTCGACGCCGCGAAGGTTACCGCCCCGCAGCACCCAGTCGTAGCCGATGTTCCACAGGAGCGGCCCGAGGACCGACCCCTGCGGGACACCGCACGACATCTCGCGCCTGCACCACTCGTCCCGGCCAGGGTACGACACGTACCGATCCGACAGGTAGGCCCGGATCGTGTGGCGGAGGTAGCGGGGCACTCGGTGGTATTTGAGCGCCTCTCCTATACAACTCCAGGGCAGGCTGTTGAACGCATTGGCGATGTCGAGCGACACCGCCAACACGATCTCGCCCCGGGAGACCGCAACCTCCGCCAGGGCCTTCACCCTCAGGATGGCGTGGACGGTCGACCTTCCCCGTCTAAAACCGAACTGGCTGTCGGCCAGGTCGGGGCCCACCCTCTCCAGGTGTTTGACGAGGCGTGCGGCAATTACGCGCTCGAAGAGCTTGCCGGCCTCGTCGAGCAGAACGATGGGGCGGTACGCGGAGGGCGAGTCCGCCGGACGCCCGTCCTTTCTCAGGAGAACCAGTCGACCGGTTTTCCATTGTCGCGGAAACCGTCCCTGCTCGAGGCAGGTGTCGAGTAGCCTCCTGAATCTGGAGCCCAAGGCCCCGAGGGCGTACATCAAAGCGCGACCGGGTATTCCATCGGGTCCAGGGGCCGTGTTCTTGGCGCGGAGCCTCAACACGGCCCCGCCCAGCTCCCCCTCGGACACCGCCGGCACCGCAGCGTCCTCGTCCTCCTCGGTCGCAATCGGCGCCATCGTCGGAGGAGTGTGCTCCGGCCTGTTCGGGAACAGAGCCGCGACCACATTGTTCACCAGCTGGGGCTGGAGACTCTGCGTCAGTGGGGAGGCAAGGGGGCGCAGCTTACCCCTGACCATGCGGTACGGCCGTCCCCATGGATCACGGTCCAGAGTCCCCAGCAACTCCTGTCTGGCCGCGGCCTTGGCCCGACTGATGGCCGCCTTCAAAGCCCGCTTTGCGCTCCTGTACGCGTCGTATCGCAGCGCCTCGCCGGCTTCGTCCCGCCGTCTCCTCCGACGTTGCCTAGCGTACTGGCGTCTCGCGGCCGCGCATGACGTGCGCAACTCGGCGATTTCGGTAGACCACCAGTACACCTGTCCTCTCGGCGGCCGAGGCCCCGTCCGAGGCATCGACGCGTCGCATATGCGCGTCAACGACGCTCGCAGCGACTCTGCCTCCTCGTCCACATTTGAAGCGCCATCGGTCGAAGGCTCCCCCCAAGTCTCAACCAGGGAAGCCTCCTTCAGACGCTCCTTGTCGAGGCGCTTCAACACCCAACGCGGGCCGCCGGTCTGGTACGACCGAACCGGTGCCGCTGACAGTGTGGGGACGCTGAATTTTATGTACCGATGATCGGACAGCGTCTCCACATCTTCCGACACCGCCCAGTCGTGGACGCGGCGCGCCAGTGCGGGGCTAGCGAACGTAACGTCCACTATAGACCCGCCCCGTTGGCGCACGCACGTGTCGACCGACCCTCGGTTGAGGAGGCACAGTCCCGCCGCCACGGCCCACTGCTCCAACACAGCACCCCGCGCGTCAGTGACGGGAGATCCCCACGCCTCAGATTTGGCGTTGAGATCACCCATCACCAGAGCGGGGTGGCGACTCCGGCCCAGGAGAGCCCCGACCTCGTCCAGAAACCTCTCGAAATCGGAGAGGTTTCTATTGGGGGAGAAGTAGACACCTATGGTCGTGATCTCCCCCAGCAGGGCCGCGACGCATCCACGACCCTTCGCTACGTTTACGAAAGGCGGGGAGCCGGCGGAGCCCTGACGGAACAGGGCCACGGAGCCGTCACTCGCCGCCGCCCAGTTCTCATTGTCGGGGACGAAGTAAGGCTCCGCGACCGCGGCCACCTGGGTCGACCACTCCGCCATAGTCTGCAGGAGTAAGTCCTGCGCTCTGGCGCAGTGGTTCAGGTTCGCCTGTACTATGTTGAGGGCCATTTACACTGGCGGCCGTACGTCCTCCTCCATCGCCACTGAGGGCTGCGGGGGACCGCCCGATTGTGCGGGCGGCCCTTTCGCTCCGGCGGAGGCAGTTTTCTTCCCCCCTTTGTTCTTTGGTGGGGGGGCTGTGCATGCCTTGCTGCCCATTCGGTGATCCGCAGGTCTACTGGCTGCCGAGCACAGTGCACAGTGCGGGAGGGCCGAGCAGCAGCTCGCCTTGTGGCCCGCTTGACCGCAGCGGTAGCATTGCTCGCTACGGTCCACGTCGGAGGCGCACTGCACTCGCACGTGCCCGATCTCCAGGCACCGGTAACAGCGCAAGGGTCTCGGCTCGAGCAGCCTAACCTGAGCCGAGACCCATCCCACCAGCAGACGTCCGCTGTCGGCGACCTTCTTCGCCGCCGCAACCGGACAGCGCACCACAACACTGGCGAGGCCAGACCGATCGCTTCTGAGTTCGCCCGACCGAACGCCGTCCTCTGGGCATCCGCCGACACGTGCGACGGCCGCTCTCACATCTTCGGCGGGTTGAGATATGTCCAGGCCGGAGATGCGAAGCTCAGCGCACTTCGTAGGCCTGGAGACCCGAACGTCCTCCGCCTTGAAAAGTTCCCGCAGCTTCTGCGCGAGAACGTCCGCCTTATCGCCACTCGTAGAGCCCGGCACCTGGAGCATGCGCGCCCCCGTGGCCGCCTGCCTGAGTCGCAGGGACGGTATTCCTAGGGCAGCGATGTCGATGCTGCCCTGGGCCGCGGCGAGGGCCTTCCCGTAGGTCAGGCCGCGGTCTTCGGCTCCCGGCTGCAGCGTGATGACCACGGCCGTCGACCGAGGCGGGCGAAGCCTCACCTTATGCGGGGCGGGGGCGGTCTTTGCAGGTTCCGCCCCAGACGCCTTGCCCTTTCGACCCCTTTTTACCACGGTAGTCCAGGGCTGGTCCATGGACTCCGGTGGAGGCGGCAGCGCGCGGGGCTGCCGGGGGGTCTGTGCCGCCTTTTTAGCGGCCACCGCCGGCTTCGTGGCAGTAGTCTGCCCCTTCTTCCCCCTTTGGGGTTTGGAGGTATCCGTAGGCTGCGTGCCGCCGTCGGGACGAGGGCCGGCCGTCGACGACGGCCTGTGCAGCCTACTGTCGCCAGCTAACGCTGGACGGACCCGTTTGGCTGGGAGGAGTCTATCCTCCAGCGCCTCCAACCTCGCATTCATCATGGTCCCCGCGTGGACCATGAAGGTGCGGAGAAGCTCCTCCGTTTCCATTGGGGAAGAGGATGGCCGCTGCGTCTGCGGTGGAGGGAGGACCTCCACAGGCTCAGTCACAGGGAGAGCGGCGCTCTGCCGCTCGGTGACCCGCTCGAGTTGAGCCCGAAGGTCCGAGATCTCGGCCTCTAGGCGGACGATGTTCGCCTGCTGTCGAGCCGACACCTCGGATGCTGTCTGTGCGCTGAGCTCCTCAATGGACTCCGCCACCGACCCCGCTGCGTCCTTTAGGGCACGCACAAAGGTGCCCTTCAGGTTGCCGGACTTTGAGGCCACCATCCTGATGACCTCCACGCAGTCCAGCGCCTTCTTGGTCGGGTCCGAGCTCGAACTCGGTCCTACCACGCCCGCCGTCGACTTCTTGGGCCGAATCTTCTTTGCCATGGCGGCAACCTCCTCCTCATCCGCGAGCCTCAACTCCTCTCTCTTTGCGGACAGGAATTCGGACTTCGCCTTGGCCAAGCCCACGTACTGCCCGGTAGAGGGAGGACGACCCCTACCTCTTTTCGCCTTCTCCCCTTTTTTTTTTCCCGAATTCGAATTCGGGGCGGACTCCTGACTGGAGTCTGAACCCGAACTGATAATAGAACGGGGCCGCTTGCGGTCCAGCCAAAACCGGCTCCGACGTCCCAAAACTGGGGACTCCTTCCCACTATGTCTGGAGTCAGTCTCTGACCCCAGACGCATCTCCGCGTCGGCGGCCGAAGCCTCCGACCCACTAACGTCACTGATTTGGTTTTTATTAGTTCTATTCATTACAAATCCCACGAGTATGGGGGAAATATGTAGTCCACCCAGGCAGTGCCCCCTGTGCCTGGGTAACCCTAATACCGCTGGGAGGTCGGGCGGTATCCCAGGGTTGGCCACTCACGACTGATATGCCCCTCAGCCGCTCGATACCGAGCATCCTGACGCCGTGCAAGGCCCCAAAAGGGGGGCGCCTCAACGTCAGGAATTAGGGGTTTTTTTATAGAGGTGGACTCCTCGCGGTCCGGCCAATGAAGGCAAGACCCCCGCCCCCGAAGGGCTACGGTGTGGTAGCGGGGTTACTGGGCACCCGCCCCATAGCCTTTCGACTGTGGCCCCAACCTGCTCCAACGGTGTCCTGGTCCTAAATTAGGACGGACCCGTCTGTACTAATTTACTCGTTCTCCGCTGTGCCCTCTGATCATTCAGAGGGACACGCGGAGAAACCCACCGTCTCGAATGCGAGAGCCCACTCAATTGGGCCCCGCCTACGTTCCCTTCATTGCTCTCCACTGTGCCCTCTGCTCTTTCAGAGGGACACGCAGAGAAACGCCACTATCTGGAAGGCGAAAGACCACATTGGACTCTGCCTTCCTACCTTCGGTTTGCCAGGATATTAGCCAACAGCCACCAAGATCTCCCAAGAGAAGAGAAGTCGCTGACTGTTGCCCAGGGTGCACCGTCCCGGATCTGTCGTTGAGCCACCGTTCCCTGCGAACGTATCCACAGGGACAAATAGACCAGCGACAGCCCGGGCACTCGAGGAGGTTTCCCGGCCACGCCACCCCAACCTAACCTAACCTAACCTAACCTAACCTAACCTAACCTAACCTAACCTAACCTAACCTAACCTAACCTAACCTAACCTAACCTAACCTAACCTAACCTTTTTTTTTTTTTTTTTTTGGTCACGGGGGGGAAATCTTCTCAAGATACCCGACCTTCTGGGGGGAAGGCCGGGTTATGTGGGATTCCTACCCACTAAAACCCCCTCGGTGGTCCTCCTCAACGCACGCGTAGAGGGGCTCCGGGATCTCCGGCGGAACACACCGGTGCCCCTCCAGTGCTCCGTTCTTCACCCATCCTCTGGGGAGACCATACGCGCCTCCCCCAACACCCTCGCAGTGTTCTACGACAGCACCGGTCCACAACAAGGTGCTGCCGTCCTTCTCTCACGGGGCCGCATGAATGGACGCACGGAGCCCCCACTCCGAGCGGCCGCGGCTCCGTCACTCCAGTAGTTCACTAGACTACTGGGCTGAGGGGCCGGGGCGATTGTCGCCGCCGCCCCGGCGCCTCCGTCTCCGAGCAGGATCGGCCCTCTCCCGATCCCGCTCGGCGGCCTCCTTCTGAACCAGGACGGTTTCGCAGAAGGAGGCCACGGCCCTCCACGCCGATTCCCCCGCCAGCATAGCCGACACTAGTGCTGGCAGGGACAGGTCCTGCCCGATTTCGTGGACCAGGGTCCGCCGCTCAGCGTCCCAAGCTGGACATTGCTCGAGCGTGTGCTGAGCGGAATCCCGGTCCCCTCCGCATTGGTGGCATTGCGCCGTCGCCTCGCGTCCGAGCCTGCTCAGATACTCACCGAAGCAACCGTGTCCGGTGAGCATCTGGGTGAGCCTGAACGTGACTCGCCCCTCCCTCCGCAGCCAGGTCTCGAGGCATGGCAGTATCGCGCCGACAACGCGTTGGCGCATACATCGCTCCTCTCGGAGCCGCTCGCGCCACACCTCGAACGCGTGCCGTCGCTCCTGCCGCCTCAGCGCTTCGAGCGTTATCGCTGCCGAGTCCCCGCCGCCTCGTCGGATGGCACGGATTCGGTGGTAGACCCCCGCGTCCATATCCGCCAGGATGTCCAGGGGCGGGAAACGCGCCAGGACTGTTGCCGCCTCAAAGGATATCGTACGGTATCCTCGCACGATTCTGATGGCCATCTTCCGCTGCAGGCTATTGAACTTGGCTCTGCAGCGTCGGACCCCCGACAGCCTGTTCGACCACACAGGCGCCCCGTAGAGGGCCATCGATCGTACGACCCCCGCGTAGAGGCGGCGAACTTCCTCCCTCGGTCCCCCGAGATTGGGCAGCAGTCTGTGCATGGCACCCACTACCCTCTCGATCCGGGGAACCTGGCGTTCGAAGTGCTCCTCGAAGCCCCAGCGACCGTCCAGGGTGAGACCGAGGTACTTCACGTACTGACCCACTCGGACTTGCGTATCCCCTACGCGGATCGACGAGCTGGGTGGTTCCCTAGTCCTCGGTAGTTTATGGAACCACAGCGCCTCGGTTTTATGAGACGCTATCCGAAGACCCAACTCGCGAATTTTAGCGACGACGCTTGCCACCCCAAGCTCGGCGAGCTCGATGGTCCCCTCAAAGTTGTCCCCGCTGGCCAAAACGAGAGTGTCGTCTGCGTAACAGACGACGTTGACTCCGGCGGGTAGATCTATACGCAGGACCGCATCGTATGCGAGATTCCACAGAAGAGGACCCAAGACGGACCCCTGCGGAACCCCGCAGAGCACCTCCCTCCGGTGCAGTGTTCCATCCCGACCCACGTACTGGATGTACCTGTCGCGCAGGTATGCCCCGATAATGCCCTGCAGATAGGAGGGCACGTTATGGTGTACGAGTGCCCTCCTAATCGCGTCCCATGGCAAGGAATTAAACGCATTGACAATGTCGAGGCTTATTGCCAACGCCACCCCGCCACGGGACACTGTCTGTTCCGACAGGGAGCGGACGCAGAGAATCGCGTCCACCGTCGATCTCTCCCGCCGGAAGCCATACTGGCCATCGGCAAGATCGGGACCTACGCGCGACAGATGCTCGCTGAGTCGGCCGGCAAGCGTCCTTTCGAACAGTTTGCCCACCTCGTCCAGCAAGCATATGGGTCGGTATGCAGAAGGCGAATCTGCGGCCCTGCCTTCCTTCCTCAAGAGGACCAGCCTACTCTCTTTCCAGCCGATGGGAAATGTGCCCGTCCGGAGGCAGCTGTTAAACAGCCGCCTCAGCCTATCACCCAGGGCAGTCAGAGCCAACACCCAGGCGCGACCTGGAATTCCGTCGGGGCCCGGTGCGGTGTTTCTAGCTCTCAAGCGGCTAACAGCTCGATCCAGCTCCTGTTCGGTCAGTCCCAGCTCCTCGGACCAGTCCGAAGGTATCGGGGGAACCGAGGGACTCTCCTGGACCCTCGGAAAGAGGGTGCCTACCACTTTGTCCACCAGGGACGGGTCCAGGGTCTCCGTCAGCGGGGGGACCCACGGGCGCAACTTGCCGAGCACCGTCTTGTACGGTCGGCCCCATGGGTCCCTGTCCAGACCCTCGAGGAGCTCGCTCCAGGATCGAGACTTGGCATTCGCAATCGCGATTTGGAGCGCCTTCGTAGCCGCTCGATATGCCTCGTAGGCTCCGGCCACCTCTTCGGCTGTAGCTCGCCGTCTTCTTCGGGCTCTGGTGTACTGTCGTCGGGACCGCAGGCAAGCCTCGCGTGTCCGCGCGATTTCCTCTGACCACCAGTACACCGCTCTTCGTCGGGAAATGCTGGCACGGGGCATTGAGACGTCGCAGATCGACGTCATAGTGCCCCGGAACCAGGTCGCCTCTCTTTCTGGGTCGGGCAAGACCTCTTCGGAGTTCATCTCCGGCCAGGCCGCGACGCTGGCGGCAGCGACGAGCATATCTCTGTCGAGCCGCTTGAGAGACCAACGTCGCGGGGGGCTGCTATTTTGGCGGCTGGAGCCGCCGTCGGGAGGACGGAGAGCCACTTCAAAGATGATGTGGCGATGGTCCGAAAGTGTGACCACCTCCTCTGCAACCCTCCATCCCGTCACCGTGTCAATGACAGAAGGGGTCGCCCATGTAAGGTCCACGATCGACTCCCCCTGCCACCGCACACAAGTGCTTACCGACCCCCGGTTCAAAAGCCGGAGGTCCAGTCCAGCCGCCCACTCTTCTAGAGTTTCTCCCTTGGGATCGCTCCTGTGGTTCCCCCACGCTCTCGAATGAGCGTTGAAGTCCCCCAGGACGATCGTCGGGCGAGGTAGGCATCTGCGAACGCAGTCCGCCACCTTGTCCAGGTACCCCTCGTAGTCGGCGAGGGACGTGTTGGGAGATATATAGCAGCCCACTACGGCCATTCGGCCCCACTCCACTGCGACAAAGCCCTGCCCCCTTTCAAGTAAGGTGCAGGGCGGTTCTCCCTCACCTCCTCCCCAATATACCGCCACAGAGGCCCCGTCGCTGCCGAACCAGCGAGGATGGTCCGGGACGTTATAGGGCTCCGCAATGACAGCCAGGGCAACCGACCACTCCGCGATGGATTGCAGTAGGAGGTTCTGCGCATCGCGGCAGTGGTTTATGTTGCCCTGTAGCACCTTTAGGGAGGTGAAGAGGAGATGTCCATCACCTCCGTCGGGCGACAGCCTGAGCCACTGGCTACCGCCCCGGTCTGGCCCTCTGTCGCCTGAACGGCAGCAGGGGCCCTCCGTTTATTTCTGCCCTTTGGGGGGGCACATTTTTTGCTGCCGAACCTGTGGTCGGCAGGACGACCGAGGTCCGAGCAGAGGGGGCACTTCAGCACCCGAGCAGTGCACTGGCTTGCCCTGTGGTCGGGCTCGCCGCAAGTGTAGCACCTAGTGCTCCGGTCGACAGTGCTGGAGCACTGCCTCCTGACGTGCCCCGTTTCGAAGCACCGGTAGCACTGCAACGGCCGCGCTGCCAGCACCTCGACCCTTGAGGACACCCATTCTACGCGGATGCGTTTCGCTGGTGCCAGCTTGTGCACCGCGGCGGCCGGGCATCGGACCCACACCGATCCCAGGGAGGTGGGCGAACGACGAATTTCGCCCACCTTCACGTCATCCGACGCGCAGCCGCCCGCCTCGGCAACCGCAGACGCCACCTCCTGTGGGGTGACGGCATCATCCAGATCCATCACCCGCACTTCAGCCATTTTCACAGGGCGAGCTATTTTGATATTGAGCTCCTGGAGAGCTTCCCTCATCCGACCGGCCAGGCTGTCAGCCTTTAAGGCGCAGTCGGGGCCAGACAACTCCAAGAGTAACCCGCCGGTTACCGTCTTTTTCTGCCGAACTGTATCAATGCCCAGTTCGGACAGCTTTATTTTCCTCTTAGCTGTAGCCATCACTTCCGCATAGGAGGTCGTGCTACCCTCCGGCACGGTGACAGTGATGGCCGCAGATGTCGGGAGTCTAGGCGGCTTCTGCACATTAGGTGTCTTCGCCCCGTTTCCCTTCTTGGCCGGTGCCAGGGCCGGTGCCGGCTGTCTTGGCTTGGAAGAAGCCGCCTTCTTCCTTGCCACCATCGCCCAAGTCTCCGCAGCCGGTGTCCTGGACTCCGGGGCCTGAGGTGGTACCGCCGGCGGTAGCGCCACGGGCGGAGGCAGTGCCTGCGCTCGATTGGCCTTCCTGCCCTTTTGCCTTGGTGGCATCTGCTTCTCAGGGGCCCCTTGGCACGCCGTTTTCGCCAGAGGGGGTCTTATGGCCCTGTCTGGGAATATCTCCGCCTTGAAAGCAGCCAATTTGCTTTCAATCAGAGCTCCTATCTGCTCCATTAAAGGAGTAGACGGAGCCCTGGGGACTACCTCTTTCCGACGGAGGGCACCAAGCTCATCCGTCAGTTTGTCCACCTTGGTGCTAAGGCCGGAGATTTGGGAGCGCAGCTCTGCGTTTTCTCCCTCGAGC
This sequence comes from Sesia bembeciformis, assembly GCA_943735995.1. Taxonomy (NCBI): domain Eukaryota; kingdom Metazoa; phylum Arthropoda; class Insecta; order Lepidoptera; family Sesiidae; genus Sesia; species Sesia bembeciformis. The sequence continues at coordinate 12,842 of OX031041.1, forward strand.
CTTTCCACGTTGGCATCGGCGGACAACCGCTGCGCCAGCACCTCTGTCGCGGCCTGGACCGACCGTACCGCCATGCGCAGTTCGCGGACGACCCCGCCTTTCAGGTTTCGGGACTTGTCCACGATCATCTCTATGTTTGCCAGGTCATTGGCAATGCAGACCCCGAGTTGAGCCGTTGGCTGGGTCTGCATCTCCTTCGCGAGTACCTCCGGACGCGGAAGGCTGCGCTTCGACCTGGTGTCTAATGGCGCTACCGACGCTTCCCCGTCCTCGCCAGACCGCACACTCCCGACCAGGCTCCTTTTCGGGTTCGGCAAGTCCGAAATGCCGGCCAACTCCTTCGGTCGGATCCTCTTTCTCGACCGTGAACGGTCGAGGTCGGACGCTGTTGACGTCAGAGACGCGACGGACATGAATGAAGAGTCCGACTCCGCCCCGTCCACGTCACTCTCTGCCCGCACGCCAGCAGGCGTGTATGGGCGCGCGAATCGTCCGCGACTGTACCTAACCTAACCTAACCTAACCTAACCTTTTTTTTTTTTTTTTTTTTTTTTAACGTGGGGAAATCCTCATTGGATACCCTTCCGCTGGGGACAGGCGGAGGGTTATGCCGGACTCCTACCGGCTAAAACCCCACGGTGTTCCGTCTGCTCACTTCGCGCCAGGGTCACGGGTGCGCTGTTAGCATTCGTCCGCGACCCCGGCTGTGACGGCCCGCTAGTGCGGGCCCCGGTCTCTGGTTTGTTTGCCGGTCCTGGAGGGTGGGCGTCGCTCGGGAACACGCGAGCTGAGCGCCCATTTCTTCTTATGAGCCCTTATGGTTTGGTCGACGAACTTCCCCGCGTTCACCGGCCGGGCTCATTTTATTGTGGGGGCAGATCGCGGGCGTAAGCCCGTCTTCTGCGCCCGGTTCGCCTGCGGCGCAGCGGGTCAGTAGCCTCCTGCTCTCTGGCCCGCTCCGCCGCTTCCTTCTGGAGCATCACATTCTCGCAGAAGGTCGTCACTGCTTTCCACGACCCCTCGTCACCGACCATAGCTCTCACTACAGCTGGCAAGGAGAGGTCGCTGCCTATTACTGCGCCGAGAGAGGCGCGCTGCTCCTCCCAGGCCGGACACGCTTCCAGCGTGTGCTGGGCCGTCTCCTCCGGGCAGCCGTCGCAGTGTGGACACACCGCGGTCGGCTCTCTCCCGATCCTGTGCAGGTACTTCCCGAAACAGCCATGTCCCGAGAGCACCTGCGTCGACCGGAAGGTCAGGACTCCGTGTCGTCTGTCCAGCCACTGGTTTAAGACCGGACGGACCGCCTCCACCGTCCTGGCTCCGGCGCCGGGACACCCCAGCCTCTGTCGCCACTCTTCGATCATGGCCCGGCGGAGCTCAGCGCGCTTCGCCTCCACCTCTCTCGGCGTCGGAACTCGTTCCCGTTCCGACTCCTCCTCCTCGCGCCAGCAGTGAACCGACGCGAGAACCTCCGCGTCCAGGTCCCAGGGGAGGGACGCCGCCAGCGCGCATGCCGCCGCGAAGGACACCGTGCGGTATCCTCGGCACGCCCTGATCGCCATCGCCCTCTGCGGAGCGCGCAGGTGGGCGACTGTGCGTCTGTTGAGGGCGCTCGCCCAAACGGGCGCCCCGTACAGGGCCATCGAGCGGACGACCCCGACGTACAGACGCCGACACGACACGTCCGGTCCCCCGAGATTTGGCAGCAGGCTCCCAAGAGCCGCCGCCGCGCTCAACAGTTTCGGCGCCAAGCGGCGGAAGTGCGCCACAAAGGTCCATCGACCGTCCAGCACCAGGCCCAGGTATCGCATCGTCGGCTCTATACCGATGCGAACACCTCCCACAACGATGCCCGATCCCGCGGGTGGCGCTCTGCGAGGTCCGTGGAAGCACAGAGCCTCGGACTTGCCGAGGGCCACCTCGAGGCCTAGCCTGCGGATCCGACCCACTACGTGCGCCACGCCGGCGGTGGCGAGCAGGCGACACTCCCTGTACGTCTTGCCGCGGGCCGTCACCAACGTGTCGTCGGCGTAACAGGTCACGTCGACGCCGCGAAGGTTACCGCCCCGCAGCACCCAGTCGTAGCCGATGTTCCACAGGAGCGGCCCGAGGACCGACCCCTGCGGGACACCGCACGACATCTCGCGCCTGCACCACTCGTCCCGGCCAGGGTACGACACGTACCGATCCGACAGGTAGGCCCGGATCGTGTGGCGGAGGTAGCGGGGCACTCGGTGGTATTTGAGCGCCTCTCCTATACAACTCCAGGGCAGGCTGTTGAACGCATTGGCGATGTCGAGCGACACCGCCAACACGATCTCGCCCCGGGAGACCGCAACCTCCGCCAGGGCCTTCACCCTCAGGATGGCGTGGACGGTCGACCTTCCCCGTCTAAAACCGAACTGGCTGTCGGCCAGGTCGGGGCCCACCCTCTCCAGGTGTTTGACGAGGCGTGCGGCAATTACGCGCTCGAAGAGCTTGCCGGCCTCGTCGAGCAGAACGATGGGGCGGTACGCGGAGGGCGAGTCCGCCGGACGCCCGTCCTTTCTCAGGAGAACCAGTCGACCGGTTTTCCATTGTCGCGGAAACCGTCCCTGCTCGAGGCAGGTGTCGAGTAGCCTCCTGAATCTGGAGCCCAAGGCCCCGAGGGCGTACACCAAAGCGCGACCGGGTATTCCATCGGGTCCAGGGGCCGTGTTCTTGGCGCGGAGCCTCAACACGGCCCCGCCCAGCTCCCCCTCGGACACCGCCGGCACCGCAGCGTCCTCGTCCTCCTCGGTCGCAATCGGCGCCATCGTCGGAGGAGTGTGCTCCGGCCTGTTCGGGAACAGAGCCGCGACCACATTGTTCACCAGCTGGGGCTGGAGACTCTGCGTCAGTGGGGAGGCAAGGGGGCGCAGCTTACCCCTGACCATGCGGTACGGCCGTCCCCATGGATCACGGTCCAGAGTCCCCAGCAACTCCTGTCTGGCCGCGGCCTTGGCCCGACTGATGGCCGCCTTCAAAGCCCGCTTTGCGCTCCTGTACGCGTCGTATCGCAGCGCCTCGCCGGCTTCGTCCCGCCGTCTCCTCCGACGTTGCCTAGCGTACTGGCGTCTCGCGGCCGCGCATGACGTGCGCAACTCGGCGATTTCGGTAGACCACCAGTACACCTGTCCTCTCGGCGGCCGAGGCCCCGTCCGAGGCATCGACGCGTCGCATATGCGCGTCAACGACGCTCGCAGCGACTCTGCCTCCTCGTCCACATTTGAAGCGCCATCGGTCGAAGGCTCCCCCCAAGTCTCAACCAGGGAAGCCTCCTTCAGACGCTCCTTGTCGAGGCGCTTCAACACCCAACGCGGGCCGCCGGTCTGGTACGACCGAACCGGTGCCGCTGACAGTGTGGGGACGCTGAATTTTATGTACCGATGATCGGACAGCGTCTCCACATCTTCCGACACCGCCCAGTCGTGGACGCGGCGCGCCAGTGCGGGGCTAGCGAACGTAACGTCCACTATAGACCCGCCCCGTTGGCGCACGCACGTGTCGACCGACCCTCGGTTGAGGAGGCACAGTCCCGCCGCCACAGCCCACTGCTCCAACACAGCACCCCGCGCGTCAGTGACGGGAGATCCCCACGCCCCTGATTTGGCGTTGAGATCACCCATCACCAGAGCGGGGTGGCGACTCCGGCCCAGGAGAGCCCCGACCTCGTCCAGAAACCTCTCGAAATCGGAGAGGCTTCTATTGGGGGAGAAGTAGACACCTATGGTCGTGATCTCCCCCAGCAGGGCCGCGACGCATCCACGACCCTTCGCTACGTTTACGAAAGGCGGGGAGCCGGCGGAGCCCTGACGGAACAGGGCCACGGAGCCGTCACTCGCCGCCGCCCAGTTCTCATTGTCGGGGACGAAGTAAGGCTCCGCGACCACGGCCACCTGGGTCGACCACTCCGCCATAGTCTGCAGGAGTAAGTCCTGCGCTCTGGCGCAGTGGTTCAGGTTCGCCTGTACTATGTTGAGGGCCATTTACACTGGCGGCCGTACGTCCTCCTCCATCGCCACTGAGGGCTGCGGGGGACCGCCCGATTGTGCGGGCGGCCCTTTCGCTCCGGCGGAGGCAGTTTTCTTCCCCCCTTTGTTCTTTGATGGGGGGGCTGTGCATGCCTTGCTGCCCATTCGGTGATCCGCAGGTCTACTGGCTGCGGAGCACAGTGCACAGTGCGGGAGGGCCGAGCAGCAGCTCGCCTTGTGGCCCGCTTGACCGCAGCGGTAGCATTGCTCGCTACGGTCCACGTCGGAGGCGCACTGCACTCGCACGTGCCCGATCTCCAGGCACCGGTAACAGCGCAAGGGTCTCGGCTCGAGCAGCCTAACCTGAGCCGAGACCCATCCCACCAGCAGACGTCCGCTGTCGGCGACCTTCTTCGCCGCCGCAACCGGACAGCGCACCACAACACTGGCGAGGCCAGACCGATCGCTTCTGAGTTCGCCCGACCGAACGCCGTCCTCTGGGCATCCGCCGACACGTGCGACGGCCGCTCTCACATCTTCGGCGGGTTGAGATATGTCCAGGCCGGAGATGCGAAGCTCAGCGCACTTCGTAGGCCTGGAGACCCGAACGTCCTCCGCCTTGAAAAGTTCCCGCAGCTTCTGCGCGAGAACGTCCGCCTTATCGCCACTCGTAGAGCCCGGCACCTGGAGCATGCGCGCCCCCGTGGCCGCCTGCCTGAGTCGCAGGGACGGTATTCCTAGGGCAGCGATGTCGATGCTGCCCTGGGCCGCGGCGAGGGCCTTCCCGTAGGTCAGGCCGCGGTCTTCGGCTCCCGGCTGCAGCGTGATGACCACGGCCGTCGACCGAGGCGGGCGAAGCCTCACCTTATGCGGGGCGGGGGCGGTCTTTGCAGGTTCCGCCCCAGACGCCTTGCCCTTTCGACCCCTTCTTACCACGGTAGTCCAGGGCTGGTCCATGGACTCCGGTGGAGGCGGCAGCGCGCGGGGCTGCCGGGGGGTCTGTGCCGCCTTTTTAGCGGCCACCGCCGGCTTCGTGGCAGTAGTCTGCCCCTTCTTCCCCCTTTGGGGTTTGGAGGTATCCGTAGGCTGCGTGCCGCCGTCGGGACGAGGGCCGGCCGTCGACGACGGCCTGTGCAGCCTACTGTCGCCAGCTAACGCTGGACGGACCCGTTTGGCTGGGAGGAGTCTATCCTCCAGCGCCTCCAACCTCGCATTCATCATGGTCCCCGCGTGGACCATGAAGGTGCGGAGAAGCTCCTCCGTTTCCATTGGGGAAGAGGATGGCCGCTGCGTCTGCGGTGGAGGGAGGACCTCCACAGGCTCAGTCACAGGGAGAGCGGCGCTCTGCCGCTCGGTGACCCGCTCGAGTTGCGCCCGAAGGTCCGAGATCTCGGCCTCTAGGCGGACGATGTTCGCCTGCTGTCGAGCCGACACCTCGGATGCTGTCTGTGCGCTGAGCTCCTCAATGGACTCCGCCACCGACCCCGCTGCGTCCTTTAGGGCACGCACAAAGGTGCCCTTCAGGTTGCCGGACTTTGTGGCCACCATCCTGATAACCTCCACGCAGTCCAGCGCCTTGTTGGTCGGGTCCGAGCTCGAACTCGGTCCTACCACGCCCGCCGTCGACTTCTTGGGCCGAATCTTCTTCGCCATGGCGGCAACCTCCTCCTCATCCGCGAGCCTCAACTCCTCTCTCTTTGCGGACAGGAATTCGGACTTCGCCTTGGCCAAGCCCACGTACTGCCCGGTAGAGGGGGGACGACCCCTACCTCTTTTCGCCTTCTCCCCTTTTCTTTTTCCCGAATTCGAATTCGGGGCGGACTCCTGACTGGAGTCTGAACCCGAACTGATAATAGAACGGGGCCGCTTGCGGTCCAGCCAAAACCGGCTCCGACGTCCCAAAACTGGGGACTCCTTCCCACTATGTCTGGAGTCAGTCTCTGACCCCAGACGCATCTCCGCGTCGGCGGCCGAAGCCTCCGACCCACTAACGTCACTGATTTGGTTTTTATTAGTTCTATTCATTACAAATCCCACGAGTATGGGGGAAATATGTAGTCCACCCAGGCAGTGCCCCCTGTGCCTGGGTAACCCTAATACCGCTGGGAGGTCGGGCGGTATCCCAGGGTTGGCCACTCACGACTGATATGCCCCTCAGCCGCTCGATACCGAGCATCCTGACGCCGTGCAAGGCCCCAAAAGGGGGGCGCCTCAGCGTCAGGAATTAGGGGTTTTTTTATAGAGGTGGACTCCTCGCGGTCCGGCCAATGAAGGCAAGACCCCCGCCCCCGAAGGGCTACGGTGTGGTAGCGGGGTTACTGGGCACCCGCCCCACAGCCTTTCGACTGTGGCCCCAACCTGCTCCAACGGTGTCCTGGTCCTAAATTAGGACGGAGCCGTCTGTACTAATTTCCTCGTTCTCCGCTGTGCCCTCTGATCATTCAGAGGGACACGCGGAGAAACCCACCGTCTCGAATGCGAGAGCCCACTCAATTGGGCCCCGCCTACGTTCCCTTCATTGCTCTCCACTGTGCCCTCTGCTCTTTCAGAGGGACACGCAGAGAAACGCCACTGTCTGGAAGGCGAAAGACCAAATTGGACTCTGCCTTCCTACCTTCGGTTTGCCAGGATATTAGCCAACAGCCACCAAGATCTCCCAAGAGAAGAGAAGTCGCTGACTGTTGCCCAGGGTGCACCGTCCCGGATCTGTCGTTGAGCCACCGTTCCCTGCGAACGTATCCACAGGGACAAATAGACCAGCGACAGCCCGGGCACTCGAGGAGGTTTCCCGGCCACGCCACCCCAACCTAACGCAAACCTTTTTTTTTTTTTTTTTTGGTCACGGGGGGGAAATCTTCTCAAGATACCCGACCTTCTGGGGGGAAGGCCGGGTTATGTGGGATTCCTACCCACTAAAACCCCCTCGGTGGTCCTCCTCAACGCACGCGTAGAGGGGCTCCGGGATCTCCGGCGGAACACACCGGTGCCCCTCCAGTGCTCCGTTCTTCACCCATCCTCTGGGGAGACCATACGCGCCTCCCCCAACACCCTCGCAGTGTTCTACGACAGCACCGGTCCACAACAAGGTGCTGCCGTCCTTCTCTCACGGGGCCGCATGAATGGACGCACGGAGCCCCCACTCCGAGCGGCCGCGGCTCCGTCACTCCAGTAGTTCACTAGACTACTGGGCTGAGGGGCCGGGGCGATTGTCGCCGCCGCCCCGGCGCCTCCGTCTCCGAGCAGGATCGGCCCTCTCCCGATCCCGCTCGGCGGCCTCCTTCTGAACCAGGACGGTTTCGCAGAAGGAGGCCACGGCCCTCCACGCCGATTCCCCCGCCAGCATAGCCGACACTAGTGCTGGCAGGGACAGGTCCTGCCCGATTTCGTGGACCAGGGTCCGCCGCTCAGCGTCCCAAGCTGGACATTGCTCGAGCGTGTGCTGAGCGGAATCCCGGTCCCCTCCGCATTGGTGGCATTGCGCCGTCGCCTCGCGTCCGAGCCTGCTCAGATACTCACCGAAGCAACCGTGTCCGGTGAGCATCTGGGTGAGCCTGAACGTGACTCGCCCCTCCCTCCGCAGCCAGGTCTCGAGGCATGGCAGTATCGCGCCGACAACGCGTTGGCGCATACATCGCTCCTCTCGGAGCCGCTCGCGCCACACCTCGAACGCGTGCCGTCGCTCCTGCCGCCTCAGCGCTTCGAGCGTTATCGCTGCCGAGTCCCCGCCGCCTCGTCGGATGGCACGGATTCGGTGGTAGACCCCCGCGTCCATATCCGCCAGGATGTCCAGGGGCGGGAAACGCGCCAGGACTGTTGCCGCCTCAAAGGATATCGTACGGTATCCTCGCACGATTCTGATGGCCATCTTCCGCTGCAGGCTATTGAACTTGGCTCTGCAGCGTCGGACCCCCGACAGCCTGTTCGACCACACAGGCGCCCCGTAGAGGGCCATCGATCGTACGACCCCCGCGTAGAGGCGGCGAACTTCCTCCCTCGGTCCCCCGAGATTGGGCAGCAGTCTGTGCATGGCACCCACTACCCTCTCGATCCGGGGAACCTGGCGTTCGAAGTGCTCCTCGAAGCCCCAGCGACCGTCCAGGGTGAGACCGAGGTACTTCACGTACTGACCCACTCGGACTTGCGTATCCCCTACGCGGATCGACGAGCTGGGTGGTTCCCTAGTCCTCGGTAGTTTATGGAACCACAGCGCCTCGGTTTTATGAGACGCTATCCGAAGACCCAACTCGCGAATTTTAGCGACGACGCTTGCCACCCCAAGCTCGGCGAGCTCGATGGTCCCCTCAAAGTTGTCCCCGCCGGCCAAAACGAGAGTGTCGTCTGCGTAACAGACGACGTTGACTCCGGCGGGTAGATCTATACGCAGGACCGCATCGTATGCGAGATTCCACAGAAGAGGACCCAAGACGGACCCCTGCGGAACCCCGCAGAGCACCTCCCTCCGGTGCAGTGTTCCATCCCGACCCACGTACTGGATGTACCTGTCGCGCAGGTATGCCCCGATAATGCCCTGCAGATAGGAGGGCACGTTATGGTGTACGAGTGCCCTCCTAATCGCGTCCCATGGCAAGGAATTAAACGCATTGACAATGTCGAGGCTTATTGCCAACGCCACCCCGCCACGGGACACTGTCTGTTCCGACAGGGAGCGGACGCAGAGAATCGCGTCCACCGTCGATCTCTCCCGCCGGAAGCCATACTGGCCATCGGCAAGATCGGGACCTACGCGCGACAGATGCTCGCTGAGTCGGCCGGCAAGCGTCCTTTCGAACAGTTTGCCCACCTCGTCCAGCAAGCATATGGGTCGGTATGCAGAAGGCGAATCTGCGGCCCTGCCTTCCTTCCTCAAGAGGACCAGCCTACTCTCTTTCCAGCCGATGGGAAATGTGCCCGTCCGGAGGCAGCTGTTAAACAGCCGCCTCAGCCTATCACCCAGGGCAGTCAGAGCCAACACCCAGGCGCGACCTGGAATTCCGTCGGGGCCCGGTGCGGTGTTTCTAGCTCTCAAGCGGCTAACAGCTCGATCCAGCTCCTGTTCGGTCAGTCCCAGCTCCTCGGACCAGTCCGAAGGTATCGGGGGAACCGAGGGACTCTCCTGGACCCTCGGAAAGAGGGTGCCTACCACTTTGTCCACCAGGGACGGGTCCAGGGTCTCCGTCAGCGGGGGGACCCACGGGCGCAACTTGCCGAGCACCGTCTTGTACGGTCGGCCCCATGGGTCCCTGTCCAGACCCTCGAGGAGCTCGCTCCAGGATCGAGACTTGGCATTCGCAATCGCGATTTGGAGCGCCTTCGTAGCCGCTCGATATGCCTCGTAGGCTCCGGCCACCTCTTCGGCTGTAGCTCGCCGTCTTCTTCGGGCTCTGGTGTACTGTCGTCGGGACCGCAGGCAAGCCTCGCGTGTCCGCGCGATTTCCTCTGACCACCAGTACACCGCTCTTCGTCGGGAAATGCTGGCACGGGGCATTGAGACGTCGCAGATCGACGTCATAGTGCCCCGGAACCAGGTCGCCTCTCTTTCTGGGTCGGGCAAGACCTCTTCGGAGTTCATCTCCGGCCAGGCCGCGACGCTGGCGGCAGCGACGAGCATATCTCTGTCGAGCCGCTTGAGAGACCAACGTCGCGGGGGGCTGCTATTTTGGCGGCTGGAGCCGCCGTCGGGAGGACGGAGAGCCACTTCAAAGATGATGTGGCGATGGTCCGAAAGTGTGACCACCTCCTCTGCAACCCTCCATCCCGTCACCGTGTCAATGACAGAAGGGGTCGCCCATGTAAGGTCCACGATCGACTCCCCCTGCCACCGCACACAAGTGCTTACCGACCCCCGGTTCAAAAGCCGGAGGTCCAGTCCAGCCGCCCACTCTTCTAGAGTTTCTCCCTTGGGATCGCTCCTGTGGTTCCCCCACGCTCTCGAATGAGCGTTGAAGTCCCCCAGGACGATCGTCGGGCGAGGTAGGCATCTGCGAACGCAGTCCGCCACCTTGTCCAGGTACCCCTCGTAGTCGGCGAGGGACGTGTTGGGAGATATATAGCAGCCCACTACGGCCATTCGGCCCCACTCCACTGCGACAAAGCCCTGCCCCCTTTCAAGTAAGGTGCAGGGCGGTTCTCCCTCACCTCCTCCCCAATATACCGCCACAGAGGCCCCGTCGCTGCCGAACCAGCGAGGATGGTCCGGGACGTTATAGGGCTCCGCAATGACAGCCAGGGCAACCGACCACTCCGCGATGGATTGCAGTAGGAGGTTCTGCGCATCGCGGCAGTGGTTTATGTTGCCCTGTAGCACCTTTAGGGAGGTGAAGAGGAGATGTCCATCACCTCCGTCGGGCGACAGCCTGAGCCACTGGCTACCGCCCCGGTCTGGCCCTCTGTCGCCTGAACGGCAGCAGGGGCCCTCCGTTTATTTCTGCCCTTTGGGGGGGCACATTTTTTGCTGCCGAACCTGTGGTCGGCAGGACGACCGAGGTCCGAGCAGAGGGGGCACTTCAGCACCCGAGCAGTGCACTGGCTTGCCCTGTGGTCGGGCTCGCCGCAAGTGTAGCACCTAGTGCTCCGGTCGACAGTGCTGGAGCACTGCCTCCTGACGTGCCCCGTTTCGAAGCACCGGTAGCACTGCAACGGCCGCGCTGCCAGCACCTCGACCCTTGAGGACACCCATTCTACGCGGATGCGTTTCGCTGGTGCCAGCTTGTGCACCGCGGCGGCCGGGCATCGGACCCACACCGATCCCAGGGAGGTGGGCGAACGACGAATTTCGCCCACCTTCACGTCATCCGACGCGCAGCCGCCCGCCTCGGCAACCGCAGACGCCACCTCCTGTGGGGTGACGGCATCATCCAGATCCATCACCCGCACTTCAGCCATTTTCACAGGGCGAGCTATTTTGATATTGAGCTCCTGGAGAGCTTCCCTCATCCGACCGGCCAGGCTGTCAGCCTTTAAGGCGCAGTCGGGGCCAGACAACTCCAAGAGTAACCCGCCGGTTACCGTCTTTTTCTGCCGAACTGTATCAATGCCCAGTTCGGACAGCTTTATTTTCCTCTTAGCTGTAGCCATCACTTCCGCATAGGAGGTCGTGCTACCCTCCGGCACGGTGACAGTGATGGCCGCAGATGTCGGGAGTCTAGGCGGCTTCTGCACATTAGGTGTCTTCGCCCCGTTTCCCTTCTTGGCCGGTGCCAGGGCCGGTGCCGGCTGTCTTGGCTTGGAAGAAGCCGCCTTCTTCCTTGCCACCATCGCCCAAGTCTCCGCAGCCGGTGTCCTGGACTCCGGGGCCTGAGGTGGTACCGCCGGCGGTAGCGCCACGGGCGGAGGCAGTGCCTGCGCTCGATTGGCCTTCCTGCCCTTTTGCCTTGGTGGCATCTGCTTCTCAGGGGCCCCTTGGCACGCCGTTTTCGCCAGAGGGGGTCTTATGGCCCTGTCTGGGAATATCTCCGCCTTGAAAGCAGCCAATTTGCTTTCAATCAGAGCTCCTATCTGCTCCATTAAAGGAGTAGACGGAGCCCTGGGGACTACCTCTTTCCGACGGAGGGCACCAAGCTCATCCGTCAGTTTGTCCACCTTGGTGCTAAGGCCGGAGATTTGGGAGCGCAGCTCTGCGTTTTCTCCCTCGAGCCTTTCCACGTTGGCATCGGCGGACAACCGCTGCGCCAGCACCTCTGTCGCGGCCTGGACCGACCGTACCGCCATGCGCAGTTCGCGGACGACCCCGCCTTTCAGGTTTCGGGACTTGTCCACGATCATCTCTATGTTTGCCAGGTCATTGGCAATGCAGACCCCGAGTTGAGCCGTTGGCTGGGTCTGCATCTCCTTCGCGAGTACCTCCGGACGCGGAAGGCTGCGCTTCGACCTGGTGTCTAATGGCGCTACCGACGCTTCCCCGTCCTCGCCAGACCGCACACTCCCGACCAGGCTCCTTTTCGGGTTCGGCAAGTCCGAAATGCCGGCCAACTCCTTCGGTCGGATCCTCTTTCTCGACCGTGAACGGTCGAGGTCGGACGCTGTTGACGTCAGAGACGCGACGGACATGAATGAAGAGTCCGACTCCGCCCCGTCCACGTCACTCTCTGCCCGCACGCCAGCAGGCGTGTATGGGCGCGCGAATCGTCCGCGACTGTCGCGCCTACCTCGTGACAAGACCACGACCGGTCCTGTCACGTCATCCCTCTTCTTTGTATTTGTTTTTATTTCAATATTTTCCATGTAAAATCCCACGAGTATGGGGGAAATAGATAGTCCACCCAGGCAGTGCCCCCTGTGCCTGGGTAACCCTAATACCGCTGGGAGGTCGGGCGGTATCCCAGGGTTGGCCACTCACGACTGATATGCCCCTCAGCCGCTCGATACCGAGCATCCTGACGCCGTGCAAGGCCCCAAAAGGGGGGCGCCTCAACGTCAGGAATTAGGGTTTTTTTTATAGAGGTGGACTCCTCGCGGTCCGGCCAATGAAGGCAAGACCCCCGCCCCCGAAGGGCTACGGTGTGGTAGCGGGGTTACTGGGCACCCGCCCCACAGCCTTTCGACTGTGGCCCCAACCTGCTCCAACGGTGTCCTGGTCCTAAATTAGGACGGACCCGTCTGTACTAATTTCCTTTCTCCGCTGTGCCCTCTGATCATTCAGAGGGACACGCGGAGAAACCCACCGTCTCGAATGCGAGAGCCCACTCAATTGGGCCCCGCCTACGTTCCCTTCATTGCTCTCCACTGTGCCCTCTGCTCTTTCAGAGGGACACGCAGAGAAACGCCACTGTCTGGAAGGCGAAAGACCAAATTGGACTCTGCCTTCCTACCTTCGGTTTGCCAGGATATTAGCCAACAGCCACCAAGATCTCCCAAGAGAAGAGAAGTCGCTGACTGTTGCCCAGGGTGCACCGTCCCGGATCTGTCGTTGAGCCACCGTTCCCTGCGAACGTATCCACAGGGACAAATAGACCAGCGACAGCCCGGGCACTCGAGGAGGTTTCCCGGCCACGCCACCCCACCTAACGCAAACCTAACCTAACCTAACCTAACCTAACGCAAACCTAACCTAACCTAACCTTTTTTTTTTTTTTTTTTTTTTTTTTTTTTTTTTTTTTTTTTTTTTTTTTGTTACGTGGGGAAATCCATCATGAGATACCCTTCCGCTGGGGACAGGCGGAGGGTTATGCCGGACTCCTACTGGCTAAAACCCCACGGTGTTCCGTCTGCTCACTTCGCGCCAGGGTCACGGGTACGCTGTTAGCATTCGTCCGCGACCCCGGCTGTGACGGCCCGCTAGTGCGGGCCCCGGTCTCTGGTTTGTTTGCCGGTCCTGGAGGGTGGGCGTCGCTCGGGAACACGCGAGCTGAGCGCCCATTTCTTCTTATGAGCCCTTATGGTTTGGTCGACGAACTTCCCCGCGTTCGCCGGCCGGGCTCATTTTATTGTGGGGGCAGATCGCGGGCGTAAGCCCGTCTTCTGCGCCCGGTTCGCCTGCGGCGCAGCGGGTCAGTAGCCTCCTGCTCTCTGGCCCGCTCCGCCGCTTCCTTCTGGAGCATCACATTCTCGCAGAAGGCCGTCACTGCTTTCCACGACCCCTCGTCACCGACCATAGCTCTCACTACAGCTGGCAAGGAGAGGTCGCTGCCTATTACTGCGCCGAGAGAGGCGCGCTGCTCCTCCCAGGCCGGACACGCTTCCAGCGTGTGCTGGGCCGTCTCCTCCGGGCAGCCGTCGCAGTGTGGACACACCGCGGTCGGCTCCCTCCCGATGTAAGTACAAATCCCTACATTTGTAAGTGTATTGGAGCATTTTGTACATTATATTTTGTAGGAGTAGCAAATAAACTGAAACAGTCTTCCATGTTTTTGAAGTCGCTAAATCTGTTCGAAAATTGTTCCGACAGTAACTTGAGTTCTTCAGCATATTGAGCATAAGCAATATTTTCATACGCAGAGAGCGTGTTGAAATTGTAACTGTTACCAGACAGCATCTGTGACTCCCACAAGCGTAGTTTGATCTGAAACGCTTTCAAATGGCTGTACAAATCATTTACTAACTGTCCTTGTTTTTGAAGTTTCAAATTTAAATCATTCAAATAGCCTGTAAGATCGACCAGAAATGCTAAGTCACATATCCATTTTGGGTCACTTAATTCAGATAGTGGTTTATCTTTTATTTTCATAAAGTCTGCTATCTCATTTCTAATCGTAAGCTCGTAAAACCGTTTCAACATTTTTCTTTTGCTCAGCCATCTGACTTCACAATAATATGTTACGTCGTTATATTCAGCTGATATTTCATCCAAAAACGCCTTGAACTGACGATGGTTAAGCCCTCGGGATCGAATAAAGTTGATGGTTTTTACTACCACATTCATAACATTCTGGAGTCGAATGGACTTAGAACACAAGTTCTGTTGGTGGATAATGCAATGAAGGACTATCAAATCATCTTTTTGCACATTTAATTCTGTTGCTTTTTCATTCAAAGTTCCGACGAAACCTTTACGTAAGCCGACCATAGAAGATGCACCATCAGTGCATACTCCAATTAATTTTGACCATGGCAAGCCAAAACTTGTGAATACCTTTTGAACTTCAATAAAAATATCCTCTCCTGTAGTGGTTCCTTTTAGCGGCTGTAAAGCAAGCAATTCCTCAGTAACAGTGAACTCCTTATCAACACCTCGAATAAATATAGCCAGTTGAGCTGTGTCAGACAAATCGGTGCTCTCGTCTAATGCTATGGAAAATGATTCAAAACCAGCCATACGGTCAGTCAATGTTGTTTTTATATCATTAGCCATCATTTCTATACGTCGAACAACAGTTCGTCTTGACAAACTAATTTTTTCAAATTCATTTTTCTTTTCAGGACACAAAATACCGCCCGCAAACTTCTAACATACACTCCTTGATAAATTCTCCTTCGGCAAATGGTTTTAATGCCTTTGCCAATTTTGAGCTAACTATAAAACTAGCTTTCACAACATTATCAAGTTGTGTTCTTTGTTTATGAAACATTTGTTGCTGTTTTTCCAAATTTGCGGTAAGCTTCTGGATTTTGTCTGTTCTTAATTGTCTTGTCAGTGAGTGCAGCGTAGCATGCTTAGTTGAGTAATGCCTCTTTATATTGAATTCTTTCATTACTGAAATGGATTCATTACACAGCAAACAAATAGGCTTACCATTGTGCAAGATAAAAAAGAATTCTTCAGTTCATTTTTCTTGAAACTGGCGACCCTCTGTATCTACTTTTCGTTTCTTTCCACCAGACATCATTTTTGTTTACTTTTCGTTCAATAAACTTAATAACAAACTATAGTTAGTAACCACTCAAGATGCACACAAAGTCACAAAGCAAGTTGATGGCTCGAGCAGTTCGCTAGGATATCGCTTGTCCAAGTTATCACCTCGGTAGCTCAAATAGAACTGAACTAACGTTCGGGCCATCCACCCGCTTATATAGGCAAAATGAAGGAATAATCTGGAATAAACTAGTTTAGAATAATTGAGAAGCAATAAATCTTTTGATGTGTCGCCCGAGAGGCGGCAAACCTCAAAGAATTTGATCGAGCAAGCCGAGTGGCGGCGATTATCAAAGAGTGAGGCGGCAAACATCAAAGGATTTGATGTTTGCCGCCTCACTGTCACTCCCGTGAGTATAAGTACCTAATGTAATATTTTTTAATTGTTTTTTTTTAAAATGTCTCGCGGGCCGGATCATATCTTACAGCGGGCCGGATCCGGCCCGCGGGCTGTTTGTTGCCCATATATGCTCTAAAGAACCCGTTCGATTGGTCAATAAGGTGAAACGGTGCAATTATCCGGCTTCAGTGAAACCGTTAGCTATCAAGGATATCAAGCATATTCTGGTGAAAAAGAAAAAAAAAAAAAACGTATTAAAACGTTTATTCAAGTATATCAAGATACGATCGTAAACCTCTTAACAACACCCTGTTCCTAACCAAGACTGGTCTCTTCATCAAGACTCAGCACCGGGTCATAAGGAGTCTGAGCGACCGTTATGACCAGGCCTGGTTAGAAACGAATATTCCCGACTTCATTAGAGTTGAAGATTGGCCATCTTCTAGTCCCGATCTTAATCTTCTAGTCTGTTTTAGAGAGGATGACATGCTCTAAACGCCATGATAATATTGAATCCTTAAACATTCCAGAACGGTGGCTGTTGTCTATTTTCCCATGGAAAGGGTACGCGTTTCAATGGAAAACTGGCCACAACATTTAAAAGATTGTATGGCAACAATAAAAGATTGGCCACAACTATTTTGCAAATAGTGATGATTATAATACACGTTATAATTTCTAAAATAACACACAGACTTCAAATAAAATGATAATGTAAAAATAAAAATATCAATGTTTTCTTTGTAACAATATTTATGATTAGACTGAAACTAAAACCTATATTCCATAATTAAACAAAATTCAGCTCTATTGTGATATTAGCGCTGTTCAATTTTTATTTTTTTAATTTTTATATGAATATTTGAAACTAAAACTTGTTTGAAAAATTTTAAATCTATTATTATTTTTGCTTGTGGTACAAAGACATTACAAGCTCTTTCAAGAAAATTCAATATCGCGTGTACTACATATCTTTAGTGTATTAATCTATCTGTAATACCAAATCTCTACTATAAATATAACTGCCACAAAAATATGTATAATTGTATACTGCGGCAATATGAACCACATACCGCAGCTCCTCCTAGCGCCTCAGCACCTAAGCTGGTGAATGCCAACAGCGCTGCTACACAGCGCGGTATGCGGACGATTCGTCTGCCCAGTGCCCGCTCGTTTTCGTTACGTTGCCAAAGTAGGTTTTTCTCATGTCATTGAGAATCAATGCTGCCAGATTTATAGATTTTTCACATGAGCTACAGATTTTAAATAAGGAATTAATTCTATACAGATTTTCACCACTCGCACATTTTTCATACAATTTTTTCCTCGGTTAATAGTTTTCAGTCCCCTTAACAAAATATAATAGCAACATCGATCATCGTTTGGGGAATTACCGGAGAATCAGAAAGTTCTAATGTTGCGGTGTGTCGATACTGTGAGGATTTCCCTTTGAATCATTTTTGCTCATTCGCTCATTTTACTCATTATAGTACCTGCGTTCTACATAGTTGTATATTGAGCTGCCAAAGATAACGATTTAAATCTTCATAAACTTATAAGAAAGTGCCTTTTATGTGGAAGTTACTAGAATTCAGCAAGAAAGGCGACACCTACGCGTTCTGCAGGTACTTTTCAACTGATTATCGTAAATTTCTGAACTTTCAATAGCAGATAAGCGGCGGTAAGAACAACATAATGTGAGCACAACAAAATATATAAATTCTAAACCTAGTAGCTCGCAGTAACGCGCAAAAATCAATGTTAATTCTACAGTAAAATGTTAATTTTACAGTAAAATGTTAATTTTACAGTAAAATGTTAATTCTCCAGTAAAATGTTAATTCTACGAAGACGGCAGAAATTCTATTAGTATCTGTCGTAGGTGAACACAGTGAACCCTACTACAGATAAATCTTCCAGACAACATGTTACACGTGCAGGAAATATACACATTAATTCAACTTTATATGTACAGACTTTATACAGATTTTTGAATTCGAAATACAAATTTCTATCTTATCACCTGACAATAGATTATTTATCTACGGCACAAATTAATTACGGGGAAAGGAAAACTTACCTAGTTCAAAGGGAAACTATATAATGGACAAACCTGGAATTTGACCTAGACATT
Source organism: Sesia bembeciformis (assembly GCA_943735995.1). Lineage (NCBI taxonomy): Eukaryota > Metazoa > Arthropoda > Insecta > Lepidoptera > Sesiidae > Sesia > Sesia bembeciformis. The sequence goes on from OX031041.1 coordinate 30,595, forward strand.
GGTCATCATGTAAACATCAAATACCAAGCAGGGTAACTCAAATTGTATTAAGAAGTGCAACAATTATAAACTGCAAAACATATAAAAAATCCATGTAGTTACGATGAGACAGCTGACCTTCATTTAGAAAGAAAGTTATCTATGTCATTTAAATTTATGTATTGTATATGGAAAGAAGTAAATATCTTAATTGACGTAAAGTCTCATATTCTGGACTATAACAAGAGTTCTAGGGTTTATATGTATATTATATATACAATATTATGTGCACCTGTTTTTAAAACCTTCCATTTTAATTACGTAGCAAAATTTTAATGGAATAGTGAGTTAGTGACAGACATCGCGGCTCCGGCTAGTAGTTCCGGCGTATCCGGCCGACGCGCGGGCGGAGGCGGCGGGCGGCGGGCGGCCGCGGCGCGGTGGGGCGCCCGCCGCCCGCCGCCCGCTGCGAGGCGACTCCACACAATTCCTTCAGTCCTGTCTGACCGCCGACGTAGTCACTTGTGTATCACTCTTCCTTATTTCCTCATCACTTCACATGTGCCGATCGTAAATTCGGACGACAAATCACAGTGTTATATTTGGGAACATTTCAGTGACTCAGAATTTATATTAAAACAATATGCATCGTGTGAATTCTTAATTGCGCGAGTGGGGGTCGTGTCATGTGTATTGGATCTTTCCGCTTGTGAAGGATGGTGGTCCTCGTGTGCGTGGTGATGTGTCTGTGCGCGGGCGCCGGTATGCGGACAAGGTGAAGCATGTGCGGCGCGCGAGTGTGGTTGGCAGCGGCAATGGTGGTGGTGGTGGCAGCGTCGGCGGCAGCGGCGTGCGTTGCGCCCGCGGGCTGCTCCTGCGCCGACGGCGGCGCCCGGCTCCACTGCCGCGCCGCCGGGCTGCGTCGCCTGCCGCCCTTACACGAACACTTGCTATCACTGTGAGTTCTGTGATAGGACTATCGAATGTAGAAACCTATAAACTACCTGAATGCTGCTCTAAAACTAGCATGATCCAAGCTTATAATAGACGAGCATGGGCGTCAATCATGGCTTGTACACTGGTACATAGAAATCACAAATTGTCTACTGTACTGAAATCTAGCGGGCCGCTTCCAGGAAGGAAATCTAGGAATCTAGGCTATCTAGGAAATCCAGGAACGCTGTCCTTAAGAAAACACGACAGCAGCGTCTTGTTCATACGAACGTATTCCCGCTTTCTCCCTGAATTCTAGCAATAGGGCCAAAATTTTTTAATATGTTACAAATATCTACAATGAGCAAGTCCCGTTTTAATTTTTTTGATTTGTTGTTTCCTCTAGGAGCTAGGACCTTCCACAAACAACAGAAATTCCCCGTTAAAACGCTGCAAAAATAAAGAAGCCCTGTGGGCAAATAATACAACTTAATTAAAAAGTCCAACTCTTAATTAAAAAAGCAAAACGTACCGACATAGAGAAACTATTATTTAATGCATAACATAAAAAAATCCATTTTGTAGAAGGAAACGGGAATACGAAACGTGGACTTTCCAATTATTATAGGTATTATCAGCTCAGAGTGCAACTGTCCCTTTCTCTCAACGAAGTTGAATCGCTCGCTGCCGAGACAGCAAAAAGTTATAAAAATACTTATTTTGAATTTCGCTTCAGCCATCCTCCCCTCTTAACATAACAAACAATAACTTACTGCTCTTGCTTTGCCCCTAACCAGGACTTTAATCCTTCAGAAAATCCGACATCTTTGACCCCCTCTCGTCCTAGTCCTTCAGCATTCTTGCGACGGCCACCCCTATGTGGGGGCCGTGGTATTCCTATTTGTACACTTGTTAGCTACCTACCTCTGTAATGTAAGCAAAGTATTTCACATTCACAGGATTATTCACATTTTAAAGAATGATTTTATTGTGTATTTATATTAATGTAAATTTTTAAAGATGTCTTTTTCCAGTAATTGATTTTATAGTAATAGGTACAGATAAACACAGATAACAGATAACTATAACACTGTTGCACGTTGAAGTATCCAGTAGGTTATTTTCAGCATCAAAATAACCACTCTACTTCAGTTCGCTGCTGTATCAGGGCCTCTTCCCGTGCACTCTATCTCTCTGTTAGCCGCTACTTGCATCCCTTGCGCTCTCTTCACGTCAGCAGCTCATGCAACTAAGCTAATGCAACTATCGACCTAAAGACGAGCGAAGCGAGGATGAGCACTGAGCAGGTTAGATCACTGGTCACAATTGAATCTGCTAAGTTAAAATTACTTACCTATGTTCTAATATCAACGGATCCACAATTGTTAAAAAAAAGTAAGGGAAATATGATGATGGGAATAACGCATTAAGAAATATAGGAATTTGGATTGTTTGGATATTCTCGTATATGTACATGTCGTCCATTAGCTTCACTTCAACGAATGAAGATCGCAGTCCATTGTTCATAAGGAGGAATTGTGGAAATGTAATCACTAATCATCATTATCACTCCTTGAACAGTCAATACAAGTGACAACCCCTAAATAAGTAAAATAATGAATCCCATATATTATGGAATCTGGAGATGAAGTATGGTACAAATAAGTTGTGTGATACAACATAAAACAAAATAATTTAACCTTGAGAAAATGAAAACAAACAAAGCTAGTCGAGAATTCTGCGAAGATTACTAATCAACTTTAACCTGAATATTGGCATAAATTAATTTGAATGTTGTACGTTCATTTGAGTGTGACGCTTTGACAGTAGTCGGCGACATCCCCGGACACGTGTTCTGAGTTCCTCGCGCTGCGTCTGTGGTGTAGGCTGGAGCGAGAGGCTGGTGCGGGTGCGGGAGTGGAGTGTGGAGCGGTGATTTATGAGACGGACGCGATCGCGCAGGGCGCCGCGGGGCGGGGCACCATGATGAGGGGCGCTTGTCAGTTTTAATCAGCACAAGGAATGTTAGACATTTGTCGCCGCCCGTCGGCCTCGTCGCGCTCGAAGACATTGTATTTGTACATATTGTAGATGTACAAAAGACAAAAACAGAGTTATATCAGAATTATCCAATTTCACCTGGAATAAAATTCAAATATGACATGTCCGATAAATATAAATATATATTTTAAAACGTGTTGCTTTTTTGTATGCGCAGCACAATGTAAAAAATTCAAAACTAAGTTTAGAACCTTGGATTAATAAACGCATTTCCAATTGGTGTATTAGATGCTTAGATGCTTACCTACTCACTTAGGCCAAGCAATAAAGCAATTCATTGTGACATAAATCCTAGTAGGAAACCGACTGCGCCATCATATGAAGGACAGTCCGTAGATGAATTCCGGAAATGTTGTCTATTAATTTGTTATAAACGTTTTTAAACAAAAAATCGTTTTTTTTTTTAGTTTTTTTGCTTATAAAATAGAAACTAATGAAGCAATCTTAATGCACAACGTAGAAAATTTGTAGAGAATAAAAATACGAACAAAATGAGAGGTCGAACGACTATCGGATAATTAGCAACGGAGAAAATCCGGAAAAACCAGAAAATTCAGCGTTTTTTAAAAAGTTTACAAATCGGCCGAATCGACTCTTACAGAGCTGAAATTTTGCGAAAAAGTAGTAATTTCTAGGTACTTTATGTTTCCAAAACCCCGACGCTGTCCCACTCTAATAGTGGCACAATCGTAATTTTAATTTTTCAATGCGCTATTTTGCAGCTGGTCTGGATGCGTTATAGATCGCCCGATTTTAATTTTTTAAACGGATTTGAAAAGTAAAGTGTAGTGTGACAAAACATTTTTCTCTAAAATGCTGTGAAACAGGTCGAAAATGCACGTAAAAATTACTAAAAACGGATTCAAAATGGAGTAGTGGGGGGAGAACGGGAGCTACGGAGAGGCGTATATACGCGCGCAACGTGGAAATCTTTAATTTAAATATCTCACCAACTACTGGAGTTATTTTAATAGTTTTTATTTTGGGGTAACTGAATCCGTTTTTAGTCATCTTTACGTGCATTTTTGACCTGTTTCGCATCATTTTAGAGAAAAATGAAAATATACGTTTTGTCACACTACACTTCCACTTTTCAAATCCGTTTAAAAAATTTAAATCGGACGATCTATAACGCATTCAGGCCAGCTGCAAAATAGCGCATTGAAAAATTAACCCGATTTTTTGTTTAAAAATGTTTATTTCCGACAACATTTCCGAGTGGAAAACATAACGGAATTCATCTACGGACTGTCCTCCATATGATGGCACAGGCTGTTTCCTACCAGGATTTATGTCACAATCGCTAATACTTTGCTCTATTGCTTGACCTAACTTGTGAAACCGGTTAAGCCGCGCCCGCGCTGAGACCCGCTTTGTTGTTTCATACCCATAGTTATTATAGTAATAATAAATACTCTTTATTGCATACAAACAGTTATTACATGTGCACAAATAATAATACAGAATACAATAGGCGACCTTATCGCTAAGGCGATCTCTTCCAGGCAACCTTAGGATAGAGAAAAATAAAAGGGATATAGGGAGTGCAAAATGACCGAAATCCAAGAATGGATCATGTTCAATATATACTTACCGACAATATCAATAATAAATATATAATAGTATAATAAATACTTATAATCTATACATATAATAAAAATGTAACTGATCGCTGTCTGTACATGGAAGATATATGAGAAAAATATTATTGGGAGCCTTTATCAACGCAATAGAATCCAAAACAATGATTGTTAGAATTTTTGTCTGTTTGTCTGTTTATCTGTCTGTGCGTTTGTGCGTGCTAATCTTAGAAACGGCTTAACCGATTTGGGTGCGGTTAAGCTTGTAGTAAGTTTGTATTAGTAACGACTAATGTATTGTAGTAAGTTTCACTTAAAATTAAGTGTTTGTTTTATTTCAATCAGTTCATAAATAAAAAGTTATATCAATTTAAAGAATTACGTCGAACATTTGTTCGATAAAAATGCTATAAAATAACTGTTCAGTTGAATTGGCTGAAACTTTAGAAATTCTGGGGAAACCCGAAAACTGAAGCTCACGCGACCGAAGTCACGGGCAGCAGCTATAATAAATAATGTGTGTGATCGTTTTTGAAAAAACTAAATACCTCTAAGAAGGTAAAGACGGTGTTTATAAACTAAAGTCCACACGGACGAAGTCACGGGCAACAGCTAGTAATGAATAACTTAATAATATATAAATTCATACATACATATCTACATCTACAATGCACCCAATACCAATTCGCAAATAAGAATCAAAGTTGACAAGCACAGAACAATAGAGGGAATTGAGGTCTCCAAGGGACCAAATAGAACAGCTTAAAAACAAAATGGTAGCGAGAGGAAATCATTTGGTAAAGAAAGAGAATAGAAAACCAAAGGAACTAACTAATAGAATAATGATTTCTAACTTGCCTTCTAAAAGTAGACAATGACTGAGCACGTCTAATGACAACTGGTAAAGAATCCCAAAGCCTAGCGCCTGCTGTAATGAAGAGTTGTAATGAAATTATTATAATAGTTATGATAATAGATAGTCGGAAAAGTTCGTGGCGTTTTTGAACGTATGACTTTAACGTGCTGTATTTCTGGCAACACTGATCACTGGCGGGTAACTGATATACCGTTTAACAGCTGACTTTTTGTAATGGCGGCAAATGGAAATTACAAGTTAAATTTATTATCTTTTTATATTTTTTAACAATTTTAAAATGGAAGTTAATAAGGAAAAAATTAGATATTTTTTACATTTATGTTCGACAAAGGTATGAATGCTTCTAGTGCTCGAAAATAGATTTGTGGTGTTTACGGAGAAGATGCTTTATCTGAAAGTACTGCAAAAAATGGTTCAATCGATTCAGGTCTGATAAATTTGATGTCAATGATGTGCCTCTCGCTGTGGTCGTCCGATTAAGATAAACGTTGATATTATCATCAAATTGCGGAAGAGTTTAGCGTTCGCCACTCAACAGTTTTGGATCACCTGCATAAACTGAATTTTGTAAATGTTTGGGTGCCGCATGATTTAAATGAAAGAATTTCCATATTGTGAATTCACTTGGTGAATAGAATTTCCATATGCGAGATGTTGCTAAAACGAAATGAAATCGATCCATTTCTGAAGAAATTGATTGTAACAGGCGATGAGAAGTGGATCACGTACGATAACAATGTTCGAAAACGATCTTGGCCTAATCCACGTGAGTCATCACAAATAGTCACAAAGCCGGGCCTCACTCCGAACAAAGTCATGTTATGTGTATGGTGGGACTGGAAAGCCATTGTGTATTACGAGCTTTTGCCACATGGCCAAACGATTATTTCTGATTTCTACTACTTATCAGCAATTACTTAATAAAATTGAAACAAGCACTTGAAGAAAAACGGCCAAAATTAATGAATAGAAACGGTTTTGTTTTCCATCACGACAATGCTCGACCGCATACATCTTTGATGATTAAACAAAAAGTGATGGACCTTGTCTGGGAAGTTTTAATGCATCCTCCATGCATTCCAGACGTAATGGAATAGAATTACATTTAAGAGAAGCCTGTATAAACCATTTAAATCCGTTTTTCGCGCAGAAACCACAATAATTTTATAGCGATGGGATAATGGCTTTCCCAGAAAAATGGCGAAACATTTTAATGTACAATATTCAATTTCAATAAATGTAATACAAATATTATCTTTATTATTTATCGACATACGGTTTAGTGATGTGTTCATCCAAATATAAAATGTCAAATATCAATACTAGAAATAAATAAATAAAAAATAATATAAAAATAGTTGTTTTCACTGTAGTACTTTTATACAAACTACGTTATTAGTCCGAGAAACCAGTCACAAAATTCACATTGATTCCATTTAAAATCATTATGAAACCAAGTTTAATCTGTTCAAGGTTCATATAGTAAATTATTGATTTACGGAATACAAACAATATCGCGCATTGAGAACACTTCATCATAACACGACCTAATGTCGACCACGATCATATATTAGGTGATTAAATACAGAGCTACTAAAAAGTAGTTTTCTCAAAAAAGACCTGAAAAAACCCGAGTAATATGGTGACGAAATGCCTGTTGTCTAATCACATTGCGGATCAACCTAAAAATTGTTTTCTTCCTTTTTCATAATCTCTTTTTTATTGCTGTTTTAAAGCTTTAAGAAGCCCATAAATAAATTTTATTCGATGATAATGCTAAGGTGTTGAATTAGAAGTATCTCAGCTCCGAGCGAGCGCGGCCGCAGACTCCAGGCGATAAATCTCGCGGCGACCGCCCGAATGTAATAATTAGCAGAGTCGAGATTACACGCGGAGCCGCCGCTCCTGTTCAAACTTGTAAGAGTTAAGATTTATTAATGAACATCTAATTATGAAGAGCGTAGTCAGCATAGAATAAATAGGGGTGTAAGATCTTCAGAGCCTAAGCTAACCTTACCTGCTCGTGGTGCACCCTGCGGTTAACTAACGAGGCAATGGCGTTCCCTTTTGCAGTGGGAGGTTTATCCGTCGGCACAGCTACCACCCTTCCGTCGGATTCCGTCGCCATAATGGTGCCGTATTATCCTCGGGCGGCGTTCGAGTGTTACGCGGAAGAAGCCGTTCCGATAGAGACTGTAGAGGTGCGGAGATCAGGGAGACCCGGTGAAACGGTTGTCTGCTGGCCGCCCGCGGGTTCTGGGGGGCCCGAACCCCGGAATCTCTCTTGCAGTACGCGAAAAGTCCCTTGGGTTGTCCAAGTGCGGCAGTTGTGCCGAAGGATATCGGAGTGGAATCTGACTGTTGACACCCCCCCCCCCCTCCAACCCTTCCAACCGGGAACCCTTCCATTCCCCGTGCCAGCAAATCACACAACCAGAAAATTTTCGTGCTATGATGTTATACGATTGTATAACATTGTATTGTTATACGAGTGCAATTATTTTTACATGGTTTTCTCAATTAAACAAAGTAAATTTTCCGTAGAATTGAAAATTGAGAAAAGTGACGGTCCTGCGACTTCTGTAACAAATGAAAATAAAATAAGGCGATAAAGAAAATGTTGCACGAAGATCCAGAAACTACCTACAAACATAGGAGACACTCAAGATGTCATCGCCGGTCGTTCATTAAATTGTACACCAACACCTTCAAGCCAAGAAACTTAGTTCGCGTTGGGTTCCTCACACACGGACTGCTGAACAAGAACAAGCTCGCGTCACATGATGCAGGGAGATGATTGTAATATTAGAAAATGGAGAGGGACGGAATATATTTAATATTATTACTGGAGATGAGAATTGGATCTATCAGTATAACCCACTATCTAAGCAGCAATCAACGGTTTGGATGTTTCCAGACTAAGTCTCCCAGTAAGCTCTAACGTGGGCGCAGTGTGCGCAAAAAAAAGGTGGCAACACTTCTTTGCGGGTCGCCATTTAGCGACAATTTCTTTAGACGCTCAAAAAACTGTTAATTCTCAATCGTATAAGTGTACTTGTACAGTGAAGTGTGCGTTACCAACTGTATTCGATGTGTTAAATCAAAAACGTCCTAAAACAGGTTTGAGAGAGCTTTTCTTGCATTATGACAATGCATCATCTTATAAAGCAAAACTTACCCTCCAAGAGTTTTTGAAGACCACAGTGATCCAAGAAGTGATTAGCGATGTGATTTAGCTGCATGTGACTTTTTTTTCTTTCCAAAAGTGAAACTTGCAGTTGGTGGCATTCTTTTCGACAGCCCTGAGGACTCTCGGAATGCTTCTATGGCACCTGTTGAGGATCTCGCTAAAGAAGTGTATCGCCAGTGCTTTAAATCTTGTTTTATACAAATAAATCGCATTATAGATACTAATGGAGAGTATTTTGAGAAGTTGTAATAAAAAAATGTGTTCTGAAGCAAATGTTTTTTATCTCAAAATTTACCACATAGTAACAATATGTAAACAATTTCCATATTTATTATAAATTCAGAAATTCAGAATGGCGTTTGCTTGGAATCACGAGAGAAATTGAATAATTCCCTGAGAAAACAGATTTTGGGATGTGTGTGAGCAACGTGAAATGCGGTGATGGTTCATCGATATTTCCAACGATTTGTTCCTTTGTTTTCAAAGTTTTGTCCTTGCCAGTCGCCACACTCATCCGCAAATGTGGAAAGAATATTTTCGTCTATAAATTTAATGAAAACTAAACAGCGAAATTAATATTCCACAGACTCCATAACAGGTCTACGCGTGTATAGGTGTACAGGGGAACAAAATTGTTATGATTTTAATATTGATAAAAAAATGTTTACTAAAAGTTGCCACTAAAAGGTGTGACAAAGGGACTAGTTTAGTTGTGTATTTGTAATTTAAGTAACCATTACTAATGATAATATACATTTTTTATTGATGTTTGTGATTTCTATTGATGATTATAATTAATAAATAAATACATGATCATATCGTATTATTAACCTGTTTCATTTCGTATAAAAATCTATCGACATACCGATTTTCGGCAACACGTCCCATATTCTCATTTTCACTTTTGCAACACTGTAAATAACGATACAATACCTATACGTATAAATATTCTGGATACAGCACAAATAGTATGAAGTGGGCCACGACTCGAGAGTATCAACTAGATCAACTATTTATAGTAAAAATCCCGAGGATGCAAGCAATTAGCTGCACCGCCCCCCAACCCCCCGCCGCGCCGCACCGCACCGCGCCCCGCTGCAGCTCCGTTCAATCCGTAATTCCTGGAGGCAATCGAGCGAATGCGCACGAAAGCAACCTTCTTACTATGATGTTATAAGTTCTCGCTGTAATCCGATACTAATTTGCAATAAACAAGTTCTCGGCGCTATTCACTTATCGACCTCGTCTTGGAGTCTCCGTGTAATGTACTACTAGGTCAATATCTAATGATATCTCCTAATGTAAAGTTAAATAAAACTCATCGTTATGGCAACCGCAACAATACAAGATTCCCCTAACAATCGCATGATGATTTCTCAAGAACCCTCTGAGAGTAATCAATGACTGCTCAGATCAAAAGAAAACTAATACGATTTTAAAAAAAAAACTATTTTCTATGCTTTGGACGCGTCCAATCCTATGACTTAATGCGCCAGTATATGGTACAAGTCTAAAAGGAAAGTAAAAGTAAAAGCAAAACATTGCTTGTAATGTGGAGACAGGTCGCGTGCGCCGAGCGTTGCTGCGCCCGCGCCGCCGCGCCCGCGCCGCCGCGCCCGCGCCGCCGCGCCGTGCTCGCGCGTCACATTCCTTCATGTAGATAAATCTCCGGTTATATTAATCTCACGAGCCGCGGCATGTTTATAAATGGCCGGCCTACATATAAATGTTCTCTATACTCTGCAATACTTTTGGATTACGATTAATCACTCGTCAGGTGCACGCTCTAGCGTTAGAAATCACATAAACTTCGGACATTAATATCTTTGTAATAAATTATATGACATCAAATTTTAATGGCAGCGCATAACTGTCACCTCCATCGATATTTTCATATCGATGGGCACCGCATATTGTTACCTTACTGCTACTACTTACTGAGCTTGAATGAATCAAATATCACGCAAGCTGACTTGCCAGAACGGTCTAGCATCAATAACATATAGACCGCATAATTCACATTTCCCACCATAGCCTATCTATTCCCGTAATTTACACGTATGGTAGCGAGAGAAACATGCTAGGGCCCAGTTCCATCCTATCTTCTAACCCATCGAATGAAGAGTATAATGGTATAAAAGTAACTCCTTATTCCAATAGACTTTTGACTCCCCATCTCATCCAACCGCATGTCTTCCCCCAACCAAGAAGAATTGCTAGGTCTCACGGGGTGTTCCCCCTTTTCCCAATACTTTCTCGAAAGCCATTCCTAGATCTCTTATAGATTTGTATGGGAAGCGCTTCCGGGGTGCACCAGCGTTGGTGCGGAGGTGCATGAGCGGCAGATGCCGCTGGGAAGGCTCTGCTCGTCTGCAACCCTTTTTCTATGAAAAACATCCCCTGTTTTTATTAAATTTGGTCTCTGTGTCATAGCAATTCTTCCAACCTATATAAGTAAGGTGGAGATCGATCTTACTATATAATATATACGGTGTGTTTATATGATAAAGATTATAAATGTAGCGATGGTGATTTGTTAGCGATAAGTCGACAAACATTCAGCGTGTAGCGCCGCCCACACGCAATTAATCAGATTGATGGCCGCTCTAACATTATGTGTCGACTGCGAGAGATTATAATCTGTACTGGAGCAAAAAGGTCGCATTTATATCTAAAGTGCGAAATGTATGACGGCAGCTTTCGCGGGACGAATCGTCTGCTCTCTATTGTATACGATCGCAATCCCTCACGAAATTAATTATTTCCATCATTAGTTCCAATATTATCGGCATCCATTATGTAATGCATTACATATATACATTATGATAAAATTGCACTGTTAATTGTTAGAATCCTCCACCTATAATATAACTGCGTTGAAAGTGGACAAACAATTCATCGAATAGAAATCCATTTTCGAGCCGTGGAGGTGGAGGTCTACCTCCATATTCTGATATGGACAATGTTTGAAGGTTGAATTTGGAGTAAACCATTGATTTAGAAATGTATTTATAATATTGGTTGTTTATATATTTACGGGTACATATACAATTATAATATCTATGTTGACTGTATTCAGTAAGTATTACGTCAAGGTTATACGAGAGCACCCACAAGTTGTTGATATAACTACTGTTATTCTGGATTTACTTTGTTTATTTACTCCGGGGGCAGGGAGGAACGCCGTTGGCATGAACTTTTAAATCTTAAGCTATTAAATCTGTTTACAAAGCGTAGCTTGCGAGTGTGCGTGACTTATCCATAGAAAGGGGACGAAGTCCATTCCCGCGGTACCCTTCATCTGTCACACAGCTATATTTATACATTTTGTTTAGACTATTACTAATATAAGTAATAATAAATATATGGGACCCTAAGCAGGGCTCGTGTCGTGGAACCTAATTAATGATTAAAAAAACGAAGATACGCTCCCTCGTAGTGGCATGTGTTACTTAATCAATTCATATCAATTCAGTGCAGTAACGATAGGATTTGCTATACATAACCTTTAAGACGGAGCCCTCTCAATTGTTATCATGTGAGTTTTGGCAGCTCCACCCCACACCCACACCCAAACCCATACACAGTACTTTAGAATGGGGTGACAAATACATCTCTAATATACAAAGTTGCGACATTATTATATTTTACGCACTACGTGACCGGACACAAAGAGATCCAGAAACGTATGATGTTGAAATGACACAGACGGTCTGGTGGCACTCGAAAATATGTTACGGAAATGAGATGCCACATGTCAGAACAAGAAAATAGCTTAAAAAACTTCTGTAAACATCGCATGTCAACAAACAAGAGAAAACGAACAAAAAAGAAATAGTATATTATGCCAAAAGTTATATGTTTACTGTATGTTGCTATGAAAAAGAAAATACCGAGAGAGCAGCTATGTTAAATGGGGACCGCACACGGAGGACTTTGAAACCACGAAATTGGTCGCTTACAAAGTAACTCGCGTTTTTAATCAAAAACGGCAGTAGAATTTGAATTAGAAGTATCTTAAAAATCAGCGTGTGCATGCAAGTGCAGTTTCTATATACGAATTGCAATGTTTGTGTGAATATTTTAGTTCTCCATTTAACAGTGAATTTTATTATTGTATTTATAATTCAACATACATAAGTTACTGTTGGGTCGTCACTACTGTTGGTCGCACAGTGCACAGGTTCCACTGTGACATTTTGTCTTGTTTTGATCCGTTATATTTTTTTATTATTACAGCATGATAATATGGTCACGTGTGTGTCTGATAAGGAGGAGAAGGTATCTATCTCGACATTGATTGGACACGTTCTAGCCAATGTTCTGTCCGGAGGACGAAGGGACCACAAAGCGATTGTATCGATTGTGAGCAGACGCTCGACCTGTACCATTACTGGGTTGAAAAACGATTCGTGATCTGAACATCAATGCTCTGAACCGTGAAATCTTTACGCGGGTCTCTCTCTTTTTGTCCTCGGCTGATAATAGTGTGTATGCCTGTGGTCATAGTGAGAACTACAAGCTTACAAGTTATAGTCCGTACAGAGAGAGGAACTCCTTATACCAATTCATAGTCTCCGTACTAGTATTACTTACTGCCAATGTTATATATTAGGTAGTCGGATAAGTTCGCGGCCTTTTTATAGGGAAAATAATGAAGACCTTTTTTGTATTACATAAATATTTATTGAACACAATATTGTCCATTTAATTCGACTATCTTTCACCATTTTTATGAGCCATTATCCTATCGCTATAATTTTTTTGTGGTTTCTCAGCAAAAAACTGATTTAAATGGTTTATACAGGCTACTCTTGAATGTAATTTTATTCCATTACGTCTGGAATGTATGGAGGATGCATTAAAACTTCCCAGACAAGGTCCATCACTTTTTGTTTAGTCATCAAAGATGTATGCGGTCGAGCATTGTCGTGATGGAACGCTACACCTTTTCTATTCATTAATTCTGTGCGTTTTTCTTCAAGTGTTTGTTTCAATTTTACTAATTGCTGACAGTAGACATCAGAAATAATCGTTTGGCCATGTGGCAAAAGATCGTGATACACAATGGCTTTCCAGTCCCACCATACACATAGCATGAGTTTGTTTGGACTGAGGCCGCCTGCCTTTGAGACTATTTGTGATGGCTCACATCGCTTAGGCTAAGGATGTTTTCGAATATTGTTATCGTGGGTGATCCACTTCTCATCGCCTGTTACCAATCTCTTCAGAAATGGATGGATTTCATTTCGTTTTAGTGACATCTTGTTTTTTGGGGGAGAGTCCACGCTGCATTCCCACAGCCGCTGGGTGTATTCGACTGGCCACGTTATCTCTCTCTCACAGAAGACTACCTTGAAATGTACTGCATTTTCTACTCTATCGTATTTCCCCAATGTACGTACGTGTTTCGGTAGTAAGTGAGAAATACCAGAGGCCATTCCCATCCCATCCTATCCCTCCCCATTTCCCCAATACATTCCTTAATCTGCAAAGGTAGGCAGCGCATCCGGGGGAGTGCCAACGTTTAACATTCTGCACTGATGTTGGCATCGCGGATGTGTATGGGCAACAATATCCACTTACCATCAGGTGGACTGTATGCACGTCTACCACCATTTTTTTCTATAAACAAAATAACATTGCCAGTTACTCAATTTCCGTAGAACTACCCATACCGTGGACGCGCCCATCTACAGTCACAGCTTAAAGCTGTGCTACAGTGGCCTGTATATAAATGTAAGCAGTGCATAGGGGCAGCATGTGTTGTGTGGCGCTGGTGTTGCGTGGTCTGTGTGCGCGCGCGTGCGGCCCATTCACCGCGCGCTGTGGGTCGAGGTCGGCGGGCGCACTCAGTGCATTCATGCCGCACTTGGCGTCAGGCCAGCGGCGGCGCCTCGCTTCACCGCAACACATTCATATATCTGTTTTTTGTCAAAACTCATTTGTCCAGTCCTTGCTTCAAAGTAAAATAATGGCGACAAAAATGACATCAGCCGTCTGCTAATTGCGCTCCTGCCAAAAGTTTAAATTACATTTCAATTTAAGCTATAAGTAAAATTGTGTAAAACTGCATCCACCGTCGAGCGACATTATGATGAGCGGTAAACAATGAATGAATCTACATTTTAATGAACGTGCTCAGTGAGGTCGTTTTGGTAGTGCCATCAACAAAATAATAAATCTGGTGATTACACTACCAAGAAATAACCTTATAAATTACAATTTAGTAGGAAATATAGCATGTAATAAGTCGGAATTAAGGGACTAGGTAAAAAAGATATGAATTAATTGAAGTTAAGCAAATTTAGTAGACAACGTTCGCCGCCGGTCGCCGACCCCCGGCGCGCGCGGCGGACGCTCCTCGCGCCCCTCGCCCCGCACCCTACGCCCCCGCGACCCGCTCCAGCCTCCGATGACGATCGAGTTCACAATACCGCGGTGCACTATTTTAGAGTTTTCAATCCTTTGTCGATAGCCAGACAGACACATCAGTTATAAATACATACAAACAAACAAAAAATACATCAGTAAACAATATATTATACGATTTGATGCTAAAGCCTGATTTTTCGTATCATTATATGACGAGTTTTTGACGTTCGTCGCGAAAATTATCAATCATTCGATTTCTTCCAAATTTATAGCAGGCGTCCTAAATTAAATCCTGTCTGCTGAATGAAAGAGGGTGGCGGGACGGGGGGGGGGGGGGTGGTGTTGGGTGTTGATCGTGTCAGCGACCGCGACCGATGATGGATGACGGCAATAACGACCCTCGCCCTCGGCGGTCGTCCGCCGCGCCGCTCCGCGCACGACTCTGGGTTTCTGACACGCAAAACGTTAGGTATTTACTAGAACTCCCGCAGTAGTAAACAAAACACAATCACTCGCACTTTCAACAATATTGGCAAGTAAGCAACGCGCTAACTGCACTAAACAACCATTGTATTTTTTTCTTGGACTGTGAAAAGTATCCGTCCGTTCTAAGGGATCTTCAGGTATCAAGATGTCCATTATCGCATACAACTTCTCACGTTTCTTAGCAGCAGGCAAACTATATTTACACGTCGCAGGTAAGAGCAGCCCCAGCTGCAACACGCTGCAGCGTGGAGAATTCGCGGTATTGGCTCTTCAATCTAAACTAATCAGTCTTATTTACAATCATGAAGTCTTGAAATTGGAAAGATTACTTTCAGTTAAAATTATTTCTTAATATTCATTAAAGTACACCAAGAAAAAGTAAGACGGCGCACTGGAAAATTTGGGTCAGTTTCGGAACAAAAATCAATAACTTTTTTGTTTCTAAACATAAACTTGAAATTTTGCACAAGTATAAATTAATATATTACGCTTTAAATACATATATTTTAATTTAATTATATTAAAACGTTTTTTATATTTAAAATTATAAATATTCAAATACGTAAAAATATGGGTTTAATGTGTTTATTTTTTATTTAATTTCTAAATACAATCTATGATTTGATTCTTAACTAAATATTAGACTAAACATATTATAAATGTCGATGATTTCGACGATCGAAACATGATTTCGACGATCGAAACATGATTTCGACGATCGAAACATGATTTCGATGACATGTATTTTATCAATGTTTTATGAATATTTCAGTGGTTTTAATATTTGTCGTGTGAAAATAAGCATCTCGAACAATAATTCATAGGTATATGTACCATTTAATCAATTTTACATCCGAGTGGTAATAAATTTATTCTAAAAAAAACAAATCTTAGGGTAATTGGACAAACATTTAATAGTTTTAATTATATAATTCTTCTATAGGGAAAAAGTTAAATATGTGAGTTAGTCTCAGTTAGTACACAGAGGCAAATTCATGTTAATCACAAATGAATATAGCTACTATATTTCTATGACTTCAGGATCTGAAATAAGTTGGTTTACTTTCAACAAGTGCAGGGTGCCTTCGTCAAGTTCCTTCACATTTTTCACATAATGTTTTCTTAAACTTGTTATTTATGAATCAGATGTATACAGAAGAGTATGAAACACATCTTCATTAGTAGCAGCTCGTGAGCATTTCCGAGCATGATGCAAACGAAATTTTTTATAATCCTTGTTTCGGGCTTCTTGTGCATCGTCCGAAAGCTGCCCGATAGGTAGGACGGCAAAATGTTCTAAAACACTCTCCGTGTATTAATATTTTGTGAACTGAAAGTGGCATGTAGTACCAATCATAGTTACTCACATAAATTCTTGCAGTTTCCAAAGCAAAACTCCCAAATTTTTGATCATTTATCATAATACCTGATGATAAGGCTTGCAGAATTACATACAGTTGTTTTATCGGCACTACATCCACTCCTGTAATTTCAGCAGAGCAGCTCGCATTATAATACATCTGGCAGTATTACCATCATTGGTATTAACGGTTCCATGATATTTTTCTTATTTTGCTGGATTTGGAAGTCTCCATACGCTACACATGGTCTTCCTAGTTTCCCAGTAGAAGTTGAAGGTGAAGAGTCGGTTATTTCATTCTCCGGGGTCGGTATGGTTACGGAATATTCAGAATCCAGCCAACTACTATTCTTGCTTAAAAATACATATTTTGTGCATCTCGCTTCTTTCCAACGTCTATTAAACGGAGGAATAATACGTCTTTGGATATCGCTTAATACAAAACATAAATTGTCTTCAGATACTTGATTTTGTTTTAAAAATGTTGATAATGCTTCCACAGTTTTCCCACTTTCAATATAAGAAGTTATTAATTCACGCTTATTGCAGTTGAAAGTCGACATTTTAAATTATTTGAAATTATAAAATTGTCGTAACAATTACACGTTTGTCCAATTACCGCTGACAAATTGTATTATGAAAATAAATTTACTTCGTCTCTTTATATAGGTATATTTGCTCATGTGAATTATTTTAAATTATTATTTTCACATCCAAAAAAGTGATGACAACTAAATTTTAATGAATAATTGTTAAACAATCCGCAAAATGTTGATAGAAAACGACAAATGTTGAAACCGCAACAGATAGCGGTTTTCCGTGTCCAGACTCTCATCATATTCTAACGAATAATTTCCGAACGGGCACCTCTTGGCACCTAATTATTTTTAATGTTTCTAATGAACATCTAAGCTACATTTACACACAAAAATTAAAACGTTTGGAAGTGTAGGTAACTGTTAAAAGTTTCAACAAAGTTGAAGACTGAATTTTTCTTCATTTTGTTGTTATAATTTCTATATATTATACTAAATAATGACATTAAAAATTTATGGTTGTAATAAAATCTCTATAAAATGAGCTTTCTATAAATATACAATCCTATACTACTATCTATGATGTTTTACGAGAAAAAAAACTTTGAAATCTAAGAATAAACGGGCGCAATTTGGCTGTCTGTAGAATACCAAACTATTAGCGTAGAAAAAAAAAGTTTTTGATAAATATAGTTTAAAATACCCATACTATATCAAATTTAGACTATTATACTCTTAAAAAAATTAAGAAAATGTGTTAATTCGTGTTAATGCTAAAAAGCATTTATAATCTGCCTTTGTTCTACCATTTTCCATAGTGCGACGCCTTACTTCAAACAAATGAAGCATTGAAAGTAAGAATGTTATTACACGCGCCACGCATACAATTGCAGGCATAAATTTAAAGTGACAAGATTGTGGATGTAAAATTTGACGTGACTTAAAAATTACATATTTGAATACAATGTGCGTCATTCTACGCGATAATAACGCGCCTACTACTACACCAAATACATTTATGTATTTAAAATCAAATCAAATCAATTTTTTTTGTTGGAACTCTCGCTTAAAGTAAATATGCGATGATTTCAATTCTTTTTAGCACGGTGAGTTGACTTTGCGCTTAACAAATAATTCTAATTTATTTGTTGTACCTTACAATATTGAAAACCGCATTAAAATCTGTTGAATGGTTCTTAAATGATTGCTCGATCCACATCATAATTTAATGATTCCCCTGTTTTTTGACAACAACAAACTTATGTTAAACAGACTATGGGTGTTATATTATTCGACAATGCCAACTAACACAACGTCCACGGGCTGTGTAACACAGCCCGTGTTCCTAAATCAATTTAAGAATCTTTAGTCGTGCTTTATGGAGCAAGGGTTATGTTTTATCCGCGATACGCGGAGTCAAAAGTTAAAAATGAAATTAAAAGTTCTGACCTTGTAACCTCCTGTTCACCTACTCTCGATATTCCTGGGGGCCCCCGGAAGTGCTGAACAGGGATGCGCTTAATAGCGCTCTTGCAAGGTCGTCGTTACACTGCACTGGTTACTGTCTGTTATATACTATGTACACTCGCGAACGCCAAGGTCTCCCAAAAATGTGCAGCCTACTTGCACAACAATAGATTGCGATCGTACCGCATAAGGATCAATGGCCGACTCGTACGGCGAAGGGTCAAAGGCTAACTCACTAACGGGCGACCCGCGCCCGCGCAGCACGTGAATTCACCCCTCACCTCGCAGCCCCCGAACAATACCGAACAAACCCCCGTCCCATGCAGAAGAAGTCTGCATGCTACTCCACTGGCAGGCGAGAGAGAGAGGTGACCGCTCTTTTCAGGATTGAGCCACCCACTAGGACCTCCGCAACCCGGGGTATTCCATCCACTCCGCGAAACAAATTAACAATGCGGCCCCGGCGCCAAAACAACGGCGGCAAATTAGCATCCTTGATTAAAACGAGGTCACCGATGCCTGGTGGGTGGGTCTTATCAGTCCATTTAACGCGCTGTTGCAAAATGTGCAAATACTCCAGAGACCAACGTTTCCAGAAACTCTGGGACAATTGTTGCAACAATTCAAAGTGCGACAAACGATTAGAAGCTACCCCTGTAAATGGGTACTCCGGCAGGGCGTTAAGTGGCTGTCCTATCAAGAAATGACCTGGAGTTAGAGCCTCCAAGTCGTTAGGATCTGACGAGAGCGGACACAAAGGGCGCGAGTTGAGGACGGCCTCAATTTTACAAAATACCGTTACTAGTTCCTCAAACGTTAATACCGTTTCTCCGATAACGCGCCTTAGGTGAGTTTTGGCTGATTTCACGGCTGCTTCAAAAATACCTCCCCAATGGGGGCAGCTAGGAGGACTAAACTGCCAGGTGATGCCCCGGCAAGATAGGGACATTCCAAGATCTACCTGGTTAGCCTCTAAAAACTTATATATATCCTTAAGGTAGTGGTCAGTACCCCGATAGTTGGTTCCGCAATCAGATCGAATTAACGCTGGAAGTCCGCGGCGGCTAACAAATCTACTAAATGTGGCAACAAATGCCTCCGTACTAAGAGCGGAAACTACTTCCAGGTGAACAGCCTTGGTTGACAGACACACAAAGACGCACAAATACGCTTTCTCTATCTTCGCTTTTCGAAGTCGCGACGTCTTGACCATGAACGGCCCGGCAAAATCGGTGCCAACTCCGGCAAAGGGTCTGGTTCCCGTGACTCGATCTGCAGGCAAATTTCCCATCATGGGCTGCATCGTCGCTGCCTTCAATCGATAGCAAGGCAAACAACGGAAAATTATGCCACGGATGGTACGTCTGGCTGACAAAATCCAAAATTCACGCTGCAAGATGGCTAACAATGCATTGCAGCCAGCGTGAGAATTTGCAATATGTCGGTGAGTCACCAACAAATGCACTAAGGGCCCACCTTTGGGCAACAACAATGGGTGACGAACCCCAAAAGGCAAATTGGCGTGACACAATCTACCACCAACACGGAGATATCCCTCAGCGTCGATAAAGGGGTTGAGCCTTGCAACGGCTCCTTTGAGTTTAGGTCTGCCACTCTGGAGCGTCTCAAGTTCTAAGGCGAAATGTTTAGTCTGCACAACGCGAATCCAATGCAGAAGGACCATTTGGCGTTCTTCTGGCGTGAGAACAGGAGACAGCCGCTTTTCCTCCGGATGCCGAGCGTTATGAACGAAACGCTTTATCCAGGCAGTCACGCCAAGTAATTTGGACAAGGAACTGTAGCGATCGAGCAGAAAATCAATGCCCTTGAGGGGCTCAGTCAGGACACTCGATGTGAGCCAACCAATGGGGGGAGGAGTTACCAAGCACTGGTAACGTGGCCAATCAACTTCAGAATGTAACAACCACTGGGGCCCCCACCACAAATGGTGGTGAACCAGATCCGGCGCGTCTAAGCCGCGAGAAGCACAATCAGCCGGATTCAATTCCCCTGGGACATGTCTCCAAATTAAAACCGTCTCTGAATCTTGGATCTGTGATACTCGATTAGCTACAAAGGTTTCTAACGTGTGCACCGAAGTTTTCAGCCAACACAGAACGATCTGACTGTCAGTCCAGGCGAAAACTGTTCCAATGTCTACACTACGCCCGAGCGTAGAGCACACGTGATTTAATAAGCGGGCAAGAAGCGCCGCACCACATAATTCTAACTTCGGAATTGTATGTCGAGTCCGTATAGGAGCAACCTTGCTCTTCGACATAACTAAGTGAATTTTTGTCTCCCCTGTGGTACTTACAGTGCGTAAGTACACCACGGCTGCATATCCACGCTCGGATGCATCACAAAATCCGTGGAGGGACACTGAGCATTTCCCAACAGGAAGGAAACATCTAGGTATTGCAACCTGATTGATAGCCGGGACGGATGAGAAATACGATTCCCAATCGTGTAACAACTCTCCCGAGAGAGGCTCGTCCCATGAGAGTCCCGCAGTCCAAAGCTTTTGCAGAAAACACTTGGCCTTAAATATAACCGGACTGATCCAACCGTTCGGATCAAAAGTCCTGGCTACGGTGGACAGAACTGATCTCTTAGTCCATACCTTAGAGGAGGTTAATTCGACTCTGTAGGTAAACTCATCGTGGACTGGCATGTACTGCACTCCAAGGAGGGCTATCAAATTCAAGCTATCCGCATTCTCAAAGAGATGAGGGTCTTGTTGGTGGTCCTCCGGCAAACCGGAAAGGAGATCCGGTGAGTTGGATAACCATTTTCGCAACTCATAGCCACTAGTTCCCAGAAGCCCTATCAATTCATCTCTCAAGGCCCGAGCCTCTTCGAGACTAGATGCTCCGGTACAAATGTCATCAACATAAGCATCCGTCTCCAAAACAGAGGCTGCGCGGGGAAAATACAAACGCTCGCGCTCCGCAAGCTCCAACAATGAGCGAATCGCAACAAACGGGCTAGATTTTATGCCGTACGTATTGGTGTTGAGCTCGTAAATCACCATCGGATCCTCTGGATGCTCACGCCATAAAATCAGCTGATATCTCCTATCTTCTGGATGGATCAGCGTCTGACGGAACATCATTCGAATATCCGCTACAAAGACTACTTGATGCCTCCGGAAGTTGGTCAGAATGTCTGAAATGTCCTTTTGTAATTTAGGACCCGCATGCAGACATTGGTTCAGCGAGACCCCGGTGGTCGTAGACACTGAACCATCAAAAACCACCCGAATCTTTCCGGTAGGGGTCTTTAAAACCGCATGGTGGCTCAGAAAATAGTGCTCACTATGTTGCCAATCAACGGTCGACACCGACATATGCCCCAAATCCACGTATTCTCGCATGAAGTCGACGTACTTCTGACGAAGGACTTTATCCTTGAGCATGCGACGCTCCATGGAAATCAAACGTCGTTCAGCAACGTCCCGAGAGCGTCCAAGGGCAGGTCGAACCGCTAAAAAAGGCAAACGGGTGATCAAACGGCCCGAGCGAAGGCGACCAGTATTATTCTGGTAGAACAGCTCGCATTCCATTTGCTCTGAGTTCACCCGGGAAGCTGTAGGGGGCTCTTCCACCTCCCAAAATCTCTGAACCGCATCAGAGAGAACTGAACCTACAGCTACATCATCAAACTCTTGGGAATTGGCAGTTGTTGACACTGGGCCCATTATTACAAACCCGAATGAAGTCGGCACAGCGACTAATCCGTCACGCTGTAAAAGCCGCTTAGGTCCACACAACAATCTTCCAAGGACATCCGCTCCAATCAGGAGATCAATCGGGCCTGGGGTGTGGAAGTCAGGGTCTGCTAAGTCCAAGCCTGACACTACACTCAACACAGCAGACGGTAATTCTTGCTGTGGCAAATCACCAATCATCTCTTCCAACACAATTGCCGACGCCTCAATCTCCGGGTGAGACGAGGTGACAGGTGTACAATTAAATTTTGTGTGACCGATCACACGCACCTGCACCTTACCGATACCTCGCACATTGTAGGTACCGGTGTGGACGCGTAAGCCTAACTTTCTCGCCAAACAAGATGACACAATGCAGCCTTGGGCCCCCGAATCTAATAGAGCACGAATCCTCATGTGTCCCTTGGGTCCTCGTACCATAGCCGAAATAGTTGGCATGAGTACGTACATCGATTGAACGGCTGCAGTTGGCGAGTGGGCATGTAATTCCTATAACTGAGGCCAATTAACCCCGGAGCGCTCCACATGCGCTAACGGGTCCCAGTTATGGTATACTGGTCGGCGATCCACCTGAGTCCGTTCAGGGGTAGTGTTGCCCTGCGAGCGTTGGGAATGCGGCTGACGTCGCTCCAAGCGCGGTCGTTCCGCTAAAGGGGTATAATTGGTAGGAGCACTGCTCCTTTGAGGCGACAAAGATCTCCCGGCAATCACAGCATAATCGTGGCGGCCGCCATCATCAACTCTTCGAGGGGGAGTTAGCCGGCCCCCGCCCCTAGGGGAAGTGGAGCCCCCGCCCGTACGGGGAGAACGACGGCCTTCAAACCGAGGAGGAGTCCGTGATCCTATTCTGAGTGCAACCACCCTGCCGCGATTAGCCTCCCCGCCATGACCGTCACGACCATCCCTATGGTCGATGCCATTCCGATTGGCACATAGCAGGGGGTGATGTCGGCCCAAACAATGCTGACATGAATGCGATCTAGCAGGGCACTGCTGAATTAAATGCTCTCCCAAACAACCATAGCACCAGCGGCGCTGAAATGCTATGTTCCGCCTACCTCGGACCGCCAGACCCTCAAACCTTCTACACGAGACCACCTTGTGGCCCTCCGCCTTGCAATATAGGCATCTTGGTGAGGTGCTGCCAGTGGCGACAGCATACCGTTGTCTGGGGATCCGAACATTCCGCTTAGACAATTCCCGTCTAGGGGGCGCTTGGGAAGTGGACGGGATGGGCGCATCCGAATTATCCGCCAACCTACATTCGTCCTCTAAGAATTTTAGCAAATCTACGAATTTGGGCAAATATGTTGCGCTATCACCACCGTATTTATATTCAAATCGGGCCCTTAGCTCCTGAGATAGCTTACCCAACACAATGTGGACTAAAAGAAATGACCAACTATCCACTGGCAACTCAAGTTTACCTAAGGTATTCACCGCCCCCAATAACGGGTTTAACAATTCTAATCTTAATGAAGAAACCCGGGTGACCTTAGGTAGTGCCAGGATTAGTGCCACATGTGTGTCCGCCAAACGTCTCACGTTCTGATAACGTCGGAACAACAGCGTACGTGCCGTGATATAATTTTCATTGTTAACATCCAAATGTTGGATAAGACTGCTGGGTTCTCCCCGAAGAATCGAACGTAGATACGCCATCTTTTGGCTATGAGTTAGATCCTCCCTGGAGTCTACCAAACTATCGAACAGATTTACAAATCCGATCCACTGTTCGAGCCTTCCATCAAAATGTGGGAGATCCAAATTGGGAAGCCTGCTCAACAACGCCGGAGGGGTTGCCTTCCCCTGCCCAGAATCCGACGGCAGACCTCCAGTCTCCTCCGAAAGGGAGACTGCCCTTTCAGTGATGGAATCAGCTAACTCATAGCACTGATTCACATCGGCCTCGATCCTATCCACAACCTCAGAGCCAAGATCCGGCGAAAGCTCGGTAAATTTCGCGTAATGTTGGCCCAACTTATCCAACCGTGCCGGTAAATCCTGATACCTTTTTATTAAGGCACCATGACGATCGGGTCTGTCAATCAGACTAGCGGCCGAAGCCAACCATCGGAGTATCGCCTTTATGTTTCCACTAATGGACAATGCTGACATGGTTGTCACTAAATGTAACAACAAGTGTACAAACAAACAAATAAAATTAATATACAGTATTCAGTTTAAGGATAGTGGCCTAACAAACAAACAGGCCACACCTACAAAGCAACAATAAATGATACAAAACAATAATCCAATATGTAATAGATCCCTGTTACCATATACGTAACTTACAACTTGTTATAAAAAGTAACCACTGCGAGAAATGTTAATATAAACAAACAAAATTCCATTCCAAGTTAGTAAGTGCTCAATACCTATCCGTCGCAGGTAACCGAAACAAAACCGAGTCACTAAAAAAAGGAATGTTAAGATTAAAAACACTTGACAACGGGTAGACCTTGGGATACGTTGCTATTAACAAAGAACTTTTTTAACTAATGTTTACGTTTCACAATATAAGGTCCATATGCACAACCACGCTCTGCTACCAATGTTTTATCCGCGATACGCGGAGTCAAAAGTTAAAAATGAAATTAAAAGTTCTGACCTTGTAACCTCCTGTTCACCTACTCTCGATATTCCTGGGGGCCCCCGGAAGTGCTGAACAGGGATGCGCTTAATAGCGCTCTTGCAAGGTCGTCGTTACACTGCACTGGTTACTGTCTGTTATATACTATGTACACTCGCGAACGCCAAGGTCTCCCAAAAATGTGCAGCCTACTTGCACAACAATAGATTGCGATCGTACCGCATAAGGATCAATGGCCGACTCGTACGGCGAAGGGTCAAAGGCTAACTCACTAACGGGCGACCCGCGCCCGCGCAGCACGTGAATTCACCCCTCACCTCGCAGCCCCCGAACAATACCGAACAGGTTATAAATTATAATGCTCGTAACGTACCAACAAACTTGTTCATACATGTAGTGTAGCTTTACAATGTGCGACGCGATAAATATGTCTAAAGAATCGACATTTTCCGCATCGGAAGAATTGGAGAAGAATCCCTTACGTCGTGTAATGGGCATGACACTCGGCAGCTCTCGCTGTTTGTTTGCGATGGTGAGAGATAAGGTGCGCGCGAGGAGGGCGGGCTGCGAGCGCGCCGCCCGCGAGCTCCAGTGGCACCGACTCAGAACCATAAAGTTTATTAACGAGCGCGGTTCATGCCGCCGACATTATCGTAAATCCTGCAACTGCCACTAACTGCTGACTAGTATAATTTTATAGACGTCGCATTAACTATCCGACACTTGTAATACACTCGGGTCTCAATAACATTTTACGACTGTTTCAGCCCATCTTCAATAGTAAAGTGCTACTATTAATGGGACCTATATATCGTTAGGCGCCGCGATATTGTTCAACATCTTATGAACTATAATCGATTAGAAAACAAATCGCATCAAAGTTGCGTATCCAATTTGTTACGAGGCGAGCGCAAACGAAATATTGAACGAATAGCATAATACGTTTTTTTTACTGTGAACACTTGATTTTTTTTTTTTGAATATTTATGTTATTTAGTCAAACATATATTCTAATTTCCAATTCCGGTATTGGAGTAATTCCAATATCGCTTTTTGGTCGGACGCCCACATATTAACATCCAGTTGTCTCCAAAAGTCACATTTGTAGATCATACAATATTTGTAAGCTTTTGTTTGCAAGTCAAGAAAATAATGGAAGGTCCCAAAATTTCGTTTTACGTGAAATGAGAGAATAAATTCCTGTTGCGTGAAATGTTCTATTTGTGAAACGCTCGTTGTTCTGTCGGCAGGGACGTGTCCAGCAACAACATCAGCACGCTGCCGCGGGACGCGCTGCAGCCCGCCTCCGGCCTGCGCGACCTGTGAGTACTGCCAGCATTTACACGACTACCGCAACCGGCCCTTGTAGCATCCACTGCTGGACACAGGCCTCCTCATGCACATTGCAGAACGCGCTACAGAATCCCCTTCACAGTTCTCTAGAAAAGCTCCATATGGTAATTGGTAACGTAACGGAAATACCTCAGGTGGCTGTTCATTCCGCAACTTTCGGGTTCGTGGTATAGTGTCTTTTTGACCGCACTGTACGCAGCAACTCTATGTCAAGGAAGTGCGGATGAACCGCATGACGACGACGAGCGGTGAGGTGGTAAAAACCCGAAGTTGACATCAACTTGAATAGGCGGTAGAAAACGCAGAGAGACCCAACATCTCTACGGATGCTGAGTGATTGTGACCACCTGTGACAGTACCTAATAGTAACGCTTGTGGTAGCCTCTTTGTTATCCCAGTCGCGTTTTACGACATATACCGAAAGAAATAGGGTGGAGCGATTCCGAAGCCTGCCGGTACCACACAGTACACAGCGCACAGCGCGGCAGCATAACAGCCCCTGCTAATTAATTAGTAGGTATATATATTACAAACTACGAAGGTGATGCCCATGTGCAAGTAAACTATACCTAGTTCTGCTGACCGTAATTCTTTCTTGTCAACCGTTTTCACAGATGAAACGGTGAAAACGTTTGTGAAAAGCGCACGTCACGCCGCGAAGCAATTACTGATTGTGAAGACGCATCTTAATAATTTATTGCCATTCTTATCTACACAAGCTACTGTTGGTGCCCCTTTACCTTCACATGCTTTAACTTTGACTGAGTGCCAACAAGCTACCTTATAAAATGTAATTGCGTTGTAATGATTCGATATGTTTGAGGAAGGCGTTGAGTTGTTTTTCCTTCAAGTGCGCAATCCTTGAGTATTTGGTGCGCGCGACGCGCCGCATTCCAAATATCCGCATTTGCAATAAGTATAGTACTTCCTTGCCCCGAACCGTGTTCATCCTCAATACATCGACAACGATTCACTCACCTTCATATTTAAGATTTACGTACTTGTGTCAAAAAGGTACAATAACTCATCGTCGTTTCTCGTTGCTCATGATACAAACGCAAGAAAATAACATGTTATTACATCCGCACGTACAGACCATATTATTCGTAAACGTGAACATTTTTCGTAAACGTGAAAAACAACACACGAGTAGCTCTTTGAATCAGACTTAAAGAAAATCTGAGCTTTCTGAACATAAAACGAGCTACTCGTCTCTTCTTATCAATCATCCAAATATGCAACGATCATATCGATGTTTGCCGCCTCCTACTGAACAGGATCCGTGGCAGTAACAACACTATCCTGAGAACAATAAGTGGTAAATTTGACAGTCTTGTCCAGAAACACCGGAGAGGACTCTCAATTTAATCAATTAATTTGTAACTAATTAAGTGTAATGTAATGTACTTTGATTTATAAATGTGATTATATTATTTTAATAACATAGATTTTAGGTTTCTACTAACAATTACTATGGTCTAAAATAAATGAATTACATATTATTATTAATACAATAATATGGGATAACAATATTATTAATACATAAATATTTAATCTCGATTAAATATTTATCAGTAAAAACATATAACACAATAACATATTATTATATGTTATACTATATGTTATGCTATAGCACGTATAGCACGTATAGCACGTATAGCACGTATAGCACGTATTGTCGAACATGCAATGTCAAGTTAAAGTTGAATGTAATCTTGCCTCTTTTACATAAATATTAGGTGCTTGTCTATGAAATGACCGATTTTATTACTGGCCACTTTGAGTTTCCATATCTTCTGTTCTAATACGAATTTCAAAATTAAACATAATGCATCTAATAGCTACGATGCTCTATTTCAAAATCAGTATTTTATTTGTTTTTCTGTACCTAATTTTTTATCTTGAAAATAAAATGGATATTTTACAAATTCGTGCTATCTTTGAATATGGGTTTCGACGCGACACCAACGCAAGTCAGACAGCTCACAGTATTTATTAATAGTGTATATGGGCCGAACACCACAAACGATCGCACCGTGCGTCGATGGTTTCAACGCTTCCGTTCTAGAAATTTCGATCTAAAGGATGAGCCCCTCGGACGACCTACGACCACGGTTAATAACGATGAATTAAAGGCTATAGTGGAAGGAGATCCATCTCAAAATACAGCTGAGTTAGCAGCAGGGTTTGATGTTAGCGATAAAACAATGTTGGTTCATCTGCGTCAAATCGGTGATAAAAATCCAGAAAAGTGAATTTTGTCACACCTTGAAGTCATTTATTATTCTTTTCATCTCATAGTTCTATTGTGGTTTATTTTATTTTATATACGATCAAAACAGGAATGTGAACTGATTATACATGTCGATTAAGCTTATTGATAAAAATGGATTTTGCTATGTATACAATGCACAATAAAAATTTATTGTAGGCGATGGGCTTACTTATACAATTAACTATCGTGTAAGACTCAAGTGAGTGTATGTATATATGTGTATTTTCGTATGCATGCGTGTATGTGTGTGAGAGAGTGTGCGTCCATTTTAATCGCATAGACATGAAAGCCTCCATCTTCCAATATGTTTTTTAACTTGATCGGTCCATTACAAGCCTTGTGCAGATATAGTTTCATTGGTAAAGTAACTTTGCGAAAGGGATGTGGGTTGTTTGTTGTTTGTATAGACCGCACTTCCACACACACAAACTTAATTTTTATCTGGGGATAAAAGCGAGGCGCAGAGATATCCGGAACGTAACCTACTAAAGCAATAGGCCATTAGCTGAAATAAACCTCGCCACCCAACTACATATAATAAATACTCGTCCCGGTCGCAGGTGGTGACGAAATTGGATTGAGTTGTAATGTAAGGCACTTACTGAGATGTTATTGAATCTCTTGTAATTGAATACATAAACATGGGTTTGACTACCTAATGTAACAGTTGTACACACCAGCGATTATGTTTTTGATGAAACCACACAAAGTAACCGAGAGCATGAGCGATAACGGGGAGGGCCGATAACCGAGTCTTTGAAATGAAGACCACGTGCTGGGCAACATTGTGCGACGCCAATGTTGCCAAGTTGACCAACAACAATCAGAAGAACGGAAGCAAGTATATGGTAGTCCTATGTCCAGCCATGGAGAGACATCTTCTCATTCAGCCACTATCGGCGAACTCATTCAAGTCGTCGGTTTATCCATGTGGCCGGAGGGCATCTTATACTGCGCTTCCCAGTACTTTGTTTCCATTGGAGGATTCGTTGACCCCATCGCTCGTTGGTCGTGCGGCAAATATGACATTAATGCAAACTTCAGCGTGCTGATTCTATGAGCTATGGTATAAGTATGTCGGTGATTTTACTTTGTTAAATAGTGCGTACGAGTATGTTGAATTTGTAGAGTACGGTACGTAGGTAGGTAAACTATGGACTGATTGCTGATTAAAAAAATATGCTTCTCAATCAAATATCTTTGATGCGTTACTGAGTGAACTTTGCGCAGGAATCTGTCGGCCAACCAGCTGGAGTCTGTGAGCGGCGGCGCGCTGAGCGGCGCAACGCTGGCGCGCCTGTGGCTCGACCACTGCGGCCTCCGGCGGCTGCCTGCGCACGCGCTCAAAGACCTGCGCCACCTCCACTACCTGTCAGTACAATACAGTGTTTGTATTAAGGCTTAGAGACGATCAAACTATGAGAGTTAATTTTTCGTCACGCCTCGCCTTTACTTATTCAGTTTCTTTCCCCAGTTGATTCAATACCGTATAGAAAGAAAGGAGTGTCTGTTGTAGAGTTGGCACGGCGCCAGCGCCCTGTCTCCCAGTCCCCGGCCCCGTCCTCGCCTGCTGCCTCCTCTCCGAACTTCAACAGTATGATAAATCGATTATAAATTATTCATTCGCAGCTGACGGCGGACACAATTTTTTTCAGCTAAACCTTCGATATTGCCTCCGAGCCTTTCTCTTTCGACGTAGGTACTCGACGTAATCTCCTCTAATATAAATAACTGAAAATGGGTACGAAATATTCTATAATCCTTCAATATCCTTCAAACCGCAAACCACCCTATCTACTAAATCGATTCCCTATTTTATAAATCGCTAACTCCAAAACTGATAGGTTACTTACTAGTGTGCCAAAACCTATATAAAATACAAAACATATTAAATAAATAGTTAATGTTTATTAATTGTTTAATATTAAGAAATCAGTCAATATTCCTTTTGTTATAACATCATTGATCGGTGTTAGAAAATACATCAATCTTCACGCATTAGCACACAGACGCTAACAAGAATGCCACTCGTGGAACAAGAAGGAAAAGTAAATTAACTTTGTAATCTCAACTTAATAATCTGGTCGTTAGCCTGACCATATCAGTACTAGACAACTCTCATCTCCTGTATGTTCACAAAACATTTTATAACGAGTTGTTTCACTCATAAATCTGTCACGACATCGCCACAGAAGGGAGAATTAATCCGTATGGGCGTCCCTAAATCTTCAAACAATAAATAACGCGAGCACATTCACAAAGGGAACAGTAAACAGTATAAATCTCTCACATTTTATGTTCTCTCTACCTCCAAAGTAATTGTAAACAATGTGTGTGTTTATCTTCTATTTTAAATGAATATCATATTTAGTTAAAGCACACGCGAGTCCTTGTTCGCTCCACATTCACATTTGTAACCTTACAGCCATCATTTTTATAGAAAGCTATCCGAGTTTAGAATAAGTTTTCCAATATCATGTTATGTGCATCCGACACCCGAATGTGCAAATCAGTGTATGAGCAGCCGATAAACTGTATTCACTCTTACACAACACTAACCCGATTCACCAAATTAGATATTAATTTATTAGCTGCTATACATCTCGCTGGACATTCCGTCGGTCACGCCCGCGCGCCTGTGTGTCTACATACATACATTCGCATCTTCAGCATTATTTTTAAACGGTAATTACATGATTTGTGATGTTTTAATGCAAATTGTAAAAGTTTATATACACACCCCACAATATTTAAACCTACGTTAAAGTGAAAGGTACGTTCGAGTGGATGCGCAGTAGATAAATTCCTGCGGTTTTCTTTTGAAAGTTCTTCTTTGCATTGTGGGTGACGTTGATTCCTAATAAGATATAGTTATTGTCCGCCGTGATATTTTTGACTGACATTTCGCGATAATTCTCGACTACATTGAACTGCGCGCACTAAACGTGATCTCGTGTACAAGTGTGCGAGGTGTGTCGTGTGTTGTCCGGTGCACGCACACAGCCACCCATCCACAGAGCAATCTCGCGAAGTGCGCCGATCAGATTGTATCTGTACGTTGTGTACTCAATGGAATCGATCGGAACCGACAACATCGCCAGCACAATAAATATCTTATTATATTCTGTCTAAATGCTCTTTCTCGCTCCTGTACTGAATTTCAATTGCGCTATACTCGTACGATAGTTCAATTTAAGATTTTCTCCAAAAAGTCGTTCAGTCAATGTTCAAAATACGCTTAGTAAGCGCAAGAATGTGTCATGTGAGCGCGGCCGGGGTGGGCACATTTTTGTGGTAAACGACGCCATCAGTTACCGTTTATCTGCTCTTGTCGTCGACTCGATATACACGATATATTTACATTAATCTAGGGTAATGTCTCCATTGTATCTTCCCCTATCGTAATATGGAATATTCGGTGAGATACGAAATCGTGTCGTTACTGTTGATATTTTCTTTTTCAACCATTGATAGTAAATCTGTCCAAACCGCTAACAGAGCGCGTGCGCAATCGAGGCCGCCTCGTTTATTTAATATGCAATCCAAGTCGAGTGCGTACGAGCGATAGGTACGTTCATTATCTTATTAATCACACCGCAGTAGAGGTAGTTGCATCTGCGATTGCGTCGGCGGCTGGCCGACCTTCGCAGCGCCCCGTCCGTACTCGCCACGAGCTAGGCCATCGTGAACGAGTACAACAGATGCAAATGTGCCGGGTGGTGACCTGGTGACGCTAGGAGGGGTAACGCGGCCGCGTGCGAATTCTCCGTATCGAGCTTTCACACGACACTCGCGAAATTTCGCAAGTGGCCTCCGCCATACGTGACGCGACGAGACGCGGGCGTGAGCTGCTTACCGACAGGAAGCTGTTTATCACTTTTATGGC
Organism: Sesia bembeciformis; assembly: GCA_943735995.1. Taxonomy (NCBI): domain Eukaryota; kingdom Metazoa; phylum Arthropoda; class Insecta; order Lepidoptera; family Sesiidae; genus Sesia; species Sesia bembeciformis. The sequence continues at coordinate 63,276 of OX031041.1, forward strand.
TAATCTCTTTTAGAATAATAACACGGATAATATCATGTACAATAAAACCTGTTGCATTTAATAACATCGGCTTCACTTAATCTAAAAAGTTGCGTAGTTAAAAATATTTATAAGAGATTTGAAACGTTATCTAGAGTTGTCCATTTGGCATCTGATAATGCTTGCTATTTTCCTTACCAAATTAGGATGTTAGTTCAATAACCCTTCATCAGATTATACTGCACTGTACTGGTGCCTAGTAAACCAAACTGTCAAATGTATAATAAAATAATTACAACTTTGATTAAGATGCCAACGTGTAAAATTTTCTTGGATAAATCTATGACATTAATTTTATTTTTTGGAACTTACAACCATCTAAAAATCGTATAATGTTTACATAATACATATTTGACGTCTATTAATAAATCTATACATAAAATGATAAGAGAGCCGTCTGTACGAGACATGTAATGGTGAAGGAGCCATGTCCATGGAATCACAAGTTCACGTTAGAGTCGTTGGCACCGCTAGTCTTCGATAAATCTAGCTATTACGTACAGAAGTTCGTTAATTTCATCGTGTCATCATTTATCATTATCGACTTTTTTAACCCGCTGCTGGATATAAACCTCTCCCAGGCTACTGATGTTATGTAAAAGGCTGTGGCCAGCCCTCTTCTCTACCTCCGCTGGGTGCTTTTCTTTTTCCACTTTTCTCATCCCGCCGCTTTTTGCTACTTCGTGACCTAGCGTTTCCATTGCGTGGTTTCCAGTCAAGCACTCACTCGCTCCAACGATTGTGGGCGACCCATTGATATTTCCATTTGGCTACGATAAAAAATAGAACTATATCAATTTAATCTACCTGATATGTATACATTTTATTTACTTTTCCCCACGTCTTCGAATTGGTCTATTTATAACTACACAATCTGTTAAAGACTGTCCACAAAACATTAGTTTCACGAAAGGCTTTCAGATAATATGTTCATCGGTGCACGTATTACTTTGAATTCTAAACTTTTACCAATCTAACTTATAACAATCTTACAATACACTAACATTAGTCGTGTTGAAGCAATATAATATGCTGTGTGAAGCTCCGCGGAGGACAATCCGGTGTCGGAGGTGGAAGCGGGCACGTTTGGGGGCGCGCGCGCGCTGCGCACGCTGCGGCTGGCGCGCAACCGTCTGCGCGCGCTGCCCGCGGCAGCGCTCGCGCCGCTGCACCACCTGCAGGCCCTGTCAGTACCCGCCGCTACCGCTACTTACTGCTCTGCGCACACCACCATCTAGTTCTTTCTTTGTTACACTTCATTAAACATTATAGGAGTAGTTTAGTTGGAGTAGCGTGCTTGCTCGTCGGCTCGGTATTATTTGTTCACGTAAAGTCTGACTTCAATTTTCCTTGCATGTTAATTACTATTACCGCGAACAGCATGGTGCTTTCCTCCTTGTCGTTACCTTAGTTATGAGCCTTGGTGATAAGTTAAAACGTGGAGAAACGTAGCATTTGAAGCTTCTTGTTAATAAAGAGAATAATTCTCGATGATGTAAATGTAGTAATTTTTGTATAATACGTAACGGTAATGTTTTAGAAGGTTCTATTTAAGAAAGACTCTTTTCACGATTCAAATTTTATTTCGAAATGGTCTTCGTGAGGGTGTGTGTATGTCAAACATGTAAGTAGATTATTTACGTCAGTCAACAGTTCATCGCAGTGAAAAATGTTAGTGTTGAATTGCCGAACTAACCTAGTTTCGAACTAGCACAAGTCGAAACGCACTAGTTTACCTTTAACCTGTTTACTTGTACCTAGTTCTCAGTTTTCTCTACGGCCACCTCCATGGAATATTTGAAACATTTAGTGACCACAATTGGCGCATATTCTTGACCAGTAAGTACCACAATTGAGCTCTCCTCTGGTGTGCCACTTTGTTTGTGGTTGTAAACTGTAGAATCCGCAGATTTAATGATGTATCGTCTCGTAAATCCCAAAGATATTACATAGCGAATATCACGATTGGAAGAAAGTGAACGAGGGACAAAATTAACCTCAGTAGGTAACTATCAGTGAGGTCCAAAAATTTCTGGCCTGACATATATATGTAATTCTAAATGTCTTAAAAAACAAATTATACGTCATTGTAATTGTCATTTATTCTGTTAATTCGAGTATAATTTTCATAGTTCAACCGTCGTTAATTTTGATTCCTCGACTCTTAGAACAACAGGAAGTCGCAAAATCTTTAAAATGTTTAAACTAGAATATCGTTTCGTGATTAAGTTCCTTACAAAGGAAGGTTTAAGCCCGACCGATATCAAACGAAGTTTGGATAATGTCTCCGTGATAATGTTCTATTTTTCACCGTCAAAGATTGATATAAGCAATTTCGTTTAGGACTAGAGCCAATCGACAACGAACTTCGTTTAGGGTTGACCCGTTGAGACACTCGCTCCAAACAACATCAAATTAGTGGAAGAAGAAGTTGTCTTTAGCGACCGACGGTTAAAGACGAAAGAAATAGCAGCAAGGACAGCTCTTACAAAAACTACAGTCCTTAGGATTTTTCATGAACATCTTCATATAAATAATGTTAGTGCGAGGTGGAAGCCAAAACTTCTTTCATGTGTGCAGCGAAGTTAACGAGTAGCGTGCTCTGAGGAACTTTTGAAGGCCTTTCAGAGAAACGGAGTCGATTTTTGGAGTCAATTGTTACTGGAGATGAAACTAGAGTTCTTTACTATGATCCCCTTTCCAAAAGGGTGTCGGTGGAGTGGCGTCGATGTGGTGAAGCACCGCCTAGAAAGGCAAAGGTGACTGTCCTCAAAAAGATCATGGCTCCGATCTTCTGGGATTGGGCTGATAGACATAAAAGATCACAATACTACGGTGACTGGAAGCTATTATGCTAACCTTATAGAGCAATCACAAGAGGCAATCAAGCAGAAACGTCCTGGAAAACTAAGCAATGATGTGCGGGTTCTCCATGGCAAAGCACCCGTCCACGCCGCCGCAGTTGCCAAAGCTGCTGTTTCAAAGTGTGGCTTCACGGAAATTCGCCACCCATCCTATGGTCCTGACTTGGCTCCCAGTGGCTTGGCTATTTGTTTTCGAAATTCAAGGCGGACTTAAAAGATAGAAGATTTTCCACTGATGATGAAGTGATCGCTGTGGTTTTCGCCCATTTTCAAGACAAAACTTCTGACTATTTGTATACTGGGATAAAGTGCTAATTAAACTGTCCGAAAAGTGTCTTCAAATAAACGGAGACTATATTGAAAAATAAAAATAGTTTCATGAATAAGTGTCCTTTTTCTCCGTCAGCCCGGAAACTTTTGGACCTCCCTCGTACCATACATCAACACTTATGTGACGGTTAACTTTCAATTGTTGTTTTTTGTACTCGTGGCTTTATTGGGCCCAGACACACTTAACTGGTCAAAAGTATACGTATTTTAATATTTCATTAAAGTATTTAAAATAAAAAATGTTGGTGTTTTGCAGCACTAAACATCAATTGTATTTTTTCTTAGTATACTTATTTTTTCAATGGTACCGTAGTGTTTCAACACAGTAATATTCGTACAATTGTTAGAGTTTATTCATCTTTATCTGCTGGTAAGGTAGATATCTATTTTCAGTCCAGTGAGATGTTCATTCTACCGCCTTACTGACTTTTTTATATTGTTATTTCAAATTCTGAATGGGCTCTGCTGTGGCTGTATATCTGCTAAGCTTTGTGCAGTGCTAGCCTCGGCTATTATCAACTGGATCGACTACAACGTCTCGTCAAACAATTCATTAACGACGTAATGAACTGGTATGCGTTCTAACGACAGTGGCGCCAACTGATAATCTAGATTTTATCCCACCTCGTCATCTGTCCATGTAGATTGCATATATCGGTAGCTAGTGACACAGTTGCCTGTTAGTATTTATATTGTAAACGCAATAAATTCGCACTATTTATCTTGAGAGCGGCGACTATTATGTGTGCCGCGCGTCGGCGGCCCGTCACCAGCTGCCCACGCTTCAACGTACGTCGCCACCTCTAGCAATTAATCAACATCCAAATTGTTGAGACAATAATATGATAATCCTATTTAGTATTTACAAATAAATACTGGTACAATTATTTAATTGTTTAATGTGAGATGTTTGTAAGTAATTAAGCTTAGATCGGAATGACTTATTTTTTTTAAACGACTGGCATTGTTTGTACGCAGCAACGTGGCCGGCAACCTGATCACTGAGCTAACGGAAGAGTCGCTGCCGCCACTGCCCGCGCTGCACACCCTGTAAGTGGCTTCTATTATTTTAACCTTACCTGTACGTGCTGGATTAAGACATGACCCACCACCGCCCATTCGCGGCCCCTCGGTTGACTAATTAATGGTAAAGCTTTGAACATAATCGACCATCAAATGAACGGTAGCTTAAACTTAATTGTGCTAGCTACGTTTAGTGTTTAATATTGTACGTATCGTTTTGTTCTTTTGAAAAATCCCTCTCAGACAGGAAACTACAATAGTCCTAACTCGAGGTCCCAAACCGGGACCTCGTGAACGTTTTGCTTATCTGCTCGTCAACGTAAAAGTTAGGACTAACGAGAAAAGCTTGTAATGCGTTAAAAGCAAAAACAAAAAGTATTGAAGCTAAACGTAATATTGTTATCGAACTAGACTACCTATACAAAAAACGTTACCGCGTGTGCAATGGTGCCATCGTAGTAGACGACAGTCGTTGAAGGCGAGCGAGCCGCGTCCTCTATTCATTCGCGAGCATTGATTGATTGCATTTAATCTTTTGGCGGACGCCACCACCGCGCGCCGCGGCTTTTTTATCTGGTTTACCGATTTTATCTGGCTCTACAAATTGATGCATGTTTTTAAACCGAATAATTAACTACGTTATATATTAGAACATGGTGATCCAGATCTATCTCATGCTTGTTAGACTAACAACTCACATTTTTCATCTTCCATTCGTCATCTTCCACTATGATATTGCCGACTATCAGCATTACGCTGTACTCGGCGCGACGGCCACGTTCACGGCCGCGAATGTAGTGCTGCCAACTAACACGCTACGCATGTTTATGTATTAACGTAAAGAAGTCCTCGTACTAACTTGTCCATACAGTTGGCAGAGAAATGTGTGTTCGAAACGATTAAAGTTCCCGCTGTATAGCAAGAACGATTACATCTCTGAAGGTCGTCGAACCGGCGGCGGCGGCGGCATCGCGAGCAAATTGCGGCTTTACCCGCTACCCACTAAACTCGTATTGGCTCGGATTCGGAAAGACCTCACTGATCAACACATTATCCGAGGAAGGTAGAGCATCAAACAGAAAATCCGATAACAACTCTGATATTAATATTTACAAGCTATACCTACATACCTACTTAGTCACTATATTTTTGAAAATATTAAAATCCTAGTTATTGAGTATGATGTATGAGACGTACTGTTTGATGTACTCGTACGCAGCGCTCGGCGAGCACTCGCACGAGTTTATGCTGACCGATTTTTTTTTTCGTATTGACTAAATTCTTATGGCCCTAGTGGCCTTTCAAGAGTCACCGGACTTGTTTGAGTTAGGGCGAGCGCAGAAGGCGCTCAGCCAGGAACAAAATGTGTGCTGCAACGAGCCTAAATGCTCCTCCGCTGGTAGACCGGCGGAAGGAACGGACCTCGGCTTAGGGCGTTGCATTGGGAGGATGCCGCGGGATCGCGAGTCGGTGTGAGATGCTGAAGCGAGCGACGCGCATTTACATAATATAGCAAGAATACACGCCGTTTGGGAACTGCACACTCTGGCGAGTGTGCACCGAAACGCACGATATACACACTACATACGTATAACAACCGAGACATACGGGTCGCGAACATGAGATACCGAGAAAATATTCAATACACTGTCCAGTGGGACAGGAAGTAAGTACCAAACTAAAAGTGACATATAAATGAAACACTTCGAATGCGGGAGCCCTGTTTTACGGAGGTAATAAATCAATTTGATTGCGGATAAGTACGGCCTCGCGGAAGATTGAACGCTTATGTGAATTATATTCAGTATACTCTAATAGCTAGAGTATAACAAACCTTTAACGACAGACAAAACTGAAAAACAAGTGTATGATCTTCCAGCGTGTTTGTATATCCGTTGTCTGTCGCAACCCTTGTCAGCTGGCGTCGATCGCGCACGTCGCCCTCGCTCCTGCTGATTTATGATACCCACCACACATATCACGTTATAATACGCCTTGTTACTGCCTATTCAATATTATCTACTAGAAATTTCTTGATAGGATCGTGGTTTTCTCTCCAGAGGAATATATTACATTTCATTATTTCTTTGTTTCGTATGTTCAGCTGGCGCAATGAACATGTTTCAATATTGGCTCGCCAGTCAGCACAAGCGACAGATCGCTCGCTGAACGCGCCCTATAAAATCATCTCCCCTTCCAGATGCGTTCACTGTGGCTGTGAGATAGTCAACTAAATTTTCCCACGCTGTACGATTCTCGTCCACGTACTGAGCGCTTATAAAGCACTGTTGTATGCGCAGCGATGTATGATATACGCGACAATGGCTCCTTGGCGGGAAGCGTAGCGCGTTGTGTAATGGGCCATAACGGCGGCGGCCGATGTATAATCTGCACATAACGAGTCGAGTATCGCCTCCGTCATGTGTTACGTCGCTGTATAGCTCCATCGCTTGTTTGCTCACAGTCGGCGCCTCCCGGCCTCCGTGCGATTCATTTATTGCCTCCAAATTACCATAATGTGAATTTCGTTCAGACGAAATGGATGTTGTTTCAGAAGTTAGTGTATTAAGTTGGATAGCGAGAGCTCAACTGTTATTATATTTATGTGTATGTTTTAGGGTATTAAAGCGAAACCGCATCACACACATCGATGAGCGCGCGTTCGCGAACACACCGGCGCTGCGAGTTCTGTGAGTACCTGCTGCACTTCCTTACACTCGTTTTTTAGTCATGTCCTTAGACTAAAAGATATATCGTATTTTCCCGAACTTGTTTGTAGCCCAAACGTTATTTTAACATGTTGATTTTATCTGGAACTTTGGAAGGAATGTTACTGTGACCACTGTTCTCTTCGGACGCAATCACCACATTGTGATGTGAATGATGCATCGTATTTTATAGATGAATCCTTCGCAACAAGAATACATGATTGATATTTATAATTATAATTGATATTTATAAACTTTTAGTATTACTCGTATAAATAGGTCATACTTACGGGTATGTAAATAGATCTTCAAGAGATTCAAATATTCCGGGAAAAGATAAACTTGATTACTTAAGTTGGGCGACCGCTATCAGTGCCATTAAACTTTATCAAAGCTTTCGACTCGAATAGCTGAATAGGAGTAGTTAATTAGTGAATATGCGAAACGAAAACAGTTGTAGCGGTCGCCGCCGCGCGCCGCCCGGTCGCCGTGAGGGTACCAAGACTAACAAGGGTAAGTGTATTTTTAGGCGGCAATAAACCGAATGGTTTAGTGGCAGTCAGGCCTTATCTAAGGGCTCGAGGATTGCGCCGTCCCCCGGGCCTGGTCGCCAACTAATAACACTCGAGACAGTTAGCCACATGCCGCGGAGCGGTAGGTCAACGTGATGTACAGATGTTACGTGCTCGCCGAATTAATGTCGGGGGAATTTTGTTGGCTTTGCTGTTGAGTCTCGTGTAATTGCCAACTACAGCAAGTAATCGCCTGTAGTTGCGCTAATCGCCTTAGTTACCAACAGTTAAACCGTTCAAACAAGGTTTATGTCTATGTATTCAATTAACCGATGGCTTACATTCTCTGTTAGAATTAAGATATTGTGATGTTCGCTTTATCTACCGCAAGGCAACGGTTCACGAGGTGCGAAGCCTCCTCATCCATTCACCGCTAATCACGTGATCTCCCGCGCACCCGGCATAAATAAACCCGAATCGTTTAATCCCCACGGAGTGCCTCCTCTCGGTTCACCTGCAGATAATGCCGCGATTTATCCGGCGCGGGCACGAACCCGACACGCACCATTTAACGCGTAAATCGTGGCAAGTGATGTGACAAAGAGCATTTAAATGATATTTATCACCTGATTGTATACCCCGTGCGCGTGTATTAACAAATGTGTGCGTTAACAATTAACAAATGCTTTTTAGTTATACAGTAGAATCCGTATATAGCGACGAGCAAGGGACCAGTGGTATTACGTCGTACTAACAGGACGACGCACAAAACGGACTGATAATTATAATTTTGTTTTTCATTATAATTCTGCTATAGGAATGTGTAAGGAATAATTTGTCAGTAAAACAAAACAAACTTATAAATCAAATTTTTAGAACGAGGTTTTTGCGAAAGTTTGATTTCAAGCTCGAATTATCCCTTGATCCATGGGTTACAATACCGAAGTTGTGTTGGGAGGCAGAAAAACTAGAGTTACGCTTTTTAAGTCACTGATGAGGGATGAGCTGAACAATTGTCAACATTACTTATGATTTGTTTGTAAATATGTAAGACGCTGGACGTTCTAACCGGACAATTTATTGATAAATTACGTCGCTTAAAGCGTTTGGTCGCTCAAAGCGGAGTCGGATGTACTTTCATAGTAATTTGTATGAAAACCTAACATGAGGTTGTTTCTACGTCGCTAAAAACGGTTGGTCGTTATAAGCGAAGTCGTAGTAAACGGACTCCACTGTATTGTATTAATATGTTAGTGAAGAAAATAATACTTGATTTATAATGGTCACTATAATGCCCCTGTAATGTGTGGCGGCGAGCCTTTGGATAACCCTACATCGAGCAGTGGAGAAACAAAGGCTGATGAAATGGAATGGGAATGGCGCGATAAATATTGATTTTGACCTATGGTGTCTAATTAATTAATTAACATATTTTTAATATGTTTGTCTATATATCCTGTGTTCATTTTATATTGTGATGAATCGTGTTTAGAGGCGCATCACAATACAAAACACGAAAGTTTAAAAGTTAAATGTTCTATTTTGGTAGTCGGCTCGAGGAGAACCTGCTGACGGAGCTACCAACCGCTGTACAGCTGCTGCCGATGCTTGAAGACTTGTAAGTATTTGTAGACTCGTTTTCAATAATGTTGATGAATGTAATCTTCATAACATAAGTAGCTATGTGACGGTGAGTGTCCCGCACCTATAAGTAGCTATGTGACTGTGAGCGTCCCGCACCTATAACTAGCTATGTGACGGTGAGTGTCCCGCACCTATAAGTAGCTATGTGACGGTGAGTGTCCCGCACCTATAAGTAGCTATATGACGGTGAGTGTCCCGCACCTATAAGTAGCTATGTGACGGTGAGTGTCCCGCACCTATAAGTAGCTATGTGTCGGTGAGTGTCCCGCACCTATAATAAAGTTTAAAATATATTAATAATACCAATGTCAATTAAAAAGCACAATGTTAATAACTTCAAAACTAAACACTAAAAGATTCATCAAGTGCCATTACAATTATAAGACTAGTATATTTTCCAATTAAAGACGTGCACGTGCATAGAAAATCAAGGATAAAATATAGGCCTAAATTACAACTTTATGACACAAAATTAATTTTTTAATTTTCTATTCATCGAAAAATAAAAAGTATTATAAATTTAAAAGAGAACGGAGAAAGTAGATCTATACATCTTTAGTAGATTTATGAATGCTTTACTTTATTTATGATCTTTGTAGTGTTATCTATATTTGGCCATCAAACCAAGCAGAATGCCTGCTGTACAATCCGAATGTTTAGAGTAGTGAATTGTTCGTGAGCCGTGGTGTGATCGTCGCCAGGTCTGTGGCGAGCAACCGCGTGGAGTGGGTGGGCGAGGGCGCGCTGCAGCGCTGCCGGCGGCTCGCGCGGCTCGAACTGCGCGCCAACCCGCTCGCGAGACTGCACCCCGCCGCGCTCGACCACCTGCCGCACCTCGTCACGCTGTGAGCCGCAATACGCATCGACACGACACTCCACACCGCCACCACGACACCACCACTGCACAAACATGAGTTCCACTTACAATGTTGATGACGATGACGATGTGTTACACCTAGGGCTGCTAATTTCAGAATAGAATAAAGCCGGACATTTAAAAAAATGGGACCAAAGCGAATCAGGGAATTTAGTAGTAAATTTTTAAGTTAAAGTTAAAGGTACTTTAAGATATTACAACATAACACATTATTGAGATAATATCAAATTACGAATAATAATTAACACCCGCGCTTATTTCGGACCCAGCTCTGAACCGACTGGGTGCTACATGTTCACCCGCAAAATACCTTTTATTAAAATGGGTCCAATTAATTGGAAATATCGAACAGCATTCATCACAATTATTTAAATTATATTATGGTATGGTAGGAATAGATTATATACAATTCAAATAGAAATATGAAGATATGACTATCGAAACACTGACAAACTGATTAGAAAATTGGGATGCAAATTCATTATAACAAATGCAAGTCTGATAATTACCGATTACGTTTGTAAATACTGCGTGAGTATGTTTATAATTTGCGAGAAATCCTTTCGTAACTTTTTCCTTTAAACTGACCTTTGAATAATGCATTTAATTATGCAGAAAAGTTATATCCATATTAAAAAAGTAATTTATTTTAAACTCGCTTGTTAATTATTATTGAATGTCACACAATGAATAATGCATCGATTACATCGTCGATCATCAGTTTCGAGGTCCGCGAATTGACTGGCGGCGATCGGCCGGAACTGACTGACATTTGGCTTTAACTGACTGGACATCGGTGATGTCGACGTATATCGAGTGCACGGCATCCCCCACCCCCCTCCAACTTGCAGTGACCTCATTCTGCAGACTTGACATTACCAAAGTTGCGGCTTGATCAGTCGTCGACAATGACTCATCGTGCACGAACATATATATACACACATACACATTTAACCCTTGCACTGATGAGTGATGTGATGAGATATCATCAGTGATGTGATGATGTGATTGATGTCTTCTCTCCCGCAAAGGGATCTGTCAGTACACATGACATCACTCGTTGGTCCCGTGTCCTCAGGAATTGGTCAAAATTAGCACAATACCGGTATTATGCAAAATACAAAAAGTATATTGTGTGCAAATAACGCAATAATTTAGTGAATAAACTGAAGTCTGTGGGCCCGTTGCGGTCCGCAGGAAGACGGCCACTTTTACGAGCCAATTTAAACGACGACGTCGCAAAGCTCTCTAAGAGAGTTGTAGCGACTATAAACAGGGAAGGGGCCAACTCGACCTCTTTGTGGATAAATTTCATTTGGTTGAAAGTGTCGTTTTATCGACGCCACTTGTTGTCGTAAAGTGAGACGTAAACTGTAAACGGTCTGTCGGAGACGTTTTCCTGAAGATAGACGTTGACTTATAGCAATAAGAGCACATAAACAAAGAAATCTATAAAGCGATACATACTGAGCGGCGGCTATATTTGCTCAACATCATGTTCGTTGACGCTCGTTCATTAAGGCTTCCTCGTGCATGAGGACTGGACAGTCGAGTTACGAACTACACGTCAAAATATTGTTATTACCTATTGCGATTATTAATTCTAACTTCTACGTGTTAACTCAATATAACATTCACAAATTTGCGAATGTTTTCGTTTCATTTTAGTGTTCCAATCGACTAGAGTCATTGATACACACTCTTCAAGAGATTATGATTACATGAAAATAAATTCTCTATTTTTTTATCTAGTCTATCTATCTATTTTATTCTATCTAGTCTCTATTTTGACCTTAGATTTTATAGCGTATGCCTCAGTAAAAATGGTCACTGTCTGCCATCCGCTTTACGAAGAGGACTATGAATTTGCAACCCGCATTACATTGTATATCCAATCGGGCCATGACCATCCCATCATTTATCAAAAACTTGAAATTGATTTTGTCTTCATAATCCTAATGGAATAGTTGATTCTAATTGAAATCCATATGTTTTTTTAACTTATACGACAACTAAATAAGAAAACAAACGTATATTTTCAAATTGATTAGAGAATTAAATAGATGTAAGTTTGAGATATTTGCGGGAGAGCTACGACTGCTACGAGTATCTCCGACTCTGTTACTCATCCGCGGATGTAAGGGCACCACTGTGTACTGTGGTGGTGTCGTCATCAACACAGTAGTGCTCTCCTAACTCGTCATTTGTAAGCGCAATAACAGTCATTTTTCTAGATATTTTGATTATATGAATCAATTTGTATGTAGTACCTATTTCACTTTATTTTCACGAATCGGCATGTTGAAGTGGCAATGGGTAGATCATATTTGCCGCAGGAGCGATGGCTGTCGGGGTAGACGAGTCCTCGAATAGAGGCGCAGTGTAGGACACCCTCCGTCCAAGTGCACTGACGACTTAAAGAAATTCGCCGGTGGTAGTTGGATGAGAAGAGCCGAGGATCGTGTATGGTGGCCAGCCTTGGGAGAGACCTATATCCAGCAGTAGAGAGACACGTGTAGGTTGAGTAGTATGGTACTTATCTTTAGCTATTTATATGTATGTATAATAATACAACTATAAAACGAGACTAATCTTATATAATTAGTATTTGTGGTGCGCGTTGTCAGTGTGATGTCGGAGGCGCGCGGGCTGCGCGAGCTGCCGGCGCTGAACGGCTCGTGGCGCCTGCGCACGCTGCGAGTCGACCGCGCGCGTCTCGCCGCGCTGCCGCCCTACCTTTGCGAGCACGCGCCCGCTCTCAGAGAACTGTAAATGTTATACACAACAATACTAATATTTACCAACATGAAAGTGATGTGATGCAATTGCATGTGGATTCAATTCTTTAAAATGTTGTTCTTTCCTCCAACATACAATGTCACTTACGAACCTTTTATACAAGCGGTATCAATTCCGGCTGTAATATAAATTTGGGCTGTCGCCAATTTTGCACGAATTGCCTTGAATAAAACATGTTGGGCATATCTGCCAATTTGTTAATATAGATTATAATGGTTCAAGTCTGCCAGTTCAATCAGTGCGTCCTGCCAGTTATGACGTACTATATCGAAAAGTGTGCACTGAGGGCGCTTTTCCTGTCATGCGAGTCTAAACCCGCATGACAGGAAAAGCGATTCAGTATAGTCCGCCCTGTATCCGGACACCACGCGTGGCAATAAAAATATATAGGAAAATTTTAAATGCGCATGCGGATCAGATCCGCACGCGGGGCTAAACCCGCGTGACGGGAAAAGCGTCCTGACTGCATTGCCTGTCAACTTAAAACCTTTATAAGTCCAAAGTCGCTTAGCGAGATATTACTGATAGAGCTACATTGAGTTTCTTTGCGGGGTGAAATGTGAAACGAAGAGATTAACTAGTCACCGACACAACTTATAAATAGAATCAAGGCTGCCGCAGGACCGAACAACGATGGGGGAAATGAGTCCTTGAATGGAGAAGACGTACCGGCGAGAGCAGAGGGGAGCGCCCTCCAGCTAGAAGTACACCGGTTGTGGCTGAATGAGAAAAACTTGCGTGGAGACGAGAGACCCAAAGATTGTGGTTTGAACGCGACGTGAATTGTAAAAATGCGACTAAATGAAACTTGGAAATCGCTCCCGCATTCAGATGGTAATCCTCCGATTGGTTGGCGCTGTTGGTAGCGCGCTCACCGGATAACACCCATTTGCATATTCATATTAAACGTGTTAATCGACGCCGTGCGTCCGCAGATTGCCTGACAGGAACGCCCGTCATTCGTCTGAAACTGCTGCAGTACTAAAATTAGATCACTTGCCTTCTACAATTTTTCTTTATTTACGTAAAGCCTTTTGAAGGCTTTGTCCTGACCATAATAACCTTCGTATATTTTACGCTCAACGCAAGGGCTTACAACGCTCCGAAAGCCACCTATCATAAAACAGAATAGATCGCACGCAGCTCGTATAATTTTAGTGTTAGGCATTCATTATTTTTTTAAACAAAATGTTGAACTTGCTAATTCTCTTAATTTTGTATTGTGTACAATAAAAAAAATGGAGGAATATGTGTTCACACAGGGACGTGAAGTCTAACCAGCTGGACCGCATACCGGATCTACGAGGGTGCTCTGAGCTGCGCGTGTTGTGAGTATCAAGTCACCAAGTTTACTTACCATACCACATAAGTAATTCGCAACAGACTTCCTGAAACACAGCAAGTTGTTTGGCGACGCATTATAGAAGTCATATTTACAGATTGGATTAATTATGTATTATGACTTATTGTCAGATCAAAATATTTGTCACTGCTTTTGTAGGATCAAAGGAAACTTTATTTTATTTTTAAAGGTAAGGAAACCTGCATGCATGGATTTTTGAAAAGTTGCTAGTCTAAGCCGGGACTCAAAAATGTAAATAAATATGTAAATGTAAAAGCTCGGCACTAATGTAAATAAAAATTACCCTGTATTTTTATATATTAGCACCAATCGATATGGATGAAAACTCTCTAATTTTGTATTAAATTAAGACAATACCATGATATCGAATATTATTTTGTCAAAATAAATAAAAAATTAATCTAATTATTTAGTTATCTGTAAAGTTTTGTTTGTTCGTATTTGAGATGCAACATGCATGCGTGGTTGACTTGATAATGATGAATGATAGATTTGAAAATAGGACGTGACGTTCGAGCAATGCGATACTCGTTTGAATTGACCAGTTTTGTTGCGTACTCTGTCTGTAACAATGGGGGGTTCAGTGCCTATAAACTTTAATAATATACGTTAGGAAAATTACGATTTACTTTTATTATACTGCCTACGTTCTGTCATATATTATATTTGATTTTTGAATTTAAATTTGCGGAGAGGGATGTCCAACAACCAAATTAATCAGATTTGGTCATCTTGAGACAAAAATGCTTTCATTATGACTTTTTAACAAAAAACACTGTTTGCATTTCAAAGCGTTTTTTTTTCAATGATTTTCAACTGTCCATTTGAATCAGCCTGCATAGGTATTTCGAATGAGGCTAGGTTTGGTTTTGTGATGGCACGCGCCGTGTTCCAGGGACGTGTCGTCGAACGAGATCACGTCGGTGGGCGGCGGCGCGCTGCGCGGGCTCGGCCGCCTGCTCGACCTGGTGCTGGCGCGCAACCGGCTGCGGCACCTCCCCACCGACGCCTTCACGCACACGCCCGCTCTGCAGCTGCTGTCAGTACTCACGCACAAACATAACGCCTCCCAATCACTTTATCTTTAAAGTATCGGCCAAACAACCGTTTGCACAAATACAAACTCCTTTAGGGATGGCGCAGACCAGTCAGCGCAGCGCGGTTATAATTCACAAACAACAATCAACTTTGTGACATTGGAAAAGATCAAAAATTCGCTAACGCCAGTCTCCGAACGCGTTAAAGCGGACAACTATTGTTAATAGTTAAATAAATAAAATAAATTGGGTTTAAGGACATTTCTTTTTGAAACAATCTTTTGCACAATAGGCCCCGCCTGCTGAGTCTCTGTACTATCGATTGAACTAATAAGTCGTCTAGAACTTAATGCGTATGCTTCCTCACCGGCGCAACAAACAAAATACGATTTTAGAAATTGTGGTACAGTCATACGCTCATTACATGGCAACGAAGTGTGTAAAGGTTGACCCACTTGTAAGTGGACAGTTTGGCTTTTGAGCTTTCATAACAAAAAAGTGTTATATGTATAATAGCGGGTCCCCACATCGACGTCGGCTGCTGTCCACTGGTCGACGACTAGCAACTTAATTGATGTTCATGTGACAGCAATTAAAATTGCTCAGTGTTTACGTGTGTATACAAAAGTTACTCACAGTATGTATATGATACACATAGGTACTGCGCTGTCCTGACCAATCATAGTTTCACAATAATATTTATGTTTCCTAATTCTAGTATCCATCTATGTAGATAAAAAATTATAAAAAAATCTATTGTCTGTAGCAAAATTTTTGTTGTTATATCCAGTCTCTTGTTGAGTCACGTGGTGCAAATCTGTTCGAAAAAAAAATGATTCATGTTCGATAATTATTAGGAAGAAAATGGATTACCTCTAAAACGAGAGCGAACGAGAATAATATAGAGGCAAGAGGCAGGAATAGTTCCCTGTTGCGATTCAGGTCAATGCGGCTGTCAGTTACATAACCGGTGGTCGCCGCGAGCTCGCGCTGGCCACCGGTGACGGCGGGTTTAATGAACACTCCTAGATAAGATTGTACAAAGTTTATTAAATTCGTTTCTCTTGTTTTTTGACATTTCAATGTTTTTATCAACCGCTACAAACCCAAGGTTTGGTATCGGCCAGTTTCGACCAAAAATCCGAGTTTCAAGCGTAGTTTTGGTTTCGACTAAAATCCACCGGAAACTATGGTCGTTCGTGACTTCGAAACGCTCGGAAATATTTGGTATTGCTCGGATACTCCATGCAGGCGGCTTTCACTCGCTATACAGGTGTCCCAAGAAATGGTGTCAAGCGGATGTCCAAAGATAGAGCAGAGCACCCCAGGGGTACCCAAATCACCCCTATGTATGATCCCGATTTTTTGTAATTTACGAGTTATGTTTTTTTCTCGTGATTATTCACTAAAAGTGAGCAAAGACAGTCTCTGAGAAGCGTTTTGGTTTCGGCCGATACTGCGATAGCGGCCGAAGGTTCTGTTTCGGTCGACACTATTATTTATTATATCCTACTGTTAAATTCAAATATTACGTGACCGTAAGCCACAATTTTTCAATTCACTGGAACATTACTTTTACAGAAATCTGGAAGACAACATGATTGAGCACATCGACATAGAAGCTTTCGTCCCAATACACAAATTAGAGGACTTGTAAGTTTTTATAATATTTTGTCTTTCACAAATTTCTTCTCGGCTTGCAACTTGTAGACTAAGGCACTAATTCATATTTGTGGAAGGGTGCCGACATGAACACTCCACGTTGTAACTCAACTAATCGGCGCCAGATTGTCGTGAACAAAAACCTGCTTTATTTGTATTTACATTTATATAATCAGATAACATTGCATATCTAATTTCTAGACGTAGACTTGCTTTTATTATGAAAGCTTTTGTAAACTTTAATAAGGTCATAAACTAATACTTATGGCGCGTGTCGACGTCCGCCTTGAAACAGGTAATTAGCATTCTTATGCTTTCATCCAAACGAATTCACCGCATCTTCACTAGGAGACTGACAAGTGCCATATGGAACCTCTGTTTAGATCAATATGAATTCAAAGAAACTTGCACTCCAGGAAGGAACCTGAGGGGCAACTGAATAAGAACCCTAAAGGTGTTTATTATAACGCGTTCAGCAGTGGGTTCTTCAAACGCGGTACACGTACACTTGATAGGTAATGATGTTGGTAGTAGTCGAAGAAAAATCGCCTAAAGTAGTTTAATCACGTTAATTCGTTATAATAAAAAGTATTTTTGCCAAATCTTTCCGGGTGCGTCCGCCTTAGTTAATTGTTTTGCTTCGTTCGCCCTTAACTGGGTGGTCGCGTAAGCACAAAAATGCCTGTATACAGTGTGGAAACTGTACAAATGTGGTACCTTGTCCTGTAGGAACGTGGGCAACAACGTGTTCCCGTGGCTGCCGGCCAGTGGGCTGCAGCACCTGCTGCACCTGAAGGCGCACAACAACCCCAACCTCAAGCACTTCCACCCTCCGGAACTCTTCCCTAGGATACAGGTCAACCAACTCTATACTTATTTATGTCCTATTTAAGGTTTTAGTTCAAAAAACCCTTATGACCACTCAGCAGAGTAAACGAGTACGTCTAGTACGAATTTAGTATGTCTTTTTCTTAACATTTAAATAATCCATTGTTTTATTATTTATTACATATAATAAAATTGTAACAGGCCGACGTCTGTACATTATAGATAAAGAAAAAAAAACATATGGGGGGAGGGTCTTTATTAGAGCAACAGAACCCAAAACAAGTTTTTAGAAATTTTGTCTGTCTGTCTGTATGTTTGTACACGCATCACGCAAAAACTACAGCATGGAATTGAATGCAGTTTTCACCGATGTATTGCTAGAGGTCTAACTTAGAATATAGGCTCCATTTTACCGCAGGAAAATATCTTATTCCGATTGTTTTAAATTTAGTAAACCGAAGCGAAGTGAGGGCGGGTCGCTAATTTAAGTATAATATAATTGATTAAAACTAAATTATTAAAAACGAAAGTATTAAAGAGGCTAACTTCATAAGAAAGGCACAAGAACTAGAATTGAATATTACCGATCCACCTACTCGTATATCAATCCCAAATTAATTTAGCAAATTATTCGAGAAGATGGCATACGATCAACTGTATCGAATCATTTCACATAGTATTCCCAATAAATCAGCACGGCTTTATGGGAATAGATCCACCACCTCCAACCTCGCCAGTTTTATTAACTATATAACGAAGTGTATGGACGGAGGCGGGCAGGTTGACGTGATTTACACAGACTTGAAAAAGCTTTTGATCGGGTGCATCACGTGATCCTCCTACACAAGTTATCCAACTTGTGTAGGAGGATTTTTTTTATAGTGCAGTAAGCGGACGAGCAAGCGGTCCCACGTAATGGTAAGTGTTACCGCCGTCCAAGGACATCTGCAAAGACCAGGGGGTATGTGGGTGCGCCGCCGACCTTGCAAAATCCTATTTACAGCTTTCTTGAAAAACCCCATCATATCATAGCTTAATGGAAAAACCTCTTGAGGCAGTTCATTCCGCAGCCTACGCGTTCGCTGTATAAAATGATTTTTGGACCGAACAGTACGCCACACCTCCGTATCGAAGAAATGCGGATGGATCGCACTTTGTGACGGAAGGTGCATTTGTAGAAACCCGAAAGGTGGGAGGTGGGAATTATATTAAACAATTCTTCAGAGCATTCCCCATTGTACTGGCGGTAGAACACACAGAGAGAGGCAACATCTCTCCGAACACTGAAGACCTCTAAACCGTCCGTAAGAGTGGGATCGTCGACAATACCAACAGCACGTAACGACGTAACGTAACCGAAATATCAATAGGACCATGGGATGGAGTCAAATGGTTCCTATTGATATTTCGGTGCGCCGGCCCAGAGATTTGAGCAAGTATTATATGCGGCCTAACCTGAGCTTCGTAGAGTATTAGGAGTTGCCCAGGGGTGAAGTACTGCTTCCCTCTGTTCAGCACACCAACCTTTTTGGCCTTATTTTCCAGATGACCCCTAAATTTCACTTTGCTGGAAATGTCGACACCAAGGATCCCAACATTAGTTCGTTCATTTAGTTGCATATATCACAAGGCGTGCCACGCCGCTCCTGTGCTGCTCACGCGTTACTCACGCGTCCTGTGTGCCGGAGGCTTGATACACGAACTATGTCGGTGTTTTTAGTTTTTTGAGTAAACTCCAGCTTTTGACTTACGTAATTTGCATGTGCAGACGCTAGTGTTGTCGTACGCGTACCACTGCTGCGAGTTCGTACCGCTGATGGAGGGCGAGGACGGCGGTGCGGGCGGCGGTGCGGAGAGCGGCGAGGAGGGCAGCGGGCTCACGGACTTCGTGCTGGTCCCCCCGCGGCACGTCGACCTCGCCGCGTGGGCCAACAACACCGACCTCTGGCCCAACTACCGTGAGCACCGCACACGCCTCTTACCACTTATCAGCCCAAAGAGGACGCCAGGTCAATGGCGTCACTATCAAATGTCTATTAAATTTTGGGGTACTTAACATATAGTGCTATGTAAGAGTAATAATATTAATTTATAATTAATATTAAATGTCTTTGTGGGTATCCATAGAATGTTAAATAATCCAAAGAATGTTAAATAATCCAAAGAATGTTAAAGCCATCCCCGCTGAGTGCTAGTGCGACAATAACTTTTATTTTATATACAAGTATGAACAAAACCATAACAAAACAGGAATGTGAATTTATTATACCTGTAAATTAAGCTTATTGCCAAAAAACGGATTTTACTATGTGTAAAATGGAAAATAGATAATTATTGTAGGCGATGGACTTATACAAACTGAACTATCGCGTAAGACTGGTTTTAAATCGTTACATTTTGCCCGCGGCCAAATGCGGCTTCAAACCATACGCTAAAACCACTATGGTCCGGTTTTTATAGGATGAATTAAACACAGAATTGTCAGCGCTCTTTCTATGATAACTGGATCATAAACCTAGGAATACATGTACGGTGGACCCACATCTACTATTTATTCCATTTAATTAATTTTACATTTAATTTTATCTATAATTCGCACGTGAAAATGTATTCAAGAACGCCATCTGTAGTCATATAGTGAAGTAATTGTAGGCGCCGCCATCTGTAGTAATAATTCGGTAACTTAACAATTTTATACAAGTAAGAAAAATATCTTCGCTTGCACGAACAGTAAACAGTTTTTAGGACTTCTTTTAGGCAGCATCAGCACTTTGAGCACTTAGCAGTTTAATGGCACGTTGACGACGTTGTATATTTTGTTATATCATTATAGTTTTAACGGAAGTCGGAAGCGGCAAAACATTAAACTTTTTAAGCTTATTACTCTTTCTCGATAAATGTAATCTTAATACGTAAAGGGTCCCACCCCTTACCCAAGTGATTCACCGACAGTCTTTACATTATGATATCGTTGTTGTAAAGCCATGTAGAACCTATGATTCGAAGCTGCATTATGAATTATTGAATGAAAACCTCTCGTGATCTCTCACAAAAGTTTATAAAACTCGCAGTGAGACAGAATTTGAGTACCTACGTTAATACGTAAACATTGTCGAACGCTTTGTTGTGGTCAATGTAGGTAAATAGGTGTTTTTATAGAGGCATTTCACTTGATAGTACGAAGCAACTGCTATAGCCCATGAACACCTTCAAAGCTAGCTAGGGGCCGATTGTGCAGCGTTGGGCATACGGTGTCGCCTGGACACTGCAACAAGCGACCAGACGACCAATAGTTCGAAAATAATTGTAGGAGGTCGCTTGAAAGTATTTACACGCCGTCAAGCTGTCTCACGACAACGATCGAAATATAAGATTTTGACAAGAGAAACTTGGGGATCAAACGTCAAATTTCACGTTATAAATATTTGTTCCTTTAAATACTTAATTATAATCGGATATACCCGATATATACTCGTAGACATCCGGACGAAGGAAAGTCACAGTAGAGTTATAGCACTTCATTCGTTGGAACTTCGGTCGGGCGCGAAACTTCGGAACCTCCCCAAGCGACTCCGTGTGGCCAACGCCTAACACTTGATTGTGTAAAATGTTAAAGTGTATTTATTGTGTGGGGTGTACAGTGAACTGGTCGGGCACGAGCGGTTCGCGCCTGCGCGAGATGTTGTCGGGGTGGGGAGCGGGGTGGGGCGGCGAGGCGGAAGCCGCGGAGGAGCCGCGCACGGCTGCGCACCGCGTCACTTGCCTACCGCTGCCAGGTAACACTATAGTTCGTGCCTTTTAGCATGGCAATAGTGAGCATTTACACCTCCCTACTAATGTACTCGTGATTTTTTTTTATTATCTTTGTTATTTCGGGGCTTTTGTTCTACAAGGATATGTCAGCTCCATCATCCCCTGATCTTACAGTTAAGACACATATTAAGAAGCCAAAGGCTTCATTGATGTATGAACATTAAATAAAATAATGTACCTAGTTGGCGCATCACAATGGGGCTTTTTTTTAAGGATGAAGGCGGCAGACAAGCATACAGTCCACCTGATGGTAAGTGCACACTGTCACCCATTGACATCTGCGATACATGCCAACATCAATCCAAAATAACAAACGTTGGCACGTCTCCGGATGCGCTGCCTACCTTTGGAGATAAAGGAATGGATTTGGAGAAAGGCTCTGGAACATCTCACTCACTACCGAAGCACGTACGTACTTTTGTCATTTTTGACTGATGTTGACATGCACCTAACTGATGCAGATAATAGCGAAATATAAATGTGACAGGCGCAGCGCGTGACAATAATTCAGCATAATGAATGACATGGCGTTGTCTTCGTCACACCTTGTTTCTTAACTAAAAAGCTGAAAATAAAAAGACGTAATTAAAACTTTGGATATAATCGCAGACGGTTAAAAAACTAATTATCTTTGAAAAGATTACAATAAAAATATAAACCAGTCAGCAGTATTTTTGACAATCTGTGAAGAAAAACATCGTGAGACCAAGCAGAGTTTTTCTTCACTAAGATTCTGCCGTTTCTGCCGGAGTTGAAACTCCATAATCTTATAAATGGAAGTCTATCACTCCTATATGACCACCCCAAATTGTGTTATCGATGTCGTTAATATTTATATACCTAGAATAATAACCCCATTAAAAATAAGCTATCAATTTGCTTGATGTAATTTTGGTAACAGACCTTCGTATATAAATCAGTTTTTTTCATACTGCGATTCCGATAGTAGTCCCATGTTCGTACAGATAAAAAAATTGGAGGTCCATTCCCAATATAAGAAGGTCGCCTTAAATTAAAGAAAACGACCGAAGGGCGGGAACGCTTAATGAAGTATGACGTGTGAGACGGCCTCTTGGCCGAAAATCAAAGCAACGAGTATAATTGTTTTATAAAAACTAAACTGCACATTGATTCATTCAATGGAGTGCAGGTCCATTCCTGCCGTGCGTGGACCTGTTCGACTGGTGGACGCTGCGGTGCGGCGTGTGGGCGGTGTTCCTGCTGGCGCTGCTCGGGAACGGCACCGTCGTGTTCGTGCTCGTGTTCAGCCGCAGCCGCATGGACGTGCCGCGCTTCCTCGTCACCAACCTCGCCGCCGCGGACTTCTTCATGGGTGTATACCTCGGTAACTTAACACGCACATCATTCAAATTTACAGGCAGTCCTCGCTTTTACGGCACGTTGCTTACGGTAATTGAGCGACGTAAAACGAGGCACTTTGTCGCGTACATTTCTATGTAAAAGCAAGTACAATAGTTAGGTTGTCCGGCAGGAAAATAAAACATTATTTTGTAAAATCAACCAGTTTTATTAATTAATTAAAATTGAATATATTTACTCGTACATAGGTCACACTGAAAATTTCCTGAACTGGCCACTTACATAAACAATAAAAAAAAAGTTAAAAATATTTGAAAATGGCTTTAGATTTGAATAATCTTTGGCTGTAGAATAAAGTTTGTTTCATCTAACAGTCATTTGTTTTTTCAATGTAGCGTCATTTTAAAAATTGCGTCTGCATTACGATGGATTTAACTCGTGAAAATTTTCGCTGTATGATTTTCTACGATTTTAAGTGTAATTTAACAGCTCAGCAGAGCCTCACAGAGCCTGTGCGCCATATGATTGAAACAGACAGACAGGCATTTTGAAGGCGAAAAACGTCGTGACTTCTCTTCTTCTGTTAAATTATTTTCATCACCAGAAGAGGCTGTCGAAGAATATGAAAAACATGTTACAATTACAACATCGTACAAATTGCTGCATATTTCTGAAGACGTAAAACGAATCAAGAGACGTTAATACGAGGAATGGTATCAAAATGTTGTCTTAAAACGAAACGTCGTAAAACGAGGACTGCCTATACATGAAAGTGGGAATGAATACTTTAATATTTAGCGTGTTAATATCGTTCAGGATTCCTTGCCGTGGTGGACGCGGGCACATTGGGCGAGTTCCGCGCGCATGCGATCGCGTGGCAGATGTCGGGCGCGTGCAAGCTGGCGGGCTTCCTCGGTGTCCTCTCCTCCGAACTATCCGTGTACACGCTCGCCGTCATCACGCTCGAGCGCAACTACGCCATCACGCACGCGATGCACCTCAACAAGCGGCTGTCGCTGCGCCACGCGGCCGTCGTGATGGGCGCCGGCTGGGCCTTCTCACTGGCCGCGGCCGCGTTGCCGCTGCTCGGCGTCTCCGACTACCGCAAGTTCGCGGTGTGCCTTCCGTTCGAGACGGGCACGTCGGTCGCGCTCGGGTACGTGGTCGCGCTGCTCGCTATCAACGGCGTCGCCTTCCTCGTGCTGCTCGGCTGCTATCTCAAGATGTACTGCGCCATTCGCGGCTCTCAGGCTTGGAATTCAAACGACTCGCGCATCGCGAAGCGCATGGCCTTACTTGTGTTTACCGACTTTCTGTGCTGGTCACCGATAGCGTTCTTTGCGCTGACGGCCGCGTTCGGCGCACAGCTCGTCTCGCTTGAAGAAGCTAAGGTGTTCACCGTGTTCGTACTTCCTCTCAACTCATGCTGCAACCCTTTCCTTTACGCGATTCTAACGAAACAATTCAAGAAGGACTGTGCACTCGTTTGCAAGGCGATCGAGGAATCGCGCGTGACGCGCGGTATCGGCCGCTGCCGGCACTCGTCCAATTTTAGCAATCGGCAAACGCCGGCAAATACGAACAGCCTCGCGGAGCGGTCTTCTCGCGGTCAGCATGGCGCTGCGTGCGCATGCCGCCGCCTGTTGCCGACTGAAGCGCGTCCGGCGGGTGGGGAGAGGCTGCTGCGCTGGCTGCGTGTGTGGCGGCGACCTACGCCGCCTCCGCCCACGACCCGCACTCGACCGCCGCAGGCGCCACCCGCACGCGCCGGTTCCGTTTCTTCTTCTGTAGAGTTTTCATCGTCACGGTCGGACTCATGGCGAGCATGCGGGCGACCGCCCCCGCCCCGTCGCGCCGCCTCCTGGCTGGTGGCGCGCAAGACCTCGCAGGACTCCAACCTGTCGTCGTCCCGCAACGACTCGTCGGGCTCGAACGCAACCGCGTCGACGGGTACGTGGCGCACGTCACGGTCGGGCGGCAGCGCCGTGGGCGCGGCGCGGCCACGGCTCACGCGGCAGCCGGCGGTGTCCGCGGACGAGCCGCCGCTGTCGCCGCCCGCGCTGCCGCCGCCGCGGATGCTGCACACGATCCCATCGGCAGCGGAGGCCGAGCTGCAGCAGGACGAGGATGCGCGCTGATTGTACCAATTCTTCTTTGTGCGATGAAATTTACACCGAAATGTCTCATTTAGTCTGTTCTATGTGCTCACGTTTCAATCATCGACTCGATCGTTATTTACAGTCGCCGCCTCTGCGTGTTCACAATCACGTCACAACACAATCGCTTCCAAAGTGTATACAAATGAATTTCCGCGAGACGAACGCAAAGAGTGTCTTATCGAACCGTCCATTAGCACCTGTTTTACTGCAACCGATCCTCAAATAATTCGTTCCATAGACAACTTGATATAATAATGTGAAGAGGTCTTCATTTTGCATTAAGTGCCGTTTTTGTACGATCGTCTACTATAGTAGCAGTATACTATAGTATAGAGTATAGAGGCATCTCGTCATCGCAATTTCAAACCACCGACACCAGCACTGATGATTGAATAGAATTTTGACATTTTATTATCTACTTGGACTGTGAAGCAGATACGATATGCAATATATTGTTGTTGGAGCTACCTAATTTATACACACGATGGGCTCGCAACAACTTCCGAGTTCGACTTAGTTATTAAGTAGTTGTTAGCATAAGTATTACGTAGGGGAAATACGTACAAAATGACATATGGTTTTATTTTTGGGACATCTCTTTATTGGTAATTCACAGCACAGTCATATTCTGCACTGATCATCTTTGGTTCTTTATTTATTGAAATTAACAAACATTTATAGGATAAAAATAACAGAAAAATATATATTCTTGGTTTAACTGAGATCAGCCAAAATCCATTTTGTCCATATGCTATGGACAAAATGACATACACGTAAACACTATACAATTATTGACAAAGTTCACAAATGAAATGCTTGGTTCTTCTAGGAACGTCAGCGCAAGAAGCGTGAGCCCAATGCGAACAATTTAAGCACCGCAACCAGTCTTCCCCGGGCTTAGATCGTGAAAAAAGATCATTGCAATATATGCATGGACAGTCCTCTTCATCATCTTGAGGATTATTAGGAAAATTTTCTTTTTCACCGTCGTCTTCAAATAACTTTTTAGTGACGTTTCGTCTCCTCTTTGCTGGGGGAGCTTTGGGCTCATTTTTCGATTTAATTTCCCTCATATTAGGAGTAGAAGTTAAAACTAAAGAGGTCTGCCGAATCTTTGGTTTACGTTTCCCTTGTCCACTAATAAAATGTCCTTTTGGGGCTGGAGAAATCTCCTCAATGGAGACAGTAAGAATATAGGACGATGGATCGTCTTCTTGCTGTGTAGATGGCCCAGCAATGGAAACATGGCCACGAGTCGTTTGTTGGTGAAGTCGCTCATTGGAGGTGTCTTCCAGCGGTATATTTGTAGTCTCCGCAGGCTCGTACATATAATCGGGAAATATTTCAGGGTTTAGAGGCCAAATACCAGTGCTTTTAAATCCGTGACAACCATTTTGCACTGTAGCTGCCTTGCCGTATGCTTCGTTGAACAGGCCGGCAATCTGAAATTGTGTAACAACACGCCCAGGATGTGCTTTCAGCCACTTGGATATTTCTTGGTTAAAGTAAGTTTTCAAGGGCGCGAAAAAAGCAACATCAAGAGGCTGCATGCGATGAGTGCAATGTGGAGGCAGACAAATAACATGAATACCGTTTTGTTTTGCATATTCTAAAGATTCAATCCCTTTATGACTTGCATGACCGTCGACAATCAAAATTACCTTATCGTCAATACTTGCTTTTACAAAACTTTGGAAATGCTTCATCCATTTCAGAAATATATCAGTTGTCATCCACCCTGATTGCTAATCTACACCTAAAGTGCCAGGAGGAGCTTCATCGACAAGTTCATTTTTCATATTTTTCCCCGGAAATATCATCATCGGCGGGACAAACGTACCAACGCGTGCAACGGCATTAACACAACAAACAACAGTGGTGTTTGTTCCACGCTCTGCACTGGTTATAACGCCAACTTGCTTCCTTCCAGTAGTAGCCAAAATCTTTTGAGGTTTTTGTACAGTAGATAGGCCTGATTCATCAGCATTATAAATTCGATGTGGCCTAAAGTCTATATACTCCAGCAGCTTTTCATACAGCTCAAAAAACTTTTGGACTTGAGGGCGATTAAAAGCCTGAGCACGGGCTGCTGAAGTAGCTTCGGGTTTGCGCAGAGAGATATCTTTATTTCGTCTCAGAAATCCTTCCATCCATTCTTGTCCAGCTTTTTGTTTTTGTCGGTTAAATCTATGAGCGAAATCGTTTTTTTCGGCCAACTGAAAAGCTAGTTCTTGCACCGATGCTCGCGTTAATCCTAACAAACGAGATTCAAGGAATTTCAAATGCTGAACTAATTGCCTTTCCACATCAAATGGAAAGGTAGATTTCCAACATCCGAGACCTTTCGAATTGGACTCCAAAGTTTTGTTATTACCCAAAGCATGCCTTCGGAGCGTTGCTTGAGGGATACCAAATGTTTTTGATGCCAATAACCAGCCCATTTCATTATTTCGAACTGCCTCTATAGCTTTCTGCATTGAGTCTGCACTCCAGGATTGGCGATCAGTCGTGCGCTTATAATCACGTGGCATTTTGGCATATCTGTAAAGAAATTACCGGCTAAAATTAAGTTGAACTACTTGACTGAACTCTTATGGACAAAATGACATACCTATGTCATTGTGTCCGTTGTCTATGTATGTCGTTTTGTCCATACAACATTTTGAGAAAACAAAATTCAAAAATAAATACACTGGGGATTTTTTTTTTGGAAGAAGTTATTAGAGGGCAACAACAAATCCTTGAGGGATAAAATAAATGCTACAAAAATAGGCACAATAGCGAAGTACTTACCATTTATACAAAAAACTTGTCGTAAAGAAAAAACTCGTAACGTACAAATACCTGTCGTGGACCAGGACACCGGGACGAATGAGGGGCGCGTTCACGTTTTGACAGGTTAGTAAAGGCCATTCGGGTCACATGATGCCGTTATCAGTTGCGCGCTAGAGTCCGCCAAATTCGAATTATGCCACCTATGTCATTTTGTACGTATATGTCATTTTGTACGTATTTCCCCTACCTATACAGACAAATAAATAAACATATTTTGTACAGTATTAAATGTGTCCATGAATGTTTACATAAGTATTTAAAAAGTATTGACAGAACCTATATATTTATTTAGAAAAATTTATTAATTAAGACTATTTATGAAACCATTATTTTAGACATAATTATTTACATCGGAGACGTATACGGGTCGAGCGTGCTGTACGTATACAATAAAGCTAGGGGATGAATGTAGATGGGGATGAATGTAGATGGATGCATCGGATAGAGCAGGTCGTGGCCGCAAGGTGCACTGTTCGACTATAGCATAAGTACGAGTATACTCATTATATAGAAGTGTTGTTACATTAGATTTTGTATGAGGCGTAGTTTAATAGCGTCGCCCAGGGGCGGATTTAAGGCCCAAAAGGCCTTAAATCCTCTGGGGTATGGCTTACATCGCACTATTTCAAATCAAGGTCTGTTCAGAATAAAAACAAAATTTATTTTTTGCCCTATATTAACATTTTGGGGGGCCATCAAAGTCGTTGATATATTTTGCTACCATGTCTATAACAAAATGACTTGACGTAAGAAGCTGTAATTTGTGTATGATATTTAACATATCCTTTATTTAAACAACAAATACTAAAAATAGTGTATTATGTAATGGAAAAATTATGAGTCATACAAGCAAAAGTATTTTTGCAGCTGCCTTTGATTTTTTTTTAATATAATGTATTTAAATAAATCCTAATAAAAAACATTTTTATTAGGACTTATTTGAAGCCTGATAACTACTTTATATTTGTAGAAAATTTTAACAGTACATTTAGAAATAAAAAAGTTATCAAAATTTTGAGCCGGAACAGACCTTGATCATGTATAGCGCGTCGGGGCAATTGGCCCTTTTGGGGGCCAAGACAATTTTTTGCTCTACTATGAAGTTTCTCGCGATTGTGCCCCCTAGACCGCGAGGCCCTGGGCTATGGCCCGTCGAGCCCCCCCCCCCCCCCCTCACCCCGACCCTGGCGTCGCCACATTGTGCTGTGCTGCGTGCCTGTGAGCGTGCCTGGTGCCGGCCGGCCAGCCGGTCCATACTATGTACTAGTAGTTACATGTTAAGGTATATAATTAAAAAATACAATTTGAACAGCAAGTAATGTATTAATTCATTTACTATACTCTATTAAGTACAAGCGAGTAGATGATGCTGCCAAGAATCCACCACTGTGTAAGTACAAGCGAGTAGATGCTGCCAAGAATCCACCACTGTGTAAAATACTAGATTATTTGTTATTATTATAAAAATACTGTAAATGCTGGGCGTTACCTAGTTTATGTTTAAAATGATAATTTTGTTAAAACATCACTGTTAAATTAAATGTGCTATACTCCGTCCACTACGTTATTTTCTATTTGACGTTTGCACGCCTATCAAGTTCCGTATTTCCTGACAGCCAAGTGTAGTCGAAACAACGTCATACTTTATTGTTGAGGGCTAACAACGTTCTTAGGAAAATTAAATTTTCATAAATAATTTTCAATGGTTTTGGACAAGTAAAAAATATAAACAAACGAACTTTTTTGGCTTCTATAGAGTTAGGAATATGAAGGCGTTTTAGTATCTTTATATTTCCACTGACGATATAGAAATGGTCAGCCACCACTGGCACTACCCGATCTTGTGCTGTTTTTATCGACTTTAAATAAGTCTACTTTAAAACAAACTTCCTAAGCACGGCCACGTGAGTAAGTAATCCGTATTCTTACTGATGTGACACCGGTTGTCAAATGCTTGTTGTTCAGCACGAGTGTAGCGGTGGTTACCATGGCGGCCTGCATGTGAAAGCAAATCTGTCCCAAAAAGTTACCAAATGGTTTCATACTTTTACACAATTACTACCTACTGTTAATTGCCCACAAATATATTATATTATTATTTGTCGAAGTAACTATTTGTATTATATTATACTTACATTAATAAGTGTGTACATAGCCCTATTTATTGTGACAGTCTGCATGACGAGTTGTCGAGGTCGTTATTAATCTTATTTACAAAATACATACAATGAGATTCGATCAACCTGCGTTTTAATAATCGCACCTGTATCTTTCCTTCGCATAAAAACAAACTATTCTCGTTGATTGCGACCGTCGGTCGAACTCACGGTGTCGCCCGGTCACGTGACCAACTGTCAAACTCCTTAGCTGCTGGTCGCGCGTGGACATCTTCGAAGCGTCCTCATACAACAACTCGAAGTTTTAGTGACACTGTGTGGCCTACGCCTTAATACAAGAGTAGCGTCATTACTTACAGCAAATCACACACACCTTTAATTTCATTTCTTTCTGCCCTGGGTACTTTACATGAAGAAGGTAACGGTCATTCCACCTGGTAGTGAGTACTGTCGTCCTAACATCAGTAACCAATATTAACGGTAACGTTTGCACGCTTTAGGAGACGCCACCATCTTAATTACTTTAAGAGTGAATGTGGCAAACATTAAAAGGAGTGAAAGAGGAGAAGGGAGTATGAGAAACAGCCCATTATACACACTCCTCCATCGATGAGATTAACTGCGATGGAAAGTATGAAATATAATGCTATTAGCTACTTCCCTTATCATTGGATATAAACACACACCCCTCGATGAGATGAGATTGATAATGAGCTTTGGCACATCCATTTCCGAAACAAGTTAGTGCATTTACACGGCAATTTTCTGTGAGAAAACAATAACTTGACTAGCATGCACCCCCCTTCCCCTCGATCACTGTTATCAGAATGGACAATGCAATCTTACATTTTTCTCTATACCTACCTTATTATACCAGTTGGTATAACCAATTATAGATTGTATCGCCCATTCTGATAATTCGTAGGTATACCAAATGGGCAGACCAATATAAGTACTAGTTATCATTATGATTAACAGGGTATAAAGAAAAATGATAGATATCTATCTTTGGCCTAGGCGACACCCACCCCACGTTACGGAGACACCGATTATTAACAATAATTTTGAGAAGGACTTGGTCACGTGTCGGCATGTTGGTGCAGAGCAGCCGGCTCGCTGCCCGCGCGAGTGACTGGCGCGGGCGGCGCGGCGGGTGCGGACGCCAACGACTCGTCGGGCTCACGTTCACGCAACACGTCGCGGCGCGCACGCCGCCGCCGGAATTCTGCAAACTGTCTGCCGAGCCGCTCATCCAGCAGATCGGGCCTCCGCCGTCGCTCTTCCGCAACATTACTGCTCGTACAAACTTCTTCATTCTCCTCATCCACTTCCTGAAAATGTAAAAAAAAATATGAACCGCTGATGTAGGTAGGTACATAATAATTACAATTCGTTACTGATTGATTATATCTACTTCGATTGAAACTTGATTTTTTGAGTAGAATACAATTTTTAGTCGTAACTTGCAGTCCTTGCCATCTGCAGTTAGATGTATGTTAAGTACCTAAACAAGACGTATATAACTACAAATCGCCAATTAGCAGTTGTTACCGACTAGCCAGCAGCTCCACGTTGCGCATCCTTACTTTTTATTTCTCCCATTCTGGAGTACCCGCCTCTACAGTCAGCTCGTGACCACGGCTGATATAGCTCGTGACCACGGCTGATGTAGCTCGTGACCACGGCTGATGTAGCCCGTGCCGTGAAATAGAAGGTAACCAAAAGCTTTTGATTGTACGCACACACCGGTCCGGTCCGGTTCACTCATAAATGAATCCTAATGCAATATCGTACCTTGATCTCTGCGAAGGTGACGGGTTGTGTGCGATGCCGCGTTCGAGGCTCGGCCCGGCGCACGCGGCGGCCGCGCGCGAGCGCTGATGCCGACGCTGGGTACACGGTGTCCATGGTTCCTCCGATTCAAGTCTCTGACAACAAAACATTATTATACATTATTTTTACGTCCATTTATAACCTCTCCTTGGCCGAGTGTCGAGCGCTATCAGAAATGGCGTACCCTCTGTATGCCAGACGATTTCGCGCGTACTCCGCGCGCCAGTTGTACACTTAATTGTTTACGAAATTGAATTGTATTTATACAAAGATCGAAATAGTAAATGTTACTTTTGTTTAAAAAGATAAAGGCTATCTTTACGTCGCACATAGGGGTATTTTGCCAATCTAGGCGGCCAAAATTATTTCTTTCGATTTTATTATTCTAAATAGGTTTTCTAATTGACTTAAGCTATAGAAAGTGTTTTGAGACATATATATTTTAAAAAAATTATCATATTTAACTCAAAATTTTAATTTCCGAAAAATAACATTATAAAACTATGATGATGATGAGTGCCACGGTTCATCATCCTGTTCACTCTCTTCGTCTTCTGAAACCTCATCTGAATCGGAGTTATCGTTGTCAGAGAAGGGTTCAGCTGGAATTAACAACTCAATTGCATCTTTTTTGAAAGCCATCGTCTTCTTTTTGGGGGTTCGTCTCAAGCTAGTAATAAGGGGGTCTGAGCTTAGTAATAGCCTGTTTATTATATCAAGGTTGCATAACTCTCTTGAAAATTTTCTTGCAAAGTTCTGCCTGTACAACCTGAAATGTTTATTCCGTGCCTCATTCCGTTTATTCTTTACGCGGATAGCAGTCACTTTTTGCTTTTTGTAGCAAGCTATAACTGGGATATAACTTTTTACTGGCGCTTCTAATTATCTCATATTGCCGCCGAGAAAGATCAGCTTCTACGAACATTGAAAGAGCTAATAATGGCGTTAATTGTTTTTCATTGTCTTCTTGACCCTTTTCGTACGCTTTCTTTAACTTCGTAGCTCGCTTTGGAGAACTAATCATTTGTTTCAGTATATTCGAAGCATCTCTTTTTCCAGTAGTTTGTAATTTCGTCTGCGTAGCATGCATTAACACGTCATCATCTGCCACACTACGAAGCTCGACTGTTTTTCTTCTTTTACTTCTTTCGCTCAATTCTGTGAATGATTTTGATGTGCGACCCGATTTTCGCTTCTGCACTCTCGGTATTTCAAATGTTTTCTGCAGCCATTCGTCATTATTTTGAAGGATTTTTTTTTCTATTTTAGCTGCTTTCTTCCACCTCTGTTGGAATTCAGATTTAATATACGAAAACTTTTGCTTCAAGTTCTTTATTTCGTCATCTGAATAGTCTTCGCAAGACAAAAGGTAAGTTTCCAAATATTTTAACTTTTCTTCAAAATTGGGAAAGTTTTGCTCTTGCATTTTATCGTACAGCGATCTACGGGTCACCACCCTTACGCCTGAGCCCCCAGATGACCCTGAAACAAAATAAATACCACGTTAACATAATCTAAATTTTTGATTTAATATCTGTCATTTTTTCACTATCATGATTGTTGACCCATAAGTCGAGAAGTTGCGGATAGTTGCGGCTCATTTGATAATGATTATATTGTACAAACTCCTATCTTCCAATTACAATAAAAATTATAACCGGGACGCACCCTGAAGTACAACAAAAACCTTTCAATGCGCTAAAATGTGGTTTAAAATTTAAAAACTCTAAAGCCTTTTTTCAAACACCCAGAATATTATTATTACATTAACAAATGAAACAATAACTACTTCAAAAGTATGTGTTCTTACCTGCTTGTTCTAGATCCATAACTGTATTTTTGAAGAATAACACTGAACATTAAATTTTTACTTTTTAACTGAGACGGTTACACTTAGAAAGCTGAAAAAGATACGTGCACTTGTAGTGACGCGAACGGTCAAGTTCCAACTAAAACTACCTGCGCGCCATTGAGAGGCGGGGAAGGGTTGCCTATTGTTGTCTGTTTATTTAACTTCATTAATAACCTTTTTTTTTCTACCTGCTTTGAATTCTTTGGAATTGACTTTTGGCCAGCTAGATCGCTAAAATACCCCTATGTGCGTCGTAAGCAGTGTATTATAATTTATTATTTAATCGAAAATTATTC
Organism: Sesia bembeciformis; assembly: GCA_943735995.1. Classification (NCBI taxonomy): domain Eukaryota; kingdom Metazoa; phylum Arthropoda; class Insecta; order Lepidoptera; family Sesiidae; genus Sesia; species Sesia bembeciformis. The sequence goes on from OX031041.1 coordinate 97,187, forward strand.
CTACATTATCATAACTATGTTTATTCTAAAAACTAGAAACTGTCGAAGCGGCCTGCGGCCGGCCGCGGTCGCCGCTAATAATATCGGGTACCTGTGTTTCCGTTTATTACTTTACTGTGCCACTATAATTGATCGCCTTTTCTGTCGTCAATCATCGTATCAGCTACAGAACAGCTTTCATTACTGGTATCATTTTAGAGAGAAATGTTTTAAAAATATCTTGTTCATGTTTTTAAACTATGAACTACATTGACTAATAGGATAAGATTTTCCCTTGCGCATGTTTTATTGCAACACAAAACTTCAAATAATTCGAAGGTCGTTAGAGTCAGGTAAGGGTGTAGGAAATTAGATGAACGTAGCCAGTTATAGAAGTTGTGAGCCAGGTAAGTATAGCTGTAATGATAATATACTCGTATACCTTCAGAAGAGCCTTGGAGGAACTTTTATCTTTTTCATATACTTAGTAGGTACCTACATGTGCGCTCGCCGGTTCGGCAGCACGAGCGCAGTGAGGGCGTGCGTCAACAAAAACCTTGATTAAAAGCTGCTCGTAGCCTTCATGTAATCCGCGTACGACCACACGCCAGAGATACCATACAATGCAATACAATGCTTTTGTGTTCTCGTACATTTCTAATTTTTCGTTGCTTATTAATTACCTGCCTATTTTACATTAATTAAATAAGTAGTGTACCTACTACAATTAAAATTGTGAACGTACTTATCACGCCTAAAAGTTTATTGCTTCAATAAAATTAAATGCATGCGTGACTAACTATTGTACTTATTGCTACCGTATTCTATTAATATTTATAAACATAAATTCCAAAACTGTTGACAGAAAGAAGGCAGCACAGGTGTACTGTGAGTCTGTGACAGTGGCGCATCAGCGAGAGCTGCTGCCCTAATACGTAAATTTAATAATTAAAAAGACAAATGTACTATATTATTATGTACTTACTATACCTGATATTAGGTCCTTTTTTCTCCGGTCTCTTCACCTTCAACTAAAACTGGAAATTGGGTAGCAAGTTATCATTTGCGAGAATTCCACGTCTAGGGGCCGGCGACCGCGAATTCTCCGTTACGATCGGAGCATGCCAATCGTATGGCCATTGCGACACAAAATTTGCACAATAGGAGACTATTAACACTCATTTAAAATAATAAAGCTATTGGAGAAAGTATATAGGTTGAAAATGATATATATGACAGAGATATGATGTGTAAGTATAATAGTTAACGTGGAAAGCCGCGAGTGTATGTTGCAATGAGTGGTTAAACTGTGCAAGTGTACTGTTCGTGATTTTTTTCCGAGAAATCTGTATGTTTTGGTGTGTGACCGCGTTCCGGTGGCGAGGTGCCAGACCTCCCGCCTCCCGCCGGCCTCCGCGACGCCCTGCCTCTCCACCGCCGCAAGCGCGCTCGAGCGCACCGCCACGCCAGTAAACAATCTCACACGTGAACACACTATAAACAAACGCTCTTGTTTATCAATACAGGAGAGTGAGTAGCAACTCGTTTATAATTAGCGTGTGCGTATTTATTATAATAAATACGATTTATCTCCATACCAAGGTTGACGATCCAATTCTCACAGTCTGTTTGGAGCTTCTAATCATCCTGAGAGACGTTATGTCGTCCTGACCGAGTGCACAAGTCACAACGGAAATTGCCTTGGAGAACTGTTCAATCTATGTCAATCTCTGATTTTAGACACTAAAAATTACCATTACCACATTTATAAACCCCTCCAAGTGCTTCATCTCGAAGGTACAGATACGTTACGAAAACATTGACCATCAGCTAATCCGGAAACACCCGAACGTGTCATCCAGGTCAGGGTTTTTCCGGATCAGGTGATATCCAATGTTCTCATAGTGTATCTGTGAAAATGTATATATAATTTATATTGTTTTCATAATGTATGTATGAAAAGGGCGCATATTTGAAAAATATGAGTATGTATTACAATTCTTCACATCGCCATATTTCACCACCGGTCATTCTTATGAAATTCGGTTATAATTCTATTGTACATGAATTCTTGAGCTATAAATTCGGTAATAAACATGTTTACCCTAAGACTAACCATCTAAAAGATATTCACATAAAAATTTCACATTTTTTTACTTTCGACAGCTTATATATTTTTTAGCAGCATGAGGATCGATGGGGATTGGGGACTGTCGACATATTAGGACAATCGGTGCTTTTTAGCGAGAACTCCAGAAGTAAAGTTGAGTTTTTGTTTATTATAAAAATTGTGTATTGTACATTTCATTTTTTTGTGCATATTTTTGTAACAATTAAATAAAAGCGTTAGACTGCGTTTTCCGTGCTTCCAAGGAGTCTTCTGTTCTCAGTAAACCTATTATCACTTTACGGAGCAACTCCTGACTTCGACGGGACAGGACAATGGACACTGACAGGATACGATTTAGATGTTGAAATTATTTATTACCAAATTTACCAAGAAAATCTTGACACTGGCAGAATATTATACTAATTCCATTATAGTTTTTTTTCTTCATATATGGCAATGGTGCAAATAACACATTCTGCCAATGTCAAGTTTTCTTCTTTAGCTAGTCGAATTATTTATTCAAGGCAAGGAAGAACTGTCAAACAGTGAAATTTGTAGGAAAATTAACTTTAGTGACAATTAATAAATGTCCTATGTTCTTTTATTACAATACATTGATTGACACAATAATTAGTTGTCGCAGTTTAATTACACAAATTACTTGCTCCGCAGATATTACGATAGTATATTATATATTTTTATTTTAAATAACGTTCACATATATCGAACCACCTGTTGGCGCTTTGTTCTGCTAAACGCATTTGTCAGTACACTTTCCAGATGATTGATGACAGTTACTTCCAACCAATCCCACAATTCTTTTTAAAAAGGCACTTCTTCCTTATTCTACTACTATTTCTATTCTACCTTGATTTGAAATTGTCTATTAAATAACAATTTTCTTAGTAAAAGCGTTGTGATAGAAGTTCATTATGAGTTATATGCTAGGACATTTACACAATGGCTGGCAAGTAGATCAGGCGATACTGTCTGAAGAAGATCGCGTTGTGGTAAGTTGTGTCAAGAATATTCCATACAAGTGATTTGTGCTATTTTAGCTATTGATTTCGTTTTTGTCTTTTATAAGTTTGTGGCGTTCAAACTATGATACCTACTTTGCAACAACATGATCGCCTCATTGGCAAAGTTAAACAACACTTGAACAGCATTGTGGTGTATTTGTACGCTTTCCTGCTTACAGACACAGTCATTGCTTAAGTTATACGTGACATTATCTAAGAAAAGCGCCTTATTATCGGCTCTAGTTTCCTTAATATTGAAACTAGTGATGTCTTAAAAAAGTAATATGATTATTTAGTGCTTTATCTTAAAAATCATATGTTAAAGCATGTTTCTGTCTACACTGAATTCCAAAAATCGGGTTGGCTTTAGAATATGGCCGCACGAATTTAGGGTTGATAGGGGTGGCATTTTAAAGGGATAGGTCTCCCCTTTCAAACGACACCCCTCCCCCCCCGCGGAGATGTTTGGTTTTTTTTTAAATAATTTTTTTGTGCACGTGTAATGGAGCAACATTTCAACAAATAATATAACAAAAATATTCCAAATATTATGTTTTTGCAAAAGATATAACAAGTTGCGACAAACAATGCATTAAAAATAATGTTTGATAAAAAAATGCAATTTTTATTATTATTACAAGCTTTTATTTAACTTCATATGTATGTTCGGGTCAAATCTTGCAACGCCAAATTTGAACCACTTTCTCTAAACTTACGACTTTGAAATTTTGCATGCTTGTTCAGTTCTGATGACAATACACTAAAATGATAGAAATAACTTGATGCTGCAGCCAGGATTGTCTCCTCACGAGGGCTCTCCTCGACGGTTAGCAGCACGGACACAAAACTTTGCATATACATTTAATTTTGATAGCTAAACATGATCTTCACCATGAACTGATGCTGCAGCCAGGATTGTCTCCTCATGAGATATGATGAGACTCACACCCAGTGAACAGTCCCAATGGCAGGTGGTTAAAAGGTTGTTTTATAAAGATAATTATAACCACCCAGAAAACTTTGCCGATGTAATAGAAGAATTTGTGTGTCGAAGGTCAATTAATAAAAATAAAAGAGATCCATTTGTATAGATCCATCCTTTAAATGAAATGCACATTGGCAATAAAAATCCCAAAATGAAATATTACATTAACAAAAACCAACTAGATGTTGTGGAGTGCCAGAAAGATCTTGGAGTACACATCACATTGAATCTAAAAAATGGGAAAGCCATATTATTAAAATAACTAAAAAAACAAACTCCATTCTATACACAATAAGAAAAGCTTTCTCCTACATAGATGAAAATCTCTTCCTAAAGATCTACAAAACTTACATATGTCCACTACTAGAATATGCATTCCAGATTTGGAATCCTTACTTCAAGAAGGATATTGATCTTCTTGAAAGAGCACAGCGCAGAGCAATCAAAATGGTCCTATCTTTGAAAAACTGTACATATGAAGTTCGACTCCAAAAACTAGGTCTAACCATCTTAGAACAACAAAGACAAAGAGTCTAATATTAAGTCTAATAGAGACATACAAAATACTAAATGGACATTACAACACAGCAAACATGACAAACATTTATACTATGAACGAAAACAAAAACCTGAGAGGACACACACTTCTCACAACTGTGCCGACCACAAGCAATCCGAGGAAATACTTTTTGCCCAACCTTGCCTAACCATGTGGTGAGACTACTGGAATAAATTACTGGAGACTGTTATTAGTGTCCCCTCAGTGAACTGTTTCAAAAATAGACTGGACAATTATTTAAAAAAAGTGCAACAAAACAATGTACAGGCATCAGCTTAAAGCTGCTAGTGTATCGGAAATAATAATAATAATAATTTGTTGAACTTTTAAAGGCTGTAAAGCATATTATAAAATAAATTAATTAATATAAAGAAAATCTTTTATTAATTTAGTGGATGTCACAGAACCGAATCTGTCAACCCCAAATCCACGTGGTACTTGTCTGCCCTACCACTAGAGTGTTTTTATAAGCCGGAGGCGCGAAGGGAGGGCAGCCCTCGCCCGCCGTAACATAGCATAGAAACCCGTGCGAGCCGTAGCGGTTGAGGCTGGTCGCTGAAGGCGACCAAAAAGCCGAAGCTGCGGAGGCGAACATGGGTTTCTATGCTGTGTTACGCAAGGGCGAAGGGGCTGCACTTCCCGTAGCGCCGGAGCAGTTGCAATGACCCCCTCAATTAGTGCGATGCCTTTATGAAAATCCTTTGTCGTAATTTTGAGGTTAGTTTCTAAGAAACTTCAAATTAATATTTCTAACTAACCAAGCATCTCCGCGGCAGGGGAGTGGTACCAGGGGGTTACCCCGTCCCCCCTCTCCCTTCCCGGTCCCTTTTCCCCCCTTAAATCGTGCGGTCATATTCTAAAGATTTACCCAAAAATCTTAAGTTGGAAAAATAATCAGTCAACGAGTCCATAGCAACAATAAGGTCCCATTGCTCATACATAATAAGATAATATGTAATTACTGTTTCATAATAAATGGTACTCTTCGAGAGGATTTCGCAGTTGTCATGACCCATAGTGTGACAGGTGTCCATGACAGCAGTGACCACTAACCACTATGTGGTCTGCCAATTTCTTCTATACAAGATAAAATAAAACAATTAGCATAAAACTTTCAAATTATGAACAACAATGCCTATTCTATTACATAATTCAGGTGATCAGATTCGGCCATGACTGGGACCCGACATGCATGAAGATGGATGAAGTACTCTATAGCATCGCCGAGAAAGTAAAGAACTTTGCTGTCATATATCTGGTGGACATTACAGAGGTGCCAGATTTTAATAAAATGTAAGTTATAATGACATGTTTCATGGCATCATCATGCATAATAAATGTTAGGTAATGAGTTTCTCAGATTTACACTAGCTCAATGATGAAGGAAAACATCATTAGGAAATCTGCCTGTTCAAGACAAAAAAAGATCAGGTGCATTAATTTTATCCACAATGTCCTGTGCCTGTGTAGTTGTTTAAGACCTGAAATTACATAGTAATATATTAGAGATGTGCCCTGCAGTGGGATGTAATAGATTGTTATGGGATTGAATAAGGATATTCAATATTTAGATATTTGTATAGCGGATAAATAAATAAATATACAAATAAATAAAACATTTATCCAGTTATAACTAGTGATCTGTATACTATATAATAGTATAGTATACTATATACTGTATAGTTATACTATATAAATTTTAGTGATCTGTTTCACTCGAAGCAGCAGTTTCATGAAACATTTCCTACATCTGTAATTGCTCAATTTTCTAATTATGAAAAGTAATATATGGGATTCCTTTGACAGGTACGAGTTGTATGATCCATGCACAGTGATGTTCTTCTTCCGCAATAAGCACATAATGATCGATCTGGGCACCGGCAACAACAACAAGATCAACTGGCCCCTCGAGGACAAGCAGGAGATGATTGACATCATAGAGACAGTGTACAGGGGTGCACGAAAGGGCAGAGGTCTTGTTGTCTCACCAAAGGATTACTCCACTAAATACAGATACTGAAATGAGTTGTTTTGCTTTATTCAATGTGGAATTTACCCTTTTGACATTGTTCTTTTGTGGATTGAAAGACATGAGCAAAATTGAATTAAATGAGCATTGTTTTAAATGTTCTACTAATAAGCTTATGGTATAGAAGCAAGTTAGCGAAGTTGTAAATAATAATAATTAAGTATTCAAAGCCAAATTAAATGTAAAATAATGTTAACTTGTTTGAGTAACGTTTCCCTTTCATTCTCCACATCCTACTCGATGAGACAGGGAATAGCATATATCACTCACTCCCAAAGCTTGCATGGCTATTCAATGGAGAAGTCCACTAAGTTTAGAACTAGTGGATTTTTTGGAAAACAGCTATTCAAAGTTTTGCTGCAATTCTCGATCCGTCGACTGCACAGGGATCCTTTCATACAACACTGGTCAAAACCTAATTTTTAAAATGCGAGTAAACTATAAAAATGTACCTTAAAAAGACATGAACATGACCCATGTTGTACAATAACAATCAAGTCATTTCATTATCTGTTACCATTTCCGAGATACATTGATGCAAATTTGACTGTTTTCATTTAAATGTAAATTCGAATAGTTTCGTTAGTGGATTCCTATTTTTTCAGATTTATTTTAATGTGAAACAATTATATTTGACTTAAAGTTATGCGAGCTATAGACCAAGGGTAAGAGGCTTCTAAATAAGAGCATCACAGTCGATTTCGAACGTCCAGTGACAGTTAAATAAAACAGTACCAAAATTGTTATAAAAATACATTTTTTTTTTTACCAAAATTTTTTTTTCAAAAATGTGCAAATCAATATATACTGTAGAACTGAAGGAAATACATATTTCGACCGTGTTGGCATTCCTGAGAAAAATATATTCTTGTGACATTTTTTGTATTAGTTATATTTTCATCGGGCGCTAAATACAATCATTAAAAGTGAGAAAAAGATAGTTACTTAGGTGTTATTATAACTTTATAGTTATTTACTCTTTATGCACTATATTGTACAGAGGCGGACTTAATGCCTTAACCCCTAAGGCATTCTCTACCAGTCTATTGTTGGTTAAATGTGAAAAATTTAAACGGGTGCAGAAGAACTCAAATAGTACCTTTAACTTAATTCATCCTCTATAAATAACAATAATAATACAGTGATAATATACTTATACGATAAAATATATAGACCATACATATGAATAAGATAATATAAATATAATAATTATAATACATAAGTACATAAAAACAATATAAATATAGAGAAAAATACCATTGGCTCTGAATTACAGAGGTAGTGTTCCCAAAGATTCCTCTTGAAGCGAAGTAGCCTTGAGCCTTCCATATGTCAGTGGGGAGCGAGTTCCAGAATTACTGCCTGAGCAGCGGAGGAATTAGTCATGAAACCAGTGCGATCTCAAATTAATAATCGCTCGGAACCATCTAGTTAAAGACCCATTAGCCTATTTAAAACAAGGGCAAAAATCTACAAAAGGATTCTCCTTTTTCGCCTACTGACTCACATTAACTCAAAAGGTCTTCTCATCGATGAACAGTTCGGCTTTAGAGCCAACCGCTTGTGTCCAGAAGGTGCATTGAACCACCAGGCACATCCTCACAGCTCTCAACCAAAAGAGACCGTTTAAGATCAGTGGTCGTCAAACTGCGGCCCGCGGACGATATTTGTGCGGCCCGCGACAAAGCAAACAATTTTAGTAGATAATATCAAAATATGATTTTGCACATGAAGTTAACTAAATAGAAGTACGCGGGTAGGTATAAACTTCCTCCTGTTCTTTGTGTCCGTTAATTGTATGCTAGTTATACAAGTTCCATTGCTTTATGTTCTCGATGACAGCTGACACACAGTGGTCGATATAACTTTGTTCTAGCGTCAACGCCTAAAACTCCGAACAAAAATTAGGCACCAAGACGTCATATTTCATTAACAAGGTCACGTCAGCCAGAAAGCAATTTTAGGGATGTAGTTATCGATAAACGTAACACGATAACAGATCCGATATTTTTTTACTAAATGTAAGAAACTAAACTACTGCCGGATACTTTTGTACAAATTTATTAACTAATATTATATTTCATTACAAGATGTTACACGTGTTAATTCTTGATTGATAATGCCAACTTCTTTAAAATTTTCGAAGCTGTTGTAAAATAAGTAGGTATAGGTAGGTACTCGACAATGAAACGAAATAATTATAATGACAGGTAATCTTTATTTATTTATTTTAATCAAAATCTGATGAATCGTCACTGTCACTCGATGAGCTCTCCCCAACATTTATTATAAGTTCCTGTACTTCTATATTATCGAATGCCACATGAATTTCCCAATCCGACGCTATAATGTTTTGGGTTCTTCTCACAATTTTTTCCCAGTTTTCGGCAGTTACTTCCGTACATGCATTTTTTAATAAATCTAACATCTTGTTTGCCGTAAAAGGGGGATGGGTATTGTTTCGAGCGGCGTGTCCTTTGATTTGTGCCCATATTAGTTCTATAGCATTGTACTGGCAATGATACGGCGGAAGTCGAAGAACCCAATGACCACATTCGGCAGCTATTTCGTCGATAACATATCTTTTAGGGTGGCTTTTATTCGATTTTAAAATATTCACTAATTGTACTTTTAATAAAGTATTATCCACATTTTCGCCATGACGTTGGAGCCAGTCAATTATCTCTTGTTTTTTATTGGCCTGCGTCGGCATTTTATCAATTTGTCTGGAGTGATATGTAGCGTTGTCCATAATAATTATCGACGGTTCTTCCAGAGATTGCACCATTTCTTTAAACCATCCTTCGTAAATCTCCGCGTTCATTTCTTCGTGGTAGTCCACTGTTTTCTTGGATTTAAAGGCCAGTAAAGCATCTGACATGAATCCTTTCGTAGACCCTGCATGGCATATGATGAGGCGTTCACCTTTTCCCATAGGCACTGAACTAGTGGAAGCAACGGTGTCGTCAGTCCAGTTCTTAGATACTGTGTGGTTTGCATTTAACCAAGTCTCGTCAGTGAAAATAACATTTGACCAATCTGATATCTTTTTGGCTTCGCTCAAAAATTCGCAGCGAGCCATAGCAACGTCGTGACGCTCCATCAATATTTTACGTTTGTCCGATTTTTTATAACAAAATCCAATTTCTTTCAAAACCAAGCTTAATGACGATTTTTGGCCATGGAACAAACCACATTCACGTAAAGAAACAACAAGTTTTTTAAGTGTTGGAATTTCTTTGCGCAAGTAATAGTCATATATATGACGGCGAATAGCGTCAGCGTCGAAGTTGTCAACCGATGTCACACGACGTGGTTGGCGTTTTTTCTTCGGCGTACGAAGCTTATTTTCCTGCATGCCGCTTGTACCGTAAGCTTCGGTAGTAATTTTTGAAACAGTAGGTCCACTAATTCCTAATGCGGCCGCAACACGCTCTCGCACTTGCGACAGTGGTAATAGCGGGCCACCATTTTGATACTCTGCTTCAAAGTAATTACGAACCTTGATCACCAGTTCTCTCGCCTGCCTTTTCAGAACAGTTCCTTTCGGCATTTTGATATTTGACAGCTGGGCAGCAATCAACACGGAGGAACACAAAATACACAACGTAACGTATGGATAATGTGAAAAAACTCAGCGAACAGAAATGTAGTGACTAGCACGACCGTCTTGTTGCGAGTGACAAATTAAAACAAACACAAAATGGCGGTGGGCCATTGAGTGTTCCCACCTTGAAAAAATATATTTGAATGTTTTTGTTGTATTTGTCCTTGTTCAAAATATAATAAATATATGCGATCGATATCATTACTTATTTGGTCACAACACTACAACTATCAAATTAGAACTGTCATCGAGAAAATAAAGAAATGGAAATACCATAGTTCATTGAGTTGGCAAATAAAGGTGGTCGTCACACTTTTCTGGTCAAGGGCCACATAGGACAATGTGAGGTATCACTGCGGGCCGCACATTCTTGGATAAAATGTGTAAAATCATATTTTGATATTATCTACTAAAATTGTTTGCTTTGTCGCGGGCCACACAAATATCGTCCGCGGGCCGCAGTTTGACGACCACTGCTCTATACCAATGACATCCTCCACTCCCCTCGTCATCCTCGGCACATCCCAGACGACCCCGACCACCCAATTACTGCTGCCAATGCGGTTCTTACACTACAACATACCTATACACCGTCCCCGCCGGCAGAGACGAGGGCGTCACCCTCGCTACACCGTGAACACACACCGGCCTTCAGCCAACACTTTTACTAGGTATCGACACGTGCCAGGGCGCTTCTCACAGACTCGCAATCCCGCGGTACCCTGCCAAAGCAACGCCCAAGCAGAGGTTTTTTTTTATAACACCTGGTGGTAAGCGGATACTGTCGCCCAAAAACATCCGCGAAACATGCCAACATTAGTCCAAAATGACAAACTTTGGCACGCCCCCGGATGCGCCGCCTTACCTTTGTTGATGAAAGAATGGATTTGGAGAAAGGGTTGGGGACGTGGAAAGCGATAGAATGGGAATATGATAAAACACGTACATACATTGGCGAATATGATAAAAAAGTGGGAAATGCAGTAAATTTCAAGGTAGTATACTTTGAGAGAGGTAACGAGGCCAGTAGAGTGCGCCCAGCGGTTGTTGGATTACACAGCGTGCAGCGTTCCTTACGCCGGTCAACAGGCGGGGAGCGCTTAGACTCGTTGCTGCATACACTGTTTGCTCCTGGCTGAGCGTCTTCTGCGCTCGCCCTAAACCAAAAAATGAGAATGAACCGTGCGATGGGAGCAATTAACAGGAACGTGACGTCACACACTGCTTGACATTGCGTGCGAATTTATTATTTTTTAACATTAAACTTTGAAAGGCTATATATAATTTCCTCATTTTTAAAGATATCGTAAAAAAATGATGTATTCCGTGGATTGCCACATCAGATTTTTTGTTATTTTTCAAACGTTTAGATAAGAAATTAGAATACTCACCGGCACGGAAAGTTGGCCACTTGTGATTTTTGCTATAACTTACATTTAAATAAATTTTCTTCAATAAATTAAGTGTAGGTGGGCTCAATATGTGTCGCTTTTATGTTTTTATAAATTTTTTGAAAGATTACCACACAAACAATAAAGTTTATTTAAGATCACGCACTTTTACACAAAAAATGAATTTTAAACACTCAGTTTTAAAACACTAGAAAATGAAGTTTGCTAATTTTCTTTATCGTTTATACGTTTTAGTATTGGGTGTTTTCTCCTCTAGCCCTGATAACCACCTGCATTCGATCTGGCATGCTTTGGATGATGTTTCTGACATCAACTTGTGGTATGTATTCCCAAGTGTCCAGTGCTGCATTTCGTAGCTGATTGAGTGTCTGTGGCGGGTTGGAGCTTGACTTTATCTTTCTTTTGAGCATGTCCCAGATGTGTTCTACTGGATTTAAGTCCAGGCTACGAGCTGGCCACTGCAAATTCTGAATACCGACCTCTTGAAGGTACTCAACGTGCGATGTGTGGGCGTGCATGATCGTGCATTAAAAGGAATTGGTCGTGTCCAGTGAACCCCGAATAAGGCATAACATGATCCTGAAGGATCTCCTCGATGTATCGAGTTGCAGTTAACCGATTATCGACGATAACCAACTCCGTAAGAGCGTCGGAATTGATTCCTCTTCAAACCATTATGGAACCTCCGTGAAAACTCACTGTTTTGTGTGGTGGTAATGGGTAAAAACCGTTCTCCTCTTCTCCAGACTCGTTCTCGACCGTCTGGAGCATTTAAAGCGATTCTACACTCATCTGTAAACAGAAATTTAGCCCATTGCTCGTGGGTCCAATGTGCGTGGTCTCGTTCTAACCGAAGTTTAGCTACTCGGTGGTGTTTGAGAAGCTGTGGACCACGTGTTGGTCTCCCCGATTTAAAATACACTTCCTCCATGCGTCTTTACACTGTACGTTCGCTAACATTCACGCATCTCGCGATTTGGAGCCGCTGGCGGATCTCAACAGCGATAAGATGGCGGTTTCTCAAAATTTCCAGGGCAATAAATCGATCGTCCCGAGCTGATGTGCATCTTATCCCTCCACTGTCTGGTCTGCGGATGTAGTGGTCAGTCTCCTGGTATCGTTTCAGGGGGTACTGCATCGATGAAGGTGGTACATTAAGCGCCATAGCAACTTCAAGTTGTGTCAGGCCCTGATCAATTAATGCTACGGCTTGTACACCCTGAGCTGGTGTTATCTAACGGTACACTTTTCACAATACCAAATTTAAGACTTCAACTTCGTCACTCAAATTACCAAATTCAACTAAAAGTTAAAAGAAATGTCACAGTACATTCAAACATAATGAATTACCCTCTTGAACTAAAGGTAAACATTTTTTCAACATATCGTCTTAAGAAACATTTATTAGAAATACTTAAAACTTTATTTATCGCGAGGTAAGCGCGTGGCCAAGATTCCGTGGCGGTGAGGTAGTTAACTTCTCCATTGTTAAAATCTATGACTAGGCTATCCATAAATATTTATAGTGGTGCCCTTTATTCTGGCTTGAACATAGTGATGGATTTGAATTCCGACTAGATTAGTCGATAATAGTCGCAAGTCTGTTCGCCACCGTTTAAAAGTTATGTCCTGGTGGCCCTGTTAGAAATAGCTTATTCTGATCACTGCTGAGCTGAATATCGTTTACATAAGCAAAATCTGATTACTTCCAGAATTAGTTGAAATTAAAATCGCCAAAAATCAGAATCGGTCGATTCGTTTAAGTTATAAGGGTTTTGCTGGCGCTGCCAGTATAATATTTGATGCTACATAGCGTATTAGACTGTCAAAGTTATCTCCAGAAGACTCCAGATTTGCGAATAATGTAGAATTAAACAGATTCCCTTTCAGTTCATCCAAATCCCTTGATTCCTAAATCCCCAAACATGGCACATTTTCAGGTGTCATTTATAACTGGTGTTGACCCATCTGTCTCACAATATCTGACACTTTTCTATATGCAATTATTATACTAAATTGAGGGTTACGGCTATTGGCAGTAATAAAGCAACAGGTCAGTTGAGAAAAGTAAGTTTATTCAGTCTTGAATAGACAATACAAGAAGGGAACACTGTAAACATGTAACGGCTATCGTTGGGGAGTGGGGGCGGCGCGCTCGCTACACGGCACGGTCCACTTTACACGTATTTTTACTTATAAATCTTACGTAGAATTATTATATTGTAACTCTGGCCCGATTTACAAAAGGATATCGGTCGCAGAAATGTAGGTTTGATCCGGTCGGGTTCGCCATTTGTTCTTCACGTGATCAGCCGGGGGTCGCGCGGGCGGCGGGGAGGCGCGGGCGGTGTTTGGGGGAGGGGGCGACGCAGAGGACACAAACAGTGACCAGGCAACCAATTTCTTGTCCAAAAAAGACTTAATAACTATCGAGTCATATAGCTTGAATTGAATCGGGGTAACCTAAACGCGTACAACAGAGTATTAGAGGCACTAGCCTCTAATACTCTGTTGTACGCGTTTTTCATAATAACTATATTATGAATAACTAGGTACCTACTTAAACACTAGAAATCCATCTGAAAATTAAAATTGTTTTTTTCTTTTTCATATGATTTTAACGAAAATCATTTAGACTATTTCGTGTTGTACTTGTATTATCAAAAACAATAAATTGATTTTCTTTTAAAAATGGTTGTATTGTCATCTATGCGACTATTTAAAAAGAGTCTCATTAGTTTATTAATGACGTCACTAACACAAGTCCTTACAGCGTGCGAGTCGGTGAAGGCATTTGTACCCTACATCAAATGTTCGCAAGCTTATATCTACTTTACTTTTTGATTTTGGAGAATTCTTTAAATGAGTATTGTTTCTAATTGTCGAATAAACCAAAAACGTATCAATTTTAGGAGCAGTCGACTACCTGAAAAGTGTTTGGTTTACTTCGTAATTCTGAAGTAGCTCCTATCCACGGTTTCGTACGCTGGACTAGCTGTAAAACATTCATGGGATTGTAAGAATATTTTGGAACACACGTCCGCAGTAGTGAGATGTACATTTATGACATAATTATTATCTTCGAAACGTGGGTCATTTCATTTAGTCATTCCTCTTCGCTCCACAGGATTGTCCGATTATTCTAAACAGATGCAACCAGCAGAAATTTATGATCAGTTTGTATTGGTTCCTCTTGATTAGACTGCGAAAAAAACGTACAGACAATAACAATAACGTTTTAATGAATGAAAAATTACTCAGTAGCAGTAGTTGCACAATCCTGTCGAACCTAACGGAATGAATCACGTTACTCATCAATTTCTGGCCGAGATGATGGATCTCGAGGATGTGCTCGCTTGAGCTCCGCGATGAGCAAGTAAAGTGAACTGGTTCATTGCACTGTTTGTCCCCACCGCGGCGCTACTGACTAGCGCACCGCCGCGCGCCTCCACCCGCGGAACATTTACAGCTTTATTATATATATTTGACAGTAAATATAAATAACAATTTCGTAGCCAACCCTGGCAATACATATATACAGTGCGATAAGGATCTTAATGAACGTGAGATCAGACAAAGAGTTACAAACGAATTGAAACTTCTGTATTTTAATCAGTCTAGTTTTGTAGCCACCGCTGAAGCTTTCAACAGAAAATAATTGTCTGGGACAAATGATCCACAACTATTACTTATTACCCTCGAAGCTTAGACAAGTGAAATTGAAGACTGTTTTAAATTACAATGTTAACATGAGAAATGTCATTGATCAGTTAGTGGCAGTGGAAGCCAACAGGGCCAGTAACACTAAACAGGATTAAAAAGTATGAGTAATAAAAATAAAGTAAATATGAAGAGTATAGTTTTGTTGGTGGACGTGTCTAATGAATAGTTATAAATTTATAGGTGGAATGACAACGTTATTGCCGTTAAAAATATTAAAAGATATAGAAATGTAAATCAATATTTCGGTTACCAAAACAATTGTTTAGAATCAATTACTCGGCAACACATACTGTAGATTTCTCAATAGAGACATTTCAAGATAGCAGCAGTTATTTTTTTTTATAAATAGGTGACAGACAGTCCATCTGGTGGTAAGTGGGCACTGTCATCCTGCGACATCCGCGTTACATGCGAACATCGGGCCAGAATGACTAACGTCGGCACGCTATCGGATGCGCTGCCTACCTTTGCAAATTTAAGAATTGGATGCATGGATTTGGAGAAAGGGTTGGGAATATAAGGAAGGGTGGGGGTGGAATAGGAATGGGCTCTGGTATATCTCACTTATTACCGAAACGTATATTGGGGGAATTAAAATGGGTAATGCAGTACACACTACGGTAGTCATTGGTTTTGCTCACGTTCACTATGATCGCTGGCGCACTGTAACTGTGTGGTTCGTGGTCGGGTGGAACGTTAACGCGACAGTTCCGCGGCGCAGCACGCATGTCTCCAGTCTGTCGCTCAGTTGTAGTCAACTCGCGGCGTGTCTCCAGGCTTGCTTTAGTTGTTGTTGTTCTCCTCTCTATCGGAGCGTCTCCAGTCATGGTCCGCGGGCGCCCATATGGATGCGAGAGGCGAGTGGAAGGGGTCGAAGGTGCGCAAGGGCGCGCGCGCGCTGAACCCCGGTGGGGGGCGAATGGCGGGCGCGTACCCCCCGCCCCACGGCCACCCGCCTGCAACGCCCCACACCGACCCGGACCCAATGCTGCCGTACCCGGGCACGCGGGGTTGATCCTCCACAACTGGACACAATTTTATTTTATTAACGAAACAGTCACTACAAGGTTAATGTTAAATCTGTACAAAATAGACAAATTGGTTTCGCTTAATAAACAGTAATGCGATACAAATCCAAAGAAAATACATATTTATCAAAAGATTTACTATCAAAAATAATAAGCAAATATGCTGAGCAATGAAAAGACAATAAATCAATGATAACAATCTAAGATAACAGTACTATAATACATAAAATAGAGGGTTCCAAGGGAGAGGTAGGTACACTGTGAAGCCTACCCACATTATTTTATTTTTTATTACACAGAGGATTGAAGCACATATTTGCATTACACACAAACAGACATTGAGATCCATTACAATACCATACCATCGGGCTGTCTCTCCACTGTTGGATACAGGGTCTCCCTTAGACTGCTATCACACACGATCTTCAGCTCTTCTCATCCATCAGCTACTGACGACATTCTACAAATCGTAGTCCACCTAGTCCCAGTATTTAGCCTCCACTCTAGGACTCGTCTCCCCTCGATCGGTTATCGATCTTGCGGCAAATATAACCTGCCCAATTGCCACGTGCTGATTCTACGATCTATGTCAGTGACCTTAGTCTTCGTTCCGAATCCTATCTTGCAAAGAAACTCCGAAGCATAGCTCTCTCCACAGCATGCTGCGTGACTTTAAACTAATGGATCGGGCCTATCGTTAGAGGGCACATTTCGGCTCGACACGTCATAACCGGCAGAACGCACTGATTGAAGACCCGTCTTCCAAGTATTGTAGTATAGGAAATGAGAAAAACCGACGCGTTTTCCCAAATGCTGTCCAACCGAGTTGAATGCGTCTATGGACCACCTTGCTGACGTTGAACTGCCTAGTTGGATGATTTGCCCAAGATAGATGTAATGGTAAACAACGTCACTTAAATTGAGTCGCTTAAAAAATAAAATTGAACTTAATTAAATGAAACTCACCATGATAATCCCGCTGCGGAGGTGCAAACGTGACTCTATCAGGTGCGGGCGGACACCAGGTAGCTGCAGCATGTGCATGAGTCGCGTCATTGTAGAAGAACAGGGAGTTGTTTGGGGGCGGCGCGCGTGCACATGCCTCCGCACCCCCCCGCGACACCTGCGATCCGATCGGCGCCAGTCGGCCTTCTCCGGCCGCACTACCGCACGTGTTTGCTCCACTACTACGCGCCACTACTGAGCTAAAGCTTGTACCCCACCGCACTCCACCGCTACCATTACCATTACCAGTACTTCGCACTTCTGTCTGTGGCGGCGAATTTCGTGTAGGCGTCGGTAAAGGCCGCTCGCGTCGCTTCAAGCCCTTCTCTTTACGAGCGTGATGTTTATTGGCTGAAGTACGCCGGGAACTTAGTGCATCACTATCCGTGGCGCGTGGTTTATCGGCGCGCCGGGGTGTTTCAGTTTCACGCCTCGGACGAAACGACCGAACATCTGTGGCGGCTGTATCCGATCTCACGTCTACATCCGTGGACTGTTCCACTTCCGTCTCCACGGGTAATAGTGGTTGTGTCTCGTGCTCCTCTGGTTCGTCTTGCGGCGATGATGAGTCGGTACCCGTCGAAGCATTATCCTCGTCACCACTAGTGCGCGGCTGCTCTTCCGTATCCGCTTCAGTTTCGTATTCATCCGGCGGTACAGGCGTCTCCGGGGGTTCGTTATCGTCTCTGACGTCTAATTCCGGTGGGTCTGACGAGTCGATAGTTGGTAATTGAACATCCGCGTCCTCGCTAGATCTACTAGACTCGTCCTCGGCGCGGTTCGAGTCGCGGCGCAGTACTTCGGCCCGCCAGCGTTCAAAAGCGCGTCTCTCTGCTTGTGGGTCGAGTGGTGGAAGTGGGCGGCGGGAGGATCTGCGGCGGCGTGGTGGCGGGGCGCGTGGAGGAGGAACGGTTGGTTCGTGCGCCACGCCGCGGAGGTCGAGCGGAGCGCGGAGCGGGCCCGCTGCGCGAGCAGAGCGCGCCCGTCGCAGCAGCCGCTCCGCATCGAGTGCAGCGGCGGCGAGCACGAGCGCAGCGGCCGCTAGCGCCAGTAGCGTGCCGGCAGCGCGCAACGCGGGCTCCCATGGCGGTCGCGGCGCAGAAGCAGCGCATGCGGGTAGTAAGCGCGCAGGCGCGGCGCCGGCGAGCGTGAACTCGGCAATACCTTACAAACAGAATTACAAATAAACAACCTTTTTTATTTATTAATTCAGAAATCATACAGTCACTTATCTATCAATCAACATGTAACCATCAAATACACAGACTTTGAGATATTACTAGTTTGAAATAAAACTGCACTAAGAGCAAATAAATAAACCGTATTATTTTTGGTTGTTTAAACAATAGTACATTGTCGGCGTGCCTTATAAATAAATTACACTATGCAGTACGTAATTATCCAATGCAGTGTTTGCCAACCTTTTTTACTAGCAACAAATTTTTTTTATGAACATTGTAATACATACACGGGGTGGCCTCTCACAGGAAGGAGAACATTCCTTCATACTGCATTCAGCATTCATACTGTAACATGTTATATTATTAGACACCAATCTTGGGGTCTCAACGTCATCTGCACAGTAGTCAATTTTTAGGACTGTTTGGCGGTATGAGATAAGGCGGGAGGGGCGCGGCACACTGCAACGCTCGCCGATCAGCTCATCAGTCTTAGTCACGCCCCTTTCAGTACAGTCGCTTTCGTAACCACTTCTCATATTTCTCCGAATTCATCTCCTTGTGGTAATCACCCTCAGGGTCTGCCGATTGGTCTAATAATAGAGCACCAGGTACAAAGCCCGTTTCGTTATCGGCGTGAACAATTATAAATCTTTGAGCTTTGGAAATGGGTTGTTTCAAACGTTTATTGGCTGAACCTGTCAAACTCTATACTTTAGTATGTGTGGTATACCACTGTACCACCACTCGTCTGTATAAACAATGTTTTTACCAGCAGCTCTTAAGGTCCTGATTTCTCTGAGGTATTTTATTCTTTTCAACGGAATGTCATGTTTTTCCATATTTTTTTTTCATTATTTTCTGTTTTTCTAAATCTGAACCCCAAATCTCGAATGATATTTCGAAGAGGCGAAGTCGATTCTTTGAAATCGATGTCATCTATTAACTTCTTGCGTAGTGAGTTCAGAGTAGGGCGTTCTTTAAATCTCAAATGGAAATCATATATCATTCACCGTATTACATTGTAATCGGAATCATCTAGCTTCAAACGATATTTCTTGCTCGGTGTTCCTTGGGTTCTTGTTCTTGCCGGCTCGTTAATGCACTTTTCGTCATTTTTCTTTTAAAATTCTTATAACATTTTTTCTTGAAAAACCCGTTGCTTCAGCAACTCTTTGTGTTACTTTATGGTAATAATTATTTTCAGATCTATACACTTTAGGTAAAATTTCACGAGACTGCAACAAGCGGTTTACCGCATTTTATATTGGTTTTAGTTGAAGCCATGATACTCTATTCTTTTTATTTATTATAGTATAATATTACGTATATCCCTTTTATTTTCTCTATCCCAAGATTGTCTGGATGAGATCGCCTCAGCGATAAGGTCACCTATTGTATTCTGTTATTTATTATGTGTTAGAATAGGTATTTATTATTATTAATAGCTACCGGTTATATGATTTTTTATATTTAAAAAATAGGAAATGTAGGTCTATTAGTTTCTAAGTAAATTTTTATATTATAATTTTTTCTTGTAATGCCCGTTTTTTTCCAAAATAAAGAGAAAAAATCTAAATAAATACCTAGGTCTGTGCGCAGCTGCAGCACAGCGTCGACGCGCGCGAGCGTGAAGTCCGCAGTGAAGGCGAGGTGTATAGCGCGCGAGTGGTTGGGCGCGAGTGCGAGCGGCGCGCACGGCGAGAGGCGGAAGCCGCGCGCGTGGCACGGCGCGCCCGCCACGCGCCACTCGCGCAGCCGCACCGGCACGCGGCCCGTGTTGCGCGCCACCAGCGACCGCCGCACCGTGCCCACGCCGTCGGAGCACTCGCTCACCTGCCACGCGACACCAACACTTTTTGTATTTATTTATTTAGGACAATCAACAGAAGTAACTACACGTATAGCTATGTAACAGTAAGATTTTAAATGACTTTGCGAATGTTCCTCTAGTTATATATTATCACACATTCATTATGAGTGAATATGTTCACTATATGTGAGTGAACGGAGGCGGCGCGGACGTCCAGTGGTGACTGAGTGCAGGCAACCCGTTCGCGAAGTGTGGTGGAAAATTGGAATTAAAGTCATACTACCAACTGATTAAAAGTTCAATATACTAAGTACGCGTGAATTACGTAAATAGAAAGGGGCGTGTTCAAAGGTCAAAAGCCTAAACAAGAGAGTGTGGACAGTGTTATGCACATACGAGTGAATTAATCACCAATTTCTTATTTATTCTTAATGTAATAAAAAAAAACATGAAATACGTGTTAATATTTTAATTAGATATAATAGTTTTAGTGTACCGATTGACATATTAAAATATTTAGCAATATTTTTGTAGGAGCTTGGTATATTTTCGGAATTCATTCAAACAAGGAACACACGATACGTACAAAAAATAATTCAGTTTTGAACTAACCTCAAACAGTAGCGGCGAATTGGAGCCGGGCTTCCGACCCGCGAGCTCGAAACTGGGGTGGGCCCCGCGACCACTCAGCTGCACGCCCTCCAGTATCGTCAAGTTGTTCCTGATGCACATAAGTAACATTAAACACACGAAAACTGCCGTGAAACCAACGAACATACTACGCAGTAACAGTTTCTACGAGGGGCGGCCAGAAAGTTGGCGGAGTGGGGGGACAGGGGGGGGGGGGGATAAAGTCAATTTTTATTTTTCAATATATTCTCCATTGGCCCTACCTTCGAGTAACTTATTTATACCCCCATTTTTTTTACATCCTTCCTTTCAGAATAGGCGGAAATCGCAGCCTTCAACTCTTCGTTATTTATTATGAAATGTCATGCACTTTTTTCATTTTCGGCAATAAATAATAGTCCGATGGGGCTAGATCGGGGCTGTAAGGACGGGGTTTACAATTTGGAACCAAGCAAAGTCCAATTTAGGGGTCATCTGGAAAATAAGGCCAAAATGGCTTCCAAAAAGCTCGGTGTGCTGAACAGAGCGAAGCGGTACTTCACCCCTGGGCATCTCCTTATGCTTTACAAAGCTCAAGTGAGGCCCCATATGGAGTATTGCTCCCATCTCTGGGCCGGCGCACCGAAATACCAACTGGACCCATTTGACTCCATCCAACGACGTGCTGTTCGTATTGTCGACGATCCCACTCTCACGAGTGGTTTAGAATCCCTCAGCAGTCGGAGAGACGTTGCGTCTCTCTGTGTGTTCTACCGCCTGTACAATGGGGAATGCTCTGAAGAATTGTTCAATATAATTCCCACCTCGGGTTTCTATAACCGCACCTCCCGTC
Source organism: Sesia bembeciformis (assembly GCA_943735995.1). Classification (NCBI taxonomy): domain Eukaryota; kingdom Metazoa; phylum Arthropoda; class Insecta; order Lepidoptera; family Sesiidae; genus Sesia; species Sesia bembeciformis. The sequence goes on from OX031041.1 coordinate 119,099, forward strand.
ACAGAAGTGCGGTCCATCCGCGTTTCCTCGATACGGAGGTGTCGCGCACTGTTCGGTCCAAAAATTACTTTATACCGCGAACCCGTAGGTTGTGGAACGAACTGCCTCAAGAGGTCTTTCCATTAAGCTACGATATGGGGTTCTTCAAGAGAGCTGTGAATAGGACTTTGCAAGGTCGGCGGCGCGCCCGCATTCCCCCTGGTGTTGCAGGTGTCCATGGGCGGCGGTAACACTTACCATCACGTGGGACCGCTTGTTCGTCCGCCCACTATTATATAAAAAAAAAAAACATCGGTTAAGGCCATGACCATGATCCTACCAACCCTGCGGTTATACGGACCGAATCGTTGGGGGATACGCGCCGTACTCGCCAGCTGAGGGCTATAATCCGGCGCGTGTCAACTCTCCAAGTATCAACGAATAATTTCTTCATACCCGTGTCCCCGAGCCACTCTCGCCTTCCAACTCCGGTGCCGAGCCGCTCAACTACAGAAGGCTTGTTTTTTTATGCTATTGATGTGCGAACTCTCGCAGCCTCCTGAAGTTCGCCTTCGAGCTCACGAGAACGCAGTAATATACCTGTCCCTCCTCTTTACGGCCAATCCCATAAATAAATTATAAATAAATATTTTAGTAAACAAATACCTGAGGTACAAGTATGCGGTGAGCGGCGCGGCGCGCTTCGGCGCGAACGTCACATGTAGCTCCACTTCAGCAGCCGGCTGCAGCAAGATGGGAGGCAACCACCGACCACCACCCGCACCGGCATCACCACTACCGCCACCCTCCCACCGCGCCGCCTCGCCCTTGGTGGTGCGCCACTCCGTCAACTTGAACGCGTCTACTGCCCACTCGCATTCTTCGTTTTTACACGCCGGCGACTCCGCACCACCAGCACTGTGACATAAAACATCAGTTGTGGATCGGCTGATCACGTGACTAAATCGATAGTTGGCTTTAATATATCAGACTGTGATTGATGTCGCTATGTGAATGTTATACATTGTTTTATGACTGAATCGTTCTATAATATTCTAAAGATGTCATATGAAGTTTTGAGGTGCCGGAACACCCACCCTCCCTAGAGGCCAGATCTTGCTCCCTCCGACTTTCATGTTTGGGCCGCTCAAGGGTGCTTTGTGAGGTCGTCGATTTTCCACAGACGTAGAAATGCAAAAAGCTATTCTCACCATCTCCTGATACTTTGACAGAAGGTATCAGAACGTCAGTTATAATTTATCATTTAATTGGTAGATAATTTATCTATCAAACTGTTAAATAAATTGAATTGAACAGTTACTGTACGGGTAAACCGTACATGTGTTCCTAGCTTTATCGAGATTATGGTTAAACCTTAACTTGGTCGCCACATTTCACATACTAGCATTTAACATGGGCGTTTTACTTAACACTCACGCTTCTCAACATAACCCTGGATCCTGGGATACGCCATGCTTAGGATCCCAACTAAGATAGCATTTAACATCTCAATGTAGGAAACAACCCTTACATTCATTTATCCAACGGCCGCATCGGGCTAGAAGGGCCATTAAATGTAGTACCATTTATCAGGAGGTGGTGAAAAAGGCCCTTAAGACTTATTCAAGTCAAGTCTGTCAGCCGCGTGTTTGTGCCGTGTGTACTCACAGTGCGGGCAGCGGTAACCGGTCCCCGATCGCCGGTTGCAGCACGAGGGCGTGTGACGCGGAGGGATTGCGCGCGAGCACGCGCAGCTCGAGTGCGCCGCCAACGGGTGCGAGCCCGGCGCGGCCCGCGCCCGCGCTGCACAAGCGCGGCCAGCGCGCGCGCACACAACCACGGACGGGGATCTGTACCACCTAACACACGCAATAGCACACGCTGATTATGACAATAATGAACCACTAGTGCTACTACACAGATACGCTACTATACACATACGATGAAAGTTCATAAAGCTGTATGAAAACCAAGCGTGTCACAAAAATTATACATTTAGTAATGGGAAACCATTCATCGATAAAACGAAACATCTCCCTTCACTCAGTTCACCACTTCTCACGAAATTTACAATTGATTAAAGCGCAATTAGAAACGTTTGTGCTTTTGAACAACGATTTTGTTAGTGACACGGATTGGAACAGACCGAACGTACAGCGTGCAAAAGTATGATCTTAGCGTCAACTTGGGATATGCAGTGACAGAGGGCTTACGTATTTGCCTCCAATATCTGTGTTAGCTCGTATATCGAGTGTGTGTGTGCACGTACCTGTGTGGTGTGCACGTGCAGCGACACGTTGACTAGATGCGCGGCGCGCTGCGCGTACAGCGCGTGACGCGCGCGCGCCAGCTCCGCGTCCGCGCGCAGTGACGCCTCGTCCGCGGACTCGCCGCGGACCACCCACGCAGCGCCCTCTGTACATTTATATAGAACATTACAAAATACACACCCGATCGTATGCGGCACGCGACTAACGCCGTTGTCTGAGAGACCGTCCTCTCTATCTACGTCTCCTTTGGGAAACTGATTTAAATGAACTTAATACTGATTAACTACGATACATATTGGCAGAGACCTAAATAGAAAAATAATATTTATTGTTCACTATTGATAATAGTCTAATTAAAACCGGTTACCGATAAGTTTATCGAACAACGTAACACAACACTAGTCTTATATGCAAGAGCATTCCTCGAAAGGCCTCAGAGTATGTGTACAGGCGCGGACAGTATGTGTGTGCGTGTACTCACCGGGCATGTCGAGGTCGAGTCCGGTGTAGCAGTGCGGCGCACAAAGCGCCTCCATGGCGTACACCACGGAGCCCAGCGCCGTCACGCCGCGCTCGATCTCCGCATCACCCTCGTCCGCACTATAAACACATCGTCAGTCAGTTCACTTCCACTGACACTCCTCAACTGTTACTGTTTGGACGGCATCACATTACAGTAAAATATGGTTCACTCATAGACATAGATACAAGATGGACAACGCATGTTTGCGTAACTATGTGGAAACCCAGCGTATCACTTTAGTGAGTGTGGAGGTGGAGTTATGTTCTTGGTTCTTGTTTGTGCATCAGAAGGTTGCGTAAATAAACTGTAATTGTCCCCCATACTGTTATATTAAATGATCACAAGATTTAACTAAAAGTACGCGTCATGTTGGCGTGCAGGAGACGACTAGCGAAACCAGTGTCAACAAAGAAAACAGCGAAAACAAAGACAGTGACGCTGTACCGCAAATTCCTGACAACCTAAACACTGTGCGCGTTCCGAGTGTACTGTGTCAACACAGTCCTTATAGTGAGTAAATTTTAGTGATGGAAAACCACTCACTGATGAAACAAACATCTCCCTTGATTCGGTTCACCACTTTTTTTGAATTTTTACAATTGATTATAATGCAATTAGGCATTTCTTGTTCTGTAATGACGACTTTTTAGCGATACGAATCGGAACATACTGAACGAACGGTGCGAAAAATAGGTGCATTTAAACCAACTTCGGGTACACAGCTATGGATGGACAGCGTTATCTATCCCTTTATATCTGTTGTGTCAGACCATTCCATCCGCGTGTCTCTCCACTGCTGCATATAGGTCTCACCACACAATCTTCTTTCTCTATTCTCCATCTTTCCCAATCTTCTAGACGTGTCAACGTAGGTCAGTGTGGGTCGTGAGCATCCTCCCACACACTACTAGAGGCAGCACTTACACGAAGGTGAGGGCGGGGTCGTCGCGGTCGCGCGTTACGTTCACGAGGCGCATGCGCAATGACATGGTGCTCTCCACCACCAGCGGGCTCCACGACCACGCGTACTGCAACACGAACACATAAACATGCTCTAGTATCACATTTTTTTTAGATAAAGTGAATATAAACTATGTATATTGAATGTATCCAATGTTCAATGTATTTGAGCTAACAATGATGAGGAGTTAATTTATTATTTATAATTTTGTGTAGTAAACAAAGGTCTAACAAAGTCCTTCGATTGGTTGAAGATAACGTATTGCAGCGCCGGCTCTAGCCCATGTAGCGCCCGGGTGCAATCAATACCCTGGCGCCCTCTAGTAGACTCTTTGGAGGCGTCGCGAGCGGCGCTCGGCGCCCCCTAACACCCTGCGCCCCTGTGCGCCGCACACCCTGCACCATAAGTAAATACCATAAGTGCCCGCGCGCCCATTTCAAATGAACTTACACTCTATTGACTTAGAGATCATTTTGCTACCGGGCGGCAACGTGTCAAACGTACATACATACACTGTCTTTGGATTAGAGATTTTGCCGCGCGCGTGTTGTATTGAATAAAATTGTTATTTGTGTAGTGTAGTAATGCGGTATGACAAGCGCCGAAAGCGTAATAAAAGTAAAAAAATATTATTGTTAATGACTATTTTTTTTTTGCTTGCGCATACATATTTGTCGTAAGTAACAAGTATATAAAACTGTGCAATGGCGTTAAGTTCAATGAAATATCCAAAAATTCAGCGCTCGACAGGCGCCCCCGGGCGCTCCGCGCCCGGGTGCACCGCACCCCTTGCACCCCCTGGTAAAGACGGCCCTGACGTATTGTATCTATTTAATTTATAATTGTTGATAATAAGTATATTAGTTAAATTCGCTTTTAAATTCATGCTGTATTTTGCCCGGACTTAAAAAAAAGAAATGTGCACTTTAATAGATGTATTAGTCCGTTTGTGAATTACTTTTTCATTGTATTTTAATTTTGTAAGACTATTTGCTTCTTATATTAAATAAAAAAATATTATTATATGTAGAAATTTCGGAAATTCCGTCCTTATAACAGATGTGTTTTATAAATTCCGTCCTTATAACAGATGTGTTTTATAAATTCCGTCCTTATAACAGATGTGTTTTATAAATTCCGTCCTTATAACAGATGTGTTTTCGGGACTTCTTTTGTATTCTTTATATTGTATAAAAGTAAATTTTATAATGCGGATACCAGATTTGTCTTGATACTGACCGGCGCGGCGTCCGCGAGCGGCAGGTCCCTCGCGCGCACGTGCCCGAGGTCGGCGCGCAGCGAGACGGCGGCGGCGCTGCGCGCGTGCTGCGTCCGCACGCGCACGCGGCCCGCCGCCGCGCCCGCGCGCGCCGGCGCCACCGCCGTCAGCCATGCCTGCAACCACGTAGTTGCGTTTAACTTTACATACTCTCAACGCGCTTCTACACTCGCAGCAAATCATTATTGACCCTAGTGGGTACTAGTACAGTTCCTTTATTCTCATTTTTTTAAATATTTATCTTATCTAGTTCAACATGGTTGGGTCCACGTCTGCGACTGAAAATGGCGGTCGAAATACCTAACATTTCCCTGTTTTAAGTAAACGTTAGAACTCTTACACACAAGTAATGAGAAGGGTCTCACTCAGTTGGACAGGGGTCAAACAGAGTGAACACTAGGGCTTATCTATAAGGTGTGACACCAATATACAACAGGGTAGAACCAAGACAGACCACCCTGAACTATCCATCTTCCTACATACTTTTAACTTTCAACACGCCGTCTCCCTGGCGTGGACAATGACCGCTCACCTTCGCTGTGTCCCCTGCGTGGACACAGTGCGGTGTGTGCACGTGTGTGTGGGCGTCGAGCGCTATGGTGGCGCCGGGTAGGTCTGTGCTGAGATCTTGTATACAGAGCGGTGCCGGACCGCGGTTGTGTAGCGCGAGCGACACGCGACGTGTCGACGACGCGCCTACCACACCCAGGTCCAGATCGCGAGTGGAGCCCGGCCACTCCCATTCCTGCAGGAATTAACGGTAACGTGTAAGTTATCAACAGTCTTATTAAGGTCTATTCGCGTTAAGAATACAGTGACTCATCGCTCAAGATAGTAGGCGTCACCATTTTTTGACCAATAGTGTTTCTTAATGTGATGATGCGACTTTAAACAGGAAACAAAGTATTTTACACACACGTCCATTTATTGCGCTCTATGACTAAGTGCGTGTTCCCACACCGGCCGCCAGTTCTCATTTAGTAACATTTAACAACATAATACAGTGAACAAAATAACAATTTTTATATTTTAAGAACACGTGCAAATGTACTGTTCTTGACAGGTAGACTCGACAGGTAGACTCGACAGGTAGACTCGACAGGTAGACTTGGCAATTTCTTAGTCGAGGAACAAAAACCTCAAATAAAATAATATAAAAACGTCCATTATCTTAATTACTACATTGATAACATATTTGTAGTAATTATTATTGCGGTCCAACTCGGTCGTGAAGTATATCGATATGCAAACATATCGTACACATCTATGGAAATCAATATGAACATGGCTTTAGTAGTGATGAGTAGTTGTATTCATAATGCAAACTATATTAATGAGCCAGTAAGTAAGCCGCTTACTGCTTGCTTACATGTGAACAAAACGTATATTACATTAGTACAACTCACCAGTTGCAGCGTGCCGGTGTATAGTCGCACTGGCAGCGTGTAGTGCGTAAGGTTGGTGCGCACCGTGAGCGCGGACACGAACGGCGCACTGGGCGCGTCCACGCGCAGTCGCAGTCGCGCCACCGATGCCGCTGCGCCACTTGCCACAACGAGCGGAGCGAACTGTTCAGTCTGTAGTAAAACGACAACTTGTGTCCATATACATTTTTACGCTCTCGCGTATTAGACACAAACTTTCCTATGAACTCAATTAGCTGTGATTAAAATATTAATTACCTCTCCACTCAAAGGTTGTCTGGCAGAGATCGCTATTAGCGATAAGACCGCTTTTTGTGCATTTTATGTGTTACAATGTCTGTTAGTGCCTTTTGTTTTGGTGTGCAATAACGAGTTTTATCTATCTATCTAACTCAATAGCTACGTATTAACCAGCTTGAAATATCAACCTGTTTCAGCTTATTCAGCGAAGCGCCTATGAAAATAGTCATACGCGAGCGGCGCGTCGGCGGGATCTTGAGTAATTTTCCAACAGATTTTAAACTGTTTTTCTACATATACAAATAATACTTTATTTATTTATTTATTTATACGGGATATACCCTTTTTACATAACAGATTAAAGAAAGGAAAATAGAAAGTACAACTCAAAGCAACATAAGATCAGAACTTCTCAGTTGGCGCGAAAATTCAACAATATCGTTACCATAAAAATTAACAGTATCACCAAGAGCGTTAGCCTTGCGCATCAGTCGTATCAAAGTTTCATTCTTGCTAACGTCAGTTCTTCTATAAGGGACATAAAACACATCAGAGTTCCTCGTGCCAGCAGCACTTATTCTATAATTTATGTGCGATGTTAGGAAAGAGCAATCTAAAAAGTTGTTAATAATTTTGAATAAAAAAGTGAGATCAAAAATTACTCTTCTCTCCTGCAAAGATTGCAAACCCAGTTTACTAAGAATGTAAGAATAATCATGATTATCGCGTGACATTCCGTGACCATCGCGATAGGCCGCGTGTCGCAGAAAATTATGCTGAGGTTTTTCAATGAGTTTAATTTGTTCGTTTGTAAAAGGAGACCAGACAATTGAGCAATATTCCACCAAAGGGCGAACGAGAGACTTATATAGTAAAAGTAGTGTACTAACGCGCGAAAACTCCGACGTGTTTCTATAAACAAATCCCCACATTCGCATTGCCTTAGAAGAAATAGTTTTGATATGATCATTAAAATAAAGCCTCGCATCAAGCAAGACACCGAGATCTTTAACAGTTTCCACCCGTTGCAATTGATCGTTACCCATAACATAATTGTAAACTATACCAGTCTTCTTTCTTGTGAATGAAATAATTGAACATTTTTTAACGTTGAGTTTCAATAAGTTTAGATTGCACCATTCCATTACACTATCAATGTCGATTTGTAGAAGTTCTGCATCAACAGAGTTTTCAATATTCTTATAAATTTTAGCATCATCAGCGTATAAAAGTATCGAAGAAAATTTTAAACATGAAGGTAAATCATTTATAAAAAAGTTAAACAAAAGAGGGCCCAAGTGGGAGCCTTGCGGGACTCCAGAAGGAACTTTTATAACTTTAGATTTACAATTTTTTATCTCGACAAATTGAGATCTATCAGTCAAATAACTTTTCAGCCAACTTAACAACGGATTTCCAATACCCATGTTATTCAACTTTGAGACCAGTATATCGTGATTTACACTATCAAATAATGTTTAATGTTTTTAAACCTAAAATTCTAAACGAAAATTCTAAATCTATTGCTATATATTTATTGCCACAACACTATACATGTATCTTCTATACATATAATAATATCGGAAATTGCTGTGTATACGTACGTATGACACGGAGGCCAAAACAATAATTTTGGAAAATTTTGTCTGTCTGTCTGAACGCTGCCGCTGGACGGATTTTAATGAAACATGGCATCATTATATAATAACTTATATGCTGGGTTAACTCTTCTGGTACTTTTATCTAGAAGGATTGTAGAGTTTTTCACGAGAATCACGAGTTCACGCAAACAAAGTCGCGGGCATTGCTAGTGTATCAAATAAAATTATATATCAGGAAATGCTCACCTCAAAATACTTGTCAATGTCTGGTCCGTACTCGACGCCCACGATGTGCATGGGGACTGGAAACTCGTTGTGCGCGCGCACTTCCATTTCCTTCACCGCCGTCTCGCTCTCTGTGATGAAGCTGGTAACAATATTCAACATTTTCTATACATCTGTAAACGTCCTGACGATTTTGTAGAAAATAGCTGAAGGCTACCCACAAAAACCCTGAGATACTACACAAACTGTAAAAGAATGAAATTGACCACCCGTTTGGCCAGCGTGCCGTTATAAGCCCTTACAGAAGAAAATGTGCACGAGGAGGCCCATGTCCAGCAGTAATTACTAGAAGGGGTGGTTATTGTGGGTCAAGGCTATGGAGTGTGCCATGTCGACATCAAATTACAAGATCGTGCTCAAGATCCGGCATCGTACTAAGATATAGATGCTGGTAAGAGAATTATGGCGTTCAAATATAATTGGGCAAGTTTTTTTATCGTTAAAATTTGAAACGGTTTCCAAGCACTTTTATCAACTGTCATAAGCGCCATGGTGAATTGATTTAACTCTGTTGTATACACTCACTCTATCGGGTTCGGCGCGAGCCGCAGCGTGCCGGGCAGCAGGCGTACGCTGTACGGCAGCGCGGCGCGGCCCACGCGCACCCACCCTGCGCACCATGCCTCCTCACCGCCGCCACCGCCGCCCCACCCCGCCCACAGCTTCTCGTCTGTAAACAACAACGGAAACAAGGTTAGGCTGGCAACTATTAGGAGGTTGGGATGGTGAAGGACTCTGTTGTAATATCGTGGGTCGGAGGAGTAAACAGGGACGGTGGTACACGACTCGGTCGTGGGCGTAAATACGGTGAGGCAGGGTGGGATGCTTACCCCACCCTCGCATAGGGAATAATAATTAACAAGTCTGCACACATACATAATGGATATAAGCCCCTCCCTGGATAAAATCCTGACTACGCCCTTATATGGGTGAAGAAATTTCGGCATTTTCCGTATGTTCTAGGAACGCGATGAATTACATTTCCTCCTTAGCCTATTCCCCCAATGTATGTACGTACGTGTCTCGGTAGTGAGTGAGATATGCCAGAGCCTATGCTATCTCATCAAATGGAGAGGATGTAACGACGCCGATTAGGCGACATAGTACTTTAAGCGGGTTTGATAACTAATGTCCAATGTGATTATTGTCCAATTTGGTAATTAAGTCCAGGCAACGACAAACGTCCAATACTAAATTTATACAAAATAAAATATGTCAAATATGAAAATAGTACAAAATTTTAAATATACCAATGCACTTTAAGGATAACACCGCTATAGACACGCAGTTACCTCCAACATGCTGATCAGTACGTCAAACTTACACCAATACTCAAAGGAATAACTCCACATCACGTAATACTTGCTATCTATCCACTTTCCAACTTTTTCTTCAAATCCATTCCTTAATAGACTACGTAAATTTATAAAATAGGTAAATTTTGAGATACAAAAAAATATTTGGGTTACAACACAAATTTTTATTACAATTTCTCAAAATAATTTCCTTTAGTCTGTATAATGTGATTTATGCGTGTAAACCAATATTTAAAGCACTAGCGATACGCTTCTTTAGCGAGGTCCTCAACAGCTGCCATGAAAGCATTCCGAGCGTTCGCGGGGCTGTGGGAAAGAATGGCACGGAGTAAAAGCTTCACTTTTGGAAAGAGAAAGTCCCATGTAATAGAGTCTTAATAAAAACACATAGGTTTACAAATCATTTACTAGCACAATGTAATATTCTATACAGGCGAGGTATTGTGACAGCGGTCAAATGAAGACTAACTCGGCACCATCGAGTACATACAGTGCTGCCGCACAATGTAACATGAGAAACTAGGGTCGACACTTTTTGACTCTAACAGTTCGGCTGTCCTGACACTGACGATGTCCTCATCGGCATGCTCATCAGAGTCCATGTGTAGCCCTTATATTAGCATAGGCGGTTGCCTCGGTGTATGACATCTTCGTCATACACCGCAAGTAGGTATCCGGGGATCACTACTATACCGCTACCATGCATTTGTCAAAATAAATATCTATTCATGTACGTCTGCTGAACAGGATGTACATCAGCGGATGTACATGCTGCTCAGCAGGGATCAGTTCGTCACCATCTGCTGGAGCAGGTGTAATCAGCAATACACATCTGCCGTAGCAGGTAACCAATAATAAACATCTGCCGGAGCAGGCAATCAACAACACACATGCATCTGCCGGAGCAGGCAATCAACACTACACATCTGCCGGAGCAGGTATACACATCTGCCGGAGCAGGCAATCAACAATACACATCTGCCGGAGCAGGCAATCAACAATACACATCTGCCGGAGCAGGTATACACATCTGCCGGAGCAGGCAATCAACAATTCACATCTGCCGGAGCAGGTATACACATCTGCCGGAGCAGGCAATCAACAATACACATCTGCCGGAGCAGGCAATCAACAATACACATCTGCCGGAGCAGGTATACACATTTGCCGGAGCAGGCAATCTTTCTAACGTCGGGTCGTCAACGTCTCTCATGTTCATTATTTATTCCTGCGATTCCTCGTCGCTTTCTGAAAGTGCCTGATTATGCCAGGGCTTCATATGATCGATGGCAACGGTATTCTGATAACTTCGCCTACCTTTGGTAAATGAGCGTACTGTGTAGCGATCATGTGGTAACACTGTAATTACTTTGTACGGACCAGCATACCTGTCAACTAATTTTCCACTCATTATACCCCTCTTCCGAAGTTTCCGCTCAACCATCACCAAGTCTCCAACCTGGTATTGATGTGCATCTTTCCGCTTTTCATCAAACTTTCGTTTCATATATTCGGAATTACGTTCCATCCTCACTGCTGCCCCAGCTCTTAATGCTGGTAAATCTGGTACAACAGTCGCTCCCACTAAATCTCCAGATAGTCGTGGATGGAGACCACATACCAATTCCAGCGGTGTTTTACCAGTTCCCTTACATACCGTTGAGTTAAGGCCAAGTTGAACTCTGGGTAAGTGTTTCACCCAGCCTTTTTGATCGTCTCCCACAACTGCCACCAGGGAATCCAGAATTGTTCGATTAAATCGCTCAACTTGACCATTGGCTCGGGGCGATGCTACAGCATTAAGTACATGCTTTATTCCATGGGTTTTGCAAAACCCCTCGAACTTATAACTCGTAAAAGCTGTTCCCTGATCACTAATTATTCGCGTGGGGTATCCAAACGTCTTTATAAATCTCTCGAGAGTGGTTAAGGTTCCCTGTGTATTAGAGTTTGCAACGGCTTCCAACCAAATATACTTCGTAGACGCATCTATGATTGCTAATATGTAAGTTTTTCCACTATCACGACAGAATGGACCAAGGTGGTCCATATGAAGGGTATGGAATGGTATTGTTGGTTTAGGGATTGGGTGTAGTAAGCCTGGTTGTTTGCCTGGAGGCCTCTTAGCGAATTGACATGGAATACATCCCCTCACATATTTTTCTACAGTTTGTTTCATACGTGGAAACCAGTATTTTCCCTTCAGGGCACCAAAACATTTCTCAGAACCAACATGTCCATTCTCATCGTGGTACAATTTCAAAATGTATCTTCGTGCCACTCTTGGTAATACAGGAATAAGTGAGTCTCCCACAACACGACATAAGCGTTCGCCAAGTAGCTGAAATTCCTTAGTAAGCCCACACTTTTTACCTTTATTAGCTCCAGTTTCTCTCTTAATGTTCAGTATTAGTTCTTGAGTGTTAGTATCGCTAGCTTGAATCGCGTCAATATAATCTTCCTCCTCAATTCTATTAACTTCTATAGGATTACGGCTTAGAGCATCTACATGACCCATCTTTGTTCCTGGGCGGTATTCTACATTAAAATCATAATCTTGTAGCATGAGCCACCATCTTCCGATCCTAGGAGACATATCTCTTTTTACCCACACAGCGCGCAGAGCGTTACAGTCAGTTACCACGGTGAATTTTATCCCGGAGAGATAGACTCTAAACTTTTGAATAATAAAAACAACCGCCAGAGCTTCTAACTCAAAACTGTGATATTTTTGTTCAACTTCACTGGTCTGGCGGCTGACATAAGCCACTGGCTTCCAGACACCGTCCTTTTGCTTTTGAACCAGAATGCCACCTAAGCCTAGCTTCGAAGCGTCGGTATGCACCTGCGTCTCCAAGGTGCTATCGTACAATGATAACACAGGTTCCTCTGTTAATGCCCGTTTCAGTGATTTGAATGCATCTGTTTGTTGTTTTTCCCAATGCCAACTAACAGAATTCTTAGTGAGTTTAGTAATCGGTTGAGCTACTCTAGCAAAGTTCTTGATGAATTTTCTGAAGTAACTAGCCAAGCCGATGAATTGTCGAACCTCATGAACATTCGTTGGAGCTTTAAATTGTGCAACGGCTTCAAGTTTCATTCTCGAAGGTTTCATTTCTCCATTGCCAATCTCATGTCCCAAATACTCAATAGAGGACATTAAAAAGCCGCAATTCTCCAGCCTTATCTTAAGACCGGCTTCTGAGATTAGTTTAAGAACTGTTCTAAGATTTCTCAATCCACCATCTACATCATTTCCGAGTATTATTATATCATCAATGTACACCTCAACAAATTTGTGCAGAACCGGAGCTAGTATTTTGCACATAGCCTTCTGAAAAACGGACGGGGCGTTACATAGTCCAAAGCTAACTCTTTTGTATTGATAGTGGCCATCGGGCGTGACAAACGCCGTATATTGTCGAGATTGTTCATTGATTGGAATCTGATGGTACCCACTGGCCAGATCAAGGGTGGTGAACACTTTCCTCCCTGCAAATCTGTCTAATTGATCTTGTATGATTGGTAACGGATATCTTTCTTTCTTGGTTATCTTATTCAGTGCGCGATAATCAACACACATACGCACTTCATTGTTTTTTTTTTTCACCAAGACAATGGGACTCGCATAAGAAGAGTTCGACTCTTCTATCACCCCTGCTTCTAGTAGGTCGCTTACTATACCTCTAACTGTCTCTCGTTCGGACTGAGAAAGTCTATAAGGACGATAATTTATTATTTTATCCTCAATTAGTTCGATGTTCATTGCAATATCTGTTCCTTCAGCTCTTTGCCAATGCTATAGGAGCGATCTTCATATGTCTTAATATCTAGTACGCTTGGTTCAGCTCGGGCGATACATTGGTCCTTGCCTACGACTAGATTTTCTGTAGCCATATTCAAGATTTTAATGACAGCGGTACCCATAACCATTTCAATATTAACCCCCGGAACAATGGCCTCACAACGTGGCTTTTTATATTCTGTCTCGTGGACGTCCAATCTTGCTGATATCAGATCGTCCGTGTATACTTCGATCTTGTTCACACCGGGAGTCAAGGTAACTTTCTCTGAAGAGTTGAGATTAATTTTCTTAGGACACCCAAAAATGCTCTCTAAATGTGCACCATAGTCGTCTAAAATACATAATTCAGTTGCCGACTTCACGACCATTACATTCTCCGCCTCGGTAAATGGTTGTCCCACCAAAACGTCCACCTTCTGTATATTGTCGGGAACGACCAACAGAGAGGTATCACGGACCACTCCATCGACTCTTAACTGTGCGTTGATTCTTCCAAGGGGCGATGTCAGGGAGCCTCCATATCCTTTGATGATAACATTATTCCCTACTTTGTACAGTTTCGAGCCCAGCTCCTCCTGCGCCGACTGTCGAATTGTGTTGCAAGCACTACCGAAGTCAACGTAAGCAGTATATTCTTTCCCATTTACATCGACTTGTTTATGATATTTAGCATCGGCCTTATCGATGACTTATCATGATGTTTTTTTACTTTTTTGTCATCTCTCCTTTACTTTCGACACTCATCAACCGTGTGACCCGCAAGCTCACAGAAGGAACATTTCTTAGACTGATTACGTTTCTTAAAGCAGTCTGCCTCCACGTGACCAACACGATGACAAAAATGACAACGTCGGTCCTTCTTGGGTTTAGTTGTTGTGTCAGTCTGTAGTCTCACCTTCCTGGCTCTACAGGTTTTTGCTTTGTGCCCCTTTTGCCCACACACAAAACACGAGCCCTCAATTCTTCTTGAGACGACACTAGATTTCCTTGTCTCAAACTGGACGTTACTTTGATAGATGCTCGCTAGGTAGTTTAGTAATGTTGTGGTATCCCGGCAGCCCGCCGAGACAGCACCGACTTCAATCATTTTATCGCCGATTGTACCTATAACCGCTTCTGTGATTACGTTGTCCGGCAAGCCGCACGACATTCCAACGCCCAATTTTTCGTAATAAAATTTGATTGGGTCTTCCTCTACCTTCCTTACTTCATTCACCAAAGCACGCAGCATGGTCAATGTGTTTCTAGTGAATGGGAAGGCTTTAGTCAGTCGGGCTTTCCAATCATCCCATGGTACATCATAATCCTCCAAACGCTCGTACCAATCTTTAGCGTAACCACGAAGTTTTGCAGTGCAATTACAAATTATTGTTCTCTCATCCCACCCGTACATTGTAGCGATGGATTCAATGTTTCTCACCCAGTGGTCTATAGATACTGGGGAGGTCTGCGGGTCGAACTCAGGTATAGCATCATTGCGCCCGAGATAGCGAACTACGTGCCCTATAGTTGGCGTTGTGGAACGGATCTCCTTAGTGGCGCGCCATCTGCGCTTATGGTTACGCCGAACGTTATTATCTTCAGAGGAAGATGACGAGGATGAGGAACTAACACGCTTGGGACGTTTCTGCTTTTTGTGCCGCCCCATTTTAACAGTACACTAAACTATATAGTTACTATATATTATAACAATACTAACGAGTTCACTATGAGCACTCTATAACTTTATAATTATAATAATAACTCGTGTCCCAGCGTTTAATTCGCTTCCAACTGTACATGTCTATGTAGTATAACAGAGGGACAATATGAAACAAAGAGGCAATAGTCCTATGAACAATAACATGAAACGGGCTCACCAAGTCCTCAGGTACTTATAATGTAAACATCGGGGTACACTGGGTTGCGCGGATGATGACGCAATCGGGCATCGGGTGGACACGACACGGGTCTCCTCCGGTAACTGCGTACTTGCGCAATCGTAGTGCTTTGTTCTACAACTGCATAATAGTCACAAAACACTAACTTCACTGCACTATAAATTCATTAGATTGATGAGCGCAAAGTTCTGATCCCACTTCTGACTAATAGAGTCTTAATAAAAACACATAGGTTTACAAATCATTTACTAGCACAATGTAATATTCTATACAGGCGAGGTATTGTGACAGCGGTCAAATGAAGACTAACTCGGCACCATCGAGTACATACAGTGCTGCCGCACAATGTAACATGAGAAACTAGGGTCGACACTTTTTGACTCTAACACATGGAGCTAAATCAGGGCTATAAAGAGGGTGCCTCAATTTTTGGATCTCCATGGTCGTCAAAAACTCTTGGGTAAGTTTTGTTTTGTGATATGATGCATTATCATGATGCAAGAAAATCCATCTCAAAGCTGTTTTAAGACGTTTTTGATTTAACACAAAAGTTGTTAAACACACTTCACTGTACCACTGGGCATTAGCAGTTTTTTGAGAGTCTAAAGAAATTTTGTTCAGCAGTCAGTGAATGAGGAACCCAACGCGAACAAAGCTTCTCGACTTGAAGATGTTAGTGAAAATTTCATGAATGACCGGCGATGAAATCTGAAGTCTCCTCTATGTTTGCAGGTAGTTTTTGGGTCTTCGTGTAACATTTATTTTCCGATTCGATGTTTTCATTTGTTATAGAAGCCGCAGGACGACCACTTCTCCCATCATCTTTTAAGGAAAGTTTTCCTTGTTTAAATTGAGAAAACCATCTAAAAATGATTGCACGGGACGGTGCGAGGTCCCTAAAAGCCGATACTAATCTATCTTTACACTCGCATTCCTTTAAACCAACTTTAAAATCGCATAAAATCATTGCATGAAAATGGTCTCGTTCGAATTCTATGTTATTGTTGTAAGGAAAAGCGTGGGAAATGAATAAAAAGTTGAATAAAACATTTTTATTTTTTTCGTTTTGACTAAATGGCTTTCGGAATTCGAATTTCAAATAAATTAAAACGGTACAGCTCAAATGAATTCTCTTTCAGAAATTTGAGTATCTCAAAATGTACCTAGTCAAGCTATGTAATAGTAAAAATACTGGTATTTCTCACAAACATAAATCAAATGCATTCCAACTCACAGTCGAGCGTGAGTTGCGCGGTCGGTGTGGGCTCGTGCAACGCGTCGACAGCGGGGCGCGCCAGCGAGACGCGCGCGCCCTCCCATGACACGGTGCCGCCTGCGAACACGACACACTGCACACGTGCTACACGACATGATCACACAGAACCAGATGAGCCACAAGACACACTTGAGAGCGGTCTACCCCCCACATTGGGGACAGGCAACAAATGTCGAAGTCTTTTATTTTAACTAAGTGCAACTCAACTAAGTGCACGAGTGTAGTGACTTGGTGACTATGCGTTACTACGTGTCAAATAATATCAATGTTACTAATCTCGAAGACGAAGTGTTAAGAGCTTTTTTAAAAGCTTGCGGTGCCGACCGAAATGGAGAAAAATAGCAACAAACAAAATAAAAACATAAGATATTGGGTACATGTAAAACGAGAAACAAAATTCCGAAAACGAAGTATTAATATTTACTGTTAATACAATACATATTTTTTTATTTGCATTAATGTGAGTACATCGGATGGCAAGTGATCAAATAATCAGCTGCAAACATTAACTACAAATACTATAGCATACAAATTTATAATATCTAGTTATACATGACAGTTAACTGGCTGCGCCCGGCGTGCGTTGCATGATCGTCAATTTTTTTGCACATAATATATAGCCTATGTCCATCTGGAATAATGTACCTTTCAAATTGTGAAAGAATTTTTGAAATCGGATTAGTAGTTTCGGAGATTACCTCCTACATCCAAACTTACAAACTTTACCCCTATAATATTAGTATAGATGTCAATTATATAATTTTTTTTTATAGTGAATTAGGTGGACGTGCAAGCGGTCCCACGTGATGGTAAGTGTTACCGGCGTCCATGAACACCTGCAACACCAGGGGGTATGCGGATGCGCCGCCAACCTTGCAAAATCCCATTCACAGCTTTCTTGAAGAACCCCATATAGTAGCTTAATGGAAAGACCTCTGGAGGCAGTTCGCGGTATAAAATGATTTTTGGACCGAACAGTACGCGACACCTCTGTATCAAGGAAATGCGGATGGACGGCACTTCTGTGACAGGAGGTGCGGTTGTAGAAACCCGAGGTGGGAATTATACTCTTCAGAGCATTCTCCATTGTACAGGCGGTAGAACACACAGAGACGCAACGTCTCTACGAATGCTGAGGGGTTCTAAATCGCCCGTGAGAGTGGGATCGTCGACAATTCGAACAGCACATCGTTGGATGGAGTCAAATGGGTCCAATTGATATTTCGGTGCGCATGATGCGCGTTTATACAAACAGACATAAAGTACATGTCCGTATGTATGTAGTGGACGTCGCGTGTTACCGTTGGCGTGCGTGTCTGCACCATTAGCGAGCGTCGCGCCGTCCGGCGGCGCGGGCGGCTCGTCGGAGGCGGGCGGGGGCGCAGGGGACAGCGGCTGCGCGTCGCACGCGCCGCCCCACACCGTCGCTTCTAGCGGCACGGCAGAGCTTAGGCTGTTGCCCACTGAGATCTCGAACTGGACGCACACACACGACATTGTGAAACGGTGTTGATTATGCACCCATACTATAGTACCGCGGACTGGGCTCGTCCGTGTTTAGAATATTTATTATAAACACCAAAAAGAAATTATGAGAATTAAGAATTCCGCGCCACGAGCATGAAGAATCCCGGTCATTGGACATGGGTTTCAGCCAAGACTGGACGGTAAAGAGATTTGTATTAAATAGTCATTCAACGACCACTTTACTAGACCCCTCAAATAAAGGTTCACTAGCTCAGCTTTTATTACTAAATAAATAGAATAATAGATAAATATTATAATATATAGATTGGTGCGGGGGGTAGCCTCAGCGGCTGAATAATCCGAATGTAGGTGTAAATCCTTTTTGGATTCTAATTATGTATTTTTATTCCACAAGAAGAACGGTGCAATTTACAAATAGGTAGCAAAATGTAAGATTTCTTCGTAATATTTACTCTCGGTGGTTCTGAAATGCGAACTGTATATCGTACGTACGTAGGAACGCTATACTTAGCATAACTAAGTACCTATATAAATATGTGTATCTAGGTAGATAAATAACAGAACGGTTAGCGGCGCCTTCAAGATTTCTCCAGCGAGTGACGGCCACAAAGACAGTAGCCCTCCCCGGGTCGGTTTTACGCACCAGCCCTGCTGAGTTCACGCCTACCAGGGGACAAAGCACCTTATAGCGCTGTAATAGAGCTCAAGTTTTATGGGAACTAATTTATAACGTTGCAACATAGATTATATAGAGTGTCGAGTGTGCTTATTTATTTATTTCAGGCACGGCAACGTTATACATACAAAACATGATTTGCGTATAGAATTAAGATAAGAATATGTCCGCTACACACGATCCGATCTAATCGCCCGATGAGAGAGATCGCTATCTCTGTATCAGGAAGATAAGGATACTATTACAGCTTTTCTATTACGTTCCATTTCTTTAGTATGACGCAGTCTCTGTCATCAGGTGATGCGATCAGCCTTTGTGTTGCAGGCATCCAGTATGCGTCCCAATTATAGACGTTAAGACATGGATAGACACTTATTAAGGCTAGATAGTGGAAAACAAAATACTAAATTTGAAAATAAAAAAATAAAGAATTTGAAATTAGAATTTTAACAGTAGTTTAGATAAACTGAAAGGGTCTAAAGAAACTACAAAAGCGAAGTGGATTTACGGATTTTTAAACTGATGCTGGTTGATTAACTGCACCTGAGGGGTTAGACCCCGGGGATAATAATTTAAATTTAGGTAATCCATCGCTAAAAATGTCCAAATGTGTTTCAGGAAGTGCTAGTATAGATTGTTAAGTGCACCTGTTCTGGCGGGTCTCTCGCGCCGCGTGCGCCGGGCCGCAGCTGCAGCGGCAGCGCGTACTCGCCGGCGGGCGCGCGCCGCGACTCCACGCATACCACCAGCGGTGGACCCGTTATGTTCGCCTTTATCCTGAACACGGACAAATATACTAGAACAAAACACTTGAGTTCAGGTCATAAACCATAGTAAGGCCAGTGTTGTGCGCTTGCGTCAAGGGCGCACCTCCGTTATCGATAAGGTGACGCAATTGTTTTTTTATTTTGTGGGTACGTTATTGAAATGATTTGTTAATCATTAGTTTAGGTACCTGCTATTAGAATACTGGCGGGTATGACATTACTGGCGCACCCGGTAGAATAAGACGACTTTTTACAACACATAGTTATTTTATTCACACAAGTTGACACTTCAACAATCACTGGGCAACTGTCTATCGTATGACAGCCCTCTCTTTTTATATTGTTCTAAACAAAAATGGCCGCGACAATGATCTTTATTTCTTTTAACATGAGTGTTGAACAAACTATTTATATCAATAATTATTTTAATATTGGTTGTTAAACTATGCGTAAAATTACAAATGTGTGTTTATTAATTGAGTTAATGTTATCAAAGTAATCATGAATGTGTACCCTCCCTTATAATTATGTTAACAGTAAATACAAGGAATCAAAGTTTAACATGTTTACAATTTGTGAATATGATCCCAAGCAGCGTTGCAAAGTTGTATTAGTGTCCCGCGTGTTATTTGCAATTGTCATCAGTTCTTGATTAAATTTACAAAGTTATACCTACAATTTGTTTACACTGCTATTTGAGTGACGTTACTAAGAGATAAGAGAAAACTGGCGAAAATGTTTTAAGCACGCAGATGACTTACAAGACGAAGACTTAAGGAACTCACATATAAGTAAACGACCCTTAATTCATGTTGATACAAGTGACGACGAACCCGATATTGAATTTTACATACAGTACGGCTAGAAATATAACGCGCATGGGAAAATTCGCCATACTTCGTATTTCCGACAAAAATCGAATCACAAAACGTAACGTGGCGATTAGGCCAGTTGTTGTTGCCACTCACTGTGATGAGTGTCAACCAGACACGTGCACTTCTTGTCAAGGAATTCTATAGGGCTGTTATTTACGCACCTTCCTTGGTTTTGTTGTTGGTGAGTTTTAACTTTCATTATTTTGAAAGCATAATCAACACCCATATGTGAAGAGGTTCTACTGTATTAACCTCTTTCTATATGGTTGTCTATCGAAAGTCACTTTTGTGATGTCTTGTCATAGATATGTCATTCGGGAAAAGAAAATGATGGGTATATTAAAAAAAAATCAGTTGTGGGTTTTAGCAACTCTATGTAGGTAACACCTTCCGAGCGCTCGGAAATACGACCTTTGCCGAAGTGTGGCGAAGATTCCTATTCGTATTATATTTCTAGCCGTACTGTATGTAATTTTGTTTTAGTTTTATTTACGTAGAGCACGTATTGAAAGCAGTAATGCGCTGCACTAAGCCTACCCATAACACCCGAAGTGGGAGCGCGTATCATTCACGGCACGCACCGCTCCCACGCTTCACGGCCGCGTCGGCAGCGAGTTTTTATGCACAGTTAGAGAATATATCACTTCCATCACAACATAGATGTAGTATACAACTGACCGAATACTAATATTATGCACTTGTTCGGTATACGAGAGATTGTGGAAACGGCAAATTTTCTGAAGGGCAGAAGTATACTATTACTTGTATTCATTAGGGCATATATAAACCTTTTTCAAACTTGAGCTGGTTAGTCAACCTATGTCTAAGGAAGAGAATCCTTCAAGGAATAAGTCTGCCTTAGTACTTATGGTAATACTGTAATGTCTTATTGTAACAATTCATTACAAGTACAATAAAATAGTTGCGTCATATAGTGCCCGCCTTCTCCTTGTTGACACACACATACAGTATTAACAGTATGTACACTTGTGTTACTCATAATCACAATTTCTGTCATTTAGCGAAACCATAACAAGAATCTGCCTTTTCCAAAATCTGTCATGTACCGAACCAGCCATATTATGGTTGCATCTAGTCCAGGATTGACTAGATGTCTTATCCTGGTGATCAGTAGTCTTTTTTTTTCTAGTTTCAATATTTTTTTAGGTAAAATAGAATATTGAGTTACTTAAAATAGTGTAGTGGGTCCAGATACAAGGAAACAAACACACATTCAGACCGGAACAAAAATTTGACTTTAAACAAATAAATGTCCCGACCGGAAATCAAACCCAGGACTTTATGCACAATAGGTAGTCACTTAAACTGCGCCAATCGATTGTCTAATATATGTTAAAAACCTGATGTATGCTGTGAGTGTGTGTTGCACATGTTGCGCGTGCCTGAGCGCGAGCCGCACGAGCGGGCGCGTCGAGTGCGGCGGCAGCGCCCACTGCGCGCGCGCCGCGCGGGACCCGCCCTCGGGCAGTCGCAGCCCCACCCACGACGCCGACGAGTATACCTCGTGCACCTGCACACAAGTCGCGCACATAATGGCCTTCTACTTGTACATCCTTAAATATCGCACTGCAGGGCATATGGCTCCTCTAGTAAATCACTGTAAGATTTCGAGTTGTAATCCACCACGCGGGCTCAGTGGGGATTTCCTAGCTATGTTTTCATCTCACCAGCGAGCTAGTGACAATTTTTAAAAATCCGTACCTAAGTAGAAATTCAGTAGGTACGAGCAGAGGATTTGAACTCACGATCACACGTATGCGAGTCGAGTATAGATAACCCACAGCTATCACCGCTCTAATAGCCTGCAAACTCAAAGTAAATAATCTCACGAACCCCTTGCTGATGATTTTACTAAAGGTTCTAATCGTGATTTTACCATTTATTATTTGATTGCAATGCAACCAACCCTTGCAGTACCCACCGCTGCACAGAAGCCTCCTCGTGCACATTATCTTGTGCATTTGATTATAAATCATTAATTAATTAATAACATTCTGGACTAATGTCAACACTAATCCAGAATGACAACGTCGACACGCCCTCGGATGCGCCACCTACCTCTGGAGAATTAGAAATAGATTTGGAAAAAGCGTTGGGAGGAAATAATAGAGTATAACGAAATGAAGATTTTTCCTCATCCCGTTACACTCTCCATCCTTCCTTGGCGAAGATATGGAATGGGAAATAAACAATATGGTGGAATAAAAAATCATCACATGTTTACAAATAATATTAACACTACTTAACAATAACAAACTAATTTTAATTTGAACAATTCTACGTTACTTGAGGCTCAACTCAGAAAATTGACAGCTTAGACATTTTATGTTTATTTTGATGTCCTTGTTAGTTAATGTTAATAAATTTGAACAGATTTCACACAAACAAAACCTGTACGTGTATAACGCGTTTCCTACCTGTATAGTTTGGTCTGTGGGGTTGTGCATGGTGAGCAGCGGCTCCAGCGTCGCGTTGAGCGGCACGCGCACACCCACCAGCGGCCACACGCCCCACTCGCTCGGCGCGCCTACCGCCGACACCTGACACATCACGTTACATACGCTACAGCACACTAGCTGGTTGGAGAAGCGAAAGAGCTTTCACGATCGTATTGAGTGGAAATCAATGACTTGAATACAACCTATAGGAAATATCTGTACTGGTAAAATGACGTCACGTAATTAGCAACAGTACTGTAACGATATTGACGGCGAAATGCGGCGCGGAGTGGGGGAAACACAATCCGCCGAGGGCTACGTATATTTTCGACGGGTATATGTATGTTCTAAATGTTACTTAACCTTTATATGAGCTCATATGAAATGAGATAAATGAAATCGAGCAGGCGATCCACCCGGTAACACAGTTCACTGCCGCCCGTGCACGTTCGTGATGCATGCCGTAACACTCAAAATGACAAACGTTGGCACCTTTATAAATGCATTATCTATTATTGGGGATTGAGCCAGGATTAAAAGGAAGTATAATAGTATAACGAGGTGAGGAGGTTTCGTCATTATATTACACTCCCCCGTAGATGGGGAGTACGTAGTATAACGGGATATTCTTTTATCCCAACCATCGATAAGGGAATAGACTAGATGACACATCATACGTTTTTATCAAAGAAACCTGGTTGGCAACTTCTACGAGGGGTGAAGCAGATGAAGAGAGATTGATTAAAAAGTCAAATTTGAAATTTAAGTAGGCATTACATAATAAGAATCTTCCATTTCCAACATTGAACACTATTAGACTGTAACGTGCCTGCCCTAGTGTTTGTATAACATAATCCCAACATACTGTGTTTTCGAGGTGTACGAGTATATAGCAATAGCAACTCTGTGTACCTAGTATATAAGGATTTTTGGTAAATAAAGTATTTGACGTGGTTGTTCTTGAGGTTATTCTTCGTATTCATCCTGGTCGGTTTTCCACCTTTAGTCTAGCGAACATTGTGCGTGCCCACTTCTCCCAGCATTTATGATGACGTATTTCAACTACACTAACCATACCAGTTTCCTCCAGAAATATAGGAGGGATTTATAGATAATATATATAATAGAAATATAGCTTCCTTAAGGCATTAGCGGCTCTGAAGTGGGTGTGAAGTTTTACCGAGAAGCATACTTGTGCCGCCTTGCGGTGTGTATACATTTATGTACGCTAGATACTAGTAAACCACGCTTATAAAATTATTTTCTGAATAGCAAGTAACTGTTCTTTTTTACGTGAATACTCACTGGATACTTGTGAACGCCGAGCGAGGTGTGAATGTAGAGATGAGCGGAGACGGGCCCCTCGCGCCGACCCAAGTACACCACGCTGAACGAGGTGTTCGCTTGAGGCGCCAGCGTCTGTCAAGACGTAGTAAACGATTATGGTGTTACGTATAACTTGTTTAAAGGTTATGATAAAGGAGACGCAACGACATAGAAAGTAAATACGAACGAGAATTAAATGAAGTGATACTAAATGAAAACAATTAATTTAAAATGAATCTACAACGGGAATAATAATTATAGGTACGTTAGGTAATTGGTTTCATATATAACTCTTCACACTTTTTCTTGCATTAGGTACTACTAAGTTTGATAACAAACATTATTTTTGCACTGCTATTTAAAAGTACTAATCGTAGATTGTTACGCAATACAAGTTACTAAATATAATAATTATGTAAAAACAAAATTATCCAAAGAGGCAGTGCGCTCTTCCGTAAGCTTCAACCAAGACAAATTATACGAGTAACAAAGCTTATACTTTTATGAATAACCAAGAGAGCGTTCATTTCCAATGCCATGCCGCAAATTAATCAATAAACAAAAGGACTTTATAATTATAACAGTTTATGATCTTAAACTAAGGCCACAGTTCTACTATCAGTTGATCTGTTGGAAGCAACTTTGATACAATAGCCCAAATACAAAATTATGTAAATAACAGTTGTTAGGTAAACGTTGTAATGACGTGTGATGTCGCGTCGCCGCGGCGTGATCCGCGCACTGCGACGCAGGAAAAGTTCGAGCTTGACAAGCGTGGGCGCAGTCACGTCAAAATGCGAACTTTCCCCACGCCCCTAGCGCGGCGCTCGGCTCTCTTCGACCATCCTCGTGCACTGGTGAGCTGCTATTGGGAATAAACATCTTTCAATACAAAATTCAATTTCATTGCTTATCATCATTATAACAATTAAAAATTTGTCTCAAATGTAGCTCAAAACTGCCGAATTTATATTCAGTATATTCCGCAATCTGCATCCAGTACTATATTTATTCTCCGTCCACTCAATGTGTTATCGATGCAGATCGGTTTAGTGATGTCCGTATTGCTTCATATCGATTACAGATTCCATTATCGATACAATTCTAGTACAATTTGCATTCGCTTTTATAGATTCGATTTATTAAAAATGTTTGTTATGAATAATTGATTTATTAATCGCAAAAATATTTGTATTATATGTAAACAAGAAAATAATAAAATGGTAATAAAACACAATTTTTTTTATTCTATCAACACTGGCTATGGCGAAGCGGCGTCGCCGCCATGAGGCGCCATGTTGGTTTTGTTTTGTTTGTCTGTCACTCGCAAGTCGCAAGGTTAGGTTTGTGACTCGCGCGCCAGTCACTGCATTTCTGTTAGCGGGGTGTTTTTTCACATTTCCTGTGTTGTTGTATTTGCGCTTCTAAAGTCGAGTTGAGTACTTGGCCTCCTTAAAAGTATATTTACAAAATGCTGAAGGGAAAGGTGGTGAAAAGATAGACAAGGGAATTCGTGGTACGACTTCGTGAATACTTTGAAAGAGAAAAGCAAAATGGTGGCCCCCTTATACTAGTGTCGCAAATGCCTGAGCGTGTTGCGGCAGCTCTAAATACGAGCACCTATTAGTCCCATTTAGTGCTTCAACCGTGTCGGAAAATAGCACCGAAGTCTGCGGCAGCAGACCGGTGCAGATTGAGGGTACGTTCAATCCAGACGCGTGTATATAGGAAGAGAGGCTCCTAACACTAACATTATAATGATTTTTTTTTTCTCTTATGAAAACAACATCAAACTGGATGCGACTACATGTATTAAATCGTTAAACTTAAGCTAATGAAACGTATCTACGATTACGGCAAGTAAAGTGTGACGTCACCAAATGACCTAACATTTTCAAGGGCGGGGTTCTCGGGTGATGTGACTAGGCGTCATCAGATAACTCTATATCAGACTGTATTGCACTAATAGCTAATTGGCCACATGATCCTCACAACTAAAGGCAGATAGCTTACGACCCCTGTGAAACTTTCTCGGCATCAACTGACGGTCAGTCAGCGTCGTCAACCATGCTTCTGTTATTATCAAGTTAATCATATATGCAGTTCAAACATCAGTAAAATTTAGTTAAAACTCGACTTGTAAAATTAGACATAATATTTATTATATTAATATAGTACAATTAGCGGTCAGTTTAGGTCGGTACAGTCAGTTTTTCGGTCTATCATACAAAAGGCTACAAAAGATATACAAAGATAAGAAAGATATCTTTATTACAAAAGATATCATACCGGGGTTTAATTTCAGCTTGAAAAGGCATAAAAATTCCAGTTGTAGTTCGAGATGTAGGTATTTTTGTGTCTGGAGTAGAGATGGGATTCTACCCGGTAAATTCCTGGGTAAATTCCAAATTGGGTAAAAACGGGGTTAATACCCGGGTAAATTCCCAAATCGCGGGTAAATATTTAAAAATAATAAATACTTAAATTTCGTGGTTTATTTTTGTCATAAAATTAAGATGTAGGGAGGATGTGGCTAAAATAATAAATTAACACAATTATATCAAGGAAACCGTGCGGTAAGTATAAGTAACAATAAAAATTACAACATAAATCTTGCTAATATTATATATTTCATAGTTTGTTTGTATTTTCGATTGTTTCTTTTTGACATCGAAAGTTCAAACGAAACTAATGACGCGCCCGCACCGCGTCGGCATTGAGATATTATTAATCTGTGATTGAGACGAGGAAGATGGGATGGAAACACAGGGCAAACTCGCGCCCATGCTTACGATTGGTGGGCTCGCAGTTGCTTAACTCGCGATTGGCCTGTCTGTGACTGCTTAGGTCGCGATTGGCTGGCTCTTGGAACCTGCGGCGATGACTGAGCCAACGGACCCTATAATTACTCATTCTTCTGAGTTTGTTGATTCAGTGCGCTCGTTATTATAAGTGATATCCCTAGTGGTTTACTTTACTTGGCTGGTTTAACGGACTACTGGAACATCTTAACACGATTTTATTGGCTTCTTATTACCGGACTTTGATCTTATGTGGCGGAATTGGAAATATTTTTACTAAGCGACATAAAACATTTTAATAACATTATTATGTGCTCTTAATGATTATAATATTCACTTCGACAGATTCGTATCTCGGGGACAGATTTTTATTTAATTCAACACAATTTTTCAGGCACCATGCCTCGCAAGAAAAGAGAAGACATATGGAAACACTTCATTACAAATAATAAATCGGCAGTGTAAATATTGTGAACATTTTTACAAAGTAGCAAATGTTAACCAAATGGAAAAACATCTATAAATATGTTATAGGTGTCCTGTTGTTGTTAAAAATCATATTATTAAACATTCAAATAAAAGAGCAACAGTTCACAACGAATCACTGCAAAGATTTTCTAATATAGAAAACTTAGAGCCACAGTCAGCCGAAGAAACATCCTCGTTATCTGCTCAAACCACGCACTCATTAGAAATCGCCACAGAAAAGAGAAAATATCTCGACAGCCTATTATCAAAAGCTATATTTGTCTCTGGTGCACCTATGTCCATGGTAGAACATCCGTTATGGGTTAAATTTTTTGAAGAGTTGCAGCCACTTTATAAGTTGCCATCCAGGAAATCAATTGCAACTACTCAATTAGATACAATTTACAATCAACTGGAAAGAGAGATATCAGAAGACCTAAAAACTGCGAGTAATCTAAATTTACAGTGCGATGGTTGGAGCAATCAACGAATGGAAGGCGTTTTCAACTTTATCATTGCTAAACCAGAACCCATTTTTGTGAAAAGTCTTAACACCTTATCGAACCGTCACACCAGCCAATACCTAAGTCAAGAGATCCTAAAAGTTATGAATGTTTACGGTTCACACAAATTCGCTACCGTAGTAGGAGACAATGCTAATAATATCCAGAAAGCATTTGATCTTGTGCGAAATACACATCCTCATGTAATACCACTAAGATGCGTCGCACACACTTTAAATTTATTGTGCGAAGACTGTCTGAAACCAGAACCTATAAAAGCATTCATCAAAATTGTTGTAGACGCTATTAAAACAGTGAAAAAAAAGTCAAGTTCTGAGTGCTTTATTAACACAAATTGTAAAGGAGAAACATTAAAACTGCCCGTAAAAACACGTTGGGGAAGCTACTTTAATACATTGAAAAGCGTACAGCATACTAAAGTAGCTTTACAGACCTTGGCAGTCCACGAAGAAGCCAGAATGCCAAGTGAGGGCAGAACACATTTACTAGACGAAGACTTTTGGACTATGGTAGAAGAGTGCATAAAGCTATTGCAACCCATTACTGAGAAAATATTTAAATTGGAAGGCAACAATCTAAATATTCATGATGTATACATGTCCTTCAAAAACATTAAATCAGCATTAAGTTTTGCACTTCCAGATTTGAGAATATTGAATGACAGTGATAGAGAACAGATTTTAAGGTCAGCAGATACAAGGATGAATAATTGCATAAAACCCA
This sequence comes from Sesia bembeciformis, assembly GCA_943735995.1. Taxonomy (NCBI): domain Eukaryota; kingdom Metazoa; phylum Arthropoda; class Insecta; order Lepidoptera; family Sesiidae; genus Sesia; species Sesia bembeciformis. The sequence continues at coordinate 148,045 of OX031041.1, forward strand.
TTCATTTGGCAGCCTATATGATGGATCCAAAATCACAAGGTGTAGAATTGGACGAGGAGCAGGAGATCGAAACTCTTGAGTTTTTATATAATTTTGGACAAACATTAAATATAGATGTCATGCCCGATGTGGCCAACTATAGGGCTAAAGAAGGTTTTTGAGGTAAATCATTTATATGGAAAAATATTGAAGATGTGAGTCCCGTCGTTTGGTGGAAAGGACTCTGCAGATCAAGACCACTCAGCAAAGTTGCAGTTCGTCTGTTAACTGCTCCGTGTACTTCTGCGGCTACGGAACGGTCTTTTAGCGTTCTTGGTCACGTGCATAGCGCAAAAAGGAATCGATTAACTACGGAAAGAGCAGCAAAAATAGCATTCATTTCTTATAATTGGAATCTCTTAAAAAAACATGAAGACATAGATATAGAAGATGAGCAGGAATTTACCATCAGTACTCCATCAGGACAAAGTCCGATGACTAGTCCTAATATAAACGAGGCTTCAACATCACATGGAGGCTTACAGGATTTTGACTTTTTGGATGTAAATACATTTGATGACTGACAGTGAATAATTTTTTCATAATTTATTTTTTAATATGTATATTTTGTTAATCACCATATTGTTGATCATGAATAAATAGTTTAATTATTATGTGACATCATTTTATTCCTCATCCTATAATTTGAGAATAAACCTTTTTAATAAATAATATTTAATAATAAAAAACAACTTTTTGGACTTTTACAGGTAAATACTAATGTAAATATTATAATATATAAATTACCTACATGTCAGGTACAGGTACCTATTTGAGTTGACGTACAATGCGAATTGTTGTAAAATAGCCAAATTGTTTCGGCGGACTCACGGTATACCTACCTAAACAGCAATCGATAGCTACATTATGTTCATAAGAAATAACACATTATTTAACTTTATACTTCTTTATTATAAAGTTATTTACCCGTGATTTGGGTATTTACCTGGGTAAATATCCAATTTTTACCCAAACGGGAATTTACCCTTTGGGTATTTACCCGTCGCCCATCTCTAGTCTGGAGTGACTACAAAAGTGACCCTAGTGTAAAAATAAGCGCAGCGTAATTATTTATTATTATATGTAGGTATCTAAGGTAGACATACGGGAATTAGAAAAACTACATTTAAGCGCAACGTATAATAATAATATTGTTATTGTAAAGAGTCTCCATACAGTCTACAATCTTCTCCAATTTTTACCCGGCCATCAACCATTGCTTGTTAAGGATAAGAAGATTGACCTCTAAATACTAATCGCATATAATATGTCAAGATAAATCCTTTAATTTACCGACTGTTATTATTCGCCACTTCCTTAGGACGAAGGTCATTTAATACGGAAAATAACTTTTCGTCAAAAATAACTTACTGTTATAAATTTATAATGTTCAATGCAAAACAGCTTCACGTAAATGACAAGAGTAAACAGCTGATATTAAGTGATAAGTTACTTAATACGGTTAGCCAAAAACAGTGGTGTACGTAACAGTGTTGCGTCAATGATAGCAACTACACAGATAGCTCGGCGCTCGACAGCGAGCGGCGCGACGTAATAAAAACAATCTTACAAAAAATTACGCACTCACTGATCATCATTGAACAATGATCTGTAAAAATGAACGAAAGTAAATGCTAAAATTACAAGTAAAATAAGCGTCAGCAAAGGTGCATATTTTTTAAAATCTTATTTTTATAATCACTAAATTCTTTGATGGGACCGGATGGATTCTTAAGATTATGATAATTTTCCGATAATTTATTAATTTTCAGATGTTAAATTATTTATTTTAATAAGTACGTGTCCCTAACAAGTATTAATAATTATTAATTACTCACACATACGAGTAGCTAGAAAGTAATATTATTCAAATGAGATTCGACAATAATAAATTCAAAATAATAGTTCAACAGGGAATTATATTAAGGTTTATCTTCATAATTCGTTGCAGACAAGCATACTCGTATAACATTGAAATTGGTGTGCAGAATGCACTGCAGTGATATGCATTTGACAGCACTTTGATTGCCGAATAAATAGTGGTGTGACTAGTGACAAACATGGCACATTTGTATCTACCGCTCGTCCATCACACGATCTGCTTCTTATTTCTGTTTCGTAACGATGTTGTTTAACGTCGAGTACGAGTATTTCATAACATTGGGGTCGATGATTTCGCGTTTTTCTCATTAATATAATCAGTATCTCAGTCATAATGGCATAATATAGCCACACACTAACTAAATTACACTTGTAGAACTGCTGTTTAATATAATATGATTACTTGATAATTTGTCATGTAGGTGGTCGGCGGACGCGTCGTCAACGTGGCGACAGATATTAGATCAGTAATATAAAAACTGGATCTTAAAGAATATTTGAAGGTCAGATGTGTAATGATTTTAGTAGTTTTAGTCACGTCCACCAAGTAAATAATGATTTGTTATAACATTTGAATGCAAATTTTAATTAGGAAATTATATTTTTTAAGTATTTTTATATGTTTGAGACTATATAAACAAAATAGAGTTAAAGAAACTTAATTAACCGTAATCATCTATTTATCATTCATAGGGTTCATAACTTATTATTTGGATTTTGTATTTTGACAAATGTTAGTATTTAATAAGGCCACTTCAGCTTCGGTGCTGAAGTACTAAATAGGAGATTGCAATCTTTGAAGTATATTTATAAGCTATACATTAAATCAACAACAAATAAATAAATTTGATAGATAAAACGTTATTTATTGAATATAATGACATCTGAATATGTAAAAGGGGGAGCCCGATAACGTGCAGGACTATAGTTCAAAGAAACTATTACAATGAACGATTCTAGTCATGAGTTCGCAACTTAATGTATACAAAGTTTAACAGCTGTCTGTTTGTTCACCCTTATTTGAGAATCTAGTGATTACTGACCGATATTGTTGCAATTTTCACTGCAGTCTAGCGTGTTTACTCTGGAAGGTATAGTTCTATCATCTTACGAAGGCGGGTTACGCTGAGTAGTGGTTGTGGTCGTACATTGTTTAGTGTGCGTAAAGTTGAGAACGCTGGGTTGTGTTCTCGACGACGCAACGTAGGTACACTAAAACAATGTACATGTACGAGTGTACAACCACTACAAGCGTAATGAACATGAAAGAACTTAGGATACTTTTTATGAAAATGTTCAGTATGTATGACAATAATGGTCAACGGCAGTCACGCTTTTGATATTTGGATGATGGTATTATATTATATTTATAAGTCATCCAAAATACCTATCTAGAATCTAGGTACACTGACAAGTTGATATGAAAAGTTGTACACCAAGCGGGTGAAACCACGCGCAAATGTTAGTCAAATCTAAAGAAGCGTTTATCACATAAACAATAAGGTGTTTGTGCACGAGGCACGTCCGGCGATAACTGCGAACTAGTGCGAACCACACGCAGCGATAGCGCGCCCTCGCGCCGCACAACCAAACATTATTGTACCATTCTAACAAAACAAACTGGCCATCAGGGCCGTCTTTACCAGGGGGTGCGGTGCACCCCGGGCGCCCCGCGCCCGGGGGCGCCTGTCGAGCGCTGAATTCAGTGCCGGCTTTACCTATGGTGCAGGGGGTGCGGTGCACACGGGCGCAGGGTCTTAGGGGGCGCCGAGCGCCGCTCGCGACACCTCCAAAGAGTTCAAAACGCCTACTAGAGGGCGCCCTGCACCCGGGCGCTACATGAGCTAGAGCCGGCGATGCTGGCCATAAACAATTTCATTCATCCTTTTAGGCATAAAGAGACCATTCTGAGGTGGGGTTTGTAGTTGCTATACAACGTAAGAATAAAACTACAAGGTAGGTATTGCTCTCTAGTTCCTTTGATTAGCCTGTACCGGCTTATTTAGCCTGTCGCATTTAGACTGAGATCTGGGGCCTTACCACCATTCCTTATAGCAGTATTATTTTAACCTTACTTCTCAATTTCGTACCACGGCGTCCTTAGTGTAAGCTTTTTTTATGAATGTTTTAATAGGAAGTTTTGGTGACGTCAACACAATTCGATAGCTTATACTGTAGTGCAAATCGGAACGTTGTATGAAAGAAATGGAGTTATACAGTTCATATAGCGTTGTCTCGTTTTTTTTTAGCAGGGAATAGCCAAATAATTAAAATCATTCGTTCTTTCTCTGCACTAAGCATTAATACTTTGGTGGAGGTCATGGTACGAATATGAGTAATGTTGTTTTAAGCTTGAAACAAAACGTTCCTGCAACAATATTGTTTTGTAAAAGATGGTGGTAGGGCCCCAGGTCCTAAACGACTGGGTAAAAAGTATTCCCCATTGCGGAGGTTTTGTAACAAAAACGGAAGATCTTACATTTGATTATGAAGTAGTCGTGTGGAAGATGTTCGTTTCAATACAAAACATTTATTAAATCATGGAAATTAGTGTAGGTACTCGTTATTTTCAGTCAGTCCTTGTTAGAGGAAGCGAGAAAGTTGCCTGTCACAAACGTTTTGTCACTTAGGGCCTATTTGACGATCTGTGAGTAAAGTTCTGAGTAAGCTAACCGAAAATTAAAGTGAGCGCCAAGTATTGCTAGTAGGTGAAATCGATCAAGATACTGAGCAGTCCTAAATGCCGATTAATGATAACCGTTAAGTAACAAATCGTAACTTTATTTGAACGGTGAAATAGGACCTTAGCGTAAAAGACCTTAGTTTGTAATATATGTCTGGCAGTGACAGGACTCTGACTATTGATTCACTCTTTCGCTCTTAGGGTGAAAGTAGTCTGCTTTCAAGTTCTCGCTCACACGCTTTGTTAATTTGTGCGGTTTAATAAATAAATTTCTATATTTATGGTTTAAAATCGAACGTGTGGAGAGATAGCTGCCAATGAAGTTAACATTTTAGACAGATTGACAACAGATAAAGTCAATGGTATATCCATCACGTAATATTGCAAATATTATATTAGAATTTTATGTTTTAAAACGTACGACAGTAAACATTTAGTTTTCCATACATCAAACTGCACTGCACGTAGACAAGCGCGCATTGTAACTGTGTTAACATATTCTGGTTGATTTATATTAATAACCGGCTAAGTTCGCGGGCTTTTATAGCGAAAATAATAAAGACTTTTTGTATTACATAAATATTTATTGCATGTAATATTGTCCATTTAATTCGAATCTTTAATTTCGCCATTTTCCTGACAGAACCATGATCCCAGCGGAGTTTCTGAGCGAAAAACTATGGTCTATATAGGCTTCTCTTGAATGTAATTTTACTCCATTTAAAAAAATTTGTAAAGAGCGGTATAAATGATAATCCGAAGGTGCTATGTCTGGACTGTATGGAGGATGCATTAAAACTTTCCAACCAAAATTCATCAATTTTTGTTTAGTCATCAATGATGTATGCGGTCGAGCATTGTCGTGATGGAAACTACGCCTTTTCTATTCATTAATTCTAGGCGTTTTTCTTGAAGTGCTTGTTACAATTTTACTAATTGCTGTCAGTACACATCAGAATTAACCGTTTGACCATGTGACAAAAGCTCGTAATACACAATGGCTTTCCAGTCCCACCATAAACATAATATGACTTTGTTCCAAGTGAGGCCCGGCTTTGTGACTATTTGTGATGGTTTACCTCGCTTAAAACAAGATAGTTTTCGAATATTATTATTGTAGGTGATTCACTTCTCATCGCCATTTACCAATCTCTTCAGAAATGGATCGATTTCGTATTAGCAACATCTCGCATATGGAAATTCTATTCACCGAGTTTCTGTCATTTAAATCACGCGACACTCAAACATCTAGCTTTTTACAAAATTCAGTTTATGCACCTGCATTCACTACTTCACCACAACCACCTGATTCACCACTCAACAGTTTTGGATCACCTGATCCAAAACTGTTGAGTGGTGAATGCTAAGCTCTGACGCAATTTGATGACTGCTTATGTGTCGATCTGCTTCATTTTTTTCAAGGATAACATCGACATTTACCTTAATAGGACGACCACTGCGAGAAATCTCTTTTCGAGTACTAGAAGCATTCATCCCCTTGTCGGAAAAAAAATGTAAAACAAATCTAATTTTCTCCTTATTAACTTCCATTTTAAAATTGTTTAAAAATATGAAAAAGATAAAAATTGTAATTTCAACTTGCCGCCATTACAAAAAAAAAGTCAACTGTCAACCGGTATATCACTTTCCCGCCAGTTGCAGTGATCAGTGTTGCCAGAAATATAGCACGCTAAAGTCATAAGTTCAAAAAGGCCGCAAACTTTTCCGACTACCTATTATTCACATAACATTCACAATTACAATTAAACATTACTACAATAATAAAGTTAAGTGAATAGGAATATCACATTCCTTTCTGGGAATGTATAAGGTGTCATCATATCTCTATTATGGGTGTTGAATTATAAAGCAACATCAAATTATACTACAGGTATCTCATACCGTATGAGTATGAAAAAGAGCATAAGCACATTTTTGTGACTTGCCTCGCCAATGTACATTTTCGCACTTATGTTCTTTTTGATAACATTACATGGCATTCTTAAGTAAACATATAACAATTTTAAGCACAAAAACATTCCAACCTACTCTACGAGGGATTACGTCATGGTAGATAAGTATATTTGGAATAGTTAGATCTATTATTCGCGTGATTTTTAAGGTCACAAGTACCGGTCTAAAATGGAGCCTGTAGTGAGTTCACATCAAGCCTGATTCACAGCTGGTGACAGTAAAATTTACATTGTGAAAATGAGTAACTCTGACAGCACCTTCAGGCATTCTGCTCTCCTTAGAGGAAAGTATTATATATTTTGACATGCGATAAAAATGAAAAAAAGTTTGAAATTTATGTACTAATGGCTTTTCTTCTTAAGAGGGTATTGTGCTAACAGGTCATGGGGAGATACATACAAACATAAAAATGTGAAAGCATTACCTTAGAGTCGAAGAACGATGCGTGGAAATCCGGCGTGGTGCCGGCCACGGACGCTAAGTGCATGGTGGTATTGGCGGTGTTTGTAAGTGTGACGGTGAGCGCGTGCGCGGCGCCTAGCGACGCCCGCCCGAACGAGAGCGCCGGAGGGGACAGCCGCAGGGCATCCTCTGGCAATACACCACCGCCGCCTTCAGTGCCAGACTCTTTACCCCATTCCTGGTAGAACGATTTGATATAAAAACAAATCAATATTAGGATTGTGGCCAATTGAAAACAACCGCGGAGCGAGATTTGCATTGTCGCTGTTGCATAAATTGCCACATAGTGTAGCTTACGTAAAAGAGCCACAAAGTAAAATATGTGCATATGCATTATAAAATGTTATTTTATATAGCAGTAACCATAAAGCAGTTTGGCGATGAACAGGTGACAGAACGTATTACGGATACTTATAAAATACAGTCATGATGTGACATATCTGACAGGGAAATGAGCGAAAATCTCGTAGCCTATGATATGGGAGCATCAGCAAAAGCTTTTTTTTTATATTAGAGCAGACAGGTAAGCGGCCCACAGGATGGTTAGTGGATACCGTCGTCGATGGACACTTGCCACCTGCATCACTTGCCACCTGGTATATTGCTGACTTTGCAAGGTCCTATTCACAGCTTTCGTGAAGAACCCCATGTCATAGCATAAGGGCAAGACCTCTTAAGGCAGTTCGTTTCACAGGATTTTCACACGGGGTTCGAGGCTAAACAACGATTTTTGGCCTGTACAGTGTGCAACACCTCCATATTGAGGAAATGTGGATGCACCACACTTTTATGACAGGAGGTGCGGTAATAGAAACCCAAGGTGGGAGTTATATCAAACAATTCTTTAGAGCATTCCTCGTTACACAGGTGGTGGAACATGTAGAGGGATGCAACATCTATGTGGATGCTGAGTGGTTGCAAACCACCTGTGAGAGTGGGATTGTAGACAATTCATATAGCGCGACAAATGGGTCCAACATCGGTGCACCGGCCCACCGCTTTCCTCTGTTCAGCACAATGATATTGTGGCCATTTTAAAAGCATACACAGTATATTATGACATTTATGACTAACTAGCAACCCGCCCTCTTCATTTCGATTCATAAGGTTTTTTTTTTCAAAATTTCAAAATAAAATATAGCCTATATTAGACAGGGATAATGTAGCTTCCTATTTGTGAAAGAATTTTTGAAATTGTTCAGTAGTTCCAGAGATTACCCCCAACATACCTACAAACACAATTTTACCTTCTTTATTATATTAATATTCTTATTATTCTTTATTATATTAGTATAGAAGTATAGATATGTCGAAAAAAACAGGAGTTTTACGAAATACATTTATTGTGCTAGGTAGCACAGTAATGTCAGTTTTTCACAACCACCTACTTTGGTTAACTTTTTTATTAAAATAAAGCAAACAAGTACCCACTTGTATAATATATAACATACCTTCCCCACAAGTACAAACCATGCCACAACATTGTGAATGCGAACAAGTAACATTACTAAATAAGATATCAAAAATATAACTAAAAGAGACATTTACCAAGAGTAATACATGCATACTGAGATAGTATTAATGAAAATTAGTTTTCAAACTCAACTAACACCATTTGAATGATTAATTGATGTAATTGTTAGCAGATCTAGCATAAGGTGATTTAGTGTGAGGTCTAGATTGATTTCTGACTTTTCCCACAGAGGATACAGAGTCATTGTCATAATGTGATGTACCCAACATCTCAACCCACTCTTCAGAACTCGGAATCTGTACTATTTCCGAGTCCTCCTGACTGGTATCCACAATATCAGGTGCAACATCCAATTCAACAGCTTCATTTTATATGTTGTCTGTTAAGCTTCATCACCCCATGATGTGATATTGTCGGAAACCAAGGTTCTACATAAACTATGTGTAGCAAACACTATTCTTAGATGTTGTATGACAGACTCGACGTTGTATTATTGACTACAAAAACTTCTGGCCATCTGGAGTATTACTACAATTACTAAAAAAAATTGATGTGGTAAGGCCCAACAAAGTCAACATGTATTCTTGACCAAGGTCTTGCTGGCATTATCCACTTGTGACTTATTTTGGGAGGCACATGTCGATTTTCTAAGCATTTATTGCAACCACTTACTCACTTGAGGACTTTTGTCTGTTCTATTCTATTATCTTGTGTAATACACGCAAAGTAGCTCCATGTAAGGAAGCAGGGAGTACCACACGACAACCCAGCAACACACAGCCATTCTGAAGTGATAACTCATAGTAATGTAACCAGTAGCAGTATACATTTTCAATGTAGTAGAATGCATGTGTAGTTTTTTCCAATAATGAGCGTTTTCAACACTGAGTCATCATATCCACACATAGACTTGAATTTTTTGATACATTTTAGATAATATAACAAGACAGCAGCATTAAAGAAATGCTGGCCATAAGATAATAATAAAAAGTAAAGTTACCTGGAATGTGATCCCCTCAATAAGCGAATCATGAACTGTGACACCTGTAACAACAGTGAAAAAAATTAGCTAACAGAATAATGTGATATCACCGAGACATTGAAATTCCATTACTACGGAAAAGATTTTAAATGATGATAAGGACCTGTTACCTTAAAGGTGTAGTTACTGTTAGCAAAAACATAATTGAAGGGTAGGGCTGGGTAAACATGGCCCATTCTTTAGGTAGCTTTGTGTGCTCACTACAATTTGTATGTAGCCATATCTATATTGCTCTAAAAATATACAATAAATTACCAAATACTTTATATGATGTCAATAACATTGACAAATTTAAATTATCTTAAATTAACAAGACTTACTAAAATATAAATTACTTTCTCAGTGAAAAGAGCATTTAAGAGCTGAATTTTCATAGCGATCTTATAGCTTCACTGATGTGTTTTTAAATAGCAATTTTTTTAGGTACCATATTAAATTATTTTTTGGATATTATGCATTTGTTATTGACTATTGTTTATATGTTTGTAAAGATAGGATATTGTTGAATTTGGTATACTTAATAAATACAAGTGACCAGGCTACTTTACTATAAATTCCATATGTAAGCATAATGATGTGATAAACATTCTTTTAAAAGAATTCTTTTAAATTCTTAAATAAATTTTAAATTCTTTTATTATCTTACAAGATTACGAGTAATGGTAATGTAATTTAGGGTGATAGGGTAATTATTGCAGTGAGGACAGTGAGCATGTGTAGGCATCTGGCGCGTTGCACGTTGCACGCACGCGCGCTGCATCTCGGCCGCCAACGCGCGTTCTTTACTACGTCTTTGCCGGGACAAAAATACAATAAAATGAAAGAAAAACGACAAACAAGCCCGCCTCGGCCCCGATCTAAAATAACCGCCGCATACTAAGTACACTACCACAGAGAAACTTGCCAAATTATAGTATTACTCATTAACATACGTTAGGTTCTTAGTTCCGCATTAACTCAGGATATAGAATCTTAAAAGTTCTACATTCTATTTATTATGCTACGATAGAACTTTTATCATAAAAAATAAAATCGATTTTACCATGGCTCTTTCCCTGAGCTGTCAATTGAGTTTTTATCGATATATCCAACAATGTCAATATGAAAACGTAACACCAAACAATTTTCTGATACATGTTGTTGTAATTATTCGTTAGCAAACACTTTTTTAATCACATTTCTCAAACACAATTCGATATTTTTATCAAAATGAGGTTTCACATTTCCCTTTTCAAGAAGACGTGTGATGTATGTGTTGTATTGTGTGTGTATGCATAGTTATTGTACAATGTACGAATTTTTTTTTTAATAATCTGTTTGGACACTGGCATATCTATTTGTCCACACAACAAATAATAAAATAGAATTATCTAGTACATATAGTACATCATTGTCCAATCCCGTTGAAGTATAAGTCGCTCAGTAGTCAGTATTACTCATTAAGAGATACTAGCTTCACTCATCAAGTCATCACTGAAGACAGAGTTGTACTCCTAGAACAAACGAAAAATGCAGTCTCACAATTTTACTTATCACAAACATTATGCAAACATTTTTTATTATCTCAAACATTATGCACGCACTAACACTAGGCACTTTGAAGTTTAATAAACTTTTTTTTTTTTTTTTTTATAGACTAGTGGGCGGACGAGCAGGCGGTCCCATGTGATGGTAAGTGTTACCGCCGCCCATGGACACCCGCAACACCAGGGGGTATGCGGGCGCGCCGCCGACCTTGCAAAGTCCTATTCACAGCTCTCTTGAAGAACCCCATATCGTAGCTTAATGGAAAGACCTCTTGAGGCAGTTCGTTCCACAACCTACGGGTTCGCGGTATAAAGTAATTTTTGGACCGAACAGTGCGCGACACCTCCGTATCGAGGAAATGCGGATGGACCGCACTTCTGTGACGGGAGGTGCGGTTATAGAAACCCGAGGTGGGAATTATATTGAACAATTCTTCAGAGCATTCCCCATTGTACAGGCGGTAGAACACGCAGAGAGACGCAACGTCTCTCCGAATGCTGAGGGGTTCTAAACCGCCCGTGAGAGTGGGATCGTCGACAATACGAACAGAACGTCGTTGGATGGAGTCAAATGGGTCCAGTTGGTATTTCGGTGCACAGGCCCAGAGATGAGAGCAATACTCCATATGGGGCCTCACTTGAGCTTTGTAAAGCATTAGGAGTTGCCCGGAGGTGAAGTACCGCTTCGCTCTGTTCAGCACACCGAGCTTTTTGGAGGCCATTTTGGCCTTATTTTCCAGATGACCCCTAAATTCGACTTTGCTGGAGATGTCGACACCAAGGATCCCGATACTCTTCGAGATCTTAAGAAGCGAAGAAGATCTTTCTGCTGTGAAAGCGAGGTGCTACGACAAAGGGGGCTTTTTTAGCGGTGAATGCACAGACTTGCGTCTTACTGGGGTTGAAATCCACTAGGTTCAAAGAACCCCAAATCGAGACTAGATCTAAAGAGTTTTCGATTTCAGACACAAGCCTGGCGGGACTCTCTTCCACTTCGACCCGAGGGATGTTGGCGCGGCCCCTGTACAAGGCGTCACCAGTACTGTCATCCGCATAGCAACGTATGTCACCAATTTGCAACAGGTCGTTGATATGCAGAAGGAACAGAGTTGGGGACAGCACGGAGCCTTGCGGGATGCCAGCGTTAATAGACATGGTGTCGGAGCAGCTACCGTCGATAACGACTCTGATGCTCCGTCCAGTCAGGAAACTGGCAACCCATTCGCATAATCCCTCGGGTATCCCGAAAGATGGTAACTTGGAAAGCAGAGATTTGTGCCATACCCGGTCAAAAGCTTTCGTAATGTCTAGGCCTACAGCCAGAGCCTCGCCTCTACTCTCAATGGCGTGAGCCCAGCGGTGTTAAATACGCTAAAAGATCACCAGCCGAGCGATTATGGCGAAACTATCACTATTATACCACAAATCTCCACAAAAGACAGATTTTACAAGAATCAAACAAAAACACAACTATGCGTCACCGGACATTTAAAATTTGTGCAGCAACGAGCGAAGGGGTTCCCCTGCCGGTAAAATAAATATCTAATTCAAAGGAAGCTACAAAAATACCTGTTTATGAGGAATTTAAAAATATATAAAAAACTGCAATTGGTTGGTACAAGTAGTATTATTCTGATCTATTCTATATTTTTCTACAAAGCCTACTTCACACAATTTATTTTCGTTCATAAATCACAATTTTTATTTTTTTAGTGTCTACAATTTCTTGCAATATTTTTCAAGAGCAACAATTTTCTTTTACTATTCTTTACGAATGTCATAATCTAACAGCACCATCTATCAGTGGTGCTGATAGCAATAAAAAATTAAATATATTTTGATGTCTATAAAATCAAATTTTGGACCATAGATGACTTATTATTTTGAATTAAAATTATGCATTTATAAAGATAGCAAATGAAATAATTTAAAAATTAATTTTTGTTAATACAATCCGTTCTTTTTTCTAAATAAAATTCGAAAAATTTCAAATATAGTAACTTTAACTTGTTTTTAAGATATAATACTGAATTTATATATTTTTTTAATTATTTGCACTACTTACGAATATCTGGTATGAATATTACGAAAAGGTGTCTTTATAAACTAAACTAAACAAGAAGTCAAGAAATAATCCTCACTCCAAAAGCGAAGAACTTTTTCTGTCAGTATTTACAAATAAACACGAATTTTATATTTATCATAAATTGCTTATAATCTTATAATAACAAGGAAGAAAACGTTTCCAAGATTTCGCTCCTGAGGCAATTACTACGGCGGATCATCATGGAAGAGAACGGTAAGTTGAACTAGTGTCGGTGGTTCTATTTTAGTGTGCCTACATTATAGAATTCGTAGCGTTTATTTAGTTTAGAAATATGCACATGATTCATTTATTTATATGATCGTGAGCTGTGATAGCCTAGGGGTATCTATACTCTTCTCACATTTGTGTGATCGTGAGTTTTAATCCTCGGCCTATACTGTAGGTAATTCTATTACGCCTCAACGTTATACCTGTATTCCTTTTAATAAATTATGACCGTGGACCTACAATTTCCTTTATTATACCAGGAAATCAGAGATCCGTTTATCAACAATCTTTTACTTTTTCACCAATTTTTAGTAAGTAACGAAATTTAAGTTATTCCACTACATTCTTTTAGATTCTTGGTTGCTACCGTCATCGTGAACACAGTAAACTATGCACATTCTTGTGAAATGATTTACACAATTACAGTTCTTATATGTAGTACATTTCAAGGTAGTCTTCTGTGAGAGAGGGGTAACCTGGCCAGTCGATCGCGCCCAGCGGCTGTTGATTGCAGCGTGCACTCTCCCCCTAAAAATGTTGTAACAATTAATGAAATGAAATTATCAATCTTTAACTGAGGGACATTTATACGCTAAACTTAACCTTATTATATGAAATATGTATAAGAGAATTATGCAATTGTGTGGAACACTTATAAAGAAAAACATTGTATTGAATTTATAATAAAATTAAGAAACAAAAGAATAACACACTAAAATCAATTAATAATCAAATTTTACTAAAGGTAAATTATACTGTATAAAAAGTAATTTTGCAGCTTTTTCCAGTTTCTTAGTGCATCATAAATTAATCAAACACCACTAAACAACTGCTCACTCACAACAAAGTGAGAATGATAGAGAAAGATAATGTCTTACGAGACTACCAAAGGTTACAACCAAAGGATATTTAAGCTTCATTTTCCACCATAACAACAGATTATCATTAAGCGGTATAAGTATTGTATTGTATTCATTAAGTATTGATTTCATTAAAACAAATTCGTCTGCCTTGTCACATATGGTCAAAATTTGAGCGAGACTGGATTGAATCTGATGAATTTACAATGCTTGTTGTAGGTGCTTCAATTTCAACTTGTGGTACCTTTGAAAAGAGAGAGCACACCCTTCTTGAGTTGCTCTTGAGTAGCCAATCATGCACAACACTTCTGACTCTACATGTTCCTTCAAACTTTCACTATGGTTACTATTCTTCCTGAGCAACTAATGAGTGATTAAAATGAGTTGCATTTTTTTTGCATTTTGCAATAATTGGTGAGAGAAACCCTTGCACTTCTAAACATGTACACACAGTTGTGTTTGGTAAATCATACAGTCTGCATCATTAAAAATGGCCACATTTATAGCTTTTATCATATTTGATCCTCTGTCATGTAAAACAGTGAACAATTTATGCATTAAAGCCCCAGTCTTTCAAAATCATTTAGTGGCTAGGACATCACCCGTGTGGCAAGCTGCTCACACTTGAGTATAATAGTCACTCTCTCAAAATATTTTGTGATAGAGTGAGCATTTACACTCAATAACGAGACATTGGCACTGGGTTCTGACCAAATGTCAGTAGTAAAGGATATTTATTCGAATTGTTTTAAAAGTTCTTGCATTTTAGTTTTCATATTATTGTACAAGTCATTACAAAATCAGTAAAAAATTGTCTACCTCCTAAGTTATAGCAGGGGTAATGCTGAGCACTTTTCACTTTTCACAAAATTAAAAGGTAAATTTTGCCAGACAAGCATTTCGCCGATCAAGTGATCAATTTCTTTTTGTTTAGAGAGAATCCTCGCAGTGACTTTATTATTTATTGAATCTTTAATTAAGACCCCGTTTCATCGCCTCTTGCAAAGGTATCCATTGTTGAGACTTGTGGATTTTGTTGGTTGTCCTTTTCAAGCTGTAGCAATTCCTCATATTTATCATTGTGTTGTGATTTAAGATGACGTTTGAGGGAAGTAGTTCCGCCGCCTTTACCTAAAATGTTTTTGTCACGCTTACATTTTGCGATTTTATTATTCACAGCATTGAAATATGTCCAAATAAAACTTGATTTTAGGTCGTATTTTACACAAAACCCAACAATTTTAAAACGGTACTTATTTTTACAGGAAAATTTAGTTTGATAAGTAATTATCAAAAACACCGACTCAGACTACTACATAAAGAATGAACAAATTCGAAAAATTTATTAAAACAAATGCAAGCACTACAACTTGTCAAAACTTGACTCCCCCCTAAGGCCCTATAAAAATATTTGTAATAACATCTGAAACTTTTATTTCGGATATCCAATAGTTTCGGTTACGGAGCTCCGTAACATTCGTAATAATGATTACGACAATATTGAATAAATCACTAATTGTGCGTAAACGTTTAGCAATTAGTAAATTTAACACAACATGCATTTAGAACATTTAACGGAACTCTTCACGATTAAAGTTCAGGTAAGTTTTTAAAATGAACTATCGTGGTGAAGGTCGGTTACGTTGCTCTGTCCACACTGCACGGAGCCTTCAACCCGCGTGCAGTGGGGCGGGACTGAGGGCCGCGAGCGCGGCTGCAGCGCATACAGGCCTTGCATTGTACTTCCAGCTTCTCCTCAATTTATATGCTATGTAGCCTAGTATCATTACAGATAGCAATTTGATGAGTCTGTACTTTCTATTTGTCTCAAATCTTGACACTTAAGCAACTGTATCAAACCTAGGACGGTATAAACCATCCTTTTTCATGTTGTATGCAATGTAATTAGTTGTAGGTACATTGTACATGTCGTAGAATCAGGGCCGTAGCCAGACTGTGTAATCAGGACAGGCCCAAAAAAAATTAAAAAAAATTTTATACCGCGAACCCGTAGGCTGTGGAACGAACTGCCTCAAGAGGTCTTTCCATTAAGCTACGATATGGGGTTCTTCAAGAAAGCTGTGAATAGGATTTTGCAAGGACGGCGGCGCGCCCGCATACCCCCTGGTGTTGCAGGTGTCCATGGGCGGCGGTAACATTTACCATCACGTGGGACCGCTTGCTCGTCCGCCCACTATTATATAAAAAAAAAGGCGAATTTTTTTTACATACTTTTTTCACAGTTTTTTTATATCTATTATACATATTTCGCAATACTTTCGTTAATTTTGTTTGTAGTAGATATTACATAAAAGTGAGCACATTGAAACAGTAACTTTTTATTTATTCACATGAAGTACATAGAGTACCTACCTACTAAGGCTAGGATTAGTGCTCGACCGACGGTCAGCGCTGACGTCAGTCGAGCGTAGATATATCAAAGGATGCATATGAACAACTACAGTGCAGCGCTGAAAAGTTGATACGCGCGTACAGCTACGTCGCGCTGACGAGGACCGTCGGTCGAGCTCGTCCGTCACGCGTACGTCGGTCGACCGACGGGCCATATCGGTAAATGCTGCCATTTAGTTTGACGCTGATCGAGCGACTGACCGTGAGCGCGTACTCGAGTTTTTTAATTTTTATTATATTATTATATAATTATAATTGTTAATTATAATTTTACAATGAACATCGATACCGAACGTGTTTATTTTATTTTTTCTTAATTGTTTGCGTAAATAATACGCACATATCATAGAATTTACTAGGTATGGATTCATAATTCCAAAAGTTTAAGTTTAAAAAAGTATTTAAAAAAATTGATTAATAACGAAATAACATACACAATATGACCGACACAGTTGCCGATCAGCTATGTACTAAACGCTTTGTCACGACCGACGGTCAGCGCGTACCTTCGGCGCCGACGGTACGCGCTGACCGTCGGTCGAGCACTAATCTTAGCCTTAAGTACAATAAGATGAAATAATTTATTTATCTTTATTTGATAGGTTATTAAAGATAATTAATTAAAATGTTAATCAAACATCGAAATCGGGACTGTCCCAGCAGAATCGGGACGAGTGGCAACACCTATCCGGATCTCCCTCTTGGTCCCCAAACATTGGTTAGAGGCTAGGGCAGGCTCAGCCTGCCCTGGCGTACCCCTGGCTACGGCCCTGCGTAGAATGCTTGACGCAGCAAAATGTACGAGTTGCCTCGTACACCTCTAGTGATGTACTAGGGGAGGATTGTACCCTGCAGTGGGATGTTATAGGCCGATACAAGTGGCGGATTCAAATGCGTTTTTCCCCTTTATGTTTTTTGCTGTGATCAGTTTGTATTGGATTTATGTGTTAAGGCGCGGCGGCGCAGGGTGAGCACAATGAGCCTGGTAGTGGCGAGGGCGGCGGTGAGGGCGGCGGCGGGGGAGGCGACGTGCCGCTCGAGGAGGACGACACGGATGAAGAGGAGCAGCAGTTTGACATCACACTGGCCGCCTCACATTCTGTGAGTTATAATTACACTGAATTCGTTCTCAAGTTCATAGTATAAGATACTTTTTTTGTTTTATATTCAAATCCATCTTACAAGTTTTCACTGATCTATATACATAAGTGGACCCTCTACCACATGTATATAGTCCTCTGCATTCGCACAGCCACTGGGTGCACTCTACTGGCCACGTTACCCCTGATGTACCCCTGTATTATCATTTTGTGAACTATTATAAATTAAAACTGGTAAATATTAAAAAAAAAATGTACCTATAGACTTTCCAATTTTTTCGAATTATTATTGTCTGACGAGATTTTGAATTCGAGTTTTTATCATAACTACATCGTACTTCACTCCTTAAAGTTTTGTGGAAAATTTGTAAGTACAATATTTAACCGTTAAAAGTTATTGCAATTTTTGCGAACATCTCGAAATGCACGGATCAGTTTTTTTTTTATTCTGTAGTTATGATTATTTATATATTAGCATATCGCAGTAGATACTTGCAGATTAGATGGGAAAGAAAGTAAATGTTAAATCACTTCATTTTTTATAATGATATTGATAATACATTTTTTTATTTGTATGTATTCTAACTTCTATATTAAAGCTCATTAAATCAAATCTTCGACATTAAATTATCAATCAATACCATCAGCCTATATCTCTCCGCTGCTGGATATTGGCCTCTCCCAAGGCTTGCCACCACACCATACACAAGGAAGCGTAGTAAATTAAAGGTTCTGCATTTCGGCACGATGACTGAAGAGGGATGTAATCCAAAATGGAAGCTAATTCATCAGCACTTCCCTTCACACTTCACAAAATTGATTCGGTCGATCGACGTGGATTGATGAAATCGACTGTTCGGGTATAATAATTGTGGAGGCATAGCACCATGGTCAACTTCGATTCGTGGATAGCAGCGGCATAGCACTCGCGTGATGGATTACGGCCCGAAATTGTGATTGATTTACTATTGCCCGAATTGTGCCGGGAGACTATGCTCTGCAGTGGGACGTTATAGGCTGATACAGAACTCGATTTATGAAAGTACGTACGCTCTTTGCAGTATATGGGCGCGGGCTTAGTGACCGTGAGCGGGCGGTCCGTGCTGGAGGCGGGGTGGGAGGGCCGCGTGCCCGTGCTCGCGCACCACGGCGCCGTGTTCCCCGGCGAGACGGTGCCCATGCTGCTCTCCAACGCGCACGACGCGGCCTTCATCATGCGTGCGCTTGAAACTGACAAGCTGTTTGGATTGCTCTGCCCTGAGTAACTATCTTACACCTTTTAAATTTAAGTAAGGACCAATGTCACACGCCAGGCGAAATGGACCATACGTTTTAGAAAAAGAATGTTTGGACAAAAGTTGTAAAGCTTTAGAAACCTTATCTCGTTTATATAAGTACATAATTATATTGTAGTTATTTTATTTTTAGGATTTCTTAACACGATAAGGTTAGACACTAGTCACAGTAGTCATGGCACTAGTCACAGTAGTCATGGCACTAGTCACAGTAGTCGTGGCAGTTGACACTAGTCACACTAGTCGTGACACAAGTCACACTAGTCGTGACACTAGTCACACTAGTCGTGACACTAGTCACACTAGTCGTGACACTAGTCACACTAGTCGTGACACTAGTCACACTAGTCGTGACACTAGTCACACTAGTCGTGACACTAGTCACACTAGTCGTGACACTAGTCACAGTAGTCGTGACACTGGTCACACTAGTCGTGACACTAGTCACAGTAGTCGTGACACTAGTCACAGTAGTCGTGACACTAGTCACAGTAGTCGTGACACTAGTAGATTTTTTCTTGTTTTATTGAATGAAAACTTGTTTTAGTTTCTCATTGCATTGAAGGAGGGGGTGCACACGACACGGCAATCCAACATCCGCTGGGCGCACTTGACTCCTAGTTGCCCTTCTTACAGAAGACTACCTTTAAATATACTTGAATCTCCCACTTTATCCTATTCCCCAATGTACGTACGTGTTACGGGAGTGAGATATGCCAAAGCTCATTCCCATCCCACCCTATCCTAAAACGGGGAGTCATTTTACCAAAATTTCCCAAATCCATTCCTACATCTCCATAGGTAGGCACCGCATCCGGGGGCTTGCCAACGTTTGTCATTCTGGACTGAAGTTAGCATGTACCACGGATGTCTATAGGCGAGAGTATCCGCTTACCATCAGGTTGACTGTAAGCTCGTTTGTCACCTTCTTCCTAAAAAAAGAACTATGAACGCATGATTGTCTTATACTGTAATGGTGAACGTGGTGTGTGTAGCGAGACCGGCAGCATGGTGTCCGGATACGGCGTGCTGTGTGAGGTGTTCGAGGTGGGCGCGACGGAGGGCTCGGCGCACGCGCCGGTCGCGCTGCCGTTCAAGGCGCGCGCTAACCACCGCTTCCGCTTCGTCGAGATGCCCAAGCACTCCGTGCCCATACACATATACACCAGGTGACCAACCTCCCTTGTTGAACTTGTTTACACACCTTCTGCTGACTTTTAAGAACAAAGTTAAATGTGCTCTAACTGCAGTGTAATAATAATAATTATTTTTTAAATTGGTGAGTAACATTACTGCTGGTAATCTTTTGAAAGCTGGTATTACAACTTTCGCCTCTTCTGGAAGCCATTTGTCAAGTCTGTTTTAAAACTGTTTATAGTTTCCTTAAATAAATAATTTCACTTAAATTTTATTTTCTTTGCGATGCAATAAAATAAAACAAAAAATATATTAGTTCGAAAGTTGTATCCACAAATGTATCCATGCACAAATAGTTTATTTAATTATTAAAAGTACGCAAGGCACTCAATCCGCCGTTCAAAGTTGTCCACGTAGATAGTGTGCCATCTAAAGCCTCTCAGCGCATAATGTCGCTAATCGTCCCGCTCGCAAATGTCACCTACCGTCGGGGTTATCTTATCACACAAATTTAATAAAATTTAAATAGTAATGAATATGAAATAGATACTTAAAGAGTAAGAGGATACTACAACGGACAGTGATAATGACACATTGTAATAATAATCAACAATAAAAAGATAAAATCAATTTGAAGTGTCCAGTGATGCCACAGAATAAATAATAGACTACGTAAAGAAGTTGCACTCCTTTGATGCGCGCATGCTCAATCGCACGCTATTGCCGCGCAGTGGCATTTTGCTAGTGTGACAAATATGCAAATCGGATTCTTATTGTGACATATTGCGAACGTGACACGGCGGCGAGAGGATCTAAAATTATCTGGCACATTGGTATTTTGTGGGCTGTATTAAAAAACTGGCGCTCTTAAAGTCAGAGCGCTCTTTATTTTTTTTTTAACGTTGCATATTCCTCTCCGTCGGTGATAATGTCGGTGGTTACATTGACTATGTATGACCGGTTTTGAACACGCGGCAACCGACTGATTTCTATAATTTTAACTTAACCTGGTGGGCCGATTTCTGTAATTATATTGTGATATCTAAAACTGCGTGGAACATGCGTGTTAATGTGGAAGTGTGTGTGTGTGCATGTCAGGATGCACATAGCGGAGATCCGCGTGCTGCCCGAGGTGGAGCTAGGCGACCCGCTGCACCACGTGCGCCTGCACAGCCTCGACCCGCATCGCCGCCCCGCGGAACGCACGCAGTACGTACGCACTACACTACACATGAAAACGATCAAATAATTTGACAAAGGATAGTGGCCATTATCCTTTGTCTTGTCATTGCTATCTTTTAGTGTCGCCACACCCCCTGAAAAAGCCAAAAAGAGAGTAACTAACCTCACGACCCAGTAGCGTATGGTGATGCCTTAATGCGCGTGTGTAGTGCCCTTGTTATATGCTACTCTTTCGGGTCGACGCTCGTAATGGCGTCACTTGTACATTTAATGGTTAAGACAATATATCAACAGCACAAGATCGTTTAAATCATCAAGTCACCAGCTCCTCTACCAGACAGACCCCGTTACTAATAATATAACTGTTACCAGCCTTATCAACATCCACTGGACATGGACCTCCTCGTGCACATATGTATGAGGGCTGCACGGCCCTACAACGCCACGCTGGCCAAGAGTTGGCGAGTCCACTCTTTTAGAGGTGCTATAGTTCGTCCACGCTAGTGGTAGCGGTTTTGATATATTTTAGTCGCTTTTTACGACTAAGATGGGCTGGTTGTATTCTTGAACCGGCCGACACCACACGAGTCTAATAAATAATTAAGTCCTAATTATTTTTTGTTCACTCAACGTGTGATTTAAACTGTACAAGTCACTCGACGAACTATGGAAAGAGCTATTCTTGGAGTTTGTTTGGGGGATAGGATCCGAAACGAAGTCATTCTCCGAGGAACTAGTGACCGACATAGCTCGTAAAATGGGCATGTTGAAGTGGCAATGGGCGGGCCATATTTGCCGCAGGATCGGTGACCGTTGGGGTAATCGAGTCCTCGAATGGAGGCTACGTAATGGAAGTGGAACGCCCTCCGTCCAGGTGGACCGGCGAGCTAAAGAAATTCGCCGGTGGTGGTTGGATGAGAAGAGCCGAGGATCGTGTGTGATGGCGAGCCTTCAGCGAGGCCTATAAATGGCCTATTATGGCACTGAAATAAATGAATTTATTATTATTATTTATTATATATCCGCCAGTGGGGAGACATTGGTTGATGGTATGTATTTGTAACGTTTAACATTTCATAATAAATGAATAATAAAATTAATAAAAAGATTTTTCCTGAACAACTGCGACCCCTTGTATGTACAGTCGCGGCCCCAAGCTTCAGATCACATTTATTGTTTATTTTTTCCTCAGTACGGGACTAATAGAATAGTATAATGACATATACATAGTTGTTTCATCTCACGAAGCCGGGTCACGCTTACAATCAGTAGTGGTTGTACTCGTACATGTACATTGTTTCATTGTGCTTAAACTTGAGAATGCTCAGTTGGCTTGCCAGCGTCGCAGTGCACTCTAAAACAATGCACGTGTACGGGCACAACCGCTACTGATTGTAAGCGTGACCCGCCTTCGTGAGATGGAGGAACTGTACAAAGATGTACAGTGTGTAATTCGGCGCGGTTGCCGCAGACTAGACAACCGGCTGCGGTGCATGGACTCCGCGGTGACCGCGTGGCCGCTGTTCGTGTACGACATATTCGACTACCGACGCATGCGTGACATCATCAAGGAGTACTTCAGGACGCTCATGCTCGGTGAGTGACCGCCGTGCGACTGTACTGAGCGTATCGACACTTTTCGATATCGAGTACTTTATAGTTTTTCTTTTCTTTCTGTTAATATATGGCAATTGTGCAATCACATTCTGCCAGTGTCTTCGTAATGAATAACTTCAAAGTCTAAAACGTATCCTGTCAATCCTGTCACGTTGAATTAAGACAGGAGTTAATTAAGCTCAAGTAGGTTACCTGACGACAAGAGGGCTCCGTGGTGGAAGCGCATGAAAAACGCAATCCTATGCTGTTATTTGATTATCACAAACATTTGATTATCACAAACAAACACAATTTGTATAATAATCAAATAACAAATTTCGCTGGTCGAGTCGCCGCCAACAAGTATTTTTGTTTGATGCCAATACTTATGTATTTGATACATTTTAATCTATACTGCCTCAAGAGGTCTTTCCATTAAACTACGATATGGGGTTCTTCAAGAGAGCTGTGAATAGGATTTTGCAAGGACGGCGGCGCGCCCGCATACCCCCTGGTGTTGCAGGTGTCCATGGGCGGCGGTAACACTTACCATCACGTGGGACCGCTTGCTCGTCCGCCCACTAGTCAATATATATAAAAAAAAAAACATGATAAGGCAGGTATCCTATCGAAATTAATAAAATCGATTCTTTAAAAATTAATCATGAGTACAGTATGTATGTGTGACAGAAAATTTTGTCTGCGAACCGAAAAGTATGAATATTAGATAGAGAGGCGGATACACTTTATTGTTCACCAAAAACATACAGAGAAATACAAAGTACAAGTAATTACAAGTACCTACAACCGGCGGCCTTGTCGCTAGAGCGATTTCTTCCAGGCACCTTTGGGGTTTAAGGAGAACTTATACAGGTATCAATGAATAATTAATATAACTTAATGAACAATTAATATAATTTAATGAACAATTAATATAACTTAATGAACAATTAATATAACTTAATTAATAATTAATATAATAATCGTGAATTATTATGAGTAACTTTATTAATGAAGATAGGGAATATTTTGGGCTGTCGACGTTATTGTTGGCTATCAAATGTGTATCACTGGGAAGGGTTACGTGGTCGACGTTATTTTTCTCGCTATCAAGAAATTTATAGGAAAAGTATCGATAACTTGATGAGTATCGATACTTTTTGCGATACTACTTATGAGTAAAGTGACGATACATTTAATTGGATAGCGTGCTCCTAGCCGTGTGTGGGTACGTTCGAGGTTGACACGTGGCTTGTCGCGCAGACAAGGTGCCCGGCGATCCGGTGTCGCTGTCGTTCTGGGTGGCGTCGAACCTGGCGCTGTCGTCGCGCGACCGTCTCGCGCTGTTCGTAGTGGACAACGCGCTGCTGCGGCTGCACATGGAGGTGCGCCTCATCACCAGGGTACGTACCGTACATCGTACACATACCAACACTCGCATCACATCGCCGTAGCGTGCGCGGGCCGCAGTATGTGGGACAGCACCAACAGTATCTCGATGGCAATTACTGATAGTCTAATGATAAAAATAGAGTAAATTGCGATTGTTCTTCACTGACATGAGTTTTATAAGTATCATACTGACCCTATCTACGACATATTGTTGAATAACATTGAAATACATTTTTTTAACTGCAATACATCCCTTGCGTTGTTTAACTGCAATACATCCCTTGCGTTGTTTAACTGCAATACATCCCTTGCGTTGTTTAACTGCAATACATCCCTTGCGTTGTTTAACTGCAATACATCCCTTGCGTTGTTTAACTGCAATACATCCCTTGCGTTGTTTAATTGCAATACATCCCTTGCGTTGTTTAACTGCAATACATCCCTTGCGTTGTTTAACTGCAATACTCCCTTCATCGGTCCCGCGGCAAATTGAAGCAGATGCGGGGTACCTTAAAAAGCCAAATTTGAAACTTACATAATAGTAGTCTTCGATTTTCGTGCGATACAACAATTTTCAACACTGTGGGACTGTAACGTCGCTCATAATATGTATACCTGAAAAATATTATAACTAGCGACCCGCCCCCGCCTCGCTTCGCTGCGGCTGGTTTTTTTTTTTTTTTTTTTTTTATTTTTTTTTTCAAAATTTCAAAATAAAATACAATCTATATTGGACACGGATAATGTAGCTTCCAATGTGTGAAATAATTTTTGAAATCGGTTCAGTAGTTCCAGCGATTACCCCCAACATACAAACAAACACACAATTTTACCTCTTTATAATATTAGTATAGATTAAAATGTATGTTTTTTAATATAATATCTTACTATAGTATTTCCATTTCTTTATTTTCTCGATGACAGTTCTAATTTGATAGTTGTAGTGTTGTGTGACCAAATAAGTAATGACCAAGTAGTAACCAATAAGTGTGTGACGAAATCGATCGCATATATTTATTATATTTTGAACAAAGACAAATACAACAAAAACATTCAAATATATTTTTTCAAGGTGGGAACACTCAATGGCCCACCGCCATTTTGTGTTTGTTTTAATCTGTCACTCGCAACAAGACGGTCGTGCTAGTCACTACATTTCTGTTCGCTGAGTTTTTTCACATTATCCATACGTTACGTTGTGTATTTTGTGTTCCTCCGTGTTGATTGCTGCCCAGCTGTCAAATATCAAAATGCCGAAAGGATCTGTTCTGAAAAGGCAGGCGAGAGAACTGGTGATCAAGGTTCGTAATTACTTTGAAGCAGAGTATCAAAATGGTGGCCCGCTATTACCACTGTCGCAAGTGCGAGAGCGTGTTGCGGCCGCATTAGGAATTAGTGGACCTACTGTTTCAAAAATTACTACCGAAGCTTACGGTACAAGCGGCATGCAGGAAAATAAGCTTCGTACGCCGAAGAAAAAACGCCAACCACGTCGTGTGACATCGGTTGACAACTTCGACGCTGACGCTATTCGCCGTCATATATATGACTATTACTTGCGCAAAGAAATTCCAACACTTAAAAAACTTGTTGTTTCTTTACGTGAATGTGGTTTGTTCCATGGCCAAAAATCGTCATTAAGCTTAGTTTTGAAAGAAATTGGATTTTGTTATAAAAAATCGGACAAACGTAAAATATTGATGGAGCGTCACGACGTTGCTATGGCTCGCTGCGAATTTTTGAGCGAAGCCAAAAAGATATCAGATTGGTCAAATGTTATTTTCACTGACGAGACTTGGTTAAATGCAAACCACACAGTATCTAAGAACTGGACTGACGACACCGTCGCTTCCACTAGTTCAGTGCCAATGGGAAAAGGTGAACGCCTCATCATATGCCATGCAGGGTCTACGAAAGGATTCATGTCAGATGCTTTACTGGCCTTTAAATCCAAGAAAACAGTGGACTACCATGAAGAAATGAACGCGGAGATTTACGAAGGATGGTTTAAAGAAATGGTGCAATCTCTGGAAGAACCGTCGATAATTATTATGGACAACGCTACATATCACTCCAGACAAATTGATAAAATGCCGACGCAGGCCAATAAAAAACAAGAGATAATTGACTGGCTCCAACGTCATGGCGAAAATGTGGATAATACTTTATTAAAAGTACAATTAGTGAATATTTTAAAATCGAATAAAAGCCACCCTAAAAGATATGTTATCGACGAAATAGCTGCCGAATGTGGTCATTGGGTTCTTCGACTTCCGCCGTATCATTGCCAGTACAATGCTATAGAACTAATATGGGCACAAATCAAAGGACACGCCGCTCGAAACAATACCCATCCCCCTTTTACGGCAAACAAGATGTTAGATTTATTAAAAAATGCATGTGCGGAAGTAACTGCCGAAAACTGGGAAAAAATTGTGAGAAGAACCCAAAACATTATAGCGTCGGATTGAGATATTCATGTGGCATTCGATAATATAGAAGTACAGGAACTTATAATAAATGTTGGGGAGAGCTCATCGAGTGACAGTGACGATTCATCAGATTTTGATTAAAATAAATAAATAAAGATTACCTGTCATTATAATTATTTCGTTTCATTGTCGAGTACCTACCTATACCTACTTATTTTACAACAGCTTCGAAAATTTTAAAGAAGTTGGCATTATCAATCAAGAATTAACACGTGTAACATCTTGTAATGAAATATAATATTAGTTAATAAATTTGTACAAAAGTATCCGGCAGTAGTTTAGTTTCTTACATTTTGTAAAAAAATATCGGATCTGTTATCGTGTTACGTTTATCGATAACTACATCCCTAAAATTGCTTTCTGGCTGACGTATTCTTGTTAATGAAATATGACGTCTTGGTGCCTAATTTTTGTTCGGAGTTTTAGGCGTTGACGCTAGAACAAAGTTATATCGACCACTGTGTGTCAGCTGTCATCGAGAAAATAAAGCAATGGAACTTGTATAGTTTCAAAGGTATATAATAAGGTATACATGGAGTATGAAATAATATGTTTACACGTCACTACCAATATTTACGAAACTTGATAGGCGCGGAAACGTCAAAAACCGCGTGTTCGATATATTCCCAAATAATCAGAAACACAGTCAGATTAAACAAATGATATTGAATAGCACGTGCTTACTGTTCGAATCATACATTTTGTGGTGGAGTAATATAATATATAAAATAGTTACCTTACAAGGTAGAATCGCTCGGCGTTTATGGTTAAACCGCTGCGCATGCGCCGCGCCGCCGCAGTAGTCGAGTCTCCCAGCTAACGGTTGCATATACTTACGCTCTGTACAAGTTTCCCTCGTCGTTACATATTGACATATTGAATAGAATCCGTGGATTGTATAATGTGCAATGCAATAATACGTGATAATTAAACACGTCACTTTAAACTCTTTGAAGTGATTTACTTCCAAACACCTCGGCATACCCTCCATCATTTATTATTAGGTAAGTATTTATACAGAGCCGGCTCTAGTCCATGTAGCGCCCGGGTGCAATCAATACCCTGGCGCCCTCTAGTAGGCTCTTTGGAGGCGTCGCGAGCGGCGCTCGGCGCCCCTTAACACCCTGCGCCCGTGTGCGCCGCACACCCTGCACCATAGGTAAAGCCGGCCCTGTATTTATAAGTGACATAGCGAAACGATAAATCAATTAATATTAGGCAGTCGGATAAGTTCTCGCCTTTTTTATACTGAAAATAATACTTTTTTTGTGTCACATAAATAATTATTTAATGGAATATTGTCTATTTAATTCGACTATTTTTCGCCATTTTTCTGGCAGAGCCATTATCCCGTCGCCAAACTTAACCTCCACCGGGTCACCCACGCACCGCGTATTCACGGACTACCTAAGTAGACACCGATTTTTCTCGAGCTGCAGCTACGGAAAGCCACTGATGGAAAGCTACTCGATCACTTGGTAATCTGACTGTCTCTCAACATCTAAACTGCTATATAGTGGTGTCATCAATATTTCTTTGAACACTAGGGCATCTTTCTAAGTTTATCGTGAGCGTATTTGTAAGTACGCCTTGAATTAAGGCCGCTAAGGTATATTAATCACCATCTAAATTCTCTATTACTTTTAATGGACCACGGTATTTAGGATCCAAGCTTTGTTTGGTTTCTTTCCTCATTTCTATTTTGGATGTCTATGGACGACAGTATCCACTTACCATCAGGTGTACTGTATGCTCGTCTGCCGCCTTTTTCTACATATAACTATAGAGAATTTATTAAGTGTTGCTTTATTTCTGTTAAACCTTTGTTTATTATTATTAGCAGCTCTATTATGTTAATTCGCCTTTGTTGGACTTTAATTTCAACCTGTACCGGTTGTTGTTTGGGAAGATTACGCGAAAAGAAGTCTACGTGAGCCATATCTCTACCTGTGCTATGAACAACATTAAAATCAAATGACTGGAGAAATGCCCACCGGCGATGTACGCGCGACATTAAGTCGATATTCTTACGAGAACACTTTAATGAGTTGTAATCTGTTACATCTATAAACTTGCGGCCATGTAAAAAGTTTCCGAAGTATTCTTATCGCGTTGAGGACAGCGATAGTTTCAAGTTCGTTTGAGTGGTATCGCGACTGCGCCGATGACTCGCCGTTTTTCGTCAACGACATGTAATAAATAAGATATGGCAAGGTAAATAAGGCAAGACAAAAAAATTAAACTGTAAAACCACTTAGTTCAACGTAACAAACCTACTTGGTACTGAATGCGCTCGCTTGGCCGATACCCGTTAGCGAAACTGTGTTAAGATTTCACTTTCCACAAAACTTTGACACTTTCTCTCTCTCTCATCTTTCTCTCTCATCTCTCTCTCTCTCTCTTATCTCTCTCATTTATTAGCGAACATTCAACGCCCGAGTCGAAGTGAAAATTATAAGACCCACCTGGGTGGTTAAATTTTCCACTAGGCGGCTCCACCGCGCAAACGTCCACGCACCGCTCCGCGTGCGCTACGGCGCCGCCCCGCAAATTTGTCGAAGTCGTAGATGTTCATGTTTTTCAGTTCATGTTTATACATGAAGACCTTCATCTTCATGTTTATACTTTTCAGTCTGGATTCTGACAGCTTATGTCCTATCTTTCCACAGTGATAACATTTCAGTGTCTTAAGATGTTTAATGTCTGGAAGGCACTTATTTGTTTCGTGTGGTATTTCAGACTTTCGCTTTAGGTACGAAAATGCTTGTAATTCTTGCTGTAAACGTTGGCGCGTAGTATACTCGGTTGTAAATGCTAAGCGTTTTAGTCGATGCTAACACAACATATATTATTATTTGTTCTGTGCTTACTTTTTTTTCAGTTGAGTCATTAGTGTTGTGGTCAAGCGGTCAAGTTTCGACCTCACTTGGCTTATCGGTGCTTAGGTTATAAATATAGCAGCGGTTGTTTCGATTCTACGTTATTCCAGCGTAGGTGATACGGGAAAGCCATGTTGATGGCGTTCCCTTCAACGCCTTGCCGATAGCCACGATTAATTTACTTCCTTCTAATGGATTATCTGTAAGACGTAAGTCGGCCGTGGCACACGATGATTTGGCGTCTGTAGACTCTCTTGCTCCGGTCAAACTCGGGTGACTACTGATTGCTTACTTGTAGCATTTTGAAGGCTTCTATTAATGCACACATCTGCTCGTTCTGCATCTCGAACCATCCTCTGTCACTGGAATTTGTTGCCGTTTTTATCATTATTGTCATTAATTGCTTGTTCGGCTCCCACTTCTGATGTCGGAGCAGGAGACCGAGAATGTTCATTGTCCGACATCTTTTAGTTTCAATATTGGAATTTTAAACATAAACTCAGGAATACAGTCACTAAATCATGTGTTACTTGTCCTATACAATAATTCTTAACACTATATAGTCACAATTAATGTCTAAAATTATATTAACTTCTCACTCTACACAATTATCACTATGTCGAGTTAAAGTGTGCGAACGCTATAAAACAGAAGAAAGACAGCTCCTCGAAACGCACGTGCCACGGCCTCTCAACTTCAACTGTGCTGTATTCCTCATGCACCGCCGCGCCGTGACTGTTAAAGCTTCACTCCTGTGTCGCTTACGTTTTGTAGCACCCATGTGGCGATGACTTGTAATTTGAGTTCATGTTGAATTTTCTGGATATCAAAATGTTTATGTTAACCTTGTATAGTTAGAATTATCTGTACGAAATTTTATCTTTCTATATCATCGGGAAGTATAAAAAAGAATCATAGAAGTCCTATTAGAGTGAATTTCTCTATCGGTGGCCATATTGGAGCCGTCATATTGAATTTTTTCAAGTACGAACAATAAATAATGAAATAAAATTCATCTCAACAAACAATCACATTATACAAATTACTAGCTACATAGAAAATTTGCTTTGTTTACTTTATCAGTATTTGTCCACTGTGTCTCTGTGTCTGTATACAAGTTGCGCGTAATATTTCTTGTAGCGAGGAGCGATGTGTTGTCTCTCCGACAGCCAGCGGCGGTATGAGGGCAACAGGCGGACAATATACAGACATGCGCGAGGCCGCGAACGTCATTCAAATTACTATGAAGAATTCACGCAGCAAAATTAAGAATGTTTGAGTATTTATTTAAAAAAATCTAGTAACTAGATTAAATTATTAAAATATGCACAACTTACTTTGATTCCTTGACTCTAAAATGTGTCGTTCTTTTTTGTATTCTATATCAGTGGAAACTCATAGTTGTGGGAACGCCACATGTTGTTTTTCGTGATTTTAGTGATATTGTAGATTTTTTCCTCTTTTACTGTGATACTTGTGTCAGATCCGGAAGACGCGCGATGTAGTTCAAATCTAACTAATGATTCAATTTTTATTTCTGTGAAATATTACAATTTAATATGTTTAATTGGGAGAACGCGTGAGTGTGTTTCGTGTAACCTTATATATAGGAAGGGCGGCTGCTAAGTCATCTACTTCGATTATTTCTATTGCGAAAATGATACTGGCCACTTTGGCATCGTATTATTTGGTTATTCTTTTTTCAAAAATGCCAGGGTTCATTTGTTTTTTGTTTGGCTTTGCATTGCGACTTCATTTGAACATGTCGGGGGAAAATAGTAAAATTATTAAGATTGAGCAAGGAGCAGTTATTAAATTCCTAACTAAAGATATCGAACGTGACCGTTCGTTGGGTGCCCAGAATGATGACGCCGTTTGACAAACAGCGATGCGTCGAAAGTAGATTATCTCAAGAATAGTGACGTGTGATAAGACCTGGATTCGCCAACGGGACCCCGAAGGCAAATACGGATCAATGGAATGCAATGGAAAAGAGGAGAAAAGCCACCACGATAAAATTCAAGTTTCGGCCATCAGCCGACAAGCTTGGCGACCATTTTTTGGGATGTGGAGGGGATTTTCTATTGATAAAAGTGATAAAAGAGAAAAGAAGAGGCAAACTCCATAAATGAGTCTTTATGGATTGAGTTTTGATTTGATTTGATTTTGATTGATGTCTTTGAGTTTTGATTTTGCACGACAATGCTCCGGTCCACATGGCTGTAACTGCGAGGTCGGCTTTAACTAAAAACGGCTTCACAGAAATCAATCGTTCGTCGTATAGTCCGGACTTGGAGCCAAGCGACTATTTTATGTCTAGAAATTTGAAGAAAAAATTAAACGCACGCAGTTTTTTGAAGATGATTTTGATGACGATTTGCCACTGTGAATGATCATTATGGCGAACAAACGAAAGAATATTTTTTAAATGTTTGATGTCACTTATTGACAAATGTAACAAGTGCGTTACAGTCGCAGGGTTCTATATTGAAAAATAAAAAATATTACCCATGCAGGTTTTTCTTTCATACATGGGTGTACCAGATTACTTATCAGCCGCCACTCGTAGGTGAACAAATGCCTTAAAGACCTTTGTTTACCTTTTATTTCTAATGGACATTTCGGCACGGGTTACACCGGCCAGTTGTAATTATGTTTAGAAATAAGTCTTTATTTATTATTCGAAATATCTTTTGAATTAGAAATCGCAATAGAAAACAACTCTACTTTCAGTTTAGCTGATTATCATCTGACTACTTAAATAAAAATAAATAAGGAGTATATCCTTTTATTGAAATTCAAGTCCAAGTACTCGTATTCTGGAAAAAACTAGTTCTTTATATTTTCATGTGTTATGTAAATCCGAGGCACTGTGGAATGTAATCCGATGTGGATTATAGTATAGATTACTGTAAAGACACACTACGACTTATGTTTTGTATTTAATAACACAATAATGTCTTCTTTTTTTTACTTTTTCTACTTGAAATTGAAATTAGTTGAAATGGTTGTATTATGCCTTTTTTTTTAATTTAATGCAAAAATAAACGTTATTATTATGTTATTACTTAAGATATGTTTAATCATAAGGATAAATAAAAACTAGAGCTTGTGTTATTGCGTACAAGCCGCGCGAGACGGCATCTTGGCTGTCTACTAGATATAGTTTGATTCGCTTATTAATTCTATAGTTTGCGTCGGAACTTCAATAGATCGCAAAGATTTGTTTAGTTCGTTTATCTCATTGTCTCAGTAGAGGAGGCAAATAGGAGTATATCTCGAGGATTTGTTTAGTACCTTTGTCTCGGTGCTTCAGTATATCTCGCAGATATGTTCAGTTCGCTGCCTCAATACTGTTGTAAATCCCAAAGGTTCGTTTAGTTTGTTCATCTCAATGATTCGGTAGAGATCACATATATATTTACTTCGTTTGTTTCAGTATTGCAGTAATGGTTCCTTTAGTTCGTTTGTCTCAGGGCTTCAGTAGAT
The DNA here is from genome assembly GCA_943735995.1 of Sesia bembeciformis. Lineage (NCBI taxonomy): Eukaryota > Metazoa > Arthropoda > Insecta > Lepidoptera > Sesiidae > Sesia > Sesia bembeciformis. The sequence continues at coordinate 181,274 of OX031041.1, forward strand.
CTCAGAGATTCGCTTAGTTCGTTTGTCTCGGTGCTTCGGTAAATCTCAAAGATTCGTTTAGTTTGTTTGTCTCCGTGACATCAGTTATAATTACTATATTCTATTGAAATTTAGTTTCAGAATGGTAATAATGACTAATTTGTATTAATATTAATATGGCATATCTTGACATCCCAATTATTATACAACATATAAAGGCGAGAATGATATCAAATTCTGTCAATCATTTGGATGACATGCAACATGAGCTCCAGCTGTAGCTACGCTGAAATCGTTTATAATTCTGCCAATACGCGACTCGCAAACCTAATATGATACACTCGCAACAAGGAAACCGTGAATTGTGCACTTGTATGAAGAACTAAAATCTACGGTGTCTGTTTGAACTAAAATTCGTATGAACCTCGGATAATACTAGATCGACTTTTCTGCAGTTTGTACTATTTTAATTATCCTAGAAATATTGCATATTAAAATCGGTTCCCGAAAATAGTAGGTGATTGCAGGGAGGGGGGGGGGGGGGGGGGGCTTACGGACTGCAATGGGATGTTTTATACATAAGTGGGAATGCATTTGCTTTCGCAGCATGCGAAAGATCCACAGAACATTATGCACTAATTTCATTTAGAAAAACAATTATGGAAGACGAACGAGCTGTCTGAAATTTTTTAAAAAATTTTTACTTGTACCACTGATTATTTTAAATATGTGGTCTATTACTCATTAGTTGATGATTTTTTTTCGGTACTAACGTCATAGTAATCGTGTTTGTGGTATTATAATTATTACTACGTATGTGACGTTTTCCGAATACAGGGATCTTACTGATATGTACTTATCGATATATTAAAATTTTCTGAATTAAAATTTCTTTGTTTCAAGATCTTTTAAATAGAAACATTCTCTAACATCTGATTTTTAAGATAAAATAATAATAAAAACTGATAGATAAGGTAGATACTGGTAGATAAAAATACGATCGACTGGTAGATAATGCCTTATGGCAGTAAGTCCGCCTCTGTACAATATAGTGCAAAAAGAGTAAATAAATGAATTTGAAAAAACTATATTTATAAGATTTGTACTAAAGTAGGAAGTTAGTACCGTCAGTAGATTCCTATTGTCAGATAATGTCAGATCCTTGGGCTCGCTTCCGTTATTGCAATTCTTTTGTTTCGCTTCCGGCATTACTTTTGACACATAGGTAGTCATAAGACACAATTATGAAGATGCCTTTTGCTTGCTTTTTCCCTCATTTCTAATAAAATTTAATGTGTAATTTGACCACGTGTGTGTGCGCGTAGCGGAGCGTGTTGTGCTGCTCGTCGTGCATGTCGGAGATCGCGCGGCGCGAGGCCATCCTCGCCATGTCCAGCGAGGGCGTGCACTCCAACTACACAAACTTAGGTTCGTTTGATACATATATAAATAAAAAGCTTTTATTTCAGGCCATAATAATAATAGTGTTAGTAAATACTTATACACAAAAAAATAGTAATGTGTTGCGCCGCCGCCCGGAGCCTCGCCGAGGTATGTACACCAGCTTCCACTACATGGAGCTAGGTGGACCTTCCAAAGGCGAGGGAATCCAGTCAGTTACCTATCATCTTCAGGATTCCATTGGTGATACCCCACAATCGGGTAATTAATGAGAACAACTTTTTATGTATTTATGCCGAAAAGTCGTCCATCTTCGCGTCTACAAACATGCCTAATGCATTACAAAAACGAGGAAGCCTCAACAAGATTCTGAAGGCGTTATTGTATTGAATTCGGAGGTCACTGTATGCTTTTCGTGTGTACCTGACTCATAATGCATTCGAGTAAAAAATCTGGCAGTAAATTTTATATTCTCTTAGCTTCTACCACTACATTGCACAAATTTAAGAGCCAGTATATTGGCACGAACGACGTCCTCCACTCTTGTTTCATATTCAAGTCATCCTTCCACGTTTCCGCTACAATAACGGGACAGACACTTAAAAAGGTAGGATAAGCGGAAGCGTATTTCAGAATATGTATTTTTACAATTCGTTGGTGTCTCGGCAGCGAGCGATGCAACTTCTTTGAGAGTAAGGGACAGTTGCACTTCGAGCTGATATACCTATAAAAATCGAGGTTTCGTATTCCATTGTTCTCCTCCAAAAATGGATTAATTTTTTTTCTGATTTGCATTAAACAATAGCTTCTCTTTGATGGTACTTATTGCTTTTTTAAATAGCAGTTGTTAAATTTGCACACTGAGTTTCTTTATTTTTTGGAGGGTCCTAGTTCCTATAAGAAATAACTAATCAAAATCTTTATTTATAATCGATATCTGTATTGCCATATTGCCAGAATTCAGGGAGAATACGTTTGTGTATGGCCAAGTGTCATCATTTTTCCGTTCATGCTCCACTCTTCTTAACTGAGCGACACGGCTCAGATATTAGATAAGTTTTATAGGTGGAACATGATCCGGACTTATATTATTGTCCTTAATGACCACGAATTTGCTTTTCTATTTCAAACCAAGCCTCAAGGTCATTGAGCACCACTGACCGATGCCCTCAACAGAAACATATCGTCAACATAATGATATTATGATCTATGTACAATAGTGATAAGTTGTTTATAATGTATTGTTGTCCACTCTGGTCCACTAGAGGTGTTGTTGTTCCTCGGGGCCTTCTGGTAGCCGCTTTGTTATCCTTTAGTCACCTTTTACGACACCCGCAGGAGGAGATGGGGTGGTGGTATTGTATAGCCGGCCGACACCACACGGCACCCCTCATACACGATGAGGCCCATGTGCCGCAGTAGAAAGGGCTGATTGTGCATTGTGTATGGTTGTAGGCGGGTTCATGCACGACATCGTGACGGTGTCGCGCGCATCCGGCATCGAGCTGAGCGGCGCGCCCTCGGCGGAGTTCTCCTGGTTCCCGGGCTACACGTGGACCATCGCGCTCTGCGCCGCCTGCATGGCGCACGTCGGATGGAGGTCAGCCCTTTTCATTTATACATACATCCATTCATCAACTCACACGCATCTACAGACACATTATTTGCACTGAACTAAATTTTCCTACAATCCAATATCCAAAATCACACTTTGACGTACACATACATACCTACAAAAAAACTGTCACTTAACATACACATACACAATGCTTCCCATCTTACAAATTTCAATCTTAAAGTAGTGTAATGGAGTAGGTACTTAAGATTCAAGGGAACGAGCTGACAGACTTGAATTGTCTTGAAAATAAAATGGATGAATTGAAAATTCGTGCTATTTTTGAATACGAGTTTGGTCGCGGCACCAACGCGAGTCAGACAACTCACAATATCAATAGTGTGTATGGACCGAACGCCGCAAACGATCGCACCGCGCGTACCATTACTAACACTAGGTTAAAATTTATGGTTGCTATCAACTGATCACTGTTATCGCTGTTATTATCGAGTTTTCATTGTAGGCGAGAATTGTATGTAGTTTGGTCGCATACGAGAATCGTATACAATATTCTCGCCCTCGAGAAGCTTAGAGGCTGAGAATTTTTGCTGCTCCATGTAGTTTTTATCCACAACTCGTTAAGAGTTCAGCACAGCTCAGTTTGAGGGCCTGCCCGTTAGGTTCGACGCGATGAAACGCAACCTGCGGCCGCAGCACTTCTACGGGCTGTGCCGCAACTACGTGCAACCGCGCGCCGACGACGAGCCCGCACCCGGCGGGCGCACGCCGCCGCTACACATACTGTAAGCGATGTACGCGACACTCGCGAAGGTAACATGCCCCCGTGCTTACAATGGAGATGGTGTACATTTTCTTTCGAAAGAATTAGACATGTACCTACAACATATCGTACGATTTTATTTTTTTTGAACAGAGGTAATTACGTGCATATTGAACAATGTGAAATATAGGCGATGACGTCAACAGTTACGGCTGTATGGATTGCTACGTTTGTCATAATAATGTATAAAAAAGTAATGTCACCACTTACCACGGATCAAAATAAATTTCACGGTCAGCTGTCATCGAGCTGAACATACAAAAACATAACCTCTATTTGTGGCGATGACCTCATTGCTGTGACCTCATTGCTGTGAACTGGCCGCAGTCGGTTTTCTATCTTTCTCAACTTGAATTTCTGGTTATATACTACAATATTGTATCCGAAAGTGCAAAATGAATGTTGCTGATCCATTTGCACCGGCAAATTCCACTAAATTGCCTAAAATTTATACATATATGATTGTAAAGTATTTACACGAAGACCAGTGACAAGTCTATCCATGCAGCCATTACTGTGACGTCACGCTACTTTTAATAAATGAATACTTTAAAATGTTAATCACTCTGCGATTATCGACTTTCTAACACTACCACTTTGTGGTTCAATCTACGGGTATATCGGTCTAATCTATATAAAAATAACAAAAATCAGGAGTATTTTATTTATTTAAACTTTAGTGCACAAACAAACATTGTACAAAAGGCGTACTTAATGCCTAGTGGCATACTCTGCCAGTCAACCTTTGGTTAAACAGAGTATGTGATCCACCAAACCGCATTGGGCCCGCGTGGTGGATTACGGCCCGAAACCCCCCCGTGATTGGCTAGGGGAGGCCTGTGCCCCTGCAGCGGGACGTGGTAACACTGGTTAGTTGTATCGGGGTGGCCTGTCACAATCTTCTTTATCTAGCCCAACGTTGTTGGGTCCGCGTCTGCGACGGCGCTCGACATGCCTAGCATTTTTTATACATATCCCTTACTGGTGTAGGGTTGTAGGTTATGTTAAGACTCTTACACACAAGCAATGTGATCCCGTCCAACAGAGTGACCACCAACATACAGAAGGATTGGACCAAGACGGGCCACCGCAGCTGTCACGGTTCGAAACGATCATTGATTACCTTCTATATATATATACAATAAGATGGTAACAGAGCCGTGTCTGTACACGAAATATTTTTAGAAAACAAAACATTGCAGCGCCCGCCACGAACGGTACAGAGTCCAAAACAACTAGAATTTTTGTCTGTGTGTATGAACGTGCATCACGTAAAAACTAGTGAACGGATCCATGAAACTTGGCATAGTTTTAGTTTATGTGCTGGTTTAACATTTATTTTTATTCAGCATAGTTATTTTTATTCAGATACTTTATAGTTGTCTTAAAATTCACGCGAACGAAGTCGCTGACAGCGCTAGTCAATGACAAATTAATTTCGCTCAATGACCCACGCTAGTATTCCCTGTGTCGTGCATCCAGAGATACAGACTCGGAACAAACATTTGTCTTTAAACAAATGAATATCCGAGCGGGAATTGAACCCGGAACCATTTGCACAGAATCACTACCAACTGCTCCAATCGGTCGCCTAATAATTATCTATTTATAAGAAAAACATAAAAGTCTATAAAATAAACTATTTCGAGTTCCTTGTAATTTTCCTTCTTTTTTTGACAGAAAATATGACAATCGTTTGTTTACATGATTTTTTGTAAGCTCCCTTGTTAGCGACACGGTTTTCCTACGGTTCCGGCGAGTTTCGGCCCCGCCACAGAGAAACCGTATAATATGCTTGTTCACGACGCGGCGAGCCGTCGGTGGAGGCACGGCTAGCCTATTTTAGTCAAGAAAAATCATTACAATAACACAGAACTTGAATCAGCACACGAGTCAGTTTCCACGGTGCATACGGCGGCGTGGCATCGCCGTGTATGTTAACAAGCTGCTATAGTGGCCCATGCAAAACTGATGACCGTAGATTTTCACGGTGGAAAAACGTGTCGTTAACAAGCGGCGTAAGTATTTTATACGGTGACTCTCGTTGGTTCAAGTGTTCACACATAGATCTTATGAATTATTATAATTACAGCTCTGATGACTGTCCCAAAGGCACGTGGAGACCACGTGACATTGCGTTCCCGGAGGCCGCTGTTCGTCTCGCGTGCGTGCTGCACTGAGTAGCGGCGTAACTTTATACGTTTCATTTCTTCAGCCTTCAACTGAAGAAAAAGAAACGCAACATTTTTGTCTGGTGTAGGCTTTCTTCAACTTTCTCCTATTTTGTGCAGTTATAGTTCAATTGGTGCCCGCCATACTCTCAGTATGGTAGTATACATCATACGCCATACATCAGCGAGTTGGTCGTGTAGTCGCCTACTAGTTGTACGGACTAGCTGTCGACTTGGTAACTGGTTATCAAGATAACATGATATCGTGTGATCAAGCGATACCAGCAACCTGTGCCGCGGCCGATTGGCTAAGATCCACGACCACGACACGTATGGCTAACAACCTATAAAACCATTGAGTAAGTCGTACTCAAACGTTAATAAACAATGACTGCAGGTTGTACCATATAGTAGCGCTAGGCCAGGTGAGGGTGCGGCCGGGCACCGCGATCTGACGTCCCAATTACGTCTTTCCAATTTATTTACGTTTTTTTCGTGGCCCATAGTCTATAAATATGTATACCAATGGAATCCCTTAACCGGCGGCTTCATTTGAAGGCGAGGTATTGTTCTTAGGAATTCATTTCCTATTATTAAAGCTCATGTCGAGGACAGAAAGGGTGTAGTTAGTTGAAGACATGTCATGTCGCGGACATTCGTACCTGTGGAAATATTGAACCTGGCTTAGAAATACGAAGACTGCATAGGGGAATTTATTAAATTTAGTTCCGATTAAAATAATAAAAAATATTTTAGTTAAAATCAAAAGAATCTAAAGAAGGAGATTGAAGATTGTCGCTAGATAGTATTAGTTATAAAATATTTGTTGATTTCACCTATAATTAAAGTGTACCGTAAATTGTGTACACAAGTGTTATAATTAGGGCTGTTTGCTATCAAACATCCCCCTTACTCTGATAAATCATGGTAAATTTTTCACTCTATAGTTTTATAACTATTCCTGTTTATTAAAGATATTTTACACATCCAATGTTACAATTAATTTAAAGTAACATTTACAGGCATTTACGCGTCATCAAACTGCGTACGCGGCATTATGAAGGTAAAAATTAAGTGATGAAAGAATCATAAATTTTTTTTAGAAGTTTCAGAGTACCATTTTCTGTAAGCAGACTTTTTGTAAAGAAGTGCGTGTTCTGTAAGTGTCCTTTGTGTGAGGAAATAGGACGTTTTTTATAATTTAGTTTTTTCTTTTGGGCATAATTGCGATACACTACCAAGTACTAACAGCAAATACTTATGTGCAATTTGTGTGATGCTTCTTTATTGAGGGAACGACTTGAACGAAACAAAATATAAGGCTCAATTACTATGTACAAACTCAATTTTTATTTAACTCCTTAATATATTTGAAAATGATAATTACATTGTACAACCGCAGGCGGGTGTTTTAGAAAAATATTAAGTGTTGAAGACCTCATCTTTATTTTAAATTTTAAATTTGCATGTCACACTGTGATTGTCACGCACTTCGTACAGATTAAACGGTTCTCAAACAATAGTAGATAAATAATTAGAGATCTATGGATGGACTTTTTATTCTGTGATCCGTGTCTTCTTCATCTTGCCCATCATAATTAGTTGAAAAAGCTCTTATCTTTTCCGCACTTGACGGTCTGCAAGAGTTCGTGTTTCCGATCTCGTCGCAGGACTTCCTCATTGGTGACCTTCTGCATCCACCTGATGGCCAGCATATCTGTACGGCCACATTTCGAACGTTTCTATACGTTTACTAAGCCCCACGTTCATTATACAGGACTCGCATGCGTATAAAAGAATGAGCCAGATATAACACTGGAGGAGACGGATGCGCAAGATCTTGAGATTTCGGTTGCAAAGAACACTTCTCGTGTTGGTGAAGTCATTCCTAGCGATTTCAATGCGGGCTTTTATATTCATAACATTATCCCAGGCTTTATTCCACCAGGTGCCCAAATATTTATATTTGCAACCTTCTTTGGTCTGCTACCGTTATAATGGAATCTAAGTCGACGTTTTTGGAGACAAGCGTGAGTTTTGTCTTTCGTTACATTCATTCTGAGACCAGCTTTGACGTTACACTCGTTAACACGATCCACTATATTCTGCAGTTCCACTTCTGTAGACGCTCTGTGGACTGCGTCGTCCGCATATCTAAGGTTGTTAATGAAACGCCCATTTACCTTAACGCCGCAGTCTAGGCTTTTGTTGTGCTTCCGTTATAATGGCCTGTGAATACAGGTTAGAATCTAACCCTGTCGAACACTTCTTCCGATCTCCACTTCCTTCCCCATCAACACGAACAGTTCGTCTCTAAGAGCCCCCTGTCAATATCTTATGTGAACCCTTGTTAATCATTGTGAGGAAACCAATATGTAAATAAGAACGTAGTGAGTGACAATAATGATGTAAAAAAAGGCGTTTCTGACAATCTTAAATCCGCCATCCGCAGATAGACACTTGACCTTAGTCGGACTTACTTGAGTAAGTAATATTTAAATATATTTTTTTTAATATTCAATTTTCTAAATGTATATATTCGTAGTTGTCATGTTTTTCATGCTCTGTTTTTTTCCTAAATGTGCGCGATTTTAATAAAAAAATTAAAAGCTGGCAGCAATATTTTATAGTCGTTGCTTCACTAAAGCCTAGTCTGTGTGGGTTAATACGAGGTGGTCAGAAACTCGAGCTGATGACGAGTTGCTTTTATGAAACATAATATTTAGACAATCTATAAAATAGACCTACAACGTAACAGACTTGATGCTTTTTAGACCAGTTGATAACGTTCCTGACCATCTCATATTGGCCCATCTGTGAAGTTAGAGGAACGATCGCGATGTTGTAAATACGCATTTTTATTACCGTTTCTGTTACCTAGTAAGATACAATACGATTAGGACGATGTGAACTGTCGTGAATTCTCTGTGCTGAGGTACGTGGACATTATCCATACACACTGATAAATATGTATTTATTAATAATGTACATAGAAAATATAATAAAATACATGGAGTATGTTGACGCACTTCAGTATAGAAACCACACCATTTATAAGGATTGTAGAAAAAAATATATGAATATTTGTTAATATGTCGTTTCCTTTTCTACTCCTTCTGATATCATTTCCAGTTCACGGAACCTCCGTCTCACTTACAATGATGCTTACCAGGTACAGGCGACTAGATAAATAATTCCAAATATTTGCATTCTCATTTTGTCAAAATTGTATACACATTTATATGGATAAACCTGGAGTTCAATTCATAATCGTTGTTTAAATTCTTTATATGGCTACATTTTGGATTGTCAGTTGTGGTGTGTACCTACCATAAAGTTCTTGGATACTTTTGTATCTATTGATTGCATAGGTTTGACCTAATACAGGAATTAAATAAAATTTAACTAGTTCATTTTTTTGACTATAAAATTAAGAGTCAATAGCTCGAGGTTATCCAAATTAGCCGCTCTTATGTACAAGTTTCATTGGCTCTACTGGTAATTTATCTAAGGCCCGGATATATTAGTAACTACTGCAATCAGCTCCCAAAAAGACGATTAGTTGACCACGAAGAGGTGGCAACTAGTTTCTTTTTGTGGAAATCATAGTTTTTGCATCAATAGATAAAGAAATTGTAAGTTGTTTCGATTCAAGAGGCGGAAGGGGGTTAATCATCCCCTCAAAACTACCCGCCATTATTATCTTTTTTACGTGCGATAAATCTGCTTGCAAATTTTCTTTTAGGTTTTTTGGGTTGGTGAACCGATTTCGATGTCAAAATTGAGCTGTACCCTCTTCATCCTCCGTAAATTGAACTAAACCCCCCTTGAATGAGAGATTACGGGAGATGACGAGCGTGCAGCTCAATTTTGACACCGGATTCGAGTTCAGCAATCCAAAACTACTGGAACTCGTCAAGCAGATTCATCGCACATAAATTAAGAGAATAAAAGCGGGTAGTTTTGAGGGGGTAATTTAACCCTTTCCCCACTTGAATTGAAAAAAAAAATCGTTCCTTCAGCTATGAAAAAAAGACAAGTTGCCACCTCGTCGTGGTCACCTAGTTGTATTTTGACGGCTCTTTGGGGGCTGAGTGCAGTACTATACAGAAGAATCGTTGGTCTTAGAATTAGTCCCAGCTATAAATAGATTTTATGTAGTCCCCACGGAGAGTATTGTCTATATAAGCAAAGAACGGTAAAAACGTATATTTTATCCACTCTTAATTTTTCTTAATTACACAAACCAACCTATTTAAAAATGTTATGTATGCATAGGTTTTTATAGAGAGGTTATCGATGTATAGATTTTGCATTCGAAAGGAGCAAATAATCGATAACAACTCGTAATTGCACATCACTAGTCAGTTTAAGCAGACCAATTGATTTGTTATCGATGAACGATACATATATTTTGGGGTTTGTACAGTTGTATAGTCCGTTCTAATCCAATTTGCTGAAAACAAAACCAAATCAATGAAATATCTTAACATTTAGCTTTAAATTTTATTGCTAATTTGCAGTCATGAAGCAAATTATGGATATGTAAACAATTATCACCTCACTCACTACTATTTAATTGAAGAGCGTGCCCCTCGGGTCGCCACGTTTGTTTACATTTCGAACTTTGATTGGAATGGAATATAACTACCAACAAATACACATTTTCCACGAAACACAGAAAGTTTGAAATCATTGTAAACATTCGTCGTGTCTGGTTTAGGTGAAGGGAGCGGGGCGCGGGTGGTGCGCATGCGGGTGCGGGTAGTACGCGGCGAAGGGTGCACCACCCTCCATCTTCGCGGACGACCTCTTTACTTTGCCCTTCTGGCTCGTTTTGGGGTCCACTTTCTTCTTCACTTGTTGATTATCTTCAAAATTAAAATGTGTAGCATTTAATAATCTGTGGCGTAATTAAAAAAAATAAAATGTGTCTGTGACATAATTCTTCCGAGAATTCCCCATTGTACAGGCGGTAGAACACGCAGAGAGACGCAACGTATCTCCGAACGCTGAGGGGTCTATACCACCCGTGAGAGTGGGATCGTCAACAATTGGAACAGCATGTCGTTGGATATTTCGGTGCGCAGGCTAATAAATGTGAACTGTACTCCATATGGGAACTAACATCATGAGTTTTAGAGCAATCAGAAGTTGCCCGGGGGGGGGAGTACCGCTTCGCTCTGTTCAGCGCACCGAGCTTTTTGGAGGCCATTTTGGCTTTAATTTCCAGATGATTAATATTGCAGCATTATCAAGCTGCTGTACATTGGATTTTTTTTGTAAAGATATTTATTACACTGTGTACGCGCAAAGTAATTATATTTCGACAACTGTATATGAATGTTATGACAAAAATGACAAAAAGAACCGCTGTGCGGCGGTAATAAGGTTTCTAGGATACAATTACGCATTGGTGTTGAACAGTTAAGCATACAACAGCAACCAAAATATTAAAACTGAACCCTACTCTATGGAACTCACACCTTAGGACTCCCTGTGTGTCCATGGTCTACCGCTGATCATGGGCCTCCTCGTGCACATTGTTTTGTGCATGAGAAATACATAGACTTAAAACGCCACACTGGCCAAGCACGTTGGCGAGTCCACTCTTTTAGAAATGGTGTTGTTCCCCAGGGCTTATGATTGTCCTATTCTAAAGCCTACCATCCTACATATTTCTATTTTAAGCCGGCTGACCGTGTGGTGTTGGCTGGTTTTAAAACACACACGCACACACATAAAGATGAAAATAAACTACTCAGATCCTAATAAAAACTTAAACGCTTGTCTTATATCGAAGCTATAGCAGATCCTACTATTGGTTAATTAATTGTATAAGCTGATTTTTTCTAATTCACGCAGGGCCAATAGAGTTCAAATTACCATTTTTAATCTTCTGTCCAAGTTTGTTGGGTAGTGTGTGTGACAAGTCCTTGTGTATGATCGTGCGGAGCGTGGTCCGCGGCACACGCAGCGCTACTGCGCGCCGACGCAGCGATAGCGCGGGGGCCGACTTCATTGACGCTTCCACTTGGGGCAGATGGAATTTGCTGCCAAATTGAATCATTATTCAGATCAATATGCACCATTCTAAAATTACCTATTGCAAGTATTGCTTCACACTGGAACACGTACCGGTTGACCGGTCGGCCCGGTCGAGGTGCATCGTGGACACTCCCCGTAGAGAAACACTTGCGCTCCCATTGTAGCAGCGTGTTCTTAGCGGGCGGTTCCCGGCCGAACCGCGCGCGGAAGTCCACCGTGATCTGCAAACGTATTCATTACAAATCGCGTTGATTATTTTATGGAAAAAAAATGACAGACACAGACAGTTCACCTGGTGGTAAGTGATTACTGTCGATATCCAAATTATATTAGGTAGTCGGATAAGTTCGCGGCCTTTTTATAGTGAAAATAATAAAGACTTTTTTGTATTACATAAATATTTATTGAACGGTATTATTGTTCATTTAATTCGCCATTTTTCTGGCAGAGCCATTATCCCATCGCTATACATTTTTTGGAGTTTCTGAGCGGAAAACTAATTTTAATGGTTTATACAGGCTTCTCTCGAATGTAATTTTACTTCATTTAAAGAATTTTATGAAGAGCGGAATAAATGATCTAATCTGAAGGTGCCATGTCTGGACTGTAGGTTGCATTAAAACTTCCCAGCCAACGTCTATAAATTCATTAATTCTGGACGTTTTTCTTCAAGTGCTTCTAGTGCTCAATCAACTGAACCATTTTTTTACAGTAGTTTTAGATAAAGCATCTTCTCCATAAATACCAGAAATCTTTTTTCGAGCATTAGAAGCATTCATATTCTTGTCGAAAAAAATATGTAAAACATATGTAATTTTTTCCTTATTACTAACGGCAAATGACTTGAACATTAGTGATGCAAGGGAATGAAACACTCGGAAGGTGAATAAATAGGTGTATCAAAAAAGTTACGGAGTAACTTAGAGGAGTCGGATCTGCAACCGGAGCAGGATTAAGTGAGTTAAAACACTGAAAAGTCTTGATTGAACATTGACTTTATCTTTTAGTCGATTGTTGGGTCTCCTCGGCGATGGGCGCATGGGCGACGACGACGAGTGTCATTTTGAGCGCGACGGGCAGCGTGATTGATCTGTCAGTTGGCCCTTGTCTTCCGCAACACTCGCTTCTACATGCACTTCCGGGCAATATTATTTTCGTATTTCGTCCGCGCAATATCGTGTTGTGGTGCAGCGAAAAAGTAATACGGTTTTAAGAAGGCAAATAAGAAATATGGTGTATGATCGTCTACTGTTTTATGAAACAAGAGGTTAAATAAATTGAATTACAAATGGAAACAGTAAAATAGACAGAGGCAACTAAAACTGGTGTTGCAGGTATCCGTGGGCGGCGGTAACACTTACCATCACGAGGGACCGCTTGCTCGTCCGCAAGTACATAAAAAAAAACTTCCATAAGTACTATGAGGTGTAGCATAAACTAGGGAGACTCGGGAGCTCCTCAATCCTTTAGAACACCTAGGATAAACAGGTCTAAAATGAAAACTGTTACATGCGGATAGTTTCGATCAGACTGCCATAAAAGGTTTATACACAATTACCATCTTGCTAATAAAGAATTGCCTGCCGCAGCCAAGCTTGTAAAAAAAGTTAATGGAAGTCATCAATGTTATAGTCAGAATGCAGTCTTCCATGGATAATTACTGAATTAGGCTTTAACCACCTGAAGCTTAATTCCAGAAAAACAGTTTTCTGTTCCTAACAACAGAAGAATTTTAATTGAAAACTTAAATGTTCCATTACTAAGGATTGAATACTTATAAAAACTATGTGATTAAAATTATTTTGTAACATTATTTTGTTTTTATTCAAAAAAACGATTTACGTTAAATATTAATTTATTATTTTGGAACTTATGAGAATGCAGGATAAATAAGTAAAAAATGTCTGTCCAAATTATTTTGTCCCTAAATCTAAGTGAACCCGGGTGGGTTCGCGGCGACTTGTTCTAGTTATATGTCGGGATTTGTAATTTCGGGATTGTAATTAGATAAAACTTTTAACTGGTAATTTCAATTTACCTCCATTACATAAAGTCAGCTGTCAAACGGTACATCACTTTCCTGCCAGTGATGCCAGAAATATAGCATGCTAAAGGCATATGTACAAAAGGGCTGCAAATGTTTCCGACTACCTATTATTATATAATGTTATTATCCATTGTATTATCCGCATTATAAGGAATGGACACTAAACTGGAATGGGAACAAACTGATATAATATACCTAGACTATGAGGAAGCTTTCGACAGATTCCCTGTAAGGGGATTGATACACTAACTAGAACACTTTGGCATTTGTGGGAAAATTCATATGTGGATAAGCAACTTCCTCACCAATAGGAAGTATGTAAGGATTTTGGCCCAATTGCTTTCATCTTATACCTTACAGAGATACGAGGTAACAAAAAGTGTGGTTATTGTTACTTTGGTGAGGTAACGTGAGTGCGCAGAATAGGCTGTGGGATTTTACATTCATATTTTCTCATTATTAAGAAATTCCTAGAAGTGACTGTAATCATCTCTTAGAAAAAAAAGCAGAATTATACTTGGCTCATGTTGGTTTTCGTGCGTTTCCTCTCATGCACCCAGACCGCTGCTACGAGTCTCTCCTCCACGGTGAAGTGTGACGTATCCACAGGTTCGCTAGTCGATTTGTTACTTTTAATAATTCTATTTGTAGAAGAAAGTTTGACATGAGCTTTGGTAGCGATAGTATTTTTTTTTGCGGTCAGAATTTGAGGTACAAACTCAAATTGGTTGTGTGTAGCGGTCGACACAGCTTGTTCCTGCACATTCGACTGATCATTGTATAATGAACCTGAATACTGTTGATATTCATTTTGATGCTGTTGATAAAGCGGTTGGTTGGATATTGTGTACATTTTCTCGAACCTTCTTTTGAGTAAAAACAAAATAAATAATTTATTTTAAACCAATCATAGTTTTATTTAATTTTTGATTTTGATTCAAAATGGTAACTGTCAAAGGCAAGTTAAACATTTCATTGATGACATATGTCATTGTGTACGTAAAAAAAGCGCCAATAAAAATATTGGGCATTATCTGGTATGAAAAAGCGCTTCTTCTTTACAAATCTATTTGAAAGGTTTTATAAAGTGGTGCGGTGCACAGAATGACTTGTATTTACGTAAAACCTATTTATTCGCCTTTAGGACGCCATGTCGTAAATTGGAAAAACGGTGTAAATTTTGGAAACCGCACTGTAGGCCGCGACTTTTTGCGATCAAGGAACTTCAAAGAAATGCGGATAAACCGGATAAATGGTAAAAATCCGAATTGGCATTATAAAGGTGTCCCAGATTGAACACCATATTTAATTTAGAAAAAAAAATAAAGTCTGTTTCTCTGGCTATGTGACATGTGATATCGTCCAGTTGGAACCACACTTAATCGAGGTCCATATCTTCCAATTGGTGTAAAAAAAACTGCTGTAGCATATTCCGATACCTCTCTATGCCTAAATATATACTGATATCTAAAAAAATGGCGTATGATCCCGCCGAACGAAACGGTGACTCTTTGAGGGTGCATCCGTTTTTCATGATTCTCATGAGGATTCTCCAAGCCCCAGACATGACAATTTTGCTTATTGACGTGTTCGTCAAGGTGGAAATGATGGTCCACTTCATACTGCTTTAAAATTCATACTGCGATGCTCTTTCCTGTAGCGTTCCCTAGTGACTAATTGCAACTGTCATATGTGACATCTATAAACAAACCAGAATTGCCAACCACCAAACAAAAAAAATGGCTCGAAATTTAAATCCGGCGCTCAATCTGGAACACCCTTTATTATTGTAATGAACGATCTGGCAATGAAGACATAGTATGGTGGTCATCATAGTGCGACAGACGCGAACTGTTGTTGCCGACTGACTGACTGGCTGCGATGAAGTAGTTGAATCAGTAGTGTTATATCCATAGGAGTAATTTGTGTTATTATATTTTCGTAATATTTTCCCATCCTTGCTTCCATTATTATGTTATTTATATAGATTTTTGCCATGATGACCTCTCGTTCCGTTTTTACTTTACATAGTTAAAACAACAAGCACCGCTAAGGACGTTATCAGGATTTTACCCAGGCAGTGGCAATGCAATTTTCAAGCCCTACGCCCTCAAGAGTCCTACAATGGTTGCGCCCATGAGCACTGCCCTGGGCCCTGGAAGTATTTTTACGAGTCAGGAATATTAATAAAAACCACAGAATATTAATAAAAACATTTCACTGCTTTATTGCTTGCACAGTTATTCCTTATAAATAAAACTATAAATAGGTACAGATACGTGGCGACTGTCATAATATTTTTATACAAAAAATCAAATAGGAATGTAAATTATGCCGCAGTCCCCACTAAAGCCTTAGTTTCAGTGAACGAAACCACCAAATCATGGCGAAATCAAAAACCATTACGCGGCGTAGGCTCCCCCCCCCCTACTTTCCACAATAACGAAATAAATAATAGCGCGTTGTAGGAACCGCGACAACGCCATCTATTGAGGACCTACATACAACATTCAATACGTTATAGTGAGGGGTCTAAAAGCAAAGGCGACAACAGTCTGCTTAGACAGTCTCCTTAGACAAGCCAACTGATGTAAAATTATTTAAGGTGTGTTACAAATGAGACAATTTATGTTTTTTAGGCCCAAATATATTTTCTGAACGCAAATAAATCATCAGATCTCAAGTTTGCAAAATCAAGAGATATTTGTTGATAATTGTGGCGTTTCTGTTTCTCAATAGTGGACAATGGCATATTTGTATCTAAACGTAACTGTAGGGGTAACTAAGAAAAAGCAGCAACAACTCTTCCAGTAACCAAGGAGCGGCCACATTGGACGGTGGCAACTTTGAAATTAAATGTGCACGGGACAGTGTCATTTTTTTAATATGAATCTGATTTTCAAACGCTGTTTCCTATGAGACAGTACCTACTTTGAAAGTAATCTCTAACAATTAGTTTAAAAAATATATATAATTTATATATTTTTATATAGTTTAAGTTTATAGTTTCATTTTGACTCTAAATGAAGATTAGCCTTTGCTTTTAGATCTCAAGTGTTATAACCAAACAGATTATTTATTTTTAAATACGTTTTTCTATACATGGTAAATAAAATTGCTTACATTTTAAACTGCTATCTGCTTCTTAGGAGCAATATTGGAAAGTTTTCTGTAACTAAATAGTCGTCTTCAAATATTACTGCAATATTCAGCTCAAATTCTGGAAAACGAAAAACAGTAATCATACCTAATCAAACTGTGACAAACAGAATTCTATGTAGATAAAAGCATTGACAATTTTTGCAATATGTATTATTCACACGAATATTTATGCAAAAGGGAGGGGGGGGGGAGAGCTGGTTTGTAATGCGTTTTTTATCCGTGGACTGTGTTTCCACTAAAGCGAAGATGAACGGAGTGGAATAGAGATATATAGTAATTAATCAATAGGCTAGCTTGAATTTTATAACCAATAATAATAATAACATTGAGGGGATTTAATTGAATGATATTTATACGTTTGCTGTTTGTTTTAAGTATTCGATTTCGCGAAATCTCTGATTTCGACATTTCCCTCCATTATATACATATTTAAAGAAAATATATTTCTTTCATTTGAGTTTTGCCGTGCTCCTCGCTGTCGGTAAAACTATCATAGTGTCGGTAAAACAGTGTAGGATATGGGAATATGGCGTCAGGTGAAGAGAATCGTGCTGACTGTCAAATATTGTAAGTCAAGATCAGTAAGACTACTGTAAATAATAAATTGTAGAAAGGATTGAAGAATAAATTTTATATGTCGTTTCTTTGTATACCGAAGCAACACAATATAGTTAGTTTCATTTGACAATCCTTAACAAGAGAAAATAATCGACATTATACATATAATAAAATGGAAAGAGAGCCGTGTCTATAATTTAAATATTTAAGACTAATTCTTGTCTTTGTCTCGTCTTGGAATTTTTGTCTGTCTGTCTGTCTGTCTAAACGCACATCACATTTATTTATGGTGTGCTCATCATAAATAAAATATTTAACAGGTCTGAATATGCGTGGTGTGCTCACCAATTTTGAAGTTGTGCGTGGTGGTGGTGGGGCAGGTGAAGAGGCGCGGCAGCACCATGTGCAGCGGTATGTCGCGCGCGCGGCACACTTCCCCATCTCCCACCTGGATGTTCTGGATCTCTGTCGCTGACACACGAACGACTGTCTTAATTAATTCTTTTCTTTCTTTTCATATATGGTAATGGTGCAATTAGCACATTCTGCCATTCTAGTATCTATATCTTTTATTGTACGCGCACCTCCGTCTCAATTATGAGCAAAAGTTTTACACGGGACAACAAAACCTTACATGTTTGTTTGTTAAACTTTTAACTTTTTCTTTACGTGAAAGCGGTTATATAAATATATTTTAAATTCGTTGACATGTTTCGGTTTTGCGTTATTTTGGTGACACGTTGTATAGGACAATGGAGGCAGGAGAGCAGACAGTCCACCCGGTGATAAATGAATACTGTCATCCAGCCACATCCGGGATACATGCCAACCATCAGTCAAAAATGGAAAACGTTGGAACGTCCCCGAGATTGGCGCTTTGAAAAATTAAAGAGTGGATTTGGGAAAGTGCAATCATTAAATAAACATAAAAAAAAATCATTGAGCTTTTACAGTTTTGGGGTTTCTATGGCATAACACATTGATTTTGTTTCTCAGTTTATCGCCCAATCTTCAGCTGTGGTGTAACAGTGCATGTTTTTGTAGCACAAAATAAATAAAACAATAAATGGCTGCAGTAACTCACCATCCCTGGAGTATCCCTCTGCGCAGCCGCAGGTCTCCACCCGGACCAGTTGCAGATCTATAGACTTGATCGGCACTGAACACTCGTCCACGCGGATCTGTTAATGTATATATTTTAGATAATATACAGGTGTACAGTTACTAATATAGTAAAGGTATTTAGAATCCATGTTTTCAAGTTACTGGAATCAGTATTCACGTTCAGTATTGCCTGGAAGAGATCGCTTGAGCGATATGGCCGCCAATTGTGTCCTAAGTATCTGTATATTTTGTTTTTGTGTACGCAATAAAGAGTATTATTCGTGTAGCTTGAAAACATGCTTCCTGCTCATAAAATGTTACACATATTTTTGTATAATAAAACGTAATTTTTTTTGGGCTTTGCATTTAGCAATGCAATACAACCAGCCCTTCCAGTATTCACTCCTGTACATGGGCCTGCTCGTGCACATTGTCTTTTGCATGAAGAATGTACTTTTTTTAATATACATATTTGTTACGCACAAGCGTGCATGTTTCGGAACGCAGCCACTGCAGTGACTGACGTATATGTCAAAACCTTCAGTTGTGTGGAACAGGGAACTACACATACGTGAATTGATCTCGAATAAACTACGGATACATATATAGTCACTACCACATTTCATTTTACCACAATTCCCGGCCACAAACACAATAATATTTAAGTAGGCGGACGAGCAAGCAGTCCCACGAGATGCTAAGCGTTACCGCCGCCGATGGACACCTGTAACACCAAGAGGTATGCAGGTGCGCCGCCGACCTTGCAATATCCTATTCACAGCTTTCTTGAAGAACTCTATATCGTGGTTTAATGGAAAGACCTCTTGAGGCAGTTCGATTCGGATAACTTGATGATCTTAAAATGCCACACTGGTCAAGCAGGTTGGCGAGTGGAGCGCTTGCGGTAGCGGTTTCGATATCCCTTAGTCGCCTTTCACCACACTCGCGGGAAGAAATGGAGTGGTGCCATTCTATAGCCGGCCAACACCACACGGTATTTAGCAAGTAAAGTTTCAGAAACTCTAAAAGGAGGTGCAACATCTCCCAAGATGTTGCACGAGTCCATGAGCGGCGGTGACCACTTAACACTACGTGGCCCGCCTGCTCGTCTATAATCTCTGCTATTAAAAAAATCATATCAAACTGAATCGCAGAATCATTTTTCTATAAGTTAATTAATGGTTCTAAGAAATTTAGAGACAAGAAGTCCAGTCACCATGTTCGTAAGAGTATTGTCACAGTAGTAAGTGGATAAAACTGTACGTGTAACGCTTACCTTGCCAGTGAGTGGTTTGTCGAGCGCGCACACGGTGGAGTCGATCTCGGCATATACCTGGAACTGCGGCATGTGAGCGCGCGCGCCGCCGCCGCCGCCCGCCGCGTGTACCGACGCCGGCGTCACCTCGCAACGAACCGGCTTCACGGGGGCTGCCTCTTGCTGGACATACATTATCATACCATACCATCAGCCTATGTCTTTCCACTGATGGATATAGGTCTTTCCCAAAGCTTGCTACTACACACGATCCCCGGCACTTCTCATCCAACCACCAATGGCGAATTTCTTTAAGTCGTCGATTCACGTGGCTAGTGTGCGTCCCACACTACGCTTCCCAGCCTCCATTAGAGGAATCGTCTTCCCGAACGGCCATCGGTCCTGCTGCATACATTAGGTACTTGTTGACAATAGACAGAGCCGTGATAATACACATGCATGTTACTCACACAAAAGCAAGTATCTTGCAAATGTGTGCTACTCTGGCATGTGTATTCAGATCTTGTCAGTCAGAAATATGCCTTTTAATAGCACGCCAGTAGATCACAAGTCGTTTGATTCTCTGCATGCGTGTGTCCGCCGCGGGGAAGCGGGATAAAAAACTCCATTATGTAGTTTTCAGCTAGTACCCACGAAATGAAACTGTCATGGTTCTTACTGGCATGTGTATTGAGTCTTCATCAGTTGCTAGTTATTGGTATGCAAGATACAAGTACACGTGTATCACGGCCTTAACTCACTAAACATCCTAGGTTGAATCTGGGTTAAATATGAATTGGTTAGTGCTGCAAAATTTTAGATTCGAGCTTTTAAACATCAAACTAAACATTTGAAGATTATAATGTTTACGAGCGTTTACGCTTACGTCATAATAGGTTCATTTGCGTTTACTCAGCACTCCAGCGTCGAGTGTTCAGCGCTCATTATTACAACACTATAATTGATGTTGAAACTGTATCTGTCAGAATGTAGATGTGGAAACGGTACAAAGGAATTCATAGATACATACAGCGGGGGATAGGATGGGATGGGAATGGGCTCTGGCATATCTTACTCACTACCGAAACACGTACATACATTGGGGAAATACGATAAAGTAAGTGGTAACTGTGAGAGAGGGCCAGTGAAGTGCGCCCAGTGGCTGTGGGAATGCAGTATGCCCTCTCCCCCTACGACTTTAACACTTATCGCACAAAGGCATCTTCAAGAGAAGAAAAATATAATGACGGTGATGCAATCAAAGAGGAGAATAAACAAAAACTGAACAGAATAGATAATGGAAGTTGTATTAAAAATATTCAGTGTGACAGCTATTTATTCCTAATATGTATCCTATAAGTAAATTATCAATG
Source organism: Sesia bembeciformis (assembly GCA_943735995.1). NCBI lineage: Eukaryota > Metazoa > Arthropoda > Insecta > Lepidoptera > Sesiidae > Sesia > Sesia bembeciformis. Next base: position 202,768 of record OX031041.1, read on the forward strand.
TATTATTATTATTATTTATATAGATAAATTAAGCTTTCCTGTTTAATAACTTCTGCACCTGCTTCAATTTTTCACATTTAACAAACGTAAACTGATAAAGAATGCCTGAAGGCATTGAGTCCGCCTCTGTACAATATACTGCAAAAAGTGTAAATAAATAAATAAACTGTACATTTGTACAAGACACGCTTGCTTACCTGCCTATACTGTACAAAGAACTGACAGCTAGCATTCAATGGCTTATTGAGAAACGACCTCTTCATACTGCACTTGAGATTGTACATGATGTTAACAAACACTCCATGGTAGGTCTCGAGCAGGCCCGGATATCCCGGTGACACGGCCTGCCGTGCCACCAGGGGTATCTCAAACGGTATCTCTGTCACACCAGCTGGAATTTTGCCCGCAGGAGCCAGTTCCATTGATGTGTTTATTAGATTTATTGGCTGAAAAAGGAAATAATTCAAATGTCAATCTTATTCCATGCACAGCATGAATAGCAGGGAGAAACGTTGAAACTTTAGATTTTTATGAGCGCCTCTCCTCAATTAAGGGTAGTTTTTTTTTAAAGGAAGACTGGTGGTAAGTGGATATTGTCACCCATAGACATCAGCAGTGACGTCAATTTTAGTCCAGAATTATGTAGATGTAGGAGTAAGATTTGAGAAAATGGGGAGGGATAGGAAATGCGGTTCATCCGCACAGAGAGTTATTACTGTATACAGGTGCATACTTCAACACATTTCATACAGCAAACACAGAAATATATATTTTTTTAATAACTATAACTAGGTACCTTAGTTTAATAAATAGTAATAATAAATACTCTTTATTGCATACAATTGGTTATTACATGTGCACAAATAATAAACGACAGAATACAATAGGTGACTTCATTGCTTAAGGCGATCTCTTCCAGGAAACCTTAGGATAGAGAAAAATAAAAGGGATACAGGTAGTGCAAACAGACCAAAATCCACAGATGGATCACGTTCAATATGTACTTATCGATAATACATATAGTATAAATACATATAATAAATAAATAGCTTAATAATATATAAATACATACATACATATCTACATCTACACTGCGCCCAATATCAATTCACAAATAAGAAACAAAAACGTAGCAAGAGGAAAGCATTAGGTAGAGAAAGGAAATTGAAATCTAAAGGAACTAACTAATAGAATAATTATTTCTAACTTGCCTTTTAAAAAGCCTTTTAGTTTAATACTTAAAGGCTAAGAAAGTTTAATACTTTCTTAGCCTTTGTATAGAATGTGTAGGCAAAGTATGTTACAGTTACAGAAACAAGTAAGATGTGATACATTATTTTATCTAAATAGACTGAATATTAAATACTTCTATGAATGAAGCAGCTCCGTGATTTTTATGTTCCCGCAATCCTATCTATATTAATATAATAAAGAGGTAAAATAGCGTGTTTATTTGTGGGTGGGGGGTAATCTCTGGCACTGAACCAATTGATTTAAAAAATTTTTTTTCACAAATACGAAGCTACATTATCCGTGTCTAATTTCATTTTCATTTTGGAAAAAAGAAAACTTATAAACCTATTTATAAGTCTAAACTAAAAACTTATAAGTCTATTATATTATCGCTAAGTACAATTGTATATGTTAACTCGGAATGTTTTGTTCTAAACTCATCCATTTGCATCCATCCATCCTCATCCATCAATGGTAAGGAATTGAGAGGGTATACACTAGGTACTATGATGACACACTTCCAATGGCAAAAACTTTCGACTTCTATATAAAATAAGGAATATATGAGACATTCTAGATAACTTTTGATACCTTGATACTGTTGGAAAATGCTTCAAATATGCCGACATTCTTGGTGCTGAGCTGCAGGTTGACGGAGCCCTCCATCAGCAGTGAGAGTCCCTCGTGTCGCACGTCGCTGTTGCTCTCCACCACAGCCACGCCCGCTATTATCTCCTGCAATGAACATAATAAATAATTTCTACATTATAACAGTGACTACATAGAATGGGGTGGCGATTTCTCCCAACCATTTGTCCAAATACATTCCTACATCGTTTGCATATATCTATACTAATATAATAAAGAGGTAAAATTGTGTGGTTGTATGTTGGGGGTAATCTTTGGAACTACTGAACCGATTTCAAAAATTCTTTCACAAATAGGAAGCTACATTATCAGTGTCTAATATAGGCTATATTTTATTTTAAAATTTTGAAAAAAAACTGATAAAGAAACATAAACCGAAGCGAAGCGAGGGCAGGTCGCTAGTCGCGAATATACATGGACGATAGTATCTAATGGTGGACTGATGCTCGTATACCTCCTTCTTACTATCAAGTTTTTCTGCAGTAAATCGACATCTAATAAAGTAGGTAAACTTAAAAATACAATTTTACATTAAAATATATGTTTACCCCTTCATGATACACTTTACTAGCTCTTTTGAGGTTAATAGTGAGATTTGTTGACATAATTATTTTGTATTTGATGTGGAATAATAATGAAAAAGTCACTTTTAAAATCAAATATAAAATAGGTATTTTTAATTCTTGAGGTATAAAAACAAAAATAAACACATTGTTGACATTAGAGATGAGTAGCTCACGAGTTCCCTTCTGAAAAAAATACTCTATACTCACGAGTGAGAGATAAACCTCGTGAGTAAATTTTTATCAAGCTCACGCTTTCTTTTAGGTATATGGTATGCCTAACCTTCTTATGGCCCTATTGACCTTTCAAGAGTCACCGGCCATGTATGCTTTAGGGCGAGCGCAGAAGGCGCTGATCCAGGAGCAAAAAGTGTGTGCAGCAACGAGCCTAAGGGCTCACCCGCCGGTAGACCGGCTGAAGGAACGGACCTCTGCCGTTGCTTTGAGAGGATACCGTGGCATCGCGAGTCTGCAAGAAGCGCCCAAGCACGTGCCAATACCTGGTAAAAGTGTTGGCTGAAGGTCGATGTGTGTTGTCGGCGTAGGGAAGGTACGGCTTGGGTGTATTGCAAGGAACTTAATCAACAAAAACAAGTACAGTATGGGCAGGTGAATCAAAAATGTAAACGACGGAAGGTAGACAGAATTTGTTTGTCAATAGCAACAACACTTTCACCCGCCTCCGCAGTCTCGCCACGAACATGGTTCATGTAACTGTACTGAAATATCGGCTATAATAAATAAATAATAAATTGTGAGTAACCCGTTTACATAACAATTATCAATCTAAATACTATGTTGCTAATTTAAAACGACGACTTTCACAGTAAGATGCAGATCTTATTAGATCTTATTAGGATGCGATTGTTAGATGTTCGCAGGAACATTGTCTTCCTACTAACAGCGAAGCCAGCGAAAGAGTCATTCACTCGAGTCTCTCGCTCAGTCGTTCTTTAAAATTGAGCAACTGGGCTCGATGACTGATATATCCTTATCTTTCAGTGATAATATAATGTTCACATCTCTAGTTGACTGTTGTAGTCAGTTGTATTTAGTTATGTCAAACCATAAATTCGTGTCAAACGATTGTCATATCAGTCATTCTCTTGTAAATAAATAAACCCCACACCTATTTTCCCGTCCGGGTATCGACTAACCGGTTTCAACTATGAGAAGATAAAATGTCTTTAATCAAAGCAGTCAAGTATTAGAATATTTTAGAAAATAAATTTCTTTCATTTTAAATCTTGTCTTAATTGTTTTTAAACTTTTGTGTGCACCTAAGTGCAAAACAAATTTTAACGTCTGTGATTTTCTATTGCAACACAATCACATTCAGTTGTCAAATTCAGTTGAATAGAAATATTTAGTTCGCCCGGTCGGATGCAAACTCTGTTGATTTGAATTTACGATTTTATTTATGTTTGTTATGTTTCTGAATATTTAATCGTGTGTTACTATTTTTATTAGTGTAGATTTATTTATTTACCGCCTTATAAGGTCTTAATTTGATTCGGTTTATGTTCTGTGGATCGATTTGAACAGGTGATGCCGAAGATACGTACTCTCTGGATGGATCGATATCGGTGACTTTGAATTGGGCTTTTATTTACGCCAAACAAGAGCGTGATTGGAAATGGAGAAGTCAGCAAGACCACGGACAGCCCTCAATGAGTGTGTGAAAGTGGTAGTGCGGTGTCGGCCGCTCTCCGAAAAGGAGAAAAATGAGGGTTACGAGGAGGTAAGACGTTAGTCGTTATGTTGTTTATATTGGGTGTTAGGGCTGCGCAGACTTGGTGCGTCGACTCGACCCGATGACGGAGCGTCTGGAAACTTTATTTATGATGCCCCTTGTTTTTATGAGGGCGCCAGCACGCGATCGTGGTCACTGATTACTGGAGCGAGGGTGGAATCTCGCGTCGCCTTTAGAATTGCGTGCCGATAAATTAATTAATGTTTTGTAGGGTTTTAAGGAACTTTCGATACCTTAAATATTCGGATACGATGCTGGCGTGATTCACGAGCGTGGGAGGTGCCCGCACGCGAACTTGCAAATTTACGCCTATGCATGGAACGAGACGAATGAATCAGTTCTGTGTTGCACCAGACCCTTAATAATAAGCTAATAAATAATTAATAACAAAAGAGCAGTAGCATTCCTAAAAACTAGACTTCCTTGAAGAATCTAGTTGTTATGTAGGTAGTTACATAAAGCCTCTTGACATTGCTGATGTCCTTCAAACTGTCCACAAGACAATAAAAATTAGACTATCAACATGCACTGTTGAATTGCAACTACATTTTTAATACAAAAGTTGGTTTGTTTGTTACCTAATAACTTTGAAACAAATCTACAAATTGTAGCTTTGGCATCCATATATTCTATGGGATAAATTAACCCACAGGTTAAACCTAATTCCCCATGGGTGGAGCCACAGGTAACAGCTAGTCATTTATTATGAAAAAGAAAACCGTAAATGAAATTAATCTTCCATTATGGCATTTGTGGATAATGATGATTATCATGTTATATTTGCTCTGGTTACTGTTAACTACAAATGTGTTATGTCATGCACAGTAAATGTTTCCTCAAACTTGTACTTGGGTGGATGTTCACACAAATTAATGTGACTAGAACACGGCTAACTGAGTGTTTGTATGATTACATTTTTTTATTTTATAAATGAGATATTAAGGTGATTTTAAAGTTCATATTCATTGCTCTAACTGAATTGAACTAAGCTCTAACTAAGCTGAATTGACCTATAGTGTAGTTACTGCTTCCTAGTGTGAGGTGTATCATAAGTGCACTTGCAGATATTTTATAAATTATCTGAAAAAATCCATGTTATTTTCTGTTGTGACTTAAAAGAAATCTTAAAACAATATAACATAATTTTTCATTGCCTTACTTAAATTTAAAACAGATGTTAGAGCTTGTTCCTATTTAAACAGAATCTTGAAACAATCAAATTTTAGTTTAGAAAATTTTAATCAGTCATAAGTCTATAGCTGTAATGTTCCTCTGCTCAGTTAAAGTCACATCTAGTTTTTTATTGCATACTTTTGCCCACAATTTCATTTGTGTGGTCTACATGATTGCCGGTTGATCCAGATTACAATCTATCTATTTGCAAAGTTTTAATGAAATCAGTTCAGCCATTTTTTAGTAACAGACATCCAAACTTTTACATTTATAATATTGTTTGATTTTGTATACATTGTATGTAATCAGTTAATATTTACAATTTAAATTTTAATAAAAAGAACAGAAATTTATTTCTACCCTGAAATATTATAAATATTATGAATAATTTAAATAATTGTAAATATTATAATTCTAATATTTTTAAATATTATGAAATATTTATAAGATATAAGTAGATCTTATAAATATGTAAGATTTTTATCCAAATATGCCTAGTCAATGCAAGTTTAAGTACAAAAGCCTCTTGTCAACCTTATAACACCCACAACAAATTGAAGAATTTTAATGAAGAAATGAGTATTTTCAAAGTTATGTTCACAAATATTAAAGATTATATTAATCTATATACAGTGAAGACATTATTATCCGGACCTCTGTTATACAGATTATACTTAGTAGGTAAACATCAATTATATTTTGAAATGGCTTCTATTTAAAGGAAAAGCAAAAGCAAATCATGATCACCAAAATATCGTATTTTTGAATAACACAAATAAATAATTTACTAAGAATTATTGAAAATAAATAAACTAATAAGAAAGTCATCACTAAGTGACAGTCGCTTTGGGGGGCTCCTATTTCTTTTTTTTTTAATCTTAAACCAACCTTAAATTTTCTGCCATCCATATAGTGAAGATGGGAATAATCATCGAAAAGTGATGTAGAAACCGAAAAATGAACCTTTAGAATATTTTTTAGAACCTTAGAACCTTTAACCTTTAGAACCTTTAGACAGATGCAGTTTTCAGTTACCTCAGTTCAGTTCCTCGAAAAACACTATCTCTTCTCTATATATATAAAATTCTCGTGTCACAATGTTCGTTCCCGTACTCCTCCGAAACGGCTTGACCGATTCTCATGAAATTTTGTGAGCATATTGAGTAGGTCTGAGAATCGGCCAACATCTATTTTTCATACCCCTTAGTGATAAGGGTTGTCCACCCTTAGCGCCATCTGTTGGGCAGCCACAGCAACGCGTGGCCGGGCACAGCTAGTAACATATAAAACACTAAATTATGACAAAAAGAAACCAATTAGTAATAATTTTAGTGAAAGCAGTTTAAAGAAAAAACTAGGACAGAATCACTACTACATGTTGCTAACAAAACGTAGTACCTACACTTTACGATAAAGAAATATATAAATACATACAAATGGTATAGAACTAAAAATAATAATAGCAGGCGTGTAATAAATCTCGAGCGTAAAGTAGGTGAGCTGTAATGTCCAAAGTGTTCCATATTTAGGCATAGATCATCTGGGCGGCGCGCGCGCAGTCCGCGGCCTTCTGCTGCCCTATCCGAGTGATCCATGCACGTAATATTATATAAAAATAAGGTGAAAATAATGAAAAGCTATAGAGCTTCCGGTTTTATCAAGGAAACTTGTATCGAATGTAATTACCGTACCGTAACCAGCCTTTTTAGTACCTATACACGGTCTATTCCAGCGATGTATAATACACCGCTGGACACGGACCTCTTCATGCACATTGTCCGAGCGGGTTAGCGAGTCCACTCTTTTAGAGGTGGCGTAGTTCCCAAAGGCTTGTAGTAGCCGCTTTGTTATTCCTTAGTCGCCCTTTGCGACACCCACGGGAAGAGATGTGGTGGTGGCATTCTAAAGCTGGCTCCACACTACACGGAAATATAATTAATAAATGAAATAATTTATTTTACCAAAACAGGTAATCAAAATATGGTGTTATAATAAACACATTTGTCCCGTCATGTTTTGCCTCAATTGCCGTGTAATATTAAACGTCACAAATACCACCCTAAATCGGTACCTTTACGTACTCTAGGATACACAGAAGGCTACCCTAAAAAGCATTAATGTGTCGAGGATGTCCATGTGCAACAGTACCTACTTACCACCACATGGACTGTCAGTTCGTCTATCGCCTTCTTTCTATAAAAAAGTTACGAACATTAGGGAGTTTAGGAATTTCACCAGATCGCCTTATCTTTGGTTGCTGCCTGTTTAACTGCAGTTACACTAAAAGAGCATAACGACTCCGAGGAGAATTTCAACTTGTACAATACTACGGCATTTGATGCATTTTGGGCGCTTAAAAATTTACGCAGGCTTGACGTGAAAGTCGACATAAAAGTTAAATAATTTAAGAATTGCTAAATGAGAATTAGGGATATCAAGGACCTGGACAATTAAAGATAGGAAATAAGAATAATAATAATCCTGAAATAAGTAAGACCATCTTTGTACAACCAATCGGTATCACTCTATTAAGTCCCACTGCAAGCCATTGGCCGCGCCCCGCAGTCAAAGGAGGTTTGAAAGCTTTAAAACGCCGTACCAACCGCTGCAAATTGACGAGTTCACTCTTTTTTTTCGAATTTATTATTAATCCCTTGGACTAATTTAGGCCCCAGTGGCCTTCCAAGAGTCACCGATTATAGACGTTGTGTTGTTGTTCAAACAACACAACCCGGAGACGCGTGTAGTGAGTGCGCTGAGAGGTCACTCCACAAACAACAGTTGTTCCCCTTCGCTTTGTATAATAAAAGAAGAAAATCGTTGTGAGTTTTTTTGTGGCACCAACGCTTCGGCACACCATATTGTTAAAGAAACATTTTGAATCTCCAGTGCCGATCGAAAAATACACTCGCAACATTTATCTAACGGTAAATAAACTAAATACATAAAAACGTGTTGAATTCCTGCAAAAGGGGCTACTAATTCAACTTTGATTATGTTATTTCTTATCGGTGACACAAACATTCGCTACTCCGGCATCTTTGTGTAGCATTACAAGTTTTTGCGCGGTGAAACTAGCGGCTTGCTTGAGCAACGGTATGCAACTGCTTCCATTACAATGCATTTTGATTGCAATTTGGAAAATTTTCGAACAAATCGACCTTGGATTAATAGATTAACAATCATTTCAAAAAGTTTCTGAAATGTTTTAAAAAATTCCAGTGACCACAAATTACTTGAATTTTTTTCGTTAGATATATATTATTTCGAAATTCTGCATTAATGTGGGTAGATTGTATTAAGACCACAGTTATTATGATTAAATTAGGCACATGTGTATCTTAATATATTGTATAAAAATTAATGTTTGTTTGTTTGTTTGTCTTCTATGCGTTCCTAAACCATTTATCCGATTGCGATGAAAATTTTTGTGAGTTGCTGTGCGCACGCCCGCCAAGGTTTCTGAATTAGAAGACCACGCGAACGAAGTCGCGGGCAACAGCTAGTTAAATAAAACTAATGCGTTATTCTTTATACTCACCTACATTTATACTGAAAGAATCAATGACACTATAGAATATACATTTGAAAGAAAGTTATGTCAGTTTTACGAGAAATTCCGAAGAACATGTCTAGTGGCGAGATTTGGGAGAGGTCTATGTCCAGCAGTGGACACAAGCTGATGATGTGTAATGCCCATAAGTGGACAGTGATATGAACCAAAAGTCCTTAATATTGAAGTATCACCTTTGGCCTTGAGAGTTGTGACAGGCATCAGGTAGTTGCAAAACGAACGTGAATTAACTAAACTTAAATAACGAGATATGTAGAACGGCATAGGGGTAAAGTACCACCAACGACACTGTTACCACATGGATGATAACAACGGAAAGTGTGCGAGTGCGTGCAGCCGTGAAATGTCACCGTTCTTTACCACTTGCCCGTCAAATGGTCCTCAGTGGTGCATTGCTGGAGGCTCAACTCTTAACGCAAAAACAACAAGGGATTACGACTTTTATTTTGTTATCAATAAGACATAGAAAATGAAAGGTTTGCAATTAATGTAAGGCGACCAGTTAATTGCCTATTTTTTAAGTGTACAACTTATATTGTCAGATAATGTGACGGATGACCACAGATCATACTTTTCGATATAATTACGTGAATAATGTGGTCAGAGCTCGCCAAGTTGCGTTTACGCAACAATCTTGTCAACTTTGATGCGTTCGTTAACAACTCGCTCACCGCTGATCAAAGCACATAAATAAACACAGAAAGAACTTCAGGTAATAGTTAGTCAATTAAATTTAATTGGTGGTTTTTGCACGAAGTCAAATGTACACTAAGACAGAAGTAAAACAACGAATTTTCGTTTAATTTAAACGTTTAAAAAAGAAAAAAATATTTTTAGTAAGACCTTATTAAGTTTACTATAGGTTATTTTAGTACTTTTTAAACAGCAAATAGTCAATTTGGACATCTTCGAAATTGTAAACATTTAGTTCATTTACTATGCGAGTTCAACATTTACTTAACCGCAATAAACCCATTTATGTAAATAATATAAATTACCTATGTACCTGTAGGTAGCGAAGCGCCCGACGGAACAGAAATGGTACGAGCGACTGTCCACCAAAACACCAGTGGACAATAAAAAGTTTGGCGTCCAATTACAGGTCTGAATTTCCAGCTAGCTAAAATAATCCACGGGACACCTTGACAATGACGCACTAACACGACGTGGGCAGACGTCACTAGGTTAAAGCTTGGGTTAGACTAAAGATACGTTGCCAAAAATCGGTCGCGTCACGTCTTCCAAAATACAGATGTTTTTATTGTATGGATATTCGCCGACCGATTTTAACGTGTCTTGTATGCTCTAGGTCTAATTAATCCATTAAATTGTGGGTTTGGTGTAAACAGTTATGCTTTAGATTATGATCCTAAGTTGATAGTTGTTTAACTTGGTGGTGGTTCAATTACTGCTGTTCACATGTCAGGAATCCATCGCTCACGACAAATCGATCAACCGAAATGATGTGCCATTATTATTATTCATTCATTAACATCATTAACACGCATAGGAAGTGCAGCACTAGCGGTTGATTAATTTTACCATATGTGGGTGTAAAGGAGACAATTGTTTTTAAAGTAGGTAGTAGTTCTAGTACTTTAGTTTTTAAGTCACTAACATGCCTCATAGAATTAGCAAACTGAAATCGTATTGGGTGGGCCAAAACTGCTACAGCATCCACAAACGATGGGAGTACTGGCCAGGTAGATTGATGAAAAGAGCGGAAGATCGTATTTGGTGACGAGCCATGGACTTAAGAACATCTCTAACAGACGTAAGCTGTTGATACTATTGTATGATCTGAAGACCCATCTTTAGATGACAACGTCATTTTCCCGTAAGATGACGTCGGGGAAATGACAGCAGACGAGTATTATCTAAATTCGACTGACAATTCTTGCTAGTTCCATTCACTGACTTGACTTTCCGATTACAATTAGGTAGAATTTGCAGTCATACGATAACTGTGTAAAAATTATGACTAAAAAGTATTATTCAATGGGAAGTTTCCATCTCCACACTTTCCGCAACGAATGAAACTTTTTGGGTATAAATATATTTTTTAATCTCTATTTTTGTCACAAATTTAAGTCTAAAGGCGATTAAATCATCTTTTGATAAAACTTACGTATATTGCTTCTCTTTACTGAAGACTATCCTTCTATAAAGGAGATAAAGACGAAAAACTATCCCCAGGGAAAAGTGTTTCATTCACGTTATCGAAATGTCTATTCCGTTTAGGTGTTAAGTTTTGTTACCGGAATGTCCAGTCGGTTCGTTGTGTACTATTCCCCGAATGTTCCATTCCTTGAATGTCCCTTCCTCTTTCGCTATCGGTGTTACGTAGTCCATGTTAAAAAAATAAAGTATAATATGGTCTAACATAAGATGGAAATTTATTTTTTATTGTCTTTTTAAATGTGTGAGGGTGGGCCGAATATGTTTTTTGTAAATGTAAAAAAGCTTATCAAATATATTGCAATTGGATTCTCCTTTTTCTGTTGAAATGGCTAAAATAGGACATTCAAGGAAAAGGACACGGTGAAAAGGATATTCAGGGCGAGGGACACTTGAAGATAGGACATTCCAGTAGCAGGACGTAACACACTTAAACGATCGATCGATTCCTTCGATGGTAAATTAAAAGTATATTCATAAAACAGTAAATTAAAAACGAAAGTATATTCATTTTGAAAATGTTACAGGGTAGAAACTTTAGTAATTTAAGTAAAGAGCTAATACGCTTCACTTCAGCTAATACGAGTATCACAGTATGTGTTGTTTTAATCACTAACGGTTGGGGGGGCTTTGTAACCTTTAGGGGGCTGGTTTACATTGGTAGTGTTAGCAGTAGTGTCTAGCATACTTTTTATCCAAATCACTACACTTTAGCATTGCTGGTAGTGACCGTCTACACGAGGCTAGAGTGCACTATTCCACATGTGCTATCCACTCTACTCTACCGGACACTGTATTTAGTAGTCTACTTCCACTATCTCAATGTGGTTACTATTGAGATTGGTTACGGTACGCAACCATGGTACGCACTCTACCTCTGTACTCTACTACTAATACTACCAGTGTAAATCGGGCTTTAACGTCAGTATTAAATTTTCCACCCTGAAGCCCCTTGACCTAAATACAGATGAAAACCGTATTCTGACACTCTAGAATAGTGGCTTTGAACTCGCTTTTGAGATACTGCTTCAACAATTTAGTTAATTGAAACATGGTCTCGGGATTGGTTCAGTTTAAGTCGCCTTTGTTGGTCGATTATTCAATCGGGATACCTAAACATTTCAGTGGCAGTAATATCTCGTATGTGTATGCAGGTGGTTCAAGTATGGCCGGAGCGAGGCGCGGTGCAAGTATACAACCCCAAGGGCCAGGACAAGCTGTTCACATACGACGCCGCGTACGACTGCACGGCGGATACACAGACCATGTACGATGAAATGGTAAGTTAACTTTTATGGAGTTTGTCTAGTTTGTTTGTGGTGGAACGCCTTGACCTAGTCATTGTTGGAGCAAAGTTTCGCAGGCGTAAAACGCTTCTCGGAGGTCAGAATAAAAGTCAATAAACTCTCAATGATGACAACGACTGTGTATAGCGAAGAAGACTCAAACGTAAACAAGGCTAGGGTATTACCTGGGCTATTTAATGCCAAGTTCTTTACGATAAAAAGAATGATCATGCAACGTTTGTTCAGTTTGTTTTCTTCTAAAAGAATAACATCCAGCACTTACAAGACCTTATAAGCATTAAGAAGACAAAACAGTATATATGTAAACCGGTCTTTTAATAAACTACTTACCATAATAAGTTGTTTTTTATCATATATATACTTGTAGTTGATTAGCGTGCGCAAACAAGCGATCTACGTGATGTTTACAAACATACATAGAAATGATGCAGACTGCTTTTTGGAGATTGATGAAAAAATATATACCAGAATGTATTGATAGCATTTGACGTTAGAAGTGAATTTGTAGATTTAGATTTACGTTAGCGGCCAGTTCTTAGGGATTTAGTGGCAAGAAGTCCGACAAAGCACCTACTATACTCGTAAGAGTATTGTTATAATCATACTGCCGTGATTGCCATTAGCTCCTGAATCTCCGAACTTGAATTACGATCGGTTTAAAGCATTCTTATTATTACCTAACAACTCTTTCATTAATTAAAATAACACCTAATTAAGTAGGTACATAATTAGATAATGGAAACGTTATTCGTTTAATTATGTACTATGTGAAAACGAATACCGAAACTGTTTAACACACGTTCAACTGAAGATATTAAACCGTTTATAATTACGTTCATTATGATTTATATTCTGTGTGCCGGTTGGCGCGAAACATTCGTAAATATATCGAGAGAAACCGCGCTTCCTCGCAAAAAAACACATTCTTGCTGTTACGCACACAACACCCGCTACTGTCGTGCTGCCAAATGCACAGCATATTGCCAAAATTATCTGAACATATACGAATAGTAGAGAATACAAATATCTTTATTCATTGCTACAAATACAAATATTCAGATCAACTTAAGACCTTTAAAACATGCACGAATATACAAAAAAAACAATAAAATATATCTGTAGCAGTAAATCGGACGCAACTCAGCCTATTGCCGCAGGTTCAGACTAGGCTGACTCGAGCGCTGATTTTCAGTTAGGGCCGTTTCACACAGGGCCGCAGGGGTCGCAGAAGGCAACTCAGGTGCAAAACAACGACATGATTTAATTTTATTATTTCTTATACAAGTATGTATATCTAAAATAATACAACAAAACATGGTGTTTCATTTCATTCATAACGACACCCGTCTAAACGACATCATGTGTACATCCAGAGATTTCATCTCAAAAACATTTCATTGGTATCTATACATATAATAAAATTGTAACAGGCCGATGTCTGTACATTATAGTTTTTGATATAGTCTAATAAAGGTCTTTATTAGAGCAACAGAAGCCAAAACAACAGTTTTTTAGAAATTTTGTCTGTCTGTCTATCTGTATGTTTGTACACGCATCACGCAAAAACTACTGCATGGAATTGAATGCAGTTTTCACTGATGTATTGCTAGAGGTCCTAACTTAAAATATAGGCTCCATTTTACCGCAGGAAAATATCTTATTCCGATTGTTTTAAATTTAATAAACCGAAGCGAAGTGAGGGCGGGTCGCTAGTTAAATATATTTTTATTAAATTTTACCTTATTATAGCAGGCTTGCTATAATTCAAGCATCGCATCGCTTGAATTCTATATCGCATTCAAGTCAGCCTGGAGTAACATACGTTTTAATTTCACTTTAAAAGATGCTTTAGATTTTAACTCTTATATAGTTGGAGTTATATTATTCTAACATTTCGTAGTGGCGTTACGACTTCCCTTAAAAGCTGTTGTCTTTTGATTTGATTTAAAATATGAGATCGTAAATGTCATAATTCGCATTTACGGCAGTCCTTTGACCAAGATAATTTTTAAAACAAATATTCCGGAGCTTGATACTTAATTACCCCAAACAGCAAAGCTGCGAGGTGAAAATGTCTGCGGGCTGCCAGTTTATGGAGCTGGCCTGCACCTAAGTAATGCGTAACATGTGTCCGTAGAAGGGCATTTTGTATATAGTACACTGTTTGAGTCGCTCTGTTTGCATGAGTAGTCAATAGGCGCGCGCCATATACACAATCGCCGTAATTCAATTTTATATAATTTAAGGAATCCACAAAGAACAACACCCAAATCTGTGCCAAGAAAATCACGTATCTTGTAAAATAATCTAAGTCGAAAGAAACAATTCTTTCCTAATTCATCAATACGGTTTTCGAATTGCAGGTGACCGGTCATAAGTATATCCAGATTCCAGGCTTCTGTTACTCTTTCTAAAGCCTGCCCGTTAATAACAGTGTTCGCAACAAATGAGATAGCCTTTTCTATTTGTTTTATTGAACCTAAAACGGTGTATCTAAAACTTGTATTTAGATTTTATCGGATTTAAAATTAGAGAATGAGCGGAAGACCATTCAGTAATTCGGTAAAGATCCTGATGGACCTTAACCCTCAGCACACGTATATGTTCTGGGCGAAACGAAAAATAACCTTCTGCCACCCCTCGTTCAATTGGTGAAATTGAAGAAGTATTAATGGACTCATCAGATTTAGTAACACAGACTTGTTTACTTCTATTATTAAACTACCAATCCAGCTGACCACTGTTTTATCAAAACCGCAGTAACTCAGTGTGGATAGAAGAAGCGATATTATCTATACTGTCAAATTCACGATGAAAAATCGAGCAAAACCAGAATCGTGCCCATTCTCATATCTTGTGAGGATGTCATCAATTACATCAAGCAGAGCGGTTGTATGACAGTCTACATTCATACCATATGTTCAGGTCTTGGCAGAAATGTTTTCCAAATTTGAGGATTAGCCGTGTCCATGTTTCCGGGTGTCATTTTTGTTCGAATTTACTTTCATTGCTCATCATGTGTGACGTGTTACAATTTTAGCTCGCACAACATTTGGCACGCGGCTTTGTTAGTCATTTCGTAAATTGGATGCTACACTTTCTATCGTATAATTTTTTATGAAAATAAATTTTATGTAGACGTTAAAATATAATGCCGCGCTAATACATTTTAAGCTGGTGTTTTCAAAATGAAAGTGTCGCCGTTTCAATGTCGCATGTTGTAATTAATCAATATTTATCTAAAGACGGAAACGTTTAACGGAAGGTCGCTCTTTCGCAATATTTTTGTGAATAATTACTCAGTATTGTTTGGAACAAAAGCGCATCCCACACAGCGTGACCGAGTACTGACAACGGTGCCATCAGTTGTAGTTCAATGACGCACTGGCGCGATGGCGGTGAAGGTTTTTAATTTTGTTCAAATGAAACAATGACTAATACAACATCGGATCGGATGTGTATTGTGCTAAAGGCGACGTAGGCGGGTATTGGACTGACGACCTGAATGGATCGTTGCGGTCTCTACCTAGCTTGTACAGCCACCCCATTTGCAGTCAATGCGTGTTATTAATAGAAATTATAAACTTTTCGCGTGTTTGTCCATTATGCCATCTATTATTCATTAGCATTGTATCTAAACATTTTCTTTTTTACATATACGTAAGGACACGAAATAATTAATACTATTTTAAAAACTCCAATGAGTTACGATTTTATAATATACTAGCGACCCGCCCTCACTTCGCTTCGGTTTATTAAATTTAAAGCAATCGGAATAAGATATTTTCCTGCGATAAAATGGAGCCTATATTTTAAGTTAGGCCTCTAGCAATACATCGGTGAAAACTGCATTCAATTCCATGCAGTAGTTTTTGCGTGATACGTGTACAAACATGCAGACAGACAGACAGACAAAATTTCTAAAAACTGTTGTTTTGGCTTCTGTTGCTCTAATAAAGCCTGCCTGTTAATAACAATGTTCGGAACAAATGAGATAGCCTTACAATATATTTTTTCAATATTTATATATATGTACAATACTTACAATATATGTACAGACATCGGCCTGTTACAATTTTATTATATATATAGATACTGAATGAAATTGACTGAAATATACAATCAAAGAAAGAAAGAAAAACATTTAGTTATACACACATTACAATTAATTAAGTTTCTATTTTAAAAACTCTAATGAGTTACGACTTTTTTAATATATCTATTACTATACATTTATAGTACAATAGGATACAAGTGTGTTAAGTTGGTCATTACACCCAGGCTGCAATCCCAGCCAGAGTCGAAGGCGAGGGCGTAATGGAGCCGAGTGCAATGAGTAATGGCCAATGCTCGCGCGTTTCATATGACGTTTTTCAACACTTGCGAGGAAAAATAAATAAAATTTCATTGTTTTATTTTGTTAATAATAAGTTTAATTGATGAAGCAATTACTGAAAGTACAATTATTAAAATGATACGCAACAGTTTTTGTTTGGCATTTGCATAGTATGTGTTATGAGTCCTAATTACCCCCAACATACCCACAAACAAACACACAATTTTACCTCTTTATTATGTTAGTATAGATATCTACCATAAGTCATCCCACAAAGAAACACAAATATTATAGAAAGATACATTATCCGTGTCTAATATAGGTTATATTTTATTCTGAATTTTGAAAAAAAAATTTGAAAAAAAAAAACATAAACCGAAAGCGAAGCGACGGCGGGTCGCTAGTTGTTAATAATTTCATTGTTGAGTGCGCTAGTGTAAAGCACGCGTGTTTTATATGCTGCATTATGATGACCCTAGAAACGCTGCAATAAGGGCCACTTTACGAGCAAGTGTGTTGAAAATATAGTTATACACACGTTTAATACCATAATACAGAAAATTTAACATAGAACCCGAATAAGAGATAGGGAAATGTAGTTTTATGTCGACAAAACGGCATAATTAATCATAGGTATATGCTGCAACGCCAAATAGGAGTCACAGCGCTGATTTTCAGCTACAGCCGGGTGCTTACACAAAACATCTTCTATTGAATATATTATAGATTGGAAAATAGAATCAGAATATCATACAGATGCATAAACCTAAATATAGATGCAGGATCTGGAACTTCTTTTAATTCCAATGTTTTTCTACACTTTATACAGACACGCGTCTTTTCAACTTTTTCAATTTTCCTTTTAATATGGCGCCCCGCTCATTATGACCATGAAATTCACAATTTCAAGGTGCGACAATATGCTAATAATAAATCGTAAAATGAAACGCCGTTGTAAATTACACATGTTGTAATTCACGGTCATATTTGTATTAGCGCAGTTTGTTTATAGGTTTTTGTAGTCTGATGTTTAAGGAAAAATTATATTGTATTCGAAATTATGGCCTTTTGTTGTAAAAATGATTCATTGTTGCAGTTGCAGGCTGTAATTTTTAATGAAGTGTGTGTGTGAGCAGTTGAGCACGTTTGATTTGATCCAAGTCAAGGCTGCGTATTCAAAGTTCACGGTTACGTCACGTTTTCAATATACCGTTTTCAGTGAATTAAACAACGACGCCAATTTATTTGTACTTTAACTTTATTAATATCGACCTTACGGCACATTTATTACTCACCAAAGAATTAACGATATCTAACAATAAAGAATAGCTTGTTTGTTATTCTGGTGCTCAATTATTTAAAACCTATTGTAACCGGAACCAGTCCTAACGTCCACTTCTAGACCATGGGCCTCCTCAAGCAGTGTCTTGTGCATGGGGGATGTATTGCATTAAAACGCCACGCTGGCCAAGCGGATTGGGGAGTGTACTCTTTTAGAGGTGGTATAGTTCTTCAGGGTTTGTGGTAACCCTTTGCTGTCTTAGTGGCCTTTTACGATACCCGCGGTAAGAAAATAGGGTTTGTTCCAGTGGGGTCTGACTGTCCCATGATATCTACTGGATCTTTTTAAATTATTACTTTTGTGGCCAGTTCCAATTAAATTGTAACCCGTATACCTAATAATTACAAGTAGATTTTCCTATACTCTCATTTCCTAGTACGTCGGGGGACGTTCAGTTTAGAATATAGCTTCTATGCCGGTGCCACTGTTCACAAGATTTTCTAAAATAATTACGCCCATTATCAGTTAATACGTAATCGCTGCGTGCGAATCCGTGTAATAGGCTTTCACACGGTCGCCTGGACACCAAATAGATACGAACATGATACTCGGCGATCGGGTATCTGACGCCTATCGAGTGTTTTGCTTACACACATAGAAACACCATAATATAATATAAGGTTTTAGCTAGGAAGTCATTTATGTAGGTAATGATGTTTTTTTTTGATTCATAAAAATAAATTCTAATTCTTACTATTTCAGACTCGTGTTGCTACTAAGTCGTTGTTACAAAACACAAAAATACCTAATTGTGTTCTAATCAATTCTAAAAATTCTTCAAAAATCGTGAAGCGAGTCAAGGGAGATGTTTCGTTTCGTCGGTGAATGTCTGTCCATCACTATTTACTACTATAGTGACACGCTTGGTTTCCAGACAATTTCACAAACTCGCGTCGTCTGTCTATATGTGTGACGGTGCCTAACAAGGCCCATCTCACCTCCTATCACACCTAAGTTGCGTGCAATTTACAATTGTATGCATCCTGTAGTAAATGGTTAAGACTTTTCTCCTTATCAGATATTTTTTTCACCAGGTCAGACCCCTGGTGGCGTCCGTGCTGGACGGCTTCAACGGTTGTGTGTTCGCTTACGGTCAAACGGGCACAGGCAAGACACACACCATGGAAGGCACCCTCGACGACGAGGGCATCATCCCGCGTGCGTTCCGCCACATATGGGCGCACATCGAGAACAACGCCTCCTCGGACACCACGCACCTCGTGTCGTGCTCCTACGTAGAGCTGTATCTTGAGGACGTCAGAGATCTCCTGTCGAAGGACAATAAGAAGCTCACTATTAGAGGACAGGTCAGTTTTAATTTTAAGCAATTTAAAAATATTGCCCGCGGTTTCGCTCGAATGGGTTTAATTGTGATTCCTTTTATCTTTATCCCCCCATAATTTTGAAGGTAACACACATGTTTGATTATTTGTATGGTAGAATATTTGTATCAAGTTCCAAGTTAGTAAGACCATCAAATATATTTTTTCATACAAACTTTGACACCCCGTTTCACCCGCTGTAGGGCTTGAATTTCGAGAAATTCTTCTTAGTAAACACCATAAACAGAAGCTATTCTCCTAATTTCATGTTTCTAGCTTTAGCGATTTCGGCTCGGCGTTGATGAGTTACTCCTACAGTCTGGTAGGTACTACTACCTCACAGAATACTACCTTGAAATGTACTGCATTTCCCACTTTATCATATTCCCCAATGTATGTACGTGTTTCGGTAGTGAGTGAGATATGCCAGAGCCCATTCCCATCCTATCCCTTCCCACGTCCTCAATCCTTTCTCCAAATTCATTCTTTCATCAATAAAGGTAGGCAGCGCATCCGGGGGCGTGCCAAAGTTTGTCATTTTGGACTAATGTTGGCATGTGTCGCGGATGTCTATGGGTGACAGTATCCACTTACCACCAGGTGGACTGTATGCTCGTTCGCCACCTTCTTTTTATAAAAAAAAATACTGCCTGCGATTTCACCTATGGGGAACCTGTTGCTTTGATGATACAACACTTGTTTTATGTATTTTGACAGTGTCAGTTCGTGTCCAATTATCTTGTTTGAAGGTGTTCCATCACAGCCCATCGAATAGCGAGTATACGTACAACGTCATGAGAAAAAAACTCGTCATGCTACCTTTTTTCTTCCATCCTCATTCATACCGATTCAAAATACCATGGGTAGGCAATGTATTTTCGGCCGTGCCAACATTCGTTATTATTGACTGATCTTATCTCGTTTCACAGGTGTCCATGGCCAATAATATCCGCTTACAATCAAACAGACTATTATTATGATTTTTTTTTATATATACTAGTGGGCGGACGAGCAAGCGGTCCCACGTGATGGTAAGTGTTACCGCCGCCCATGGACACCTGCAACACCAGGGGGCATGCGTGTGCGCCGCCGACCTTGCAAAATCCTTTTCACAGCTCTCTTGAAGAACCCATATCGTAGCTTAATGGAAAGACCTCTTGAGGCAGTGACCTATTGGCCTATTTGCTCGACTTATTACATTTTCCTTTAAACAAACTCGATGATGTCAACTAAGATGTAAATATACTTCTACATATTTATACTACATACTGTTTGTTTAATAACTGTTATTGACATTATTGTGACACATATAGTTTCAAACTATCATTATTTTGTTAGTCTTACTAACCACATGAAAATTTTAATTTGTTTATTTGATACTTCATATTTAAGTAAGGTAATGTAAGGTAATTTAAGGAAAACGAAAATGTAAGGTTTGTGTGTTGCTTTATAATTATAGCAAATAAACGATTCATTCATTCGTTATCGTATTAGGTATAGGATTTTACTTATAATATAGATAGTTGAAAATGTTTTTGTATACTTTTACTGTTTGTCATATTAGCTGTATATCTGTGCTGCCTATAAAGGGAAACTGAAGTCATCATGTTTTCATATTTAATACATTTCAGTTTAATGCTGTATATAATTAAATGTTATTTAGAAAAATAAAGGATAAAGTATCAAAAAACCTACGCGAGTAATTAGGAATAAATTAACAATGACCAAATAAACGCAACTCTGAACCGTGAACGGTCAACATTGACGCAACGTGTTTCCTCAATAACCCATCCTTTGTATTTGATCGCGAAACAAACAATCATACATAACGCTTATACTCATGTATAAAGTTAGAGTCGCATTGTGCGCGGAATGAACACTGTAAACAGTGTACAGATGTCACACGAACCGACATGTGTACTACGAAATTGCTTATTGTGTTTCAATAACGCTGTCTCACACACTTGACAAATTACGTACAAATTAATTAATTGAAATATTTTTGTTATATGTCAAATTTGACATTGTTAATTTGATTCGTCTATTTCTCAATGCCATAATAATAATTTTGTGAGTTTATTTATCGCTCACGCTTCCCACCCGTTGCTGTTATGGCCCCACTCTGGCGTGACATCACACAGGTACTGCATGGCTCCTCGACAATACACGAGTATGGTCAATAGCACATATATGGTCAACCGCTCGGCGCCGGTAATCGTGTCAATGCCATCTAATGGCATATTTTTACCAAACAAGAACATAGATTTTATTCAACTTATACTATAAATAGATAAAACGAGTCTACTGCTAGTTATTTTACAAGTAATTCTTTTTCTTATAAATACTTTTAAAAAAAATGATTTTTTTTTAAAGGTTTTCAAAGGGAGAGAAAGGAGGACCACGAAACTATGGAGCACAGGCCCCCTTTTAAAAATTTCGTATAGTCTTATTTATTGACTATTTGATTAATTTCAATATATATAAATATTTTTTAAATCCAATGTGGTATTACGCAGGAACTAAAATAGGAATTAACGATCTGATGTTAGTTTTTGTTGTTTTGACAACGTATATACATTTACGAAGTATGCTATTTAGTTTATGTTTTCGGGTAATAAGAAAAATCGTATCTAAATATTACCGCATAAGCAAGATATAATTCAAAATCTGCAAGATATAATTCAATATCTATAAAACGAGTAACGTTTTTATTATTATTTTACAATGTTGAATCAACATTGTAAAATAATATTTGTCAAAATAAAGAGTACAATAATCTCAAACAACATTCGTAAACGCTACTTTAGTCAAAGTCGTAAGTGTTTATAATCTGTGGCAATACAATTACTAACATAATTAATGGAACACTATCCCCACAACCAAATTGCGTAAATCTTTCATACAGATTACTCTGTAATTTACAGAGTAAATCTTTCTTTCTTAATACATGTTTCGAATTTATATTATAGTTGGCTGCACTTGGTCGTGGAAGTGGGGGCCTACGAATGGGCATTTTCCTTTAAAACAAAACCATTAATCCTACAGCCGACTTTAATTATGATTTTACTGCAGTTTCTGCAGTTAATGTAAAAATGAGGGTTTCTAATTTGAAGTTTTTTCATAGAAGTAGTTTTCGACGCTACGCCTACGCGGAAAAAGGCACGAGTGCATTTTGATGACATTGGAAAAAAAACAAAATAATTTTGGTTCAATAATTTAAAATCGAACTAGAAACTTGCAGTTTTGGATAACCATTGTTTTATTCTCTTTGTTTACTTTTAATTTACGAATATAACGTTTACTTAAACTTTCGTTAAAAATGTTATCTACTTATGCCTTCTTTTGTAAGGGCGGTACTGGTGTGGAGTGTCTAGTTCGCGTGATATTAGGCGGTTAGAACTCATGGAAATGCCAACATTAGTCAAACACGACGATACGCGAGTTCGCAGATCGCTGCATACTTGTTGGGATTTTAAGAAAGAACTGAGTACGATAGGGAATAGGAAGGATCATTATCCTATCCCCTTTCATTCTGCTCGCTTTCCGCAACCCATCGGCTAAGGGAGAAGCGGGACGCTACAACATTGAATGCATCCTTTACCACGCCATAGTTAATAAAGAAGAACTCATAACAATTATCCAATTGTAAAAAAAATAGTCGTAAATAGTGTAAAAATAGTTTGTATGCACAAATAAGATTTTTGTTTTCCCAGAAAATCTATACATAGTTATTATAAACATGAAAGCGAAAATCTAGTTTTAGACTCCAAACATCATCGTTTCCGTTAATACCTGTACAAAAATGTTGATTTTGAACACAATGATGACAGATAAGTGAAGTGACAAAATCGCGATTCCTCTATAGTCTCACGGTCGAGTCGTTTATCAATAAATTATGTACCTATCGATAACGAGTCGATATCGATTGCCGGACAACAATATGACAATAATATATTTTGTGCTATATTATTATAAAGCACTATATTATTATTATATGACACTGCTTCATTATTCATGTATTAACATGCTAGTGCGACATCGTGCTACATCGACGTCAGTCCGTGTTACCTTGTATCCCGTGGAGTCTCCATCTGGGATCTGAATAAAAATTACACTAAATGTTAACCAGGCAAATAAGCTATAACCATGACACGCTTCATTAAAATCCGTCCAGTGATTTTTGCGTGATGCGCGTTTAGACAGACAGACTGACAGTAAGTCTGTCATTCTGAACCTGAAAAGTTACTTTATTTTATTATAAGTAACCAAGCAGTCACATATACACATAGAGCATACGTTTACATTACACACAGACAGACATTGAGTTCCATTAAAGATTTATACATTTATTTTAATTTTATTTAACATTTACAAATGAAGGGTACTTCAAGATAACTTCTTGGTGCCATGAAACTGTGTAACATAATAATTAAATTTAAACATTAAAATTCGAGTAAGTATTTAAGAGTACGGGTGAGTCTGTGAGACCATTGTGTACTAAATTTACTAGTTGATAATCAAATAAAGTTATCTTTGTAAATATAACTAGACACACCAATGTAAGTGGTGTTGTGAATATCAGCAATTACAATTTATATGAGTTCCGCTTATCACCTGCTTGACCTCTATTCCTACGAAAAATACAATAATTCACTTTCTCATTAAAAAAAGCGATTAGCATTTTGGCCTGTGTCCAATAAACATAATTTTAAATTAATAGAAGATAAAAATTATTCGTGGTATACCGCAGCAGAAAATTTTGAAATGGGAGACATTTTATATTTGTATTTTTTATCTAGTCATCCTGCGTGTGGCGGCGAACACACTCTGGTGTGACCTTTATAACACCATTTATATCGCTGGACGTTGAATTAATTACTTTTATGTCCATGTATATTTATGATGGGGTTTATTCATACGCAAAAAATATAAAACATACGGAATAACAGGGGTAAAATTAATTGTATTAGGTTGTGATTTACATAACAGCTAAGTATATGAGCATTTAGAATAAATAAAAAATCCCAATGGCACGCGCCGATTTGAATGGCACATTTCACTATTGTTCACAATAAAAATGTTTTTTTTTATAAAACTTATTGAGCTCCATGAGCCCTGTCCAACATATCGATTATTAAAAAATACTTAACCATTTTTATAAAGTTTTAACTGCCATAATTGAACGTTCAAGTATTGAACGGACTTAGCCCATCTATGAATTTAACAGAGATATATAAACAAACAATCAAATTCTCTGTATAATAATATATTAGTTAGATCTTGTTAGTATACTTCATAAGTCAATGACTTGTATAGAATTAGCTCACACTGCAAACTACAACCCAAAATCGCTTATATTAAGCAGTGCCCTTCGCTAAAAAGCTTTACTAAAAGCTGGCAAAGCACAATATAATACTAAAGAGGTAGTATAAAGCGATGGGACTGGTCAGACAGAGAAAGAGCCCCTAAGGTAACGGTTTACCAGATTTTACAGCACTTTCACACTAGAGATATCTACTCCATACTGACATTCGTAAACTCGTGAGTTCAATAACACCGGCTTTTACGGTTCCACAGGGAGTCTAGCGAGGAGTTTCTGCTTAAGTTATTTTTTATTTTGTTACATCAAAATTATTACAATAAGCATTCAAAAATCGCCAAGCTGAAGGGAGATTTCTCTAACACGCCGTTCTCTACCTTTGGAGATTTAGGAATGGATTTGGAGAAAGTATTGGGAATTTGAGGGGTTAGGAAAGGAAGGGGTGAAACACGTACATACAATGAAGGAAAAGGATAAAGTGGATTTGACACTAGTGTTCTGTGAGTACTACGGTCAAATGTAGTACTCACAGAATGGCGGTGTAATGTGGCCAGTCGAGTGTCCATCCAACAGCTGTGGGACTGCAGCATTCTCCTTCCTCCTCCCAGATATTTCGAAATCCCTCTAAAATTTCGAAACAGTTAATCATCCGTGTGTGTACCACGGTCCACCATGTGTACCTAACTGTTATTTTATACATGTGGTCGATTACACAACGCGTATGGTGAAAACGACAGAGAATTAAACGAAAATAACTTTATAAGATTATCCACCACTCGTTTTTCGTTTATTGCATTTGTTTGCGCTGACTTGTGTAGTCATTAGTTTGATGATGATGTATGAAACGATTACTATCTACATAATATTGAAATTTTATTTGTAAATTCAAATAATTTATTTCCAAAATGTGTGTACATTTTGCCTTTGCATCAGTAAGTCCGTTGTTTTTACGTAAATCGCGATTTCTAAATCTAATTATGTTTTTCTCTTCTACGGAAAAATTAATGATTTGATCTCTAGTTTTTTTGTTCACAATAAATGAACTGTCAATTTTTTTCCTTAATGTCGCTGCTTAAGTAGCTGCTAAATTCATAGAAGAAACATACAAGAAACACAATGTCAATGTTGTCGCGACATAAAATAATCTCGTGCATCGGTGACATACAGGTTATCATCAACGCACTCACTACACTACACGCTCTATGAGCGACAGCGCCTACTGAAACACAAACCACAAAAAAACCTTATTAGGGTAAGTAGCAATAGGTTGGATAAATAACCTCTCTTTTGCTGCACTGAGACTAAAACAAGACCAGCCGCCAACCGCCAGCAGCTGAAATTTAACCGCAAAAGATATTACTCTGAAGAACATTACAATTTACTTTATGAACGTTTTCGATGGCCACTTTACGACCAATTTGGCATCACGCGCCGCAAGATATACGACCTTGTAAATGTATTGAGCGGATGCGCGGTTATAACATTGCAATTTTTTATGAGATTGTGCAAACCTTATGCATGTTTGCACGATGTTTTTTTTTTAATATACAACCTTATGCAATGTAGATACAATACTTAGTTAACTCGTGAATAATGTTTTGTAAAGCAATGATAGCTCATTGTTTGTAAAAAAATGTAAATCTTCCTGTATTTGGTGCGCTGTATTTTAACAAAACTTTATTATTATGAGCTCGAATCTCTTATTTATTTAACTAAATTTTGTTACGGCCGTCCACCCCCTTTGGCACCGCCCACCCCATAAGTACACAGCTTAACACAATTTTACGTCATTGTATTAGGTTAGTACAGTCCACGCAACAGCTTTGCATCTGTTTGAGTAGGTGCCAACTTGTCCAATCCGATTGTCGAAATGGTATCGGTACACTATCGGTGTGCACTTACACAAACGCAAAACTCATGCCTCGTTGAGTGAGCTGTATATACTCGTATGTTGGTAACTTGCCCATGTGTAAAAATGGCTTTCAGGGGAATTACCATAACTAGCCCTTTTACTATCCACTGCTGAACACGGGCCTTGTCTTGTGCATGTGGGATATGTGGCCTTAAAACGCTACGTTTTGGCCAAACGGGTTGGCAGGTACACTCTGTTAGAGGTGGTGTAGTTTCTCAGGACTTCTGGTAGCCTCTTCGTTATTGTTGGCAGTGGTCAGGTTATAATGTGCCAATGGATGGGATAAACGAGTCGTTGATCTCCACTATGTGCCGGGAAGAGCAATGTGGCAAGCCCTTCGGTCAGTTTTACTGACGAGGACTTCAAGAAGTTCGTCGGTGGTGGCATATTGAGAAGAGGCGAGGATCGTGTGTGGTGGCGAGCCACGGGAGAAGCCTATATCCAGCAGTAGCTGATGGATTGTATATGATTGTTTAGTAAAATGTAAAACCGCAAGCTAGAACAAAGTTTGTAATAAATAATTAGGCTTTACCTTGATTACTTGTCGTCGTAAATGAGACATGAACAATTATAAAACACTTAACTCGATGTTTCCAAAGGAAACTTTAAAGGTCAAGGCTTCGAAGTATGAGTAATTTGCACAAAATGTCGGATGTCAAAATGTGTATCGCCTTTTAAAGTGTTATAGGTGCATAACTGCATATAGCGGACGGAGACTACAGACCTTGCTCATACAAAGCTAATGATAATGACTATCGCAAGGATGACGCCGCTCTGGTTAAAGTTAGACAGCTGAAGCATTTGTACGAGTATGTCTACGTAATAAATATATAAATGACACTGTGTCTGTATGTACGAGGGGAGGTCCAAAAATTTCCGGCCTGGCATAGAGAAGGGACACTCAAGTTCATGAAACTATTTTTATTTTTCAATATAGTCTCCGTCTATTTGAACACACTTTTCGGATTGTTTCATTAGCATTTCTATCCCAGTATAAAAATAGTCAGAAGTTTTGTCTTCAAAATGGGCGAAAACCGCAGCGGTCACTTCATCATCAGTGGAAAATCTTGTACCGCTTAAGTTCGCCTTGAGTCTAAACTCAAGGTTCTAAAGTCTTGTTCTCTAAAGAACAAATAGTACCTAATTACTGGGAGCCAAGTCAGGACTACAGGGTGTGTGGCGAATTTCCGTGAAGCCACACTTTTTAAACAGCAACTTTCGCAACTACTACGGTGGCGTGGACGGGTGTATTGTCATGGAGAAGCCGTACACCTTTGCTTAGTTTTCCACGACGTTTCTGCTTGATTACTTCTCGTAATTGCTCTATAAGCCTTATTATCGATAATAAATAAATATTAGCCTTATTTATTATTATGATTTATTTTATTATCGGTTTTATGTTCTAGAAATTATAACGAATCAAGCGCATGAGCGTTTTCTCGTCTGCAGACATCCCGATGACGCCGAATTAGTCGTTTTTAAACAATGAAATTATTACAAAGTTCAAATACTTTTCGATGATGAAAAAACAATAATGTTACCATCAACTAAGTACGATTATGTTTATGACGAGCAGGTTACATATTTCAGTCTGTTTGTTCGCCCAAATTTCCAGAATTACTGGTCTAATTTTCTTGTGACTTTCGCCATTGTGTAAGGTGTTCTATAAGTTTGAGTGTATTGTATGTAAATATGCCAAGTAGTTTTGATATTATCATATATTTATATAGTGTTTGTAGTTACAAGTGATAACGTTTTACAATTTTTGGGATACATTGGATACCAAGCGGGCGAATCCATGCTCAACTCCTAGTGTAATATAAACGCTCGTTATAAGTTACATAACGAAAAATGTCCGTGCGAATTTGGAGACATTCGCAGACGATTTGCCTCATCGTAAGTGAGCATTAGCGCGAACCGACCTTCCGCTTCTAATGTAACTAATTATTTCCTTCACCTCCAGAAGCAAACTGTTATTCTTTAAGAAAGTGCTACTTAACCTATATGAATTTTATTACAGTTCAAACACCAGAATTATATTATCTTATGTTTATCAGATTTATCAGAATTTATATTTATCTTATGTTTTGTCCTTAATAACAAGAAGGAAATGGTCTCATCTGATGTTATTCTCAATGTTCTCGCGGATGTTTTCTATTTTCTGTAAACATTTGTTCATAAATTCTATTGCACCAGCTACAGCATCACCTTCAGCGAAGGTTCTTCCAATCTGAGCCCAAAACTATATTTCTTAATTAACAAAATGTGAAAATGTATGTAATCCTATATATTTGTATTTGTATATGGGTAGGAGCTGAACGGGTTCTACATCCCGGAGATGACGTGCGTGGTGTGCAAGTCCGCCGCGGAGATGGTGCGCGTGATGCGCGCCGGCAACCGGCACCGCGCCGCCGGCCGCACCGACATGAACGAGCACTCCTCCAGGAGCCACGCCGTGTTCCTAGTCACCGTGGAGACGGCGCACCGGCCCACCAACAAGATACGGTGAGTCTAGCTAAAGCACACTTCACACACACATACCAAAGTAAAGGACTTCTTAAATGAACAATTTGACTTCTCAAATCTACCATTGACCGAAGACCAAAGTTTGACCAAATTTGACCAAAGAATAGAAGGGACAGTGTATTTTGTGTGGCATACAAACATGCAAGTTGCACGTGTATACTGGGCGGGCGCGAAGTGACCAGCAGCTTTGAACTTTGAAATAATAAAGCGCAAGTTATGTAACTCTTCATTTTTTTAAAGTATTTTTGGGGACCAATCCCGATATCGGGTAGACACGATAATATTGTAACTAGCTAACTGCATGATGTTCACTGTCACCTGCTCTGAACATCCAATGGCACACCGCCTCATCAATAAGATACGGTTAGAATTTTAGTTGCTGGTTTATTTGTCTATTATATGACAGGACAGATTGTCATGATTCACATTTTCAGATGTGTGCTGTTATATCTCGATTATCAAGATAGATTCATTTGTTACAAATGCAATAACTTCCTTCTCGTAGTCTATTCACCCTGTCTTCCTGATAGAATACAAAGATTACTTTTTTTTTGTTACACCCTAAATCCAAAATACAATAACCTCACACAATCAATAGTGCATAATGCAGATAATAATAGTTTCAATAAAAGTAGGATAAAAACATAGTGAGGTAAAAAACGGTCACGAATAAGCGTATCTTGAATATACGTCATGTTGCTGATGGAAGATAAAAATGTTGTAAATATAATCAACGATTCAACTGTTTTAGAACATCAGCTCTCACTAATATCGATGTAATACAGAAATAAAGAAATCTTTATTCAATATGACACGTAAAGAACACCAAGAAAAAGAAAGGAGACAGAATGACAGAAAATAATTACCAAAATAATGTGCAAGTTTTTATGTGTAAATAATTGTTGACCCGTGCGTGACAGTGTCCTGTAGAAAGTTTCTCCAGCTCAGCATACTTGTAACACTGAGTGCTTGAGACGAGCTTTCTGCGATTATTGTCAGCTGGAGCTGCGGTGACGCACAGATGTAAGGGGGATGTAATAAAATATAAATAAATAAAGAGGTAAAATTGTATGTTTCTATGTTGGGGGTAATCTCTGGAACTACTGAACCGATTTCAAAAATTCTTTCACAAAACGGAAGCTACATTATCCTTGTCTAATATAGGCTATATTTTATTTTGAAATTATCAAAAAAAAAAACTCATAAACCGAAGCGAAGCGAGGCGGGTCGCTAGTAAAATAAAATTTAACTTACGATCATAAAAAAAATTATAGGCTACTGCCCTATCGGTCTATTAATGTATCATTTGGCAAGCAGGTGAACTATCTGGTGTTAAGTAGGCGTCATTGTCTAAAGCCTCTGATGAAACAAAAAGGATGTATGGCAAAATGCCAATCGTGGAACATCTTACGCAAAACTGGAACATAGCAACGGGCACACTGTGCAGGAGTTTGGAGTGCTAGAGCATTTTAATGAGATTCCCTAAATTGTTAAAAATAAATAAAGAAATATTTATTTAGTTTTAACATAAGTCACGGTTATAGAAAAACAAAGCTCTAGCCATCAAACTAGGATTCGCCGACTTTAGGATTAGTTCATTCCAAATCGTATACACGTACAAAGGCAATATGACTTAATTTACTTTAAAAGTATATTGAAAATCAATGGATCCTTATTTCTATAAATAAAAATGTATGTTCTTCATATCCACGTCAAAAATTCTTCAAGTCAACAATTTTATGTATATTTCGTCTAAAAGAATATGTTTATGGACTGTTATATGTGTGTGTATGTATAATATGTCATATGATGTGTATGTGAACATAGGTGTACATATAATTATTTATTAGTCAATATTAGCCAACTGTTCCTATATTTTCAACCAGTATATAATCATTCAGTTTCATTCGTTTCGTTATCAGCAACAGTTCGTTTGAGTGCCTTGTATATTCAGAGAGAAACAAACTATAATACATATCATTTGCTAAACGCTCCGTGTAGGAGACCGCGCAAAAATAAACCAGTGACCCGAGCCACCTCTGTGCCATTAATTAGGCTAATGATCACTCGACAGTGTAGTGAATGACCTTTGTTAGAGTGATCCATCATCTAGTTGACAATACCGACCTGACAATCCAATTATCATCGCTAATCTGTATTTGCCCGCCAAAACTCAATCCACTTGGCGAAATTCAGTTTGAATTAAGAGTCACTTGAGTCCTGAATGCAGCCAGTACGTTGCCCTCTCTTTGTTAACATTCATATTTCTGAAATCATCGTTAAATGAATTAGAACAATTACTACAGTATCCAATTTGGCTTCAAGCCAATACTCTGAGCAATTCACGGACATTCAAGAGCACACAAATATCCAATTGGTTGCTGGATGTTGTAGGATAATAACTGATATGAATTAAAACATAATTTGTTTTGTGACTGTTAATATGTGAATCGCTAAAAGGCATCGGTGTAACTGAAAGCTTGGTAATAAGCTTTCAGTTACAAACCATAATACAAAGTAATACACGAACCCTATAAATCGCTGTAAACGACACGTCTACATGGAAACTACATCGATGTCTTTGTGTTTGTTGACTTTATTCAGAATAATCAATGCTTCATACTAATTTGATTATAAACTATAACTATAATTATTATTATTATAACTATTTGAGTTGTGAATAGGATTTTGCAAGGTCGGCGGCGCGCCCGCATACGCCCTGGTGTTGCAGGTGTCCATGGACGGCGGTAACACTTACCATCATGTGGGACCGTTTGCTCGTCCGCCCACTAGTATATAAAAAATATATATAAATATATCCATTGCTCCCCATCTCTTTTAATCCAAATGAATAGAGAGTGTAACGGGATAAAGGGACATCCATTATATTATCTACTCTCCATCCTTTTTATAGGGAGTGTGGATTTCATGTAATGGGATAAAAAAAATCACTTCATTTCATTTACTCCAATATACTCCTAAATCTCCAAAGGCACGCTTGCGGCGCATCATAGGTCGTCGTGCCAACATTCATATTCTTGACTTCTGTTGTTATGTATCGCGGATGTCCACGGGCGAAAGTCTCCACTTACTATCAGGTGAACCGTCTGCTCGTCTCTTTTTCAAACCGATCTCTTCTAAAAAAATAGTTACAATTTGCTACTAACTCTTACTATTCTTAATTTCTTTGAACTTCGATTTCCGAACTCGTGGTAATATTTAGTGATTCATTATATTCGAACACTAATTCCACGCCATGTTCTCTAAATTCAATAAATTATATTTTTACCTTAGTTTTTACAGTTATTCAATTAGAAACTGAATTAGAATTAGAGACCGCTTCGTCATATTGTGGAAGTTAATGGTTTAGTCAAATGTACCTAAATGTAGGCGGGTGATGTGCTCCAATTTAGTGATGATGTGATGCTCCTCGGGGATGTATTACGTGTTCAACCTTCAACCGGGTTATACGTAACATTGATTCGTGTACTTCTTATACAGTAAAGAAGAAAAATGTCTGATTAATTTTGAAACAAGTGGTCACGCTGGAGGATAATGGACTCTTGGAAAGATTTGAATAATGACGGAGACTTATACCGAAGGTAGTAAAACAATTTCATCATCGTATTGACTTTTTCCTGTTCATTTCAGTTAAAATTAGAGGTCAATTAACAGAAAATTATTGAAAACAAAACTGATTTCGCAAGCGATTATAAACAAACAAATTATTTTATCAAAATTGTGAAGCTTCGTGGGCCCTGTGCAACAACGTATTGCTTATTCTCCGATGGGCCCTACGTATAAAAGCCTAACTTGAAATTCCTGACTTTGATGTTCACCCAAATAAAGCTGTGAAACATTACAAAAATTCGTGTTAGTCAATTATTTTTTAAATTTATTATATATTAAACACCATTTTAGATATTTTAGCACGGAATTTAAAAATTAGAACTCCAAATTAACACTTTGATCTTTATTCATAAGACCTATCGATCTCAACCTATGTTTGAGCTTTTCTTTTCCATTGGATGAGAAATTCACTTTCTTGTTGGAAGCCGACTAGAGCTAAGTAATACTGGTTTTGGTCTGGTATATTATTATTATTTTCATATGTATTAAGTCTAAAATTTAAAAGTCGTGAAAATCTGTGTATTAGGTATTTTTCTTCGAAATCTACATAATTAACTATTTATACTGTTAGGTAATGAAACTAATGACCTACATAATATGAAGAGATTAGTTGTGATTTTTTTTATTTATATCCGCATTATTATCCTTACATTTTACTTTCAGATCCTTGTATTCATTGTATTTGTGTCCAAGAATAGTCAGAAGTAAGAAATTTTAAATTTAAAAATATCGTCACTATCATGTATTATTACAACTCTTAATCTAGAGTCACGTCCAAAAAGCAATTTGCGGACGACCACTAGGCTTTGTTATATTATAGATGTTAGCAAAAAGAAGTTTTTTTTACAAGATAATGTAACCAGTTCACTGTTAACTGATCGTTAATCATGATCCAACAGTCACGAATCACGTTGTTGACGATACGTATTTAGTTTCGAGTGAAAAAATATTCGTTCTGTTAAATTCGTGCGAATATCGTCTTTATGTTTCTCTTAGATCAAAGTAAAATGTTTAAAATTGAAATACGTTCGAGTTAATATAAATCGTGAATAAAACATTGCATTACAATGTTACGCGTCTTGAATACATGTCCATCATTCCGCTTGCAAATACAAGAAAAAAAAAACGTTTTACAGAGTTTCAACAACCAACAATTTGATCATTGCTGCACGCTGTGTCGAAACACAAGACGAAATGACTGCTGATGTTCTATCAACAGACTCATCAGAAAACAAATGGATAAATAATGATGTGGAATGAAATATAGCACTTACCATCACGTTCATAAGGAGAAAAGAAATAACAAAATAACATATCAAATTGCATCTAATTGAAGTTGTAACTTCATGAAGGTTTTTGTAATAATATAACTTCCAGAGAGACAAATAGGAATTGACGCAATATTTCAATAAAAAAACTATGTTTTTTTTAATAAATCCCTGGTCATGTGGCGTCGGCCGGCTATAGAATATCACCACCCCATCTCTTGCCGTGGATGTCGTAAAAAACCACTAATGGATCATAAAGCCACTACCATAAGCCCTGCGGAAGTACACCACCTCTAAAGGATTGAACTCGCTAACCTCCCTGGCCTGCGAGCTATTTCAAGGCCATACATCACTTCTGGGCCTCATACACATTGTCTTGTGCATGAGGAGGCTCGTGTCCAGTAGTGGTCGTAGTTTTGTAGTCTACCTAAAACTTATCAATTTCAGGAACAGTTTTAGCGTGTTACAGTTCAAACTAGAACGCATTCCTTTTATTGCAGTCAATACTGTATCGGCAACAAGAGGCTTACCGTCCTCCATAAACCTTATGTGACCCATTTAACACGAGGTGAACCATAGGTGCACTAAGACGGTGAGCCTATACGAGTACGCTCATTGCTAACCGTGACATAATTAGCAAAGCCAGCATTGTTTGCACTTCTAGGGCTGCGTACATTACCATACATTATGAGTTTGATCTCAAGTGACCATATGTTTTTCTTTATTTATATCATGAAATGAGGAACTAACAGTAATTATCTACGAGTTATATCTTAATCTATACTAATATAATAAAGAGGTAAAATGTTGGGGGTAATCTCTGGACCTACTGAACCGATTTCAATAATTATTTCACAAGTAGAAAGCTACATTATTCGTGTCTAATATAGGCTATATTTTATTTTGAAACTTTGTAAGAAAAAATTGAAAAAAAAAATTATAAACCGTGGCGAAGCGAGGGCGGGTCGGGTCGCTAGTCATTAATATCTTAGTTCTTAATTCTTTACTAAAAGTAAAACAAAAAAAATATTTTGTCAAAGAAGTCTCTTGAATAGATTGCTGCTTCTATTCCTTGTCGAATACACGGAGCTGGATAGTCTCAGTCAACAATGCGTTGCTGATAGCGCAAAGTGGAGGAGAGGAGACGAGGAAGGCTGATCTCACTATCATGTGGGATACAAATGTTTCTTTTACCGGAGTAGCTAAAGATCCCATCTAATAAGCTTCGCCTTTTGGTAACGAATATTATTATTTAGTAAATTATTGACTACTGTTCAATAAGAAACACATTGTTTATTTGTTATCACGTTATTAGAATGATCTAGTAGTGTTTGTTTGCATTGGACTCGTCTACACAGTTCAGGAAGGGCGCTGTAGCGTGAAGGCTGATGTTTTTCAGCGTTCAACGCGTCGGACACTCGGACCACTGATGATAACCTTGTTATACTTGTTACATTACCATTTACGATACAACGAGCATTTGGTTCACGTTTGTTTGTACTGCAAATTATTTGTGTTTCAATTATTTCATTGCGTCCTTTGCGGATATAAGCCTATTTAATTTAGAACATATTCTACGGTCTGTTCGACTATGATAAAAACCCTCTTTTTTTATTTGAAGAGTTCTTTCCTTACATATATAAGGGCTAAATTGGAGTAGGTCATCCGTTGCATATTTATTAGGTAAATCGTTATCCCAGTATAGGGTGCCATGGTACCAACGGCACCAGTTTATCTTCAAGCATAGACGTTGATACATGTCCGTTATTCAGAAACAACGAAAATAATTTTATGTTGTCTACAAACTTGGAACCTGTTCAAATTTGAATGAGTAAATAGCTATTGTCATTGGCAATGAAGTTATTATTACTGTCCTAGTTTTTTTAAGTTATTGATTAAACTATTACTTACTACAAAAGAAAAATAACGACCAACGACCACTGGGACGAAATAACAATGTAGTTATTGTTGAACAGTCTTAACAAACGCAATAAATTTATATAAACTTGTTAATTTGATACCCGGGTACGTTTCAGTTTTATCGGTATTATTGTTATCATTGATAAATTATAACCGATAAATTTTACTTTTAAAATTATATCTGGACGTAAACTAGCATTTGAATGTGACTTGGTCCACTTTGAAGTCAAATTTCCAAATCAGTTTGTCCGTGTGCCTAGATAAGTATTTTAAAGCGCGCGCCACGAGCAGGGGGAATTTCGGTCATTGACATGAGGTCAGCCAAAACTGGACCAACTCCTTTACTAGACCCCGCATATAATTGAACCTTAATATGAGAGGACTAGTGATCGGCGCGCGCTTTACACGATGACTTCATTATACGTTATTATACCATCATCCAGTTAGATTATCGCAATGAGCCCTATCTAAATATTCTAAACTTTTGAACAGATTTTGATCCCTGTAATCTCCGGAAGATTACAGGGATCGTAACATTCATAATTGATTTACACAGATGTGAGAACAGCAACAATATGAACCCAGTAGATCCTGAGATTACAGATTCACAGATCTTGTTTACACTTTACAAAATGTAATTAAACAAGAACCTCGGGAAAAATATCCTGTATTAAACACAATAAAAACTAACAATGAGATATCAATATCACTATCTATTATATATAATTCATATCTATCGATCTTCGTCACAAGACGATTATCCTATTTTGCGTCATTTCTCGTTATCGCTGTTAATTGTTCGAGAAAAATCGTAGTAGAAATTGAAAGGCTGAGTTTCTCGTCATAAAAATACACGAGGTCGCCAATCTCCAGAACCCCTCGTCTCCTAACAGTCACTGTTTATCGAGTGATTCAGTCTATTTGTCTGCGCATACAATGACGAATTGTTCCACGAGCCGTTTACTAAACAAGAGATTAACGATAACATCGTCAAATATGACACAGACGCGTAAGGATTTCATACAAACACGTATTATTTTTTTAACAAATCGTAAATCTTCAATTGTATTAAATGGATTATCTCTAGACATCTCCTTGCTTTTGTGAATGCAACCTTGACAAATGTTCTTCTCGGTATTTTGTTTACTTTCGATGTAAGACTACAGTCGACCATCTCTCGACCGTATTACTATAATCTCGCTTTCTAGGCGATCATGAATCTCATGATCACGACATGTCCTTCCCAATTCCTTCCCTTTCTCCCCTTCTATAATATTTTTCCAAATCCGCTCCAAAATCTATAAAGGTAATCGGTGCATTCCAGGGATCTGCCAACGTTTATCATTGTGGACTGATATTGGCATGTATCGCGGATATTCATGGGCGCATCTACTTATCACCAGGCGGATTGTCTGCTAGTTGGCCAACTTCTTTCTATAAAAAACAATACACATTGCTTTAGTTGTATTTATTGTCCAAAGAAATGTAGAAGCAAGTCCCCCCCCCCACAGCATAACAGTCATCTTACTATTTTGGTCAAGCGTGTTGCGTCACGTAGCCTGGCATTTTTATGCGTGTTATATGTAATATTTTTAGTGACAAATGTTAATGCTTCTTCATACCGGTTTTCTGTTCAACATCTGTTTATAGAAATATTTTTAAATACACGTGACCGTTCGTGTGGGCTCAACAATTCGCACGTTGTGAGGGTCAGTAGCAGTTTCCTCGTACACTCCACCACACACCATATCACAACTAGTCCTAAATAGATTAATAGTCCCAATAGCTTGTCCTATATTGGACAAGGGTCGTAAACAGATACATTAATATATTCTAGATAACAGTGTCTACCTCAGCTTCCTCTGAATAAAGCGTTCTAAGTTTCGGCTGATTTATTTCACAGCTGTTTAACAATCATTTATCTCGCTTAAATAAAAACGTGGTATGGAACCAAGGACTTATAACCATATTCTCGAATATATACGTAAAATATGCATAGCTCACTGCTTAGCAAACGCTATTGATTCAATATCAAAATTTATAACTGACCTAGATTTATAAAAATATATGAAAAGCTAATTCATAATGTTTAATTTATTATAACTAGACATTATTTTACTATATAATATCAAAATAACATTTTACGTACACTTATAGGTTAAAACTATTTACCTATATAAAAAATAACATCCTTAACGAGCATCCAAATACATTATATCACTAGATACTACACGTGTATTAGTGATAATGTAAACACGTGGGTTATGTGTTGGACGAGTTCTAATCAATCTTGAACCTCGTCAGCTGTCAATGTAGTCACATGTTTCGCAAGCATCAGAGCGTGGGCGCACCTCACACTATGCCTATAATAGGCGATAATCAATGACATAATATAATTGAAATACTTCCCGTATCGATCATATTTTTTACAATACTAACTTTTAAGGTATCGCGGTAGTACTCCATTGTGTTAATTTATAGTTTGCTCAGTCAATTATTGCTTTGAGTAGGCGGTGAGTAAAATTAGTTTTACACGGAGAATAGTTTCGAGGACATTTTTGTGTGATATCTTGATAAGAAATCTTCGTTTTTTTGTAATGAATTCTAAAAAACTTTAGGCGCGTCGTCTGTAATCCATAAATTACAATACGTGCTATGTAATTAAATAGGTAGTTATCTTAAATGCCAAGTGTGTGTGCTGCGATCCTGTGTGGTGGCGGGCCTCGTGAGAGACCAATGTCCAATTATGTGTTAAAAGTCTAATTACAGTAATCGGCTATACAAGACATTAGAAGTCTTCTATATTTGAAATTTAATATCCATGATTTCCTTGCTCTTTAATAACAGAAAGCTACGATATGGGGTTCTTCATGAAAGCTGTGAATAGGATTTTGCAAGGTCGGCGGCGCAACCGTATGTCCCCTGGTGTTGCAAGTGTCCATGGGCGGCGGTAACACTTACCATCACGTGGGACCGACCGCTCGTCTGCCGACTTGTCTATAAAAAAAAAGCGATCAATAGTATCAAAAGCCAACAAATACTTAATATTGTTGATATCGTTTGGACCTATCAATAAGTATACATTTCTTATTGATAGGTCAAACAAAATAATTATTGGTATTTTAAATCTATAAACTATGATAAAATTTGCACAAAGCTTGCAACTCCACTCTTTCAGAGGTGGTGTAGTTCCTCGGGACTTGTAGTAGAGGTACAACAATATTTTTCTAATTATAAATGTAAAATGTGGTTTGTGTTTTGGTTTGGCATCTAATACTCGTATAACTCTGCAACAAAACAACGAATCGTTATCAATTCTGTCATAAACGTGTAGTTTGTAAAACGGATTTAACACATAGGATAGATATTAATCCCGTTTCCATACGGGCGAAGCCGCGGGCAACATCTACTCGTGTTGTCGTGCAGGATATTATCAATAAGATTCTATTACAACTTACTTTAGCAAAAACAGTACAAGACATTTTCTTAATTCTTGCATAACACACAAGAGAGAATGGCGGGAACAATGTTGCCAACAAGATTAAATACAGACAGGCAAATGCAATAATCATTGCAAAGCCAATATGCCAACAAGTAGTTTTATAGGAAATAATTATGTGTATCGTAAACTATTTAAAGAATTTTCTACGAGTAAGCGCTAGTTCAGACACGGTAGAATTCCGATTCATATTCGTTCATACTTGACCGCGCCGTTTAAATATCCGCGCGGTTACCGCATGTCACCGCCGGAAAGAGAATACGCGCGGCGTCCGCGCGGATCTATTACTATGGCGTGCCTAGGCGTTCAATTGCTAGGGGGAGACCATGTGACATGTGTATTCGGAAATGTGACACCATGGATCGCTTTGATGTTGAACTATTTAGCGATGAATTAAAGAAAAGGCCAGTGATATGGGATATTCAGTGTACGGAAATATCAAATAAAATTGCTAAAAACCGTATTTGACGGGAGTTAGTGGAGTGACTTGGAGATGGAGAAGATTATCTAATTGGAAAAAACATATAATACTTTATAGAGTAACCATAAAAATATTGTATCTTCGACTTCCATCTTTGCACTGAGTTACAACTCCGCTCCTCTCCTGCATATCCACACGGTCGCCGCCTCTATCTGAACAAGCGCAGTGTGTAAATCTCCAGTGCGTAGTACACGTACGTACAATGATTTCAGAGAACGAACAGATTCGAACTGGACACATCTTATTTACTACTTCCTGCCTTGTTTATCTCGCAATTGATATGTATTTTAATTAGATTTATACAAGGTAATTAGTAGCCAACAGTGATATGTATTTACATATTTTCGCCTTTTATTAACTACGGTCTACGTGTACGCCGTGGTACCTATTTATGCTCGAGTGAGAAAGTATACTACAATATTAAGGAAACTTTAGAAGAGATGACTGAGATGACGGCCCCATAATTAAGCCCACATAAGCGGGCGGATAAGTGGTTGCCGCCGCCCATGGACTCTTGCAACACCAGAAGGCATGCGGATGCACTGCCGACCTTACAGAATCTGTTTACAGCCCTCTTGAAGAGTCCCATGTCGTAACACAACGGAAACACTTCAGCTGGCAGTTTATTCCACAACTTTTAGGTACGCGGTACAGTGTCTTGATGACCGCACTGTACGCAACGACTCCTTGCCAAGGAAGTGTGGATGATCCGCGCGACGAAAATGGGAGGTGCGATGGATAAAATCCAAAGTTAGCATCAAACCTAACAGCTCTTCAGAACATTCCCTATTATACAGGCGATATAGGAAACGCAGAGAGACGTAATATTGTAAGGCTTGTATTGTATTGTTTGGAAAATAATTTCGCTTTTTTTTTCGTGACAATGAAACACTCCTTGTTATATAAAACTTTGAAATGTCAGCTGTCAAAATGTATAATAACAATACGGTTTAGAATGAAGTTGACTGGTTAAAAATACGACTAATTCTTAGGAAAAAACGTAGTTACTTTGCGTACAACCCTAATATACCTACTAAATTTATACATATAATAAAAATGTAACTGATCGCTGTCTGTACATGGAATATTATTGGGGGCCTTTATCAACGCAACAGAACCCAAAACAATGATTGTTAGAATTTTTGTCTGTTTATCTGTTTGTCTGTGCGTTTGTGCGCGCTAATCTTAGAAACGGCTTAACCGATTTGGGTGCGGTTTTCACTAATTGTGGTAAGCTTCACTTAAAATTTGGTGTTTGTTTTATTTCAATCAGTTCATAAATAAAAAAGTTATATCAATTTAAAGAATCACGTCGAACATTTGTTCGATAAAAAATAAGCTATAAGAAATAATGTGTGTGATCGTTTTTGAAAATACCAAATACCCATTAGAAGGTAAAGACGGTGTTTATAAACTAAAGTCCACGCAGACGAAGTAGCGGGCAACAGCTAGTATACAATACATCTATGAGTAGCAAAAAGATACATGAATTACATGATCAACACAACAAACTATTTTTGAATTACTGGAAATACTAACTATCGTAAAATTAGCTTTTTATTAAAGGTCTGTTCTTCTTTATAAGGTCTGTTTTACACGTATGTGGCGACGTTAAAGCGTACTTTTACTGCTAAATATGCGACTAGCGTAGATGATACTAAATTGTGATATTGTTAAAATTATTATTTATGTGTTTTCTAATTGTTGCAGCTATGTTTAAGCTTATAACGTAATCGATCACTCATATAGAACATACATATATGTAATCACAATAGTTTATAATCTTACATAAAATAAA
The DNA here is from genome assembly GCA_943735995.1 of Sesia bembeciformis. Lineage (NCBI taxonomy): Eukaryota > Metazoa > Arthropoda > Insecta > Lepidoptera > Sesiidae > Sesia > Sesia bembeciformis. Next base: position 244,551 of record OX031041.1, read on the forward strand.
ATAAAAAATAATCAAGTTGTAATTACTAAGAATGTCAACACGAAGTCGACGCGGGACTTTGTGGTCAGATCAATGGGACAGTCCGATATCTAACCACAAGGAATGAATGACAGAACCTAAACCTAACTCACCTTTCAGCTGCCACTTTCAGTTTTTCTGCTGTTTGTTTAATTACTTCCCATATTGTAATGCAGTTCGGTGTTATTATAATGTTGTGAATCAATGCAGCGTGAAGCGCTCGTAATGCGTCACAGTGACATTTCTGAGAATGCATACACATTGTAACTGTTCCCCCATTTTAAGTGTGACTTATCAATGCACTATTCCTCTGTCTGCGTATACTTATTGTCAATATGTTGCAAACGATTAAATTACCATAATACAAAGTGTACTTCTGTATTTGTACAAAAGGGTACAATGGGGTTTTCTTTATCTTGCAGAGATAACCCATTTCAGGTCTATTTATTTAGCTCGCATTTGGAGACGATTCATAGAATTGTTACATATTATGAAAGTACTTTTAAATATGTCTGTAATTGTTGTTTGGATAAAAATTTGTCCAAGGAAAAATTTAAGTCGACTTGTCTTATGAAAGAATAAATATTTATGCATATCTCTTGCATGCATATACCATTCTGGTCTCCACAGCACCGGCAGGCACTTAATATGGCACTTAACAATGTCCGTGACGTCTGTAGTTCCATTTAAATTGAAAATAGGACAGCGCGTACGTTTACACATACCTACTTGTTATAAATTATAATAATCAATTGTTAATACATGTAGCCTCCTCCATATTATTAATCAGTGAAGGGGTCTTTTAACTTCAGTATCCCTTTTTCAGTAAATGGTACTAATAAATATGTTATAAAAGTAAATACTTAAATAAAAGCTTTTATAAAAACAATTAAATAATACATATAAATTGCTCAATATAAATAATAAATTGATGATAATAATGATGAAAATTATTAACAGATAAATAATGAATGAAGTTAATAAGTATGAGAATAATAAATTTTTATTTATTCATTTTAAATGTTATTATTGAACTGTTTGAATGGTTTTAAATAGGAAGGAAGTGTTCAATAGAAACGCACTCGTTGAATGGGCGCGACTCCGGCGTCCCACGGATGCTTAGGTACTTATATTGTGTAATTATTGAACTGCGCTTATACGTGCCCTACGGAACACATCGCTACTAAGTTACTAAGCGATACGTCTATGTGGACGTAGATATATAATGAATATAATTGTAAATGCTCGTAGGACTGTTACACCCACACTTTGCTCACTGCCTCACTAGGACGTTCCTCAAATCACTCAAAATATTGGTTTTAGTTCATTTCATAAAAAATCAATACAGTATTATTGCAGAACATTGTAGATATTTACGTCGGAGGGTTTGAAGATATTTTCTTGTCTGTCTATATCAAATATATACGAGTGGATTTATGAGTATCCTTCACTGACCCCAGTAAGTTTTAAAGCCGGATCCTCAAACGGAGCAGTGGACATTTGCCCACTGCAAGCACATACTGAAATTGTTTTTTTAAAAACGTCTGATCAATGTTTCGGTAGTGCCTCTACATGCAGTGCAAGACATTTTGCCTCGATCCCTATTTGTTCCGGTTTGGTAGAGTTCGTCTGTCTGTATGTCTCTTGATTCTACCATACAGAGACCTAGAGTCTGCCATGAAGTGTAATATTACTGTATTTATTGTTATTCGCAGAGTGGGCAAGTTGAACCTGGTGGACCTGGCGGGCAGCGAGCGGCAGCGCAAGACCGGCGCGGGCGCGGATCGGCTGCGGGAGGCGGCGCGCATCAACCAGGCGCTCTCCTCGCTTGGGAACGTCATCTCCGCGCTTGCGGAGAACAGTCCGCATGTGCCGTACAGGTACCACACACGGCCTGATGGGACGTCTCCATACATGGTTTAAACATAACAGTTTTTATGTTTAAACTATATCTAACGTAACTACAAACTATGTCTAACATAACTACAAACTATGTCTAACATAACTACAAAACTATGTCTAACATAACTACAAACTATGTCTAACATAACTACAAACTATGTCTAACATAACTACAAACTATGTCTAACATAACTACAAACTATGTCTTAACATAACTACAAACTATGTCTAACATAACTACAAACTATGTCTAACATAACTACAAACTATGTCTAACATAACTACAAACTATGTCTAACATAACTACAAACTATGTCTAACATAACTACAAACTATGTCTAACATAACTACAAACTATGTCTAACATAACTACAAACTATGTTATGTCTAACATAACTACAAACTATGTCTAACATAACTACAAACTATGTCTAACATAACTACAAACTATGTCTAACATAACTACAAACTATGTCTAACATAACTACAAACTATGTCTAACATAACTACAAACTATGTTATGTCTAACATAACTACAAACTATGTCTAACATAACTATAAACTATGTCTAACATAACTACAAACTATGTCTAACATAACTACAAACTATGTTATGTCTAACATAACTACAAACTATGTCTAACATAACTACAAACTATGTCTAACATAACTATAAACTATGTCTAACATAACTACAAACTATGTTATGTCTAACATAACTACAAACTATGTCTAACATAACTACAAACTATGTCTAACATAACTATAAACTATGTCTAACATAACTACAAACTATGTCTAACATATCTCCGTCAATGAATATATATAACATAACTACAGCTTAAGGATAACTAACATAATTCCGACGCCGACTTTAAAACAATCCTCCTCTTGATTCGCATGACTAACAGCCTTTACTAGGAACAGTTTACTTACTTATCTTAATAAATCTTTTGGTAATTACAGTTGTCAATTAATATGTTATAATTAGATAATTGAACGGTACCAGAAGGTTGACGTCAAAGGTGACCATAGTCTTGAAATTATACGCAAGAATTGAACAAACGCATAATGTATTCAAAAAATGAAAAGCGACCGCAGGCTACCAATTTTTTGTTTATTCACTAGAATCGTGCAACACTATATTTTCGACACTGGCACAAGCCATGTGTAAGAATCTAGAAGCCTTCGAAATATAGGTGTATCGCAGAATGTTAAAAAGTCGCCTGGACTCACAGAGTTCGTAATATGACAATGTTGCAGAGAATAGACAAGTGCGTTGTAATCTTGAAGATAACTCCACCACTTCAGTCAACAACAATTAATGAGCTCCTCCAACTTATTATACAAGACAATATCCAGGGCAGAAGGAGTTTCTGCAGTTTCTAAACTACAATTAGCCATGATGATTACCTCATGATGAATATGTTGATAATCCGTTTCCAGAGATTCAAAGCTGACCCGCATCCTTCAGGACTCGTTGGGCGGCAACAGTAAGACTATAATGATCGCTAACATCGGCCCCGCCTCATACAACTACGACGAGACCATCACCACGCTCAGATACGCGCACAGAGCCAAAGGTAATCTAATCAACTTTCTTTTCTTAATCTGTACTCTTTCCAATTTCTTTCTCTTTGACGATTTTAGTCTTTATCCGAGCCGAGGTAATTTCTTAGTCTGTGAGTTTCCTTTGACGATTTCTGTCTTTCTCTACTGTCTATCTAAAAAATAGCATTAGTCTTTCTGTAATCTTTGTCTTCTACGAAGGTAATCTTTGTCTTTCACTAAGATAATTTTTTGATTTCTGGTGTCTTTATCTATACTCCGTGCCACTTAGCATGGCAATAACGGTCATTGGCTCGACTTTCCCCTCGAACTAATGTATTCGTGTTTACGATAGCTACAGTTTTCAATGTTCCCCGTAATGAGTGAAAATAGACTAGCTAGCTATCGCTAGCGTAGCAGCCACGTTAGATGTCAGCGAGGTGTGAATGCTCGCTATTGCCATACTGAATGACACGAACTATATGTTCAAGATGATATTTGTCTTTTTCCAATATCTTAGCCTTTCCTATTAAATTTGATATGGTACATTTATTGAAGATTTGTTTTGTGTTAACTGGTGTGATTTAATATAGGATGGCATTGTCTCAAATTTTTTTATACGAAGAAGGCTGCTGCAGACCAGCATACTGTCCACCTTGTGGTATACTGTCGCCCTGCGACTTCCGCGATTCATGCCAACATCGGTCCTGAATGACGAACTTTGGCCCCTAGATGCGCCAGCTTACTTTTGAAGATTTAGGAATGGATTTGCAAAAAGGGACGAGGACGGAGGGATGCGGAGTCAAGAGTATACTTAATGGAATAAAGAGTCACTTTTATTCTTTTATACTCTTGATAGGATAGGACAGTACATGTTACAGTAGTGTTCTGTGAGGGTATCGTGTGCCAAACGGCCGTGGGTTTGCAGCATGCGCCTTCCCCCTCTCAATATTGGATATGATTACTGTTAATGTAAAACAAACTATAGATACTAAAGACATATATATATATACACATTGTACTTAAAACCTACAATTCTAAGCCCAAGAGCACTACAAACAAATGAAATATTATTGCAGCGATAAAGAACAAGCCGGTGCGCAACGAGGACCCGAAGGACGCGAAGCTGCGCGAGTACCAGGCGGAGATCGAGCGACTACGCGCGCTCATAGGGCAGCGGCGACAAGTGGACAAGCGGCCGCGGCGACCGCGCGAGAGGATCAAGCCCACGGACAACTGTACGTACCACTCAGTACCGCACCTCCCGCCACAGAAGTGCGGTCCGTCCGCATTTCCTCGATACGGAGGTTGTCGCGTACAGTTCGGTCCAAAAATCATTTTATACCGCGAACCCGTAGGCTGTGGAGCGAACTGCCTCAAGATGACTTTCCATTACGCTACGATATGGGGTTCTTCAAGAAAGCTCTGAATAGTATTTTGCAAGGTCGGCGGCGCGCCCGCATACCTCCTGGTGTTGCAGGTGTCCATGGGCGGAGGTAACACTTACCATCACGTGGGACCGCTTGCTCGTCCGCCTACTTACCTATAAAAAAGGAGGAGATCGAGCGACTGAGCCCATAGAGATAGATAGATAAGACGTTTATTCAGAACACGTTTCAGACCACTACAGTTACAAAGGAAAATACAAACATACATATTTAAATTTTTAGTTATACAAGTATATATATATATCTATAGCATGTTCATATAATTATACCAATATTTCACAGTTTGCCAATATTTCAAAACATCTATTTAACTCGGTGTATCTTTACATTTCTAGCGGAAGAAGACACAGCAAGTATCGAAAGCGAACACATCCTAGTAGAATCAACCGTAGAACAAGAGAAATGCAAAACAGAAGAATTAGAGCATCAAATCAAATCGTTAGAAGAGCGTTTGGTTCAGGGCGGAGGTGGCAAAGATCTCATAAACAACCTGAACGAGAGCCAAATCATCCTGGAGCAGAGAAATATGGAGATCGCTGAGAGAAAAAATAGAGAAGTAGAGATGCAGCAGAAGATAGACTTAGAAGAAGAGACGGCGACCATAGTTACTAATACTTTTGCGACGCTACAGCAGGAGGTTGATCATAAAACGCAGAGGTAAGTTCATTTTTACTTTAAATGTTGCCGTAACTTTGTCAGTTTTCTTTCTTGACTTCTTCCTTCTTTACTTTCATAAACGTAATAAAACTCTTCACAATTCTTCTTTACAATATGTTTGGTACATATCTTAGGCTTGATACATAAATATAAGAATTTTCTCGCCATGTTTGATTTAAAATTTCACTAACTGCAGTCCTTAACAATTATTTGCATTATTGTACTATATAAATGCACTTATTTTTAACTAGTCTAACTGAATATACATAGTTTACGGTACTAAGTATACATTTATTATTTAAAATTACTTCAATTTGAGCAGTGTTACTGTACATTTTCTTACCTATTTAATTGTCTGTAATCATTCATTGGCAGGAGTCGATTATGAAAAACATTAAAACAGTAACCAGGGTTAGATTTTCTGAAAAAAGAAATAACTTCTTAACCGTGGGTTTTTTATAGTGAAATTGCCGTATTTGCCAGCGTGCCGTTTTAACGCCATACATCTCTCACACACAAGACAATGTGCATGAGGAGATCCAGTAGCGGGCTATTTATAGTGTTGTTAAAACGAGCGTTGAACGCTGTTCGTATTATTTAACCTGAACTATTTTAGTTTCCAGCTTTTAACTACAGGGGCTTAAGACCATCAAACATTAAAAATTTGGACTATACCGCTCATTAGCCTTTAACACTAGAGTATTTAAAGTCAATTACCGCTTACTCAGCCCTCAAGCGTCGGACACTTAACGCTCGATTTTACAGTACTACCTGGAAGTTTCGGGCCCGATTCAATTTCTAACGAACGAAGTGCTATAACCCTGACTTTCGTTCGTTCGAAGCTCTATACATCACCTACATATCCCCGAGTATTTAAAACGTATCCTCGTGAAATTTGATGTTTGATCCCGCAGATTAGATCGTTGTCTCCTGCTATCGGAAATAAGAGTTATGACGCGAATGAACTTCGTTCGGAGCGTGAATGTTTTCGTGGTAGGAATCGCCCGAAATGTCAACTGATCTTCTTATCTTCGTTTACTGTGATTTAAGAGAAGACTCGATTCTGATTGATTCTGATAGGTTTCTCATAGCTATCAGAGTTAGCCACAATTGAAGGCATTATTTGCATATGTTATGGAGCTTCGTACCCGTAACCAAAGCTATCGGATATCCGAATTAAAAAAATATACGAAACCGAACCCGAAATATTCGGATGTTATTGCAAATCATTTTATACGTTATTTATTTATTTTTGCAAATGAGTTTTGACAAGTTCTTGCCGCTTGCTTGATAGTTTGATAGTTTTTCGTTTGTTCTTTGTTGCAATAAAAAGAAATATAAAACCAAATAGGGAAACCTATTTGGTTTTATATTTCTTTTAGTTGGTAATTTCTTAAAAAGTTCATTAAAAAACATATCCGTAACCGAAACCATAACGGAAATAATTTCATATCCGTATCTGTAACCGAAACCGGTAAAAGAGTATACGATATATCCCGATCCGAAGTATTATATCCGTAACAATCCTAATTTGCATGTAGATTGAAGAAGTGCGTGTCAAAGTACGCGTGTCTTCGCGAGGAGATGGTGGAGCAGCGCGAGGCGCACGACGCGGAGCGGCGCGAGCACGAGGCGCTGCAGGCGGCGCTCATCGGCGAGCTGCGCCGGCGCCTGCTGCTCGCCGACAGCTTCGTGCCGGAGGCGGGCCGCGCCGCCGCGCTTAGGATACGGTACAACGACGACCAGGACTGTTTCGACACACACGACAACACGTGAGTAGCTGAGGTCGGGGGTTAACCGGGTCGGGGGTCGCTGAGAGTAGGAGTAATTGTGAACAATGGTTGTGGTGACGAGAGTAATTGAGGACAATAGAAGAGGGAACAACGATAGCTTGGTACCGGTGCCGTGCGCGGAGAGCACACTCGCCGCGACACGCACGTAGCTGGAGTTGGAGACTATTTCATTGGGAATAGAGGCAGTTAAGAATAGGATATAATCGAGGATAAAGGGTAATTGAGAGTAGGGGTAATCGAGAGTACAAGTAACTGAGAACAGGAGTTAATTGAGAATATGGAGTATTTGAGAATAGCTCTGCATAACATTCTCTACTATGTAAGTTTATACGGGATGCTTCTCATAGTAACGTAATTCCGTTGTGTCACAGCGTGGAGCCGCTCTCGTACCGGCCGCTGGCGGGGTGCGGGCGGCGCGCCACGTGCGCGGCGGCCCTCGCCTCCCGTCTACCGCGCTACCGCGCCGACAACCTGCTCGACCTGCTGCCGCTGCCGCTACCCTCTACCACCAGGACTTATGTGCCGCCGCAGCACCCGCCGCACACCCAGGTATTACATGTAAAATACCTTATAGCTTATACTTGTTGCGCCGACAGCCTGCTTGACCTGCTGCTGCTGCCGCTACTTACTACGCAGGTACACATAATTCCATGTATACCTCGTTCCAATGCAATGCGACCAGCCCTTTCAGTATCCACTGCTGGACATGGGCCTCCTCTTGCACATCGTCTTCTGCATAAGGGATGAATAGCTTTAAAACGCCATGCTGCTGTTCAAGCGGATTGGCGAGTCTACTCTTTAAGAGGTGTTATTTTTGAGCTCTTGTGATAGCGGCTTTGTTATCCTGTAATCGTCTTTTAACGACACCCGCGGTGAGACATGACCTAGTGCTATTCTCTAGCCGGCCGACACCACGCGGCACTCGCCACGCTCCAATACAATTTGTCCGAAATGTAAACAAACATGGCGGCCTGAAGTAACTGACACAACACAGTGGAGTGTAGGCTTTCTCGGCCGGTGTCCATATTAATTGAATCTTTCGGGCTACTTGGCCGAGGTCTTCTGGAATCTCTTCTCTTTCTTCCAAACGTTTCGTCAACAACTGCGGTTGACATCTTCAGTGGCGGCTGCGTTCACTTTCTTCGGCTTCTTCCAGAAGATTCCAGAAGATCTCGGCCAAGTAAAGATTCAATTAATAATAAATGACACAACCTTAAATTAAATCATGAGGTGATAATGGTTTATGTGATTTGATTCATCGCGACTGCAAGCTTGCACCTAGATTCAAAGTCAAACGTTGAAAATATTTATGTAATACAAAAAAAGGTCTTTATTATTTTAAAAAGCCATTCATTTTAAAATAATAATCTACTCTTTCTTTAAAGTGAATTTAAATTTAGTTCCTGACATTAATTTTATATCTTCGGGTAAATTGTGCTAAAATATCATCTTAATATTAGTTTATTTTCATGTTTTGTATTCATGCCATTTTAATTTGTTAATTATTTTTCTTTTGCGACTGAAGTTCCACTACCGCTTACCATCAAGTGGACTGTATGCTCATCTGCCACATTCTCTATAAAAATAATATTTGTAGTAAAAAGCTCCCATTTTCTAGCAGGTATAATAACTTATAACCGTTATGGTGGGTAGAGCATAACGGATACGTTCTAATTTCATTTTTGTTGATATTTTGAGATGACATCCATACATTTTTTCCTTACCTTTATGTAAAATTAAAATATTGTGTTTTTATGAATTAAAAACAATGTGAGTGTACTTTTGCACAAGTCATCTTGTTAACATATTTTCAATTTTTTTTTTCCAAGTAGCTACCGTATTGTATATAGCGGTATATACTCTTGTATATAGCGATCTATTAAATATCACCGTTTTTTAATTGCAGGTAATGGAGACCCCAGTGAAAAAGGAGCCAGATATTGAGATGACGGTGGGGCGGAAGGCCAGCGCTCGACCGCGGCCGGGGACCGCGCACCATCGCCTGGGTACCGCTGGTGTGCGGTAGGAGGGTACCGGCCGCCAGCGCCCTATACGGTACCCTATACTACTGTCTAGTGACAACACTAGCCACAAAAACTTGCCTACACTCAGTGCCGGCGTTAGCGGTAATGACGGCCTGGACAAGATTGTCGTAGCGCCCTATTTAAAGGCACGAAATTTCTAGAAAGAATTTGAAACGTGAAATCGACCGGTTTAGTTTTCATATTTCTAAAAACCTTTTTGATAATTTGTAACATACCCTGTGTTGTGGCTCCTCATAGGTAATTCAGCGCCCCGGCAAATTTGGCGCCCTGGTCAATCGCCCCACCTCAGAGGCTCCCTAGACGAACAATTATAATGTACAATTTTACGAATTGCCCAATGGTTTTGCTCGTCTAGGGAGTGTATTGAAACTCGTTTGGGTGCAAAACAGGATTCAAGCACGATTCAATAATATTGTACAATGACGTTATTGTACCATTTTATTGCAGGTCTAAGGGTCGCCTAACGCCAGCACTGACCACACAACGAACACAGTTCTTTAACGGTTAAATGCGAAATCTTACCTCCGTTTGATTGATTAATTTGTACGCTCTCTAAACCTTCGTTTCTTTTAAATTGGACTATTTACTTTAACAAAACGTAATTGATTTTTTTGAGTAGCATCTCAACGGTCTTCAAGAAGCATTGATAAAAGAACAATACATTCACTAGATACAATGTTCTGTTGTCCAAATAATGTTTGAAAACTTTTGTACGGGAAACTGTGTCTCTTGTGTTTTTTATAATTTTAATGGAATCTACAGTTTAATATCGATAAAGTTAGCACCCACCAATCGAATTGTTAAATAATAATTAAATTACAAATATTAATACGAATGTATCGTCCTCCAACTGCTACTGAAATGCGTTGGGATCATTTCAAGTGGATAGTTGTAATGGCGAGCCGAATGTCCGACCGGCCCAAGCACGTGACAAGCCGAATGTCCGACCGGCCCAAGCACGTGACCAGCCAAATGTTCGACCGGCTCAAACACGTGTTGAGCCGAATATCCGACCGGCTATATTTTTGACATCACCATCAGCGGTGACATCGTATTAGCGTTACGATATTTTTATGCAACTCCAACTAGTGTTGTGAAAACGAGCGTTGAGCGCCTGACGCTCGAGCGCTGAGTGAGCGGTAATGAACTTTTAAGACTAGCGTTAAATGCTAGTGATCGTGTTATAGTCCAAATTTTTAATGTTTGTTGGCCTTAAACCCTTGTAGATAAAAACTCGGGTGTAAAACGGTTAAGGTACAACAGCACTAACAAAGCGCGCCAGCGCTCGAGCGCTGAAGCGTTCAGCGCTTGTTTTAACAACACTAACTCCAACTGATGAATGCCAAACGCTTGCGAACGCTTCCGTTGTACATACGCACTGCTGGCAGTCAAATACAGGAAGCAATTTTGGCCAAAACGCAGTGGAATACATAATTATGACACAATGCGTGGGCCGAAATAGCCTTTAGGGCATATCGTCCACAAAGCGATTCGTCCGGAATGCATTTTAAAAAGAAATCATCTTATTCAATAATATAATATTATTCCCTTTGATGTTACCATGTTACTGCGAGCGGACATTTAATTTTTTTTGCTTTTTGAACGATATGCTTCTAAAGGTGAACTAGTTATGTAAATAGCCCCAATATTCTTTTAAGTAGACGGTAGTCACAAATTCCAGTGAATAGTCGCGCGGACTAAGCAAATGTTGATCTCAGTCGCTGTGTTCTGGGGTTCATACGAGCGAGCTCAGCTGTCGACAGAAACTCACACGATACATGTTATTTGTAGGGATAAAGGGTAGGTACACAGGCGGACTCTCACTTCTGCGCAATAAAAATAAATACAATTTGATAGTTCCTGGGTAAGAGACTGCTCTATTGTGTCAAGCTCGACAATTGTCATGTCAAAAAAATAATTAAATAGTAATTAACTGTAAATGTATTGAATTTCAATGATGCAAAATTTTAGTGAGATACTTATTCTCTAAATTTCATTCTAAAGTTTTCCATCTATATGGAAATTAAATTAATAAGAACAACAATTAAATATATGACAAAATAATTAGCATCTTGCATATGCGACGCCTCGTGTAAAGTGTCGAAATGCATAGTGTACACAATTGGGGGACCGCCCGTGTACAACGTGACATAAATGCTCCTTTATATCCGAATTTTAGCGAAATTTAGTTTAGTCGGTCGTTTGTTTTATACGATTTTATTTTACCGCCGTTATACTTTTTGTGAATTTTATTTTTTGTGCTTCATTCGCCGCCGTTTGAAGCGTGTGATATTAGGTAGTTTGTTATATTTATTATATTTTTAAATTATTCAACTTGTGTAAATTATTTGCAATGAATATTTTAATGTTTAAATATATAAATATGAGACATGCCCACGTCTCACTTCTTTTTGGGAATCCAATGTGTACATCCAGTGTTCAGTATTGCGATTTATATAACTCATGTTCAAATTCGTTACCAAAGACGGGAACAATCCATTCCATTATATTTGTCCAACGAGTGTTGATGTCAACAGTGATCATGTTCCTTAATTTTAATAAAAATTCATAAGTGGTGTTTTTATTGTGAATTTCTAAACAGTCTCTAGTCAATGGTTCTTGTATACGTAAATATTGTAAATAAATATTTTAGGTATTTAAAAAGTATATAAATGTCCACAGGCTTTTTTTTGCAAAATCAGTCGTCTCCTTGGAATCTAGTGTTGACGCATAAGAGATATGATTGCGAAAGATTTTATAATTTAGATTGATTTTTTTATTATATACAATAATAATATATTTAATTAAATGCAGGTCCACGATGCAGGTGTCATTACCAAACTTTATGCCAACGGACTAATTTTGCAAAAAGACTGCGGTAATGTAGTTAGGTTGCTAATATTCGCACAATACTTTTTAAATACAAAAAACTGATATTATGTGGTATAAACGAGTTTGGAGTTTTATCACAACATATAGGTACCCCTTACCACAAAAACAGCTTCAAAACAATTGTTCAACATTCACCAGGTCCTCGACCAGTGAGAATCGGTGAGATATTTTAAAAACATCGTTTTAAAGCTCTCTTGTGGTACGGGGAGATTATGTTTACAAAATTAATTTGAAATCATGACAGTGATCTTTATGAAACAAAAATCAATATTATTTAATAAAGAGAAATATGTAATAATTGTGTAATTAAAGATATCTGTAATGTTATCTTGTTTGTAAAAAGATAAAACATGATTTGATAAATTTTTTTTAACTACAGCTGTAACAGGTTTTACCTTTTTATAAATAAAGGATATATAAGTATAAAATTGGCTTTATATTTACGAGTAAATTGTGTTATAATAATGAAGGGAATCATGTGATATGTATTTTGTAAACCGCTAGTCAGCTGTGCCGCGTACACGCCTACACGTACACGCTTACACACACCAATAAACGTTTTAAATTTTGGTTTTGTTTCATTGTACTATTACTAGGAGATTTATATCAGTCTCTAACGTCCCACCATTCTGTTTTCGACCTTTCATAATCGATATTCATCTCTTTAAAGAAAGAAAGAAAGGAGGGCAATGTTTCTAAGGCATATTTCAGTTTATTTATTTTATTATAAAACTTATTTTTTATGGTAATGTAATGACCTATCAGTCAAATTTTGAGTTTAGCAGAGAGATCGATTGTCAAATCCTATGAAACTGATTGAAGTAGGTATACTTAACTATAGTGATTATATAACTTAAAACTACATATAAAATTTTATTTACCCAAGTATAATGAATACATTCAACATTTTTCATACAAAATATCCCCAATAGTTCACAGTAACTTAGAAAATAGATAAAAACCACATACAGTCTTCAGCTCTTCCCATCCAGCCACTACCAGCGACTTTTTTCAAGTTCGTTAGTCCACCTGACCGGAGGGCGTTCCACGGCGTTTCTTATAGAAAAAATAAAAACAGATTTTCTCGCGTGTGAGTCAGGACAGTTGGCGGGTTGCCAATGGTTGGGAATGGTAGTGAATTCCTCTGTGGTGGTAAGCGTAGTGTAGTTTATATTGGTGTAAGTTCTGTCTTTGATGGTTTCACTGTAGATTTACGTTAATAAATAAACAAATATGAAATTCCACGAATTTATTTTTGCAACATTAGATTCAAAATTTCAGTGTGGTTGACTTCACAAAAAATTATTTGTAGGTAGTCAATAGTCATTCGAGCTGCGAAGTCCAATGCAGAGATATTTTATATGCGATATTGATCATAGACAGCTATACAGGTTTTTTTTTAACTGGGACAGTATTTAGGTGGATTACGTTATAATCGAGAGAAATCCGAGTTGATAGCTACTGGACAATAAAATAAAAAACTTGTGATTTACTGTATAAATCTTACTGAATAATAAAGCTGCAAATAGAGTATTCTCGCTGTACTTAGTTTATTACATTCCGCTATCATTTTATATATTCTTTATACGTATAAATTTTATTATAAAATGAGTGTAGTACTTAAATACACAATATTTCATATTGTTACATCTAAATCCGTCCATCGTGATGTTGTTACATTACATTTTATCACAGCACCTTATCCCCAAATTTAATCGCGCCTAAATTTACTTTATTTTATTCAATATATAGCAAAGGAATTTTGATTGATACAGTATTATTATAATTTTAACATGGACATTCATGCAAGCCAATAGACATTAAAATTTCCACCAATCCAAAGATAGCACTGAAACCACATTAGTAATTAACGGTACAGAGATCTAAAATTTTATTGCTTGACAAATCGTTATTTTTTTTGTTAAATTGTATTTATTTTGATTTTGTCAGCCTCGCATCGATTCCAGGCAGTGGAAAACCGGTCGGTAAAGCCGGTGTGTCTTTGCCCTTGTCTGCGTTTAACGTTTAGAAAAATATTGAAACTGAAGAATAACTAACACTGGATCTTTCACTGACCAGGACTGAGTTTATCTGATTTTTATGGAAGTGATTGTGATATAGACTATAGATAAATGCATTGAAAATTGGAAAAAATACCATAAAAATCACCACTAACCTCGAAAACCGGCCGGGGAAACCGGTGAATTCTAATATAAAATATTAGAAAAGGAAATGTAAATATGTAATAATTACGATAAATCACCCCTAAAAAATTATTAATTTATAGAAATAATTTATTATATAACATAATTACATTTTTTTCGTTTAGAATGAAAATTGAATTTCTGAACGTTTAACGACCAAATTATTCAAACTTTGTAACGAATTTTAGTGTTGCGCATTCTATTCGATAATTTACTTTTATGTAAATGACTTTTAGCTCCAAGCTACATTATTTTATCTATCTATTTTAGTTAGTGTAATGTAATATATCCAGTGTTTAATAATAATGTAAGCACTCGGCAACCCGTTCGGCCAGCGTGGCTTTATAGGGCCTTACATCCCTCATGCACAAGGCAATGTACAGGCGGGAGACCATATCCAACAGTGGATACTGAAAGGGCTGGCTGCATTGCATTGCATAGTGTAATAATAAATTATTTTTAGGTATTGCTTTGTTTGGCTGTGGTTAATCTAAAGCTGAATTAGTTGATATTAATTAGCTATAGCATAAATATAATGTTTAGTGATTATATATATTCGTATTATTTGTTATTTAAATATAAACATCTCTAATGCAATTCCATATACAACAGCCTGTTTTTTTACGTATGACATAGGTGTTAGGAAGTTTGTAAATACAACCGGTTTTACTATAGCTGACCTACTACTCGTACTACTGTATTATTAGGATTTTATGTTGTAGGCCCATTTGGCTGAACTGTGTCCTGCGTTTCGTACTCAGTGCTGTTTGTAGTGATCTCAGCCTTTTTAGCGTCCCATTACAGGATGCAGGATTCTCCTATAGAATATCACTAGAGGATTTCGAACTATATTAGTTCACCATGCGGGTTCAGTGGGGGTTGACGGATGTTCATGCGAGCTAGTGATATACATTTTTTTAATATTCGTACTTGAATAGAAACTCAGTGGTACGGGCCGAGGATTTCAGCTCACAACCTCATGATTAAGAGTCGAGCATAGATACCACTAGGCTATCACTAGGGTTGCCATAATTTGTTAAAGTTAAATCCGGACGGTCCAGCAGATCTGGAAAACTAAGAGTAAAACTACTGAAGTGTACAGAGGTGAGGGGTATGTGGATATTAGTAATTAAAAAACTCAAAATCAACATAATATATATTTATTAAAATATAAAACATTATGTACTTATATTAATAATAAATATGGCTACCGACTACTCGGTCCTTCTCCTTAACCAGCTTCATTTTTACGTCTTCGTTTGGCTCGTTCTGATTCTGAATACCATTCGTACTATTCAGACGTAAGGGCTTTCTTTAATAAAATTTTGTTTGTTTTTATTTTACCATAAAAACTTCAGCCGTTATTATTGCTGTTAATGCTAGTTGAACTGACGACAAGACGAAGCCGCTGACAACGTTGTGACAACGGGTAAGTTGCAGCGTGTTGCACTGGCGAGGGAGAGGCGGGGCGTAATCGATTAGCAGTGCGTGCGAATATTATTAAAAATCCAGATGTAATTACGAGTCCGGACAAAAGTCCGGACATGGTTGACATGGTAAATCCGGACGTATGGCAAGACTAGCTATCACATTTCTACTAACAATAGTCATGCGCGATGAACTTCTTTAGGGATTTTAAGTTATAGGTCGATCTGGCTGAACAGTGTACTGCGTTTCGCACTCAATGCGGTTTGTAGTATGTACTTATAAAATTATCAAATAGACGAAGTTACTTAACTAACTTTTGTGAGTGATATAATATTGGGCTTTGAAGGTAGGTAGGTAGGTAATAATAAAAACGACTAATGATTTAGAAGAAATAACAATTACATTTTCAAATAACATGTTACATGTTTAGATATTTAAACGCATATAAAGGGTTCACTTAAACAAGCAACGTGATAAATAAACCTCACCTCTAATACATAATGTAACCTTTCCTTTAGCAAATAGCTTTCGATATCTGTTCAGTAGATCTTAAAACTACTCTCAAATAAAAAACTTTCACTCTTTTTACGGCACAATAATATTTTAGTTTAGAAGTGAAAGTAATTAAGTTTTACCTATACAAGCTCTATAGTAGTAGGTAATGGAACCAATAGAATATGCCTAATTGCTCCTTTATCACTGCATATTATTGCCACATATTTTTTTATATAGGAAAATAATTACGAAATAATAATTTTAAAGTACAGCCAAATCTTTATCGATATTTTTATAAAGTTGAACTAGGTACATCACTAAACTCTTAACCGTCGTACGTATTCAAAATTTCGGTTGCTTTGTTCCGTGCGAAATGTGTGAATTTACCGTAAATTTATTATAAAATCTTATAAAATAATGGAAAAATTAAAGGATTATCAAGTTTTAGACGTTATGTGTGGTGGTACGTTCTATAAAGTGAGGCACAAGGTCACAAACAACATATTTGCGTGGAAAGCGTACGATTGTTCCGCGTACTCGCACAAACAAATACAAAACGTCGTAAACGATGTGAAAATTATAACCAAAGTGTTATCTGAGAACTTGCTACGTTACTACGACACCATATTGCACGCCCCTTCCAAGACATTATACTTTGTCCTTGAATACAACTCCTGGCGGTGCGCGGAGGAATTGATCGCAGTTTGTAAGGCGACCGACAAATTCATCGCCGAGAGTTTCATCTGGTATCTTTTGCTCGAGTTGGCTCGCGTGTGTAAGGTTGTCGAAGACTTGAAGTTCATTGTACTACGGAAATGTATTACGGCAGCGTCTATTTTCGTGGACGAGAGCGGCGAAGTTCGCGTGAACTGTTTCGAGCTGACGACAGTCAGTTCGAGGAACGCTGACTTGATGCGGCAGGTCGGTGACGTTCTCCACACTTTGTGCTACCAACCCGGCGCCTGCGACGACAACATCAACGAATTGCATTACAGTGATGATCTCAGAGACGTCATCTCCTTCCTCACTGACGATAGAAACGCGAATTTGCGATCAGACGTCATCCTCTACCATCCGACAGTCCTTGCGAACTTGGAAACATCGCCTTGGCCCGAAAATTTGGGCGAGATACTTGTATCAGTGGATTACTCACATTTAACATCTGAAGTAAACAAATGTGACTCTGAGAAAGCTGTAGAACTGTGCAATAGCATCAAACCCGCTCCAAGAACGCACCATAACATCGCAGACAGCCCAATTTACTGCAATGTTAGTCCAAACCGGAAGCTCAGTCGAGAAATTGAGAAGTCACATTCACCTCGTGGGTCATTATCGCCCACACTGGCGGCACTGGCTTTAGAGCTGCCAGGTTTCGTACCCAGAACAAGAAGACCTATAAGTG
The DNA here is from genome assembly GCA_943735995.1 of Sesia bembeciformis. NCBI lineage: Eukaryota > Metazoa > Arthropoda > Insecta > Lepidoptera > Sesiidae > Sesia > Sesia bembeciformis. Next base: position 262,383 of record OX031041.1, read on the forward strand.
ATACATTAGAATCATACAACAACCCTCAACTTTTGTCAGAGGCGACACTCAGTCAGCAATGGATGTCTCGACTAATTGCATTAAGACAGAGGGAAGAGTCACTCAATAAAAGGGAGAGAGATCTCATTTCTAAAGAGATAGTTCATAGTCCGAATGTTAAAATTATTCCACTGAATGACTCAAGGGATGAGTTGGAGTGTAATGGAGAGAGTAATGGTATCACACTGCCGCCAGTCATAAACCAAGCACCTAAGGATGGGTGGGTGTCACGTCGGCACCACCGTAAATCTAGTTCAATACGAACTAGAAGTCGTAGGAAGAGCTATGGTTATGAGGACCTTGACAGCTCGCTTTCTGCTGATGCAGGAGACAGCAGCATCATAGTAACCGCAAAAAAGTTCACAAAAGACAACATGCCTCGCCGTAATATTTTTCCAGATACGAAAAGGGTTCATTTTACAGCTGCAAATCCCTTTACTGATAGTGATGAGAGTCTCACTTTAACATTCTACGATTTGGAAAATGTATCAAGGTATCAAGTACCAAAGCAAGAGGAAAAAGTTCTAAAGGACATCACTAAGTTTAAGTATTTGGACTTGGAAAAGATTGCTTCAGAAAAGAGAGCTGCTATGGGCTGGATTCAGTCCTCTCCCTCCAAACAGGCAAAGATTACCAACAACAATATAATTACAGATATTACAAACATGAAGAAAACTCCATCAAAATCAAGTTTAATGTCAAAGGGCTCAAACTCATCGAGATATTCCATGATGTCTTCGAAGATTAATTGGAGTACAGAAACCAGTCAAAGTAAGGTGAGTGAAGGCAATATCTCAGATAGAACTCGATCTACCACTAGACAGTCAATCGCTGTCATACACTCCTCTCCCCCAGCTATCAAAAAGTCTAAAGTAAGAAAATCTTTGCTGCCATTTAAAACTCCTTTCAAGTTCAGGACTTCTACTAAAGTGTGATTTTTTTTGTGTTATAGTGACATTGGTGAGATCTTTGGCTACTTTGTGATTTTAATGATCTCTCAAATTCTGTTCAAGTCATCAGTGAATCAATTTTAAATATATATTTTCTAGATTTAAAATTACGTAATGGTTGTGGTATTACTCTAGTTTAAAATATGCAAACTAGATTGCTTATGTACCCTGTAAGTTTAGCTTTAATGTTTTTGTCTGCTTCCATGTCCCTTCCAGATTATGTTTAAATATTAATTGGATTTAGAGGATGTATGATAATTTGTATATTTGTTTATTATGATTTGTGTACGTAAAGAGATAAAAACGGACATCAACCCACCCTAACCCTAGATTAGTGAAATTATATTTGTATATAATAATGAAATGTGGAATTGCAATAAAGCAATGCAATATATATTATTTTATATCATAAAAATTCATGGATACACACCATGTAACAAAAAATCCATGTTATGAAATGATCGACTTTTATCAGAATTATCAGAAGGGAACCAAACCACAATTATGCTTTTTTCATAATAAAGAATTTTGTTTCAAAAAAACTAAAATACAGTGCATGTTTTAATCAAAATGCTTTTAAAAATTAAATTAAGACCTTGGACATTATATATTGTACTTTATCACATTTTTTTGTTTTTATATTTGTTTTATATTGTACATAATACTCCCAACATCTTAAAACTACATGAATGTGGGTTGGATCTATTCTGATTAAAGCCGGTCAATTAGATGGAGATGCAAGTTCTAATTTAACACTTAAAGGTAACATTACAACATAAAGGATTATTCTTAAGTAATACTGTTTGCTGAACATGTCTTTATTCTGGAAGGAAAAATCGATCAAAAAATTACGAACGAAAATCATTCTGCCCACCTGTAAGACATTTTGATGAAATTCTGGAAAAATGCATAATAATTTTGGTTAATTTTTTATTAATTTAAAATCAATATAGAAACTTTTTAATAAAACAAGGAGAATAAGTGGTTTATCTCATTCCTTTATTTTTAATTTCTGAATATATTCTTGTTAAAATTATTACTTGTCCATTTTTAGCAGGGCAGAGTTCTAAATAATGCATTTAGTGATCAATTTTATAGATTTAAAACGTTGAACATTGCATATTTTGAGTTTAAAAGTTCCTGTAATATAATGGGTTTAAAAAATGAGTTGTGTATCTTGATTTTACATCAATGATCATAAAATATTTTAAAAATATGTGATAATTTTTTTGTTAAAAAATCAAATTATTAGTCTTATTTGTCTTCCATTAAAACGAGATAGAATGTAAGAGATGAATTATAGCTTATATTCCATATTGCCTATTCTTTTAGTGTGTGTTTGTATTGTCAAATGAGTTGCCATAATATATAATTTAATTGTGACATTATATGAGAAAATATACTTTGTTCTCAATTCTAGTTCGCCAGATATTGAAATTTACTGAATCTTTAAGAAAATATTGCTTTGTCTTAAAATCAAATGTTACAGCATGTTTCTATAATGGAATCTTGGAACAATTTTTAAGTTACAATATTTTAATCTAAATCAACCACTATAAACTTTGGTAAACTTTTTTTGTGTATATATGAGATAATGAGGTGATTTAAATTTTATTTTCATCACTAACAATGTATAGGTTTGTTCTACAATATTATATTTTCGGTTGGCGGTAGCTAACCAATTATTGAATACGTTGATAATGAGATGCAATGAGGTGTATTATATTGTGTGAACACTCGATTGAACGATATGTTATCGCATTATAGGCTTTGATTAAAATAAGAACTATAACTAACATAACTATCTTCCATTGTTCAGATAACATCACAATAAAAATAATTAAGTTGTATTCTCTACACTATATTAAAAATAATAATACATGTATATTTTAAGGTAAATAATAAAAACTAACTGTAAAAACCACATTACGAGTTTTATTATTTGTATAACAATTCATTCAACATTTCGACATTTTTTAAAAATATAATAAGTTACAATTGATAGTATCCAGCAGATTACACTCAATAATCACTTTTTCTTCTTGAGTGCTTTGTCAGCTCCTTCCACATATTTTTTGGGTAGTCCATACTTTTCTATCAGTAATTTCGCCACAAAATGAGTCTGTAAAAGAGGTAGACAAATTAATTAAAATTGGCTTTACGATTTTTGTTTATATAAAAGAAGGTGGCAGAAAAACAGGTAGTCACCTGGTGCTAAGAGTGCATATTGTCATCCATGGGCATTCGCGATACATGCCAACATCATTCCAGAATGACAAACGTTGGCACGCCCATAGATGTGCTGCCTACTTGAGATTTAGGACAGAATTGGTGAAAGGGTTAGGAAATTAAGGATGGATAAGATAGGATGGAAATATTTATTCTAAATTATCTTATACTTTCTTTAATATTTATTTTAAATATTTTATATGAATATTACCCCAGTAATTGACAATTATAAATCCATACAAATTGTCATTTTTAGGGTTCTGTAACCAACTAGTAACCCCTGTAGTCTAGATATGTCTATCCTTCTAATATGTCAGTCTTATTACTAGAGATGGCCGTTATCGGTTTTACATGCAAACGGTTCTGTAACTGATATTTCGTTTTCATATTGATAATGCAAACCGTTTTTAAATATTGATATCAACAACGTGGTTTGTTAATAAACAACGTTTTTGTGTTTCTAAGACCTATCCAGTTTTGTCAACAATCTCTGCATCTTCAGGCTGACCCGGCCACTTTTAGAGCCACTAAAGAATGATGCGTCATTATATCCAATAAAAACCACATGAAGAAATAAGATATGTCTTACAAGTATCAAAAATGTATAAGGTAGAGACGACATAAGCACCGGCGGAATCACAGTCGGCCGAGTTACAGGGGCCTAGGTGATGCATCCAGTGGAGGGACATCGTTCAGTGGACTTTTCTAACCAGGCTGTCAAATTTGGTCTGATACCATATGAACACACCAAAAGTGTGAGTAGAGTGAGTTCGGAACCCAGCCGTTCGGATCTTATTAGGACCCGATTTTTACTGTTAAGTTTTTTTAATACCAAGCACCATTTTTATAGATACTCCATTAATTTGGGAAACAAACTATTTATAATGGTAACTGTAGGTAGGTTATAGTCAATAAGTTCACATACATTATAGATGTATTGGTGGTGGTCTGGGGTTTTATCTGATTTTACATCTTCGAAGTTTTGCGTTCGACTTTCCTTCGTTCGGAGCTCTATATATCGGGTATCTCCGATTACTTATACATTGAGATATTGTTATCGTGAAATTTGACGTTTGATCACCAACTATCTCTTGTCAAAATTTATATTTCAATCACTATCTCGTGCGATTGGATGTTTCAAATGTCAAAATAAAATTTGGGCCGATACATAATAGTGAACGTTTTTGTTTTCGGAGGCCGGAGACCCTGAGGGCAGATTTCATACAAACGTGAGCATCATTATTTGTTCTTAATGGTGACATACCTGATCGCCTTGTAACATGAACTGGTCGCGTAGTCCTGATGTCGCCGTGTTGGTACACTCTAATTAACTTGTAAGCTGAACCTGAACGACTTCAATTTGATACTAATGTCAACTTTATCTGGCTTTAATTTGTCCCTAATTGTGACTTACCTGGTCGCCCTGTAACATGAGCTGGTCGCATTTAGCCCCTGGAGTCCTTGTGACGCCACAGGAAGCGGCTACACCGTGTTGGCACACTCTGCTTAACTCTTGTAAGCTGAACCCAAACGACTCCAGGTTTGATACTAGAGTCACCTGTGACAACGTAAAATTAAATGTCTTTATCTCAGTGTTTTTTTTTATAGAAAGGTGTCAGCGGAGCGGTGATAGCCTAGGGCATCTATACTCGACTCATTTTCGTGTGATTGTGAGTTAAAATCTTTACACTAAGCCACCGGTGAGGGAAAACATCGTGAGGAAACCCGCATGCTCCAGAAATAAAAATCTGCGAGTTTGTGTATCCATCCGCTGGGCCTGCGTGGTGGATTCATGCAGTCGAGCAAACAGACAAACATCCAAGCTTTATTGGATATATATATGGATACGTGCCACTGAAATAACGTAAACGCTGCAAATAGGTTCAAAGGTTGTTCATTATTAAGAGTAGAATAGATTCTACCAGTTTTTACATCAGATTTTTTTTCTATAACGTATTGTTCATTTCTAGTATCTTTTATTCTACGTGCGCCGCAGCGCTTGGTCACTACCCAATACTGAAGGGTATCTATAATAATTTCTTTATTTCGGACAATGTCAGTAGATATTGTTAGTAAGTTAAAACTTAAACTAATGTTAGTACTTAATATTAAGTTATACCTAAAACCATTTTTATCCACTGCGTTTGGAAGAGACAGTCAGCCTCCTCAGGATGCTATTGCAGCTCCCCCTCACTCTACTCATCAACGAGGCCGCCGTTTTTCTCATGATCGCTTGAAAGCCATCTGTTCGCGCCTCCGCAAATATTATTGATGCGCTACAAAAGCGGGGGACCCACAACGACACCCTGAAGGCGTTGTTATATTGATTGCGAAGGGCGCTGTAGGACCGTTGAGTATCTGTAGGGTACCGAATAAACGGAAAAAAATGATTGGGAAATATGCGATGTTTCTTTCTAGTATACCTTCTTATTGCCACTTCTATTGGCCACCTGCATCTTGATAGGCTCTAGTTTGGTCTTGGTGAGTGTCACGCTGCCGTCCGCGAACAGCATTTGTGTGCAAGCAGTCATTTTGTTCTGTACCGATGACATCAGCTCGTCCCACTTCATTGGCTCCTGGGGACGATATATTTTTGGCGTTAATGTCAACATCCATCGGTGAATGACATTCACTTTATTTTCAGAAACATTCTTTTATAAGTGTTTCAATTTTTTGATTCGCTGAATTGATTCAGGCGCCCTCTATAATGCAACAACGCTACTATTACTCTGGTGTATTGCAATTTATTGTCACAGATTATATTTGCAATTTGCGTTGTATGGGGCCGTTCAAGTATTACGTAAGCACCAGAGGGGGGGGGGGGTGTTCTTTGCTTATTTTTGAAGACAAGGGGGACGGGGGGAGGGGTTTGAATGGCGATTACGTCAGCAATATTTATTTATTTACTTTCGTTTGTTTTTGGCAAAATTTAGTAGATTCTGATTAAATGAGAAACTTGAACAGATTTTGTAAAAATTATACCAATGCTTACATTAGCATGAGGGGTGGGGTGGGGGGGGGGGGTTGCTTACTTTCGCTGACGGGGGGGGGGGGGCGGGGTTGTTAAAAAATGACTAAAATTCTGCTTACGTAATTCTTGAACAGCCCTTATTGTTCGATTTTGATGGCATAATGCTGTTAGTTATTAGTATTGATACTGTGACAAATAAAATTCTTGATTACGTACATGGTCACATGGAGGCTTTAGTTACTCACGTGTTCAGATTGTCCTGTGATGTTGGCGAGAAGCCGGTCCAGTGTGACACAACCTTTATTCGTGGTCGAGTTCAAGTTGCGGCCCCTGACGTACTCTGTGAGCGTTGTACGTATCTCTGTTGGTGTTAATGGCGTACCTTTCCTGTTACGAAATAAGAATGGAAGACTCTTGAAGATACGCTCATTTAGTTTTTATGCAGTGATTCGGGTCAAAGAGAAATACTTAATTGAAGACATGATGATGAAGGTGATATCAAAATTAACAAAATAGTTTTTACGAAAAAATTCGCCTTTGTATAGTTTTTTTTTTATATAATTCACAGTAACGGTTATATACAATACTATAGTTATAAATATGGTTTCCTGGTATACAGTGTGTCCGAGCACGAACTAGAAAAAATCTAGGGACCTATCCCTAGAGGTATTATAATACACCTAATTTTGATATTATTTTGTAGCTTATATCAAAATCTATCGATCTAATACAAGAAATCCTTACGTTGACGACCTTGCTTTTGCATTAGACTACAATAACTTGTCGATTTACATACTTTTTTTGATCAATTTTCGTGCTATTTCGTTGTTCTTTTGTCAGTTATGTAAATGTTGTACATTATTAGCCGATGGAAAATTGATACAGCGAAACGCCAACCAAATAAGTCCTTCTTTATGTCTGTAGGACCAAAACGTCAAAAGACATTTGTTATTTTGTACACGCATACACAATAATACGAACAAATAATTAAAATGGCTGGCTCTCAGAGAGGGGGGGTGGGGGGGGGGGTGGGGGGAGATGACGTCTATCGAAGGTGTTTTTGACGATTCAATGAGGTGTATTATAGGTCCCTAGATTTTCTGAGGCAATACGTAAATACATACTTGATGGGTGTAAACAGTTGAGCAATGTTAGCAGTAACGCAGTACATCTCCGCCACGTGGGGGGGCGAGTACTCGCCCCCGGTAGGGTCACTAGGGGGCGCGCGGGAGGCGGCGAGGGGGCGATGCGCACGCACTAACGGATGCATTAGGTTTATCGCTGTTATTGCATCTACGCCCTTTTCTAATTCGTGCACTTCCAGTAGGGCTTCCTTGAAGAAATACAATAAAATAAAATATGTAACTACTCGTAACTTGCGCCCGCGTTCTTATTTCTGTTCGACCTGGTGCCTGACTTGTAGAAAATGCCATATGGCATTAATCCGCCATTTGTTCAAATTACTTGTGCAAGTTTAAAGAAATAAATAAACATTGGAAAAATGACCTTGAGTTATAATATATTTGAAATGGATTTTACCTTTTGCATGGCTTCCAGAAATTTGCCCATTTTCTTATACGACGATTTCTTAACATCTAAACTCCTGTCGGGTGGACACAGCGGCATTAAATGATTTCTGCAAAAGAATATAAAGATTTTTTAGAAAAAATGTCCCTACATTACAAACTAATTTGCAGTTCATTGCCAATTTATTCAATAAGCGGTCAGGTAGCGTCGCTCGCAAATATAACGTTGTGGAATAAACCTATTCATGCAATTAGAGAAACGCATATGAATTTTAAAACACTGCTCAACTTTTAATTTGTTTCCTGGACTTTAGTGTTTTTATCTGATTATTGGAACTATCTTGATTACAGACAGCACCATAGAAAAAAAATACTTAGCTCTTGTTTAGAAGCAAATGGCATCTGAAGATTTTTACCGAATTATACTGAGAATAATCAATAAAAAAGCGGGAAATAACAAATATTTTTTTTATTTCCAACTTTAGGTATATGCATCGTATTCTATAGTCAGAATATAAAATTTGTCGATCCCGGGATTGTGACATTCGCCCGATAGAAAAGTGCACTCCATACTTATCCAACACCTCAACTTTAGGTAAATATGCACCCGAATATCCGATCTATAGTTATGTGCATAATAAATTATAATTTTTACCTAATTTGATCCAGGAAGCATTGTCACTGTAGACCAGTGAAATCACTACAATAATTAGAAAGAAAGAAAGACTAGTCTACAACATTGTCACTGTAATAACGAAAAATCCGAAATAAATCAAATACTTATATAAAAACGTTCTAGAGAAAAACAAAATTATTTTAGAAAATAAATAAAAATTACAAAAATGTAAAATTTTGTTGTTCTATCTAAAACGTTTGTAGCGCTCATTACTCAGTACTGGTGGTCTACTCCTGATTTTACACCTCCGAAATTTCGCGCCCGAGCTAAGTTCGAACGCACCTTCCTTTCCTGACTTTCCTTCGTTCGAAGCTCTATATATCTTCGTTCGATATATAGATTCATATCGATTCGTTCGATATTCGCTCGTTCGGTCGAATCTTCGTTTTTCGTGTTTTCGGAGTAGACCTCTAGGACAGTAACCGGGCGCGGGGTGGTCGACGCGCGTAGAATGCAACTGTGCGTAGAATAAAGGATATAAATTATTAATGAATTATGAAAAAAAGAACTATGGAGAAAAAAGTGGTAGTATCAATTGTCAATACTGATTTTCCAATTTTCAAACAATTACCAGCTTTTGCGTCATTTCAGTGACACTTTGTGTATTGAACTCACTTGTACAAAAGGTTAGTTTTGAGCGGTAACTCTATCCTCTTGCCTTCAGTTTTGAGGAAGCTAAATAAACACCACTGCAATAATCCGTCCATGTCTGATGGTACACAGTCTTCTTCCATTTGGGAGTCATCTAAAAATAATTATACGTTTATTGATTTTTTTTTTATTGATATCAGCCTCAACGTCCCATTGTAGGGCACAGGCCTCGCCATAATGCACAACGCGGGTTCAGTGCGAATTGGTGAACACTAGGAATCTTTCGAATAGCAAAATAAAACACTATTCGCTAGTATTAATCAGAATAATTAGCCTCACTATTCGCGAATACAAATAAGAATAATTAGCCTCACTATTCACGAATATAAATAATAATAATTAGCCTCACTATTCGCAAATACAAATAAGAACAATTAGCCTCACTATTCGCGAATATAAATCAGAATAATTAGCCTCACCATTCGTGAATACGAATAGTACCCACATAACCTACCACACGCCCACTTGTAAAGTTAGTAGGTAATTTAAAGTCAGTGTTATCAGTGTTATTAGTTCAATTAGTACCGAGAGTAGATTGACGGTGCAATTACCACTAACATTTTGGAGAAGTTATCTCACCCACACTCGGCTATCCTACTAATTCAAATACAAAAAATCTGTTGTTTTTTTTCGGAATGTCTAAATTCTTGTGGCCCTAGTGGCCTTTCAAGAGTCACCGGTCATGTTTAATTTAGGGCGAGCGCAGAAGGCGCTCAGCCAGGAAAAAAATGTGTGTTGCAACGAGCCTAAGGGCTCCCCCGCCGGTAGACCGGCGGAAGGAACGAACCTCGGCTTAGGGCGTTGCATTGGGGGGATGCCGCGGGATCGCGAGTCGGTGAGAAGCGCCCAGGCACGTGCCGATACCTGGTAAAAGTGTTGGCTGAGGGCGGGTGTGTGTTGACGGTATAACGAGGGGGACGTCCACGTCTCCGTCGGCGGAGACTGTGTGTCTGTGATGTATATTCCTGTTGTAACTGGTGTCATTTGCTACCATTCGTTTAAAAAACTCACCCTTTATACTGTCATCCAGCTGCATTTCATTCACATGATCTATGTTGTCAGTATGAATTTGCGCGCTGTCTTGGGGCACTTCTGTAATTATTTTGGGTTCGTTGAGAGCCGGTGCTGGCCTCGGCTCTGGTTTCCCGAGGCTTGGCCATTCTTCTTTGAAACTCGGTTTTATATTTAGCTGAAAGTTCATAAAAATAAAACCTTCATCATAGTTTTTTTGCATAGGATTTTCACGTACGAAGAAGACCACCGTGAATTGTACTGCATTTCCCACTTTACCCTATCTCCCCAATCATATGTATTTTGCTAGTGAATGAGATGTGCCGTAGTCAATTCGCATTCCACCCCATCCCTCTCCATTCAAATCTCCAAAGGTAGGCAGCACATCCGGAGACATGCCAATGTTTGTCATTTTTGATTAATTTTCGCATGACGTGTCGCGTGGACTGTATGCCCGCCAAATTTGAGAAAGTTATGGACAAAAAAAGTCTGTAAACATAATGAGCATCTATAATAAGTATAAAAGTATCACTAAACAGAAAATAATAATGATTAGTATTAAGCTGTAGAACGAACTACCTCAAGAGGTCTTTCTATTAAGCTACGATATGGAGTTCTTCAAGAGAGCTGTGAATAGTATTTTGCAAGGTCGGCGGCGCGCCCGCATACCCCCTGGTGTTGCAGGTGTCCATGGGCGGCGGTAACACTTACCATCACGTGTTACACAGTACATAAAAATAATAATAATACGAACAATAATAAAAAGTTATCCAATTTTTAGTTCTTTTGCTGCACTGAATAGTACATTTTTTGGGTTATGTCTTTAATTCCCTTGATGGTGCGATATGTTCTTATGCAAATAGATTTATAACTTTAAATTAGTTTTAATACAGTTGTCATGGATGTCGTAGAATGTACCTGACCAATATCAGCTGTGATACTCGCAGTGGAGACATGTTGATATGAAAATGGTGCACCGAGCTTGGGCCTCTCGATCTTGCTGAACTTGGGGTCCTTGCACAGCAGGTCTCCAATCACTTGGATGGTGTCCAGGGCCACACCTCTGGAATCATACACAAGTAGTGAAGACACCAATTACGAGTTCCAATTTAAATTGAAACTGTGTCTTGTTAAGTTATTAAATAAATAAATAAAAAACAGTAAGTTATGGAAAAAATTATCAAACTTTTTATTTGTAAGGTGCATCAATCATTAAACAGACATTATTGAAATAAACGTATGGTGGTATGGTGTTAGCTAGGGATAATAAAGTGTCCTTTGTTAACCCCTTTTGTCGTAGCACTTTGCTTCCTTGGTGTCGACATTTCCAGCAAAGTTGAATGTAGAGGTCATTTGGATAATAAAGCTAAAATGGCCTCCAAAAAGCTTGGTGTACTGTACAGAGTGAAGCGGTACATCACCCCTGGGCAACTCCTAATGCTTTACAAAGCTCAGGTTAGGCCTCATGGAGTACTGCTCACATCTCTGGGCTGGCACACTGAAATATCAACTGGACCCATTTGACTCCAACCAATGACGTGCTGTTCATATTGTCGACGATCTCACTCTCACGGGCAGTGTAGAACCCCTCAGCATTCAGAGAGACGTTGTGTTTCTGTGTGTCTTCTACCGCCTGTACAATGGGGAATGCTCTGAAGAATTGTTCAATATAATTCCCACCTCGTGTTTTTATAACTGCGCCTCCCGTACACAGAAGTGCGGTCCATTCGCATCTCCTCAAGGCTGTGGAACGAACTGCATCAAGAGGTCTTTCCATTAAGCTACAATATGGGGTTCTTCAAGAAAGCTGTGAATAGGATTTTGCAAGGTGAGCGGCGCACTCGCATGCCCTCTGGTGTTGCAGGTATCCAAGGGCGGCGATCACAAGGGTGAACACTTACCATCACGTGGGACCGCTTGCTCGTCCACATCTCCATAAAAAAAAAAGTGGCTATCACAAGCCCCGAGAAACTACACCACCTCTAAAAGAAAAAATTCGCCGATACGCTTGGCTAGTGTGGCGTTTATAATGCTTGGCCTTATGGTCATGCCTAAGAGAATGTTGAAAGCACTCAATCCACACTCTTGCATTTGTAAATGCTTGCTTGCACTCGGCAAGTCTGGAAGTAGCATTATATTTACCCAGGCCTCAGCAGCATATCGCCACTAGATAGCGTTGCTCGTCCGATGACTGCGGCCGCCGCGTTGTTGCTAGTGCAGGCCGCGAGAGGTGCTCCGCGTGCAAACATCGGGAACCCAACACCTCCTGAAGGTAAAACTATACCTGGCAGGTATAGCGGGGCACCGCCTAGAACCTGGAACATGACAATCAACATATCAAGCAATACAACATTTGACCTTCAAGTCCATTTACTTAAAAATCCATTTAAATGTCAATTACTTTTATTTAGCTGTTGTAATGTTGCAATTGAAACATGCTTTTAATTAGAAAAATTCGTTTTTAGTTATCAGTTAGATAAATAAATGGACCCTTTTTCGAATTAGTTAAATAACTCAGCTTTGCATTAATTATAAAAATTGATCATACATAAAAAAATTACAAAATCAATTTTTGTTGCTAAGAAACATTAAATTTTGGTGACTGTTTGGCACAGATAATAATGACCCTAATTGCTGTACAAAATGTCCCAGGTTTGATTACCAGTTGGACAGTCATTCATTTATTCATTGTGACAATTACATACAAAGAGATATTACAAATATGTACAATGGTATGCTCCACTGTAATATATATACCCCATGGGTGTACAATGACTTGTCATACCTGACTTGTTTACAGACAAAGGTTTAATCTGGTCTGGGTGTGTGTTTCTGGATCCATATATATATCCCAGTGCAGGCCATTCAGTGTGGTGTTATTTATTATTTATTAAATATTCTTCACTGATTCGAAATTGGGTATAGTTTAGGTAGTCATGACATGACTACCTAAACATGACAAGGTAGTCTCAATTTATACAAATGTGTAAAAAATCTAATGTGTAGCTGAAACAGTTTTTGAGTCTATACTTAGGGTTCTTATAAATTGTTTTAATCATGATTTTTTTAATATAAAAAGGGTGGCAGACAGTTTTTGTAACAACTGGTAAGTGGAAACTGTAGTCCATGGACATCTGCAATACATGCCAACTTCAGTCGAGAATGACAGACATTGGCACTTCTGTAGATTTGTGGTTAAAGGAATGGATTGGGAGAAAGGGTTGGGAAAATGAGGAGGGATAGGATAAGATGGGATGGGAATGGGCTCTGGCTTATTTCACTCACTATCAAAACAAGTTTCACTCACTCACTCACTATCAATATTGGGGAAACACGATAAAGTAGTCTTCTATGAGAGAAGGGTAATGTGGCCAGTCGAGTGTGCCCAGCGGGTGTGGGAATGCAGAGTGCATTCTACCCCTAATAAATATACATCAACATTTACAGATCATGCTGCATAAACACAGGTGTGTTACAGCAATTTCAATATTTGTTTTAATATACATCAATGATTAACAATAAATTAAGTAAAAAAAAAAGTAACAGCCAACTTGATTACTTTATAGAGACCTATATATCACAGGCTCTATATATACCTATATAAGTATATACTTGGACTTATAATTAAAATGTTGGTAATATATTTAATATGCACTGACATATTAAATATACTCACCAATATGCATTGCAAATTACTTTAGCAAAACTCATGGTAGGTAATTTACTAGGGGAGGCCTATGCAATGCAATATATTATATGTACATGTAGAAATACAATATATTTAAAGATAACCGATGATAACTTTTCATTGCATCCTATCAAATATTTTCGTTTTACTTACCTTTGAAAGGACAGGAGCATGTATTGTGAGTGTAGGGATCAAGTCTGGAACTTTCCAAAGAGCGCAGACGGTGGGCACCAAGGTGTTACCAATTTCTATCATGATAGGGACACCTTCAACGGCGTACACTGCGACTGTTTCACCAGAATGTAGTATTAATTTTAAATAACTACTATTAGATTTCACTGAGACTAATTCTTTAACTTTTTCTTCGGTGGCTGTCGAGAAACTATCCAGAATTCTTTGCGCCAAGTGTTTCCTGAAAGTACAATTAAAATGTATTAATTATAAGACCGCGAAATCTAACAGGAATTGATATCAAAATATTAGGTTATACTTCTCGGTATTCTTCAGCGTGTTTGTGGATTTCAACTTGTAACTTTTGGAAAACATTGTTTATTGTTTTTAACGTGCAATGTTTTCTTTTAATTAAGAAAAATCCTTTGGCATTCTTGGCGCGATCTAAGTTTTGCAAATTTGTAATTTTATTTGACAGTTTATTGCTGAAAGGCAAACAAAATGTCAAATGTTTTGTCAAAAAGTGACATTAAACGTTCAAAAATCATGATACTTTGTAAAGTTTTGAAAGAATTATGAAGTCTGTGGAATATACGGGATCTAATCTATAATATGATGCTAAAGATGCGAGGACGAACGTTTACGCAAATCACACATAATGACGCTTAATGAGAGCAATTCATGATATACTTAGTTTTACACTACCTTTCATTAATACAATATTAATGATCTTCACTATCAGCCGGTCTATTATTCCACTGCTGAAATTAGGCACTTTTGAAATATCACTTTCCTTTCTGTAAAACATGTTAATCGAAAATGACTTGAAATCAATAAATAAATCTTTTTTGCGATAGTTTCTGATCATCTTCTAAGTAACCTAATTTATCATAATAATATTCATGCAAAATTAAAGTTATAAAAGGATGCGAGCAACTTGCGTGGCTTCTTGTAGTAGTATGAGGCGGTTAAATGCACTGTCTCTGTGTATTGCAATTATTTTATTATTTTTGTGGCTAATCGTATAAGCTATAAATATGTCAGGATATGGAATAATAACAGCTCCAACTCACGAAGCTGTACGAAACTTTTTGCGATTTTTGGCCGTCGCTTACGCAGTTCTGCCTGTGGGATGGCCAACTTCCTATAATATACGAGGTGGGTAATTAATATATTGTTTTCATAAATCCCTATAGGCTTCACAACGTTTTGGATAATGTACATAATATTGTGATAAGAACGGTGCTAACCTAGGGATATCTGTTCTCTATTCTCATTCGTAAGTTCAAGTCCTCGGTCCCTAACAATGAGTCTATACTTAAGTACGCATGTACGTTTTTTTTTAAATATCACTATATCTCGTAACAGAATAAAAAAAATATTACAGCAGTTCCATCAATGTGCACTGGGTCCGCGAAGTGAATTTTAGCCCGAACCGCTAATAATTTACTAGGAGAGGCCTGTAGTGAGACGTTATAAAAAGCTGAAAAAGAACTTAATATCGACGCTATTTATTTTACATTTTTCAGATGGCATGAGCTTCGATTTTATAGTTATCGGCGCAGGGTCAGGAGGAGCGACAGTGGCGACGCGCCTCAGCGAAAATGCAAAATGGAACGTCCTTTTAGTTGAAGCTGGAGGAGATCCGCCCTTCACTAGTGTGGTAAATAGCTCAAATTGAAAATAACAAGGTCACAGATGATGCAATGGATACTTGGAGAATCATTTTCTAAAAGAATTCGTTCTCAAGTTTGTAACGCGAAGAAATTATAAGTAAACTTACATAGGTTGTAAAAGTTTACCTGATACGGAATCAATTTTAGTTTTTCTGTTAATTTCAGATCCCTAGTCTGTTTCCTCTGCTGATACACACAAGGTATGATTGGGGTCATTATGCAGACGCAGATCCTGGTACAGCGCAGGCGCATCCGGGTGGCAAACTCCCGTACGTGCATGGCAAAATGCTTGGCGGTTCCTCGTCCACAAATTCCCTTGTGTATTCTCGAGGGAGGCCTGCTGACTATCACGAATGGAGCAGATACTCGCCAGATTGGGACTGGCCCACTGTCCTCAAGTATTTTAAGAAATCCGAAGGAAACCAAGATCCCAGCGTATTTTCTAACCCACATAACGCATATCTCCATTCAAAGAATGGCCCTTTATTAGTTTCGAGACCTTCCAATAACAAATATTTTAGAAATATAGATGAAATCGTGATGAATAGTTTTGAAGAATTAGGGTTACCACGACTGTTGGAAATTAATGGACTGGATCCTGAAGGAGTATCAATACCACATTATACTTTTTCCATGAAGGCTCGAAGATCCAGCACTGCGGAAGTGTTTTTACTGCCGGCAAGAAATAGATCTAATTTGTTCATTGTCACGCACACAACTGTTACAAAAATACTGATCAATGAATATGGACGGGCTTATGGCATCGAAGCGGAACAGAAATCTGGGAAGAAAATAACAGTTTATTCTGAAAAAGAAGTGATTATTTCCGCTGGATCTATTAATTCTCCACAACTGCTAATGCTTTCTGGAGTTGGGCCACGAAATGAGCTGGAGAAATTCGGTATAGACGTTCTCCGCGACTTACCTGTAGGAAGGAATCTCATGGATCATGCGTACGTTCCGATTATAACTGCAGGTAAAAGAGGCATTCGAAGTTCGGTTCAAATGCCACTGTCATTATTTTCACTGAATCAGGTCCCAACAGCCTTCCAAATGACTTACTTTATTCCAAACAGTACTGTATATGATGCGTATGCAGCACGGAACTTGCGGCCTTTAATGCAAACCTTCACCTCTTATGTCGGCGCACTCTCACAACCAGCGCTGTATTACGCGTGCCGCATGATACTTGTCTACGACATGCAGTTGTGCAAATCCCTCGCTTCTGTTAGTACAGGCCGGGAAGTGTTTATAACCTTATTGGTCTTGTTGCATCCTCTATCTCGCGGCACCGTCACGCTTAGGAGTAGAAATCCTTTTGACGAGCCTGTCATCAATGTAGCTTATTATAGACACCGTCAAGATTTGGATACGATGCTGGAAGGTGTTAAATTCATGAGACGGTTTGGCGAGACGACTTACTTTAGAGAAGCAGCCGGAGGAACTCTGCGACTTGATATCAGAGGATGTGAAAATTTACGTGGGGAAGATTACTGGCGCTGCTATGCTCTGAGCACCCCTTCATCGTTATATCACCCAGCAGGGACGTGTGCTATGGGCATGGTGACAGATGGAGAACTCCGCGTACTAGGCTTACAAGGATTACGAGTGGTGGATGCATCTGTGATGCCAGCTATTCCCAGTGGGAACATCAACGCTCCTACTATAATGATCGCTGAGAGGGCTGCTGATCTTATTAAATCACAATATTCTAGCGGTTACTAGGTGTAACAACAAATTCATAGTTTTGTAGAAGATTTGTATGGCACTTTTTAGCCTTTACCGTTGCAGTCTGTTTAATAAAAGTGAAAATCCATTTTTTACATCTAGTAATATATGTTTATGTTATCATATGAGGCGGTTTAATTAAATTTTGAGATTGTTGATATCTAATTAATTTTCTTCAAAAGAGATTAAATGTTCATAAAAATCTATGGATAAGTACATATGTATCTCCTAAGTAAAGCTATAATAGTCAGTTATTGTGGTCATGTCATATCAACCATTGATATGAGCACGACTGGTGGTACACTGCGATGTCGTCGCGTGGCACGTAATATACAAACGTACCGAAATAAAAATAAAAACCAACTAGCAAAAGAAACTACTTCTGTATATAGAATATTTACCTGTATAAATCAATATCGAGAGCTATGCAACCCCGAAATATTGAATCCTGAAGCTGAAGCTAATAGGATTACGCAAGATTTGAACCTCTTTTAGGAAAAGAGGGCAGACGGATATGATCCTCACATGGTGGCTAGTGGCTACCGTTGGCTACATGGACACCTGCAACACTAGCCTTGTAAAACTATTTATAGCTTTCATGAAGAATCCTATGTCGCAGTGATGGGGGAAAACTTCATAAATTGGTCGCTGTATTCATGCATGAGTCTTGTTACATACTCTATGAGTTTGTAGCTGATAGTGCACGACATCGTCTAGTTGAAAATGGTTGTTTAGGGTCATTCCTACCAAGGATCCCTCGGTGGGGTAGGAAGTCAATACTATAATTGAATATGGAGTTTCTTATCATAATTTGTTAAAGTATAACGGGTGAAACAATCGTTCTCGAATTCAGTTCAAGTAGATTTAACAGAAATATACATCTGACATCGCGTGTTCGGTAATTGTAATGAAGCACGATATCGGATCAGCGGCGTATTGTTTAACTATGATACCGTATATTTAACAAATGAAATGCAGTCAGTATCGACTAGATACTTATTTTGATACTGATGTTCTAACAAAGAAAACGATTTGATTTAATTTTATTTAAATTAGTTTTAGTAAGTATTCGATTTAACCTGCCAATAATTTTAACGGTTACATTTTCTTAAGTATTGAATCAATTTTGATAAAAATCTTATAAAACCATAGATAACTAAACGCCTTCGCCGGAAATAAATATCTCGTACAGTAAAAACTGCAACAAAATTGCATTAGCATTGCCATTAGTGCAAACAAACAGTCGTGGACTTTTTACATAGGTAGCGAAGAGGTAATGGCCAATTTTATAATTATTTATGTTTGTATCTAGCCTAACGGTTAAAAGTTAAAAGTTAGCCTGGAAAGTCTTTGGGTGGTGGATATATCTTTGGATCACTGTTTTTTCCTTCACATTCTATGGATTACTCATTGCTTATTCATGATTTATTAATCCACCACGTGGGTCCAGTGCGGATTTGTATTTGAGTATTCGTGCTAGTGATCATTTATTAAAACGTAGAAACTCAGTGGCCTTGTCCAAGGATTTAAACGCACGACCTTACGAATGACCGCCGAGAATAGTATCCATATAACAAGTACCTTTTTTTTTTTTTTTTTTTTTTTTGGTCACGGGGGGGAAATCTTCTCAAGATACCCGACCTTCTGGGGGGAAGGCCGGGTTATGTGGGATTCTACCCACTAAAACCCCCTCGGTGGTCCTCCTCAACGCACGCGTAGAGGGGCTCCGGGATCTCCGGCGGAACACGCCGGTGCCCCTCCAGTGCTCCGTTCTTCACCCGTCCTCTGGGGAGACTATACGTGCCTCCCCCAACACCCTCGCAGTGTTCTACGGCAGCACCGGTCCACAAGGTGCTGCCGTCCTTCTCTCCCGGGGCCGCATGAATGTACGCACGGAGCCCCCACTCCGAGCGGCCGCGGCTCCGCTAACCAGACTACTGGGCTGAGGGGCCGGGGCGATTGTCGCCGCCGCCCCGGCGCCTCCGTCTCCGAGCAGGATCGGCCCTCTCTCGATCCCGCTCGGCGGCCTCCTTCTGAACCAGGACGGTTTCGCAGAAGGAGGCCACGGCCCTCCACGCCGATTCCCCCGCCAGCATAGCCGACACTAGTGCTGGCAGGGACAGGTCCTGCCCGATTTCGTGGACCAGGGTCCGCCGCTCAGAGTCCCAAGCTGGACAGTGCTCGAGCGTGTGCTGAGCGGAATCCCGGTCCCCTCCGCATTGGTGGCATTGCGCCGTCGCCTCGCGTCCGATCCTGCTCAGATACTCACCGAAGCAACCGTGTCCGGTGAGCATCTGGGTGAGCCTGAACGTGACTCGCCCCTCCCTCCGCAGCCAGGTCTCGAGGCATGGCAGTATCGCGCCGACAGCGCGTTGGCGCATGCATCGCTCCTCTCGGAGACGCTCGCGCCACACCTCGAACGCGTGCCGTCGCTCCTGCCGCCTCAGCGTCTCGAGCGTTATCGCCGCCGAGTCCCCGCCGCCTCGTCGGGCGGCACGGATTCGGTCGTAGACCCTCGCGTCCATATCCGCCAGGACGTCCAAGGGCGGGAAGCGCGCCAGGACTGTTGCCGCCTCAAAGGATATCGTACGGTATCCTCGCACGATTCTGATGGCCATCTTCCGCTGCAGGCTATTGAACTTGGCTCTGCAGCGTCGGACCCCCGACAGCCTGTTCGACCACACAGGCGCCCCGTAGAGGGCCATCGATCGTACGACCCCCGCGTAGAGGCGGCGAACTTCCTCCCTCGGTCCCCCGAGATTGGGCAGCAGTCTGTGCATGGCACCCACTACCCTCTCGATCCGGGGAACCTGGCGCTCGAAATGCTCCTCGAAGCCCCAGCGACCGTCCAGGGTGAGACCGAGGTACTTCACGTACCGACCCACCCGGACTTGCGTATCCCCTACGCGAATCGACGAGTTGGGTGGTTCCCTAGTCCTCGGTAGTTTATGGAACCACAGCGCCTCGGTTTTATGAGACGCTATCCGAAAACCCAACTCGCGGATTTTAGCGATGACGCTTGCCACTCCAAGCTCGGCGAGCTCGATGGTCCCCTCAAAGTTGTCCCCGCCGGCCAAAACGAGAGTGTCGTCTGCGTAACAGACGACGTTGACTCCGGCGGGTAGATTTATACGCAGGACCGCATCGTATGCGAGATTCCACAGAAGAGGACCCAAGACGGACCCCTGTGGAACCCCGCAGAGCACCTTCCTCCGGTGCAGTGTTCCATCCCGCCCCACGTACTGGATGTACCTGTCGCGCAGGTATGCCCCGATAATGCCCTGCAGATAGGAGGGCACGTTATGGTGTACGAGTGCCCTCCTAATCGCGTCCCATGGCAAGGAATTAAACGCATTGACAATGTCGAGGCTTATTGCCAACGCCACCCCGCCACGGGACACTGTCTGTTCCGACAGGGAGCGGACGCAAAGAATCGCGTCCACCGTCGATCTCTCCCGCCGGAAGCCATACTGGCCATCGGCAAGATCGGGACCTACGCGAGACAGATGCTCGCTGAGCCGGCCGGCAAGTGTCCTTTCGAACAGTTTGCCCACCTCGTCCAGCAAGCATATGGGTCGGTATGCAGAAGGCGAATCTGCGGCCCTGCCTTCCTTCCTCAAGAGGACCAGCCTACTCTCTTTCCAGCCGATGGGAAATGTGCCCGTCCGGAGGCAGCTGTTGAACAGCCGCCTCAGCCTATCACCCAGGGCAGTCAGAGCCAACACCCAGGCGCGACCTGGAATTCCGTCGGGGCCCGGTGCGGTGTTTCTAGCTCTCAAGCGGCTAACAGCTCGATCCAGCTCCTGTTCGGTCAGTCCCAGCTCCTCGGACCAGTCCGAAGGTATCGGGGGAACCGAGGGGCTCTCCTGGACCCTCGGAAAGAGGGTGCCTACCACTTGGTCCACCAGGGACGGGTCCAGGGTCTCCGTCAGCGGGGGTACCCACGGGCGCAACTTGCCGAGCACCGTCTTGTACGGTCGGCCCCATGGGTCCTTGTCCAGACCCTCGAGGAGCTCGCTCCAGGATCGAGACGGCATTCGCAATCGCGATTTGGAGCGCCTTCGTAGCCGCTCGATATGCCTCGTAGGCTCCGGCCACCTCTTCGGCTGTAGCTCGCCGTCTTCTTCGGGCTCTGGTGTACTGTCGTCGGGACCGCAGGCAAGCCTCGCGTGTCTGCGCGATTTCCTCTGACCACCAGTACACCGCTCTTCGTCCGGAAATGCTGGCACGGGGCATTGAGACGTCGCAGATCGACGTCATAGTGCCCCGGAACCAGGTCGCCTCCCTTTCTGGGTCGGGCAAGACCTCTTCGGAGTTCATCTCCGGCCAGGCCGCGACGCTGGCGGCAGTGACGAGCATATCTCTGTCGAGCCGCTTGAGAGACCAACGTCGCGGGGGGCTGCTATTTTGGCGGCTGGAGCCGCCGTCGAGAGGACGGAGAGCCACTTCAAAGATGATGTGGCGATGGTCCGAAAGTGTGACCACCTCCTCTGCAACCCTCCATCCTGTCACCGTGTTAATGACAGAAGGGGTCGCCCATGTAAGGTCCACGATCGACTCCCCCTGCCACCGCACACAAGTGCTTACCGACCCCCGGTTCAAAAGCCGGAGGTCCAGTCCAGCCGCCCACTCTTCTAGAGTTTCTCCCTTGGGATCGCTCCTGTGGTTCCCCCACGCTCTCGAATGAGCGTTGAAGTCCCCCAGGACGATCATCGGGCGAGGTAGGCATCTACGAACGCAGTCCGCCACCTTGTCCAGGTACACCTCGTAGTCGGCGAGGGACGTGTTGGGAGACACATAGCAGCCCACTACGGCCATTCGGCCCCACTCCACTGCGACAAAGCCCTGCCCCCTTTCAAGTAAGGTGCAGGGCGGTTCTCCCTCACCTCCTCCCCAATATACCGCCACAGAGGCCCCGTCGCTGCCGAACCAGCGAGGATGGTCCGGGACGTTGTAGGGCTCCGCAATGACAGCCAGGGCAACCGACCACTCCGCGATGGATTGCAGTAGGAGGTTCTGCGCATCGCGGCAGTGGTTTATATTGCCCTGTAGCACCTTTAAGGAGGTGAAGAGGAGATGTCCATCACCTCCGTCGGGAGACAGCCCGAGCCACTGGCTACCGCCCCGGTCTGGCCCTCTGTCGCCTGAACGGCAGCAGGGGCCCTCCGTTTATTTCTGCCCTTTGGGGGGGCACATTTTTTGCTGCCGAACCTGTGGTCGGCAGGACGACCGAGGTCCGAGCAGAGGGGGCACCTCAGCACCCGAGCAGTGCACTGGCTTGCCCTGTGGTCGGGCTCGCCGCACGTGTAGCACCTAGTGCTCCGGTCGACAGTGCTGGAGCACTGCCTCCTGACGTGCCCCGTTTCAAAGCACCGGTAGCACTGCAACGGCCGCGCTGCCAGCACCTCGACCCTCGAGGACACCCATCCTACGCGGATGCGTTTCGCTGTTGCCAGCTTGTGCACCGCGGCGGCCGGGCATCGGACCCACACCGATCCCAGGGAGGTGGGCGAACGACGAATTTCGCCCGCCTTCACGTCATCCGACGCGCAGCCGCCCGCCTCGGCAACCGCAGACGCCACCTCCTGTGGGGTGACGGCGTCATCCAAATCCATCACCCGCACCTCAGCCATTTTCACAGGGCGAGCTATTTTAATTTGGAGCTCTTGCAGAGCCTCCCTCATCCGACCGGCCAGGCTGTCAGCCTTTAAGGCGCAGTCGGGGCCGGACAACTCCAAGAGCAACCCGCCGGTTACAGTCCTTTTCTGTCGAACTGTATCAATGCCCAGTTCGGACAGCTTTATCCTACTCTTAGCTGCAGCCATCACTTCCGCATAGGAGGTCGTGCTGCCCTCCGGCACGGTGACAGTGATGGCCGCAGATGTCGGGAGTCTAGGCGGCTTCTGCACCTTAGGCGTCTTCGCCCCGTTTCCCTTCTTGGCCGGTGCCAGTGCCGGTGCCGGCTGTCTTGGCTTGGAAGAAGCCGCCTTCATCCTTGCCACCATCGCCCAAGTCTCCGCAGCCGGTGTCCTGGGCTCCGGGGCCTGAGGTGGTACCGCCGGCGGTAGCGCCACGGGCGGAGGCAGTGCCTGCGCTCGTTTGGCATTCCTGCCCTTTTGCCTTGGTGGCATCTGCTTTTCAGGGGCCCCTTGGCACGCCGTTTTCGCCAGAGGGGGTCTTATGGCCCTGTCTGGAAATATCTCCGCCTTGAAAGCAGCCAATTTGCTTTCGATCAGAGCTCCTATCTGCTCCATTAAGTTAAGTTTCCATAGTTATTCCATAGTTAAGTTAAGTTCGTTAAGTTTCCAAAGTTTATTAGAAGATGTTGGCAGAACTTTTTCCTGCCCGCGTTCCTATGAAATCTCTCATGGGAATATGAGCGTTTCTAACTTGCAGCGACTTGTATCCATAATTTTGTAGTCTTGTAAAATGTGTATTAATTTTCAATTTTCAATTTGTTCTCTTATTTAATAACTTCCTACTAAAATTTCACATGTGCTAGCCTGGTGCGCCACACTCTTATAATATCATTAAAATATATCCTGCACATATTTTACAGTCCATTAAATAATCCACCTGCAGACTGAGATTACATTGCATAATTAATTCACATCTAAGTGCACTATAAACAAAGTAGAAAAAAACATTGTTTATTGATTGGCGTCATACCGTGACTACGGCGTGGGAGTACAACATGGAGACCTACTACGTCGTAGTATTGAGTACCTACTATTAAATCATCATCGATGTCAAATGACATTCGAACGTTATTATTTCGTAGTTTCATAAAGTTGATAGTTCCCCGGAAAAGAAATATCTATAGACCAGAAAAGTTCATATTTTTTCTTATGACCTACATACCTATAACTACCTTAACTACAATTGAGATTTTATTATAGAAATTACTTGTGTGTAATGAATAAAATAATTATGTAAACTACATAGAACTTATTTCTAATACAATAGACAAATATATAGTCTGTTCCAATCCAATTTGCCGAAAAGAAAACCAAATTAATGAAATATCTGAACGTTTAGTTTTAAATCTAAGGCAAATTTGGACAGATCAGATTTGCTGGACATGGGCCTCCTCTTGCACATTGTCTTGTGCATGAGGGATGAATGGCCTTAAAACGCCACACTGCTGGCCAAGCGAGTTGGCGAGTCCATTATTTTACAGCCTTTAGGACCATATCGTTGTGATTTTTTTATAGATAAGTAGGCGGACGACCAAGCGGACCCCCGTGATGGTAAGTGTTACCGCCGCCCATAGACATCTGACATAGCAGCACCAGGAGGTATGCGGGTGCGACGCCGATCTTGCAAAATCCTATGCAAAATCTCTAAATTAGATATCCTTCCTAAAACAAAAATTGCATTTATCTAAATTGGAAACAAATCAACAAAAAATAATTACTGTAGCTAAAAACCAAGTTTTCATTTAATAATGTTGTATTAAATTGAATAGGTAACAAAAGTATTTTATTTACCTACACTACACTACCTTCCAGATGCTCAATATAATATAATATGACTACAAAACATTTGGACATTCAGACAAATGATATTGCATTGTAATAGTGCATTCTGATCTTATGCAGTTCCGGGTGTAAATGGTTGTAGCGCGGGGGTGGTGTGGGTCTGCGTTTATTATGTAATTCATCATTAATTACTACAATTATTGCTTGACATGAATTATGTACAAGTTGACATAAACCTATGACATAAATCAAGATTAATTAAATATTTTTGTGTAGGTACAGTAGGCGAAGTTATCTAAAAGCAAAGTAACATAATTATATTAAAACTGTGTTATTTATTTCTCTTTTTAAAAATAATCTGTTAAATACTGAATTAATTTTGCAATTACTTGCAATCAATATTATTGCTAATTTCATTGCTAAGGCGTTATCTAACCAACGCCAAGCGTCGCCGTTAGGCTAATGCAACATGGAAGACTTTACAATGTACCGCTTAGCTACAGTTCAGTCGACAGTATTAATATTAAATTAATTGGGAACATGGGACAATTCAGGTTTCTTCAAATTTTACGTCTGTAGTCAAAGACATTGAAAATTGCCAGTCAGAGAAATTATGCTCCGATAAAGGATGGTGTTTTAATCATTAATCTTCTTAATAATTCCAAAATTACGGCAGGGAATATTTTTCAAAAATGCCCCCCAAAAAAATCAACGCCAACGTACAATACATTTAAACGGGTCTTAACGCGAATGTTTACCTACTTTATTTATTTTACAAAAGTGACTTGTTTACAGCCCGGTGTAGCATGAACGTCTCACCCGGGCAACGAGCGCTGGAAACGACACAGCACGGGCACGGCCCGACCCCGGTCCGGTGTAACATGTTTAAGGTATCGCAGAAATAACCAACACTGGAGTAGCGTTCACAACGTTTATTGAACTTCAAGGAACCAAATACAATTATTTCAACGTCCTTCACAAATAACCAATAATCAACATGGCTAAACTTCTTAAAAGATCCGTTCCAACCGCCCAGCGATCCCAGCGAGCCTTCAGACGAAAAATAGTTAATTTGAGCGAGGTTTAATTTGATTAAATTTATTAATCACTGTATACCGTGTCGAGGACAATTTGTATCCATCTTGTTTTTTAATTTCAATTGCTTCACGCACAATCATGGAGAAATAATGGCGATCGGTGGAGAGGATTTTTGACTATGGAGTCCTATTCAGTGATTAATCCCGGCGTTGAGTACATGGTCCACTAGCGCCCATTTATTCGTCTCACGACTCCTCACACCTGCGACCCCTTTTCCCTTTTTCTTTGACCCGTTTTGCTACGGTGCGTTTTGTTTAGCCTATGTACGTTGCAGTCTATCTTAGACACATGGCATCTGATAGGGTATTACATCCTTTGGTGTGCGTAGGTTTTCCGCTACTTTGGAAGACGGTGTACAGTCTTAATGGAGTATTTTCTTAATACTGTTCCAACTTTCTCCGTCACACCTATAATGTACAACATAAATGCTCGTTTTTTGCTCACCTCGGAATACTTTATATCTATTTCGTTTAGGTACCTCCTGAACATAAAAGATCTTATCCTTTAAATATTCAGGCTCACAGAGGTCTTGTGCTCTAGTATTCAAAGAAACGGCTACTGCTTGTAGTTGTCGAGGGTGGTGATTACTGGTGTTGGGATAAGGCATGTCGATATCCATCGGTGTGTGCTGATTTTATATACACAGTGTGGAACAAGGAAGTAGGTACCATCTTCTCTAACCATTATTTTAAAGTCTAGGAAGGCTAAAACTCTGTCTTTCTCCATTTCATACAGCGCCGGCTCTAGCTCATGTAGCGCCCGGGTGCAGAGCGCCCTCTAGTAGGCGTTTTGAACTCTTTGGAGGTGTCGCGAGCGGCGCTCGGCGCCCCCTAAGACCCTGCGCCCGTGTGCACCGCACCCCCTGCACCATAGATAAAGCCGGCACTGAATTCAGCGCTCGACAGGCGCCCCCGGGCGCGGGGCGCCCGGGGTGCACCGCACCCCTTGCACCCCCTGGTAAAGACGGCCCTGATTTCATATGTGAATCATATGTGAATGTTTAAATAAATAAATATGTGTGAAAAATAATATGTATGTGTGAATACAATATACTAACAGAATTACGCACGAGCCTAAACTATAGGGAACTAAAACGTTAATCTAACCCCTGATGCGTGATTTTCGAGAGAAAACAGTACAGTTTTTCAGGAAAAAATAATTTTACGGTGTCATAAAAAGGGCCGCATAAGCTTTTTAATATAAGTCGGTCAAGAGGCCCTCACATGAGTGATGTGGACCGAGCGGGCCCCGGTATAAAGCACGAACTAGTTATATTGAAAGGAGTGGGCTTGGAACGGGATCAACTTCACTGCAATGCGGGAATCGGGCTGGAGTAGTTACTCTGTGGATTGGGTTCGTTAGAGTACCGTAAAAGTAATACAAGCTATGATGATAGAAATGAAGAGAGGCAATTATAAACTCTTAGATAATTTTTTTATCTTAATTCTGTGCTGGCGAAGTCGCATGCAACAACTATGCCTGTCATTATGCCAAATTATAACTTTTAAGACTTTTAGGTGTTTTTCCAGTAGGTACACCTACTAAACATATTCATAGTGTACTTTTTTATTGTACTCTAATTTTATTTTATTTTACGCAGTTTACTCGTGAACATGATTGGCGTGTGTAACCAACCCATTATTGGTGCCGAGTAAAATAAAAAAGGTAAACGTACTCGTAAAACCGTGTAGATAAATATTATACCTACCAAATTGTTATAAAAGTTGAAACCATACCCAGACAGGGGTGTGTGAGTCTAGTCACGGATGTCCGGACACTCCCAGCGCCCTTTGCTACGTGACGTGTCGACCGCACCTGTTGCACAAACTGTTCATATCCATTTCATTAGCTTACAAACGATGTCAATAGCATTAAGTGTGGGACACTATGTGTGGTGTTCATTGTACTTAATTAATAACATTCAAGTGTTGAATGTGTTAGAGAATCGGCCAATAGCGTGTCGGCCATGCGCATTTATTATCTAGTGGACCCGCTAGTCTACTTGGCCAGGGTGCTGTTACGGCCATACCTTTGTCATGCACAAGATAGTGTGTACGATGAGGGCCATGTCTAACAGTGGACTTTAAAATGGCTGGTTACGGTTACGGCACTGAACTTATACAAGGGGTGGACTTAATGTCAATTGACATTCTCTACCAGTTAAATTTTGAATTGACACACAGAATTGACTGATGGCTTGTTTAGACAATGCGGGTTTTGGAATTTGAGATGTGTATTCGAGAGATATTTATCTTCAAACGAGGCATTTATACACGTTCAGTGTGTAGTAGCCCGATATATAGAGATAAATGAACTATACCAAATAAATTTTATCGACCGATAAAGTGTATATACCTTTACTTGTAAATTATTCGTTTTTAGGTACTTTTCATGTCAATAAAATCGTATACTCGAAATTATGCAAGTAAAAGGCAAAAAGTCGCCGATTTAGTATCTGAGTCAGAATAGTTTCATAATTGCTTTCAAGCGCAGCCATTCCAGTCAATTACGTCATGATCCTAATTGAATGCTGTTAATATTAAATCTAATTAATTAAGTTATTAGGTTTATTGCAATTTAGCAGTGAATGCATTACTCACAGGCATTATTTTACAAAAGTTAGATTTTTTACATTATGAAAAATTGAAAACCTAAATGTAAAGTCCCGTGGTTTTTGTAGAGATATAGATATATATAGGTACATATCTTTGTTCGGCTACCTACTTCAAAAGCTAATTGTATTATGTTCAGACAACAATCTGTTTAATGTACGATCGAACACAATTTTTGGAATTTCGTCTTTTTTTTTATAGATTTTTTTTATAGGGCGGACGAGCAAGCGGTCCCACGTGATGGTAAGTGTTACCGCCTCCCATGGAGGACACCTGCAACACCAGGCAGTATGCGGGCGCGCGACATTTCAGGATTCTATTCACAGCTTTCTTGAAGAACCCCATGTCGTAGCTGTCTGATCGCGCATCACGCAAAATCTACTAGACGGATTTTAATGAAACTTGACATAGTTAATAGCTTATGTGCTGAGTTTAAAATTTGGGTACTTATTATACAGATGAATTGTAAAGTCCCCATGGGAATCAACACATACTCGAACGTCTACGCGTACGAATTCGCGGCCACTATTCGCTTATTTATAATATGTATAATAAATAAATGATCGTGCAAGCAATAAAGATGTAGAAATAAGATAAGACTATAAAATATATTCCGTAACGAATGATGTCTCGAAGACTGCATACAGAGTACACCGTATTAGCATGTCGGGACGGGACCCCGCCCCCGTGATTGCAAGGCGAAGCCCGACGGGACAAAGGGACCGCCCGCGCCTGCGTGAACACGTGCATTCTAAATATTTTATACTTAGCTATTATTTTGTTGCAACGAACTGCATTTGCATTCTTTATTATAGAAGGAACTAGCAGGGCGAATGATATACGAATGCATGAGTAATACTTACCAATCGGTTGATACCTTACTTACTATACAGCATGTGTCTGATGCTTCTTCGAAGCCTGAACCATGGATTCCCTTCATTGAGTACTTTGACACGAACATTTTAGGATTTTTTTTTATTTTCACCAATTTTTTCATACAAATTTGCCAATTACACAACCTAAAAAACGAAAGCTTAAAAGCTTTTTTTATAAATAAAACATTCATTGAAGTGTTCGGTTGTCAGCCAGTATCGATTCGAAAACGTGTATTGATAGAAATTTTATTACATTCACACGAGGGATCGCATATGAACACTTCTAAATCTAACGAGCTTTAAATAACATTTAAGATAACGAACAAATAAAGACTCAGGATTAAATAACCCAATAGGACTACGCGGTTCTACCTATGTCGAAAGCGAAAGGGAGTACGTCTCAGTCATAGAAATCTAACTAATATAATATGGTCTCAGCATAATGGCTGGATACCAAAAATGGCCGAATGAAACTTTGAAATGCAAATTTCAAACAAATTTCCAAGATATCGACAACTTAATGAGGGGATGGGCTGGAAATTTCTTTTATGGCAATTTCTAATTTTATAAATAAACATTTTGTCTTGTAAAGAATTACAGAAATATTTTTATTTTTTTGTATAGCTAGTTGCATTGGTTGTGAACGATAAAATCTTTTGATTAACTTGTTTCCTTTGCATTCTGAGGAGGAGAGTGCACGTTGCAATCCAACAGCCGCTGGGCGCGCTCGACTGGCCACGTTACCCAACTCTCACAGAAGACTACCTTGGAATGTACTACATTTCCCACTTGACCATATTTCCCTAATGTACGTACGTGCTTCGGTAGTGGATGAGATGTGCCAGAGCCCATTCCAATCCTATCCCTTCCCATTTTCCCAATACTTTCTCCAAATCCATTCCTATATCTCCAAAGCGCGGTAGCGCGGGGTCATGCCAACATTTGTTATTATTGATTAATGGGCGATAGTATCCACTTACCATCAGGTGGACTGTATGCTCGTCTGCCGCCTTCGTCCATAAAAAAAAAAAAAACAATAATTGCATTGGTTTATAAATGTTCTGATCACATAATAATTATGAAAATAATTTACCACGTATAAACTAAGGAATAATATAGTATTATTTGTTAACATATTGAGCGTAAAGTAAAGATGTTATTTAACAAAGTAAAGAAAAGATGAATTATTCACTTAATACCGTTTACAAGTTCAAAGCCAGCATTCTGACGAATTAACAAACGAGAAGATAAACAAAAAGACAAAAAATAAACAAAGACATTATTTTGGATTGGAGAACTAAACTGTGGTGTTTAGAGAATCTGTAGTGTGTGAGAATCTGTATGAATATGTGTGTCTCACAGTGCTGTCCGCTTACAAAGTAAACACGCCTGGCGATGTTGTGTCTCGGCTTCCGTTCCCAAGCGCGTACGCACGCAAGTGCACTGTATAATACATCAGTATTGTACAGTGCACTTGCGTGCGTTCATGTACAGTTCATGTACATACCTAATTGTGGATTATCAGTAAAATCACTTGTTCTGATAGGATAAGCTGAAGACTTACAATGATAGTCTACGTAAGCAATTTCTGGAATTTTCTGACAGATTATGTTATATACTTAGGCCTTTATGGTTTATATTTTAATACTCGATTATTTTTTATTAAATACAAATTTAATCGGAGAAAAGTACTAAATCAGAAGCAAATCATGATCAAGTAATAAAACCGCCTATTTTTACATACGACGGAACGCAGATGGTATATGCATTTGGGGTAAGAGAATATATGTATGTTCGTGTACCCCTTTGTTAAAACTTTTCTTTGAGAAGGCTTAACCGATTTTGAAGCAGTTTTTTAATAACGTTTAATTGTACATACTTCGGAGCGTGTGTGAAAATGGGTTTGGTGGTTGTAACTCACCAGGGGGCGCTGCTGTATCAAGTTAACATAACACATTTTATATTGTAAATCTCGTTTAAACGCGTAAAATTAAAGGCTTTTGTTTTCCTTTTCTTTCTCCTCGACGTTTGGTAAAAAAGGTAAACTAAAATCCTTTAATTTTACGCGTTTAAATAAGATTTACAATATAAAATTGTAATAATCATGTCGACGGAGCTCTGCTTCGCAGGACTCCTTCTGTCTTGTTATCATCACTAGAGATCCCAAACCTAACATATATTAATTTGCTGCTTATTCAGTATTTGCTGCTGCTCATTCAATTATTTCTCAGTTTTATTAATTCAATGTTACTTGTTAACTACAACAGTGTTATTTTCTAGTTTGACAGATTGTTGTTATTTCCATGAATTTTGTCGACGAATTTCATTGGTCCTAATTTATCTTTTCCGGGCATGTCTTGAAACTTGTCTTTGATACTTTAAAATGAATAGTTTTAGAGAGAAATACCGTAGTCTTATTCATGTGCGCAGACTGCAAATAACTGCAATCTAAAAGAAAAAGTAGTTATATTTCAAACCTTTACCGTTCCATGCGGATTACTTTGAATGCAATTGGTTCCGGGCTCACTGCCAAACCGCAGGAGCTGTATATATTGTATTCGCTACATAAAACAATTTCGTTCAAGTATCGCTGTGTACTTTTTGCTTGACAGTTAATCCTGGCGAGTCGGATGCCGCACTCCTAGTCTGTATTGGCGAGACGGCTAGTCTGTATTTTAGGAGATGGAGCGATTTAGATAATGAAGTCGTTGTAAGTATTAGCTATTTTAAATTAATATGTAATTATATGAGCTTACTTATATATATATATATATATATATATATATATATATATATATATGTGTGTGTGTGTGTGTGTGTGTGTGTGTGTGTGTGGGTGTATGTATGTATATGCATGTGTGTACATATACATACATGTATATAATTAGTAGGTAACAAAATCTTAATAATAAGTACTAATATAGTCTATAGTTAAAATTGTTACTAACACTAAAGAATGAAATATAGATCTGAAATAAATGAATTATTATTATTATTATTATTATTATTATAGGATTGCTGGAAGATATTTCTACAGGACATAAACTTCCTTTATATGATTTTTGTTTATCATTCGATTATGTATATTATTTTTGTATATTACTGTCAATAAAATATTAAAACTATTGGATTTACAGCGAGTTACATCTAGGCAATGTACATTAGACTTTGCATTAACAGATTTGTTATTTATTTTTACTTGAAGTGCTTCAACGACTTCCCCAAGTAAGAGTCAGTTGGATAAAAGGTCTGTCCTATTGTAATAAGTTTCATAAAAATGTCTAGCGGTTTCGACGAAGAAGAAAAGCATTTCTCGAAACGTAATAAATCCAGTATCATACTCGTAACATTCGCTAACAGAGATCGCTACAGCGTACTCGCTCGCCCGCTCGCTAATCGTACGCATTGCTGCACTCCGCTGCCGCATTCATATCGCACGGTACGCTCGAGCGCTGCACACGTGCTTTCTACTAACTGTTCCACTAGATCGCGGCTCGTAAATACGCGGACTTTTCCAGTATAACATATATTTTAATTAGTGAGTGATATAGTGACGTATGCACATTGTGGAACTGCAGTGATGATACGAGACTGCGCCCGGCTGAACTGATAATTCGGTAAGTTTTCATTTTTTGATGGCTGACGGTAGTTTATTTTGATTATGAGCGCTGTCTTAATTATATTTTTGTTGTGTGATTCGAATGTCTTTTTGCAATTTTCTTTACATGGTAATTAATTAAATTAGTATTGTTTTAAAACCTAAGTTGTACATATTCAAATAGTATAATATTAATGTTTACATAGTATTCTTTTACATTATACTTAATTAATAATTGAATATTTTATTTATATTCTGCAGTTATACTTGTAGTTATGTAGTGAGGTGTGGTGAAACATTTGTAGGTTTCTGATAAGTTTTAGCAATTAATAATGAGTTTTCTTAAATTGAATACTCCTATTGAAATTTATCAGTTACTGGCCATCAAATCCACATAATATAATTATTTAACATTACTTTTCCAACGCTTTGAGATTTATACGTTTACGATACTTATTATTGAGGTTGTGTTAGTTTTAAAAAAGTATTATTTATTACCTTTTGTCCATTGTCATAAAGTGGAACATACAAAACCGATAACAGGTTGTTATCTAAACAGGTATAACAGATTTTAGTTTTGTTTACACATTAAGCAGACTAGTGTTTTGTAAAAACTGGTGTTATTTTATTCTCGTTTCTTAACTACAAGAGATTTGCACTAAATATTATACTAATCTACATCAATTTATGAAGGGAATGCATAGTATATAAATGAAGCGACCTACGAGTATAATGATTCCACCAATACTCTAAATGCGAAAGTTTGAATGTTGTAACTCAATTACGATAAAACGGCTGAACCGATTTAATTCAAACTTAGCAAATGGGTAAACCGTAACATAGGCTACTTTTCTTGTAGACCACGTGAACAAAATCACGCACATAAGCTAGTTGAATTATAAATATATTATTTTATCACAACTTAATTATTAATTATAAATAACGTAGAATGTATTATGGGTGCCTACCACTACCTACTTACTAACTGAAAATAATTATCAATTAGCAAATTAATTTTAAAATTGTCTGAAATAATGCCTAATGGACGAGAAGCAAATATATTATAAGCAAGTAAGTATTATAACGAGGGAAATGAAGCTAATGATCGATGTTTCCATCCATTTCCATCAAAACGGTTGAATGATTTTAATGTAATGCTC
The DNA here is from genome assembly GCA_943735995.1 of Sesia bembeciformis. Lineage (NCBI taxonomy): Eukaryota > Metazoa > Arthropoda > Insecta > Lepidoptera > Sesiidae > Sesia > Sesia bembeciformis. The sequence goes on from OX031041.1 coordinate 296,523, forward strand.
GATAGGTTTAGAGCTGTTCTGGAGAACTCGGAAAATGTGGAAAACTGTTTCTTTATTTAAAATCGGGATATTAATAATGATATATTATCAAATATTCAAATATATTTTCTTATATCTATACTAATATAATAAAGAGGTAAAATTGTGTGTTTGTATGTTGGGGGAATCTCTGGAACTACTGAACCGATTTCAAAAATTCTTTCACAAATAGGAAGCTACATTATTTGTGTCTAATATAGGCTATATTTTATATTGAAATTTTGAAAAAAAAAATTAATAAAAAAAACTCATATAAACCGAAGCGAAGCGAGGGCGGATCGCTAGTTTCATATAAAATTATCGTTTCTAACATAATATCCTCTATAATTCTACTTATAAATGGCATGCACGTTTACATTTTATAAATTCTAAATTCGTTTATGTAAAGTGAACTGCAAGTGCCCGCAAGTTTAATAATACACTATTAAAATGTATGTACGTGTTTTATCTGCAGATTTAAATAAATAGATCTTTTTTTTGTTATGATTTTTGCACGATAACAAATACAATTTTTTTACGGGGCACCTAATTTATATTTTAAATTTGCATCGCTCATAAAACCCTTGCCAATTAAAATCTCTATTTAAAATTTTAATTCATTTTAAACTAGTTTAGTTCTGTGATTGCAATTTATGTTAAACGCTAGTTAAATAAATTACAAACCAATTACCTGATTCGTTTAGTGGGATCTATAAAGATCCCTATCTTACAATTAAATCGATTAGTGCAGGTCCACTAGTTAGTTAACGACCTTTGCTGCCTTTCTCATTAATCTTAGTTACATTAAATACCATAGACACTAAGTATACGAACAAATACATACAGTTATTGACAGTAATTCTCATACATTATTTGACAGTAAATCTCATCCGCAAGCCCACTGGTGTTGCAGGTGTCCATGGACCACTTACCCGTTCGCCTGCCATTAATTCTATTAAAATAAAAAAAAAAACACTATGTAGGTATTTATTATTGGAAATTGAATTAAAATAGGAAGCAAAAAAAAGAATGTTATCTAGTGCCTTGATTCAGTATCTAGTCGGGCAAATAGAATTTGAGACTGGAAAATGCGGCAAGTAAAAAAAAGTTACCACTAAAAATGGTTGGGAACATAATTTTGATATTTGAATTCAATAAGTAATAAAATTAGCCTAGGATTGAATTCAAATAAGCATTTTATTTATTTTTCAATCATTTGAAAAATAATCTGATTGAAATCATTTTAACAACAATCAAACTAACAATTAGGTACTGAGAGTCTATTAATAAATTTATTTGCATCGTTTAATTATGAATGAAACTAATTTATTTGGAACCAGAAATCTTTTATTTACTTATTTGAAGAATTCGCGCCCATCACTAACGTCGTTTGTTATCAATTTTAAGTTAGATTTGGACATATTTATTTGATAGAACTCGTAAATCCTTTAATATTTATAAAATTGTTTTTCTAAAACGTGCGGAAAATAACGAAATTACTTTTCCGAGCGGCGCAAATACGGCGTCTGCCATCGGCATTTCATTTACTTCTATGTAATAAACTTTATCGCGTCTTTGCGCTCTTAATCCTGTCAATCTGTATTTACCTCAATGGCTCCATTTTTTTTTGCATTACGACTGTCTACGTTAATATATAAGACGTTTACATAATATCATTAATTATTTCTACAAGTAGCAACTGAGCCGGAATGCGTTTAACAAGCGCTGTTCGGTATTTACGAAACTTCCTTTCCAGTGGCTGTTGAAAATCGTCGCATGCGCATTGTGACCGCGCTCCAATTCGACGTAATTATGAACATTAAAGTTGAAATGTTGCTATAAAATATTGTAAAATTGTTAGATATTTAAATAGTGTTAATTAAGTACGTACTTCATAACCTTATTCGTCTAGTAAAGAATTTAAAAAAATATGTATAGACTCAATGTTTATGGGTCTTAATAATGTGTTAAGATCTGTAGCTAAGATAGGTAGGTATAGTTCAAAAGTAACATTTTATTGTTTATATAACAATTGGCGATTGCCAGTACAACACGACTATGATATTACGACAATAACACAGTTTTGACGTGATGAAGCTTAGCATTTCTGTACTAGTCGAACGTTATTATAATATCCCGTATTAAGGTTTCATTTTTTAAGGGGTTTTCAGTGTGACGTGTGAGTATGTTGGGAGTTGGTTAATAATTATCATTAATCACTGCATATTATAAATTAAAATCCCCCGGCGCGCTTAGTTTGTGTTTGTTCTGGCTAATCTCAGAAACTACCGTGCGGATTTTTATACGGTTTTCACCAATAGAAAGAAGGATTATCTCGGAAGGTTATAGGCTATAATTTATGAACATTTTGCGAAAATAAGCTACCGGTATGATGATATTATCCACCACAAGTTATCCGGCTATAGAGAATTAGTGCTACCCGTGCGAAGCCGGGGCGGGTCGCTAGTTATATTATAAATTCAAAGATTGGGCTGGTTGATTGTTTGTTGGTTGATTGGTTGATCAATAAATTAAGGAATTATTAACGACGATGGAAAAAATGTACGGATGTCGTCCCAAAACCCACGAACAAACATAAAATTAGCGACAATGTATTTGTTACGATCTACCATAATTTGTTGTAAGCAATTGCAATTGTTTTTTAACAAATAAAACATAGGAATATAAAACCCCACGGTTTTAAATTTAATTCCCTTAGCATTAAACGATCTATGAAATAAAATCTTTCGTTTGAGGTATATCTTCTATTGTTTTTTTTTTTGGGACACTTTTATCGTCATTTAGCATTCGTGTAGTTAACAACTGGGATATTTTCTCAATATAATTCCATGCCATCGAAGCTGCAGACAACATCTAGTTATATTTCCTAAACATCAAGTAATGTATTATATTTTATCTTATGAACAACTAAATGAATTAAAGCGGTAGCGGCAGTATAGGATCGGAGGCAGAACAATTAAGTGTCGGCTTGCGGCGGGCGGCCTCGCGGTTTTTGTCAACTCATTGTTGACCAGCCGGATACAGCGGATACCAACTCCTTGCCGCGTCTGCGAGCTTGGTACATGACGGACAATCAGATATTTTACAGAAAAAACTTACAATTTATGTGATGGTCATGTGAAATCTCTCTTTGGGGACTTGAAGATGACAGTTTTTACATTATTTGAGCATGTATTGTAGAGATGGCCTAAATCCAGCAGTGACAGAATATGGAGAAAGAGATACAGGCTAATGATGGCTATAGGCTAGGCAAAGTCGTACAGGCTAGTAGGCTACATTATGTCAAATATATCAACTTACATTACAATCAGGATAAGTAGGTAAAATATTTCAGTCTTATTTATAATTCAATGCAAAATTGATGTCTTCATTAGATAGTAATTTAACACCTTCACATTAATTCCTATTATCAGTTTTATAAGGAGTTTTAAAAGTTATTTCACTAATTAGCTTCAGTTAACTGATGAATTTTCTGACCGTCTACGAAAGAAACAAGTTAAAAGAGATATTTTATTGGAGGAGACAGTTAGACAGACAGATGGACGACGAAGTGAGATTGATGTTGGGAATAATTGAGAGCTTGCGTTTAGTTGTATTTTTATTTTACAGCGTGTTCCTTTGTAAGCTCATTTACACAACGAGAATTTCTCGAACGGTTTGGGCGATAACATTCTCGTATGTGTGATTAAAACTCGATGATAACAGTGATAACAGTTGTTTGGCAAGCATATTCTAGACAGATTTTCTCTCCTGCACGCGTTCGAGAAACGCTCCTTGTGTAAATGAACCTTTAGGCTTGTTTTGTGTGATTTTATATGTATTTTAAAAGATACCACAGCATCAGTCTATGTTATGGGCTGGTTTGAACATTGTTACATAGATACCTACTTTGATATAATATTGCTACGTACTTTTGTTAAAACATTAGGTACTTAAAAGGAAGTATTATGTGCGCATTAGCCCAAATGTTTCCTTAACTGAAATTAAGTATGTATCCAGTATCCTAATTTAGCAAACTCGCTTGTTCACCTTTAGACAAATGTATTTTTTGCGGTCAAGAGCAAAAACGTCAATAGGCGATCATTGGTAGTGATTGATACGTTGATATATTGATCAGTTGATAGCCGCCGGCCGCGGGTCAAACGTGATTAGATGTGAAGCAGTTTTTATGACCGCCTTCATTATAAAGTATAAACAAACTTGTTTTTGTGCATTTTATTAGATAACATAGTTTTTCAATCGCATATTTAATTTTACGCTTATTTGAAAACGATGATTAGTATTTAAAGATTGACATTCTTTTCTAAACTTAACATTCTATTTTTTTAAGATTTTTCTAAACTTGTATATTGAGACTTGTGAGTATCCCGTTAATATTTTAAATGTAAATGTTATTGCTCAATCACGTCGAAACGACTGAACCGATTTCGTTGAAACTCGGCACATAGGTAGATTGTAATCCGGTTTAACACATAGGCTACTTATTTATACAGCAAAATCTAGTTAATAATAAAAAAATCTATCTTTATTGTTTCGGCAACATACATTCTGCAGTTGCTACGATTTGATGCCAGTCGCAATTTCAAGGTTTCGTGTTTCTTTTCTTCGTGGTATTTGAAAGTCTTTTTGTAGGATGCGTTTTGTTTTTTCAATCGGCAGAGAGTTAGTTGCAAAATGAAGAAAAGATAGTAATTACAATAGCGTACATATTATTATATTATATTTACATATATCAACATGTTTCTTCACTTTACGTACTATATTATGTGTGTCATTCAAAAAATTATTAAGAGGGGAAGGGTGCACGTTGCAATCCAACAGCCGCTGGGCGCATTCGACTGGCCTCGTTACCCCTTTATCACAGAAGACTATCTTGAAATGTGCTGCATTTCCCACTTTATCTAATTTCTCAATGTAAGTACGTGTTTCGGTAGTGAGTGAGATATGCCAGAGCACATTACCATCCTATCCGTCCCAATCCTTTCCACCACACCCATTCCTACACCTTCAAAGGTAGGCAGCGTATCCGGGTGTGTACCAACGTTTGTTATTCTGGACTGATGTGGGCATTTCTCGTCGATTTATATGGGCGACAGTATCTATTTATACTGTCGCCCATAGACATCCGGGATACATGCCAACATTAGTCCAAAATGACAAATGTTGGCACGCCCCCGGATGCGCTGCCTACCTTTGGAGTAATAGGAATGGATTTGGAGAAAGGGTTAGGAAAATGGGGAGGGATAGGATGGGATGGGAATGGGCTCTGGCACATCTCATTCACTACCGATACACGTACGTACATTGGGGAAATACGATAAAGTGGGAAATGCAATACATTTCAAGGTAGTCTTCTGTGAGAGAGGGGTAACGTGGCCAGTCGAGCGCGCCCAGCGGCTGTTGGATTGCAGCGTGTACTCTCCCCCCCAAAAGACTTATAAACAAAAAATAAAATAAAATAAAATACTACAATAAAACGACTTATGTGTTTAAAAAGACTGTAAAATAAGTATTTCCACTAGGGTCAATGAAGCTTTTAATACTTTATAAAAAAATGATGATTTCTTTGAACACGGTCGACACTAAACACTACTGAAGTAGGCAATGCGACAAATAATTGTGTAACATTGTATTATCTTATGAGACATGAAAGAGCCGACTGTTTGCTTAGATAGGGACTACTTTCATTATAACGGATCAACCGCTGTCTCTAACGTAACACAACCGTCTATTGTTTCATGAGATTTGTATGTGGATGTGTTTTCAGTTTCGTTTTCGAAGATTTAATTAACAGGATTTATTTAACATCAATACGGTACTAATTTTATTTCAGACAATTATTAAAGTTTCTGCTGCGTTACGATATGAGGTTCAAGAGAACTGCGAATAGATATTTGAAGGATAGACAGTGAGTCTGTAATCCTTCTGGTATTGCAGGCGTACATAGGCGACGGTAACCACTAGCACAGGGTGGGATTCTGTCCTTTTGCCACCTTTATTATTTTTTAAATCAAGTAATAATCTTTGACCTTTTATTGTATGTTGTGATGCAGGAATCCTAACGCCACCGTATTGGTTAATAAAAAAAAAGAAAATCTTTTCAAATCCCGTCAACACAGTTGTTAAAAAGGGCCCAGTTATTTTTCTACTAACAAAAGCAGGAAACACTTCTACGAAGAGACTTTAAATTTAGTGCCAAGTTTCAATTACTATGGTTGTGTAACAAAATCAACGACATGACACTTCTTTCTCTTTGATTCGATTTCGTAATGCAAGCTTTGTGGTTTTAATGGGAATTATACACTTGCCAAGTTTCATCAAAATAATGGAAAGGTTTTATTTCGTAGATTTAACAATCATATTAATTGAAACTTGGCATTCTTCAGACAATGTAACAATACAGTACCAATTTTATTTTGGATCAAGTGGATAAATGAAATCAATTAACATATCAAGCTGCATGAACGTATATTGGCTCTACTAAGTCAAACAGCGCTTGACTTAACGTAAGTTTTGAGCAGAATAATAATGCTCCATAAAATGCTACTTATATAATTAAATCTTTACTAATATTGTAATGCGAAAGTTGATTTGTCTGTTACTAGTTGCTACCGTACTAGCATATGTATAGTTCGCTGGACGAAATGACACCTATGATAGTTTTGAATTCTAATTTCACAGTAACGAATCCACGAGCAATAGCTTGTTGATACATAAAAGGTTTACTTAGGTTAAGTACCTAAATATGTCTATATGTTATATAGACATTAAATATGTCTGTCAGAGAAATTTCCATAGAACAGCCACGGCTGACTGGTAGAGAATGACTTATGTGCTATGAAGTGTTAATAAACAGCCTATAAATTTTATGGGGCTGTATTTAGCTTTGGCACAAGTAAATCACTTTTACTATCAGCTGAGCCACCAACTTCCCTGCCATCTACAAGTACTTCATAAATCTTATTTTTGGCTTAAAGATTAGAGAAAGAGAAGAATAGAGTCTGTATATACCTACAGACAAAAGGTAAAGTACCTATTCTCAACTTTAAATTATACATTTTATATTGTAAATATGAAATAAAAATTCGGATCTCAAGTGTAAAATTAAAGATTTGTTGTTTACATTTTATTTCTACTTGACGTTTCAGCGCGGGTTACACTAGCCGTGGTCACGAGTTGACTGATGAAGTGGGTAGTCTAAGTTTGGAGCTGCGAGCAGTTTTATCAACTACCCATGTTTGATCTTCACATTCGGAAAGACTGCGACACACTACACTAAGAATGTCCGAAGACGTAAATCACAAGGTTTAAATTTATTAATCGCTGGATTCCACGTCGACGACAGTTTATATCCATTTTCCCGATTGCAATTTTCTTAATTTCGATCGGTTCACGTGCAATCCTGGGATAATTAGTGACGTTCAGTGGAGAGGATTTTGGCAGCGCAGACTTCTATCCAGTGATTAATTCCAGCGTTGACAATGTGTTTGGCACTATCTTTCTGATTAAATTACAGTTCAACAAGATAGGTCTTCTTCCAAAAGTAACACGCCTCGATACTAGTTTCGATCTATATTCATACTATTCATTCACACTGCGTGCAGTTGTATGCCGTGTGCAGTGTGCAGTAGTTACATACTTCCAGTACTTACTTTGTATAATAGTGTTATTTCTGTGACGACAGCAATAATAACAATCAATAACGATTTAAAACTATCAGTGCTCTCTTACAAGAAAGGTCGTGTCACCGACATTGAAAACAAAAACAGTTTCCCGTGCGTCCTTACTGATAAATGATAATACACCATTCGCCACCAACATTGCTTCGATGACCCCATACTAGTGCTATTACGTAACGGAAACGAACTAGCCTGAATGAGATGCCATCAATGCACGTTTTATTCCAATTTTCCAATGTTCCTGCAATAGAGTCGAAATTGACGAGATGTGATATCAAATTTGAGGTGACAAACGAGGTAATTCTGTTAAACAACAGAATGCTACAGCAACGCTCAAAGGGGCTATCCCGATATCACTGCGATGACACGTTCTATATTTAGAGACGATTGTTTACGATGCATCGTTTGTCGTAACTCAATCATCATCGACATGTTGACCCTCATTGAAGTAGCACAATACAGGGCACATTTAATTTCGAACAATTAACTGCTTATATTGTAAACTGTATTGGTGAATGATGGACGACTTTGTATTTGAATTGTGTATGTATGTAGGTACATGCGAGGTGTGCAATGACGACGAAAATTTCACAGCCCTTATAACGAAGGTAGTCCTTAAAATATATTTTTCCTTGACCATGTCCTATAAACTTGATCATCGTATTTATTATCAATTTGTTGCTCTCTTCTAAGTCTACACTCAATTCGTCATAATGAATTCTCAAGTTTTTATCATGGATTAATTTGAGCGAGTGAAAGACAGTGATTTGTTACATGAATTAAGTGAACCGCCTTGTAATAGCTTTTAAGGTATAGAATCTGCAAATCCCAGCGTCCGAGATGGGCTAGACATGTAAAGCCCTCTCCGGTATTTCTGTCACATTCTGAATTACTGCGCCCCGCAGTGGTCATACCTATATCTAACCGTATCTTATTATATGATCTTATTAACATCTCATACTTATGTATCTTACTGAGATCTCATACTGTACATATTATTAAGTTGCAATAAATGCTTTGAGTTTGAGCGCATGTCACAGAAGAGAGCATTAAACAGGCTGGATCCCGCGACAAAAAAGATCATGAGACAGGCCGTCGAATGTGATAGAGGAAGATCTGAGCGTGCGAAGAGCAATATCCTGGATTAATACAGGGGCTAAGAATAGAAGCAAAGAAGCATTGTAGAGGAGGCCAAGACCCACAATGGGTTGTAGTGCCCCTGAAAGTAAAGTAAATAAGTTGAGGACTGAAGAATTGTAACGAAACAACATTATGTAACCAAATCGCACGAACTCCAGTCACAGTTCGTTTATAAACAAATTGCCAATCAATAATCACAACCAAAGCAATCAAAACATGCTCGCTTATATTATGTAACATTAATTCATAATTAATACATTGCTGGTGGCCCGTCCCCGCAGCTTGTCTCCTAATGAATAAGCATAAGCACTCATTCTCCCACACTCGCCCCCGCGTCGCGTCGCCCCCCCTCCCGGCCTCCTCGCCACCGCCATTGTAAATACATCAATGGACTAGTTTTTTAGTACTCTAATGCAGTGTTTCCCAAAGTGTGGGTCACCAGTGAATATTGGGTGGGCCCCGAAAAAATAAATTTAATCTAATTTTAAGTATAGTGTTCTGATTTATCTTATTTTTACTTATTAAAAATTACGATTATCACTGGATACTGATTTTTTTTTTATTTTCTTAGTTGTACAACCCTTCACATAACTACGCTATGTAAACGAGAATATGCTGCAGCAGCGACACAATGCTATGTATTTTCATGTAAGGCGTAGGTAGATTGGCTCCCGAACTTTGTAATTTTTTTTAGGTGAGTCGCGGTTCACATAACTTTGGGAATCACTGCTCTAATGGATTGTAGATACCAGAAGTGATATCATTTGACCATATGTTGATGGCACCTGTCGTCTCCGCCTCTATGCGTACAATCGGCCTCGATTCAAAATTCAGTTTTTAAACGACTTTATCGATACATAATATGATTGATAAGGTTCAGGTTTGGATAGTAGGTTTTCATGGTGTCGAATATACATATAATGAATGAAAGATATGTTTGTGTCAATATGTACAAAGAGTCCAAGACTCGCGTTGCGTTATCAATCCTTTACTTTAACAATTAAAATTGTTCTATCTTTGAACGATTAAAACTTTCTATATTAAAACCGTTAAGAGTTGCAGCCATCTGCATTTTTAGGATTTAAGAACACGACATCCCATAAGCCATTTATTGTTATTATTGGAAGGAAAGACAAGGGTCACGTAAGGGATTATGACATTTATTTCACCAACAATAAGAAATATTACTATATCATTGATAGAATGAATTGCTGGATGATGACTGTCCGTTATGATCTGGTGTAATGATGTCCGCGCTAACGCTTCCTGGACCTAATAGTTTTCGGAAATCAGAGTTTTTCTGGCGGTAATCGTAGTTATTACCGTTGATGTGACATTGAACATAAATTGTGTGGCCTTTTGCGTGGGAAATATGGTTTTTAAACGTCCATGTGACTAATTGATGACAAGCAAAGAGATTGTCATCTTAAATATCGTTTACCAATCAGTGTTTTAATATAATTGAAGGCCAATCTCTACAAAGGGTCCTTTAAATAAAGTTTTTCTTTCTTTGGTAGATTGATTAATCATTATTGGAAAGATTATTAAATTTCGGCAAATTTAATAGTTTGCTATCGGTTGAATTCACATTGATGACTTTATTATAGTTTATTTGCGTTGTAGCGTCTATCGCAGGCTTCCTTATAACTGAATACCATTGATTATATCTGGATTTATACTGGTTTCCTTGACACGTCCCACTTCGCTAGAAAGTTTGACTAAAAATGGAATCCCTTATTAACGCTACTAGTTTGTGTTTGTGCTTCTAACATTACAAGTATAAGTACTGACCAAGTAAATGAATGCGGTTTTTACAACATGTTGTTGTTAGCTTCCTAAAGTCCTGGCTGACCGATATTCTGGTAGGTGAAGATTAATCATTTTCAAATGTAAATTTCATTTAATTCTTATTAAAAGCAATCTTTAACATTTTTTTTTGAATGGCTAAATTCTTGTGGCCTTAGTGGCCTCTCAAGAGTCACCGGTCGTCAATCTTTAACTTCTTGTTCGTCCCAATATTAAATAACTAAAATTCAAGTGGCATCGTTTCCTGATGTTCTGTAACTATTTTTGTTTGTTGAATTGTTATCTGTTGTTGTTTATTTGAATTTGAATGTATCTGCATCACGTGCTGCGCTCCAAGTGGTGACTTTAAACTAAGCATTAAATTAATTTTGTCCACGTATCGCGGCAACGGAAATCGTTATAAAACTGTGGTTCCTGCATTACAATGGTATCCTTTAGAAGTTGGCCTCCTGTTTGTTATTAGCTCTTTAAAATGGTATGTGCTTTTGTGAGAATTAAGTGATATACCCGTGGCATGTATTATTTATGAATCATGTGTTATAATATCTATTGAATTAGTTTTCTATTTTTATTCAATGATCGATACATTTAGACCTCTCTCAATGCTCACAACTAACTATATTAGATTCTGCTCTGTACTGTTTAATTATTTTCTATAGGTATATACACATTATTGTGTATGTGTACTAGTGCTACCTCTTCGTCAGATATTAAATCGAATTTCTAGTCAAAATCGTACAGTCAATTGTTTAGATTACCATTTATACACACAATATTTGTAGTTAAGTTATATTATACTGTATTGTAGGTATGTATGGGCCTTAGTTTTTTTAATGGATGGTAGGTGGATACTGTCGCCCATAGAAATCCGCGATACAGGCCAACGTCAGTCCAAAATGACAAACGTTGGCACACCCCGTATGCGCTGCCTAGCTTTGGAGATATAGGAATGAATTTGAAGAAAGGGTTGGGAAAATGGGGAGGGATAGAATAGGATGGGGTGGGAATGGGCTCTGGCACATCTCACTCACTACCGAAACACGTACGTACATTAGGGAAATAAGATAAAGTGGGAAATGCAGTACATTTCAAGGTAGTCTTCTGTGAGAGAGGAGTAACGTGGCCAGTCGAGCGCGCCCAGCGCCTGTTGGATTGCAGCGTGCACTCCCCCCCCCTCAAAAACTAAGTTGCCCGAAGTAAATAAATAAATAGAATAAATATAGAAACCAGTACATGTAACGCAATGAGTAATATAAAAACCTAATAACAGTAAATCTTATCCCAAAGTGAAAAGAAAAATGTTAAACTTTACGCGATTTCTTCTGTACACATCTTTAGCCGTTTGATGTGTTCTTAGAAACAGAAGTACAACAACAGTGGGGATCGATGGCCGGCATTGTTCCATTTGCTCCACACGTACCTATTATCGGATTTAGGTCAGTTGACGCGTCTGTCTGTCTGTCACGAAGCATGTGCGAACTGCGAATATACGTACCTACATACGTACATACATGCAGACTTATACGGGGTAATCAAAGTAGGTAGGTTGCTTCTCGTTTGAAGTTTGACTTCATAGAGATAATGTACACATCCCGGCCCAAAGTAATACACATCGAATATGATCGGCCAGATCAGTTTTGTAGAGCGTCGTCTTTGTTGTAACGGCACACGACAGAGACGACGTGCTACAAAACAAAAGTTAGCCGATAGTCTCTTTCTAAAGGCCGATGTGTATTGCTTTCGACCGGGAAGTGTAGTTTGTGTATCATTTTATTTAATATTTTGTATTTTTTTGCAACACTGAAGCTGCATTACACGTACTGTAATGGCCCCGACAAAACTGATATACATATATCTGATATCTGGTAAAAGTATTGACTGAAGGCTGGTGTGTGTTCACGGTGTAGCGAGGGTGACGTCCTCGTCTCCGCCGCCGGAGACGATGTATATGTGTAGCCTGTGAGTGTAGTGTAAGGTCCACATGGGCAGCAGTAATTGGGTCGTCGGAATCGTCTAGGAGACGACGACGACGGCTTAGTTATTATTTTCTTAAAATCAAATACGTGGCAACGTTAAACAGAAAGACTGTTATTGTTAGGTATTTTATTATGACGAAATTAGAAGCAATAAATTATTAAGTAATAATTTACGGCAGAAGAACAGTGGCCCGACCAACAACCGAATGATCGGTCCGGACAGCTTGAACGAGGTTAACTTGGAAGCGTGTTCTGTGACGTGAGAAATAAAGGGACATGTACCCAACAGTGCCGAATAAAGGTAGAAAATGAAAGAGATTAATTATAGATACTATACAGAAAGTCTTTATATGTACTCGTAACAGCAACAAGTAAGTAGATGCTGTTAAAGTCACCACAGAAGGCCAATCGAGTAAGCTTGTAGGCGGTTTAATACAACAACCGCAATGGATGAGCATCGTTTGACATTGTACCTTTTACTCAATTAAATAGTAATGTATTCAATACAATCACAGAGATTACAACACTTTGATTGTAAAAAACAAGGACGTGCACTGTGCAGGTTTTAGTCAAGTTTATTCGTACAAAAAATCTGCAATTATACTCGTATTTAAAATTTGCTGCTAAATACTTTTTGCATATTAGGAAAACCATAAGTTTTTATAGTTATTTTTTGTTATTATTATTATTCAGTAAAACATTGCCAGTTAGTTTCATTCACGTCAAATAGTTTTCACGTCACGTCTTTGCTATAGTTTTAGAACGAGTGAAAAACTAAGATTTTTTGTGATCAGATTTGTTAGGTAGTTAGGTAGCCCGCCCGCATTAGCCACTGGGGCGCCCCGGGCGAGATTTTCGTCAGCGTCCTTTATTTATTATCCGAATAGTGCGCGGCGCCCCTCAGGTCCTGGCGCCCCGGGCAACCGCCCGGATTGCCCGCCCCTAAATCCGGCACTGGTACCTACTTAATGTTGTCTAAACCTTCTATGCACTCTCGATTTTTCCTTCATTTGTTTTTGTCCTCAATAATGCCAATTGTTTACTTGTTCGTATCCACCTACAGTCTGTCTATCTATCTCCCTAACATTTCTAATTTTATTCATTCTGCAGTTCACAGCTGTCTAATAATTATAAACTGCACATTATGGGCTTACCTTATGCTTGTGACACATTAAATTGGTACTGCCCACTCATCTGTCGCCAATCTCTTTTTATTCACTATAATTATTTTATAACGTCTTTTTGTTGCTCGCGTGCACTCGTAGGAGTCGTAGACGAGTCGCCTCTTACACACGAAATGATTATTATTGCCTTTTAACGTTTTTTTGTTACATTATTATATTTTTTGTTACATTTCTTATACAATATCAATTTTCTATGACTTAAATTGCACGGAATTTATTGTTCATTCTAACTAGTTACTAATCCAAGGTTTATTTAATTTTCTGGTTCATTATTACTATTTTGAGCTATCTAATAAAACGAAAATCTAGATCACGGAATATCAATGTCAACCTCTCGTTTTTCGCGTTCTCTATTTGTTCACTTACCACGTTTATTACAATTGCTTTAGATGTTGGAATTTACAAAATTTAGGCAAATATCTAATTATGTTCGTAAGCATAGTTTGAGATTAAGAGAATTTTACTGTTTGAATATTGTAGAATTTTATTATTAACTAGCTGTACCCGACCACGCGTTGCTGTGGCTGCCCAACAGGTGGCGCTTACCCTGTTTTTGGGTAAAAAGCATGTTTTTACCCTGTGATAGGTATATAAAAACACGCGCATATTTAAATGCAACGTTGTGTCAAAATTTCAAAGCAATCGGTGAAGAACTTTCGGAGATTTAAGATTTAGAACAAACGAACGTTTACATTTTTATTTATATAGATTGTAATAAATACATTGAAATTAAACACATTTGTAGTAAATGCGTTAACTACATTTGTAATAAGAAAGAAAATGTAAAGAAATGACTAGTTCAGAAATGTTATATTTGAAAGAGAAACGATTGTAACATTATGAAAGCTACCGTACAAAGTGATCGTTAAATTCTACCTAATTAATATTTAACATGTAGTACAATGGTAATAAAAAGCATCCCATATGGAAGGTGTCAGCTATTTGTTCGCTGCGTGGGAGGACACGAAGGGCCCCGGCTTTTCTTCCTTTTTGTTGCAGTGACCTCCCAGGGTTATCGTCTCGTCAGCCAAATCTACTAACAGGCAAGTACCTAATTCCGTTTTATTATCCCCTTAATGCACACACAGATAGTGTTTTCGTTGTATATTTTTTGTTCTTGTAAACATGATACCTACTCGTATTAGTTTGCGTTCGCGTTCCAACATGTACATGTATATGTACTAAGTATATAGTTTATAGATATAATAAAATTAGGTACTTACTTATAAATTGCAGTGAGTCTACACAACATTAGCGGTTTCTAGTGTTCTATTGAGTATTTGTTATGATTCGCCAAATTCAGTATCTACCTACATTAATTAGCTTTTTGCTATATCTATATCTATACTAATATAATAAAGAGGTAAAATTGTGTGTTTGTTTGTAGGTATGTTGGGGGGTAATCTCTGGAACTACTGAACCGATTTCAAAAATTATTTCACAAATAGGAAGCTACATTATCCGTATCTAATATAGGTCATACTTTATTTTGAAAATTTGAAAGAAAAAAACTAGTGGTCGCTAGTGTAACATAAATAGACTTACGTATCTTCTTATCAAGGAGGTGGTTTTCATAAAAGAATATTGATATAGCCTTTAATACTTAAGGGAGAAAAAGGATACGCATATATTATTACGATAGGGCGCTGACCTAACAAATTCCTTTAATATTCTTATTGCCAAATCTCTCATATTTCATCCGACTGATGCATGTTCCTGTTACAGTGCACAAATATTGATTAAAATCATCGCCTCTTTATATTTTGAGTCCCAATCCGTGTTGCGTGTAGTCGTGAAGATTTTATTGGACATCGTAAATACGCCTCCGACTTATCTTTTAATGGGATTATTTGTGGCAAGTATGTCCAGTCTGGCAAAGAGTCATATTATCAATATGTATCAACTTGTTACAAATTGTTTTTGTTTTTGCAATAATAATATAGTGACCGGTTCTCGTTGATACATGTTAGATTTGGACTTAGATTATGACATTTATTGAAAGCATTATATCAAAGTGATTTTATTAGGGTCTTACCTATGAAATTGCCGTTTGTTCATAGTGGCTACTTAGAACTTAGTTATATTCCAAGCCAAACGCAATCGTTTGGCTTGGAATTCCAAATTCTAATTAATTTCATCCTGGCTAAAGAACCTATGCCAGTAAGCCAAAAGCACTAGAGGACTATTTCGTGGTGCGGTTTCTAAATAACAAATAGCCATGATTATTGCCAGCCTTTGTTAGAAGACAGCACTGCAAGAAGAAGAAGACACTATAATTAGTTTACAATCAATCTATGTTCTTGGAGCATAATATGAACCTTTATAAAAATATTCATTTTACAGCTCTAATATGCTTTTTTTAGTATTACCAGGTTCAAATAAATTTGCAACTTCTGCTTGCTTTGGTAGGTACCTAGTTAAGATATTTTAAACTGTCTCTTAGTAGGATGGATGCTTTATAAAGATTGTCTGAAATGAGTTCATAATATGAAATTGCAAGATAGTTCATTTACGGCGTAAACTGGATGGCAATAAAAGCTCATAATAGGCTTCTTCATGTTGTATCTAATTGCTTCTTTCTTCGTTATTAAATCATTATACAGTATTGTTATCTGAGCAACCTTTTGGATATTGTCGGTAGAGACTTATTGACGTTGGTTAAGATTTTCTCGTAAAATTTCGTTGTTTCAAGATTTCGCTTAAATAGAAAATGAGCGGCAGAAATACTGAAAGTGGCACAAAATGGATGGCAGCAAATTTAAAAGTGGGTTAGGTTTATGTTCTCTGTTGACATTAAAGACAAAGGAGTCCCGAGAAGAGGGACTCAGAAATATGAAATTAATTATTTCCGTTATTCAAAAGTACTCGTTGTTGGTCATGATTTGCTGTCCGTTTAGTATTTGTTGCCCGTTCAGTATCTGCTGTCCGTTTAGTATTTGCTGTCCGTTTAGTATTTCTTGCCCGTTTATCATTTATTGTCCGTTCAGTATTTGTTGCCCGTTCAGTATTTGCTGTCCGTTTAGTATTTGCTGTCCGTTTAGTATTTATTGCCCGTTTATCATTTATTGTCCGTTCAGTATTTGTTGCCCGTTCAGTATTTGTTGCCCGTTTAGTATCTTTTTGCTGCTTAAGTTTTTTTTTATTTAAAAAAGGCGTCTGACGAGTATACAGTCCACCTGATTGTAAGTGGATACTCTCGCCCATAGACATCTGCGATACATCAGTCCAGAATGAGAAACGTTGGCACGCCCCCGCATGCGCTGCCTACCTTTGCAGATTACGGAATGGATTGGGAGAAAGGGTTGGGAAAATGGGGAGGGATAGGATAGGATGGGATGAGAATGAGCTCTGGCATACCTTACTCACTACCTAAACACGTACGTACATTGGGGAAATACGATAAAGTGGGAAATGCAGTATATTTCAAGGTAGTCTTCTGTGAGAGAGGGGTAACGAGGCCAGTCGAGTGCGGCCATCGGCTGTGGGAATACACCGTGTACTCTCCCCTGCATAAGCCAATAGAAATATGCTCTAACATCTGACTTTAAAGATAAAAGAATAAAGTTATTTTTTAACAGTATTTCTTTATTAGACTGATTAAGTGATTAATTTGTCGTGTTAGTTAATTGCTGTTAGTATTAATTAACGAGTACTCACACGTATCTACCACTTAGAGTAATCGCCCACTATCAAAACCTATTTGCGATAAACACTTCATCAAAACCTGCTTCGTACTAACCAATATTGTAGTGGGATGATAAAATCGAGTCATTCAATGTCGTGACGGGTCATCTATGTTCATTCACAATAAGCCATGCCATTTTCGTAGATATGTTTTGTGTGACACAAAGGGCCCGTCATGGAAATATTTAGATTCTTATCTATTAAGTCATTATTTATTTTTGTACTAGTGTCTTTTATCGGACTTTCTAATATATTGTTACGATTTTTATGAAGTTCTTATCTAAAGTTGTGGGCATGTCCTCTGGTTGTGTGTGTTTTTTTATTAAACGACTGGCTGTTGTCCGCGTATTCGCTCGCATAAACTAATTGCCTGGTAAATAGTGTTTGTCATTCATGTACTGCATCATATTTACTGAATTTGAATTAAAAAATACATCACGCCGCCTAAGAATATTGCAGCGATTCCATACAAACTGTGATAGGTACCTACCTTAAGTTTCTAGCCACCTGGTACAATCTTTAAAAAACGGCAAAACACGTGTGTTTATTTGTATTGTAAACTATTTATACCGTTTCAAGATAATAGGATCATTAAATATTTTTTTCCATACAAATCTTGACACTCCTTTAGGGGTTGAATTTCAACAACTTGGAAGGGGGGAAAATTCCAAATTTCTTTTTGGAAGGGGGAGAGTGCACACTACAATCCAACAGCCGCTGGGCCCGCTCGACTGGCCACGTTACCCCTCTCTCACAGAAGACTACCTTGAAATGTACTGCATTTCCCACTTTATCGTGTTTCCCTTTATTACATTTCCATTTATTACATTTATTACATTACATTTCCCCAATGTACGTACGTGTTTCGGTAGTGAGTGAGATGTGCCAGAGCCCATTCCCATCCCATCCTATCCCTCCCCATTTTCCCAACCCTTTCTCCAAATCCATTCCTACATCCCCAAAGGTAGGCAGCGCATCCGGGGGCGTGCCAACATTTGTCACTTTGGACTAATGTTGGCAGATATCGCAGATGTCTATGGGCGACAGTATCCACTTACCATCAGGTGGACTGTATGCTCGTCTGCCGCCTTCGTACATAAAAAAGAAAAAAAACTCCCTTCTTAGTAATCTTTATATTTGATATAAAAAAGACTTAATAAGAAATCATAATATTTGATGGTCCTATTAACTTGAAACTTGGTCTTTTACAATAGAAATACTTTATACATTCTTGCAATAATCATCAGTTATATGTTTGTTGTATTTTTTTAGTTTTAACATATTCGACATTTAATTTTGAATTGTAGGTATTTTTATGTTTTATTGAATTTATAAATGTAATCTTGATGTAATCTTTAAACATATGCACTCCAGTCATATGACATTATGTGTAAGGTTTGTTTATTATCTTAGCATAAGACCAATATGTGCCCGCATTCTAAAGTAAATAAATTAAATTATTTTTATTATTACGTCATAAGAGGAAGCTACTGTTTAAATTTCGTGTTTCTATCTACAGCTGTTTCAGCGTTGATGAGTCCGTCAGTTAGACAGGACTTTTTTCTTTATATGTATAGATATGTTAATCGTCTTTTTGTGTATAATTGTGCTGTACCCTTAGAGTATACATAAGCAAGCTTTATGTATACTCTAAGGTTGCCTGAAAGAAATTCTTTTAGCGATAAAGCCGCCGCTTATAGGTACCTACTCCTAATACCTTTTATTTATGTGTTTCTCTTCTGTATGTTCCATCTATGTTTAAGTAGGCATATAATGCGACATACCCACTGATAGTTATCTAAAGCAGATAATATAGCCCATTGTTTATGCTCGCAATCACGTTCTCTGATTGGTAACCGATTAACATCATTATGAAATAAGACAGTAATCCGAATGGATACTCTACTTTAGATATAATTAAGTATGAATTTGTTTATACCGTCTTAGTTCAATAGCTGTGTCGTAGGGGTCGCCGTTTGAAGTGAGATTTTGTAAACGTTTGTGTTAAATAAAATCCAGGATTTGTTTCTTATGAACTTAATGAAAATACTTTATTGTACACACTGAAAAGAGTTATTAAACATAAATATAACACAAAAGATGTATAAAGGCGTGGTTATCCTCTTAGAAAATTTCTATCAGCAAACCTGAGACCGATAGGTAAGTAATGAATTTATTTGTAAGTACAAATAAATTCAATAAATAATGTACCATTTATTTATTTAGTTCGTATATTAAGTATTATATCAATCAATAACATCTCACTGCACGACAGATTCAAGTCTGCCCGACACGCAAGTCTGTTTACAGCTCTAAAATGCCTGGTTATTTTTTTTTCATGGAGGAAGGCGGCATACGAGTTTCATATTTTTTAACAATTTTGAAATGGAAGTTAATAAGGAGAAACTTAAATATGTTTTACAATTTTCTTTCGCCAAGATGCTTGTTCTAAAACTACTGTAAAAAAATAGTTCAGTAGATTTAGGTCTGGTAATTTTGATGTGAATGCTGTTCTTCGCTGTGGTCGTCCTATTAAAGTAAATGTGGATGTTACCATTTATAAAATTTAAGCAGATCGACACATAAGCAGTCATCAAATTGCGGAAGAGCTTAGCATTCACCACTCAACAATTTTGGATTAAATGCATGAACTGAATTTTGTAAAAAAGCTAGATGTTTCGGTGTCGCATGATTTAAATGACAGAAACTGGGTGAATAGAATTTCCATATGCGAGATGTTGCTAAAACGAAATGAAATCGATCCATTTCTGTAGAGATATGGTAACAGGCGATGAGAAGTAGATCATCTACAATAACAATGTTCGAAAACGATGTTGGTCTAACTCTAAACGAAGTGAGCCATCACAAATAGTCCCAGAACCAGGCCTCACTCCGAACAAAGTCATGTTATGTGTGTGGTGGGACTGTAATGGCATTGTGTATTACGAGCTTTTTCCACATGACCAAACGATTAACTCTGATGTCTACTGTCAGCAATTAATAAAATTGAAACATACACTTGAAGAAAAACGCCCAGAATTGAGGATTTAAAAAGTTTTAGTTACCATCACGACAATGCTCGAGCACATTTTGATTGATGGACCTTGGCTGGAAGTTTTAATGCAGTCTCCATACAGTCTCAGACATAGATAGCACTTCATTGTAATTCACTTTTACTCCTGTAAAGCCTGTTCAGAAACCCCAAAAAAATTATAGCGATAAATTAAAGCGATAACTACCTAATATAAACATTCATAAATTTTAATATAAATTAACTCAGAATTATTATTAAATCCACGGTGTCAATTGGCCAAGCCTTCTTTATATTAGTCTGATTAAAAAATATTTATGTGTTTAAATAGTTTGAGTACCTATTCAAATATTATACTCATACTAGCGACCCGCCCTCACTTCGCTTCGGTTTATTAAATTTAAAACAATCGGAATAAGATATTTTCCTGCGGTAAAATGGAGCCTATATTTTAAGTTAGACCTCTAGCAATACATCGGTGAAAACTGCATTCAATTCCATGCGTAGTTTTTGCGTGATGCGTGTACAAATATACAGACAGACAGACAGACAAAATTTCTAAAAACTGTTGTTTTGGCTTCTGTTGCTCTAATAAAGACCCCTCCCCCCCGATATTAGTTTTTTTCCAATATCTATAATGTACAGACATCGGCCTGTTATTATATGTATAGATGAACGAGTAAATTTCGTATCGTTTCTGACAAATTGTTACATCGATCAATTGCGTATAGTTAACTTGTGCGTAGTAAGTAGCTTAGTGGTACAGTAGCTTAGTAGTGTAACAAGTCGGTGACCGATAGGTGCAGCTGTAACGTAATCCACGACCTGCTTTCCAATGCTACTAATGACACTTACCGTCGCCACGACAAGATTTTGTACTTTGCTAAATGTGACATTATCTCAGATACGGGACCTTATTGTCGAGCCTTGTTTCTCAGACATTGACACTAGTAAAATATTTAAAAAAATATAGGTATAATAAAAGGAAATTATTGTTTTATTTTAAAAATCAGATGCTGAATCTTGAAATAATCAAATTTTAAAAATTAGAATGAACCGATGGATAATTAGGTATCTTTGCTCAGTAAACGTCACAAATGATTCTTGACATAAACACTTTACCCGTATAAATTCTACTGGATAGACAATAGACAATAGGTACACATAATTTTTTAATGTTAAGACTTTTGGTAGTTTGGTCATAGTGACCACACCTATAGTGACAGATTTATAAGTCATTTCATTTTATAAAATCGTTTAAAACTTAAAATAAATAATAATAATAAATGTTTATTGTATAAAATACCTAAGTACCTACCTAACAACCGGATACCTTAAGGTAAATTTTAAGTATCTTTCTTCAAATCCTTTCAATCTTCGAATTGCAGATTATCTTCTCCTTAAAATTCCTGACCATTCTTCTACTTTCTATTTACGTTCATTCACTATCAAAGCGGTTCGCTTATGGAATGCATTATTATTATAACTATAAAGCGCGTCGCTTATGGAATTATTAACGTCTGTGGCTGGCTTTAAAAGATTCTTTAAAGAACACTACCTCGCAGATTAAGAGTTCTCTTACGCCCAAAATTATTTTCCTTTATCTTTCTGTATGTATATGTATTAATGTATGTATATATTAATGTCTGTAGGTATCCATATATTTCTGTATGTTTGTATCTATGGATGTATATACAGACATTATTTCCTTATTGCACCATATACCTCTATTTCGTCTCCTGACTTCTTTTTACCACCCATAGGTTGCCTGAAATAAATCAATTTAGCGATAAGGCCGCCGGTTGTACTTGTAATAACTTGCACTTTGTATTACCTACTCTGTATGTTTTTGGTGTACAATAAAGTGTCACATTGACATCTGTGGAGTGGAATGGACTATTAAAAAACTGATTGAATTTCTGTCACCCATAAAACTGTAACACGTAGACCAATTGCGAGCGACTTGTCCCATCAATCAGCGGCCGCTCTCGTAACATCGCAGCGTAATATCTTCTTCGGCGGCCCACGCGCCGCCCGCGCACTGTTGAAACCTATTGTCTCCAATTACAATGAAAAATACACACAAGTACACTGTACCATCGGTTAACCATGGATACCGTACGGTAGCCTAAGCAAATGAGGAACAGTACGGTAGCTTCACCTTCGACAACTTTACTGTAACAGTCTGCGGAACAATAAGACACATGATATTAAACTTCTTTTTAACTTCATATTATACAATGGGCCACAGTTGTATATCGTCAATACAAAAATAAAAAAGTACAAATTTAAGGAAATTGGAAGATTTTGGTATATAGTCATCTGTTGTCTGTCACTATACACGGCATACATATACACGGTAGGCCCGATGTATTTTTTATTATAAAAAAAACGAGCATACAGTGGTAAGATGGTAAGTGGATACAATCCGTCCAGAATGGCAAACGTTGGCACGCCCCCGGAAGCGCTGCCCAATTTCCGAAGCATATACAGATACCTACTGCTAATGATTATTACTTATTTTTTTTAAAAAAACGTATATTTTTTCCTTTTGCATTTACATGAAAAATGTACAAAAAAGTATTGATTTTGCAAAAAAAATAATGTTAAAAATGTTCATTAACTGAAGCTCAAATTTCATTAACTGAAGGCAAAATACTTTGTATTTAACAAAATACAAATTTTCGGTATGAAAAGTGTAGCAAAAATAAAAAAATTAACACTGTGTGAAATGTTTTTAAAATTCTCAGTTAACAGGTTTCAATTTTCAGTAATATATCTGACACTCCCCGTATGCGTCTACAGACACCTCCCCGAAGTCTATACAAAATACCGCGTCATAGAAAACGCTTTTCAGTGCAAGTTACAATACTGTTTATCGCTATTGTGATAGCGTATAGATCGCCAGTAAACTTAACTTTGCCAGGGTAAACCGATACTATTTCGGCGTGTGATTAGTATGAAGTAGCGTAATTTGTGAGTGTTGTAACACTGCTATTACACCGTGTGTGCATGCACTCGGGAAGTAAAAGTAATCCATTGCAAAACTTAGTCCAGTAACCTTTTTACTGACCTCCAAAAACGGCACGACACATTAAAATTGTGATTTTTATTAATGTTGTGCATATGTAGACTAATTTCGCAACGCTACATAGAGTTTGATTGGGTTATTTTAAAATTATTTTTAGACGTCGGACACGTGATTGTTAGTCGCGGCGACAGAAATGCCAGTTGTCAAACCGCGCGACTGTACGACGTCGTGTGTACACATTTAAGCGACCACATACAACTTCTATTTGGAGCCGTTGGTCGTTATACTCCTTTTGCTATTATTATCTTTATTATCCAACCTTTTCGATCATATATCCAAATTCTGATTCCTAAAGTCTCCAAAGATAGGCAACGCATTTGTAAAAGTGCCAATGATTCGTTCTAATAAAGTCGGAACAATGCTCTGTCTGTATATTAAATATTTAAAAAAATATTGTGCAGTGTATGTATATATAGTACGAATGATACAGAGCTCAAAAAAAATAATTAAACTTTTATCTGTTCGTTTGTCTGAAAACACATGTCGCGAAAATCACTGAAAGAATTTTGAAAAAATTTGGCATAAATTATATAAATAAATCTTATCTATATAAAGGGATAATTATATAGATAATTATCCCAGAATAATAGAAAATAGTCAGAATGTGCAATTAGCACATTTTCTTCAAATTAACAATTTCAAAGTCTAAAACGTACCCTGTCAATGTCCAGTCCCATCGAAATAAGTCAGTAAATTGATAGTAGGTATGTATACCGAGAAGAGAAGAGGACTCTTATTTGACTATTGTGATAGTCAAATAAGAGTCCTCTTCTCTTCGCATAAGAACACTTTGAAGTTTAATAAACTATCACTATTAAACCACAAAACGTATAGTACACAATTTTTACAATTAATTAAACGAAAACTCAACTTCGCTTCTCGAGTTCTCGCCAAAAATTCGGGATACTTCTTGCTTGTAACACTTTTAAGATATATTAAGTCAATTTCTAGTCTTGTAGGTACTATTTGGTACACTGTTTGTCCGTCAGCGTCTTTCTATAAAAAAAAATGAATAAGCAGTTGGTTCACTTTCCATATCACGTTACGCGTCGACAACGAGATCGTTTTACGCGACCGTGTTGATTATTTAACAATTAATTAAGTTCCATACGTTGGATTATGCAATCGCATTCACACAAACACACACGTGCAGCTTGTGAGTGATGCATGAATATTGATACGGTTGATTGACCTTACAATTATGCACAAATTCATATTTGAATAGGCAATAGGTAGAGAGTAGCCTTGACGATGAAATTTTATTGTTTGCTTTTGCGTATCTTCAAGGTACGAGTTAGAAAAGAACAGTTGGGAGGTAGAATATTTTTTTTTTAAATATTTGAAATTTATAACTAAGTTTTTGTTACTTGTATTGTATTGTAGTGTATTGTAGAATAACATAAAATATACTTTATGCCGCGAACACGAAAGTTGTGGAATGAACTATGCTATGACATGGGGCTTATCAAGAGAGCTGTGAACGGGATTCTGCGCGGTAGGCACCGCACCCGCATGCCTCGTGGTGTTGCAGGTGTCTATGGGCGGTGGTGGCCACTTATCATGTGACCTGTCCGCTTGTCTGCACTTTCTATAAAAAATAAAAATAAAAGACTTTTCTTCAGCAATGATTTCAGATGTAATATTTACAGCAGTAGATTATGCAGATTGTTGATGTAGAAAATGCTGATGTGTTCATTGTTGTAATTCGCGCATGACATAACTCCCATAATGCTTTTCCCGACTCCGGTTGACGACGCACCACACCAGTCGGACGGGTGTGCATAAAAAGGCGATGCGCCGGCGCATCGGACCGGTCCGGCCGGATATGCGCGCCGTACCGCTATTTGGACGAATGTTGGGACTCATCCTACCCAATTTGTATGAGGAGGTTACGAGTTCTATTTAATTTGACTTTAGGCGCAAGGAAGAAGAATGGCTAATGTCAAGTTCTAGTTAGATCCAGTTAAATTAATTAAGTAAAATTTAGAATTAAAATTATTAAACGTTCTTCGTAATACTCAATTTTAAAGTCTAAAACGTATCCTGTCATTGTCCAGCTCCATCGAAGTATGTCAGGAGTCGCTCGGTAAAGTGATAGTAGGTTTACTGAAGACCGAAGGGGACTGCTTGGAAGCACACGAAGAACGTAGTCTTATGGTTTTATTTGATTTAATAAACACTTTGGAAGTTTAATAAACTATAAGTGTTACACCACAAAACGCACACACACACACACACATTTTTTTGTAATAATCAAACAAAAATTCATCTTCACTACTCGGATTACCGCCAAAAAGTGCGTGTCAACGTTTGTCATTCTGGATTGATGCTGTCAGATATTGCGGACGTAGCAGGGCTACATTATCCACTTACCATCAGGTGGACTGTCCGCCAGTTTGCCACATTCTTTCTATAAAGAAAATACTTTTATTTTGCCTATCGTGTCTTAGGATAATATTTATTTATACTACTGCATAATCATTTGGAATGGATTACTGCAACAAATGTTTTAATTTTGGGTTTTTGAAGGACTCATATATTATATACTCAGTCACACGAGGTGAGTCATATCTGAGTCCCATCACTATATCGTATTCAGGATCAAACAATACGTATCCATATGGCATTCACCAACAGTTTTGTTTCTCTATTTATACGAGTATGTATATACAGTATGTTGTGGCTACGTATATAAGTATTTTCGAACTTCATAAAAAGTATAGGTAATAAAAGGTCATAAAAGTATAGGTCACTAATTGCAGACAAAAATCGAATATCTGTTATGAATTACGTTCTACAGAAAAAGCCTATAAATTCTATATTTTTTTATAAATTGCAACTGCCTGTTAAACAACTGTTCTCACCGTGTGATCACAGTTATAGAGTTGCAGGTGAGAATCGTATGAGGTTTGATCATGCGACCAAACTATTGTATTTGTATTAAGAATATTTCAATATTCTTAATACAAATATTTTCGCACGAACCGTTCGAGAAACTCTCCTTGTGTAAATGAGTCTTTACGCTCCCTACGACACACTCAAGATAGAATATCTTATGAACTCGTAAACATTATAACATGTAGTATGGTATAGATGTTGGTATATATTAATGTTATTTCTACAGCGCAACGGTAACGCACTTCCTTTCTGTCGGGAGCGAAGCGTGAAGTGGGAGGAACTTTGTATTAGCTGCTCCAAAATAATCATTACAATTTATTCTTTCCGTCTATTTCAGATAATTTTATTAGCTACCGCCATCCGGAGATCGCTACATTAAAATTTAGAGCAGGTACAGATTTGCTATATGATCGTATAAAAAATACTTTTGCTGATTTTTATATTTAAATGTTGAGTGTTGTATAAACATGACTAGAGTTAAAAGAACTTTCCTTTTAATGTTAATCCTGATTATTTTTTGAAAAAGTTATCAATTTCTTTTCACATGAATTCGCATCAAAGTATCAGGACAACAAGCGTGTTTTACGTATTTGATTTAGTTATAATAGTCGATATAACATATCACATCATACCAGCAACCTATATCTCCACTGCTAGATACAGGCCTCTCCCAAGACATACACGATCTTATCCATACACGATTTTGCTTTCTTCTCATCCAGCCATCCAGTCCCAGAATGCGCTTAAGTTGTCGTGATTTTTTTTAATACACAAATTTTGGTAAATTCTTTACTAAGTCTGAATTAGTCGAAAATAATTGTCTTACGGTTTACTTTGAAGAAACAGTCTGTTATATTCTAGTGCTGCTAAGAATAGACCTCCCGTTATTTTGAACTTCTCGATCTAATTAGGTAATTAATCATTTTAAATATGAGCGCTTTCATGATGCCTTTATGTAATATTAGCGACCCGCCCTCGCTTCGCTTCGGTATATAAGTTTAATTTCTTCAATTTTTTTTTATTAATTTTAAAATAAAATATAGCCTATATTAGACACGGATAATGTAGCTTCCTATTCGTGAAAGAATTTTTGAAATCGGTTCAGAGTTCCAGAGATTACCCCCAACATACCTATAAACACACACAATTTTACCTCTATATTGTATTAGTATAGATTACACGCTCTTTCTCCCTCCTTTTAAGCTATTGTCCTGTGCAAAGGAAGTAGGGTGCAAAAGGGCTCCTATGCAGGGTCGCCGGGCGCCCGCATAATGAGGACGATGTTATTGCACTCAATATTTCTATTGCCACTTCCCTTTGATCGTGGAAGGATATAATTATTGTATTATTATAATATATAATAACAGAAACACATTTTTCTTTTGATGCGTTTAAAACACATTAAATCAGTTTATTTGCTAACGTATTAGTTCTCCCATAAGGCGTATAAATATATCACATAAGTATGACGTTACACTGTTTGAATCATTAAAATACAACTTCATAATTTGATCCTAATGTAATTAAATACAATGTAATTAACCAATCAAATCATTTATCCATCAAACGATAAACGTGTGTCAATTTCGTTCTATAAAGTGGAGAGTTAATAGTTAGGTTTTTTAAAATCGAAATTGTACCATAGACATACAATTTTTTTCTAGCTACAAAGATCAACAAGCCGTGCGAGTGAGTATTCATATCGTAGCACGTTCACCATTAGCGATTTACTGTCTAATTAGTCTAATGACTATCGCTTTCGACTATTCGGAGTCCCGGAGTCCTGTTTAATATACGTACAATACGATTTGGCTTTTGTTACATTCATAGGAGAAATAATTAAATATACAGCAAAAGATACTGAATGGGCAACAAATCGATGGCCGCAAAATTTAAGTATGATTTAGGATTAGATTCTCTTTTGACAATAAAGATATACGACTCCGTCGGATTGATGAAGACACTTTTAATAATTGAAAACTATTAGGAGTAGGCGCCACAAAAGAAGTCCCGTCGGCGCGGCGCTGTGATCGTCCGACATAATCTTGCCGGCTTATTGGTTTGAATTGTGTATTTTTATTTACATCTTACCAATAAAGATGTGTCAAAATTAGGAATTGTCATATTTAGTTCCCTTAAGTTCCGCGGGATTTCTTTGGTGGCGCACACTCTACTTCAGTTATTGAAAAATAAGTTTCTATGTTAACTAGTGACTCGCCCTTGCTTCGCTTCGGTTTATAAGACTTTTTTTTTTCAATATTTCTAAATTTAATATAGCCTATATTAGACATGGATAATGTAGGTTACTATTTGTGAAATCATTTTTGAAATCGGTTCAGTAGTTCCAGAGATTATCTCCAATATACCTACAAACACACAATTTTATCTTTATTATATTTTATTTCGTTGATCATGAATTTTTTGCTGCTCGCTTAAATACAAGCCTTTAGTAGGCGCTATCACTCACCCTTAAAATAATTCTTGTCAGTCATATCCTCATATCTGTCATTAGCAGTCTGTTTATAACGACGACTGCAAAACTTGACAGCAACTTATCTTTGTGGACACCTTGAACGTTTGCATACTAAATACTATTCCTTATGTTCCTATGAACTATTGTTCCTACGAACATACATAGATTTGAGAATACATACCAGATTTGTTATACAAGCACCCTAGGGCACGTTGGAGTCTAATAGTGTTGTATGTTTAGTAGCTCTCCAATTCTTTAATTCATATATTTTGAAAATGGAACATTCTTATTACGTAGTACCTAATTAAGTTTCAAATTTGATTTTTTAATGAACCCCTTCTCATCTGCTGCACCCACCTAAAAGTTACCAACCAGATTTCTTTCATAAAAACGTATGATGTGTCATCTAATCCATTCCCATATCGACAAGGAACATATAAAACACGCTCAAAATTAGAATGTGCAATACTGAATGTGACTAGTAATAATCGGAATACATTTCCAAGTAATTGTAAAATTTACCATTACTAAGACTCAACATCCCACTTCATATTTACTAAGAAGCGCAGTTCATGTGAAGGTACCTGGAACTGCAAAGACAAGTTGCACAGTCTCGAAGTAACCAGTTATAAAATCAATAATTTCTCCTCACGCAATACTTCCATAAATAATCTCTCGCTATGAATCCCGCCGTACTCGGAATCCTCTCTAATCCCCGAACTATCTAATAAGTGGAATTCTGGAACTATCTGTATGCTATTAAAAGGAATAACATTTTCTTTGGAAGATTAAAGAGTGTCACCGGCCGGTCATAAACTCTCAATGTGGCGTGTCGTTACAAATTGGACGCACTATCTGTATTCTGAAAGGGCGATTTTTCATTTAAATCTTTTTTATGATAGGTACATGTAGGATTTACATCACATTCAACTAAAAATACTATCGTGAAAGATAAACAATCACACAAATATGATGCGGTAATTAGACTATCAATAGATACATCCTAGACGACCCCGACGACCAAATTACTGTTGCCAATGCGGTTCCTACATTATACTCTACAGTGACAAGTGCACAGTGGAGACGAGGACTGTGTACTTGTCGCTCGCTGCACCGTCAACACACACCGACCTTCAAGCCAACACTTACCAAAGTGTGTTTTTAGTGTGTTATAAAACAAAGACTTTTTAATACTAGCTTAATCTTACGCTAGTATCAAGAAGTATTTGTTATAAACATACGTGAAAATGTGTGTGATTGTGAACAAACAGTCTGGAGTGCGAGGTGTATGAGGCAGCAACAATGGGCCCGATGACAGGCGCCCTCGTCACTAGTGCCACTCATTCCCGCTGTATCCTGTGAGGGGGGCGGGCGCAGGGACGTCTTTTTTACTCCCGTTCACTTCACCTGTAAAAATAGAAGAAGATTGATTGTACCATACATACCTTACATGTAAGTAATGACTAAAGTCGGTGATCGGTTAACGAACTTCTACGGGATTTTTCAGAAGCGATTTACAACACGATTTATAAAATCTGATTTGGGTGCCATTCAAAGACCGACTGTTCTTACATCCACCCCACTTCTTCAAAAGATCTTCAATAGCCAATGTCCGTGTTGGTTCTCTTTCGTCTTACTCTTTATCGATGTTTTTTCTTTTTTTTATCAAAAGTAAAATCATCCCACACTTTATTAAAGGACCCATGACTTTATTTAAGGCGAAAGAGATAAATTAAATAAATATATTTTTATTTATTTTTATTTTTAAATCAGCCTTCTGGCAGCTGTAACAGTTTAAAGTATCTATTAGGAGGTAAAATATTTACATATTTGTCTGTGGAAATCCTTGCAAGTTTATAAATTGTCAAACTCAGCATGAATTGATAGATGCTACGTATACATACAAATGGTATGCACCCTTATGTTTTAAAACAATACAATATACGTATTGTAAGTTCCATGATATCATGTCATGGCACAAGTGTATCTTCATTGTTGGTGTTCGTGAATTATTTAAAAAATAACTTTTATTTCACAAAGATATTTGTTGGCAATGACATCATGTTTAGGTACATGCGGTTAGAGTTTAGCACTTGGGCAAATATTGTAGTAGGTAGCTACGTCTGACAGCCTGTACCTACACAAAAGACATTGGTAAGAAGCAATTGAACTTTGATAACAGAGGGATACAATAACAACATGATGTATCAAATATGTATGAAATATATATTTGATACATATATTATCAAATATAATATTTGTTATTATATTTGGTAATATTTCAATATTTCAATATTTCAATATTTCAATATTTCAATATTTCAATATTTCAATATTTCAATATTTCAATATTTCAATATTTCAATATTTCAATATTTCAATATTTCAATATTTCAATATTTCAATATTTCAATATTTCAATATTTCAATATTTCAATATTTCAATATTTCAATATTTCAATATTTCAATATTTCAATATTTCAATATTTCAATATTTCAATATTTCAATATTTCAATATTTCAATATTTCAATATTTCAATATTTCAATATTTCAATATTTCAATATTTCAATATTTCAATTATTTCAATCGTAGTTCATAAAATGAACTTCAACTTGCGTTTTGATAATTAACTCAACTGCTAACTCGAAAAGTTTTCAGCGTGAAACCGATACATTCCCGATAATTTGTGCACGACAGAATAAATAAGGGCGTAGCACAAGTGCAGTACAATTAAGATATATTATGTAATGTGTAAATATTATGTAAATCAAGTGTACATGATATGTACGTACTGACATCGCACGACTCGGGGAAGAAAGGGGGTTGTCTCACAAGGGTTGCGCAACTAGCGAGGTGAGGACGAAGGAATTCTCACATTACACTAATAGAAGCGTACGAGACAAATCCATACACCTTTCCTACGAGACTATGGGATGTTAGTGCGTACATTTATATTATATTTTTTAAAGTGTCTTTTGTTTATAAACTGTATGTGTTTGTATTCGCTCTCCATAAATGTATTAGGGAAACTAGGTTGCAGGTCAGGGTATAGACAAAATAAAGGCTACCGCCCGCAGTGTGTTTTATTGAGCATTGGATTAAACATATAAAGTTGTGGGCTACATGACGAAGTTCCGGTATCGGCGCCACTATTTCCCCTTTACCTTCAGTCCTCCCATTCCCCTTGCTACTCAACGAAGGAGGGAGGGAAAAAGGGCTAAATTGCCCAAAGAAATGTAAAATCATCATGCATCGTCATCGAAAATAGCCTTGTTCTCCGCATAAGAGGAGAACCGACCCTAGGATAAGTGACTTGTAACCTAGAAGTTATGTATGACGTTGGAGAGCGAATAGCACAATAAACTTCCCCAGGGAGCAGGGGGATCGCACGGGCAGCGAACTTGCTATAAAAGGCATAGGTTCCGACCTCTCTTGGCCAGTTCGTCCTCAGCACTTCAAGTAGTAACTTGAACTGCTAGTTTTACATTTATCACTTCAAGCAGTAACTTGATCCAACAGACTCCTCATTGTGGAGATACCTAACAAGTTCATACAAGCAAGCTCGCTGCCGACTGCCGCTTCCTCTCTGCGCCCCTGTGGTTCAATGTGAATTAGAGCAGCGTTTTTATTTCCGTATTTCACCCCTACACCCCCCCGTTGGAAGGCAACGTGCGGCCTGCAACATTGGCCCTGCGGTATAACATCGATCGCGAGCACCGCCTTATATATTATATATATCGTCGCCAACATAATTGAAATCATGAATTTTGAATTTTTATTCTTATTATGGCATAGAGCATTTAGCACATTGTGCCATTGTCGAGTCGAATCGTGTTGAAGTAAATTAGAAGTCGTTCAGTAAAATGATAGTAGGTTCACCGAGGACAGAAGATGACTCCTTGGAAGCACACCAGAACGCAGTCGCATGCTTTTATTTGATTATCACAAACATTACGTGCAAAAAACACTTTGAAGTTTAATAAATTATCACTATTATACAACAAAAATCACAATGTGTGTGTATTTTTGTAATAATCAAACAAAACTTGACTTCCAATTTCATTTTATTCTCGAGTTCCCGAAAAGTCCCTCAAAAAGTTTTGAGGGACTTTTGAGTCCCTCAAAATTTTCAACAGTTCAAAATTTCAGGGTGCAACCGATACATTCCTGAAGATTGAGACTACGGATTCTGATCACAATTTTGAATTAACTGACATAAATATTTTTTGTAAAAAATTCAGTTCCTTAATTTTTGCTATATCGCTAAATACAAAGAAAAAAAAACAAATCCCCATTAACTTCTCACTTACAGTCTGTATATCGGCTTTGAAAAGAAAAATAAACGTAAGTTTCTCTATAATAGAATAGTTTACTATTTCAGAAACGCATCAATCACGTTACCGTTAAAGATAAAAGATAACCATACATTTACCAGAGAAAACCACATGGTGTTATGATAATGTATAAATATTTATGCTCCCAATATGGCATAGACGTGGGTGGTTAGATCAGCGAGTGCATAAAAGGAAGCGGCTTTTACTTACAGCAATGCAGCCGCGAATGCATCAACATCAAAGACGGCCGTACTTTAAACAGACTGCAAATATAATGCATCAAAGCCTTTTAAAGAATATTGATTTTACGCAAAGATGACAAGGCCTATTTGCTTTTGACATTTAAAGTCTGAAAATGAATTGTCATGAAGTTTTCTATTTACTTTCATGTGATATTTTGAATTCATTTATACTTTTAACAGACGTTTTAAACAAACAGGTTTTAACGCATCCATGAACATGGAATTGGAATAAATGTATTAAAAATTAAATCATAGTTCTTTCATCATTAATAGCTCATTTTGTTATTGTCATTTTGGCAGGTTATCCATGAAAAATACTTTACCATCCAGTAATGCCACCCAGTACTAGAGATATCAGTTATAAAATCACAAAGTACCTGTTTAATTCCCTGCCGTGGAACAAAAAAAAACAAAGGTTTGTGAAAAATTAGATCGAATTCAGAGACGGCCAGCGATGCCGATGTCGATAAATTGTGGTATTATTATGGTTGAATATAATGTTGCCATAGCTGCCATTGCCACAAAACAGATGAGAAACGTTGAAATATACTCCAATTCCACGAATACCGGCGCACCGCTGCCTTATTACGGCGGGGTGCACCGCAGCGGGGTGCAAAAATCTTCCTGAATCATTTTCATACATTTTGTATAAACCACCGTACACTTCGGGCGCATGCCACCGTCGGATCGCTTGCCAGCCGTATTTATGCGCTGTGACACGGAGTGTGTTAAACGGGCTCGGTTCACGGACGTAAATTGAGTTTATACACTGCACTACGACGTGAAGAATTAAATGTCAACAGTTAGCCGACATAAATTATTACGTTGAACTGCGGCCCGTCGCGTCTGTAATGTGCGTTGTCGCAGTTTTGCAGTGCCACGCGCTGAGGGTGGGCGGCGGCGGTGAGCGTCGCTGTAATGTGCGCGAGCCTTTACACCCCATGAACCCCACCGTGTTTACGCATATCTAGACTGCACACGGTCCAGTGAGCGTACACTGATAATGCGCTCGAAAAGCGAAATGAAAATTACAATTTTATGACTGTATAATTCTAAACATAACTATATTCATACTTTTGAAATCATTGTAAGATTTGATACAATATAACCCTATTTCTCAAATACTGCTGCATATTAATAGGTCGGGGAGAAAGTCTTTTGTATGTATGAAGTTGTGATCCAATATCTTTGATTGAACTGTTTGTACCTGGTTGTTTGTAACATTTAACACTGCAGGTGTCCATGGGCGGCGGTAACACTTACCATCACGTGGGACCGCTTGCTCGTCCGTCCACTAGTCTATAAAAAAATAATAATTTAAGAGTAAGAAATAAAAAATAAAAAACTGTTTACCGCCACTTTCCAATTGTTTTTCTGTCCAAGATAATGAGTGAATCTAACGAAAAAATTCGATACATTTTAAAGTTTTATTACAAAAAAGGGAAAAATGCGACCCAAGCCACAAAAAAATAGTCAAAACTACTTGTCGCAATTTTTTAGCCAGAAATCCCAAAATTTCTACAGCAACAGGATCATGTCACTACCTACAAGATGGCAACAAGTTATAGAACAAAACGGCACATATATATTATAATTAATTATAATTAAACTTTTAAATAAAATGTCTTGAATTTCTATATAAAATACAAAGAAATTTTTTCCCCCGACCTAATATTTATATCGCGCCGTGCTTACGCATGTCTAGACTGTGCCCGGTGTACGCACACAGCAACTGCGCTCGCAAATCACAATATTTGTGAGTGTACAGTTGTAAAGGTATCTATAACTATGGTTACCCTTGTCATAGTTGAATGAATATAAATGCGTTGCTACATTTTAACAAATTTAACTGCACTTTGTATAGTCGTACTCATGTCTAGACTGCGCCCGCCCCTGTGGGAGTCCTGTGTCCTGTGGCCCCTGTGTCCCGCGCATACGTGGAAAGTTAAATGAAAATTAAAAGACGGTTAATTTAATTTTATAACTTTTCAAACTTTCGTGTTTTGTAATCTTAAAATAAAAATCTTAAAAGTAAAATTAAAAGCCGTTATTAAGAAACGGTTATTAATTAGCTGCACTTCGCGAATTTCTGTTACAATTTTTAACATTTTATAATAATATAAGATAGATTTGATTTTATTTTTAAATTTCAAAATGTAGGTACTCGTACTTGTGGACTATGAAATAAAATAAGTTCGTCAATAGGAATGTCCAGCCCACGCTGTTAAATGCGTTTTAGGTCAACAAAAGTTGCGTTTTGGAATAACTAACACGGCGCACACCTGAGTTATGTGAATTGACGATAAACAGACATTGAATTATTTCTTTTTCAAGTTTAGAAGAAGACCTCCTTTAAATTTGAAAAAGTTCGCCGGTAGTGGTAGGGTGAGAAGAGCGGAAGATTGTGTGTGGTAACGAGCTGAGGGAGAGGTCCGTATCTAGCAGTGCAGAGAGAGATATTTGGTGACCGTATGGTGGTAATCTTTAAAAAAAAAAAGTCAATGTAACAAAATGAAACTCAGCAACATTTTTTTAATAACGAAATATAGCAAATATCTTACCGACGCATGCCATCTGTTCTTTTCGATAACCTAAATTTAAACCTATTAAATTTAAGTTTTAAACTAACTTAAAGTCAAGTTATGGAATTGTTTAAAAATAACCGGAGCCTGGTCAAATGTGAGCGATCACGTCGTAAAAGCCGCGTGTACGAGTTTGGTAGCCGGTGGGGTGTGTTCGCTAACTTTAGACTATTCCAAGTTTAAGTTATGTTACACTAAGTTGTAAAACTGCTTGTGGGATATTATTGCGGTTTAGTAAAAATCAAATATCGTTTATTTACGTGTCTATATATACATATGTAAATTAACTGTCAAGGTTCCTATACTCGCTATAAAACACGTAATTACTTGTAATTAATAAGCCATTTAACAGGCCTACGTGTTTGCATAAAATCTAAATTTTCCCTCGTAAAAACTTTCTTTATTATACAAGATAAGATACGCAATCCCTTATCTTATTATAACGTGTTTACAAAATTATG
Source organism: Sesia bembeciformis (assembly GCA_943735995.1). NCBI lineage: Eukaryota > Metazoa > Arthropoda > Insecta > Lepidoptera > Sesiidae > Sesia > Sesia bembeciformis. The sequence continues at coordinate 333,147 of OX031041.1, forward strand.
TCACTAGCAAAGTGTTCATTTAAGTTTGTTATCTTCACTCTTTATCGTTACAAAAATATGAATGATATCATCTACAGACGTGGGAACTAATTGTTAACAATATTTAAGATTAATTGTTATTGTCATAATGCAATAATCGGTTGGGGTCATATTGATAGCGGAGATTGCCTTAAGGTATCGTTTTTCAACCTGAGGGTCGCGAGCACATGTATACCGGGGGTCGCAGTTGGTCGGGAGAAATTCAGTCTTTACGTATGAAGAAACATTTTATTAATTAATTTATAATCAAATAGCAATCGGTAAAAAACTTAATTAGGACCTAATTACATTTTTTTTTATAAACGAAGGTGGCAGACAAGCATATAGTCCACCTGGTGGTAAGTAGATACTATGGACATCCGTAATACATGCCAACATTCGTCCGAAATGACAACCGTTGCTACGCCCCCGGATGCGCTGCCCACCTTTGGAGATATAGGAATGTATTGGAGAAAGGGCTTGAGAAAATGGGGAGGAATGGGATGGGATGGAAATGGGCTCTGGCGAGATATGCCGAAACTCACTACTCGGTATCTAGCAGTGTGAGGGTTCACTAAGAGTTTGGTAATAAATATATTTACTAAATTTAATTATACATATACTAATCATGATGGGAAATAAAAATAATTTTGTTTAATTAACAACTATAACAGCCGTGCGTTGCTAGTGTCGTTTGTTGCCAATTTTGAGCTGGAGTTACATATATTTACTCGTAGTCTATGTTATTAGTTTCATTCAATTCTGAAGATTGTGTATTCTATGGTCGAATCAATTATATAAAAAAGGAACATAATTATCTGCCTAATTTATATCTACACTGCATCGGGTTCACATCGGGTCTCTCATACATTTGATTATTTTTGTTCAATCAACAAAAATCAAGTGTGAACAAAAATTCAACTTATGTAATTAACATAGGGCGATCGCTATAAGCGCCATAACTGTGAAAAGGTCGAACCGGAGAATCTTCAAATCTTGTCAAATATGTGTTTTAGGGCATATAATAAGGTGTTCTAGTAGGCACCATCACAAACATTATAACAATCATGTATCCTTAAATAAGACATTTTTTTAACAAATTTTTAACGTTATTCAAAATACTGAATAGGCATATGTTTTGAACGTCACTCGTGCGCACTTGGACCATACCCCGACTGTTTTAACAACTGTTTTTATTACTTTCAACTAATTAATGTACCGTCTGACACTTGTATTGCTGAAGTCATTGCACATGGAAATGTTTGCATAGCTACATTTCAACACAGACGTAAAATGATACAGCTGCGGTGCTGTTTGTCTTGTACTTTCCTGTGCAATTTATAGTTCAGTTTGAAGTCGACGATTTCACACGGTATTCTCTAATGGCAGTACAAAAGACTTCAAATATTTATTCACATAAAACATGGTTCACAATGTGGCAGACGAGCATACAGTCCACCTGATAATAAGTGAATACTGTCGCCCATAGACATCCGCGATACATGCCAACATTAGTCAAGAATAACAAACGTTGACACGACCCCGGTTGCGCTGCCTACTTTTGAAGATATAGGAATGGATTTGGAGAAAGGGTTGGGAAAATGGGGAAAGATAGGATGGGAATGGGCTCTGGCACATCTCACTCATTACCGAAACACGTACGTATTATACATTATTGAAATATAATAAAGTGGGAAATGCAGTACATAAAGTAAAGCGCGCCCAGCAGCTGTTGGATTGCAGCGTGCACTCTCCCTCTCCAAAACCACATAATTGAGTATATTCCGCACTTCCTCGACAAAGAGTTACTCCATGCAATTCGGTCAGAAAGACATTATGCCATGAATCCGAAAGGTGTGGGTCAAACGCGAGCTGAGGTTTATCCGTCTAGTTATGACATGGCGCTGAAAAGGGATGTGAACAGAATTCTGCCAGATCGGCAGCGCACTCGCATCCCTTGTGGTGTCGCTGGTGTCCACGGGCGACATGGGCATCTAGTAGCAGTAAAGTTACCAGTAAAGTAAATCAGGAAAGCAGTAAATCTAGAAAGACAGCTCGAAAAAACAGACAGATAAACGTAGTGTATAGAAATGGAACCGTTTTAATGATCTACAATATGTGGTTGATATCTACGACTACATTATCATTAATAGTAAATTCCATCCACTTGACCATGAAACTGGAGTACTTAAATTATAAAAAAACGGGTTGGTTTTATCCGTGGGAACAACACTTGAATCGTTCCCGAGGGTGGGGTAATGTTACAGTTATTTATGGCACTTTAGGGGTAAGATAAACAAAATCATTTGGTCCAAATGTATTGAATTACAAACTGATGTATAATAATACTTATGATATAATCATTAATTATTCACGTTGATTTATTGATGTTGATTTGGGGAGACCGTTATATTAATTTTAATTGATTCTAATATATTTGACAGTTTATTATCAAAAATGGGTAAATGTACATACTCGTATATTATGAGGGGTAAAGATTTAAATCTCCGATGAGGGGTATGGAGGCTACCGGAAAACCCGGAGTGGGACGCCCTCCGACGACTTGAGGAAGTTCGCCTCAAGTCTGGATGACTGGATGAGTAACCACCCCGTTCGCTTCTAGGGTTATGTTGTTACTTGTTATTATTATATTTCAATTAATTATCTAGCCTTAATTCATCTAAAGTTTAATATATAATATAGGCTTTTATATTAACCCAACATTTTTATCAATTATACCTATTTACTTACTTTAAAGTAATACCTTAAGTCAACGTAATTTGTACAATTGTGGGTATAATGTAGACGAAGTATTACATTACACAATATTTAATAACTGATATTTAAATGAATCCAACTCTATGAATGAATAATAATTATATAGGTAAATAATAATTTCTTGTATCTAACACTTCATTAGTTTATAAAAATGTTTTTTTTTATAGCCTAACAATATATCCTGCAGCTGGGCAAAGACCTCCCTCTAATGCGCAATAAAATAAATAAAAAAAGTATCCTTGTTAAATTAAACATTTTACGATAGCAATATTTCTTTTACCCGCTTTCATCCCCCCATTAGTGCTAATATTGATTGTCGGAACTCAGCAATAATTCCCGTCTGCGCCGCTGTTTAGGGGGTGAGGACTTGCGCGGTGCGGATCCCATCCTTCTCTCTCTAACCATATCCAATAGATGTGCGTGTGAAAAAGACGGATAAATATAAGATTGATTCACGTGCTGCAGATGCTGTGGAGAAAGCATGTCGAAAGGAACCAATATTCGCGGTGAATTAAAAAAAAATATTTTATTTACGATTCGACTTCTAAATTTGCATAAATTAAGAAAGAGGAAAGATACAAATGTATGGGAGCATTAATATAAATAACAAGCGAGACTATTGTGTTTGTGAACCTACATTCTAGATTTACCAAATTGTCCAGCACTTCACAAGTCTCCTGCATCTCGTCTAGCTTTAGGTACCAGTGGACTCCGTATGTAGCCTGTGTATCGTTAGTGCTGGATATTGTCTTCTCTCAAAGCCACCAAACGCGATCATCTGCTTTTCTTATTCAGTCCCAACCGGCGATTTTTTGCAATTCGTCAGTGCAGTTGGCTAAAAGACGTTCCATGCTACGTTCGTACGTGGTCTCCATTCGAAGGTTCATTTACCCCATCGGTTATAGGTCTCTGTATCGAAGATCTCGGCTTTCGAATTTCGGAAAATTTTCGCTATTTTAAATTATAGTGGGCGGACGAGCAAGCGGTCCCACGTGATGGTAAGTGTTACCGCCGCTCATGGACACCTGCAACACCAGGGGTATGCGGGCGCGCCGCCGACCTTGCAAAATCCTATTCACAGCTCTCTTGAAGAACCCCATTTCGTAGCTTAATGGAAAGACCTCTTGGCTAAAGGTCACCACTGAACCAAAAACGCGGAATTCATATGAAATTTGACAGAAAATAAGTTTGTGTTGAATTTGAAGATGAGCCGAATCGGTTCGTTCACGAAAAATCATATAAAAATATTCTACATAAACCATATGTCGTTGGATAGACTCGTAAAGTTATACATCCAACTTTAAACCAAACTCTTTTTTGAGAACGTTAGGAAAATAGTGAAATTTTCCTTCTGACTGGTTTTAAACGTATGAACCGACCACGTTTTAAAAATACTAACGCAATTAGACGCAAGAAAATTTATTAAGTGTAGAAAGAGGAATGTGCTGTTGTAATATGCTGTAGATAAGCTGTAGATGTCTTTCTTACAGCATCTTGTTTGTGTTGTGAACTTGACCTTCCGCTGGTTCCTTGCCGTCTGCCACCGTCCACTTTCCCGCACGCTGTGCTCTCTCGCTAGTGCGGCGGTAGTGCCCGCCGCGCCGCCCGCTGCGTGTGTTCTCCCCCTTACAATTATTATTTATACCAACCGGGAATGACCGTAAATAGAATGCGGGTGTGAACACCGCTTTAGCCGGCTGTCATGTGGTTAGTGATGGTTATAAGTCGTAGGTAGTACAACGAATTAGGATAGTTTGATGTCAATTATAATTTAAGGTAAGTTAAGAGTATCATATTATGTGAGAAAATAGACCTTATTGTCGGCTCTAGGTCCCTAGATTTTTGAGAACAATTTAATGGAAATTAAAAAAAATACTTTTTCTCAAAAATCAGATGTTACAGCATGTTTCGATTTAAACAGAATCTTGAAATAAGGAAATTTTAATGATAGATTTTTTTAAACAGTATCAATAACTAAATTGCATTATTTACTTAAGTAATATAATTACTGTTATAATTTTACATATAAAAAATTATGTATTTAAAAATTAATCCGTGTAAAAAATTATGTACCTACTAGAGACCCGCCCTCGCTTCGCTTCGGTTTATTAAATTTAAAACAATCGGAATAAGATATTTTCCTGCGGTAAAATGGAGCCTATATTTTAAGTTAGACCTCTAGCAATACATCGATGAAAACTGCATTCAATTCCAGTTTGAATTGAGTTTTGAATTGATGCGTGTACAAACATACAGACAGACAGACAATTTTTTTTAAAACTGTTTTATTTGGCTTCTGTTGCTGTAATTAAGACTCTCCATATAAGTTTTTTTCAATATCTATAATATACAGACCATCGGCCTGTTACAATTTTATTATATGTATAGATTTATTAATTTTTATAAGTATATAAAATTAATTTTATATCTAAAACAAGAACAACGTTGCGTCGTGTCCTCCTTTAAGAGCCTACTTATTAAACATTTTAGATTTGATTTGCATACACGTATTTACTGAATGTAAGTTTGATGTATCTTACATATGTAGGTTGGGGATCCTTTTAAAAATATTACCGACATACCGACAACAAGGTCCTTCTGCTTAGATAACGTCTTGATGTATTTTCATTTTAATGTATTATATTTAAAATGTATTTTCACTGATAATATTGAAAACTTACGTGATCGAATAATCGAAGAATGAATTATTTGAATTTAATTTTGTTGAATAAAAATATTTAGTTTGAATAAAAATTAATAACAAGGGAGGAACTACCCGTACCTACCGACTTTACGTCATTATCAGAATCATTGTGAGCTTGTCTGTACAACCACTATATCATGTTGTAATCATTAATTGATATTTAATGAATACATTAAACTTAGGTGCAACAAGTATTATTACAAATACTTATCGTATTAGACATAGCAATGTTTTTTTTTTATTCAGTGTTTGTTGCACATGCGATTATGCCGCCCTGGTTAGGTAAACAATCAACTTAGGATAACCTTAGCATAACTAGTTTGTAAAGAGTTCTAGCTGTGCTTGATAGAGGCTCAGCTAGAACACTGTTACAGTGACCTACATCCATAGACCTACCTACCGATCTGATATAAATGTTTCAATTTTAGGAGATTACATATTAATCTTGCATAAACTCAATTTCTATTAACAGGTGATATCTTCTTATCATTCAATTATAGTTAACTAATTATTCCCGTTATAGTTTGTCGGGAATTTATAGTTTCCCACTGCTTCGGGCTCATTGACCGAGATAAAACTGATAATATTATATGTATTAATCCGTGATCAACTGATCACGTATGCCGGTAGCGATCCGTTAGTTGATTGCAGTTATTCTAAAAAATGAAAAACACTCACATTTTCGAGCATTGAATGGAATAAGAATTACGACTGGAATATTAGAATGATAATTCATATTAATAATTCATATTTGGATATTAGAAAAGGTATTGTTTAATTGTATTATCAGAATCCATTTTAAATGTCTCAGTAAAAAAAAAAAAAGAATTCCCAATAAGAATAACAAATAATAAAAGATTTTGACAAACCACAATAAAAATAATATGTATCAGCCTAGACTTCCACTATAGGGCACTGTAGGGCCCTGTAATCATGCTTGTAATCAGGTTCATGGTTTACACTACGGGGTCCCCGTGTGGTGTGGTGTCCCGGATAGAAATTCGTACGGACCGGGGTTTGAACTCACGATCTTACTGATTTGAATCAAGAATTATATTATATCCTAAATTAATCTCTCTATATTTTTTTTTAAAATTTATTTATGCAAAAGAGAGTTTCATTCATAATACCGTTAATTATGCAAAAACTCGACTATTAGCGACCAGCAAAGAAAGTCGAAAGTGGATTGTAATATACGAACAGATTTACAACTGGCTGATAACAGCTATCTCAAGGTAAGGAAGCAAACATTCGAACACATATTTTACAGAGTCCACTAACATTATAATGTACTTTATGATTAAGCAGTAAGAGTTATTATCCCCTGTATGAAGTGTTAAGACTGTGGCTTTTAGTGACGCATGCGCGATAACACTGTAACATTGCAAACGGATTATCGGCGATCGGTTTATCTTAGAAATTTTCCTTCTATATTAAAAATTCAACTCTTGTGATTACATAACCTGATTATATTTCACGTTTATGGTCTATATGGTTTTGTATGTGCAAGGTCGGCAACCCTTGTTGTTACAGGTGTCCTGGCGTTACATTCCCTTATTACAGGTGTCCTGGCGTAACATTCTCTTGTTGTTACAGGTGTCCTGGCATTACATTCCCTTATTACAGGTGTCCTGGCGTAACATTCTCTTGTTGTTACAGATGTCCTGGCGTTAGATTCCCTTGTTGTTACAGGTGTACTGGCGTTATATTCCCTTGTTGTTACAATGTCCTGGCGTTACATTCACTTGTTGTTACAGGTGTCCTGGCGTTACATTCCCTTGTTTTTACAGGTTTCCTGGCGTTACATTCCCTTGTCACAGGTGTCCTGGGGTTACATTCACTTGTTGTTACAGGTGTCCTGGCGTTACATTCTCTTGTTGTTACAGGTGTCCTGGCGTTACATTCCCCTGTTGTTACAGGTGTCCTGGCGTTACGTTCCCTTATTGTTACATGTGTCTTGGCGTTACGTTCCTTTGTTATTACAAGTGTCCTGGCGTTACATTCCCCTGTCGTTACAGGTGTCTTGGCATTACGTTCCCTTGTTGTTACAGGTGTCCTGGAGTTACATTCCCCTGTCGTTACAGGTGTCCTGGCGTTACATTCTCTTAGTGTTTCAGGTGTTCTAGTAAGCAGCTCGCCCGTCTGTCATACCTATCTTTTATAATAATGAAAGTCTCCCTAAGGAACGGTAGTCTGTAACCTTTATAACCTTGTAATGTGATGTTCAGAGATCTATAATCTGGATCTTTTGTATAAAACTGCAGGGTGTTCATTTCTTAACGGATTAAAACGCAATTTGGCAGAACAATAGTTTGGGTCCATACCTCAGAAGAAGATCAGCCAAATCGGTTCAGTAGTTTCTTGTAGACCTTAGCTGATTGCATTACATTGATTCCGTATATGTTTCAACGTTATAACTAATACCATTATCAAAAAAAATCCTCTCCTGTAAAACATGATTTTGTCGCCTACGATAAGTTGAATTTATGCCATTGAATAGGGCTTCTAAAGTGCTATAGCTTTTAACTTAACACTTTTTTTTAAACTGACGGATAATAGCAAATCTTCCTTTCAATTGGCGATACCATCGCTCTCTATTTAAGTAGCTTAATATCCAATAAACATTTAAAAAGTAAAAGAAATACAAAGGCAGTGATGTTGAACATTCGGTCACGTTCCGCAACGACGCGACCACGATAAATAATACAGAAACAATGGCACACGACACACGAGAGAACAACACACCACTGAACCTTGTTCTTTGTGCTTTTGGTTAACTAATGGATATATTTTTCGGGTAGAGTTTCAGTAACCGTATAATCCAATCAGTCACGTACGATGCCAAGAAATTAAGACTAATTAGAAACATTTGCTTTGAACGTGGATTTAGATTTAGTATTTAGTCTTGTTGACAATTTATAATGAATAAATGCCGCAACTATTGTCGTGTATAACGCGTGTTCATTGAATGTAAAATAAGATCCTGTTCATTTCTACAATACAGTTAGTACATCTGTGCTCCCTGCTGTCAAAAAATCCTATCCAAGAACATACTGCAGCGTACGATTATACTTTTATAAAAAAAATCGCATGAAAATCAGTCCAGTCGTTGCAAAGAAAAGTGTTTACAAAGAGTACACAAACTATGGATGTAAAAGAAACAAGATACTGTTGCAACATTAATGTTGCAATGCATTGTGTACATATGCATACATGTATATATAATTAGTAATAACAAAATCTTAATAATAAGTACTAACATAGTCTATAAGTTAAAATTGTTACTAACATTAATAATAAAAATTGAAATATGGACCTTGTCTGAAATAAATGAATTATTATTATTATTATTATTATTAAAGTTGGTACAGCAGCGCTTCCTAGTGAAATAGAACCACAATACTTATCCAGGAATATACCAGAATACTATTAAAGGCTTATAAGAAACCGTAACAAAATCAGTCTAACCATTTCCAAACAGAAAAGTGCTTACAAAATAATTCACAAACACATAGAATCATAACCATCTCCGTTCCGTCGTAGATGAAAAGAAGAATCAAAAGAAGAAACTCTTTAAAAATAATTATTGTGACATGATTAGATAAAAGTAATCTTATTATTGAGATTTTAGTGCAATCTTTGAAAAGTTTTTATTTTTTATTTTTCAGACAAACCGGAATCAATTTATTATTAATTTAATCACCAGAATTTAATTTCAATTTGTTCCCCATTACCAACACTCGGTTAAGATTTACTTTTGCTTATATACACTTGGTTACTGACACATTTATGGACATTTTGTCTGAAATTAAATTAAACTGAATCTTGAAACAATTTTAAATTAAAAAATCTTAAAAAGTCAAATAGTCCGTATCGATAATTTCGCTTGCCAGTAGCATTCCAGGCAAACGATGTGCGTGACCCGCTACAGTTAAGCAGAATTATAAGGTATCTTATTAATTAACCACTGTAAATGACTGAATAACTGTCAATTAAGTACTTATAGGCATGTTAAAGATATATCAAGTTCAATATACGTCATTAAAGACGTAGTAGTATGTTCAGGATCGAAATCATGTTCTTGTACGTTGTGCCAACTAAGTCACAGAGCAAGATGTGGGGGCTTTAAATATGAGGATACACCGACGCGACGCTAGTTCGAAAATAAGTCTGTCGCTAAAATAATGATGATTTTATTTTTTTAAATGAACCTAGTATTCTTTCTGGTCAAAAGATAGTCACAAGCTCATGGTAAACTGGAACTTAACTTGTCTGCTATTAAAGAGTTACATAATCGACGGCCAAACTGGAGACTCAGTTCCTGGTTTCTGCGCCACGAACGACAACACGCCGGCTCAAAGAGCTGCCGCTACCACAGCCTATTTGAAGGTGACCGGAATTAAAATTTTAAAACATCCTCTCTACAGTCCCGATCGCGCGCCCAGTGATTTTGATTTGTTTCCATATGTGAAAATGTGCACAAAGGGCCGCAAATTCTCAACAGAGGAGCAGTGGACAGGAGCGTTTGAGGAAGAACCCAATTTAATTCCCAATGAAAAATGGGAAGGTTGGATTAATGGGTAATTTGAGCTTATGGGGAAATTTATTGACAAGGACAGTACTTTAATAATATACAGTAGGTAGTATATGAACACGGGACAAAACTTATTGAACAAACTGAGTAAAAAAAAGACATTGGCGGTAATTTCTAAAGGGTAGTAACTGACTTTAGAAATGTATACGAAGCAAAAAAATGTATACAAATCCATTCAGTGTTATCATTCTTATCATTCTTTATGTCTAATTGTACTAGATAACTAGTAGTATGTCAAACTTTGACAAGTCTGAGAATGCGGTGCCTAACTTTAGAGATTTGGGAATTGGTAATATAACGGGACGAACTTTCCTCATCCCATCGCATCTCTAATTCCTCCTTGGTTGGGGTGTAAGAGTAAAGATGGATAGTAAAGAGTAAGGGGATAAAGAGATTCCTATCCCATTGCACTTTGTACTCGATAGTTTAGGAAGAGATGGGATAGCCAGTAGGGTTTATAATGGTATGAGAGAATATTTTATACAACTATACTCCCCATTTAATGGGATGGAATAGGATATGGTTTCAAGCTTTTAGTGAGACAAATATTATAGAGGTTTTCCTAAAAATATTTTTATTTTAATTTTAGATCTTTACTCCGCGTTCTTACTATTTTTTACAAAATTACATAAATTAGTGACTTACTGAAACTTTGGACTTTACTAACCCCTTTTGAAACTTGCCTCCTGAATTGACAGCATAAAAAACTAAATGAACTGTATTTTTATCCATGGAATAAAAAAATACTTTAAAACAACTTAGTAATCATGAAAAGTAACGTAATTGTTATCAACTTGTAGAGTATGCGGTAATGTACGTGTGGACTGGAATAAGACAGGTGTTTGTCAACATGACATAACTGCAGATATCATCAGATCTACGATGGCGCGCTCCTCATCATAGCGAGTGTGTTCGTCCGTCTGTGCCGCTTTCACGCGCATTACCTACTTGGATATCTTACGCTCTCTTCACAAAACTAGAATTGTTTTAGTGTTTTTTATGGACTGAGTATATATATATTTTAAATGTGTACAACCTTTCCCAAGGTAATTAAAGTACAATCATAGTTAATCTGTTGTTAACTTCGATATAATTGTAATGCTTTCATGTTTGAATACCTTTATTAAATGTCTAGAAATATTCCATTTTACTTAATTTCATTTAATTACTAAATTAATTAATTATAATTTAGTTTTTTGTTAAATAAAATAACGTAAAGATGCTTATTGTGTGTTTGATTGGATTTTAATTTGATATTAATATGCAGACAATAAAAAATAAAATTGAAGAGGAAAGAAATACACGAAAGAACAACCTCTAAGAAGATTTAGACGGGAAAAATAGTAATTTAAATATAATATATACGAATGTAAATAAAACCAGTGTAATAGAATTTCCAAAATTTAATCAATCTGCAGGAAACGGTACCATGATTATTACATAAATATATAATGTATTCTTACAAGAATTGCAACTGACAATATTACAACTTATATGAAATTAAATATTTTACTAAATAACAATGAAATGTAATTACACGTTAAGTAACATATAGGTAATTAATATCAAATCAGCTTCTACAATACAAAATAATTCATTATTTTCAATATGTGTAGTGAAAGATAAACGAGTATTGCATAAAACAAATTCGAAGTTAATACCCGAAAAGCTTTGAAATACATCAACTATATGATACCTGCCCACACGCAAGATATAACAAAAGCATCGATTCGATTATATATTTCGCAAATGGCTATCGAATTGATCGATAATCGTTACTGAATGGCTGCCGAGAGGCGTGTCAAATCGTATTATTCATCAACGTCTGGTGGTGATGAAAGTCACTGCTGTGACGGACGCTACGACCTTCTCAATCACGTACACGAGTTATTTAACGTTTACTTCAAGCGCGAGTTTATTGTTTTACGCGAAAATATTTGTAAAAGTATTGGACTTTTTTTTTTATATACTAGTGGGCGGACGAGCTAGCGGTCCCACGTGATGGTAAGTGTTACCGCCGCCCATGGACCCATGGACACCATATCGTAGCTTAATTGAAAGACCTCTTGAGGCAGTTCGTTCCACAGCCTACGGGTTAATATGATAGTTGGACTGTGGTTAGTATTGGTTGCTGGGCAGATTATTCTGTTTTGACAAACATTTTTATTTTTTTCCACTCCGCCCTATTTGAACGGTCTCTCGACCTATCTGGTCGACACGGAGCCTGCGAATCTCTTTATAATAATAATAATAATAATTCATTTATTGTCAGAAAACATTGTAATGCAATGCAATCAGTCCTTTCAGTATCCACCTATCGACACGGGCCCATGCATAAGACGATGTGCATCATGAGGGATGTATCACGCTGGCCATGCGACTTGGCGAGTCCACTCTTTTAGAGGTGGTGTAGTTCCTCAGCGCTTGTGATAGCGGCTTTGTTATTCCTTAGTCGCCTTTTACATTATTCCTAGTTATTAAATTGAATTAAAAGTAGAAGTTCATTTCCTAATAACAGCATGAAAACCATCGGTGCGTGCCTCAACGAACAGCGCAGTAGCAGAATAACTCCTCCATCAGCCTGAAGGCATTGTTGTCCAAGGCCTTCAGAAGACCGCGTTTTTGTCTCTACTACACATTAGAGCTGCACGCACCCATAAAATTGATAAAAATAGAAATTAGATTGGGTAATAAATGTACGCGATTGTTAACCATGAACCATGACCGCATCGTTTGGGGATGGAAAGCTGGTTACGGTGCCCACTGATTCGTACAACATTAGGCAATTACAATTATTGTCTGATACCGCTACCCTCAATTGTTCATATTAAAATGGTTATTGGAGCAGCTCAGCTTAAGAGATATTGTTCGGTAAGAATAAAAGGGTACATTACAACAACGTTAGCTGTCGTGCGAGGCTTTAATCACTTGGAGTTAGAATTAAAATTTTACAAAATTGAGCATTTTTGAATTAACAATTGGATTAACACATGGAATAGTTTTTAATTGCCATGGCTACCGCGATACGTCGATTCGTAGCCAAGTTATTAACTTTGTAACAAACAAACGGTCTTTCGCATTTATAATGTTAGTACAAAATATGACTTGGTTGTTAAAGCATTTGATGATATGGGTGTTTAAGATATAGAAATAGGTTAATTTTCGATACTTTGATTGCACATTTGGCTAAAATAAGTTTAATACTAGAGTATGACAAACGATATTTAAAACTTTTCTCAAAATAATTTAATGTCAAAACAACTTCTAATTTTCACGCTATATTGATATTTTGAACCCTTTATTACTTATTTTTACTAATTTTTTTGTATCTTTCAAACAAATAAAATGTTTTAACGAGACCTAAAAACTGTATCGAAATTTTATAAAAAAAAATGTTTTAGCTCGTTTTAGATTGCAGTGAAGTTTCATTTATTAGCACACTATTGCTGACATCTTACTGAATCAAGCGTAGATCAGAATTTTGGATAGATATTGTATATGTATTTAGTATCATAATGCGAAAACAAATATTTTTTTGCAATGATACTATTCAATTTAGTTGAGATGACACATGTCCATAATATAGAAATATGGCTAATGTAATAAAAATTGCTAAAGGCAATTGAATACACACCTAACAGAGGAATGACATCATAACTGAATTTTCGTGTGAACATCGGACATGCGTGTTGCGGACATCCCCATCCTCATTTTACTGTGTTACCTAATTCGTGCGCACGCGTCAGCTACCTGCTTCATAATAAACATTAATCCGTAGCATTACCGGTCAATCCACTCCGTTATTTTTTACAAAACCAAAACTAGTAACGATCGCTTTCACCGGCGGAAAACTGTATAATTTTCACTTTCTGATTGCGTTGCACCGGGTTTAAGAAACTATTTATAAAACAATCTCTTCAATACGCAATGTTCGACATTCATGTAATTAACAGTTCGTTTAAACTGTTACGGTAATTAGTTCAAAGATTATGGAATTGCATGCTATCAGATGTGTTCACTGGAAAGTTGTTCAGATGACAAATGCCACGGTCAGCGCTAGTTCGATCGCTTGCAATGGGCTCGTTCTTACTATAAATGGTACCTGAATAATACGTAGTTATTATGCATTAATTTATAGACGAATCTATACGTATTAAATCTTTGGTCTGTAACTCGAGCGGACTATAACCATTTTTGAAGAGACGCAATCAACCTTTAAGTCCCACTATAGGGTACAGGCCTCCTCTAGTAAATGATTGGGTGGTTTCGGACTATAATCCACCACGCAGATCTATATACTCAAGATATTTTTATAAATCTTAGAGCATGTTGAAACTCACATCGTAAGGAATCCCTCACGATGTTTTTCTTCACCGCCGAGCTAGTGATACCTGTAGATTCTTAGTTCCTAAATAAAAACTTCAATAAATTTCTAATTATGCAGGAATTTTTAATACGGGCCGGTATGGGGCCGAACTCACGATTTCACGAATGAGACTGAGAAATAAATACCCCTAGCTAGATTACCTAAATATTTAATGAAAATGTCGCGTTCTTTTGTTATACTTAATCTACTCGCAATTACTTTGTTACACTTAATTTACTCTTAGCATAGTACCTTTTAGTTTCAACGTTTTACCTTGAATTCTTCTATTAATTAGTTATTCTAAATGTATGTATGTACGAGTATGTATTGTGTTCTATATGTATGTATGTTTTTATTAATTAGTTGTAATATCGTACTATTTATAAGGAGTTCTCGTACTACATCTATAAGTATTTGTTGCAAGTATTTGTGTAAAATATATACTAATCAAAGGATATTAAAATTTATTTTATACATTTCATCGCACTTCCCGGCGTGCATCTCTGTTCAACCCAAAGAGCATGCCATTAATTAAACTCGCCTTTTGTACGATTAAGTGCAATAAAGTTTTTTAAATAGATTAATAAATCAGGCCTATGTGAAATCAAAGCATATTTGATCTCACGTCATGTCAGCCAAAAATGGTCAAGGCCCTCGAATGCGTGTTTAAAATTGGATGACAAGTAAATCACAGCAATGTTTATTAAATTGACAGCAATTGTTTCAATTATTACAAACAACGTGTTTAAAGTCGCCTAATGTACAGTTCCTGCCAGTAACGTCACGGTTACTGGCAGTAACAGTAGACTGCGGCAGTAATATCGCTGATGTGATGATTTACTGTCTGATCATTAAACATAATATTTTTGACTTATTGTGATTTTCTTATTTTCAATATTAGTGCACGGAATTTTAATGTAGGTTGTTTCACCCAATTAAAGCAATTAATTAAGTCAATTTTTTTACGAAAATATTCTCATAATCTTGTTTATTACAATTTATATTTTTTATGATATATCTATTTTGTTTTCCATTAATAAATTATTGAATTTATATGAATCATTCTGGTAGGTATTTTAATATAGTATAGTAATCTATAAGATCATTGTAATAATGTGATCAGCGTGTGCTAGGAGTGCCACGCCACTCATCTTCATAATAATTTTATATAATCCAGCTATGATATGGGGTTCTTTAAGAAATGGGGATTTTACAAGGTTAGGTGGTGATTTTACGCTTTAGGTGGTGATAATCACTTCCCATCTGTTATTTGTATTCAAATTCTCTGCAAATGAATAAATATTCAATTATATTTTAGTTGGGCTGCTTAGTTTTCCGATTTTTATTTTTTTATCTATATAAGTATAGGTACTTATTTTTAACCATATCTACTCATTTGTTTTCAATATAAGTATCCAACCGCTAAAACCCCGGCATGAGTCGTTCACATAAAGTTTAACTAAAAATGTTTTTTTTATTAGAGTTAAAAAATATAAATTGTATAGTGATGTGCACTCCACGGTTCCGTCGTACTATATGTGCGAACTGGTTCTTTTACACCACGTGTTACCTAATTGTAGCATTTACTTCAATGATTTATTAATTACCATGTATTTGATGTGTGGCCATCATTAAGCAGTTGATTCCCGACGCTCGTGTCTAATTATACATCCAGCGTGGCGCTCTCAAAGAAAGTGAAACCTTTACTTACGTCGTATTTATCTATGCATACGTTGCATGGTATTCCGACCTCAAGGTCACGCGTCGCAGTTCGTGTATCATGTATTCATCCGCCGTGGATCACCTGTGCTAGGGCTATCAAATCTCCACGTCCATATTTCGTGTTTTTCTGTAACGGAGCTTATTTTTCTTCGGCGTGTTCGTAGCTATACTACGAGTAGAATACTCACTCACTATATTCACTTCTATACTTTGTAGGCTCGCAGACTGTGAACTCTGTATCTGTAGCCATAAGATTAGACTTGGCCTATGTTTAAAATGCAATTTAAGGTCTATTATTTATGTTTCTCAGTTCTCAATTTTTTTTATTTATTATTTCCTTTTATTTACATATAATACTCCGCAGTATTTCTATTTCCTCTGTTGTCACCTGGCACTCGTTTCTGTCACCTGTAGGTGTATCATAACAAAATTTAGTAGATAAGAATATGTGTTTATTTACAGACAAACCATCTCGTAATTTAAATAATAATAGTAAAGAAATACGAATGATTTGATTTGATTTGACAACGAATGATTTGTGTATGGTCATTTCTTGAATAATTCAGTAAGCCATGACATGCAAAAATAACGTATGCTCGTGATTACGAAATGATATTTGAAGTGCACTCGTATAAATCACAATCGGCGGGGTCGGTTTCTCTCGAATCATTTGCTCGCTGGGCGGTCGCGGTCACCACATACACACAATAAATTTTATAGTCGAACAAATTGCTTTTTGGCTTTGTAATAGCAGTTTTGATGATTTAGAAGAAGGAGAAAATTAATTTAGGAACTAATTTTTAACAACTCACACATAGACATACTCACAAACTAATGCAGAGATGTGTATGAAAATATAATTTTATTTATTTATTTCGACTCACGTATCAACCGATGTTGTACATAAATATACATGGCGTGTATACATCGTATGTGCGTCCGCGCAATGCACTGCTCGCGTCTTCGTGGTTAAAGCGAGTTAACAGCGTGTTTTGTATTGTATTGACTTAACTATTAGGCGTCAACTAAACAAGCGAGTCCCTACAAACCTTAATGTATAAAAATGTGTTCTTCGCTTGTCCTTAAAAGTTTCGTCGCACATTTATTTTCCGTTACAATATTTAAGTAAATACTACGGACACAAGTAAATACTTTCCTCTGCGCTTTCGCGCTAATGAACCGCAGGAGCGTATTATTGTTATTTCAATAGATGTTTGTCCACGCATCTCGCACGTGAACAAGTGGCCGCGACAAACCGACGCTTATTTGTGACATTGTATCAGATAATAGACCTTATTGTCGGTCCTAATTTCCCAGATTTTAAGACTTCAGTGACTTCAGTCTTTATCTTAAAGATCACATGTTAGAACATGTTTCTATTTAAACAGAATGAAACAACGAAATTATAAGTTAGAAATTCTTAACCAAATTCAATATGTCCATACCATTGAGTTCAATGGTCCATACAGGCAAAAATGTCGTTGATCAGATATATGATTGATTTTTGAAGGGGGGGTGCACTCTAAAATCCAACAGCCGCTGTGCGTACTCTACTGGCCACGTTACCCCTCTGTCACAGAAGACTACCTTGAAATGCACTGCATTTCCCACTATATCTTATTCGCCAATGTACGTATGTGTTTCGGTAGTGAGTAAGAGTCCATTTTATCCAGGGATAAACTTTTTGCAGGAACAAAATTTGATTCTGAAGTAGCTGTGATTAGGGATTAAGAATTTATTGATATCCGTCCACTAGACATATAGGAGTGGCGTCAATTAACTGCTCCTGAGGTGGTGAAAGTGTGTAGATAATATGGATTAACATTTCGACTAAATATTTCGGATGCCCTGTAGCCGATTTGGCAACGCCAACCTGTACGAGCGAAGGTAACCGATCCCTCTATGGCACGAGCGGTCCAGAACAGTAACCAGCGACCGGAGGGGCCGTTGCCCTCTGAGACGACGCTCAAACACGATGATTACCTCAACTCGTACCTGCGCTGGCGCGCTATCCAACGCTAAGGTTAGCCAGCTATACAATAGCTGTATCGGAAACGATATCGTGGTTCTCTTGAGAATTTGTTCCATAACGTAACGTAGAATTTGGAAAGAGCAGCAGTTGGTGTTAAAAAATTAAAAGACAAACTTATCTATTTATCCCTTACCCATCCTATCTTATCCCTTCCCATTTTCCCAAGCCTTTCCAAATTAATTCCTACATCTCAAAATCAGGCAGCGTATCCGGGGGCGTGCCAACATTTATCATTCTGGACTGTTGTTGGCATATGTCACGGATGTCTATGGACGACAGTATCCATTTACCATCAGGTGGACTGTATGCTCGACGGCCACCTTCTTACTATATAAAAAAATAACGTTACAATACATTTAAAAAATAGCGATTACTGCTTAATCTAAATCGTACAATAAAGTAAGATAAAATTAATTAAAATTTATTGTGAGGCCAATGTTAATTGGTAACCTTTCATCGTGAAATAGAATCGGTTAAGCTGAGATCATTATTATTAATTCAATGTAGGTAAGCACAGTGCGGACGCTATGAGCGCGCGACGAGGACCATATGAGTATATAATCCTTTTTTATTCATTCGCTATCGCCCAGGCCGCCAAATTTGCAGGTGCGTGAGTTTTCAAATGACCGGAAATAAAAAACAACAAAAATAATAAAATCATTTTACGTACACGTTCGTTACATATGGATAATGATAAAAGAAAGTGTCAAAAAAGATTTCCAGAAATATCAAAACTAAACCGCTCGATCTTACGTGTTAATTGTTTTCTACCTTAAAAGGGGGCGCTTCGATAATCTTGTCCGGAACGCCATTAACGCTAACGCCAGCACTGGGTTGCCCAGTATTGCAAAGTTTTCTGTGGAAAATCCTTACCGTTCTTCAATAAGTATAAGACTTTGTCATCGTCATCACACGTGATTCGTTTCTTATTTTTTCTTATTTTTTTGGCGCTTCCTAATCATGATTTCTAGTAATGAACTTTTAATCTTATCACAAACATGTTTTTAATTTTGTATTTAAATCCCTCTAAATAACGTCACATATTGAGCGTGGCATACAAAATTGGCCCTTCTCAAAAAAATAATAAAATTTTATAAATATTTATTCCTATCAACTGATTTAGCAACATGAGCAAAATCCATCGCTTCTGTCTGTGTGGTAATAAATACATCAGAAACATCCTCTATATATGAATCTTTCATTTTTATTACGACATCATCATTCATCAAGGCACATGACAATGTCATCGGAATACCAGAATGTATGAGAATTATAGGCGATATTAGCCAATATGGACGCGGATTGTTTGCTAACTTTCGCTAAGTGATTAACTTAGAAAACGTTTAGGCATCATTTATCAAGCTTATGTTTATTGACTGTCGTATTAGCTTAACCTTTTTGCGTGAGAAAAATATTTATTTGATTTATTGGCATCGATTGTTTAGATAGATTTAGATATTATTTATGTACTTATCTGCCCGTCAATTATTATACGTGTATTATAGGCCACAAACCTCCCCTTGTATTTCGGGCCTTGTTTCGAATTAATTTATTTTCTTAGCAGGTTTTTGGTCTTCGTTTATCCGACGCCGACTATCTGAAAGCAGGGTACTGTGTTTGTGTTCGCAGAACCTTCACATAGGCTACGTACATAGGCTTCACAACATGTTTTTTATCAGAACAAATACTATATCCACCGTAAACAGCGCAGGCAACGACCGGAGAAAGCTCCGGTCTAGTTCAAGCATTTACATCACCGCGCCCGCCCGGGTCACTGATCCTATGCCAATAATGTACAGTCGGGAGCAAATACATAGAGTCATTGACGATGACAATCATTTTCAGAATATATGGAAATATGTTCTATATCTGGTACAAACGGTAAAATAGATAAGTTTGCATGCAATAGACTTTCTTCACAGATTAGATGCTCAAACAACTGCACTACGGAAGCTATGAGAGCCGTCAGTAAAATTTTGTTACACATTCAGTTAACGTCGTGTCGTTGTACGTAGTGAGTAAGGCCATATGTCTGCAAACTTATCTATTTTGCCGTCTAAACCTAAAATAGGGTTTATCCGCTGATGACCTTTAACATCTGGTTGATATTAAAACCTTATCATTATAAAGGTTAAATGATAATGACATTTGCCATATGGCAAAGCGGAAAATAAATTGAGTCATCGAGCTCGATTACTCGATGACTCAAGTCTTTATACTAGCTAGTATAAAGACTTAACCGCCTCCAACATGCACCAGCTGCCATTTTCCGGCAGAGGATTTCCACGTGGAACTTTGTAGAACGTAGTAGCAGCAACTACGTTCTGAGCAGGCAGGCACAAGCTTCCAGCTTCGAAGGGGTTTTCCCTCACGCATCAGAACGGATCCAGTAGGATCAGTCAATAATTTGTCATCGTCTTTCCAGCCATCGCTTATCATCAGTTACACCAGTAGGTCTAATCGGTGATAAATGAGATGTATGGGTTTTTCGCAAGGCGTGTGTGCTGTTATTATTTCATTGCAATTAAAATCACAAAAACAGTCAAATCATTTGAATCTAATGCGTGGATGTAGGTTTGAAAATAACATGTTTGATCGTTTACAACCTCAATTTGAAGGTTTGTCAAGTTACAGTTTTATCGAACGTAATCACTTTGATCATCTCGGAAGCTTTTGAAACCTCCTACTAACATATAAGTTCAATTTATCTCCTAGTTCAATTAAGTGTTAGTTGCGTAACAGTGGGTTTATGTAGCGAGGTATCTTATCTAGATTTTACTTATTAGCTACACCAAACTATCAAATAACTACTTAACTAACTATAGTTATTATGTTTGTTCTCTAAAAGTATGTAGAACCACGTATAATATATAACCCCCATGCATGGGTAACCCCGATCATAGATACGTAAACGCGTCTTAATTACAATGTTTCAATTAGCACCTTTCATTACGTGCTGTAATTAACACAAGGAAACAGTTAAGAAACAAAATTGAGGGGCTAACATAATTATTGCATGACGTAACTCAGTCTACTTTAGTAGTATGCACTTCAATCTTAAAAATGGTAATCAATTAATTTTTAGACTGGTAACACAATAGTTATTCCACTTGACAGCCAATTTCGCTGCGAAACCGCAAATGTTTTCCTGTGTACGAGTATAATGTAAACATGCTCAGTTTTCGCTTATGGGACGTAAAATTAGTTACGTTTACGGATTAATCTGTGAAGCGTAAAAGCTAATTTGAAGTCATAAAACTAATTATCGATACAGTTTCACTTGGAACAAATGAAATTATCATTATCAAGTATGTACATATAATAAAACGAAATAATTATGGAAAATAATTATCTTTGCGCACGAAATAATTATGGAAAAAAATCGTTGCATTGTACTCTGCGAACGATACAGAACCCAAAACAGCCATTTTTAGAATTTTTGTCTGTCTGTGTCCGTATGTCTGTCTGTCCGTCTGTCTGTATGTCTGTCCATCTGTCTGTCTGTCCGTCTGTCCGTCTGTCCGTCCGTCTGTCTGTCCGTATGTCTGTCTGCCTGAACTCATATTACGCGAAAACTACTGCACGGATTTTAATGAAACTAGGCACAGTTATAGCTTATGTGGCGGGTTAACACTTGGGATACTTTTTATCGAGATCCATTATAGAGTTCCCGCGGGAATCACAAGTTCACGCGAAGGAAGTCGCTGGCACCACTGGTATAATATAAGCATTGTATTCGTGGCTGACTGTACGTAGAAATAGTGTCATCATAAATTATACTGATCCTCGATCTCCGCCACTTTCCTTATTTGCAGAACGCACTGTGTCTTACAAACATATGTTACAAAATATGTATCCACATGATTTGCTCTTTTAAATGTTGTTCACAATACAACATAACGACACACGACGCACACACGACGCACACACGACGCACACACGACGCACACACAACAATATTATGTCACTTTCTTTTATATACTATTTAGTTTTTGATATCTTCTTTATTTATGTCTTTCTTCAATCTTATCGTCTTTTGTATCGTCACATAACTCTTATTGCTTGTACTATATTGTCTTGTACTATTACTTATTGTTGTTGAGGGGGAGAGTGCACGCTGCAATCCAACAGCCGCTGAGAGCGCTCGACTCGCCACGTTACTCCTTTCTCATAGAAAACTACCTTGAAAAATACTACATTTCCCTCTTTATCTTATTTCCCTAATGTACGTACGTGTTTCGGTAGTGAGATGTGCTAGAGCTCGTTACCATCCTATCCCTTCTCATTTTCCCAACCCTTTCTCCAAATCCATTCCTATATCTCCAAGGATAGGCAGCGTATCCGGGGACGTGCCTACGTTTGTCATTTTGGACTAATGTTGGCATGTATCGCGGACGTCTATGGGCTACAGTATCCACTTACCGTCAGGTGGACTGTATGCTCGTCTGCCGTCTTCGTACATAAAAAAATAACTAAATTTAACTACTTTGTGTGTATTTAGATTTATGACATGTATGTATTATGTATTACACTATCTGCCTATGATTATTTATTCCCCCCTCTCTTGTCTGGCAGAGATCGCTTTTACAACACCGTCTATTGTGCAATGCCTACAATGTCTGTTATTGCTTTATTTTGTTTTGGTGTGTAATAAAGAGTGTTATCTATCTGTCTATGTGACTTTATCTAAGAAAATAGACATTATTACCAAATATTGAGACTAAAGAAATTTATAAAAATTGTCTTGCTTTAAAAATCAAATGTTGGAACATATTGATGTTAGCCTCAACAAAATTTTGAAATAACAACATTTTATATTACACATAATGCCTTCTTTGATCAGATAACATTGCAATACGTTTAAAAATAGACGTTACTTTTTAATTCAAATCGTGCAATTAAGTAAGACATAATTAAATTGTAGTTGAGGTCAATGTTAATTGTCAAGATAACCTTTCACCGTGAAATAAAATCGGTTAATCTGAGGTCGTTATTAATTTAATTAAAACACTGCTCTTGATAATATTTGCCGAAATTAATGTAGTGCTTATTATAAAGTTATCATTGAAAATCATTATCTTTCTTCAATATAGGATTTTATCATGCATCGATGAATTGTGTTCTAATTCTGCAGTAATGAATTTTTAATTTATATCAAAAACAAGTTTTGATCATAATTTCCTTCTTTTTCAAATGTTACAATTTTTCAAAGTTTCATTTACATATTATTTCAGATAGATAAACCTACTTACTTCCTTACTTGCATATAGATTTGTACCTATATGCAAGTAAGGAAGTAAGTAGTATGTTGTCAACATCGATGCTACTTATGACACAATAAGACGAAGCCAATTAAAGTATTGACTTATTTCAACATAAACTTTTATATTGTATACTAGCGACCCGCCCTCGCTTCACTTCGGTTTATAAGTGTGTTTTTTTCTTCAATTTTTTTATTCAAAATTTCAAAATAAAATATAGCCTATATTAGACACGGATAATATATCTTCCTATTTGTGAAAAAATATTTGAAATCGGTTCAGTAGTTCCAGAGATTACTCCCAACATATGGGTATGTTGGGGGTAATCTCTGGAACTACAAACACAATTTTACCTCTTTATTATATTAGTATAGATGATGACACCATTTAATTTTATTATAAAAAAATAAAGTATCTTTAATTATCAATTAAGGACGATATACGGCAATTTCTATTGTTTCAGACCGCCATTATCGTAGAATGAGGTGCTCGCACTGACACCGGTAAGTTTTTGTTGCCTGACACTCTCCTATCCGTACATTGATTTATGCCAGTTCTGGCGTAACTTTCTCCCACTATTTACTCTATTCTGTGTAATATATAGGTATACTAACATGGCAAACAAAAATAACTTTGTTTTCCTAATTTTATTCTAAAACTTTTAAGTAAGGTATATGCTATCTACTATTAATTAGCGTTTTATAAATTCTTAAAAGGTAACACAAAATATTAAATTGACAATGTCTTCGTTAAAAATCAAAAGAAATATTAACGAAATGAAAATGACTGATTTGCTTTCGTAAATAAAATTATCTATTTATAATTTCACTTGAATTTTCACTCGTATAAAATTATAAAATTCTGTATTTTTTGTGAATTATTTCCAGTAGACTAAAAAAGTGATAAATTTTGGCAAAATAGTATTACAGTGTATGCTTAAAAAACTTCTTCCATTCGCTGCTGATGATAAGTAAAATTTTCGATCAATTTAATAGGTCACTGTCATATAGAAACATTATTTTCCCGGGCAAAGCTCTCCGCGTGTGGCCAATGGATTATTGCGACTCGGTTGATACGACGTGTTTCTCCACTTAGCGTTATAAATTTTGCGATCAATACACTTGCGACTGTACCATACTACACTGCTGTTACTATCAGCATGTGTCTCACCGCTGGACAGCGCCGGCTCTAGCCCATGTAGCGCCCGGGTGCAATCAATACCCTGGTGCCCTCTAGTAGGCGCTTTGGACTCTTTGGAGGCGTCGCGAGCGGTGCTCGGCGCCCCCTAAGACCCTGCGCCCGTGTGCGCCGCACACTCTGCACCATAGGTAAAGCTGGCACTGCTGCTGGACATAGATCTCTCTCACGGTATCCCATCTTCCGCTCCTTACATTCAACCTTAAAACATCTATCTTTAAGTCATCGGTCTACCTGGCCTGAGGGTGGTCTACGCTGCGTTTTCCAATACGTAATCCATTCGAGGACTCTTCTACATCATTCTGGTTATCACCTATCAAATGTGACCTGCCACATTGATGGTATGGTATCCACATAGATCAAAGGATTAGTATCAGTAATTATCCTAGTGATGACAAAAGTGACTTTAGTGAAATTCCCTTATCACTAAGATGTCATTAAGATTAGGGATTTCACTATTTATAAGAAGGGCTAATTCCCCTATAGTTCTAGTTATTTATAGTCAGCTATAAGGAACTAGAAGTAGGCCTTCTTATAGATAGTTCTAGAAATACTGGCTAAAGAATTATCTGATCCGATACGCAAAACTAACCAAACAGTTGCAATTGATCGCCACACACGTTGTTGACAAAGATAAAAGGCAGTCATGTCGCCCGACACATTTGCATTTAGTTGCAGTTAAGACGGATAGCTACAATTAAAGTGATACAAATAAGGTAGTCGGCGGAGTACATGTATTTTGTAGTTTTTGACATGCATTCCTTGACCGGACTCTCGTAGTCACCACGTACAGTGCCACTAAAAGGTTGCACGTCGGTAATGTCAATATATTTCATCACTAGCGATCTGCCCTCGCTTCGCTTCGGTTGATAAGAGTTTCTTCTTTCTAAATTTCGTTTTTTCAAAATTTCAAAATAAAATATAACCTATATTAGAAATGAATAATGTAGCTTCCTATTTGTGAAAGAATTTTTGAAATCGGTTCGGTAGTTCCAGAGATTACCCCCAACATACCCACAAACAAACACACAATTTTACCTCTTTATTATATTAGTATAGATAACCTATCGGCAGTGTGATGTCGGCGGCCTTTAGAATACTACCACTCCATCTCTACCCGTGGGTGTCTTAAAAGACGATTAAGGTATAACAGAGTCGCTACCGTAAGCCCTGAGAAACTACACAACCTCAAAAGGATGGTCTCGCCAACCCGCTTGGCCAGCGTGGCGTTTTAAGACCATGCATGCCTCATTGCACAAGACAATGTGCATGAGGAAACCCGTGTCCAGCAGTGGCCTATAAAAAGGCTGGTTCTGATTAGTATACCTTAACATGACTTCACTTCGGGTATGATCTTCCATTGTTCTCTTCCAACTACTATCAACAATATAAAACCTGTGTCATCAATGTTTGATTTAAAATTTTCGAAGTTGACAACTCAATACAAACTCATACACTTGATTAAAGTAGTGACGGACCACACTGACGACAACATTATAACCATTTCGCTGTAATCGATAGATCGGTAAAATGTCCTGTAGGGAAATTGCATCACTTTTAATTTAACTTTTCTATATTCTCATAACGCTTTAATAATAGTTCGAATACATTTTACTGCATTCGGCGTAACCTTCGAATCTCTATAATCCTAGTGCCCATTAATGCTTTGAGCAGTCAAGCGCGGCTTGGCTCAATACAGCTTGATTAAGGGATGAAAGTGCCCGGCTAACAGCACTGTCGCTAAAACAGCACGTGATCCCGCGAGGTAATACCGTCAGCATGCTGGGTGCCTTCCCACAGAGACCAAGATATTACAAGATACACTCAAAACATAGGTCCATTGAACGTTATAATATGATACGAGTATATGGTACATACCTATGTTAGTTTTTGAATCTCGGTTTAATTCTTATTCTAGGTTGGTAAGCATGTTAGTCTAAAACAATGCACGGCAACCGGTGTGCCGTGGCACACTACTGGTGTGCCGCAAGACGACGCTAGGTGTGCCGCAGTGTAATCTGAATTAATCAAAGGGTTACCAATTTCCAGTGGTTTTTCACTTATTCATTTTTTTACTTTTTAATTAGGAACTTAGTAAAATGCACGTTCTTATTCTAATATTTTTAATTATGATTTTAATTCAGGCGTCCCGCTGAATTTTGTAACGAATATAAGTAGGTATGCCGCAAGTGAAAAGAGGTTGCGGAGCACTGAATCTAAAATGAAATATTATGTTTTTCGACAATTTTTATTTAATAACTTCATTTTTGTGAGTTGTCAATTTGCCACTTTATTTCATTCAAGGTATTTAATGTACCTAATCGTAAGAGGCTCTCCAGTCGTAAACACTGTTTACATTCGACTAATTATGTAACTGGCGCAACGGTTTTGAATCAGGCTTATGTAAATTATCGGGCGCTCTGAATCTTTTATTACAATTGACAATGAACTGCTAATAATGAATTTATATAAGTCAGGACCGCAAAGGTTGTGTTAAAATAGAAGGTAATCCTTAAAGTAACATAAAATACGTACGTGACATCCCTTTTTAGATAACTTCACATATATCTGAAAACCGTTTATTCCTTGTTCGTCAGTTTGAAGCACGTATGTGTTTATAAAATACTAACGCTTCGCTTCGGTTAATAAGATTTTTTTTTCAAAATTTCAAAATAAAATAGCCTATGTTACTCAGGGATAATGTAGCATTCTAATGGTGAAAGAATCTTTGAAATCGGTCCAGTAATTTTTGAGTTTATTCGTTACAAACATACAAAAATACAAAAATATACTCTTTATAATATTATAGTATAGATAGACGGGAGTGTAGTGTCGGCCGGCTTGAGAATAGCACCACATCATCTCTGCCGTGGGTGTCGTAAAAGGCGACTAAGCGATAACAAAGCCCTGAGGAACTACACCTCCTCCAAAAGAGTTACAGTGGTACAATAAGTACAATACAAGGGGCTCTTCAAGACTTGTGAACAGGATTCTGCAAGGTCGGTACCGTCCCCGCATGCCTCCTGGTATAACAGGTGTCCATTGGCGGCGTTCACCACTTATCTTCATTTATTTAAGGAAAGAAGGCAGCAGACGAGCTGACTGTCCACCTAATGGTAAATGGATACTGTCGCCTATGAACATCGCGATACATGCCAACGTCAGTCCAGACTGACAAACGTTGCCACGCTCCTGGATACGCTGCTTACCTTTGGAGATTCATATGGTCCACCCGCTCGTCTGTCATCTCTTCTATAAAAAAAATCATTCCTCATGCATACAACAATGTGCAAGAGGTTGCCTAGGTCCAGCAGTGGCCGGTAAAAGGGCTGGTTACGGTGGCTATAAAATAACATAAGTTACGAAATTTTACCTTTGCCAATAGAGGAAAAACATTAAAAACTGTTAGCCTAAAAGCAGTCATTTTAAAAACTAAAAGTGAACAAATGCTATTGTTCTTAAAAAGGATGTTTTATGTAACTACAGTAATAACTGACCTAGTAGGCTGCCTCGCTAAATTAGATCATACTATGGAAATTGGCAATTTTAGCTCCTAAAATAAAGTTAATAAGATACAAAATTCTGTTTGAGTTTGCTGTCAGCTTTCTACACGCGTCCTGAATAATAGTTGAGTTAATGTTGGAGTTTATCCGCTTACCAACACTCGGACGAGCCGAAATGGGCGTCGGTTCCATATCTGTACGCAAATGCGAGTTACTTCAAGGTACTGGAACGTAATGTGTATTTTATGTCACTTAGTACTAAGGGTCTGGTATCTTCACTTTATCTCTAAGAAAATGCTTCTTGGTGTGTTACCGAATAGGTGTACCTTTAAATGTAAGAGCCGAGGGAAAGCGTCTGAAACATATAGATAAAAGTTAATATAAAATGAAAGAGGTGGGTCAGAATTGTGGCAAGTGGAGATCTGATACGCAGTCTATATAGTTTCCGCCCATTTGCTCAATTAACACCCATGAATAATAAAAATTATAAACGAGCAAACTAAAAATAAGTTGTTGTAACTTTTCACAATTGTTGTATGAAATTCGACGAAGAAATAAAGTTACCGACAGCTCAAAAATTAGTAAGCCAAAAAAGCAGTGGAGTGCATATTTATGACCGTTAAACGATATTGTAGACTAGTCTTTGCTCAAGTGGACTGACTACCTACTTGAAGAAACTCGCCGGCAGTAACTATATGATGGCGTGTGGTGGCAATGTTTGATACAGAGGCATTATATCCAGCAGTGAAGATAATTGTTACTTAAGTTGTTATTTCCCTGACTCCTATACCAGGAAGTCATGTGTTACTGGAGCTAGGCTTATACGAAATGTATCCGTGTTAAGCGGATATATTTCACTTCTTTGAAATGCCAGGCTACTGTTTGCCAGATTTCTAGGTCGATAACTGATCACTGGCATGACGATCGATGACAATGATCGGTAACGAATACTGTAATGTTCGCAGCGGGGTTAGTTGTGTCACTGCAGGTCAACGCGCGTCAGTTACCTCACTTGTCGGTCAGCCGGTCACTTCTGTCGCGCTTCGCTGACTTGTTATATCATATCTTTGATTACTTACTCACTTATTGTGAATTATTTCTATTCTACAACGATTTCGGTGAGGTGTTTGCCCAAAATATTATTGTTGCTACATCGTTGCTTGTTCTCAGTTGATGTTATTTCCGAAAGCGATTCATCAAATTATTAAAGAGACTGAAAGTTTTTATAATATCAAAAATTTAATCTGGATTCAAGTACACTTTTTTACGCGATGAAACCATTGTGTAAATAATTCAGGCCGCCCTTCTTTGGGCACCTCTTCAACAGCTGTTTGGAAGGCCGTTACTGCCTCTTCTGCATTCATAAAACGCATTCCTCTGAGTTTATCCTTAATTTTAGGGAATGAATAAAAATTACAGGGCGCAAGGTCGGGACTGTATGCTGGATGACCCATAAACTCTACATTTACAGTACTCAAAAATTGCTTCGTTTGTCTGGCGGAGTGAGCTGGAGCATTGTCGTGATGGAGGATCATTCTGTTTCGTGGACATCGTTCTTTGACTTTCTCCAAAACAGAAGGCAAGCAGCTGTTCACATACCAGTCCGCAGTTACCGTACTTTTATTTTCTAAAGTTATAGTAGCAAAGTGGCCAGATCTGGCAAAGAAGGGGGAATCATCTTCTTTTCAGCACTTCGTCCTCGAACGGTCATTGAATGAAAATGTTGTTAAATTCATTTTTCCGCATACCCTTTATTTTAAAATTGCCGCCAGAAATTAAAAGCTAAAAAATTTCATGGTATTTGACAAGCAAAGAGTTCCATTTTCAATATTCAAATTTGTTTTTTTATTCTATCGTATTGTACAGTAGCCAGTTCTAAAAACTTTTGATCTATCGTATGCTTAGAATGCATATATTCAAATTTTGAAGAATCAAAAATGAATTGGTAACAACAACCGGTATAACAAAATACCGGGAAGTGAAGTTGCAACTACATGATTTTGGCAAGAGAAGGTTATGGAAATGTAGCTTTTTGTGACAAATTTATACAACGCTTGTCATACCTAACTAAGCTGCTACCACAAGCCCTGAGGAACTACACCTCATGTCATGGATATTATTATATAATCTTGAAACGCCACGCCGGGCTGGCGAGTCCATTATTTTAGAAGTGGTGTTTCTCAGGGTTTGTTCTAGCCGCTTTATTATTCCTTAGCCGCCGTTTACGACATCCAATATACATATTTATCATTTTTGTTATAAAACTGTCATCCCTCTCTATCGTAATGTGCAATGCTTTTTACACCACATGTTTCATCGCAACTATCCACTACACCCATTTGGTCATAACGAGCATCTGTCTAAAAGCGTGAAGCCATAACTCCGGCGCGTGCCGGTGCTCAGCTCAGCGACGCAGCGGTGTGAAAGTGCAACGATAATTAATTCGGACGCAGCACAGTTAGCGCGGAAAGCGGAACCGTTGATTGCGTCACGATATCATCTGCTGGACAATAAGCAAGTTTCTAGAAGGAAATATTATTTATTTGAATGTATGGTCTACTGAGGAGGAAACCTACCTTTTTAATCGTGACGTTTCTTGTACAAATGTAGTGAGAAAACCTTATCCATCGGAAATGTTCGTGCCCTCGATGATTTCCAAACACGTCAATAAATTACCTGTTGTATTAATGACTGGTGTTAGATAGTTCATTATAATTACGTTTTGGAGTTCAAGGTTTTTGGGTCCGAGGGTATTTTAAAATAAAAATTAGTATAAAAATAGACTTTATTTGTATATTGACTTACTTTCTTTTTCACCGCGAGTTATTCTCAATTGGTTTTTAAAACTTTTGCAAAATTGTTTTTTCTGTTTTTGGGTAAAATCTAGCTTGTGCTTTTTTCTATGTTTTTTTCTCTTAATCCCTAACATTACTAACCCTTGGCAAATTGGAAAATCTTAAGATTTACACGGAAGACCTGACATTTACCTTTACATTTATAAGACGACTCTTGCATTTGTGTTCAATCAAAGTACGTGGTTTTTCAAGAAAGTTTGTTTACGTGGAGTGAAAGAAATAAGAACGATGGGACATAATTTACAGGTGTTTTCTCACCCAGGTGATTTTATCTTTGGGTGATCAGTGATCATGATCATCAGTGATCATCAGTGGACTTTATTCACCCAGGTGCACAAATAACCCTTTTATATTTGGAGTGAAAGAGGAATAAACCCTTTTCTTCCTAATGTTGCACAACATATTAGCCAAGTGTGGGGCGTTGGCTCTTCCAAGCAGTAAATGACTTAAGTAAACTACTTTAAGGCTTAACAGAATAGATAAATCAATGATAAACCATACGCCAAGCTACACTGCATTCATAGCGAATAATTGCTCGGAGAGTACTCGAAAGCTCTAACGGTGCGGTAACGAGCTCTAACATCAAATATTCTGAGGATTAACTAAATTGCATTATTCAAATTAGAAAGAAAGTTGTTGTTTAAAAGGCAAATGTAATCTGACCTAGTTGTTTATCCCTTTGGAAGAATTTTACATTAAGATAAATCTAACCAGTATTGTTCATTGAAAAATGAGGCATACTCACTTTAACATAGATACATTGAGGTTAATTTAAGTCGTATCTTTAGCAACTCGTGACTAGATTGTACCTTCAGCACAGATGTTGCTGGATGTCTCTTTACACCTTGTACAAAAGTATACTTATGAAAAGTCATACATCTGATATGTACTTGTCAAAAACGCTGTAATCATAGGTTGATTGTACTAATCATAGGTTAAAGAGCGGTGATACCCTAGGGGTATTAATTACCGACTCTCATTTGTGAAGTTGTTAGTTCAAATCCTCGACCCGAGACTTAGGAGAATCAATTACCGACTCTCATTTGTGAAGTCGTGAGTTCAAATCCTCGACCCGAGACTTATGTTAGGAGTATCAATTACCGACTCTCATTTGTGAAGTTGTGAGTTCAAATCCTCGACCCGAGACTTAGGGGTAGCAATTACAGACTCTCATTTGTGAAGTTGTCGAGTTCAAATCCTTGACCCGAGACTTAGGAGTATCAATTACCGACTCTCATTTGTAAAGTTGTGAGTTCAAATCCTCGACCCGAGATGAGTTTCTACTAAGTACGGATTTTTAAAAATAATTACTAGCGGGTCCTATGCCCGCATGATCTGGTGCATGTGTATTGTGCACTGGGCCCGCGTGGTGGATTATGGCCCAAATCCTCCTAGCGATTCACTGAAGGAGGCCTGTGCCCCACAGTGGAACATTATATGCGGATATAGAAGTCATATATGTAAAAAAATGAGTACACCTATCAAAAACTGCCGTTATCAATGGTTTCCAAACAAAAGCAAAATTAAAATTGAATCAACTTCAACTTCTGATCTCTTTCCGCATAACAAGCATAGTAAATCTACTAAAAAGTCCACCTGTATTAGGAACAAGGCGATTCAATTTATCGCGTCGTGTACAAATAGATTAAGCTGCCTAATTTGTCGAACAGATTCGATATTAATATTTAATCGATTCGATATAATTTATCGACGCCCGGGGCAAGGGCAGTGCGCCGTCTGCGCGTTCCAATATACAATATGTAAATAATTTAATTGTTATCCAAATTGGTCATGTTGTCCTAGTACCTTCACAAGGAATATGTGAGAAGCCCTATTCAGGCGAAAGATAGAGTATGCGCTTTCTGAACTCAAACAGTGACTGACATTGACAATAAAAATATTTGCTTTTGGTTTTGATATTTAACGCAGTACACTTTCATAAAAAAACCTCAACTTTTCTGACTTTTCTTTAGATTCCGTGTTAACCTGGTGATGCAGCACAAGATTGCGAGCACAGCTCGCAGTAAAACTAGCATTAGCTAGAAACTCATAATTCAAAACAAAAATATACCTAATTTAAATCAAGCTATTGAATCCCTTTGCAGATCATTATCAACTAATTCAATTGTCAGTAAGCGCAAAGGCAACATTGCAGTAGGTATAATCTTGTTCTTTCAGTTTAGAACACCGAATATAAACCGTACGGAGAAAGAAGTAAGCTGTTTGGGGTAAATCAAATTCTTGTTCGGTCTTGTGCAGTTATATCCATCACTGCCACTAAACTAGCTAATTTATCGAGGAATAAATAAATCAACATAGGATTAGTTTACACGTGCGATTGTAAATCAAAATTATATTCATATCAATTTATCATCTCTGTTGTTAAAACAAGAGGAAAATATAGGAATGTGTCTCGTTCATTATGGCTTGTCGGTCAGACGAAGGCGTTATGACGCACATAAAATTCCTGAACCTGTACAGGGTTCCATCTTTAGCGGTGCGATCCTGGGTGTGTCGTCTGATGTCTTTCAGGTGAGATTCTTCTCTTCTATTTGAGATAGGTAGATGCCTATGGTCGGCGCCGTAGCTTTTCCTTGTCAGGGAAGAGCCATTATGATACATACTCATAGGGACCATATGCGCGTGGGCAGAAGTCCTACAGACACTGCTTCTTCTGTTTTTCACCATGCATCAATTAGCATGCGCACAATACTGTTTTTTTTCTCACGATCGCAGGTGGGCGAATTAGCCAATTCATTTTTTATACACATATGGCGTATATATTTATTTGTTCCGCCAAAAAGGAAGTTGTTTTTGTATTAGAACGAGATAAAAACAAACTTAACAATAACAACTGACTTTTTTGTTATTGATTAATTGGACAGGTTATGTGTTCATGTACAATATTTTATTGTGAATAGAGGTTACTTCTACTTTGTTTTATAAATACGTATAATGCATAAAAGAGGATTAACATAAGTTAATTATTTAAAAACCTGCACCCACCTGCATCTGAACGCATATATACATGCAT
This sequence comes from Sesia bembeciformis, assembly GCA_943735995.1. NCBI lineage: Eukaryota > Metazoa > Arthropoda > Insecta > Lepidoptera > Sesiidae > Sesia > Sesia bembeciformis. Next base: position 367,211 of record OX031041.1, read on the forward strand.
AGATATTGAAATAAACCAAAATAAAAAAAAAAAACAAATAAGTTTGCTTATTTACCACATACACTAATTATTAGTATTAGTGTATACACTAATAAATTACTCTACTTTTGACAATTCAGTATCAGACTCAAATCATTAGAGACCAGATATATTTATTTTGTAACCTTTTATTTTTGTATTTTTTAATAATTAATAAATAAATTCAGGGTTGTAATCAGTTTACAATAAAACGTACATTAGTTCGTGTGCTCCTTCTACTCCTATATATATATATATATATATATAAGTACAGTCATTTGTCTCCACATTACAATGTCAGTGTTACCCACATTAAAGGCATATGAATCAAGATTCTACGAGTGCAGTGGTACAATACGTGTCTTGCGCAACTCGTCGCTAGTTGCGTCTGGAACAGGGCAATGGGTTATGGTGGTATTAGACACCTTACACACGATAAGTAACCATAAATCAACCTTTTTTATCCAATGCTGGACATGGGCCTCCTCATGTGCATTGTCATGAGGGATGTATGGTCTTAAAATACCACGCTGGCCAAGCGGGTTGGCAAGTCCACTCTTTTAGAAGTGGTTTTGTTCCCGACGGCTTGTGGTAGCGTCTTTGTTATCCCTTAGTCGCGTTTTTCAACACGGGAACGGACGGGGTGGTGCTATTAACGCCATCGACATCACACGGCCACACGGTAAGTAAAGTTGTTAATTCTAATAACAATAAGAAAACACAGATAGATATATCGTCAGCAAACGAATTAAATTTGTCGTATTATAATTTAAACAGATGCAGAGAAACATCAGATATTTGAAACACGCGAAGGAGTTCTTAAACGGTTATTCGCAAAAATATACGTCTGTGGTTTGACTTTTACTAAAAATCTGATATGGGTGTTCAACTGGATCCTAACGGATCACTATCTAACGGATCCCTGGAAGCAAGTGCACAAAATAGAACTGTCGGAAACATTCCACAGATTCTGTCATGGAGAAGCAGAATCCATCGCTTTTAGTTCACCCTATAACTTGAAACCACTTTATAAATTCAAATAGTGACCAGAAGTGGGACGTTATAGGCAGATATCAATCGATTTCAAAGCGTATCTATCTTAATATTTTGAAATTGACAAACGAACGCTCAATTAAAATTTAAAAACAAACATTTCAATTGGAGTCATCAAATTCGACAAAATAGAAAGAACAAAATTGATCCACTTTGTGTGGAAGGTCCTATGCCCTGCGCCCGCGCCGGTACCGTAAGTCGCGGATCTCAACTGTTATACTTTCCCACTCGTGGCCACCGGGGCGTGGACCGTAATGTTTGTGATAATCAAATAAAAGCATTTTTCGTGTGCATCCTAGAAGTCCTCTTCTGTCCTCATTAAACTATCACTTTACTGAGTGACTCCTAACTCATTCGATTTAACAATTTAATTGTTAATTACGAAGAAAATTCTACATTACTATATAAGCATAGAAAAAAAAATAGTTTTTCTTTAACAACTTAATAGATGGCGCCCTGTGTAGCTGTGAGCTAAATAAACTCATTACCACCCAGTAACAATGCATAAACGTAGACAGTGAGTGTAGACAGTGAGTCTTTTGACTCATTATATGCGGTTAGTAAGCACATTGTGTTGTTAGTACAGATTGTTTGCACCGTACTTGAGTACAGACAAAGAAATTTAAAGCATGGTTTCATTGAATACAACCCATGTCCAGTTAATAATACCCACAGGTCTTTCTCAGAAACCGTTTATTATCATGTTCAAATTGTATTAAGTATTAGGTTGGGAGGTTAAAGGGCCATAAACCGCCATGATAGCTATTGCAAAATAGCGAGTCCACTCTTTTTAAGAATTACTTAGGCCCCGCGGTTTGTGTAGCCACCCTTGAACAGAGACCAATCGGGTAGACGAGTCCTTGAATGGAGATAACGTATTGGGAAGCGCAGTGTAGAACGTCATCCAATACAGATCAATAGACAGTAGTAGCTGAGTGAGAAGAGTGAAACGTCCTGTGTGTTGGTGAGCATTAAGAGAATCCTACATCCCGCAGTGGAGATATATAGGCTGATGTTTGGAGAAAAGCGTCTATTCCTACTTGTTATTCCCATCCTATCCCTCCCCATGTTCCCGACCCTATCTCCCAATTCATTCCTTAATCTGCAAAGGTAGGCAGCGCATTCGGGGGCGTGCCAACGTTTCTCATTCTGCACTAATGTTGACATGTATCGCAGATGTCTATGGACGACAGTATCCACTTATCCACTTGTATGCTCGTCTGCCGCCATTTTCTATAAAAAAATGAAAAAAATTAAAAACGAATTAGCACAGCGCACAGTCAAGACAAAATCTTTGGATATGACACAAACAGATTTTTTTAAAAAATATAATAAAAAATGAACGACAAATAAATTAAAAATAAATCTGTACTTTATATTTCCCGAATATGCTGAAAGTACTAAATTTTTTAGCAATTTATTGAAAAAGTCCTATATTTCCTCCAAAAACAGGTGACAATGTCTAATCTAACTAAATTATAAGGTTTAAAAGGTTTGTCACATATTATAATAGCCCACCTCACATTAACAGATGAAACAATATAAGTGTAATTCACTGCGTCCTTTTTAATTCGATATCTATACTTACTTATGTAGTAGCTAGTATTATACACCGCCCCATCGTGTGGGCGCGCTAAGCTGACGAGCCTTCTGTCACGAGAGCGGTTAACTTTCCTTTGTTGACTCACTGAACTTCTTGTGCTCGGACGATAAAGTGTTTTAAATAAAATAAGCACTGTGCTACCGTGTTTAGCATCATGTTTAAACATTATAACAATATGTTACTCTGGTAGATAGTGACGAAATTTGACATCATGAAAAATTTAATCAAATAAAAGGCTCAGTTTGGAACTTACAACACTATTTAAATATCGTGGGATTACAACACTATTAAACATTATATATGAACTATTATATAATAGTTAACATATAACTACTGTTTAATATATTAACTAGACAAAACGACAAAACAACACTTCTCAAAAAACTCACTGAACTAACTGAAAACTGGATAAACGTTCCGATCGAATGGACTGTGCACTAAGAAATTAAGAAATGAATTTTTTGATCGAACCGATGCAGCTGTTAAACGACATTTGCGGCGCGCGAACTGTCAAACGCGCGAACTGTCAAACACTCGAACTGTCAAACACTCGAACTGTCAAACGCGCGAAGTTTAAATAGTCGTTAAATTTTCTGAAATTTTCCAATTTTCTGCTAAATTTTCTTAAATTTTTTCCGTAAGAACCTTCTACAGCGTATTAGAAAATTAAAAAAAAAAGACTAATGAAATCGGTAAAGTCGTTCTTAAGTTATGGCGTGACCAAGGGAAATAGGGATTTTTTTTTATTTATATAGATTATATTATAATAGTTATTAATAAGCTTCAGTTCCAAAATTGGGCCTTATTATTTTTGATGGGTGTCAAATTTCGTCACAATCTATCAAGGTAACATATTGTAGTAGTAGTCGTAGATTCATAAATTAGCGTAGCGTACTCATAACGTAACGGTCCATTGATAAATAAAGTTCAATGAACGCGTCGTGTGATCGCTGCGGGGGGTGAGCGGCAGGGCTTCCGTTGCAGCGCCCTCTGAGTTTTCTCGTAAAAGTAGCTAGCGTGTGAGATTGCAATCAAATATACCAGGATATCAGCATTTAGTAGTCGGTGTATCCCACGTGATACAAATGTAACGGTCCATTGACGGAACGCGTTTATAATATGATATGAACGAGCGGCGAGCGTGATCGCTGTGGGGTTCGGGCGGCGGCTGACCTTTTGTTGCATCGCATCTTTGCATGCTTTGGATGAGATTCAAGTGATAAAAGATAGCTTGTAAAGTAATTACAATTTTTTTTAATAGATATACAGAATGTATTGATCAATAAAACTATAAATTTTGCTCGTGATTTTGAGTTAATTGATAACGAATTTCTCTGTAAAAATATAAATTTCTTTTGGAAAATATTTAGCAAAAAATCAAATTAAAAAATGACTACTTTCCAAACAAAAGACAATATTTTTACATAAACTAATATGATCGGAATTCATGGTTTCAGGCTTGTATAGTTTATCGGTTACCCCTGTCATCAAAAATATTAATTAATTTTGATTCCCTTATAAAACTTATGCCTTTGCCAATATTGTTAATACATTGCTTTACCTAGATGAATAGCCAAAAATAAAATGTTATGTTTCACCCTCAGATGAAAAATTCTCTCAAGCAAGTCTTGTCTTGCTACCACGAATATTAATTATACATAAGGAGATCCTTTTAGGAATCTACATCTAGTATTGACGGTTGGAACCGTTACAAAATGTTGTAGTACCTACAATATTTTCTATTCAGTTTAAAGTACTCAATATAAACGTTAGTCACATTATATACGTTATTTGTGAACCGCAAAAGAATTTTATAGTTATTATTGTTCGTAATCAGGTTTGGCCCAAGTCTGATTTTTATTCGCACGCTACGGCTTATAACTTATTACCACTTTGCTGCGTCAATTTACAACAGGCATAAAAACACAATCAAAACACGTCTTAAACTGTTTATCATAAGGTCTACAGCGAGAGCACGTCAAAGTGCACTATTTGTTTATAAATACAACTATATTTACGTGAATGGAACCCCACGCCTACGGGCGGTAACCAGAGACGGAACTGCATTTTCTTACTATTTTAGGAATGTTTTTGTTTGAACACGTACTCCCAGGGTGGGGAATTAAGGTGGGGAACTCAAGAATTACGCATTTCTTTTTAGTGTATATGGACGAATGGTTTAAAAATAAAAACAAGGGTTTTTGTATAGAGGACATAATCAATGTGTCATTACTCTCATCGTTACATAAATCTATGAATAAAAATACCGTAACCACATTAAATCCACCCTTGTACAAGTTAAGTGCCGTAACCAGCCCTTTCAAAATCCACTGTTGGACATGGGGCTCCTCGTACACATTGTCTTGTGTATGATCGATGTAAACGGCACACTGTCCGAGCGGGATGGCGAGTCCACTATTTTAGCGGTGGTGTAGTTTCTAAGGGTTTCTGGTAGTGGCTTTGTTAACCCTTAGTGGCCTTTTACAACACCCACCGGAAGAGTTGAAGTTGTGATATAGTTACAACACGCAGCCATAATAGAATTAAATTACGATTTTTTTTTAAAATCAAAATCGTTTGTATACCGTTACTTAGCTATATGATTACATACTTGATTAATTTATCAATTTTTACGAGTTTATAAACGTTATAATAAACATTAGATAATATTATCCAATGTTTATAAACTATTCTGGGTAATGATTGACGTAAGTGACCTGTTTGCACAACATGCAGGGGCTTCCCTAAAAAACCTGATTAGTTTACCTTCGAATTATAAAATAATATAATTATAAATTATAATTATAAAAATTATATGAGGAGAAAATCAATTTTACTCACTCTAGGTATAGCTTACGAGTATAGGTATAGGACCAGCGCAACATCCGGAACGAAAACGAAAACCTCACCACCAAAGCCATAGGCTATGTGCAATACCACTGTTATTCCGATATCATTTCAAACCTCACTCGTATATCCAAGAACAGTGTCAACCGCATCGCAACCACAATCGTCGAAAGCGAAGATATGTGCCTTGCGGTAGGTACACCTAGATACCGCGCACACTGCGGCACTTCGCGGTCGACCAGGAAAAAGTAGGAAATCCCCTGCGGTTGCAGACATTACCTAGTTCTCTGAGACCGATACCCGTTGGGAAATTAGATTCGGTTTCTCACGTTTTTTGCTGATTATTTTTAGAAGCCATCGAGGTTTTATAATAGCTTTAATATAAGTCATAACACTTTAACTCTTTCAACTCGTTTAACCCTTTACTCCTTAACCCGTTTTTATTTTATAGAAGGTGGCAGACGAGTGGGCAGTCCACCCGGTGGTAAGTGGGTACTGTTGTCCGTCGACATCGGCGATACAGGCCAATATTAGTTGAATGACAAACGTTGGCACGCCCATGGATGCGGCAGTAGTGATAATTGAAAAAATAGAAATTCAATGGTACGAGCCAGAATTCAATTTCAAGACTTCAGAGATGTAAATCAGGACATTCTTTGAAGAAGACAAAAAAGACTTTCTTTGAAATACTTTGAAAACTCTCTAATTAAATTAATTGTTCTGCAATTAAACAATAAATAATACGCAAGTAACAAAGAATAACAAGTTTAAATTATACGAGAATTCAACAAACAATTCTAGTTAAAATGTACATCTCAAAAGAGAATCGTTTTCAATCGCCAACGTCCTGAAGACATCTTCCGGGGTCGATGCTCTATCCTTCCTTTCTGTCTTGCGGTGTGCTAATCCATTCCTTATATTACTTTGTACTTATCTCTCCATTCTATTGTATTCTTCTTATGGAATACATCGTGATAAATAGGACCATTAAATTCGAACATTGTCCGTAGCAACTGCTTGTCTTCTCTAAATAGAATGAAAAGAAACTAAAATGTTGGTAGGTACAAAATTATCCTTTTCGAAGTCGGCATATGGACGATATCGTCTGTCACAGCCCTGTAGACACTGAAACGTGATATTGTCCTGTATCATACCTTACAACTAACTACGTGCTCAAAAATCAAAAGAACCCTAAATTTAACTGAATTATAGTTTACTTAAAAAAACTTTCAACGCTAACATAAAAAAGGGTAAACAACGATTTTGCTCATTTGTAGTACCAGAAGTTTATAAATTGTAAGAGCAGTTTGATTAATTAAAGAATTAAAAGAGCTTTAAAAATAATTCTAAAGTTATATAAGATATTGTGCACAACATCAGCACCAAACACACTGTTTCGATTTTAGAACGTTGATATATTTCCTTTACATATATAATTCTATGAAACGATTATCTGTAAAACGATTATTGTGTACCGAGAATGCCATCCTCTTTTAACGATTTGCTATTTCTAAGATAGATGTGATAAGCAGCAACTAATCTGACAAATGATCTTTAACGTCTTTAGACTGGACTCTAGGACTTCAGAATATTTAAATTGAGTACTAGGAGTATAATTACCTAGTTGGATAACTAAGAGGAGTTCTAGCAATTCTAACCAGTTGTTATCAGATAACTATTTCACTCAAACCTTATTAATCTCTAAAAATGGTGAAGGACGACAGTAAGGAGCAGACCCAAGTTTAAGTCACTTGTCGTCTGCTAAGTAGTTTATAAACTGCGAGAGCAACAGAAGAGGTTTGTGGGCACAGTTCCAGAGCAGACGAGCAATCATCCAATTAAGGCGAACCGGGAGCAACGCACTGCACCGCCATTGGGATCGTTAAGTCCCCCGGGATAATCGTCTGGACTCCTTATAGGCTGATGTTGTAGATTGCTTTGTCGTCTTCACACCCAACTTCAAATTGCCTTTAAGGTACCTGTGTTGTTCAACGTTATGAGAATGCCAAAAGTATCTACGACCGAAAAGAGTAGCTTAAAATAAGATCATATTAAGAACGACTTAAAGTAGCTTACTCGTTTACCCTTTTGATTAAATATTCATTTTGACTTAATCTACCATTTCCACTTTAATAGACCTTAACATAAGATTAAATTGCAATTGTAATCGGAATCCAGAATTCCTAAAATTCCAGGGTACTCTAGACATTTTGGTCAGGCGGGTTTTGAGACATTATCTCCACCTCATTAAGGACAATAATAACAAAACCTGTAATGAATTCATGAATGGAACGTAGGAACAGTGAGATGAATGCGGCGAGTTACCACGAAGGTCTCGATCACCAAACATAAGAGTAAACGGTGGCCATATTCACTGCTTCACCCCATATTGCTTCACGCACACAAACACACCAATGACACAAGGCCAATGTCTAAATGGAGGAAGCTAATCTGATAATGTGCTTGATTAAAATGTGCACGAACATTACTTTGTGATATCAGGTTTAAAGAGAAAACACATTATTCTGACTATTCAGATGACTGAAAATTCACTGGAATGTAATTGTATTGGACGCATCAAAGCATTTCGATAATAAATTACAATGATTCAGTTACATACAGTGTATAATCCGTAATAATGGGTTTAGTTCTTTATTTTTAGGCCGGGAATAATTTATATTTATAATCGCGTGTCTGTACTTATAAGGTATCTTTGGAAAGTGTTGTTGAGCTGTTACATATTGACTATGTCGCTACATATAATCTAATCCGTGCCACCAGGACAGGCCCTTTTCCTCAAACTATTAGAGACACATTGATAGCGTGGTTTATGAGTTTCGCTACTGTTTTCTTGTTTTTCTGTCACCAAGCCTGTCTTAATTTGCGTCAATGGACGATTTTCTTGCGCCCGCTCAACTTGACCTATTCGTAGGTGCGCGTGGGCCGTGTACCTACATTTTAACATAGGTTAAAGTATGTACTTTGTAGGACAATTGATGTTTTATATCGTCTCGTGATAAGTTCACGGCGAGAGATTACGAAATACTTTTGACCATAAGTGGATTAAACATATTAAATGTTGTGGAAATATAATCTTAAGTTGGATCTAAAGTGTCTATGCCCTGTAATGAGTCCAGAGAAAATTTTCATTCTATTTTATGTTGCGTGTACGCAGGCGATGTTCTTTAAGTATTGCCGTTTTCTGTACTCTTTTCTTCTCTACCTTAGAATATCTCAGAACTACTCAGATCCAACTTTGATGCCAGTATTAAAATAACCATTGAAAAACGATTTTTCAGTTTTCCAATTTCAAATCCGCCTTCAAATCAAATCAAATCAATTACTTTGCAAGAGCATAGGTAAAATCATTATAGATGTAACAATACAGGTACTTTCCATTATATCCTGCTTTAACAGGCGTGCAAAATTTAATTTCATATATAATTTTTAAAAAATCAGTGTAGAGTAAAGACAATCTTAATCATTACTTAAATGTTGCATCCACTATTTATTAATTCCCTTTAATAAATTCATCAATCTTATTAGACATTTAGACTTAAGCCATGTCGACAATCTTTTTTTAAATAATGTCAAATTAAGTTTTTTAATTAAAGGAGTATTATTAAAAGAAATGAAATTTTGTTAGAGTGAGCTGTTTATAACTATTTTTATATAGCCTCGGATTAATTAAACGGCAAGCCATTAGCACTTTAAAAAAGGTTTTAATTTTGCGAGCGCTTTGAAATATCCATTTAGTTGAAATATCCCGTAGTTGACACATATTATATAATATAACCAATAATAATATTTAAAGAAGTATCTTGATATAATTTGTTAACAAAAAACAGACCTCTTTTATGTACGAGTACAATCGAAAATTTAAGGGGAATTTTGGTTTTAAACTGGTTTATTTACGAGTAGATCTACAAAGATATTACGTGAAAAACAGTCAATTTTATAGATTTAACGTACGATATCAATCAGTACGTTATTTTGTACCGACTTTATTAAAATTTATTATCAATCAACTAATCCAATCAAATTACTTTTGAAACAGAATAGAGACAGCAAACCGCAAGCCGTATTGAAGTTTTATGTCTTCCCGTCCCCAGGGTAAACTGCGGGCTTCTGCTCTATGGCTCGCGTGCCGTTACCTATCAACTAACCACAAGCTGAATTTAACTTTATAATCCACAAATACGGCTTAAATTCGTTTAATAGGGCCCAATGTGTCATGCAAAATATTGTCCCAATTTGGCGTAATCGATTTCCGTGTTATTGTGCCTTCGGGGAGCGGTGCCGGCCCGTCCCAACCGCATCGCACCGCACCTGACAGTACCCGCCATTACATTGTGTTTGCACTGAGTAGCGGAAGCGAGGAATACCGCAACGTGTTATGTGACACTTTCTGACATGTCACGGATAAGCACAGGAATATTCAAAATGAGGAATCAACTGAGGTTTATATTTCGTTATTAAATTTCTTTATTATTATTATTTTTACGATTTTTTTGGTTTTTAATGTATTTTATTCCTATAAATTTTAACAGCCATTATAAGGGGCCATGAACTGAGAAATTTTAATTTTAACTGTAGTTAGAATAATAGAACAAGTGGATCCAATCCACTTGAAGTGACTGGTCCACTCACCCACTATTGGGGGACATGCAAACAGCAGTTCTATTTATCTTATTATCGAATGGTAATGTTCCTATAATCGTCCTGTTCTGGCAATAGTTTAAAAGTCGTTTTGTTCATCTGTCTTACCCGACGACAACTTTTTTTTAGCATCATGTTATGTTTCTGTAATTAATCTATATGTATGTATATGTACATGTTGTATGAAATATCTCCTTTTATCTATGTATTCTATTTTAGAATATAGTTAGGTTAATAAATATATCGTTATACATTGTTTATTTATTATTATATGTTACTTATAACTCAAAAAAGTTATATATATTAACTAATATGGATTCAATACAATTAATTATTGACTAAATGCAGCTGACTCAACGGGCATCAGTTTCATTAGAGGCCCCATCAGCATATCAGCGTTTCTCCTCGATTGGGGAAGCAATATGGCGAGTCTAGGACCGCATTGTTTGTTCCGCAGCATGTTCACACTTTTTGTACTACATTATCATTTTATGTATACTCTGTTAATTTCGTGTGCGGTCTGCGGTGACAAATAAATTTCTTTTCTTTTTTTCTTTCTTTCTTGTACGCCTCATGGCAGAACTAATGCGGTCACAAATGAATTGATTTGAATTTATAGAAGAGATAACTGACACCTGATGGTAAGTGATTCCCACGTCCCATGAGCACCTGAAACAACAGGAAAGATGCGAGTGCGCTGCCTAACTTGCAGAATCTAGTTCGCAACTCTCTCGAGGAGTCCCATAACGTGGCTTAGTGGAAATAACCTCATTTAGTAAAGTATTCGGGTTTACAGTATGTACCTATGTATAGTGTTTCAAAGACCGCGCTTTCTTTTAAAAATACCACACGCCACAGAACAAAATATTGTAATAACTGCAACATTGGAGTTTCCGCTTTCACTTTTCGGTCCGCGATCACTGGAGCCACCCTCTTATTGCCTCTGTACCTACATGTAAACAAGCGCAGCAACAACAAATAACCAACAATACATTATTCATGAGAATTTATTCGATCTTCACTGGAACCTGATTGAAAATACGGTTTTTTATTTACTTAAAGCTCTTTTCGAAATGGAAATTAATTTAAAAACTTGTTCAAGTGTCCAAGAATGACTTTATGAATACCTTTGACAAGATTTAATTTTAATTTTCAGAAGTTCCAACAACAGGTTTCATTTTCACGATAGCCATTCCATACCATTAGCCTGTGTCTCTCCACTGTTACATATAATCCTCTTCCAAGAAACGCCACCCGACACGGTCTTTACCTCTTCTCATCCAGCCACTACCATTCGACTTTCTTCAAGTCGTCAGTCCATCTCGCCAAAGGGCGTCCAATGCTACGTTATCAGTCTGGGTAGCTACGCTTGCGCTGGGTAGACGTCGGTTATCAGTTCTGCGGCATATACGAGTATAGCCCGCCCACTGCTCCTTCAGCTTACTGATTCGTTGACGTATGTCGGCAATATTAGTTCATCGTCAAATTTTTTAAAGCATAGTTCTTATCACGTAAATCAAATAGTCATATCTAAAATGAAACTTCTTTACAATATTGTAATTGTGTATGTATTTACTGCACAGATTAACTCATACTTGACGTAGCGTGAAGAAAGATTTCGTAATTATCTGCGAAAAAATATTAAACATGCAAACAACAATAAACAAGACTGAAAACTAACTTTCTGCTCTGTTTAATCTCTTCGTACGGCAACGCAGCACTGGTTAGTACCACACAACTAATTGGCACTAATTTATCGGCTAACATCGCAATATTAGCCAATAAAGTCTGTTACCAAAGAATAATTTATCCTGTTAATCTTAATAGGATATATTTTTAATAATTTTCCATATATTTCTACGTAAAATGACTTATACGAGTATATTTATGTCGTTGCAACTTCCTGTAAAATATGTATATATGTTACCAAAATAACGCAAAACCAGAAACATCTCAACCAATTTAAAAAATACAAAATCGTTCTATGTTAGAGTAAGGAATAAATTAAGAATTACAAACATGTAAGGTTTTGTTTCCTGTTTAAAAGTTAGTTTTTTATATTCTAAATCGGGTCTGAATGTGTATAATAAAGGTATTAGTTTACCTTTTATTCCTACGACCGACGTATCAAACTCGACAAAGTTGGAACTGTATTGAGAAAATTCTCCATTAACGACTGTATATACTCCATCCTCCAAATTAGCGTTCAGACCCGATTTAGAATATAAAATGTGTACAAAACGAAATGTTTACGAAAGTTTAAAAAGTTATAAAAGCTCGTAGTGCTCGTTACTCGGACCGGGCGCCGGGCCGGGCGGTGCGCGCGACGCGGCTCGATCGACGCGCATAGAATTATAGATATACTAGAATTGTATTATTATAAATCATTAAAAATAGCCTATTTTAGAAACTAATAGATTAAGATTGTTAACTCTCGATACTGAACAACCTATTTTCACCGTTTGCGTTATTTCAGTGAGACGTTGTATATTTACAGATAGATTGCGTGATAGCCCGATAACGTAGACTTATAATTTAAAACGTAATGCTAACCATTAATTTCTATACCTTTTGTAAATCTTGAACATTTTTATGAGGCTAGCTCGTGTCAATGGGTAAATGCTAGCACTAATTTTAGTGCTTCAAAATTATAGAGACTTCAGTTCTGAATAAAGTTTTGATCTACATTCAAACGCAAATTGATGTATCTTTAAAGTTTTATTAGTTCCAAACGATTATTTAAATAATAAACTGATTACTTTGAATCACGAACTTAACTGTACTTTGTAATTAACAATACGTAGGAGTATGTATGTAGTATAGCTAGTAAGTACTTATATTTTGAACAAATCCGTGACATGGAAGCGTGGACACGCGTAGTCGTATACAATGCACGACGCGACATTACGGAGCGATGATCAAAGGACCGATTCAATTCAAGTGTATGCTTGTGGACAAGCAAAAGGAATTGTATAAAAGTTGAAAACAAAACTTGATAAAGATTCAATGCTAGTCGTCCGGCAGCTAGGTGGATCAAAAGTCGATGACGTATAGAAGACTGTAGAGGTTCATGGTAGAGAAGAAAACTGAGGATATTAAAGCCTTACCATAGATGAAAAGCCTATTATGTTTAATAAAAAGATATTTTCGTTATTATTCAATTATTCAAACAAGAGCTTATCTAGTTCCACGCCAATACATCCCTACTACATCCACAAAGGAACACTTTGTATTTCTTTTATGTATTCTCATATTATTATACGGAGCGATGCGACGAGCCCTTTCAGTACCCACTACTGGACTCACGCACATTGTCTCGTGTATAAGGGTTGTAAGGCCTTAAAATACCACACTGGTGAAATGGATTGGCAAGTCACTTCTTTTAGAGGTCATGACTTGTTGTAGCCGCTTTGTTATCGCTTTGTTATTATATTTTCCAAATAGCAAGAAAGTTTCTGTACTTAACGAAATCATTTAGAAACATATCAATCTTCTATATATAACACTAGCGACCCGCCCTCGCTTCGCTTCGGTTTATAAGAGTTTTTTTATATATAATATATAGCCTATGTCCATTTGGAATAATGTACCTTTGAAATGGGGAAATATTTTTTCAAATAGGTGCGGCGGTTCCGGACATTACCCTGAACATACACACAAACTCAGAAAATTCGCACTCTCTCTTTATTGTATTATTATAGATATGTGAGATTACCATACCATTACTCCATGTCTCTCCTCTACTGGATATAGTCGTCTCTCAGTGACCGTCACTGTGTACTATGGTGAGTTTTAGATAATACGAAAGTATTCTGGGAACAGCTAAACATTTCTTAAACCCCTCATTATACGGAAAGACATACTCGTAGGTATCACAGAGTACTATATCTTCAGTATATATAAGCTTAGGTATATCAGACCTTACTATACGTTCTGGTACCTCACGTACGAAGTGTCACGAGTCCTAGGTACATATATGGACGGGCTGTGATCTAGCCGCGACTCCCGTTTTTTGCTCGTCGTGGGGTTCAAGGTTTGATTACCATAAACAGAGCCGGATCTGAAGAGCCACATGATGATGCGATATAGTCGGCTCCCATGGTGATAAGGTCGTCTGGCAGAATTTTATGTTTTGTGGTTCTGCATATAAATTAGGCCAAAAATGTCAGCGAAAAAGTCAAATGAAGTAGAAAATTTTCGAAAAAACTCTCAAAAACAAACAATAAAGTTTCATAAGCTCTTCTTGAATAATAAAAATAGAAAGTCCGTCAATAAATAACATCTTGTATAGTGACTTACATTTGGGAGCTCCCGAGTTTCAATCCTGACCAGTTTCAGTAGTACGTTTCTACTTAGAATGGATTTTTCAATGAATACCAGCTCAGCCGGGAGCCGTGAAGTCATCGTGAATAAACTCTCTTGTCCGAGAATTTGGAAATAAATTAGGGCTTGTGTAACATTCACCAATCCGTATGGGCTCGCATGAAAGATTATTGCCCGAACCCCTCCGTACAAAACGAGACTTCTACTTTGCAGTGGGACGTTATAGGCTAATATCGACCTCATATTGAGATACTTAGATTTTGTAAATTAGCACTCAAAGAATAGATTTTATGGGTTATCAGCTCATCAATCATCATCATCACATAATCTATTTTGGCATCTAAACGGACCATAGATAACGCCCTTGTATTTAATATCGATACCTCAGTTGAAGTATATAATTGTTTAAAAGTGGAAAAAGTTAAAATTAATGATCTAAAAAGTAGAGCATTCAACACTTCGTGAGTTTCATTCAAGTTAAAACCATGTAATTATTGACTTTGATATTTTATTACTAAATATAGTATAAGCTGCGCAAGCGGCTCGATTTAAATTACCACCTGTCATTGTTAATGTTTCAAGTCAAAAATATCGGCAGCCTTTGTATCTTAATTGCGTACTGTCAAAGCGACCTTCGTCAGTCTTCATTAGTTGTCTTTTTAACGAACCAGACACAATATAGCCCTTGTCCGACATGCAAATGAGTTTCGCTCTCAGAAAATTGGTTTCCAAGTATTCCAAAGATTCTTTTATCCACTCGAAGGTCGGAGCCGTGATATGTGGAACAACAGGGGCCATTAACAAACTCATTACGAGCAGTGATGTCACTGTCACAAAAACTAATACATCGATATCGTTTTTGTCATGTACTGGTACCACTTTTTTTTACCGATTCTCAATCAGCGCAACAAAGGGGATATAGTTTTCTTCTTCAAATATAAATTCATCTAATTTAAGGGTACATACAGTATAGTACCCAATAATTCAGTATATGCACTAAAATATGAGAATTTTGTATTTTACTACTGATTTTATAATTTTTTGTGAAGAATTTTATTTTTACGTCCGCGGTTTCTACAAAATTTCTCTCTTGTTTCAGGGTGGTTGGCTTCACGATGGCGTACTACCACTGCGGTCCTACGGCCACAATCGGGAATCGAACTTCTTGGGGACCGGTGTCATCCCCAGGCTCAGTAGACCCAAAAACATTCGAGAGGCCGCTTAGTGGCAACTTCGATAGGATTTTTAATTCCTTCGAGAGAACTAACGCGTTTGAGTACGTAAGAAGCAGTTTCGAAGGAGGCAAAGAGGAAGTGGAAAGACATGTCGGTCATGGAGATATAGTGGTTAACCGGAAGATGAGTAGTAGTTTCGAACGCGCGGACTGCGCTCTGGCCGCACAGACACCGTGTTCTGAAGATGAGGACTATTACCGGGAGAAGATTCTGTACTCGCAGGCGAGACAGCTGTTCCCGTTGCAGGAGGACCTGGCTGACTGGATCAACAAAACTATAGGTAAGATCCTTTTATTTATGAAATAAGGATAGATGACAAAAAGGTCCCCAATGGTAATGGCGCTAATACTATTAACATGCAACTCTGACGTACACAATTGATAGCGGGTTGTGAATGTTCTAACGACATTTGGTATTAGTTTGATGAGAATTACGGACCGGATATGGCCTCGTAACTAATGTCATCTGGAAGAAACTGGATAAGTTTAAAAGGTAAAAAAATAATATGTATAAATTATGTTTACATGGAAAACTAAACATTAATAAAACAATATATGTATACAAAGAAATGAAAAAGATAGTATGTTTTAAATTGCAGAGAAGAGTTAAAGGAAAGCAAGCAGATAACATAATATATGAATGAAATATTAGTGACGGGAAAATCGGAAAAATGAATTACAGCAAATTTCTTAGTGCGGTATGTTTAGAACAAAATAAATCAGTCTTATAATTGCATTTGCATCATAACATGACGCATGAATTGTGAAGTTTCATGTGTAAAAGGATTAGATTTTCTTCGATAAAATTATTTATTTTTAGAGGGGGAGAGTGCACGCTGCATTCCAACAGCCGCTGGGCGCGCTCGACTGGCCACGTTACCCCTCTCTCACAGAAGACTACCTTTGAAATATACTGTATTTCCCACTTTATCTTATTTCCCTAATGTACGTACGTGTTTCTGTAGTGAGTGAGATATGCCAGAGCCCAATCCCATACAATCCCTCCCCATTTACCCAACCCTTTCTCCAAATCCATTCCTATATCTCCAAAGGTAGGCAGCGCAGCCGGGGGCGTGCCAACGTTTGTCATTTTGGACTAATGTTGGCATGTATTGCGGATGTCTATGGGCGACAGTATCCACTTACCATCAGGTGGACTGTATGCTCGTCTGCCGCCTTTGCACATAAAAAAAAAGGTGACATGTGATTATAGATAGTTTAAGTATATTCACATATTATCTAGGAGTGAAGGCGAGTTAATATATTCAATTGCTATCGACTAATACATAGATATTAGACATGAAAGCTAGAAACGGGAAGAAACAATTTAATAAAACACGCGTGTTGGATGTTTGGAGTATATCCGGCATCGGAGCTAGTGCTAATGACAGTTGTTTACTGCCTAACTGACAATATGATTACCTACCCATAAGAACAACCAATATAGTCTTTGCCTGGTGTACTAAACGTTTTACTGTTGGCATAAGAATTAATTATAATTATTATATGTAAAACATGTCGTAATTCATTTAGTTCATAATTTCAATATGTTAATCACCATCGCCCTGCTGACAACTAAGTCTTCCATTGAAATATTGTTTGGAAAGAAGTAATTTAGTACAGACTATACATTTATACGGAGATAGATTTTTTTTATCGTAATTTCATACTGTTTCTTCATGACTTCTTTTTACAATTAGAAAGAAAGAAGAATGAAAGAAAGAAAATAGATTTATTCGTTGTCACAACACCACAGTTACGAGTACACACGTACAGTAATACATTAACTATAGATATATCTAAGTATATTGTGTCGCGACAACAAAATGGATCTGGCTTAGATAAAAGACTGCAGATATTCCACAGCACTGATATTGGGTTTGGTACCCATAGGATATTTGTTTCGCACAGCTACGAAGTTCTTTATAAGTATTGACATAACAAAAATCAAAGCGAATTGTAACAATACTATCATTACAAGTTGTTCTATCATAGCTCCATATATCTAATGTTAATATTGTTTCTGGGACGACACGCCTCACGCCACGCGGGCGGGACACCAATCAATGGATCACCAGATTTTCCACAAACCTTGTTTGTTATAACTTATGAGTAAATACGCCTTAATTCAAATTTAAAATGTGATGTGACAAATCGTGTTGCACTTATTTTTTTTTACAATTTGGCGTGGGCGTGGCGTGCGTTATCGCTTCATTACGATATGTCAGTAAGTACCTAATGCCGAGTACGGAGCTGAAATCACTGCACCTATTTTAATGAATGATAAGTACTATAAAATATTCTTAAATACGAGTAGTCTACTAGATCAAATTCTATTAAAATTTATCCACTACTTGCTAGTTCAAAATCGTAATAAAATCTGTCTACAACTTCCTGGATTAAGTTCAGTGCCGGCTTTACCTATGGTGCAGTGTGCGGCGCACACGGGCGTAGGGTCTTAGGGGGCGCCGAGCGCCGCCCGCGACGCCTCCAAAGAGCCTGCTAGAGGGCGCCAGGGTATTGATTGCACCCGGGCGCTACATGGGCTAGAGCCGGCTCTGATCAAGTTCTACTAAAATCTATCTTCTACTAGATCAATTTCCATTAAAATCTGTCTAAAGAATTCTTACTTCGTTAATATTGTTATAAATGCGAAAATTGTTTGTTTCTTATCAAATAACTTTGCCAGAAATCAACTCATCGCTACCAAATTTGGCTTAACCATAGTTGAGGCGACAAATTCCCGAGTGCAACAGCTAGTATGTTATTAGCAAACAACTATTTTTTAGACGGAAATGTATACAATACAGGGTTTGATACAACAGCTAATTTGGAGCAAAAAATGCCAAAATACATCGTCAGTTATGTATTATCATTCTAAATTGCATATCACCTTTTTGTAGTATTTCTTTACTCATTCCTACGCGAGCACGTGATTAATTGTGGTATTTATAGTATGGATGAGTGTACATTTGAAATTGAAAACGATTTCTTTTAGCAAATTTTCACAGAAAACGTCAGGAATGCATTGGGCACGAAAATAAGAAGCGAGGCGATAAATGTTTCATTTGATTTTTAACTAGTCTCTGCCGATGACTTCGTCCGTTAAATTCTTATGTAAAACTTTATGTAAACTTCTCAAATGTTTCTACCCCGAAATACTTATGATTTTTAGTCCAAATTTTACACCAAGAATTAATGGTTTTATATTGGAATTTTAAAATACTCCACAAAACAAATACACAGAAACTATTTGTTCATAAATCACGGGAAAATTCTTTTATCATATTCTGCAGAATACTGCGACATATGAACAGACTAATTTTCTAAAAATTGTTGTTCCAACTATGTAGAAAGAAATACTGTTCAATATACAGTCTCTTTACGATTATTATTACGTATATAATACAAATGTACCTGTTACAAATTCGACAATCGATAGATAGTTAGATATAATTTAATACATAACATACAAAATAACACAAAATACAAGTAGGTAAAAGTATAACCGGCGGCCTTGTCGCTAAAGCGATTTCCTCCAGGCAACCTTTGCGTGGTAAGAAGTCTGACGAATGGTGGAATAAAGAAATAATAAAGACAAAATAAATAATCGTGAAATAATATTAGAGAAATTATGATGTGTGGACGTCAAACGTGTATCTTGAGAAAACATGCGAGATAGAATGGGAAATGGTGATGTCGTGACAGTGAATGTCGAGTTTAGATAAGATAATAGCACCTTCGGGGCGGTTAAAGGTTCAAACGTAGAAGAAATTTTCACAAAGCAGTGCTAAGATCATATTTTTTTCGTTAACATGATTAGAATTACTTTCAAAATTTTTTTTTTTTTTTTATGTAAACTATGTAATATGTAATTTTTTTATGTAAACTTTTTTTATGTAAAAAAAAAAAAAACAATATACAAGATAGCAGTCTTTTAAGAACATACCAATAACAATTTGTGCTTAAATTATAATATCTATATAATTAAAAAATTAAAAATGTAAACGTTCGTTTGTTCAAGACCTTAAAGCTTCGAAAGTCCTTCACCGATTGCTTTGAAGTTTTGTCACAACGTTGCAATCGAATACGCGCATATTTATACCTATTACAGGGTAAAAATATGCTTTTTACCCAAAAACAAGTAACAACAGGGTAAGCGCCATCTGTTGGGCAGCCACAGCAATGCGTGACCGGGCACAACTAGTTGAAAATAATTATATTAATTGAAACTAATATAAACTAACTAAAGTATTGTATATTTAATAAAGATTGGAACTTAGTGGCAAGATAATCAGTATTCAAACAGCATTACCACAATATTTAATTAAAAGCCTAAAATGCTTACTCGTATTCCACTCGAATCCAATTTGTCCAAAATGTAAACAGAGATGGTGGCCTGAGATAACCAAAATTTAAATGAAATAATGAGGTGATAATTGTTTACATAAAATTTCCATAATTTGATACACGGAGGCTGCAAGTTTGCCTTAGATTTAAATCTAAATGTTGAGATATTTCATTGATTTGGTTTTGTTTTCGGCAAATTGTATTGGAGCGGTATATACATAAATGTTTTTGCACATTGATACGGTGCTGATTAAATGGATTATTGGCCATGCCAATTTTCCACGACGGACCTAATCAACTGTAAAATGAAACTGATTCTATTAACCAGAAGCTGACATAATATTATCTATTGCTATAATTTTATTAATATTGAAATTACATCATACTTAAGTAAACGGTAAAAGATGCAACGTGAAATACGGTTAGAGATTGCAACCTCGCGATCCTCCTCGATCCTCGCATCGCGGAATCCCGCCACTCTTTGATTTATGACTAGATTACAACCAACAAGATTAGAGGCAGAAAGCTTCTTCTCGGGCCCTGGTATTACGTCTCTGGTGAGACAAGAAACACGTTCGTGTCATTCTTTTAAGAGTTTGCGAGATCCGCGCGGATGCCGCGGGAGTGACTCCAATCCCCAAAATCCCACGGGATTGAAAACATTGCGGGATTGCAATCCCTAAATACAGTGTCCAATATGTTCCTGCCTTAAAAAGCGTGCAAAAGATTTTTTTCGCCAAATTTATACTAAATACCATTAGGCCAATATTACAATTAGGTACCTACTTACAAGATTATAAGACATTAGAATTGTTAAATGCCATGAATTGATAACTTATCCATGACGTATTCACATTATGATTAAATATATCATAAATTGTGTAATATGGTTTCTCTAATAACAATTATTTTCTTAGACGTTTTTTTGGGAAAATTGTTTTCAAAATGTTCCAAGGTTGCTAGATACCTCTCAGATTTACTCGTACAGTATCGATTGAACAATAGAATATTGATAGAATAGAAATAGAAAGTTCTTGATTAGAATTTATTCGGTATCCCGTTGTGTCGACACCCGACACTCGTAAATCTTGCAAATTCGCACGTGTGGAAGGAACTTTGCGGCACTTCGCATCGTAAATATTGCGCGGAGGAGAACTAGGGTTGCCGCATTGAGTTTGTTTCAATAACACCATAAGTAGTATTTGTGTAACTTCAATATCCGTTGTATCATCCATCGTATCATTTGGCCGACATTTTATTGACACTTCATATGCCATTTTCAGTTATAGAGTCCGTCAGATGCTTCATTTTTCAGATTTTTATAATAATATTTTTTGTTACCCCGATCCCGCAGAACTTCCTTGATTCGATGTACATAAACTTGATCACTTTCTCGATATCCCACTGCTTTTGGCCGATTACAGATGAATACACGGAAACATCTTCGAACGGGCAAAAACCTTTGATCGGCTTGTATCCGTATATGTATCAGGCAGAGTATCTCATAACTGCGTATCAAACAAAGCATGTCCATACTTATTAACAGAACGTGGATCAACGATACGACAATATCCGGACACGGCTTTATTTGTTATTTTTTTAATTATATAAAAGTTTGATAATGACCGAGATTATACCCATACATCGCAGTTCTATTTTAAGCATTATCTGTTCGGACGCAGAGCGATTTTAAACCCCCTGCGAGAATACTTGTGTCACGTTTCACTTTATTTGTACACTCAATTATTTTGGTAATTCGTATTGAACCCTAAGTGATACGGAACGGCGTAGGTGGCTGTCTGTGACAAACCACAGAGTAATAAAGCATTCGTGATAATAACGTTTTCACCTCACATTGGTCCTTCGTTCCCGGACGTTATTACGAGTATAATGCTCATTACAAAAGCCGTGGCTCCTATGATATCATATCTTAATACGAATAATTTAAGGTAGTACCTATTGTAGGTACATCTTATCGGGTAGAGCTATAGAAGAACGTTTAGAATTGTGGAACATCTTATATACTTTACCTGTAGCCATGAAATGGATGATTTGATTTTTAAGTTTTAAAATAAATATAGGAAAATAGGAAATATATATGCGGTATATTTTTTTATAGACAAGCGGACGGACGAACACGTGGTCCCACGTGATGGTAAGTGTTACCGCCGCCCATGTACACCTGAAACACCAGGGTGTATGCGGGCGCGCCGCCGACCTTGCAAAATCCTATTCACAGCTTTCTTGAAGAACCCCATATTGTAGCTTAATGGAAAGACCTCTTGAGGCAATTCGTTCCACAGACTACGAGTTCGCGGTATAAAATATTTTTTGGACCGAACATTGCGCGACACCTCCGTATCGAGGAAATGCGGATGGATCGCAGTTCTGTGACGGGAAACCCGTAGAAACCCGTAGTTGTAGAAACCCGAGGTGGGAATTATATTAAACAATTCTTCAGAGCATTCCCCATTGTACAGGCTGTATTTAAGAAAACAAATAAATGGTCATTATAAAATATACTTAAGCGCGGTATTTAGATATTGTTAGAACGTTATATTATTATTGAAATAAAGACCGATACGGGTGAAAAATATTTTCATAATGTTAAGAATTTGTAAAGATAGCCATATTACGGGTATGGGCCATTTTGACAGCTAATTACATCTACAAAAATTGAGTTATAGTATTTCTCTCAATAGAACCTATTTGACATTATTAGATAAATATTTTTCAGAAAAAAAAAACAAGCCTAAATATTATGTGAAATTTGGAATAAAAAAATGTGTAAGTTCATTAACTTAGTACTGATCATTAACTTCGTTCTTGTTACAATTTTAAAAACGATTGATTGATGATGGATTTGATGTGATATATTGATTGATGACACTATTGATAACATAATAAAAATTACCCACCTACTGAACAAAAGCATTAAAAAAATATCAACATTTTAAAAAAAAATAACAAAGCCTACTTATATTGTAAAATGTAAAAAATATGTAAAGATATGTAAAAAATAGTGCTCTAATCATGAACAAATGCACATTGTGTCTGAACATTTAGTATTTTAATTGTTTAACATTTGATTAATAGACGATTTATTGAGCGGGCCTTCTGCTTGTACGTGGTCAACGAATATATATCTATATAAATAAAAATTAAATGCTGTTCGTTGGTAAGTGCATCGCTTGAGAACTGCTGGACCGCTTTGGCTAATTTTTTTTAAAAATGTTCGTAATAGACCGAATAGGGTTTTTAGGGAAACAAAAATTGGAAAAGTTGCCCGGAAAATTGGGATATTCGGGAAAAGCTGAAAGTGCTTTTTTCGATGGGATTTTTGTATGAACTCAACACCATAACTCACGATTCGAATGATGGATATGCGTAATTCTTTTTTGTTATGTTCGTTATGCTCCTGGAAAGTTTTCAGGAAAAAAATTCCGGACAATTACAAACGAAAGTCGGAAAATTCTGACAAACTGCAAAAATCATAATTTTTGTATGCACTCCCGATCATAACTAACAAATTTATTGAAATTTGGACAGGAAAACGTCTGTCGGGTCAACTAGTATTTGAATAAAAGTCGAGTTAAAAATTAAATATAAATTAATATTAATTTTATCTATACTAATATATTGTATAAAGAAGTAAAATTGTGTGTTTGTATGTTGGGGGTAATCTCTGTAACTACTAAACCGATTTCAAAAATTATTTCACAAATAGGAACCTACATTAGCCGTGTCTAATATAGGCTATACATTTTTTTTAATTTTGAAAAAAAAAATTTGAAAAAGGAAAATTGTAAACTGAAGCGAAGCGGGGGGGGGGGGGGGGCTGGTCGCTGGTGAGAAATAAATTGGACATCTAATGATAATGTTGCCACAAACGTATATATATGTTCTTTGAAGGTTTTCCTTGGCCACATTTATATCTATGATTCATTGTATTGTGTGCCAAAAATACTTATGTAAATATAATGTTGCTATAATAGATATAGTGTATCTGTAGTACGAGTACGAACTACCGCTACTCACTCCCCAGACGGCGCGTCATGAATATTTAATGCCGTGCGAGTAACTGGCGAGGCCAAATTATTTCTATATAGCGTTAAGGTACGCATCAAGCTTTATTACACTGTTTGTATATCGACTCATCCGCAGAACAAAGTCCCATCTGCAAGATGCTAACTTTCAGACGAGCTCATTGAAGATGTAAACGTGTATTATCTTGCAAAACAGTGGGTCTGATTTTAACATGGGACGTTTTTGCTCTATGATCATATCGGACTCTGTTCTACGGAAGAGTCGATATATTGGTGATGATATCAACGTATAACGCCCTAATGCAGAGCACAGACCTCCCCTAGTAAATTATCAGAGAGTTTCGGGCCTTAATCCACCACGCGGACCTAGTGCGGTTTGGCGGATGAACATACTCCAGATTTTTATTTTTTTCTCGAGCTTGTGAATTTCTTTACAATGTTTTCCTCACCGGTGAGCTAGTGACAATTTTTAAAAAATCCGTATTTAAGTATAAACTCAGTGGTATGCGCCGAGGATTTGAACTCACGATCACACGAATGTGAGTCGAGTCTAGATACCACTAGACTATCACCGCTCTATTTGTAGATGTTACTAAATTATAAAACCAATAAGTTAAAGTTGAGTTAAAAAAATAATTATCTTTACAAAGGTTACAAAGGGAAACTAAAAAACTAACAATTCCAACTGTGGGTCATCATAATTTGATTGTGAAACCGCTACCGCTTATAATTTGCGCTTAGTCGCATCTGAAACATTCATTTATTGCTTTTGAATATGAAAACTCCATTAAACGGTTCCACATCCATTGCCTGTTTAATTGGCGACAATCATCCATACCCTTCCTTTTCACCGTTAGTGTAACGTAATTCAGGTCAAGTGGCCAAGTTGTTATCGCCGCATAAAATTAATTGTTTCAATCGGCAATAATTGATATTGCATAGTTATACAAAGTGTCTTACGGAATTGAGAGCCTTTGAAAAATTGTATACACGCACATTCAATGCATGAGAGGTTATTACTTTTTGTTCGGGTCTTTAGGAAGATAATTGGCGTCATACGAGTATGCTATAGATAGGTACTTAGTCGAGTTAATTACACGCGGGACCTAAAGTGTTTAATGATAAAAGCAAATATTATTGGATTAAAATTATAGCTAGATTTTATAAATGTAAAAAACTAATTTTAAATGCAATTAAATCCACGAGAGCGAAGCCGCGCTCAACAATTTGTCTTTCTATATAAATCTATATAATTCTATATAATCTTTACGGATAGCCTTTATAAATACTATCTTTACTCTATGACACATGACGAAATTCTATATAAGCGAAGGTAGGGTGTAACTATCAGTAATTCTGACCTCATTTCTTTATTTCAACAGCTATTTAGTATATTTATCTAGGCATAGTTAAATTGGCTATCTATGCAATATTGGCACAAACGGAATTTTCGTATTTTTTTATTTTATAATCAGTAGCCTTATCAATGTAATACAAGGCAATACACGTAATTAATATATACGGTCAACCAACTGGAATTGTAGACCAGTTTAGAACCTTGTCACAATAATAGCAGATTTCCCCAACCCTTTCTCCAAATCCATATTTACATCTTTAAAGGTAGGCAGTGCATCCGGGGGCGTGCCAACTCTTATCATTCTGGACTGATGTTGGCATGTATTGCGGATGTCTATGGGCGACAGTATCCACTTACCATCAGGAGGACTGTATGCTCCTCTTCTTCCTATAAAAAAACAGCGGGTGAATTTCTTTTATGTCCTATAAAATTTTCTTCGGGTGTTTGCCAAAATGGGTTATATTCGTTGCTGTAAAAAGGTTCTAGACTGGCCTACAACTCCAATTGGTTGACCGCACACGTCCCACCCACCCCATTCGCCCATGAAGTGTCCTCGTGGACCGAGCACACGCGTGTATTATTTATCGGATACATATTTATAATATATATTTCGCAACCGCCCGGCCGACCACCAATTATCAGCAAAAACTACACTTGACGAGGACCGGTTACTGTCCCTTGTCGCCGACCAGCACGCGTTGCTTGTACTGCATCGCTGAGAACGAGTATTTTTAGCTGGTACTGATATAATAATATCAAATTTTGTAATTTTGGATCCACAGTGTTACAGTTCGATATCAGCCTATAACTTCCCACTGCAAGGCATAGGCCTTCCCCAGTAAATCACTGGCGGTGTTACAGGCCATAATCCACCACGCGGGCCCAGTACGGATTGGTGGATACATATACTCTAGATTTTTCTTTTTTCTGGGGCATAGGGTTTCATCACTTTGTTGTCCCTCACCGGCGAGCTGGTGACTGATTAAAAAAAATCACAGATGTCCTAAGTACTAGTTAAATATTGCGCGTTGGTCATTTTCGTTATTCCCCAATCATTTTAGCATGGTTGAGTAAAAAAGAAACTTGATTTCTGGTTAATTATATGATCAAGTAAATCAGAAATCAAGTTTTTGTTAAAACGCACTGTTAAACAAATAATGAAACTTGCACTGTACCCTGCAGTGGACGTTAATTTTAATTATAATGTTTGTTGTAATATTGCCCTCAACTCTCGCGTGGTACACACAATGGCGTGTTGTTCACAACACTTTATTATTAAAAAAAAATATTAAAAACTATATTTAATTGAAAATGGACCAGACAAAAAAGGTTTAAGACAACTGAAATGTCATAAAATGCCAAAGTCAGAATTCCATGCAATTAATAATTAGACTATACACACATATGTATTTTTTATAATATAAATTGTGCCCACGAAATAAGAGCTGTGTTTTGGTTTTAGTCAAAACGAACGAAAAGGTATATGGTATGTTTCCGAGTTCTCCTGAGTGTGCTACCTCGAGGCGGATTACTATAAAAAAGACTCCTTCACACGTCGACGTGCTGAGAGAGCGTGAAGAGGTCTTAAGGCAACTACTCTCTTTGATGGGAGACGTCTTGTCAGGCTTTGAGTGTTACCTGTGGTGTTATTTTGTACTTTTACGTGTGTTTTCATAAGGCATATGAAAATATAATATTTGCATATGTAATAAAATTTTGAATATAATCCCTGACTATAAATAGGTAGCTAGGTAGGTACGTAATTATAGAAATACAGATAATGGCACAGAAATGGAAAAATAGCAGAAATAGCGCAAACAGCAAAGCAAACATTTAAAGAGCCGTGAATTGCTTCTCATAGATTCAAGTTTTTACAGAAAGAAATGCAGTACAAATAAATTAAAAAGGGTACTTAACTATCGTTGACTACCATTTTTCATGTCAAGTAATAAATAGGTATAAATAAAAAATAATTATCCTATGTAACACATAAACCACAGTCACAGCGCGCGGTGTTTTATTAAGAAGCCTTGTCAAACTTGAATCACTCAACATCAGAAATCGACTTATACGGACTATTTAGTGAAGCGTATATATTTCAAAGAAAATAACGCTCCATGTGTGGTTAATGCGGCAGTACTATTTAATGTTTGTGCTCTAGGTACTAAACAATGTTTAGATTTTGTAGAGATAACAAAAAGAAGGGACTTTTGGCGGAAACACGAGAAGTGAAATCGAGTTTTTCTTTGATTATTGTAAAAATTGTGTATTAGGCGTTTTGTGGTTTAATAGTGATAGTTTAATAAATTTCAAATTGTTTTTTGTGCTTGGTGTTTGTGATAATCAAATAAAAGCGTGGGACTGCGTTTTTCGTCTGCTGGAAGCCACGGAGTCGCTTTTCTGTCTTCAGTAAACTTACTATCGCTTTACTGAGCGATTCTTAACTTACTCCGACGGGACTGGACATTGACAGGATACGTTTTAGACTGAAATTGTTTATTGCGAAGAAAACTTGACACTGGCAGAATATGCTAATTGCACCATTGCCATGTATGAAGAAAAAAAATCAAATTGAATGTATTGCAACCAATCATCACCACGGTTTCTTGCTAAAGTTGCAACACGACGATTTGAACAAATAATGAACAATGAAAACAAACGAACACTCTTACTAAACTTATATATGGAAAGAAACGTCTCTTTGCGACTATTTTGGATGAGGATGTTGAATATGGGCATTAATAGAAATAGTGAATGATCTAACGCTATATTAGCATCATGTTCCTTTTATTTTGGTAATATCAGTATTATGCCAGCAGTTCCCACTAATTCTTTAAAAAAAAAAAACGGCGTGTAATCCACATGTATTTTATGTAGATAATGTATATTCCACGCGGTCTACTAACCACGACAAAATGCCAGACGACGGCGGCATATGAATTAAAAACGGCTTTTAATCAGTTCGGTACATTACATCGATCTTACATCGAGGGCGTGTGGCTGTGATCACATGCTGTGTGGTCCCCCCTCACCACTCGCTGATACCATCTCATTCTTATGGGGGACACGTGCACCCCTCACACGATTAAACAGTATCAGCCTTTTAAAACTTAATCATTACATACACGAATCTTACTTCAGCCAATGACAACATGTTACATAGTTCTACTTTTTTACCCGACTGCGGCACTCAAGGAGAGATCAGATTACAAAATAAATTAATCTGGTACTGACTACTTTGAGTCTAATACCGAACTTGCGAAACAGTGGAGTAATTCCTAAAACATAGCAAACAAACTAGTCGATGCAGCAAATATTTTAAACTTGCTTGTTTTTTTTTATTATTTTATTTTAATTCGATATCTTAATATATTTTTGTATTTAAAAAAAATAATAATTAATTATATAAAATTAAAACGTGCGAAAATTATCTATCTAATATCACAGTGAGTTACGCCACTATACGTTGTCTGATGAACATAAATTGATATAAGTTTATTTGAATCAGAGAGGTTATGCAGTAGACCTCGAGATTTCGAGGCCTCGATACGAGATGGTGACAACATTCTCGGATCAAGCCCCCCCATACTAATTACTTCATTTATCGACAACTCTACTGTAATTAAATTCATTTTTCTTTTATCCTCACGGGTCAATTTTATTGTGAAACTGTGTTGATTATGGTCATTATTTAACTAGATAGCTATGATGATAAAACATCTTAATAGCTGCTGCATTCCCACAAGTTCAATTAATCAGTTCAATCAGTGAACTAGTGGGAATTATTTTTCCCAGCAGTTCAAATAAGGATTTAATTATCATGCGATGTTAAGAGCTAAAACTCGAAGTCTCTTTGATCAATGGGGTCTGGGACGAAGTCATTCATAAAAGAAACTAGTTATGGATAATCAATATAAATAAACTGAAGTGACAATGGACAGGTGAACCACATTTGTCGCAAGACCGACAACCGATGCATGCGGTAGAAGTGATGGAATTGAGATCACGTAACATAAAAAATAACTTTAAGATGCCGGTCTTGATGAAAAGAGTGAAAGGCCGAGTATGGATCATGTATCATGTTTGTGGGGGCGTATCTTGACAGAAGTCTGTACCTAACAGTGAAGAGACCTTAGTTGATAATTTGGTAACAAGAATTCTGTGTCCTGTCCAGGAAACTATTTTGTGAATGGATAACAATAATCACGAATAGGTATAAAAGTCCCACACGACTATGTTATCATATTTGCACACAGATTTAAAAATAACTTACTTCCTGAAATGATAAGATTAAAAATAACTGAATTCGCAACCGACCACGTCAACTAAAAGCTCAGTATGTTTGTTCCTTCTGTGATCCTGTTCTTCTGTGAAATTTATAAATATGTTTACAGTTTGTATTGGTATTGTAGAATCTAGATAGATATCTCTACTAGGCTCTATAACAAGATTATTCAGTTTTTAGTCCTATAGGTACTTGCGTTATGTTTATATATCACTAGCGACCTGCTCTCGCTTCGCTTCGGTTTATAAGTTTTTAATTTTTCTCAATTTTTTTTTTTCAAAATTTCAAAATAACATAAAACCTATATTTGACACGGATAATGTACCTTCCTATTTGTGAAAGAATTTTTGAAATCGGTTCAGTAGTTCCAGTAGTCCCCGAACATACCCACAAACAAACAAACAATTTTACCTCTTTATTATATTAGTATAGATATAGATGACAACCTTGTCGTGCGTAATTAAAGACCACCAAATAACTTACCACCAAAATAAATTATCAAGTAAAATCTAGGGACACGAGAGACCTTTATCATAATAATGCAATATGGTCTAATACGTCTAATGTCATTACGTCAATGCTTCTCATTGGTATGCGAGAGCGTGCATGTGCACGTTATGCAATTTTAATTGAGTTTAATTAAGTGAAATGAGTTTATAGCGGTTAATTTGACCAAAACGCAATAGATATATAAATGTTTTATCTTAGTTCAGAAACGATCATTTGTTGAGATAATTAAAGGAAGCGAAGGACAAGTGAGAGTGCAACCTGCAATCCTACCGGCCAGTGTTCGTGGCCAGTAGGCCACGTGGGTCACGTGGAGATATGCCAAAGCCCATTGCCTATTCATATTCCTCTCCTTCTTCCAACCTTTTCTCCAAATCCATTCCTAAAGGTGGACAGCGCCGTCCGGGGTCGTGCAAACATTTATTGTTAAATTATGGTGGCATGTATCGCGGGTGTCCACGGACGACAGTATCCACTTACCACCGAATGAACTGTATGCTCGTCTGCCGCCTTCTTTCTATAAAAAAATCTCGTCAAGTCGATTTACACTTACTTATGAAGTAAGTATGAATAATAATAATAAGAAAGAATAATTACTTATGAATAAGTAAGTAGATACTTATGAAGTGAGTGAGTACACTCACTCACGACCGATAGTAATGAATAGTAATACACAGATGTGTATTACTATTTTTTTTTCCACTATTGACGACGGACGTCGTGTCTAAATACAAATGGATTAGTCACGAGACTTAATAAAAATTCTATTCAAAGTATGCCCTTATGTACTTACCTACTTGTAATGGTCAATCTTTCCAATGTTATAGAAAACATGGCTTTAAAGGTGGTCGGTAAATAGGATCGCCTTAACGATTTCGTAGGAATCAAACACTATTCATTCAGACACCGCGGTCTCGTTCTGGTGGTGGGTTTTGGCCCTTAACTTTCAACATTCTTAATCGTTAGTTGATCTTATCCCATGATAATTAAATTCTAAAATAGTCTAAGCAATACCCGTTATGAATATATTTCACAAACTC
The DNA here is from genome assembly GCA_943735995.1 of Sesia bembeciformis. Lineage (NCBI taxonomy): Eukaryota > Metazoa > Arthropoda > Insecta > Lepidoptera > Sesiidae > Sesia > Sesia bembeciformis. Next base: position 398,533 of record OX031041.1, read on the forward strand.
CAATAGAGGAATCAAAGGCGCGCCGGGCGGCGGGTAGCGGCGCCAAAGGCACCGCGGGTCACGCGAACGCGGTCGCCGGTTCAATCCTGTACACCGCATTATCCGTTGTGAAAGTTCACCGGGTTACAGTTAATTATTGTCTGGCCACTGCTCGATATATTGCTTTAACTATAGCCAATACATAAAATATATGTGAGCGTTATTAGCGTGGCGTGGGAATAAGCAAAACAATGTAAGTGGCAATTTATGGACACACTGCAATTTACCGATATCTATACTAATATATTAAAGAGGTAAAATTGTGTGTTTGTCGGTATGTTGGGGGTAATCTCTGGAACTACTGAACCGATTTCAAAAATTCTTTCACAAATAGGAAGCTATATTATCAGTCTCTAATATAGGCTATATTTTATTTTGAAATTTAGAAAAAATATTTGAAACGAAAATAACTTATAAAATGAAGCGATGCGAGGGCGGGTCGCTAGTGTTGTATATTTATGTCTCGTAGGTATTTAAGTAGATAGTACGTTACGGGCTGGATTTGTCTGGCTAGCTAGTCTGATTTTCATTATTACAATTTCACTTGTCCTACTGGTGTGATAGATCTGATGGAGCAGACAGCAATGCACAGTTCAGATAAGTAATGTAATTATGTGATATGTTTTTATTTTCATTTTCGGCTTATATGAAGAAGATTTTATTTTGTAAAACGTTATTTCAAACATAAACAGATATTAATTTTTTGTATATGTATATTTTGTACCACCCTCGTGCATTTCTGTTTAGCCAAAGGTTGACCTGGCAGAGAATTTATTAACTTCGCCCTCTATGCAATTTTTGTGCATTTTTTGCAATACTAGCAAATAGAAAAATAAATTAAGCGTACGTGTTTGAAGACAACAAAACTATGTTCGTTACGTTGCGGTAACGTGATAAATGGACAAAAAACGTTTTGTACTGCAACTATATCAGTTATCTAACGGTGCACCACAGTGCATGTCCAATGCACTTCAATGCACACAATGTACATGATCTTATAATGACACCGTAAACTTCGCAGATAATTGTGTTTACTGTTCCAGTTAGTTAAGTCGAAGACATACAATGTTTTAAGCAAATGATAATTGGTGATTATCTGCTTGTCTATTAATTTGCCGTTTTATACGGAAAAATTCAAAAAAATTTTTTACACGAAATTTATATATTTAATTAATCGAAGTATTGCCCATTATTATCAATGCACTTTTACCATTTTAGTGGAAGTTGATTGATGCGGTTTTCACTATCTCATAGCAGTTGAATTTTTTCCCGTGTAAAAAGTTATCCAAATTTCGAAACAAAAGGAAACCAGTAGGGGCAAGGTCTGGCGAGTACGGTGGGTGAAGGAGAGTTTCCAGTCGAAACTCCTGTAACTTTGAGACTGTCTGTCGTGCAGTGTGTGGGTGAGCGTTGTCACGGAGAAGCAGTGGACTTGAGCGATTGACCAGACTCGGTTGTTTGATAGCGAGCTCGTTTGCTCGCTATCAACATCATCGTTTGCAGTTCTTCTCAGTACACATTTGCATTCATTAAATCTCAAGAAACTGGTGGACAAAACCGGCACAGGACCACCATAGAGTCACCGAGAGCTTCTTTTGACCAAGTTTACATTTGGGACATTGTTTGACTGTCTCTTAGGTTCAACCATTGTAACGAACGTTTACGATTATCGTACAAGATCCACACCTCATCACAAGTGACAATAGCATTCAGAATCCTTTATTTTTAGGGCCGGTTCATGCAAAGTAAGGCAAGCTTCGACGCATTTGCCGAGCATCTTCACTTTCCCGATTTAACGCAAAGGAATCAACATCGTTTTGTCACTTACGCCGAATGCTGCTGCTAACTCAGACGTGGTTTGCGATTAATCCGCTTCCACTATTGCTTTCAATTTGTTATTATGTATGGTCTTTAGTCTCCGGTCGTCCACGGGGCTTATTTTGGAGGTTGAAATTTCCAGAACGGAAACGACCAAGCCAATAACGCACGTGCGTTCGTTTGCCGTGTTTGGTCCGTACACATCGTTGATATTGCGTTGCGTTGTTGCTACGACGGAACTCATTTTCGAAAATAACGCGAATTTTTAACTTTTTCATGGTCGCAAATACAACGATATCTAAGCAAAATATCGTTTCATTGAAAAACAAATGAATAACTGATATTGAAAAAGAATGTCATAGCTTTAAATTGAAATTAATTTGGAATTCCAAGTAAAACGCAAGATAACTAAGTTCAAAGTGGCCACTATGAACAAATGGCAATTTCGTAGGTAGGGCCCTAACAATTAACAATGAGATTTGTATAAGTAATACCATAAAAAGCAATATCCTGACTGTTTTGTAATTAATTTTGGGAAATAAGCATTGATCAACTTTTGTTGCGCTTTATATCGAAATAGGCCTTTTCCAAATCGCACTGTCTTCCGCTTTTCTCATTCATTACCGGTGACTTCCTACAAGTCGTCAGTTCACGTGACCGGAGTGCGTCCCACGCTGTTTTCCCGGTACGCCGTCTCCACTCGAGGACTAGACTGCCCCATAGGTTGTCGGTCATACGATAGATGTTATTGTATGCATAGAGAATTCAAAATGCATATTGAAAATGAAAAATGTATAGATTTGTTCGTGTTGAAGGCTGGAGATGTAAAAGGAGATAAAAAAAAAAATATTTAATCTTTTTATATTCAGAACTAAATCCATGCATAATATGACATTTTATAGCAAGGTATAATCGACTTACCCTATGGAAGTAGTTAATTAATTAAATTGGATAATAACACTTCATTTAAAATTTGTACACTCGCGGCGTCAAGGTTAAAATAACACATCGTTCAATAAGTCCCGGGACTAACTATGAAAACAACATTTTATCCGCAAAATTCTTTATTATTCATCAACATAATCTCCTTCAAGTGTAATAAATACAATCATTCCAACGCTTCTCTAACTTTTCAATGCCATGTTTGTAGAACGATTTGTCTTGACTCAAAATGAGCCTCAGTAGCAGCGATCACCTCCTCATTCGAGCCAAATCTTTTTCCCTGGAGCATCTTTTTGAGATCCGCAAAGAGCCAGTAGTCGCTGGGGGCCAGATCCGGCGAGTACGCAGGATGGGGAAGCAGTTGGAAGCCCAATTCGTTGAATTTGGTCATCGTTTTGATTGACTTGTGGCACGGTGCGTTGTCTTGATGAAAGATGACTTTCTTCTTCTTCATGTGTGGGTAGCGTCACTTTAACCACTATAGCTTTCTTGGTTATGTTTCGAATTACATCAAATTTTGACACATCTCATCTAAAGGTTGGTACTTCTGAACCTTGGTATATACATGGCATTATTAGCGCCATCTCTACGCTAGTCCCGGGACTTATTGAACGATGTGTTATAGTATGGGTAATGTGTAGATATATAGGTTGATTAAATGTAAAGTAGGTATTGTATTGTGTAATGTAGGTAGTCTAATATATTGTGTTATTTTATCAAAATGATCTATGATATTTTTTTCAAACATCATCTTCCCGTTTGACTTCCTCGGCATATACCTATTTTGTTTGTCCGCAGGCATAACATACCTGACCGGCGAGAATTTCCTGGACGTCCTGGACAATGGTGCGGAGCTGTGCCAGCTAGCGGCTGTCATCCGTGACAAGGCAAGAGAGGCGCTCGACCAGGGTCTCATTGTGGGGGTCAGTATTACACGTATTTCTTATAATTAACCTGTTGTGATACTTTAGTTTAAATCGGTAATGAACTCGCCTCACCTACGTCTACGCGATGATTGCAACTTCGATATCAGTCTGTTAACGTCTTACAACAAGGCTTAGGCTCTTGTAATCATGAGGTCATTTCTTGATATCCACGTCAGCTCAGTCGATTGATGGATTGCTACTTACAGTGACGGTATCAATCGATACGCACTGGGTCTGCTTAATGAGTTATCAGGTTACCATACATACAAATTACACAGGAGCAGATGATAAGAATAAGTTTTAGTTAATTGTAGTTAATTTGTTTAAAAGTATTGGTATTATTTATTACTAGCTGGTGCCTGCGACTTCGCACGCATACACGTTAGAGTATGTGCGGTTAGCTTCATTCCCGCGGGAACTTTATAAATGATCTGGATAAAAAGTAGCCTAAATGTTAACCCGGTACGTATAGGTAACTATAATTTACAAAGTAACTGTGCCAAGTTCTATTAAGATCCGTCCAGTGGTCCTTGCGTGGTGCGAGTTCGGACAGACACGAAAATTATAAAAAAAAATGATTTGTGCTCTGCGTGTAACACAGCGATGAATTTTTTCAAAAACATTTAATGTAGACTAGCTGACCCTACGGACGTTGTCCTGTTCGAATTTCAATAATACAATAATTTCATACAATAATCCCAAAGAAAAATGGACTTTCAGTTTTTCCCGAATTTTCCGGCCAACTTTTCTTTCCCTAAAAACCGTATTCGAACTACTACGAACATTTAAAAAAAAATAACCAAACCGGTCCAGCCGCTCTCGAGTGATGCGCTTACCAACGAACAGCATTTAATTTTTATTTATATAGATAAAGACACGGCTCTGTTACAATTTTATTATATGTATAATTTAATTAAGAGTAATTTGTTATCCCTAAGTCGCCTTCTACGTCACTCACGGGAAGGGAAGGGGTGGGGTAGTGCTGTTCTATAGCCGGCCGACACCACACGGCACAACAGGCCCTGAGGAACTACACAACCTCCAAAACAGTGGACTCGCCAACCCGCTTGGGCAGCGTGTTAGCAGCGTCTCAATTAGCATTTACCATTGTCACGTCATTTCAAACTCGTATGTGTTGCAGCCGGTGCCTCAGATTCGCGGCCGGTGCTGGCAGCGCGCGGCGCGACGCAGCTTCTTTTCGCGCGACAACACAGACAACTTCATCACCTTCTGCAGAGAGCTGGGCGTCCACGAGAACCTGCTTTTCGAGAGCGACGACCTTGGTATATACTTATTTAATGACAATAGGGCATTAGGATCGGAAGGGGCAGGGTACACGCTGTAATGCACTACATGACAGGCTTATTTACCCCACTTTTAAAGAAGACTACCGTGAAATGTACTGAATTTGTCAATTTTTCCTATTTCTAATGTACCTACATACATGTTTGAGTAATGAGTGAGATATGCCAGAGAGCATTCCCATCCGCATTCCATCCTTTCCCAACCCATTCTCCAAATCCATGCCTACGCCTCCAAAGGTAGCCATCGCATCCGGGAACGCGCCAACGTTTGTCATAAATTAGTTGACGTGTTTTACGTTATTTCAGTGACAGAAACAAAAAAATAGAGGTATTATTACTCCATAGCGAAAGTTGTCATCTTTCCCAATTCTTTTTGCAAATTCTGATTGCTAAGTTCTTAAAAGTTGACAGTGCATTCGCGCCTTTTATATCATGTTGACATACAAATATATCGCATGTCCTTGAGCGATATTGCTTTATAAAAAATATCATTATCTTCTACAGTCCTCCACAACCAGCCTCGTCAAGTGATCCTCTGTCTTCTGGAAGTATCCCGGTTGGCCACTAAGTTCAATGTAGAGCCGCCCGGGCTGGTGCAACTAGAGAAAGAGATTGCCATGGAGGAGAGGGACTCTGGGCTGGACAGCGCAATGTCCGGCGCTGCTTGGCAGTTTAGGGACTCGTCGCCTCTTGCTGAAGGGAATAAGTAAGTTAAATATGTTTATTTAAATAATTTTATTCAGTAACATATGAGAAATATACATAAAGTGACAGACTTTATAGGTACGAAGACTATATACAGCCTTTTTTCTACGAATTATTTGAAGACTGTTGATTGATGATGGTCTACTAAAGTTAATTTCAGTTTTAAAATAATGACTACTGCTTCCCCAAATAAAAATCAGCGCTGCAGTAGATACCTGTTAACGGGCCATAATTACAGAGTTATGGCCCGTTAACAGTACACGTCAGGTTACATTTCATATGGGTTGTGTATTTATTATTATTGTGTAATGTTACCGGTTCCCATTAAATTTCTTCCTTTCTTTCTTACGCACCCATCAAATTGATTTCCGGTTATATTAATAGACTACATGGTCCATCAAACTAAACTCCGATTTTTGTTTCAGATCTACGGTCGAAGCTCCGCCATCATCACCTGAAGTTAATGAAAGTGAGTTTCCCTTACTTTGCGGTCTGTTATATTAAATTATGTAGTATTTTATCCAATGTCCGTATCTCTACGAAATTAAACGACCCGACGTTTACGCTTGTGTAAACTTGCGCTAAGTCACATGTGCGGGGATGGCATTTCCAAAGGAATGTAGAAACTTTTAACAGCATTTAGGAAACTTTCATTGTTGGATAAGGTTTGCGAATGTCAAGAAAAATAATATTTAAACCATTTATTTTTTTACAGCGCAACTATCTGTGCCCGACAATACGGATGCAGAGAGCACCAAGTCTGAGGGCACCGTGGACAGCACCGACTCGGACGTGCCTCTCAAGCCCACCAATGAGCTTGACAAGAGGGTATGTTTAGATACTTCATCATTTATCGGATAAGGGATTCACCCAACAATTAACAGACATAATGTATTAACCCTTCGTCCTCCTTCACCTCTTAAAATACTTCCTCTCATTAAAATGAGGAATGAGGAATTCCTTTCATTTCCGCTCATTAACCGATTGTCAGCACATGGCGGAGCATATGAAAGCCTATGTCTGATGGATATGTTATAGTACCTATGTGATTTTTAAAGACCAGGAGCAGAAAATAAAGTCTACTGAGTTAAAGATCAATTTGAAAGGATGATCATGTTCGATAACAGACAGGATAGCAGATGTCATACTAGGATTATAGATAGGGTGCTGGATTTAAAGGATTAAATTATGAAATTATTTTCTCAAAAATATTGGTTTACCCAGCAATTTTTTCTCAGTGCCACTGCTCTTTTGCCCAAGTCAACTCGAGATCCTTGGAGTAGTCAAGCGACGACTATTATATGATAATTTTAAAATGACAACATGACCTTTTTCATATATGTAACTTTGTGGTCAGGTACAACTGGTGACCCGATTGATGGAGCGCGGCTGCAGCTGCGGCTCCGGGAAGTGCTCCAAACTGCTCAAGGTGAAAAAGGTTGGCGAGGGCCGCTACAATATTGCCGGGAGGAACGTCTTCATCAGGGTAAGTTGTCACTACTTTTGAAGAAACTGCTTGATTTGCTTCCACTAAGTATAACATGTTGCTTTACCATTCAAAAACTTATACTACAGACAGATTTGATATTAGATACATACCACCGCTACAGTAAATAAACACTTTAAAGAGATCAGTTCCATGAGCCATTTAGGTCATGTGTACATTTGTTGGTATTCAGATTAGTAGCTCACTTATCCAGATGGATAATAATAATATAATTAAATTTACATCAATCTCCATAGAACATTCTGTATAACTACAGAGTAATTTTAAAATAATGTCATAAACCCATAGTGAGACATTGAATTAGCGTACATGTACTCTAACCCAATATGCCTCAATATGGGACAGTCCAACTTATCCGCTGTGCTCAGAATGCCGTTGGTGCTGCCCCGCACGCGGCGCATCAGGGAGGCGATTCTTTTCCTTTTATTAAAACTGATATTTTATTTTATTTCATTTATTTTTATGATTACATGGAAAAATAAACATTAATAAAACAATATCTAAACAAAGAGTTGAGAAGGATAGATAACTGAAAGATAAGAAGTGATCTAAGGTCGTAAAAAAGAAAGAGTAAGAAAAAATAACGAGGCAAGAGATATGTATGAGTATTGAAAGTAGTATGATGCTAGCGAGTTGGGAAACCGAAAAACAGAGTTAAAAGTAAATTTCTTACTGTAGCCGATTTAGTATAAAAACTAATCAAGGTCTGAAGATATGGAGCGAATTAAATTCTGAAGTTTCTCTGCAAAATAACGCATTTTTTTTTTGATAATTAGTACTACAAGATTGGACATTTAAAAATATAACTTCTACAAAAATGTCTTGTAACTGTTTTATAAATCTATCTGACTAAATATTCATTTGGACACGATATGTCATTTTACAAGGTGTTTATATTCTTATGTTTTTTTTGAGATTGCAGATATCTTATGGCTAATTTACTTCCGTTTCTCTTTCAGCTGTTAAAAGGTCGCCACATGATGGTGCGCGTGGGCGGCGGCTGGGACACCCTCGAACACTTCCTCTCGCGCCACGAGCCCTGCCAGGTGCGCCTCGTCACGCAGGGCCGGAAGGGCAATGTGCTGCCAGTCAACCTCCCACCACACGACGAACTAGACAAACGCAAGAGCATCTCACCCGCAAGCAGCAAGGCTTCCCTCACCAGCAAGGAGCCTTCCCTCGCCGGCACCATCTCACCCGTAGACAGTAAAGCTTCCTCCATTAGCGGCAAAATATCACCGATAGAGAAAAGTGGCAGGACCACTCGCGCCTCCAGCAAAGCCAGTAGCGGCAAGAGTTCTCCCGTCCAATTGCGGAGAACTTCCACGCCTACCAAACCGGCTTCAACTCGGAGCTTACGATCTGCTTTAATGTTACCCCTGAGAACGGATTCTGTTGACGGCCGTCAACCGAAGTCTCCGGCACCGCGCAGTAGAAAACAATCCGCACCCTCTAGCTTTAGCACGCCAAACACTCCCACCGGTAGGGTGGTCAGAACACCGCCCGTAGAATACAGGAAATCACTTACCACTAATAATCTCTTGAACGCTCCGAAGAAATCTCGAAGCATGAGCTTAGCCGCTGTTCCGATCGATAAGAAGCCGTTTTGCGGTACCGACCGACTGAATAACGCAAAGAAAACTAGAAGCACGAGCGCAGCCACAACTCCTACTGAGGCTGCTCCTTTGATGGCCCGTAAGACACGCAGTCAGAGTCTGGCCTCTACTCCGGTTCATGATCCGAAAAAATCCTTTTGCGGGACCGACAAACTCAACAATTATGCAAAGAAAACACGGAGTATGAGTTTGGCAAGCCCCGTGGCTGTAAGACCGCTGAATAAGAGCATGTCCGTGACTATACCGGGAGCGATAACGCAAGCGGCCATAGAGGAGAGTATTAGACTATCGTTGGCGGCGAGTATCGAAGACAATAACACATGTTCTAAAAAACCTTTCTTACACATTAAAGCTAAGTACAGAAGTCCTCCGCCGCGCGAAGTCCCCCCCAGATAAATCGGCGGCGCGACATCTCATTCCACTAATTTTTACATTTGACTATAAGTTAACAGATCGAAATTCAATTAGTTCGCGAGCGTTCGATAACTTAGGTAAGCGTTATTTAGATCTAACATAATCTCATTTTTATAGCTTCAGGTAGTATTCTCGCTAATTTATATCAGACATTCATATCTCTCCGGCAGCGTGGGAGACTAGTCATAATGGATTTGTTTTTATAATTAATGTAACGATGATTATAATTTAATGATTATTTTGTAATGCACCTATATTGATTATTTTGGTATTATTTCATATTATTCAATTGTAATTGCAGATTATTTTTACATGACCATACATGAATGCAATAATGTAATGTTAGGATATAAAATGTAGAATAGTGAATCAAAAGGTGGCCTCAAACGCACTAGCGACCTCTACGGTACAAAAATAGTTGTAAATGTCCACATATCCACTATTTTCATACGAGACTATAGAGAATATTTTTGCACCGGCAGTAGATAGACGAGCACTAGCTAGACGCTATTTAGCCGATCCAATTAAATATGTCACGTTTTATAGAATAGACAACTCACTGGACAGTCTGAGGTGTTTAATAATTATAGAACTGGATAAAAGTCCACCAGCGGAATTGGGCTGTAGGAATTATATATCTGCCGTAAATTTAATATAAAATCCACCGTACGGCGAAATTACGAATACGATCCAATAAAATGCAATCCGACGGCGGACGTCTAGCCCCAACTTATAATTAAAATTCAATGAAAAACTCGTTAACATTCTATAACGTTAAAAAGGTTTTCGTAACACGAGTCCTCTATTTGTTTGTACACTGTAGATATAGATTACTTTTATCTATTTCTAGTAGCAACTTAAACGATGACAGTGACTACTATTGAAAATCCACTGTCTTCAATTTTAATGCTCATTTCTGCATAATTTAGTCTCTAATCGGATAGCTTATTGCGAAGCCAGAAATGTATGCAACAGTGAGTATTAATTATAGCAAACCGAGACGTGGACAAATTACATGGATAAGAATTTAAAGGTAATAAATTAAGAGCTTAGTTTAGACCGACATTATGATTAAGCAACGGTGATATATAACTGCCAACCTACCTTACCTATCTGCAATATTGTGCCAACAGTTTAAATATAATGTATGGTTGATAATAAACGTTTTAATATTCAGTAATTTGTAGTTTTAATTTATCGCACATTCATTTAAGTGTTCACGGTACTTAGCATTTACTGTTTTTTGACATTAGCTTAATTGGTATAGTAAAGTAATTAGACTTATGTGAGTTTTTTTTTTTTATAGACTAGTGGGCGGACGAGCAAGCGGTCCCACGTGATGGCAAGTGTTACCGCCGCCCATGGACACCTGCAACACCAGGGGGTATGCGGGCGCGCCGCCGACGTTTCAAAATCCTATTCACAGCTCTTTTGAAGAATCCCATATCGTAGCTTAGTGGAAAGACCTCCTGAGGCAGTTCGTTCCACAGCCTACGGGTTCGCGGTATAAAATAATTTTTGGACCGAACAGTGCGCGACACCTCCGTAACGAGGAAATGCGGATGGACCGCACTACATTACACTTCACTTCATTTATTAATTATTACATCTTCAATAGAAACAAACAGCAAACACAACTATGGAGAGGGCTATATTTGACGTTTCTTTGCGGGATAGGATTCGAAACGAAGACATTCGCTAAAGAACTAAAGTTACCGACAGAATCGGCATGTTGCAATGAACAGGTCACTTATTTGCCGCAGGACCGATAACCGATGGGGTAGATGGGTCCTCGAATGGAGGCTACGTACCGGGAAGCGCATTGTGGGACGCCCTTCGGCCAGGTGGACCGACAACTTAAATAATTCGCCGGTGATGGTTGGATGAGAAGAGCCGAGGATCATGTATGGTGGCGGTCTTTGAGGTCTATATCCAGTAGTGGAGGGACTTAGGCTGATGGTATGGTATTATGAAGTTACAGTTCACGTGCGCAGTGATAGTCTATGGGTATCTATCCTCGACTCTCATTGGTGAGTTCAAAAATCATTGGGCTTTACCATTGAGTTCCTACTAAAGTACCTACCATACCAAGGGACTACGTCTCTCCGCTGCTGGATGTAGGCCACGCCCAACGATCGCGACCACACAACGGTCTTCGGCTCTTTTCATTCAGCCACCGGTGAACTAGGGATTTTAAAATTATGAATTTAAAACCTCAAGTACGGATTTTTAAATTACCGCTAGCTTGGCGGTAAAGGAAATCGTGAGGTAATCCACGTGCATGAGACTCGAGAAAAACCTGGGGCGTTTTTTAGTATGTACTTACATTTATTTTGGTTGATAGTAAAATTTAGTACATTTCTAGTAAATTTTTTTCATATCAGTCTGGAGTCAGGACATAGCCAGGAAGTAGGACACTGTGTATCCACTAATCAGCCCTAGCCTCGAGTGGTGGATTACGGCCCGGAATCCCCCTAGTGGTCAAGGGGAGGCCTGTGTACTACAGTGGAATAAATGTTACTCACTGATATCAAAGATTCACGTAATCAGGAGAAATGTTAACGATTTTCTTTACTGGATAAATCAGCATTGTTTCAGGTATAGGAATTGGTTAACGTGAGAAACGATGTTTATGTCTGATCATAGGACTATAGCTGGTCTTTATTTACCTTACGGTATTAATAACTTGTTTTATTTTTGTCTTCTTGTTCTTGTTCAGGACTAGAACAACAAGATAAACAGTCACACCCTGCACTAGTTAGCAAGGCAAGGCACTGCACGTCTTCAAGGTACTACATAATTCACACCCATTAATCAACGATCTGGGTTATAGTGCTTAGTAGAAATTATCGAAAGTAAAATAGTTCAACTGTTTATCGCCACTTGGCAGACGCCTCACGCACGCTCAAACGGTTGCGTCGAATCTATAATGTAGCGTAACACATTTTTTAGACAGTTCAACACTGGCATATAATACCACAAATCCACTGACCGATAAAGTATGGATAGTAACGACCATGTATACAGTTAGTAGGTGTAAGTAACGACTTTACTTTCTAATACCTACCTAAGTATATGAAAATAACTTGAAGGCTGACATTTCTTTCAGCCTTCAAGTGACAGTAAAACAATAAAAAATGCTTAAAACATTTCACTAAACAATATCTGAGAAATTAGGACCGACAATAAGGTCTCTTTCTCAGATAATGTCACATTTTATTTGATTAAAATGTTTATTTTATTAAATATGGGATATAGAACTGAAAGCAGACGAGCGGGCGGGCCACGTGATTGAAATACGGCCGAACCAGAGATAATTGAAAAAATTGTAGGAGACTAAGGGTCAGATATCAAAAGTCAAAAGCAACGTTCAAAAACTTCATCGCTCAGCATCCGAAAAGATATTGCGTCTCTCTGCGTTTTCTACGGGCGTATAATGCGGAATTTTCTGAAGATCTGTTCAATTTGATGCCTAATTCAGGTTTTTACCATCTTCCGTCAATGTCATGGTATTTATGCATACTTCCTTGATAAGGAATCGCTGCGTACTGTGTAGTCTTCAAAACATTTTATACCCCAAACTCCAAGGTTGTGAGAAGAGGTGTCTGCTGATGTTTTACCGCCCTGATTTTGCAAGGTGGGCGGTGGTGACCATTTACCACAGAACATTATAAGACTAAACATTATAGTCTTATTATATTCTGTGCCACTTACCATTAGGTGGGTCACCCAATCATCTCATCTATAAATTAAAAAAAAATTGCCGATGTTTTATCTGTTCTTAGTGTTTGCCTACTGTCCGCAGTGTCGCAGAGTGTTCTCGGCGGGCGCGCGGCATGTCTATGTGCCCGTGAAAGCGTCGGTGAGCCCACATCGGCGCCGGTACACCTACTACAAAAAGATGTTTAAGCCTATGTGCTACGAGCTGCCGCAACCGCTCAAGGTGTCGCTCGTTTGAAGCAGAGCCTGTGTATGCTATGCAGAATGTATAATATTAATAACGTAACGTAAAATAAAAAATGTTTACAATCAATTTCAAGGTTATGTACTTGGCGTTGAGTAGGAATTGGGCTGATACGGTAATGTCTGTATTTTCAAATTAAAATGGGGTGTAAGGAGAAATGTAACGTTCACTGTTCAGTAACGTTCACTGCTGTAAAATTGAGCTTCACGAGATATTAAGCTGCTATTTCAGTCAGTAGTTTTTACAAAGTTATAGCTTATAGCCGAAAACATGTCTCCGCGCGTCTCGAAGAAGTGTGGATGTTAATTACACATGTTAAATATTGTCTGTTATATACCCCATATAACAGCTTAGCCTCTTGGACATGGTCATCCGAAGATCTTCTAACGATAGTGATCAAGTCCTGTTCTGGGGACCGGAGATTCTCGCCAAATCGGGAGATTCTATGGCAATCTCTATGCCACACACGCGCCTGCGCCCACTGCACGTACTGGTGACGACCGCCGTGCGAAATTAACCCGTCACTACACCGACGACATTCCCGACTTCAATCTGGGCGAGATTAGGATTGCCCTTGGACAGGTTAAGAATGGTAACGCATCGGGTGATGATGGAATCACGGCAGAGCTCTTGAAGGCTGGAGGGACTCTCGTTCTCAGGGAGATACGACTGTTCGATGCCCTCCTTCATAATGGTATCACACCTGAGGCGTGGAACAGAAGTGTAGTGTAGTTATCTTGTTCTTCAAAAGGGAAGACAGGACACTACTGAAGAATTATAGGCCGATCTCATTCCAAAGGCATATATATAAGCTGTTTTCGAGAGTTATCACGATTAGATGAGTTCCAGCCTCCAAAATAGGCTGGGTTTCGAAGAGGTTACAGTACCGTAGACCACATCCACATCTTGTGACACATTATACAAAAGCCTAAAGAGTATTTGTCTGGCATTTGTGGACTACGAAAAAGCCTTTTGACTCAATCGAAACCTGGGCTGTTCTGGAATCTTTACAGCGTTGCCAAGACGACTGGCGATATATCGAGGTATTAAAATGTTTATACAACGCCGCGACAATGACAGTCAGAAACGAGGACCAGCAGACTAACCCAATCCATTTACGTCGGGGAGTGAGAGGGGGATGTACTATCCCCGAAACTGTACACAATCGCAATAGCATTGGAAGACTATCTAACAATGCGGAGTCAGTGTCAACGGCGGATACATTTCCCACCTTCGATTCGCGGACGGCATCGTCATCATGGCAGAGTTGTTGGAGGATTTAAGTTGGATGCTAAATAGCCACAATGCGACCTCGCGGCATGTTAGTCTTGGGATGAATCTCAACAAGACAAAGGTCCTTCAAAGAACGCGTCGTCCATGGACTGGTGAGCGTTGAAGGAGCTTCACTAGAAGTTGTGGACGAATATATCTATGTTGGACAGTCAATCCTGTTAGATAAGACTAAGTTCAGTCGAGAGGCGGACAGACGCATTCAATTCGATTGGACAGCATTTGGGAAAATGCGTCACATCTTCTCGTCGCCTATACCACAATGTTTAAAGACAAAACTCTTCAATCAGTGGGTCCTGTCAGTTATGATGTATGGTGCCGAAACGTGGTCTCTGACGGGAGGCCTGATTCACAAATTCAAAGTGGCTCAGGGAGTGATGAAGAGAGCTATGTTCGGAGTTTATTTGTTGGACAAAATACATAAAACGAAGAGTATCGCACAACAGCAAATAAGGTTGCCGACATAGTTCAAAGGATTTGCAATCTGAAGAGGCAGTGAGCGGGTCATATATGTCGCAGGACTGATAACCGATGGTGGAGAGGAGTCTTCCAATGGAGACCATGTACCGGGAAACATAGCGTGGGACGCCCTCCGACCAGGTGGAGTAACGACTGGCTGTAAAAGACCGTTCTTTTCATCTAGCCGTTAACGGTAACTTCCTTCAAGCCGTCAATTCACTTCGACGGAGGGCGTCCCGCACTACGTGTTTGTTATATGAATCCATTATCACAAGTTGAAATTTTTAAGTAAAGCAACGCATCAACTTATTGTATTCGGCTCAAATTCCGTCCAATTTTAGTATAAGGTTTAAATGGAAGTTTATTTATTACCTACATTTTAATTGTAACATTACGAGTTTCATCGAGTTAGGTTAGGTTAATTTCTAACCTAACCTAACTCGATGAAACTCGTAAGGTTGAAATATGGATGTAATTCAGAATTAAGTCGAAGATATCAAGTTATGCCTCTTGGATTATTAGTGAAATTTTATACACGAGAGAATGTAAATTAGATTAAACATATAGGTTCTGTGTACTATAAATTAAATAATAAAAGGTAAAATTATACCTGTGCATTAAATGGTAGGCCTGATCCATACGTTGAAGGTCCACTCACTCACTATGTTCGGAGTTTCTTTGCGGGATAAGATCCAAAACGAAGACATTTGCCAAGGAACCAAAGTCACCGACATAGCTTGTAAAATGGGCGTGTTGAAATGACAATGGACAGGTCATATTTGCCGCAGGGCCGATAACCGATCGGGTTAAAGAGTCCTCGAGTGGAGGTCACGCACCGGAAAGCGCAGTGTGGGACGCCCTCCGGCCAGGTGGTTAGATGAGAAGAGCCGAGAATCGTGTGCAGTGGAGAGCTTTACATCCAGCAAATAGAGTTTATAGAGTTCATACGAGCAAATTCGCAGGCATAGTTACTATAAATATATAATATATAGATTAAGAAAAAAATGCATCGATAGTTTCATAATTTTATTAAATACTCATTTACTAAATAATGTTGAAAATAAAGTATAAAACTTACATAGGAATAATACACAAGGAATGGTTAAACAAATGCATAATGGAATAATCATTTGGACATTACGCATGTTTTCGTTGCTCTAAACTTAGAAAACCTTTTATAAAGATTAAAGAGAGCAAACTAGTACAGAAATAGTACAATATTTATTTGTTACTGCGTGTAACATATATCTATTGTTATTTCTAAAGTTTTTCGCAACGGACAAGTCAATTTACAGATCTAAACTACCTTGCCTTATATTGTTATTGGGTTCAAATAATAGCGACTTCTGCTTGATTTGTTTGCTTATGATTAATAGATAAAATATTTAAAATCAATTGTGGATGCTCTATAGAGATATTCTGTAATTCGTCCATTATACAAAATTGCAAGGCAGTTCAAACCAGAGCGTAAACTGACTGGCAATGAGTCGCCATTATTACGAGTCGCCCCAATCGTTATAATCTAGACAATATTGGGTTTGCATTATAAAAACAAAAAATCGTATCTAAGCATTCGACTTGAAGGACTACCCTAACTAAATATTACAAAACTCACATCAAAAGTGTAACATAGTTCGACAAGACTTTAAATGAACGCGGAGAATATTAACGGCGGCCATTTTGAAATGTTCGTCCTTTACAAATCTACGGGCATGTGTTACAGCCCACATAGATCTATGGATATGTGCTACTGTCTAATAAATTTGAAATGACGGTATTTTTAATACATAAAATAACTATTCATGTTTCTATTTATATTTAGTGACTTTTCTGTTCATGAACTTTTCATCTCGTTCTTACATAATAATTACTAATGTCTAAGTATAATTCTAATTTTACGTGTTTGTATAAATTACCCCTTACGACTGTGACGTGCTCACTGTTCATTAAGATTCTTGTCGGACTATAAATGAATATATTAATTAGTAAGATCAACGAAACATGCCACAAATAAAAATTGAAAAAATTGAAATGAAAAAGATCGAATTGAAAAAGAATTTACACAATCAGCAGATTGCAATGGAAACGAGTAACTAGAAAGTATCAAGTATGCTATTAAGTAATGTTGTCATGTAAAGGATCCCGAACATGTCGTTGTGCCATGTTTCGTTAATCAGACTATATTCTAGTCACTGTAATAATAAGCGATGTTATTATACGCGATACAAGTACATAATAAACTATTTAAACATAACTATATATGTTTAATTTTCATACAAAATCTAATATCCTATGCGCACTTCCCAAAACGTTAACTATACACCAAATAATGATCATTAAAAGTTATAATATTATACATTTCTAGTATTCAGTTAATTATATATATATGTATATGGAAATATAGTTATTCTCGATTACTGAATTTCAGATTTAAGTTATTTCAGTGACACGTTTTGAGTAACTGATTTAAAAAAAAATACGTAATCTCGTTTGTGTGTGTATAGTTCCACGCACACACATAATTATACTAACAGCTTAATGCAAATAATACGTTATCTTTTTCTAATACATTTTGGTTGTTAACGCTTTATAACCGCGCGGTTGCTTGCACTATATTATTTGGCCGATATAACTTATGATTAAAATTAACACTAGAGAACACTAGAAATTCTTAGAACTGTATTTTGCATAGTGTAAATTGAAATTAAATAGTACTAAATTGCATATCTCATTCAAATTGTTGACGATATTGTCTAACTTTGGCAGTGATGTGATCGGTTTCGTTTAAAACTTGGGTTTCCGACAATCGGGTGGGTACGATAACGTTGTGATTTTATGAGAATTTTATTTGTATGATTTTTAGCGTCAAATTCTCTGTTTAAATATCTTTGTACACGGAAAGCTTTACGTTCTTACTTTGTTGAAAGTATAGGATATTAAAAAGATAATTAAAATTTAGTACGAGTTCGTGCCGTGTAGTAAGGACCGGCTACACAATAGCGCCACGCCATCTCTTCCCACGGGTGTGGTAAAAAGAATAACAAAGCGGCTACCACAAGCTGAACCACACCAGCTCTAAAAGAGTGGACTCCTCAACTCGCTTGGCCAGCGTGGCGTTTTGCCTTACATCTCTCATGCACGAGAAAATGTGCATGAGGAGGCTCGCTTCCAGCAGTGAAAGTCCTTTCAGTATCCACTGAAAGTTTGCAAGTTTTTTTTTACAAAAAATTATCTAACCACCTTTAACTAAAATTCGGAATGGTTATGTTCACAACGAATTACTTTATTCATATAGGAGAGTTAAGGTCTTAATTTCCCTGGTTGGTCTGAATGATTGGAAACTAACCTACAAACTGCATACGTTTACAAACACGATTCAGACTAAGCTAGAATGTATCCAAGCCTAAATGAAGCTAATTAGGGTTGCAATTGAAAAGTATATATTGAAAATATGCAAAATAGTACAAAAAATAATAAATCTATCTGCTATTATTATAAGGAACATAAAATGAGTAACGCTGCATTTAGGCCACTACTGCTTTATTCGCCAATATAATAAGAAATCTATATAAATAAAAATTAACTGCTGATCGTTGGTAAGCGCATCACGTGAGAATTTAAAAAAAATTAAGGCGTATTTTTTAAAAAAAATTACGTAATAGTCCGAATAAGGTTTTTAGGGAAAGAAAAATTGGAAAAGTTGCCCGGAAAATTTGGGAAAAAGTGAAAGTGCTTTTTTCTATGGGATTTTTGTATGAACTTATTGAAATTTGGACAGGACAACGTCTGTCGGGTCAGCTAGTTATTAAATATTTATACTTATATTAATTACGTTCAAAGGCGGATTACCGACATTTTAAACTTTAGATTTTCGTTATGAAAATATATATTTATACAATAGTCTAGTGTGGAGTTTACGTTAAAAAAGTAATAATACTACTGAATGCGAGTTAAATCAATCTTTTACGCTGTTTATAGTAAAACTCAATTTCTTAATAATCTCATAGTTACGTTAATAGTAATGTCATTATAATGTTACCAGCTTCAAAACTAGGTCTACTTTTTGTCTCCGAAATTCTTCCACAATATATATGGTGTGTGACATGTATTTGCGGAGATACACCGTAGTTTCGGTTTGTAATTCTGAGTGAATTTACACAAAATGTTACGTATTTTTGTAAAACAAAAATAATTTTAGCAAATTTTAATAGAGATGTATGAAAAATCTCAAAATAATTATTTTTGCAAAAAAAAATATGTGTAAAATCCTCATGCCAACTAACTTAGCATCATAAACAGATATCATGTTTTCAACCTTCGGTAATGTCTGACACATAATGTTCAACCTCGTTAGTTATGGTTCTGTATAAAATTGTATGCAAACCATCAGTCCGACAGATTATTGCACAGTGACAAATTATCAGTACATTGCTGAGATACCCTGAATTTAAAAAAAAAACTATTTTGATAGTTTGTGTTACCTCATACAGTTACTTCTTCTTACTTTTGCCAAGGGCGAGGGTGTGGTGAGATTGCGCAGTTTGTTGCTTACATCGATTAAACTCGATCAAATTAATAAATTGAAATTAATTAATTATTGATTCAAATTATTCTTTACCTTACCACATACAGTTTTTCTTACTTCTTCTTGCTCTTGCCAAGTGTAAGAGTGTGGTGAGATTGCACAGTTTGTTGCTTGCGTCGGTTGAACTCGATAGTGTCGTCTTCGATCTTTTTGCGGAGTTCTTCTAAACGCTTCTTTTCTTCTGTGTGATCTTTTTTCAGCTTATCGAATTTTAGTTGTAGCTGAAAATAAAAAATATGGTTGAAGCTACTTATCTAAGGCCAATGACGACCGCTATGATGTTCTGAATGCTCGGGAAGTTTCGTAATTACTGTCGCCAGGGTTCGAAATTATCCTGATAATTATTGTTGTTGATAATTATCGGATAAATAAATAATTTATTTGCCACATTGTAAAATACACAAACAAAGCCATTGCCATTGCACTCTATATACCATTGTATATAGAGTTAATTAAGTATATAGAGTTTATTACCAACCAATCTTTACTCGGGTGAGCATTTCTATCAAGTTCCACGCTAGCATAGATAAATGCTAGTTTATACTAATATGTATTATAAAGTCAAATCGTTTGTTTGTTTGTAGGAGGTAACATCAGAAACTGCTGAACCTATTTTAAAAAATTTTTCACTGTTGGATAGCTATGGTCTTACTAATATAGGCCAAATTAAAATATCCCGGGAAAGTCAATATACAGTGACTACTGGGGGCAGGGCCGTGGGAGTTTAGCTAGTCTATTTCATTCAATAACTCGTCGCGTTCCGATATACACATTGGTTTTAATGTGTCGAATGTGAATGAGAGATTGACGAGTGGCAAATGAAATATGTGCGACTTAAATTATCAAGGTAATTATCATTGCTAATTATCGTTTTGAACCCTGCCTAGAAGAAAACTGGAATCTGTGATCAGACAATTTTACCTCCTGATCATTCTCCTTGAAGTCTGCTTCCTTCTACTGGAACTCTGCCAGTTGAGTACTCAGTTCCATTCGAACGTTTGCTGGAATGAACCCAACTGATAAATTGTTCAGACAATTTTACCATTTCTTATTTTAAAGGTCGGCTTTATTTTGTCAAAACTCTACCTAGTTTCATTGTGTTAAAACTGGCAGGTGAGTACTACATTTCAGCCTGAAGTCGGTTAGAAAGAAACCGACTGCAAGTTATAATTAGACAATTGTATATCTTTCTTGTTCTCCTCGAGTTCGGGCTCCTTTTGTTTATCGACTCTGTCAAGTGAGTGCCAAGCTTTAACTCGAATATTTATTAGAAATAAACCGTCTGCTAGTTGAAATCGGACAATTTTACCCTTGAGTTCTGCTTCATTCTGCTGTAGTTCTGTCAAGTGAGTACTGCAATTCAGTAAGTCTGCGAGAAGGAAACCGGAATTTGTGATTAGACAATTGTACCTCTTTCTCGTTCTCCTTAAGCTCGGCCTCCTTCTCCTTGACCCTCTGTACGAACATCTGTCGCATCTCGTCCTCCTTCTGCTGCAACTCTGCCAGGTGAGTGCTGCGTTTCAGCTCGAATGTCTGCTGGAACGACACCTGCAACGAACAAACAATTTGTTGTATTTGGAAAATTTGTATGAAAAATAATTTTCTTTTTTTGCAAATAAAATGATTCTGAACTTCGTTAACTTTCGTTAACGTCGATAAGTTCAGAATTATAAACGGAATCCATGGTTTCAGGCTTCGAGAAAGGTTTCGGACATAATCTGTATTCCTGAAGAGTAAAACCCCAGGGTTATAGAGTCCAGAATCCAGATTCTGTTCATTATTCCGAATTAATTGAATTTTACGTATTTTTCGTACAAAATCAATTTTTGACAGATATGTCAGAATCATGTCACTGGGAAGTGTAGTGTGGAATGCACTCTGGTCAGGTGTACTGACGATTTTATCGTAACTGGATGGGAAGAAATCAAGTACATAATATACTGATATGCCTTAGGAGAGCGGTGAGAAACACAGGCCGATGGTATATAGTATAGTGGTTAAAGGGTGACTGTGTGTGTGTTGTGTGACGTCACTCACCGGTTTGTTGTCCGCATCCACGTCGGTGAAGCCCATCTGCTGCAGGCGGCGGCGCCGGTACAGCTCGTAGTGGCGTGCGTGCGTCTTCTCGCGCATATCTTCCATGTTCGTGCGGATTAGCATCTCGCGGAGCTTCACGAAGTCGCAGTGGGACTCGTTCTCCACTGGCAATTTATTTATTACTTATTGTTATATTAACACTCTTATACAACATTGATTCTAATTTATTTGTAATCCATAAATAGTGCCGAAACAATAAGCGTTGAACGCTTATTGTTTACCGCGCCCGCGCCTGAGCACTGTGTTGAACACTGTAGCGCACTGCGATGTCTTGTGCTTGTCTTTATGTTCGATTTTGTCCAATTTAAATGACATAACTGCAGTGTTATACATATATTGATTGTTGACGACGAAAAGGCTAGGGTACTTAGGCAAACATGTATATAGTTTCGCAACTAGTTGTTAAGTTTTTTATGTATATAATTTGATAATAATGGAATGATCCCTAGTATGTCTCGGCGTGAGTCGTTGGTCATTAGTGTAATTGAGGACATACTAGGATCTTATCAAAAATGTAAATACGTGTTAGCGATAAGGAAAATAAATGATTCCCCGCGGGTAGCGGGAGGGGTACATGCATGGACAAGTGGAGGGGAGGCCCGTCGTTGACCGGTGGTGGGTGAATCCCGCAACTAGCCAGAGGTTGAGGAACCCAATAAATAGAATAAAAGGCGGACCATTTCCGGTCAACTTCACTTCCGCAGCGGCATCCACTCCGAGAACAACAAGAAAAAGAAGAAGAACAAGTACCTCTGCGCTACCCCGGCTCTATTGAAGAACAAGCCTTGTTGTTTTATTCAAGACACGAAAAACCTATTATACAGTCCACACCCCCCAGGCGATCCAGTTGGTGCGGAGTACAGACACTAGCATTCTACTGCGTGTTAGTGCATACGTATCCCGCACATTGATACTGTGATGAAATAGAAACTTTATACAAAATATAATAAAACAAAACGTTTAAATACTTGATTATATATGAATATAACCTGAAAATATAATAATTAAATAATCTGTTAATTGCAATGTTCTACCATCTTATTTCAAAAAATGCAAAAGATTTTAATTTTAGGATATTTTAAGGATCAAATTAATGGAAAATTTCTTTTTGTGGAAAATTTTTGGAACTTGAATACATCGATACCTTGAATACAATACGATAATGGAAGGATACCTTGAACGGGGTACTGTCCCGCGGCCACCGTCTAGTTGCCAATCTTGACTAAGTCGGTGCTGCCGACCACCGCGATCGGGATGTGTGAGTTCGAGAACTGTCTAACTATGAGATGTACTGAAGCTTTGCACTATTTGTGAACAATTTATGTTAAAGAATCATTATGCTCGCGTTCACTTACGATATCGACTTGTCATCCTTTGGGAACAATCAAACTATGAGACCTATAGAGAACTTTTGCACAATTTGTGTTAAAAAATCTTACCCTGCACGGTGCCCCAGGGGTACTGTCTCGCGCGTACCGTCTTGTTGCCGATCTTGACCAGGTCGGTGCTGCCGACCACCGCGAACGGGATGTGCGAGTTCATGCTCGTGTTCACCTCCGACACGGACTCGTCGTCCGTCGGGAACTGGTAAATTTCTACGCCATTCGCGCTCAGCTCTTGCATTATTTTAGACTACAACGACAATAAATACTGCATCAGGGCCAGGGACACCGAAAAAGTATCTTGTTTGTTTGATACTGATACTTTTGTATTGTTTAATTGATACTTTTACTCATATGACACTTTTATCGAAATTAATAGTCGATACTTTATATAATAAATGGCGATGCCGAGAATTTTATTGAAATTTCAAGGAAAGAAAGAATATTTTGAAGTTTATTTTGCTATCATACAGATTTGATACATTGGAAAATTATTCAGTATTTAGGAAAATACCTTAAGAAATGTTGGATTGCCGGTGTTTTTTTTTAGCGAATAATACTTTCTTTCGATACTTGTATGAGTACATTTTTTCCATACTACTCATGAGTACAGTATCAGTACTTTTTATTCGATAGCATGCGCCAAATCCGGGCACTCGGCTCTTGCATTATTACTTAAAGACTATAGACTTAAAGGACGAAAGATACACATTTCCTCGAGTCCCTGCGTACAGTGCGATCAAAGAGCGAAAGTTCTGCAATAAACTGCCAGCTGAAGTTTTTCCCTTACGCTACAACATGGGACTCTCCAAGAGAGCTGTAAACAGGATTGTGCGGTCAGCGCGTTCTGGTGTTGCAGGTGACCACTAACCATCACAGAATACTACCTTGAAATGTACTGCATTTCTCACTTTATCATATTTCCCAAAACGTGTTTCGGTAGTGAGTGAGATATGTTAGAGGCCATTTCCATCCCATCCCTTCTCATTTCCCCAAATCCATTCTTACATCAACAAAGGTAGGTTGGTGTTTGTTACATCAACAAACACGCCCCCGGACTCGCAATTGGGGGTATTTGTCGTTCTGGACTAATGCTGGCATGTATTGCGGATGTTACGGGCGACAGACCGACTTAAGTGTCCACTTACCACCAGGTGGACTGTATGCTCGTTTGCTCCCTTCATTCTATAAAAAAAATGTGGCCCGCCCACTCTTCTGCCATCCATTCTATAAAGAAAGTTATCGCATTAGGTACGAGTCATATTGACACTGACAAGAGATTAACTCACTCAAGATTCGTACAAATTACGTGTAACAAATTTCACTAGAAAAAAAGAGGCAAATTTCAAACATCTCAGATAACACTCATTTTGTTCAGAATGAACAGACTTGATACTCAACATTTTTTATTCCAAAACTAGTATGAAACTGAATATAAAAATATGTTAAATTTATTTGGAAATAAATATAAATTATAAATGAATGCAGAAATAAATTAGATAAAGTAAAGTAATTAAACCTAGATAAAATCTAGGTTTTAGAGAGGCTTTGAAATTAGTTTATTGTGTTTGAAAATTGACTTAAATTTTCTAAAATTAATAACATAATTCTGTGTTTAACACCAAAATGTCACCAAATTTAACATGCAGTAATTTATGCAGTAAAGAAATAACCACTATCAAAATATTCATGATACACAATAAATTCAAATTAAAAAAATGTTAGTATGTAAATAATTTTGATTCTACCGTAATGACAGTTTCGTTTGCCAAACAATAAAGGTACATATACAAGTAAACAGTAAGGAATGTGAATAGAAATGTTTAGTTATCAATATTAGTTGAAAATACAATAAAGTGCATACCTTGAACTTCTGCAGCTCAGTTTTGGATATGGTGTCAGCTTTAGCGATGATGGGGATGATGTTCACCTTCGTATCCAATTTCTTCATGCACACCAGGTCAATGGACTTCAAGCCATGCCCTGGAAGACAAAATATACAAATTATAAATTATAGCCATTTGTGGACAGTGTAAACAGATCGAGTTAAGACCATAAACCGGTGTTTTCTTATTGTCAATATATGTACTTATTAATATCAATATAGGTATTCTTGAAAAGAATATGAGTTGTAAGTTACAATTACCTCATGGATTCATTTCAAAACCTATCCCAGTTATCCAATCTAGATGCACTGAAGGTCATGCACGTAAATAAATAAATATAAATTAATTCTTGGAAATTGTATAATGATGGTTTATTTAGAATATGTATATGAAAATATTAAATCAAATCATTTATTTGCCGAATATGGGTACAGAAATAGTTGTCAATAACAATAGGCCACCATATTCCACCTCTAATCTAGGGGGCATGCAAATTTAAGCAATAAAGCAATAAGCAATAAATACAATTAAAAAAATACAATTCATGTCATCTTTACAATAATAATAAATAATCAATAAAGATAATCAAAACGTGAAAATTCGTCTGTAATCTTAGTCAAATAAGAATGTCAAAAATATCAAAAAAATATTGTAGATTATGAGACGGTAAAATAAGAAGAAAATGATAAATCCCCAAAATAAAAAATAAAATACTATGACTTTCAATCGACACCCCTCTGTGTGTCCACTAAAAATACTTTAAGATCTTTATACTGTAAATACATATATGTTTGCAATATATATACGTTTGGTAAAATAGTCTAACAATAAAATACATTAAAGTAACATTAGTCATTGCAATAAGTATAGTTTTGAAACATCATTACTCGTGTCATTAGTATGTGGGTGTAAACATCATTATTGTTTGTAAATCAAATGCATTGAATGCTGATGACTGTAAACATGATTGCAAACATATATAGAGTTCAGTTCAGTTCAGTAGCAAACATCTTCAGTTGTGCATCCCACGCGAATCTATGAACCCCCATTAGCCAATGTGGTGGATAATGGTATAATCATAACATAATCAATCTGCATACCATATATTGCATTTCACAAGTTTTGCTTTTATATAAGTTTAGTCTGTCACTTTAATTTGTCTTTTGTCTTAGTGGTACATAAAAAAAAAAAAAACTTCAAACCTAACATCTATTACTCGATGTTTTCTAACTATACTAAACCAGATAGTTAAGGTTTACTGTCAGGTGCAATTGAGGTAGCGATTGGTTTGTATTAGCTTTCTGTCATATTCTGCAGATTCTAGTTTGCTTTAGTTCTGTATATCCACCGATACACACTGGGTCATTTTGGGAAAATATTTGTAATTACAAAGGCATATTCACTGCTGTGAGACGTTATTCTTCTTCAGGTTGATAGCAGTCTTAAGTGCGACGAATATTTTGCCAATGTCACGTGAGAGCTGTGAGATGTTATTGATTGATTTTAAAATGTCACACGTGTCGAATGAAATTGAAATACTAATTGATTCCATCTCAAATTAGTGTAAGTGGCGTCGAAGTAGTACAAGGTCGATTCCTAGCAACTTTTACAATGTTACATTTTAAATTTACATCCATGATACATGCCAACATCAGTCCAAATTGACAAACGTCTGCACACCGCGAAATGTGCTGCCTACCTTTAGAGATTTAAGGGGGTATTCTGGTCTAGAAAATTGAAAAAAATCAAATTTTTTTTTTGCAGTTTCAAAGCTTAGACTTTCAAAAATATGCTCTTAAAAGGATTTTTCAAAATTCGAATTATTTTGGGAGATACAGCGGATTTTGTGACGCAGCACCTAAACCGGCCGAGCGGAGTGATCACACAATGAACGGCAGATGTTTTCCAGAAATTCTTTTGTATCCGACTTGAGCTCGTTATGTACCCTTTTAAATTTTTATATATACCTGAATAACAGTACGTACCCAATATACCTGGAACTGTCCACACAAAATATACCTGGAAGTATAACACAAAATAATAATGAATCCCTCAATTCATTAATATGGACTTTTGCTCCAAAGCATATTCACGCTGGAACCCAAACTATAGAAATTGCAAATTATTTAGCCATTGCTATTTTTAATGAAGGCTTTTTAAAGATTTTAACTATAATGGCACTCATGGGCATCATCGTTGGTACTGAAGCTCACACATTTGCTGTTAGACGTAACGAGCTGAGGATTAATGGCTCTGAACTACGAGCTTCTGCTGCTTCAAAAGCAGGCAGAACAGCTCGTTTAGAAGAAAGAACTTCACAAAATCTCGATTTTGAGAAAGAAGAAGGTCCAATCTATGGATATGGGATCGCCGATTAATCCAAAGTGAGTATTAAATATTATTATCTGAGTTATTCTACTGGAAATCTTTCTCAAACTTCAAACGCGTTTTTCTCAAAACTCCTTTTGTTGAGGTGGTTGACACGATACCTCAAGTTCTATCTGACCGATTCCTTTGAAATTTTGTGAGAATCTTCTTTATACATCTCTTTATCACTTAGACCTTGGATTTTGAAAAATTTTAATTTGAAGTATTTTTAAAAAATTCGTAAAGGTCGAAAAACAGGGGTAAAAAAAATTTTTTTATTCGTGGACGCCATTTTGTGAATTTTTTTTTTTTGGCCAAGGTCCAAGATATAGCGACATCTTTATTAATTAAGAATTTTTTTGTTTGTTCGATTTAGATCACTACAAGGGTTGGAATCATGTCAACCAGGAAGCACCGTTTGACTGGCAACCCCCACTTCACCGGCCTGTCACTGGATGAATTTTTGACTTTTAATTTTTTTTATATACTTTAAAAATCAATAAATATTGTATAAAAAAAATGGATAGTAAAAATGTTTTTAATTATTTTTTTATCCTAGTTTGAAAAATACCCAAAAAGTAGGGCTCTAGACCAGAATACCCCCTTAAGAACGTATTTGGAGCAAAATTGGAAAAATGGATAGGATGGGCTCCGCCTTATCTCACTTACCACCGAAACACGGACATACATTGGGGTAATAGGACAAGACAATGCAATACATTTTAAGATTTTAAGTTTCCCATAAGAGAGGGGTAAATTAACTAGTCAAGCGCGATCAGTGGCTGTAGTATTGCAGCATGCAGCTTCGTCCTACCAAACTACTATAACTTCATGGGAAAGTTTAGACCCTTTTATGCCACGTTTCTTTAGAATTTTACTTGCAGTATAAGAGATGGCTTTTTATCCCAATCAAAGGTTTCCAAGATATACGATACTACTCCGTAAGCAGTCTTTCTACAAGGTAAAACAAACGATCCCGTTACGTGGTCACTCGTCATGAGACTACAACTTGGTATAGGGGACGGTTTGTGTGACACGCGCGCACTGAATACGATCAACGCGTTTGCATTTCAATAGGAGCGATGTCAAGGGCAAGCAGTTAGTCAGTAGGTCGATGGCACGGTTTGGGAGAAAGTAAAATGATTTGAACATAGTGTAAACATTGGAAAGGTATGTGTTTTCACTCCTTAATAATGCTGTAATAATTTGAGACTGATGTGGATATTGATAAAACAAACTATTCATTTATTTATTAGTTTTTTTAAACTTCACTACACAATGATATGTACAAAGTCAACTAAACAACCTTATTAAAAATAATCTATAATTATTTATGTATTAGGCTAGCAGCTCTTGCTGATGTGGCCCATATCAAAACACTTGTCTTGCCTTCTTTTCTGTCTAAACAGGATTTCACTCCTGCTTTAACTGTCTCTTGAGATAGACTATTACATGAGTTGACCACTCTATTTGATAGGAAGTGCTCGTAGGGATTAGAGGTAGTGATTGGTTTGTATTAGCTTTCTGTCATATTCTGCAGATTCTAGTTTGCTTTAGTTCTGTATATGGAGTTCAGATATGAAATATCATAGAGGTTGTTGAAAAGCTTGTATAATAAAGTTGTATCAAATCTATAAGTAACAAATTTAACTCACCAGTTGGACAGATGAAGTACAGACAGACATGCAGCCTGCTATCATGGTAGGCGGAAAGTGATCGCTTTATCTTGAGCTCCTCTTGTAGGTATGCCTCGAACTGGGCATCAATGTAGTCTACAACTGCTTTGAAGCTGTCCTCTTTGTTCACTTGATCTCCATAGCCAATAGTGTCGCATATTGTGAGCTGGTGCACAGTGTCGCATATTGTGATACATAAGGAAATAAACATATTAGACTGCTAATACATTATCATAGATGTTTGATTACTTTCACATACATTACATTAACCATAATCGTAACTAGTCCCTTTATCATCCCCTGCTGGACACGGGCCTCCTCATGCACATTGTCTCGTGCACGACAGAGGTATGGCCTTAAAATGCCACACAGGCAAAGCGGATGGACGTATCCACTCATTTAAAGGTTGTGTAGTTACTCAGTGTTTGTGGTATACTTCATTATCCCTTTGTTGTCCTTTACGACACCCACGGGAAGAGATAGAGTAGTGCTATTCTAAAGCCGGCCGGCACCACACGGCGGCGACATATATTTCAGCATGATTGAGCGAATAAAAAAACAAACAACCACACTTTCAGAATTCATTATTTAACATCGTAACCACATTATCTATACTAATATAATAAAGAGGTAAAATTGTGTGTTTGTATGTTGGGGGTAATCTCTAGAACTACTAAACCGATTGCAAAAATTCTTTCACAAATAGGAAGCTACATTATCCGTGTCTAATATGGGCTATATTAAATTGGGGAAAAAAAAAACAACTTATAAACCGAAGCGAAGCGAGGGCGGGTCACTAGTGTGTTATAAAGAGTTTCTGTGTCTGATAGATAGATATTTTATAGACAGATATTATATACATCAGATGGTCATGGTCATGTTTTGATCTATGGCCACAATATGCCAATTGCACATTGTCAAACAGCAGCTTTTGAGTGGGCACAGTTTTATGGGTGGTTTAAAGTTAACATAATTAAAAATTTTAAAACTATTTTGGCCTTTAAAATATAATATGGTTCCATCATTTAGATTGAAGGGTGGAATAAATTCGCTTTCTTTTAAATTATTCTTCCCAACAAATATTAAGTTATATTATTATGTTGATTTAAAGACACCAAAAATTATTAATTTATTGTTCACATAAATGTAAGTTATTTAATTATAGTTTATAAATTGATTTGCAAAGGAAACAATGTAATGAAATACAACAATTTTCTGTTTATTACTTACAGTAAATTATAAGTTTGGGAAGTTGATCCAGAATTTTAGTTTTTAAAAATGTAATAAATTTGATGAATTTGAATATTAAGTAGTTTTAATGCTACAAGATTTGACCAATACATCCTGTTATACATAGAAACTATATTCATATATCTGGTGTTGCAGGTATCCATGGGCAGCGGTGACAACTTACCATTATGTGGTCTGCTCGCTAGTCTGCCATCTATTCTATATAAAAAAATATAACTTTGTAAATCAATACAGGTTTTTTACAACAATCTCATAAGGTTTCAATTTAGAAGAAACCCTAAAAATTATAATTATTACCTTCAGTCTGACACTGCTTTCCTGCAGTTCATAAGTATGAGCCTTCAACTTCACAGTGGGCAGATTGTGTGGGCTTGGCGTTGACTCAAAATTAGTGTTGAACAGGGAATCCATCAATGTAGACTTGCCTAGGCCTGTCTCACCTGGTTCAATCACAATAAAAGACTGTTTTATACCTTAATTGTTTTTTTTTTTTTTTTATGTACGAAGGCGGCAGACGAGCATACAGTCCACCTGGTGGTAAGTGGATACTGTCGCCCATAGACATCCGCGATACATGCCAACATTAGTCCAAAATGATAAATGTTGGCACACCCCCGGATGCGCTGCCTACCTTTGGAGATATAGGAATGGATTTGGAGAAAGGGTTGGGAAAATGGGCAGGGATAGGATAGGATGGGATAGGATGGCTCTGGCACTAAGAGTTTTATTGTTCAGCGCTGACAGGTTTCAAGTTTTTTCTTTTGTTCTATTTGTTTTAAAATACATACCTTTATTGAACATAAATCAATAGACAATTAAAAAAACCCAATTCAATTAAAACTATCATTGTTATATTTAAATCCAAGGAAACCTAAATTCACCAAGAAAATTCAACAATTATTGATGACCTTTTCTTGAACATGCATTAAAACTGGACTTATAGTGGTGAAAAAAAGGCAGTCGTGACTTAGTTTCTACTTAAAAACATTTTTTTTAATTACCACAAGCTCAGAGGTGAGGGAAAGTACTGTGAGATGTTATAATCAAAATATCTTTATAGAATCATAAATCATTATAATCAAGATTGTGCACTATCCACAAATTACAGTATATTAGCATGGTGGATTCAGTTTCAAAAATTCCTTCATGAGTGCAAAGCGAGGAGAGCTGACATGGAGTGAGACATTACAATCTGATATTAAAAATCCTGAGAAGACGGATCCAATAGAACTTGTACTTAAGACAGGTTCAGTAAAAGTAACTATTTTTAGTGTGAAGGCTTTATGTTATGTTAAACATATGTTAAAATACTTCTAGCAAGTTTGACACATTATTATTTGTTTTTGTAAATTTAATTTCCCTTTAATGATCCTACTCCTGTTTGTAATTAGATTAGATTAGGGGCAGTTCAAGTGGGCATTATGAATGTCAGTCCACCCATACAGCTTTATCTACAAATTCCACAACCTATTTTTATTAGACTATTGATTAAAATAGTTGATAGTAATAATATTATTTATTCTACTTTATCCTGAATATTAAAGTAGATTATTTTCCTTTGAATAATTTTAAGAAAAAAATAAATAATTGTATATGCACTTGTTAGCACCACACTAAAATTATTATTATTTATGTAATTAATGAGATTGTCAATAGTCAGCACCCACATTGTACAATTCAGTTACACCTATTTACAAACATAAAAGGATAATTACATCGAAGCTACCAAGGTAATATATATGTGTGGGTGATTACTTGATTGATTAGTAATTGAAACAATAGTAAACTACAAATATTAATGAATCATCGCTTACCAATGCACAGGATATTGAACACAAATCCATTCTGAACGCTTTTGTTGACGAGCTGATCAGGCAGGCTGTCGAAACCGACATGCCCCGAGAGTTTCAAAGTACGGAGGTTTATTTCAATCTACAAAGATATAATATAAAATTACTGACTAATAAAATACTTTGCATAATTCAACTAAAATCGTGTAAAAGATGAAATATTTACTGTTAGCATTACTGTACCAATACGCTGTTATTGTTTATGTTTTAGTTTCATTCTAATATCAACGAAAATTGTAATACTTTGATTGGTAGAGCAACGCCCATACACCGCTTTCCACTATCACTAAACTGTGAAATTACAGAAATTATAACAATAATTTTAGAGATGTGTTAGTTGTAGCTTATAAGTTCAATGAAAATGTAATAATTACAAAATGTTTTATGATAAAATTGAAAAAGAAACTCACTTTACGTTCAACATCTACGGCCGCCATGTTTACGTTACTGTCGTTACTGCTTGAATGAACAAAACGCAAGAATGAAGTGTGCTACGTTCCGTTTAGTCTTTATCTCACCTAACAATGCAACCAACATATTAATTGACAGTACATATATTGTATTGTAATTTTTCAAAATTATTAAAAATTGCCTATATTTTATTCATTAAACATTGTATAGTGTTTACATGGATAAAACGTTTATTAACAACAACAAAGTTTAAATATGTGTTGGCAATGTTGGTATACACGCTTGAAATAGGGTTACCATAATAGTAAAACATTGGTTTGAGGACTGGTAAATTTAATATCTTCTTAGCAAATGATAAAAGATCAATAAAGTATTAAAGTTAGTACCACGAAATAAATGTAGGCTAAATGTATGTGAAACATTAGACGATTAAAAAAAAATGAAAATAAAGATATATTTAAGTACAATTATTAATTATTAATAATAATTATTATTCTATGCATTGATATCATTAAATGTATATATAGTCGGTACGATGCCGAGTTGGTTACATTACATCCGATTAGAATTAGAGACTTAATAAATAAAATAATGATTTCATAACTCCGTTTGATATTAGAATTGAAATTCAAGTCATTTCCTTAAAATTAGTACTTATAGTATACCAATTAATTAATCTTGCGCTTTGGGTCGTTACTAGGTACATTACATTCGTTATTACCTCGGTTACAAATAACTTTCTTGAGGTTGTCAGGAAGAAATTGCTTTTTAGTAAGACAACCTGGTTGTATTCTCTTCTTTATTATGAGATTGTTCCTTAGTCTTATTATAATGTAACAATTATTCCGCATGTACAATCAAATTGCGTCATGAAAGTATTTACTTGCATGTCAAAAATATGAACTACAAAAGGAAAAAAATGTGGGTTAAGTGATGAAATACCGAATAATGATAAAATAATAGATAGTTTTATGTTGGAATAATAAGTTAAAAATTACCCTACTGCCATAGTAGGTTACATTAAATTTATAAAATAGCAACACCGAAAAAATCTAAAATGGCTGAATCCGACTTTGGTCTGTTATCATGTGAACCCATGAAATAATGTTTTCTTGAATTTATCGCTCGTGAGTGGATTTTAAATTTGTGCATCAGTGAATTGTGACATCATAAACCATGGCGGACCTAAAATCGCCGCCGTTCAGTGATATTAAAAGACCTGAAGAAGTCGTCAGGATGACGACTAAAGATAGCCTTAAATTTGCAGTTCTTATCGGGCTGATTGAAGTGGGACAGGTAACCAACAGGGAAGTGGTGAACACCGTACTGCACTTGGTAAGTCTTTACAATTCTCCAGCAGTTCATTGCGTCATAATTTATCCCGAGGGCGGTGTAAAATCTTATTGGAATCGTCTTAGAAAGGTTATTAGTTTACATGATATAGTCGATTTTAAATTCAAATTAGAAGTAAAATGCTTATTAATTTGTTGTAATTAGATGCTTGTTGTTAATTGTGTATTATTGATGCATACGAAGGTGTGTGAGCGTGTTATTCGCGAAGTGTCGCGTCTATTTTCATTGTTTTTATCGATCGCTTTTGGTCGTGAATCGTAGGATCGCGCGGCCAATTCCGCGGCAGCGGCCGGCTAGCGCTTGTTTATTTTGAAAAGTGATTGACAGAAGTTAGCATTACAACTCTTGACCGTTGACCAACCTGTCCATAATTATACTGCGTACGTCGGTGCAATATTAAATGCATGCTAATCAATACATTTGTAATTTAAAAATATTTGATGAAACGTATTGTCCCCATTTTCTCTAGCCTTTTTCTCCCAATCTGTTCCTTAATCTGCAAGGGTAGGCAAGCACATCCGAGGACGCGACAACGTTTGCCATTCTGCACTGATGTTGGCATATATCGCGGATAGACGACGACGTCTATAGACGGCAGTATCTCCATACCACCAGGTGGACTGTATGGTAGTCTGCCGCCTTTTTTTCTATAAATATACATATATATCATCTATCTTATCTAATGATGTGAGTGGATATAATTACCCAAAATAATCCGTAACAGAAAAATTGCAATTAAAATGACATTATTGGTGCAAATATTGTTGATGTTCGCTGTTGCATTTCTTGATAATTACGAGTACAAAACTTGAGGAATTGAAATTATGTATATGATATGACTATATGACACTCGTAACATGTACCAAGTATTATGCAAATATAAACTATTATAATTATGGCATCAATAGGCAGGATTCATTTTAATCAGTAGATTTATTTAACTAATCGAATTATCTATAATTTTAATCGTAAATGCTTATTAACTTGGTACGTACTTATTACGAAAATTATCCTTAGAGAACTACCAATTTCATGGAATCGTTGGCATTGTGTGATATACTATGACCATCAATGTTCGCTTTTTTTTTTAAATATCCTTACATGCCTATTTAATCAACCAAATCTTTTATTATACTTTTATATAATAGTGTGATGGTACGAATACATAAATATTAAGTCCTTACCTATGACGTTTGTTCATCCACTGAATTTATTTATCTTGCGTTTGGCTTGAAATTACAAATTCATATTAATTACAATTTAAAGCTATGACATTCTTTTTCAAAATCAGTTATGCACTTGTTTTTCCGTCAAACAACTTTTGCTTAGATATGGTTGTGTTTGCGATTATGGCAAAATTAAAAATTCGCGTTATTTCCGAACATAATAAGTTCCGTCGCGGCAGCAACGCAGGAGACGGTACGCAATATCAACGACGTGTACGGACCAAACCGCAAATGAACGCACGGTACGTTTTTGATTTGATCGTTTCCGTTCTAGAAATTTCGACCTCAAGAACAAACCTCGTGGACGACCGAAGACTAAAGTCGATAATTACGAGTTGAAAGCAATAATGGAAGCGGATTCATTTCAAACCACGTCTGAGTTAGTAGCAGCCTTCGGCGTAAGTCACAAATCGATATTGATTCATTTATGTCAAATAGGGATAGTGAAGATGCTCGGAAAGTGGGTACCTTATAAGCTTAATGAAAGTCAGCTGCAAACACACTTCGAAGCTTGCCTTACTTTGCTGAACCGGCACAAAAATGAAGTGATTCTGAATCGTATTGTCACTTGTAATGAGAAGTGGTGTAGGACTGGAAACCTCGTCACATACAGTACTCGCCAGACCTTACTCTAATTTAAACTCTACTATCAATTATCAATCAAACTCATTATCAATTTATTCAAGAAGCGGTTAGATAGCGCCAACCGCAAATATAACGTTGTAAAAAACCTATTCATGCAGTTATTGCAACAAATATGAACTTTAAAGTCATAATAATAATCCGTTTATCATTACAAATTTGCGACCGTGACGTTCTGATGACAAATGGTTTTACGTAGAAAAAAGCAATATTTTTTTACTGTAGGGCACACGTATCGAAATTGTACATAATTCAAATTTATAGATATTCTAAAAAGAACAATCATTCCAACAATTCAACTTGCGAAATAAATCGACTTTGTATAACTTATTTCAGTTTGCTAAGTAAACCTAGATAATTTTGTTTATCATTTAGCAGTTACTTAAGATCTCCGAATCAAGAGTACAGTATTGGCTAATACAGCGTTCGCACAAGTACAAACTCCTTTGCAGTTCATTATCAACTTCAATAAGCGGTCAGATATATGTAACGATGTAGAAGAAACCTATTCATTTGGTCAGAGTAACGAAAATGAACTTTAAAATTACCGGAATAATTCGTTTATGAACCCAAAAAATATTGTAATCGTGCGAACGCTTGGTCAATGCCAATAGAAATCTAAATAATAAGAGAATGTTATTTACTACTTATATTACCGGGAACGCATGTCGCCCGCGCCGTCCGGCTCGCTGCTACTACTACATGCACAGACAATAAATACGCAATTACGCCTACATACGTTCCTAGCATGCTGTGCAAGCTCAATTAAACCCCCTGTTGTACATCGACGTGTAATTCCACAGTTGTAATAAGATTATTATTATCTTATTCTCTTATTATTTAGTTTCTACGGTCAATGCTTTAGAATACAAACTACCATGTCTTATACTATAATAATTCCTCAACACGACAGCACATTACACGGCAGTGTTCTGAACTGAACTCGCCAAGTTGGATATCTAGAAAATAAATTCGCATTCTTCACCAGTAGTTTACTACTTATCTTATCTATTATTGACTAGCTGACCCGACAGACATTGTCCTGTCCAAATTTCAATAAGTTCATACAAAAATCCCATAGAAAAAATCACTTTCAGTTTTCCCGAATTTTCCAATTTTCTGGGCAACTTCCAATTTTTCTTTCCGTAAAAACTTATTCGGACTATTACAAACATTTAAAAAAAAATTAGCCAAATCGGTCCAGCCGTTCTTAAGTGATGCGCTTACCAACGAACATTTAATTGTTATTTATATATAATAGATTATTTATTAGGGTTGTTATCTATGTCACCACCTTACCTAATATGATGATCTTACCTTACCTAATCGAAAGGTAGTTATTTTGTTTCGATCTAAAAACAATGTCCGTGTCCACCGCGAAGTGTTTATTGATTTGTTTGCTATGATGTTTTCCACCTCAGTGATATAAATTGTTTTTGCAACCGCATCACCTTGAAACGGTACTCTACCTAATTGGCGATTAGTCATAAAATGACCATCAATTTCTCGTAAAAATACATAATGTGACATTTCAAGGGCAATTTTCTTTTAATTTTCCACTGGATAATTTATGTCAGCGAACATTTGTTGCGTCTTCTCATTTCCATATTTACATGTATGTAGTGTCTACCGACGATACAGGGAATCCTATCGTGGTCCATTGAGTATGGCGTTATTATATTATGGTTTGTGTTTAAACGGGCAGTAAAAATACTTACCAAAGAGAACCAAATCACGATCAATAAAACAAATTTTCGTAACTTTACTCTATTTTTTAATAATTGAAATATATTTTCTTATATTAAAATGTGGCAAACAGCCCACTTGGTTTTGGGTAGTTACCGTCCCCCGTGGACGCTTGCAATACCAGGTTTACGGACGCGCTGCCTACCCTACAAACATCTATTCACAGCTCTCATGAAGAACCCCATTTAATTTACTAACCTTTTAATTTACTGCCATCGATTTGCTGCCCATTCGGAATTTTTCTGTTCATTCAATTATTTCTCTTATATTATTAATATTATTATATCCCAACACTGAGATCATGTACAGTTGAAGATGTCCAATACTTGTTGGTGGAGTGTTCCCGGAAGGAACCTGAAAGGAAGGCTCTGATGGAGACTCCAAATCTGAACAGGTGTGATGTAGGGATGTTCCATAGAATTCTGTCCGAGCCAACATCGAAAGCTGCAAACATTCTGTGCGAATTTGCAAGTCGCTATCAGAGTCATAGATAAATTAGGATAGATAATAAGGTAGATAAGTAAGATAGACAGATAGACGTAATTATAGTATAGATAGATAGTGAAATTGTAACTTTTAGGGTACGGTGAGGCTGACATATACAACAGTGTAAAAGCCCCTAAATAAAATAAAGAGAAAAAAAACCCACAGATTCTATCTGTGGCATCCTTATCTTGCAAATGTTGCAGGAGTCCATGGGCAGAGGCGACCATTTACCATTGGGTGGCCCACCCGTTCGACTGCCATCTATTCTATAAAAAATAGAAATCTTTCTGGGTACCGCGTCTAAGACTGGATGTCGCCAGTTGATATTCCTTCCTACCTGACTACTGTGAAGCCATAAAGGAAGGGTTATGAATTTGACAAGCTATGTATGTATATTTGACAACCGGCCTTAATTCCCCAGTCCACTTAGCCGGAGGGCGCCCCACGTTAACTCTCACTTTACGAGACATATTCCTGTTAATATTTTATACCACTTTTCTTACTGATTATTTTAATGGTAGGTTTCCTCGTGTGCAATTGTACATCGTGCATTTATCTCGCTTCATTTTTGTTGCAACCGGTTTGCTGTTAATTACCTACCAATGCCTCAATTACGGGGTATGTATCCTGTTTTGTGTATAAATTATATTAAGTATTTTAAATGCACCTCGGCATAATTGACAAGTTCTTAACGAGAACCGTTTGTCATTTTCATGTCTGATTTTAAAGTATCATTATTATATGGTTGCAGAAATATGTATTGTATTTTACTATAGTTAGAAAAAAATAAATAAAGGACCAATACCATGAATCATGAAGTCATGAAATTTTCTGGGAATTTGGTAGTGTTTTCTACACATTATGATGAGAAATATAGCGGTTATTTAAGTAGAAAGGAAAGTGATACACCATAATATAACGAATATCTTTAGTCTTTGAGACGAGTTGATGACGTTTGTCGATCACCAGACTCAGATATGAAGGATACCTATTACAAAGATACCTGTTTCTAAGAGGTATAAGAGGTAGTTCAGTGGAAAAGCCTCAGTTAGCAGTTCCACAACTTTCGGGTTTGCGGTATAGTGTCTTGAAGACCGCACTATATGCAACAGCTCCTCATCAAGGAAATGTAGATGCACCGCTTTTCGATGACTAGATGAGCGATGATAAAAATCCCAAGATGGAACAGCTCTTCAGAACTTGTCTGATTCCACTTTAGTTCTAGTGTTGAACCCTCTTGAGTACTCTCTTGAAGGAGTCGACTACGGGTTTTTCCGTTTTTCTAAGAGAACGAATGCGCATGACCTACCTTCTCTACATGTATAACATCAAGTTGCTCGGCCATGCTGGCCTCATAGATTATATTATTGTTTAAGATCAGGGACGGATCTATCAAAATGAAGCTAGAAGTCGATAGATGTGCGGTGCTGCATGTGGAGAGAAATCGTTCAATATGAGGGAGATGATCTATGTCGGCTCTATTCGGCTAAATATCCTCTTCAAAACATATTGAAAACATTTCGTTATTTGCATGCTAGAATTGATTGAAGTAAACTGTAAAACAGTAAATTTGCTACGTATTTTGCGTGCGCCTGATAAAAAGTTTAAATTGGACGCTAATAAGACCCGAGTTTATTACGGCTTGGTTATGTCCATTCTTGTTTCCATACTCAGAAGGTATAAGGCCGAATTACTTGAACCACTATCAGTTGAATTGACTAAGGGGGTTTAGTCTGCAAATCAGTTTATCCGAAATCCCGATCAGCCTTTATATCAACCTGAGGCGCTTGGGTGTCCAGGGCAGTTCGTTCCCAAAGAAGATGGAGATGATGTTGCTGCTCTGTGCCGCGCATATCGCCCGCCTGTTGCTGTCCATGGCGCTCGGAATCCCCCCTGATCGACTACGCTGCGCCGGGAATTTTTACCACTTCTCCATCATGCAATGCAAATGCATTGCGTCAAAGGGGTAACAAATAATATAGTCTGAGTGAGTATCATTAATGAGGACTGTCGACTGTCCATATTTGTATCATAGTTGTATATTTGTATTCAGTTGTTTTTTTGTCTGTCCGTGTGGTATTTTGGATTCACTTTACTACCTTCTTCCTGGATTTCTTTGTTCCCTAAGATTCGTTTCACCTTTTAGTTTCTTTTCTTCTCTTTCATAGGTAACCTTTTCCATTGTCAATTAATATTCTCCATAGTAGGTTTATTTTTATCCTCTTTCGTCTTGCTTATTTATCTGGTTTTCTATTATTTCGTATTTGTTTTTTTTTTATTTTCGCACGTAAAAACCAGTTAAATTTACTTCTGAAATAAATAGAAAATACTTTTGAACAACTGAATATTTAATTATTATAATAACTTATGTAAAGTTAGGATTATTGAGTTATGCAAGTGGCATACATATAGATTTTTTTCTATTTGTATTTCTATCGTCATTAACTTAAAACTCACATGATAGTGAGGAAAACATACATTTAAAAAAAAAAATATTCGTGAACGGGTCTAGATTTTTCTCACATTTTTAGGAAACATATACTCACTTTTAACCACATGAATTGAATGACAGTATCAATTAACAAATATTGCCCGAAAAGAAAAGTTCATGGCAATAATAATGCAGACATGTTCAAATAAGATTTTATAGTCCTATTTTTTTTTTCGGAAATCAACAGTACACGGGTAATTCAGCCACGGTTAAATCTATTTGCCGAACGTTCTAAGCAGGTTATAAACGAACGCCTGCGTTGGTCACGGCTATTAATTAAGTGGAAATTGTGTGACATGTTTTATTTCCTAATTTCGATGATTTAAGTAGACTATATTAATATTTTCCTGTACTAGACTATGCAGTTTCTCATATTTATCCAACATTGAATTTTTAGTACTGTACTATATTGGTGATATTATTCGTTGAACATGAGAAAGTGGCTCTTGTGACAGCCACGGAGATAACATTTTGAGACTTTGAATGTATAATTTAATACGTAAATAAGTTTTAATTTTTTATTAATTTATTATAATATTTAGTATTACTTTTACTTCCTATTGTTGCCTCAAGTTGTTAAAATCGTTATAAACAACCTACAGATTAGTTATGTCTAAAAGACACAAAATTACCTCAAATCAAATATTCATCCTAGTAAATTTTTGCATGAAATCATACACACAGAAACGATTATCGCACTGCGGTAAAAGTATAGACCCGCAATAACAACTACCGCAATATCGCGTTGCGATAATACCGACCGGTATATCGCGTCTGTTTGGCATTAAGTCTTCAGCGCCTTCAACTATTTGACACTTCTCCGTATTTTGAGAACTGGTCATTTTCATAAGGCATATTTTCATTCTAATGACTTTTATTGATTTCAGACTATTAATAAAATAATCTTCTTAAATAATAATCTTCTAATAATAAAGTTTCTTAATCTGTCTGGTTCGTGAAACGGTACTTATCTTCATACACATCAATAAAATGACTCATTAAAACATACTTATCTTGAGATATTTCAGTACTTATTTTGATAACGCCAGCGTTTAATGCGTATTTTACTATTTAAAGAACAATTATGCGTTAAAAATGGTCGTATACAATTATTATTTTCAATAGAGTATCAGCTTGATGAAGGTACTATCCTACTGTAAGATTAGAGACTTTGCAGTAATCAATATATCTGCTATATATTTATTGGAAACGGGGGCGGCGTTCCGGAAATAATACCGGGGGTAATTAACTGGGACCGTCCCCGGGAATGTTATCCCTATTGGTTATGGTTATTGCTGTAACCCCCTGTTGTGACACATTACAACATCTACGCACACATTTGTGGGTATATAATGGGTAATATGAGTAGATGTATGTATGTATACTGTGATTTATGAACAGGCAGTGGTAATTAAATTAGTGTCGCGTGAGATTTGTAGAAGGGTTTGTGGTTAGTTAGATATCTAAATGGTCTTTACATATCACACCCTCAGTTTAACAAAGCCGTAGGTACGTCTTATTATGTCGAAATTTAAACATTTACTATGATTTAAAAGAACACTTTAAACTACACATACCCAATTTTTTCATAATTTTATTGCTAAGATATACGAAGTTACTGCCAAAAATTAGTTATAGACGTTGTCTATTTAAAAAAAAAAGGGAGTTCTGCAAAATATAATAATCTTAAAAATATCACTTTCTAGATAGATAGATAGATAGATAAAATTCTTTATTGTATAATTGTTACCATATCATACCATACCACACCATCAGCCTGTGCCTCACCACTGCTGGATATAGACCTTTCCCGAATACTGCCACCACACACGGTGGACAAAAACAAACATTAAGGCAGATACAAGGAACAATGTTATAAGAAGAGAATACAACCAGGCGGACTTATTGCTTAATAACAATCTCTTCCAGACAACCTTGAGCTGATTACGTAAACATGATCACGAATTCACTCCTTAAGTCAGTCCTGTCTAATAAAAAAATCAGTGGTCTGACTAATAAAACAAATTACACAGTACCATCTGCAGGACGTACAGGAAATTGGAAAAATCTCGGCAGTCGAACGGGCGGAAATAGAAAAATTGATTCTGCGATGGTATTGCTGATTTTGTTATTTGAGATCTTGTGACTGATAAAAATGTATAATCAGTATTATATTACCTGCAGGCATAGGGCGACTGGTGTTGGGCAAACCCGTATAGAGATGAAGCAAAAAAACTGGAAATTGTCCATTAAAACAGGCCATTTTTTTTCGGAATGGCTAAATTGTTGTGACACTGATGGTATGTAGCTTTCAAGAGTCACCGGACATGTATGGTTTAGGGCGAGCGCAGAAGGCGCTCAACCAGTAGCAAAGTGTGTGCAGCAACGAGCCTAAATCTTCCCCCGCCGGTAGACCGGTGGAGGGAACCGACCTCGGCTTAGGGCGTTGCTTTGGGAGGGTACCGCGCGATCGCGAGTAGGTGAGAGGAAGGCCATGTATTGACACAAGACCTTATAATAAAATATACAA
The DNA here is from genome assembly GCA_943735995.1 of Sesia bembeciformis. Lineage (NCBI taxonomy): Eukaryota > Metazoa > Arthropoda > Insecta > Lepidoptera > Sesiidae > Sesia > Sesia bembeciformis. The sequence goes on from OX031041.1 coordinate 441,496, forward strand.
GACCCCTCCAGACTAACGTAACCTCAACAACATAATCTAACATTACAAAGAGTGACTATGAATTTATTTGTGTATACATTTGTTTGTATTCTTTCGCTTTTAGTTAGATGAAGTGATGCACCTGATGCAGTCTGTAGTAATTAATTAATTAAATATTTTTTGACATAATGGCCGACTTATTGTAGTTCACCTTTGAACGCTACGTTCTTCTATTTATGTACATTCCTTGCTTAAAAATGTTTGTTTGTGACCTATGATGCAAGGCCCAGATAAATAGACGATTCCCTTAGAGTTCGAGCCTTGTCTACAGGCACTTTATGTAGTCTGCATGAAGGCTGGTTTCCAACTAACTTTTGCCAACTTGACTTTCTAACCTTGAATATCATAATATAATAATATCTTAATAGCATAATGTTGCAGTGCACGCTGCAGTCCAACAGCCGCTGGGCACGCTCGGCTGGCCAGGTTACCCCTCTCTTACAGAAGACTACCTTTAAATGTACTGCATTTAATGTACTGCACTGAGTTTAATGTACTGTACTGAGATGTGCCAGAGCCCATTCCCATCCTATCCCTCCTCATTTTCCCAACCCTTTCACAAAATCCATTCCTATAGCTACAAAAGTAGGCAGCGCATCCGGGGGCGTGCCAACGTTTGTCATTTTGGACTGATGCTCGCATGCATCGCGGATGTCTATGGGCCACAGTATCCACTTACCATCAGGTGGACTGTATGTATGTCTGTTGCCTTCGTACATAAAAAAAAATCTAGAAAATATGAAATATCTGTTACGTCACTGAAAGTTAAGAATATCTTTTGTACAATGAATTGATACTTTTTTATAATTTGTGACCTGAAATAACCTTTATGTGCAAAAAATAGTGTGTTCCTCTTGTGTTGTCTCCTAATTAATTCCGTTTCATTATATCGCGTATATAAGAGTATATATAAAGTTGGTTCACAGTTGTGAAATATTACAATTATATTTTTCTTATCTTTATATTAAACGCAATATCAACGACTTCATTAAGTGAAATAAAGGCTTATGTAGATTACAAGTATTATTATTGTGCATACCTATAAAATGAAAATACATACTTTATACAGGTTATGAGGCTTTTTGCTTTTTTCCCCCTTATGGGCGTTAAAAATTTTGTATTATTATTTTAACCATAAGAGCAAACATTCCTAAATCTATGGGTTTCATTACAATTGGCACCAACTTTTACTTGTATTACGTATAGACGTATAGATGGTGAAAAATTGTATATTATTACCTGAACTAATCATGTGTGAACGAAGAGAGATTTATTACGTTACCTGGATGATGTTAGTGCGTGAAACCGAACGTATATCGATTTCTCTAGATCGTGGTCTTTCGACCGCAACGGCTCCACTACAACCTTGCAATTATCGACCTTGTTTGCATTTCAATAGTTATTAATTTTCTTTGCTCAATTAAAACTAAACAAGTATTACATAATTTTGACAAAAAAACGTTGAGGTTAATTATAAGGTCGTAAAGCAGATGTTAAGAACAACATTAGTAATTAAACAGTAGTTATCTACGGTACGCACCGGGAATCGTACTTTAAAACGTATTACCGCTAACCCTGGCCATGTATTTTACATTATGTTTCCGCAAGGGTTAACGCACAGCAATTTAAGAACTGTATACAATGCAATAATTGAATTAGTTTGCATTGAGAATGGGTCGTTCTAGAACCTGAAAGGCGTCGATATTTTGATATTGTTTTTGTTAGCTTGTGTATTATTTGTTTCTTTTTTCTTTTATTTCCACAAAATACATGTTATAAGGTTACACATTAAAATGCCATTAAACCCTTTCCGGTTTGTATTAACATTTTGAGTTATTTGCTCTGCAACCGTGCACATACTTTTCCAGACTGGCATCCCGTAACCGATCCTTGTTTGGTCCACTGCTATACACGGACCTCATCCTGCACATTGTCTTGTGCATGAGGGAAGTATGACCTTAAAACGCCACGCGGATTAGCGAAGCCACTCTTTTGAGGTGATGTAGTTTCATAGCGCTCGTGGTAGTTGTTATCACTTTTCGCCTTTCACGGTAGAGGCTTTTCGGTAGAGATGGGGTGGTACTACTCTAAAGCTGGCCGACCACTAAGCATTGCATTACCATATGTACCATATGGCATACGTTTCATTGCAAGATGGAGTTATTTTGCGTAACTCCATCATGAAATGATTGTCATAAAGTATATGAAGTCTGTAAAGTTAATACTTAATTAAATGGTTAAAATTATTTAATGATCAAAATGCTCCTCACGCACACGAATGTGCTAAACAATATAACAAAAATAGAGTGGAAAATTTCAGCGTAATCTCTGTCTGGAGCAGACAGTACAGCTGCTGCGTCAGCCATAAAAACTATAATATAATATCTTAAAACCTATGTATTTATAATGCCTATATCCGTAGCGGATTGGAATTTAACACAATATGTACTTTCATGTTGGAAAAAGTTCAAAGATTGTTTCTCAGGTGTATGTATTATATAAGAAAATGTACGGTTATTATCCGTATTTATATCCATCATTGTTTGTCTTAGGAATTGTTGGATGTAATACATTAGAACTTCGGCGTAACTGTTCCTGTTATAATGTTTTTTAATTAAACTTTTGCGGGGCAAGCTGTCATTATCGTGGTGTGTTGCTCTTTGTCCCAGATCGGTGTATGAGTGCTCGTATTGCAGGAGGTTCCATCTTGTACTAACCTCCAACATAATGCATCGGTGTCACATGCTATACGTTATATTAATTAAATGTTATCGAGATGTAGTGATACAGATGTTTTCTTCTTAAATGAGCGGGTTCTGAGCAGGTATTCTGTGGAATTCTTAGTGAAATAGTTATAAAGAATGTTGGGTTTTTTTTTTAAACCGGTATAACCGTTACCTTCTATTCTGTTTAAATAAATAATAAATTTCAGCGCACGAGCGGTGTTAATTATTTCAATAAAGCGCTTAGATCGCCAACATCTGTTACTGTACACTCCGTTACCTTTGGTTTCCCATGCTGTAACATTTGTTCCAATAGCTCATCCTTTATAACCTCTGTATTGTATCTGTATTCTGATCATTCTGTATTTTAATATTTAATAATATTTTTATATTTTCTTTGTATTAACCGGCGTTTCTTCCAAGATCTCTCAATATGCGTATCTTCTTACTCAAACGCTATACTCATCTTCTTGTTATGAATAAATAGCACTGGCCGAAAACAATAAATACTGGTTGGAAACAGCTTTACGTCTGAAAAATCTATAATTTAGAAAAAGTATAATAGCTTTACAAATTCTGATAAGACGTCAAGGCAAATCTAAGGGCTCGCACGGAGGAGTTGTTTCGGAGCGATCATGGTAGAAGTTTAGAAATAAAAGTCGCAGGCCTGTCCCGGGACCCAGCTGCCCTGGCATATATCATCTCGACCTCCAGCGCTTCTAAAAACATAAACGCAACCACAGCAGCAAAACTCCGACGTTCAGTTGGGCCATTACTCTCGCCGCAGCTCTGGTCCGTCGCTCTCTGGGCGCTGGTGCTCCGGCTGGGTGCCGGCTGTTGCGCCTGGCCACCATCGCCCCATCCGATCGCCGCTGCTTCCGGCTGGCGGTAGTGCCCGCTCTTCATCGCCCTCCTGCCGACCATCCGTGAGTTTTGTGATTCCAAACTAGTGATACGAACACTTTTCCGCCACTTACACCTAATCACGGATTCTTTTACATAGTTGTAAAATTTTTATTAGGCCGTTTTTAAAAAATAATAAAAGCTATTGGAACAAATAACTTACCTCTTTCCTTCCAAGTAGTTTCCTCTAGATAGCTCTTTGTGGTAACACGGCAATGCCCTACGTGTGAATACATACTAAAACGTGTAAGTTATTGGGGAGACATCAATCAACATTAGGTTACGCGCGGTTCGCTATTTACCACATGTCTATTTGTCAAAGATCACATTTATGATGTCGTAAGGATTTTGATATGAGTTATTACTGATTATGATTAGTCAGATATGAGTTTTTCGCTATCTCTGTTCTCAACTAATATGACTATCTTATACAATACGAATGAAATTAATCAACATTAGAGTGCGCTCGGTTCCCTGCTTACGGTTAGCCTTGAAGATTTGTACTGTTCTGTTATACAGATCATTTACTATATCGGGATTTAGATATGAATGAATAGCGTAAATGTGAGTATGTCGAGAGACTCCATAAGAAGCACCGTTGCATTTATAAATATAGGGAAGTTTAATTACTAAAAACGTGATTGTTTATCAGTTTTGATAAAAATTCTTTATTCATACTTTAGTGCACAGAATTATTGTACAAAAGGCGGACTTAACACCTTATGGCATTCTCTACCAATCTACCTTTGGGCAAACAAAAATACAAAATAATCACAGCAATAATTATTAGAAAATTTTCTGTTGATATTCTATCGTGGTCTAAAAATGTTTACAACCTTAAGGCCTATAATTGCGTCTACACGTCTGTTTAATAAGATCACTGTCAAACACATTATATAGGGTGACTAGGTACATTTTGGGATACTCAAAAAAGAGAACGGAATTGAGCTCTACTGTTTTCAAAACACCATTTATTTGAAATTCGACTTCCGAAAGCCTAGTCAAAACGAAAAATAAAAATGTATTCACTTTGTTATTGCATTTCGCGCGCTTTTCTTTATAACAATGGAATTCGAACGAGAACATTTCCGTGCAATGATGTTATACGATTTTACAGTTTAAAGAAAGTGAGTGTAAAGATAGATCAGCTTTTGGGGAGCTCGCACCGTCCCGTGCAATAATTTTTAGATGGTTTTCTCGTTTTGCGTCAGACGGCGCGGCGGCATAGCCGTGATTGATACGACGTATGCCGGTATGATACCCCTCGAAACTGTAGGCTATTATTATCCCGACCTTGAACGCTTTCGGCGTGCGAGTTTTATTTCTATTATTATTTATTATTCTTATGGCTGTGCTCAATATCTGCCATCGTCCTTAATTGCGTCAATGATCAATTAATTGCCCTGTGTCCCTTGTGGCCGGATCCAAAATGTAACGGTGAACCGAGATATATTTAATTCCTCTTCCTTCATGCAAAAATATTATCTGTGTCCTTTGCTGCAGTGATAAACTCGCCATTATTTTACTATTTAGAAATAATTTTACACCGTGACAATAGACAACAATTTTTTTTTTATAATTTTGTTATAATTGTTTGTGTCATCAACTCATCAGATATTCGTTAGTAATCTCATCAGATAAGATTGCAATTTGCAGTCTCTTACGTGCGACAATGTAATACTCAAGTACGTTGATATAATGAAAAATAGACCTTATTGCGCGTAATGTCAGACAGGAATGAATTTTAAAATTTAAAAACATTTTTAGACCGCGATTATACATATACTCGTACATACTTGAATTACACAATAGCAAATTTATATTATAAATATATACTTATGTAATATAAATATGTATATATAAAATAACAAATCTATAAATACCTACATTTATCTACATAATTATGTGTAAATATGCACACATATATTAATATAATAAATATATTTAAAAAATATAGCAGTGTATGTAATCATACACATTACATACACATACACATCATACACATTTACATTTCGGAATAATAATTTATTCCGAAATGCAAATGAACCGACGAAGTGCAACAACACATAGACGATTAAATGGCTACCGAGGGACTAAATTATATTAATTAAATATTATTAATTATATTAAGAAATAAATAAAAAAGTCGGTAGTTTAAAATTAATGTTTAAAATATGTTACCTTGATGTTTTCATCGTAAGTGGACATGCACATTAAATAACATTATTGTATACAATTGGGGTGTCATCAATCAACGTTAGGTGGCGCGCGGTTCGCTGCTCACCGCAAACCTCTTTGCAGGAGAGCTTACAACAGCTGGGAGGGAGCATTTATCATGTCGAGAACATTATAATATGGTTGATTAGTAAAACGTGTGTATTTTTCATTCCCTTATCTTACCTTCATTCATTCCCATTCCGTAAGAATGGAGAACTTACAGCAGATATGTTTACTGCGTAAAAATTACTAGTCTAGTAGATTTAAAATATTTTTTAGATAAAGAAATATTTTAATTTGCATCAGAGAAGATTCCTGTCCTTGTTTGTCTTGAAGGTGACCAACTGGATGCTCCATACCACGCCTGTAGCCTGTATCTCTACATTGAAGGTGATCAACTGGATGCTCCACACCACGCCTGTAGCCTGTAGCCTGTGTCTCTACATTGAAGGTGATCAACTGGATGCTCCATACCACGCCTGTAGCCTGTAGCCTGTGTCTCTACATTGAAGGTGATCAACTGGATGCTCCATACCACGCCTGTAGCCTGTATCTCTACATTGTTGCATGTGGATACGCGGTCTCTACTCAAACACTCGTTCACCTCAATTTATACAATAGTTATTTCTTTAAATTATTTATTTACCGATTAAAAATTACATAATGTTTTAACGAGTATGTAGTTTAGTAAAAAATATTTTATTTATCATTAGAAATAAATGATCTTATCAGTATGTGATTATTTATTATATCATATGTATGTATGTATATCAATTAACCGAAGATGTTCAGCGACTGATGTTACCAGGTTCGCGGATTATAACATAGATAAAAACGCACACTTGTATATTTCGACATGTTCATTATGCTGATACTATCTTATCAGTCTCTTCATTATTGAATATAGGCCTCTTCACCACATTTGAGCTCTTAAACTGTAAGGTGTGAATACACTTGAACTTCACGTGAGTACTTCACTTGAATGTGAAGCATACTGTAAGATGCCTTCTAACTTGGTGGATTGGTCAATTTGAAAAGATGGCTGTTTGAGCTAAAGATAATGTATGACAGTATAATGCAGAAAACGTTACGATTCAATGGAGAGGAAAAAGCTTTTCAAAGGACAGAATTTCAAGAAAATAATTCTAACGGAATTCAAAAAGACCGCTTAGAAGTATGTCCTACAATTATTAAAATATTTTACAAATAACCACAACCTTCACAAAGTCAAAGGGTGTTCGAAATGCTTATAAATATAATCTTTCTAATTCAAGTCTATTTTATGTCAATAAGGGCTGGTCTATTGAATTTTGAAGTGAATTTCGTTGGAATATCTGTAAAGCGGCTCTCCGTTCTCGCTGTATTAATTAACTACATCCGATGGCAAAGTGTCTAGGCGTGCAATGGGCAGTGGTCGACGGTGCGTGTGATGAGAGAACAGCGGTAAATAACATTTCAATGTATTAACAAACATTCCACTTTCCTAGTTTTATAAGGTAACATTTTGTGGCATGTGGTGTGGGCCCACTATAGAAAGGCACCACCCCACCCCTTCCGTTGACTTTCGTAAAAAGTGACTATACTCTGATTGTTATAGCATGAGCTCCGACAGCGGACAGTTGAAAAAACCAGTGATATGACTTAGTTAATCGATAGCCTAGTTAATCGTTTTTTTTATTATTATTGATTATAACTATGACATATAAGATTAATCGAACCTTGATAGATAAGGAATTTAACTGTTCTATGCGACTGTCTTTTCTATTTAATTTACTATTAAAATACAGCCCCAATATAAACTAAAACTAGAATGTTTGTGGCCAGGAAATATAAATGTGCTAAATGATTTGCATGATTTAATATAATAAAACAGGATCAAAATAAAAACCATACTCTTTAATATTTTAGGTAATCAATATTTTAATAAAATAATGTAATTAATACTTCATACAGTATTATTTATTATATATTACTTTAAATAGTCGATCATCAACAATCGCAAAAAAATCGGTTGTAAGCACTTGCATAATTTACGTTCCGTTAGAAGTGAATCTAAATTGACATATTAATTGGGGAAAATAATTTATTCGTTGTTTTGAACAATATTACGTTAAATTATACATTTAAACATTATACTAAATAATTAAATTATAATACTGTATAATTAAATTAATTATACAATAAACGTTTGACATTTGATTATTATAATTTTGCGACTCGTATATGTCATAAAAATATTTTTTTTATTTTCTATGTGTTTCGGAATAAAAATGTTTTGTGTGAAATAGACAACGCCCCAATCTGTCAGAGCTCTTGCTATAATAACCACATTATAATAAGGGATCACAAATCAGCTACCACGAGCGCTGAGGACCTACACCACCACTAAAAGAGTGAACTCGCCAACCAGCATGGCGTTTTACACTCATACGTCCCTCGTACACAAGACGATGAGGCCTATGTCCAGCAGTGAACGTAAAAAGGGCTGGTTACGATTACGATGTACGTTGAGGCATTTGGCAACATGTTCAGGAATCTGCACTAATCTATTCTTTACCGATTTTGTCCTTAATGGCCGTAACATAATAAATGTTGTTTTTCCTTTATAGCATTTGATTTTTCAATACTTGATCATTTTGATTGCATAACAAATTCTATCCCGTAAACCAAATATTATATTTTTCCATTTAGTCGCAAGGGGCCAAGGCCCCAAACATCAGTGGTCCCATACGACTCTGATGCCCTCGCTTTCGCTTATGCCTCGCGCCCATAGTAACACACTAGTAGACCGAAGACCGGATCGATATGACATCCACGACGGCTCATTAGGAGCTCCGACGAGGCATTAATTATTTTCATTAGTCTCACTTACGTAGCCGAAGTATCGGAGAACAAGAGAATAATCACATATTTTGTACATAGACTTGGTACTCAGACCCTATACAAGCTATTATAGCCTTTATTTTACCACAAATAAGACACATAAATATGTGTGTGAGGAAAACTTCTTATCCTGTTATAAACAATCCTTTTTTTCACATACTCTCCCAAATCTCCAGAGGTAGGCGGCGTGGGGCATACGTCGTTAAGGAGGCGTTTGCCAATGTTTGTCATTCTTGACTGATATTGTCACGTATCGCGGTAGTCCATAGACAACAGTTTGCACTTACCGCCAAGTGGACTGTCAACTCGTTTTTTCTTAATAACAAATGTCAGTCGTAATACCTATTTGTAGGTATATGTAGAGATCATGCTTGATAGTAACAAACTTCTATCGTTAAGAAATTCGCTGCATTACCTTCGACTAGATAATGACTATCTTTTGGCGAACATTCTTTCATATTCACCAAAACATAGTCATTATCTAGCTATGTATAAATCGTCAGTATAATGCATTATATTGCATTATAATGTAACATGTAGATATATTTGTTTCCTCATCGCAACGTGTTGAGAATCACATCGTTTATTGTCTTCTTTTGTATTAGTGATCTTTTTGGGCCATGAATTACTTGAATGGTCAAAAATGGTTTCATTATCATTTGTCGTTGTCTGGCGTCCTTGCTACCATCGTTGTTTACCATCAGGAAGACCGTCAATATATTATTACGCCATGCCATCCTAATATGTTATCTATTTGCAAAACTAATGAATAACTTATGTGTTGTCCAAGCGTGGGCACCACTGTTGACGCTTCTACATAATGCATGAATGTAAATGTTTACGACTGCGTACATGTTTACATTGCTTGTGGTTGTTGCTTACAAACGATTTGCCTCCACTTTTTGGAAGGAAATTAACTGTATTTTAACAGAGGTAATGTCTAGCAACATTATAGCCATGATATATGTTTGTTTATCCAGTATGTCGTATAATCTGGAGGTAGATTGAGAGACCGCCTTATGACATCGTTTAACTGGATTATATAATTAAAGGGATCGTGAAGTTATTAACTTTATTTTTGACCTTTTGCAGGGAGTCGCGACACTAAAGGTTGAGGATGCCTTAATGCATTAAGTCCACCCTCTGATCATTACGCAATGAAGTTTAAATAAATAAAATATATGTCTACACTGCTGGATATAAACCTCTCCCGAGGCTCGCCACCACACGATATTCGGCTATTCTCATCTAGCCACCACTGGCGAACTTTGTCAAGTTGTCGGTACACCTAGGGCGTCCCATACTGCGCTTCCCGACCATTTATACTAATAAATAATACCACACTCAAGGGCCCACACTGGGATTCACTCTCTCGTAGGGCCAGAGACACGTTTAAAGACACACACCCAGACCCGAACATAGATTTGTTTTTTTTTTATTGCTCTACTGTGTAATAATTTATGTTAAGAAAGTTCTGTCAATACCTATGACTACATTTTATATGTTACATCACATATTATAGATTTTAACAATAACTCATATTTTATTCTGATTAATTTAAACCACTAAAATTATATTCTTACATCGAGTTATGCGGTATTTTACTTTCCTTGACCAGTCAAGCGCGTTTTGACGTAAAGGGGCCACGAATACAAAAGAGAGCAATTTGAAGATCAAAGGTCATGACAGTTTTCTTTAATAATCCAGGGCTAGTGAAATCTGTCCCGGTTAGTGGACAGAGGACAATCATGAACAACAGCAGAATTTAATTAAAAATAATGAAAGGATGGAAATGGAAGTGAACATCGTCACAAAATCGATTAGACGTCGCATTCTACCTCTTCGTACTCTGACATTGTGACAAGCCATACATCGCAATATAGCAATATTGAGTTTGTCTGCGGCCGGCGACCGATAGCCCACCGGCTATACGTGTCTCGACGAATTACGTCACAAGGTAAATACTACCTACATTACACTATAACATCTCTTTGCATGGCACAACTCTCTCGTTATGATCACTAGGAAGTTTCTGACCAAATCATACCGATAGCTAATGATTCGATCAGTCGATATTCATTCGATTCGATTCGATCAGTATATTCATTAGCTAGTAAATCCTAGCAATCATTTCGGGCCACGAATTGGTGGATACACATACTCTAGATTTTTTCCCTTACCGCGAAAGGATTTGAACTCACACCTTCACAAATGAGGCTTGAGAGTAGACACCCTTAAGCTATGTTCTAAATTTCTTTTTTCAACTCGAAACCGATTTTCAATTCAAATTAGCTTGAACCTAAATAGGAATGTCGTTTTTTTGCATTCAATGTGTAAGCTATCGAATGATCCATAGCTTAATAATAACCATAGAGTTTTTTGCGAACCGCAGAGATCGACAAAACGTGTGAAGAAAAATTCTAACCGTGGTATATTCACTGTAAGCGAGAAAGAGTCAAACCCAGGTGTAAATTGGCAGATGAATACATTTTCCAACTATGTAGTTTGAGAGAGCGGCAGTCTTGTCATACGTATTGTGTCTTACAGAATAGATGATATGTTATAGATACGCGTTGTTACACACAACTCAAATCACACACAGTCGCCGCGCTGAATTTGACATTCGCAATTTTATCATTCTGTTTGTGAAAGAAAGAATATTTAGAAAGTATGTATTTTCATTATCTTGTATTTTAAAAAGAAAATATGCACTTTCTTCCCTTTCTCTATACCTGTAACGTATTGTTTTTACCCATAATATGTGATGCGAATGCCTGGTGAGTAGGTTGGTCCGAAACTGTTACGTTCATGTTCAGAGCTAAATTAAATGTTTACCCATTACCTGTTTTCATTTTTAAAATGCTCATATCTAATGCCTTTTGCTCAGAGCCAAATTAAAAGTTTAGTACTTCTCAAATTTTAATCGCGTTCGCACTTCACTAAAACGCGAAGTCAGTTCGTTAAAAGTTTTAATATGTCAGAGGCACTTTAATGAACTCGAACAATGGTTCTGTGATCTATCAGTGTGGTTTTGGAACACAATCTCAATGTCTGTCAAAATTCTAGAATATCTAGAATACCTATGGTTACTTGTTATTATATTTCCATGTTATACATCCGACACGAGACCATTGTCGCACTGTATCGGTTAAACATAACATCATGATATTAATAAAAACAAAATAGTCATCGTTTTTAGACGAATATCCACAAATGTGGAGAGTAGGTCTCTCTAGTCGGTATATATAGTGCGATACATCGGTTTGTTCAGCAGGACATCAGAATTGATTGGTGTGGCGGGTGTGGTCACCGGTCGCGTGAAACTGCTCAGTACTACCTACCTACGAGCATACAGCGCGGGAATAATTAATTTGTTTTATAGCTGCCTACGTGGATCACGCTAGTAGGCCCATTAAATACCTAATTTAAAATACCTAATTTTATAGTGAATTGATACCATGAAAGTGTTAAAATAGTTATTTGTAACATTATTTGACAAAAATGACCTTATTATCTCAGATATTATATTTGAGACTAGTGAAATCTTAAAAAAGTAAATATTGCATGTTTCTTTTTTTAATTTCTCCTTAACTTATCTTCTCTTTAACTAGAATCTTATAACAATAAAATTTTAATTAGAACACCGAAAAATAATATTAAATCCGCCAACCCGGACCTTTTGCTTAGATAACACATTTGTATTTTGACCATAAAGATCGTAGAATCGTGAAAAGTAGAAATAGATGGACCTTTAAATAGAAGTAGCGTACAATATTAGTAAAGAAAATAAAAAAGCAAAAAATGAAAAATGAAGGAAAACTATATTTATACAATACTATGTACAATATAAAATATACATTAAACTTTCGACCGTAATATCACAATAATAAGGTTCATTATTAAATGACAATAATGACTAACCTTATATGATGCAATTTCTACGAACGATGCACTGTGATTTTTGTGTCCCTTTCGCAATGAAGTTAACACGCTTTTGGCAATTGTTATAGTCAAAAAATTCTCACCTCGTTATATTTCCTATTCTGAACCCCTTTTTAATTATCCAAAGGTGGGTAGTGCTTCTGGGGACGTGCCAACGTTTGTCATTCTGGATTGAAGTCTGCATGTATCGCTGATTTCCATAGGTGACTGTGTCCAATTACCACTAGCTGAACTGTCTACTCATCCGACTTCTTTCCACAAAAAAAAAAGTTAACAGTGGTAAATATTTTGTAATCATACTTCCTCGTATTGCTACTCAAAATAATTAAGAATTTAATACAAACTCACAGTTTGAAAATTCGTAATGTAATGATTAAGAATTTTTAAACCTACAGTTATAAAAAAATAATGTAATAATTCAATGTCATTTTATTTAAATAAAGGTCCATGCGTAAGTAAATATGCAAAGGGACGTTCATAAGCCTCAGTGAAGGATCATGACACGCCTAATCCCAAACCGCAGCACGCCGCACTTAATTCCCGTCTTTTACCCAGATTCCAGAGCCATTAATAAAAGTGAGATAAAGTCGTGGTGGCAACCTGTATTAAGTATCATTAATTAATATTCATAATTAAATCTAGGCGCTTGATGTAATATGATAGCAAATAGGACATTTTCCGTTATGCTGCGAATATGGGTCTCTTCAAGAGAGCTGTGAAGATTCTGCAAGGTTGACAGCGCATTCGCATGCCCCGTGGTGTTGCAGGTGTCCATGGACGGCGGCGATAACTTACCATAACTCGTCTATAAAAAAAATAGCTGCAGTTTTGACTGGTGAACCTTTATGAATTTTTACTGCAAAAACAAAGGAAGCAAAGTAACAAAGCGTCAGTTCTATATGATTGCACGGAAAGAGACTACGAGTAACACGTGGTAATTGGTGTCGCCCTGAATGCAATATTAACGCGGCAGCGATCGATACTACCCTGCCAGGCTTCTCAGACCTTCCTACTGACATACTGATAACCGTCAATACCCAATGAATGGTATGTTTTATTTAGTTCCCTCAAAAGTTTTGATCAATTTCACTGATTCACTTCCCATTTTAGTATACACAATCGACCCAGCCAACTGAGCTAGCCTTTTTTCACTGAAATTAGTCTGTGTCACAGGGTAGAAATGACACTATGAAAATGGTAATGAGCAATATAATTTTTCCCGCTATCTCTTCTTCCGATCCCTGGTCTTGGCCAAGTTTAATGCAGTAAATGATGCTGATTTTTCCTCAGTTTCGATACGTAAAACATTAATATCTTTCATTTGTGATAATTAATCTTAAATATGATCTGTCTTAAGGTATTCAACTAAAAATTATACATTTTTAAATCCCTGTAATTTTTTTTGTATTTATTGCGGAATTGCCAGTTGATTGATAATGTCGTTTTTAGTTTTTAGTCGTTTTTAGTAGTCTTTCGGTAACTTGTTAAATCTGTTATTTATTTTTTAGCCGGCCAGATAGTGTTATTCAACATTCGCAACAAGTTGAAAGTACTTCCACTGTTGTTGACTGATACCAAAAACAAATAATGTTCTTTGTACACAAAACAAACTGAATCTCTTTTTAATGTACAATGTAGATCAATGCTTTGGTACGGTTCAATTGAATTAAACAAAATATTGCACTAGCAAACGTTGACACTGTTAACACCGCATAACGTTAACTAATTTTCACATAGTACTTCCGCGGTTTCGGCCAATGTCCCCGTGTCTAACGCGTTAAATGAATATTGTATGTTGCCTGACTTGGCCGTCATAAATTAAGAGGCGCTGTTACTACTCTGTTTATTGCTAATCCTATTCGCCGAAGAAATAGAGTGATTGGTTGGGCTTGGTTCATTAAATATTAATTCGGGCTTTATTTTCTTTGTAGCTTTAGTTAAATACTTTTTACGTATTTTTAATGCATCAAACGCCACAAGGTCTATATGGACCATAACAGCCAAAGGTAAACAATAAAGGTCAAGGATGAAATCGCTCAGTAACCTAAACATTTTCCTATATATACGCAAAATTTCCATATGTTAAACAATTTTCTTACTTATGCAATTGTAATGGGGTTGATTTTTCTAGTTGTGTAATACCATTTCATTACTGGTTCAAGTTTCGGCTTTCAATTTTATATTGGTTTCATAACCATCGGCTCTTTAGTTTTTCATGGTGCTGTGAATGACACAAGCAACAGTAAGTAGCGTTGGTGCCGTTACTTCTGTCTGACCGCTAAATATCAGCAAAAAAAGTGTCAAGTATATCTATAACTTTTATTTATATCTTTTATTTACAAGATATTGTATTCAATCAGTTAACATAACAGCCCGCTGGACAAGAAAATTTAATATCGCACAATTTTTATTTCATTCCTATGGATTATTATCCTTGTTCCTTCCAGGTGGACACAATTTATTCGTCCCGGGATTCGGGACCGGGACAAAAGGACGTCCGCCGGGAGTGAACGTTTAATGAACGCGGCCAATTTGCGACAGTGGCCTTTTTAGCAGAGTTTATATTTAGCCCGTTTTTATTTGATGGGGCAGATTTATTTTGGACTTATTTTTTGTGGTTTGCTTTTCCTCTTATATTATTATTCTTTAAATCGATTTTTGTTGATTATTCATTTCAACATATTAAAGTCGTGAAATTCAGCTAAAACTTCGCTCGTCATCGTTGTGCGGTTCATCCGCACTTCCGTCTTACGACAGCAGGAATCCCGTACTTGTATAGACATATATAAGTATATATCTTATTGGCTAGGTAGGCTTTGTAGGACTCTAGGATTAGAGTCGTAGGGACTACTCCTGCCACTTAACTAAACACTAACTGCACGACCAACGTGCCTGGTGTTTACCCACTGTGCGCCGTTCTCCAGCTATTCCACATTGCTACTTATATTTGATAAATAGGTATTTCTCTGTTATATGTATTAATATTTATTTAATTATTCATTAAATTTGAAAACAGATAAATAATATATAATTTTACATAATACTTAGCTGATGCTATATTAAGGTTTTTACATTTATACAGCTTATGTAATTTATCATATCACTTGTTGTGAGTAATTTTCTAAGTAAACGAACACTTGATAAATGATGCGCGGAGGAAAAACAAAAGTCAATACAAACGACGTCCGATGGTATTTACAATGATATATGGTCACCATATTTCTATAAAAGTTGCTATATTCATACAATATATGAGATATGACAAGCCATTAGTATGCTGTGCTTTGTCCACTGAGCGAGAAATTCGGTTATGTCAAATGATTTTCATTGTACTGATTCCTAAATACTCATGCTGCCCCCTTAAGAAGAAAAGTCTTTAATAATATTTTAACGAAATTATAAACAACATTATATTCTGTAATTAAACGCAAACAAACCTAATAAATAGTGGTTGTTCTTTTTGTTTTATCCAAATCTTAAATTTTTTTTAGTTTGATTTTAAATTCGTAAAAGTTTTACCATTTTTTTGCATTTCTCTCGAATGTTATCAAAACCACTTGTGCCTTTTATTCTAAGGAGGTGCAGCATGGAAGGCGCAGTTCACACCTTAGGTAGGAAAAAATATGCCTACATGAACGTTTTCCGATTGTCTTTTAGATTCAATTTATCTCGTGAGGAATGGCGACAAGATTTACAACTTGTAAATATATTTTTGTAGGTATTTTTTTGCCCTATGGAATTTTCTGTACATTATCAATATTAATTAGTCTTTGCTCATATATAGGTACTAAGTTAATGCTAAATAACGAAGTATGAATATTTTATGCATGGACTTTAAAAATTAAACAATAAATTTATTATTTATACAATAAACGGGTACTTTTTTTAAAATTATACACAACGTAACTAATAGAGAAATCTGACCAAAACGTCTAGTAGTATAAAATTAGCAAATACACGCTTTTAGGACTTGTTAATAAATGATCTTTGATATAATAGATGTGTAAAATGCAAAAAAATAAAAAGTTGTTTTGAAATATGATGTCGGTAGTAGCGAAATGATACGAGTGGAACAACATTTGTGGAGATGAACATTGTCAGAGTCCTGTATTGAACAGAGGAGAAACAGATAGGTGAATAATATGCTTCGACTCGAAAATGTTACTGAAATAGAAAAGCAATTTCATTACAAAACACTCAAGAGTGAAACATCGTTTATTATAATATATAGACATGATAGGCTTAAACCATCTTAAATATATTTTATTGTTCCTTATCGACCCCTTTGCTCGCTCTCAACAAATTAACGATCATATCTGATTACCCGATAAAAACAGCATTAAGTTCATTTATTTTATATTACCTACATTAATTATAGTGATGAGCTCTTTACAGCTTATCTATTCATTTTCCCAACCTTTTCTTCAAATCCATTCTTACATCTCCAAAGGCGGGCAGCGCATCCGGGGCCGTGCCAACGTTTGTCATTCTGGACTGAAGTTGACATGTACCGCGGGTGTCCACGGGCGACAGTATCCGCTTACCACCAGGTGGATTGTAAGCTCGTCTGCCACCTTCTTCCTATAACAAAATCTAAATCAGTTAATACAAAACACAAATGTATTTTGTATTAACTGTCTAAATCTCTTTAAATTTTGACATCGTTCATTATTGTCATTGTTTCATTATTTTATATTGTCCCTAATTGGTTTGTAAGGGCCATCCACGTGGATTACTTATTATGATACTATTCATTGCGGAAATCCTTACGCGGAGAGTATTTGGTTGCAATTAAGATGACAGAGAGAAAGCTCTGTTCAAAATCTCTGTCAGGGGATTTTGGATAATAAATCCGCAATAAAACATTGAACTGCTTGTCGAATCGAATATGCGATATATAGCCGTCTATAAAGATCTTGCAATACATTTTTGACGTCGTACGCTGAGCCCAAATAGATTTAGTGCCATAAGCTGTGGATCGGCTCGTAAATATAAAATATACACCGTAAACTGCGGAATTGGCGAATTTGACACGATAACGTTATTTACGCCCCTGCCTCCTCTCTGAGCTGGTATAGAAAACAGACAGCAGTATGTCGTTATACAAACGTTTAAATATTCCACGTACCTGATGTAACTTGCTTTTTAATGACAACTCGCCATAAATCCTCTTTGTTATTCTAAGGTTGACTGGAAGAGAGAGAGTTCTAGGAATAAGTCCGCCTTTGGATTTGCGGTAATATTATAAAGTTTTATTGTAACAATTCATTAAAAGTACAATAACAGCAACGACAGCAGTATTTGCATACATAAATTAGGTAAACAATACTAGCAGTATGCAGGTACCTGTGCAAATATAGCTCCTGTGCCTACAGAATAGCTATAACTTTAGCTCTACACCTGGGGGTAGGTGGAGCTAGTTTTTTATTCACAGAATTAGTGAGAAAAAAAGTCCCATTTGTTCGGTCAACAGAACTACAGTAATCATTTTAAGAAAAACCTTTGAATTGACTTACTGTTTTCTCTATGAAATTACTTCACATGTGTTTCGCAGACCCGATACTCGTCGACTCTGAAGTATATGCCTCGATACATTCCATTTTTCAGCGTTTCTCACTGAATAGTTGAGGAATGATTTTAGTGTAACACTATTTTGACTTGTAGGATAAATGATAAATGAAATGACGAAAATGGACTGTGATGTAATTTACAAAGTTCTTCAGCGCACACAAATAAATATTATACTTTCGAAATATTCATATTTGGCGCCTAAATGTGTTAAACCTAAAATATTCTCGATTCAATTTAACGGCACAGTACTCCCCGTTTTTTATATTGTTCGATTTTTGATTCTAAATCTGGGTAATCCGTACGTTAGTGAGATCGCTTTTTGCTATACCGGTTATTAATAAAAATTAGAAAAATAAACATTACAAAAATGATTAACAGCGTTACTGGCCAGGATTGGCTGAATTCTCCATCAACTGCTAATAGATTATGAGATAGTTATTCCAAGTAGCAGTAAATTATTTTTGTTAGCGTGTTCAAATATTTCTATAGAAAATCTAGGGTTGAGGGGAAAATAACATTTCTTGCGGAGTGGTTAAGGGAAGATAATTGTATGTTATTAGGGTAGTCTACATTATATCCGGAATATTACGCGTATTTATTATACCTTTCATGTCTTAGATATCTTGTAATTTCTTGTAAGATATTATTTTAGTAAAGTATGCCAACCCATATAAAGTTGCTACATTAATTGTATCATCAATAATCATCATATTGTACGATGATATTTACTTTCGTTGTATGTACATATGAATAAGACCACATTTTTATACATATATCTAAAACGGTACAATGATATACGTGATAGTCGTTCGGTTCTACACGTGCATCAATTAGTGTAACAATTTAAGTCAAAGGACACTTATTTCTTACCCGACTGCAACACGCAAAGTAGGAACATGACCTTAGAAGACTAGGCGCTAGAAGAACAATGACAAGGATTTAGGAGATCATTTAAGTAATACACTACAACAACCTTATGAATCCGCAATGACTTTCGCAAAAATAACTAAATCCTACTTGTCCGATATGTCTGCAGCACCCTGACAATTGTACTCGGGTTTCATGAGTTTCGCCCGTGTCTTCATCAATCACGCCGTAAACGAAAGGTAATCCAGACATGTTTCTTAGGGTCTTTCTCACCACATTCTGGTAAGGTATCAGGAGGTATCAGAAAGTCAGTTATTCTTTATCAGAAAGCCAGTATCAGCTAAATTTAATTGGCAGATAATTAATCTATCAGATTGTTAATAGATACTTTTTCAGGAAGTTTTGAGAAAGGCCCTTTTTGTTAAATTATACTTTCTTAATTTACTTACATTAAAATTACTGAACCTCTGCAAATCCGCAATGAATCTTCCTCAAATATAACTAAATATTATGATCCCCTGGTACATTTGGTCAGGCGTAAATCGTGATAATTGTACCAGTCGTTCATGAGCTTGGCGCGGTCATCAATCACGCCGCAGACTAGCGGTAATCTACCGGATTTGTTTGTTAAAAGGCGTCACGGAAGAGGTGGAGGAAGGTGGCTGTGCCCATTTGATACATAGATGTTTGCAGAAGTTATTGCTATTTGCTGTGATAATGTAAAAGAAATAATGATTTTATAATAAATAAATAAAAAAATATACGTTTAATCGTTATATATTTAGGTATAAAAATAAGCTATATCCAGGTCTAAATTATACACATTATATCTAGTGGATTATAAAAAATTGAATATTAGCGAAATCAAAGTTCAAAGAAGGATGTCTGTTATGAGTATATTCCCTAAGGAGCTTTTGACGTAGGATTTTTCTGAATAAAACCTTTGTGTCTGATTCTCCACAGATTAGAACCTCTTCGTTATAGCAAAAATAGATCTCGTTTAGTACTAGATGTCTGCAAACTTTTCTTTGATGGATGCTTCTAATGAAGTCCATAATTATTAAAAAGGAGGCGAGCATAACTTTCACGAATGGTGTTTCTTGAAAAAAGTGAATACATTTTTTAATAAAAATTGTATTATTAATAAAAAAATAATACTTAACTGATCACAGTATATAGAAAAAATATTAGATACGTGACTACATATTATCGTCTATGTCGTGTCTACCTGATGTCTATCTCATCCTTTCGTAATTTAGTGTTTATTTATTCTTTATTGCACACAGTGACAAAAGGTGGACATAATCCTTTGAATCATTATCTCCCCGTCAACCTTTGGGCTATGCAGAAATAGTTAGGTGCAATAACATTAAAAAAAATATGTTTATTAAAGAAAATTAAATGAACCAATAGATTCACAATAAAATTGATTTCATTTGACTTGGTTTATTAACTGGAATTATTAAATAACACGATACACAGTTGAATTATTATTGCATGTCATTTTTATGACAAACATGTAGAACTTCTGTTAATTTTTAGCCTTCTTATTATTACCATGTTTTAGCAAATAAATTATGAAAACACAGGTCTCCGCGGACTGCTGCTGCACCACTGCAACGCGCTTACTCGGCGCTTGAGTCAAGGAATTTTGTGACAGTACCCGGGTTAAAATTTCAGGCTATCCTCCTTGCAGTCCAGACTTTACCTTGTGACTTTTTTATTTACCAAAATTAAATTCCAACTAAATGGGCAGCAGTTCTCGTCGCAGGAAGACGTGCTCTGGCTACGTTCGAAGAGGCTGTGAAAGAGGTACTTTGGTTGAAACCCATGAAACCTTGTATGGATGCAAGTGGAGAGTTCTTTGAAAAAATGTAATAAAAAAATTCCAACCTGTAGAACATTTTTTCTTTTTTTTTTGCAAAACTTTCCGTATATAGTTTTAAATCAACCAATAATCTATACATATAATAAAATTGTAACAGGCCGATGTCTGTAAATTATAGATATTGAAAAGAAAACTAATATGGGGGGATCTTTATTAGAGCAACAGAACCCAAAACAACAGTTTTTAGAAATTTTGTCTGTCTGTCAGTATGTTTGTACACGCATCACGCAAAAACTACTGCATGGAATTGAATGCATTTTTCACCGATGTATTGCTAGAGGTCTAACTTAAAATATAGGCTCCATTTTACCGCAGGAAAATATCTTATTTCGATTGTTTTAAATTTAATAAACCGAAGTGAAGTGAGGGCGGGTCGCTAGTTCTACAATAAAATTGAGTTTATTTGATTTATTTTATTGAATGGTTCACTAAGTCCTAATAAGGCCATTAATACAAGAAAAATCAAAGGCTATATAGCTTGATGGATTGAGTCCTTTAAAACAAAAACTCGCCCATTTGCAGTTTTCATTATAGTTTTAAACACGATTAAACATAGCCTGTGAATATTTGAACTGTGAACTTTCATTGGCGGACAAGTTAATACCCGAGTTGTCTACTGATTAAGCCTCGTTGTCTGAAGGCATTACGGGAGATTGCCGTTGATAGCAATATACGTAATCATGCTTATATTGCTAAAATTTTGGTTTTGTTTCACGTGTAAACCAGTTACAAGTTAATCTAATACATATTTTAAAGGCAGTTTACATAGGGTAACTGGGTAAATTTCAGAAATAGAACTCATTTGAGCTGTACTGTAAATAAACATCATTTATTTGAAATTCAAATATCGAAAGCCATATCAATATAGACAAAACGAAAAAAATAAAAATCTTTGTATTCACTTTTTTCTTGCATGTCGCGCACTTTTCTTTGCAACAATGGAATTCGAACGAGAACATTTTCGTGCAAAGATTTTAAAGTTAGTTTAAATGAAAGTGCTTTTGGGGACCACGCACCGTCCCGTGCAACAATTTTTAGATGGTTTTCTCAATTTAAACGGAAAATTTTCCACGAATGATGATGAGCGAAGTGGCCGTCCTGCGACCGAATAAAAACATCCGAGGTGCTAACGAAAATATTGCAGACCCAAAAACTATTTACAAACACATTTCAGACTCTTTAATATTTCATCGCGGGTCATTCATGAAATACCAACACCTTCAAGTCGAGAAGCTTTGTTCGCGTTGGGTTTTTCATTCACTGACTGCTGAAAAAAAAAAGCTCGCGTGCAGTGGTGCAGGGAAATAATTTTAAAATTCGAAAATGTAGAGGGACGGAATATATTGAATAAATATTATTACTGGAGATGAGAATTGGATCTATCAGTATGACCCACTAACTAAGCGGCAAGCAACGGTTTGGGTGTTTCCATACGATGAACCTCCCAGGAAGGTCAAGCGTGGGCGCAGTTTAAGCAAAAAAATGGTGGCAACATTCTTCTCTGCACTTTTCAGTGGTCATTTAGCGATAATTTCTTTAGACGCTCAAAAAACTGTTATGCCCAATGGTACAGTGAAGTGTGTTTACCAACTATATTCGATTTGTTAAACCAAAAACGTTCTAAAACAGGTTTGAAAGGACTTTTCTTGCATTATGACAATGCATCATCTCACAATACGAGTAAATTTGTGTTGGTACTCAAAGATTTTTTGTATCTCAAAATTTACTTAGTCACCCACGTATCGTAAGTGACTGACCTCTTTGACGTCAGTTCTTTTTTTGTGAGTGACGTAAGCGGGCGGTGAACCACTTGTCACCAGTGGGGTCACATACTTCATTGCGATTGATAATCTATTAATACTATTTACTATGATTATCTATTCACTATTTTTTTAATATAGAATGAAGGTGACAGACGATCATAGAGTTCACCTAGTAGTGAGTGGATATTTTCCATGGACATCTGCGATACATGCTATTATGAGTAGAAAATTACGTTCGTTTAGGGAATTTATGGAATCAGGATTTAAAAAAATAATGCAGGTAGGGAATAATGTGAAGTATAATGTGATGAGTTTTCTTCATCCCATTTTGTTCACTTCCCATGATGGGCACGGGTGGCCGTCGGCCACGTCCAGTCGGCTGTGTGAAGCAGCATCGCCGACCCCCAGTTACTATTGGATTAGCCGATGTCAGAAAGTTGTTAACAACGCACTTAGGTTTGTAAGACGTACGACTGTTTACCCGTAAATGTAACTGTTATTGTAATGCCACATCTACATGTTAAATAAAACCACTAGACAGTTATTAAATCTACGCTGTCAATTGAAAACGTTTCACAGCAAACCACCTGCAAAAAATGTTTTTCAAAGCTTCCACTTCTCGTTATAAGCTACGCTGTTACGCGGCTACGCCGTAGGCGAGCTACGCGAGGCGGGCTACGCGCTACAGACGTAACTGCGCTTTTGTGCTATATGTATAATTGTAGGTAACACTTGAAGGGAACCGCTGTGGTTGTTTTTGTGTACTTTCGTCGCTTTGTTAATGAGTGCTCGCTCGACGGATTCAATGTTTTATAATTACATTACAAATATGTTATTAAAATTTTATTGTATAAAGAAGTTACAGTTCATCTGTCAACAATGATGTTGATTTTAATTATAATGAAGCTTTTTAATTAATTCTGAAACTAATTATGCATTTACTTTTGGCAGTCACGCCTACAATGAACATGAGGTATGGTAAATAACTTGAATCTGAAAGGCCATTCATTTCGGGGTGAATGCTCGCCGTGCCTGCTTATTTGTGTAAGCGACACAGTTTGTGACAGACGAGGGTAGTACGGAAAAGGCAGATATAATTCAGCTATTTGTTATATGAGTTTCTCTGTCTTTATCTGATTTATCTTTAATTAGTGCTTGTTAGCGGCCGCTTTGGTTTTTTTAATGCAAGGTCTTATGTTTCGTTTCGTCTTGTGTTTTTTTTTTGCATTGTATTAATTATCAAACTTAAAAATTCAAAACTATTTCCCTTTTATTTTTTGAATAAAATTAAACTGTACTTAAAAATTTATATTTTGTATGGAACTATGTATTTTATAAATTTTTGTTGGTAATCTCATAGTGCAGGATGCAGGACAGAGGACACAAGAAAAGTTGTATTAAGGCTATTTTGGTTCGATCAAACACATGGGAATAAATCTGTTTAAAATGTAACGTTTATTTTCTACTTAATAAATAACTACTTTTAGACAAGTAGGCATCACTCTTCTAAATAAAATAATGTAAAACTATAAATTTTCAACATATCTGCAGACAAAACATAAATATATATTGAACGTTACCGACAACGAGCCCCCAATACGTTCGCTGTCAGTTTGAGCAGCCTGAGGGAATTATTTGAGGATGGCGAACAATGGCGTCCATAGAGAGGTTTAGTTAAATAACATTGCGGTCTGATCTACCGCTCTGCGGTTCCTCACAATTACCGGTGTAACGACTGCTTGTTTCGTGTCAGTGTTACGACGTTGTCAGCACAGACGAATTGTTTTGCTCTTTGGCTTGCTGACCTTACATAAATTTTGGTTCGTTATCAGATTTTTATGGAGGGGGGCTTAGAAAATTGTATTTGAATTGTTCGCGGTCGTCGACAATTAAGAAATGCGTCGACAAACTTAACAATTGTATTGTTTAAAAGTAAGTCGTGAGTCGCAGGTAGATTTGTTGTTTGACTTTTATTTAAATGAGTTTGTAACTCGTCGTATAGCATTATGGTATATAAACGTTGAATAGCATTTGTATGAATGCTAATTGATTATAGCGTTTTAAAATGAAAATGTATTATATTTATTGTAAACTGTAATAATCGCGCCCCTGAAATTATAAACTGTATTTCGTATCCCTGTGTGTTCAATATTATATTTAGCCCAAACTTACAATATACTTCCAAGTATTAAAAAATTTATAAGTGGAGTTATATGAAACGTCGGGTAAATTAGGAAAGGTAGTTTACCTACCTAACCGAAACCTATCTACTCTAAACCCTACCTTACCTACCTAGAAACGGGTCTTAACGCGTATACACATCCCGGCCGAAAATACATACATTTGACATACGACCCCCAACGTGAATATCTCAAAAAAATCTAATCGCTTAACAATGAACCACTCTGCGTTGAAGGTCTTTTAACAGACACTTGAAGACGGGCTATTTTTGATGCATATTTTTGTGTCTGTCTGTGTCTGTATCTCGTTTTTCATTAACGCATTCTGGATATGTGTTTGGTCATCAAATAATCCGTGTCTACTTTAGGATACTAAGTAGTCCAAGTATTGGTATCATCACAGTAATAACAATAATCGTTTCTCAGTATTTTCTTATACTTTTCATATTCATTGTGGTATAATACTTTCGTAGATATTTTCTTGTTGAGTTTTTGTCTAAATTCATAATTGAATCAATTATACCTGACTTAGTTTCTATAGAATGTGATGAAAAGGATAAAGGTTTAGACAAGCAACGTAACATATTGCTTGCAACATTTATCAGGAGTATGAGGAAAATGCGAATACGGACGCTCACATCTCCGTTACGCCGGCAATCCAACATTCATGTTTATGATGTCAGCATTTTCCCATGTTTCTTTTCCGCGTGCCTCTTTAATTCACCAAAAAGTAGAATATAATACAGACATATAATAAGTTTACAAATTTAAAGATTTTTCGCGTCATATTTATAGTGTACGCGTTTGTATGTTGCATATATTTGTGCAATATGGACCGTCGTTGCAAGGCAGCTCCAAGGCCTACAATAAAATTGTGCAATAATATCATTGCACGATATCATTGAATCGCGCTTTGCACCCAAACTAGTTTCAATCCAATCTCTAAACGATTAAATACATTGCGTGATCTATAAAATTGCACAATATCGCAGGCAGAGACTTATTCGTAGCTTTTAAAATAATACAATTAATTACATAACGCTTAATATACTCGAAAGTTGTGGAATGAACTGCCAGCTGAGGTATTTCCATTACGCTACGATATGGGGCGGCTCTTCAAAAGAGCTGTGAACAGGTTTCTGAAAGGTCGGCAGCGCACCCGCAAGCCCCCTGGTATTGCGGGTGTCCATGGGCGGCAGTGACCTCTTACCATCATGTGGCCCGACCACTCGTCTGCCATCCATTCTATAAAAGAAAAATTATTGTCGTACTTATATTTATATTGAAAATTATATTAATTCATTGAAGTGACGTTTCAGTAACGATAAGATCTTCTTTATATTGACGATTTTTTGTTTTTCTATTTGAAGAACATTATTAGACTTTGTCTTGATGCAAACATACTCCTATTTTTGTGTAGACATTTTCTGTCTCCATGGAATGTCTTTGTATATTTGTCTGATGTTAATCTCGTAATACACGATGTCAGTGGTCTCTTCGTGCTCTATAAATGTTATTTCCATGTCAAAGAAATACGTACAGTATTATAATATTTAAAGATACTATTATTCATATAATTATTATTCAATAGAAGACAATACAAGACAATAGGAATTCAAATGACATATAGCTTTAAATTAAAAAAAAAATGTTATAAATTTTTAAAACTATTTTATATTCATTATTAATCATTACATTGAAGTATCTTTTAAATCAAATATAGATACACACAAAACAGGTCATGTATGTTGTCAATTGTTGTCACACCTGTGTCAACTAACATATTACATGACTACTTCAATAATCAATTGGATGTTTGACCTTCAAACTGGGTGAAAACCGGTATCTTCAGAGCACACATTACATTTGATTATTAAGAAAATAATTAAATTTATTTATTTATTCTTTATTGCAAAAAGTGACAAAAGGCGGACTTATCTCCCGTTATCATTATCTCCTCATGTGCATGAAGGATGTTTGACCTTAAAACGCCACGTTGCCCAAGCGGGTTGGCGAGTCCGCTCTTTTAGACATCCAGTGGTAGTGGTATCTAAATCGCCATTAGTCGCAGTATTTACGTTCAGCTTAAATTTTATCGTTGAATTCGAATTGCGTCCAGTATGCGAGCCGTGTCCCCTGCACTATCGATTACTACTCACCTCATCACTTGACGTTTTATTATACAAGGTCGTTTCCTTTGCGAGGGATTTAATTAAATATATCTGTTTACTTACAGCCCTGTTATAATCGTTCGATAACTTCGTAGGCTTCGTTTGAGGGTCCCTTAAAATTTAGAAGTGGTACTCATCAGATTACTCAAAGCTTTATGAAGATATAATAATTCTAAATTCATTATAAGTGGTTAAAAGTAAAATTATTAGATTCTGAAACAGAAACATGAAATTTAATCTCAACAATTACTATGAGACCCTAGTAGTCAAATAAGTTGTTGTTAACGGTGAATTATTTATAATTAGATTAATACCTTATCTGTCTCTCCATATTTGGATATATAAGTCTTCCGCTCTTCTCATCCAGCCACTACAGGTGATTTTTCCCAAGGCGTCGGTGCCTATGGCGAGGGAGGATGTTTCTCACGCTGCTTCTCGTACCTTGTCTCTATTCAAGGACTGGTCTATTCCTTCGGATGTCGGTCGGCTGATACCGTCTTGTAACTGTCCATTGTCTTCAGTATGTTGACTGTAAGCTATGGTTCCTTTCATAAGATATATTATGTGCACAATATTAGTACAAAATTAATGTACACCTAGTCTAGCCATAAATATTATAATATTACAAAGGAAACATTTATATTTTTTTTACATTATCATTTTATTAGAATAATTTGTGTTGGCATTTTAAAAATATCTTTCAAACTTTGTGGTTATTAGCTTTACCTTGAAACATGCACCCTTTCCATGGGAAAATTGGCAACTGCCACCCTTATGGAAATGTTTTGGGGATTCAATATTATCATGGCGTTTTCGTTATCAGAAGACAAATTTTGTATTAAAATGTTTTTTTTCGATAGGCCACTCTATTGTATTAGTAAACAACCTCTTTATATTGGCCCGCCTTGGGACATGAATAATCGCAGAGTACGTTTTATGAGGCCAGTTCGGGTGGCCTCGTTCGACGGGCCCACATCGCTGTAGGGATGTAAAAAAGCAATCAATTTTTTTAATTTAAACGATTATTTGTTTAAAAGTCGACTTTTAATAGATGCCACTAAAACTAATAACCGATTATAAATTAATCGATTTTTTTCATTTCGAATGTCTTAATCGATTTTTCAAACAACGCCATTTATGATGTTTTATTTTTTAAATATAAACTACTAGCGACCCGCTCTCGCTTCGCTTCGGAGTATAAGTTTTTTTTTTTCAAAATTTCAAAATAAAATAAGCCTATATTAGACACGGATAATGTTACTTCCTATTTGTGAAAGAATTTTTGAAATCGGTTCAGTAGTCCAGAGATTACCCCCAACATACCTACAAACACACAATTTTACCTCTTTATTATATTAGTATAGAAATATAGATGTTGTTTTAAATTAGAAAGTTTTAACATGCAATAACACTACCAATTTATGAAGATTATTCTCACTGTAAAGTAGAAATTCTTTCAATTTAGAACTGTTTATTTGTGATTCATTATAATCGATTTTTACTACACAATCTATTATATCTATTTGAGAAATGGATTTATTTAAAATCGATTATCACGGAACAAGCAAAGAAATCGTTTGTTTCAACGTAAATTTTTTCATCCATTTTTCACATCCCTGCTGTGCCCTTTTATGTCCCCTGAAATAGTACCTACGAAAACAAAGGAGTTTTTAATGTCAAGGTCCTGTGGAAATGATGCTCGTCTAACTATGTAATATTTTTTTACAATGTTCATGTATATTTCCATATATTATAATTATCTATTGTAATGAGTTTTATTTTATACTAATACGAGTATTAAGTGTATATTTTGTGTGGTACAATATTTATATAATTTGCTTTACCTGTCTTATTACTCCAGTCACAACCCCGTTTTGTCAAGTTTGTCAGGGTGCATACGGACATACAGTGACATCCGCGATACATGCCAACATTAGTTCAGAAGGATAAACGTTGGCACGCCCCCGGATGGATTGGCTGCCTATGAATGGATTGGGAGAAAGGGTTGGGAAAATGGGGACGGATAGGATGGGATGGGAATGGACTCCGGCATATCTCACTCACTACCGAAATATGTACGCAGGTACATTGGGGAATTACGATAAAGTAGGAAATGTACATTTCAAGATAGTTTTCTATGAGAAAGGGGTAACGTGGCCAGTCGAGTGTGCCCAGCGGCTGTGGGAATACAGCATATATCCCCCTACCAAATATATTCTATCTGTATATTGTCTACGTGACCTCTACTTGCAAATAAACATTATTGTTTTTCACATATTTTGTTCTGTAATTAAACGATATCATTTATGGAATCAAGAAATCTTTACATAGTATAAAACAAAGTCGCTTCCCGCCGTCTGTCCCTCTGTATGCACGCTTAGATCTTTTAAACTACGCAACGGATTTTAATGCGGTTTTCATCAATAGATAGAGTGATTCAAGAGGAAGGTTTATACGTATAGCTTAATATTGTTTTGTGTTAATTTGTTAGTTTAACGGGCATGCAACGCCGCCGGGCACAGCTAGTAATTTATAAAACTATAATTTCCTTCGGTAACAGATTATTTCTTTCTTACGCCTGTCATCAAAAGCCTTCGTAAGTCGACACGCCTGCGTAACAATTGCCTCCTTATTTTTTATCGTGCGGGTGCACAGACAGCCGTGGCGGCGCGGCACACGTTACGTTTTAATACGATTGCCTTGCCCTATTTCGGATTCGGTCCGTGTCGCCGACATATTAAAATTTCACGTCGGAAGAGATCGGCGGTTGTGGTTCGAGTTACTAGGCGCGCAGGGACGAATGTAATATTCTCAACTCTTACGTTTGATGAAAGACTGGTAGGCGTGATCAGACAAAATTCAGAGGGAAAAAAAAGTGTAACGGTTACTTTTTCCATAGTACCTACGACAAAGTTTTTTTCTGAGTTTCTAAAAGTCGTTACTTCAAAGAGCTTTTACACAAAACTTACAAAGGCAGATGATTGCGGGTTTACGTACATTTAACACATACTCTGTGCTTTCATAACACAGAGTAAATAAAGTATACCGTAATTAAGTCCATGAAACTAGTAGCATATTTTACTGGAAAGCATTATCACGGGGGCAGCAATCTGACAGTTCCATTACACGGTGGCCGCGCGCGGTCATCCGTCACGACCGCTTCATCTAACCGCCCGGCGCCCACCACCCACGCTCTGATGCCCTGGTACTCAATTACCTAGTTGTCGTGATTTGTTCGTTTGTTTACCATTCTAAATAGATATTTCATTCATCTCTCTGTTTTAAGATCGCTTAGAACTACAAACAAATTTTGATGTGTGAGTATTTTGCAAACATACCATACCATCGGCCTACGAGTATCTCTCCACTGCTGGATATAGGTCTCTCCTAAGGACCGCCGCCACACACGGTCTTCTGCTCTTCTTATCCAACCTCATGCAGATCATTTTTATACACGTGTAAATTATGTTAAGTGATCATAAATTAGCCTTTATGGGTGTATTTCGAAAAAAATTGCATCGAACACCCCCTTCTTTATTCACCAAGTTACTTATAGAAAGAACTATATCTTAAATTGTATTCGTTTTATATTGATGACTTTGCGTGACTTTTTGATTTATAATTAAATAAAAGCGTGAGACTGCATTTTTCGTGCTTCCAAGGAGTCCAATTCTGTCCTCAGTAAACCTACTATCACTTTACTGAGCGACTCTTACTTCGACGAGATTGGATAATGACTTGAATAAAAACAATTCTGTGTATTATTTGCTGTGTCAATGACTATGCTAATGTGCAAATAAATTATTTATATATTTTAAAAATAACGTTTCTTATACAAGTAACTTTAATTAATGGAAGACTAGAAAATGTGAAACTGGGATTTTTAAACAATCCCATTTGCCACTTTTATTCCAATTGTTTATAAAACATTAACATTTAATCGTAATTTGAAAACAACGTCATACGTGTTTGTTCAACAGAATTTTAACTAGCTTTAAGTTTTTTTTTTGAATAATTGTTTATTGCTTCAATGATTAGACCAAGTTTAATATAAAGTATTATAATTCCTCTTATTATACCAAAAACATTACCGTAACTCTTCGGTTACAAAAGATTTTGTACGTCTGTATGTATTTGTATCTCCCACTAAAATACCAAAGCGATTCGGCCGTATCGCGTGCTTTATGCGACGCAAAATACCTCGAGTGCCATCAGAATCATAGCAGTTACATCGGCAATACGCCACATGTAGTTTATCGCATCTCGCAAAGGATAAAAGTTTACGGCTTCGCGTAAACTGTTCAACCGTTTGCACGTGAACCGGCTGCGTTCCTGTTTAGTGGGACGGTTATTGTTTGCGGAGAAATGAGAAATGAGTGAGTAAGAAATGTATTTGTAGCTGGTGTTACACGAATATATATTATGTATCTACTTAGAGTGCTTTCACACTGGCGATTCACGAGCATGTTCTTTACACCGAGTAAAGAACGAGCACCCAGCGCATTCGTTGCGATTTCAAACTGTTTGTAGCAATTGCGTCGCGATCTCGCAGACTCGCAGGGATTCTCCAAAAAATTGCGATGTTTTAGTTTTCGCTTTAGATTTAATCGTATTTTAAGTATCTCTTAAAAGTATCCGCGCCGTGTCATCGTCACCGTCGTCTAGCAACGTGTAGCTCGCTGCGTGCTCGTTCATCAGTCGCATCGCTGGACACACGCTCGCAAATTGCTAATGTGAACGGGCCCTTAACGTTATACAACGTGTAAATAAACCGTTCTTGAATCTCGGTTTTAAAATCCCCTTTGTGAATAAAATATTGCGTGTTCTCCACAAAGTTACCTCTTTCAATCTTCAGCTATAAACTTCTTCCAACTTCGCAAATTTCATTTAAAACCAATTAAAATTAAAGATCACTTGGCTAGCATGTCAAAAGATAACGATTACTAATTATATTCAAAGCGTAAAAGCGAATTTGTGATAAGTTATAAGAAGATTACCTTAAATTCTTGATCGCATTAATCGCTTTATTTGAAAAGGCTGTTTCCAAGTTTTGACGTAAATAAAGATTCGAAACACGCTAACTTTGTTGCATCTGTTGCTTTCAAACCGTCTGCGCTCTAAAGGTCCCTTTTCAAAGGTCGTTTCATTCTTTAAATATTTATTTTGTTATAAATCTACTCTGTTTTATATTTTGACTTTGCTTTTCTCTAATATCCAGGGGCCAATAATCGTGTGTGAGTTGCCTTATATTTTATAATTAAAACGGTCGCATCTAAGGATTAATAAGCCGAGTTTACCAAGCGGAGTTTAAACAGCAAGCTTTTCAATTAGTGCGTACTGACTGCATTGACCTAGGTACATATTCGAGACCTGGATCATAACAAAAGGGTTAGTGGACAAGATGTAAGTGATTTAAAGAGCAACTGAGCGAGCGATGTTTGATGTCTCACTCAGAAACAGGATTCCTAATTCTATTATCCAAAAGAAGACTAAAATCGTGAACATTGGGAAACGATGTAAAGATAGGCCAGGCACTTGAACCACTTATCAAGTGGAAGATGGACAGTAAGTTCTGATTAGCGGTCTAAAACTTGAAAAATATCTAGTAAGATTAACTTCTTTCGCCTAAAACATGTAGATGTGACTGGCGCCAGATAAGAAGGGATTGCGCCAGCACGAGCAGACCTACATCTAGCAATGGAAGGCTACAATCTGAAGAAAGAAATAATATGCATATATCAAAAATCTCCATCATTATCGCAAAGAATTTTAAATAGTTATTCTAATTGTAAGTAATTTGTTGTATTTAGCGGCTAAATGTAAAGAGCGGAACGTAGAATTTAGTGGCGAGCCTTGGGAGAGCCTTATTACCAGAATTGAAGACATATAAACTGATAGTATTGTACAATATGGTATTGTAAAATCCAGTTCCAGTAGCAGCACAGAACAAACATTCTTCCAAGTTCCATTCTTGAGTTAACAAAGTTTTTTTAATCATAAAGCTGCATCCCTCACTCAGGAGTGTGAGGTTACACTCATGCACTCACTCACTGCATCGATAAATTAAACTGGCGTGTATGGGTGCACTTAATAGTAAGTCGATTTCCGGGAGCTATCAGCAGTTTTAATTCGTCGGCAGGTGATTTGCGCAGCGCGCGGAAATTGTCTCACTCGCTGTTCAATGTTTAGAGACTGTTTACTCTCGCTGGCTGTTGGTTGGTTGGCATTTTGTCATTACTGTGGGGGAGATTTCATTATCATCATTATCGGCTTTATTTTTATTCTACGTTTTGTGGTAGTCTCATCCAAGATTTGTTTGCGATTCTTGTTTATGTCATCGGATCCACCCGGCTGGTCCACCATTCACGTTAGGTTAATTCAATTGTTATTTGACTTGATTTATATCACTGTTGCTACCTAAGTAGTGAAGATAGGTACATGTTATAATAATAGTATATGACATGTATGTATATGACTGGTAATGTAATTTCAATTGATCCATGATTTTGTTTTATGATTTTTTCTTATTGTAACATAACATGGATGAGAAGAGATCATGTGTGGTGGCGAGTTTTGGCAGAGGCCTATATCCATCAGTGGAGAGACAAGCTGATGGCATGGTAACATAAGAACATACAAGAAAGTTGTTCTAAGTTCTTATAAGAAAGAAATATTCGGGAAACCGCAGAGAATTTAATTGGTACTCGTACAATTGTTTAGTTGCACTACTAGATTTTCTTGCAATTTTACTTAAAAAAAGTTAGATTATGTTTATTCAAGATTCAATTCCCTTATAATTTAGGAAAGTTGAGTGAGATAATGAACAATCATAATCTTTTAGGATAAAGAAAATGTTTTATTTATTTAAAAAACTTTATTGCAGTTAATCGTACAACAGGCGAGCTTAGTGCCAACCTTTGGGTAGAACAGAGAGGCACGTTGGGAGGTGCGATGAAATGTATAAAATAAATATAACCTAAATAATGATTAATAAATATTTTATATTGTAATTATTAATTATATTATATAATCAGAAATTTAACGAATTACATGTTAATTGACTGTCAATATGTGCTTTAACTTTTTAGAAATTCACTGAAACAATCTAATTATATTTGCTTTACACAATGCACGGGAGCAAATAATGTTGTTAACATCGTCGTACAACGCTTTCAGCCCATAACACTTTTAGTGCAATCCACTATCTACGAGTGCCTGTGTGCTGGCTTTTTGGACAGCCGGTAAAGCCGAAATTACGTTAAACCGCGGAAACTGCGTATTACCGGGATATAGCAGGGAATAGAGAGATTCTGTTTGGAAAACATTTTATATCCGATATTACATTGTCATTATTTATTTTAGTTTCTTTTCGGAGAATAGGAAAGGATTTTTTGTTATGAAATTAAAAGCCAAGTTTAGTTCAAAAACAATGACAAATACAAACGAGAAGGTATAGGCAGGTTAATGGGTCGCCGGCCGTCTCTTGAATGGATGTCCTGCTAAATGTTGCCAGTCAAATAATTTCGCGTTTATTCCACAACGTTCGAGTTCGCTGTATAACTAACTGTCATTTTAACCGCACTATACGCGGCGACTCTATCAAGGAATTGTCATAGGTTTATAATAATTTCCAAGAAACATACCGTTTACTTTGTCATTACACTATTAAAGACATAATTAGTTTGATAATTTGAATTACATAATAAAAGATATCTCGAATGAATTAAAAATCATATACCATTAAAAAAAACATTTAAAAATCATATACAATTGTTAGTTTCTTTATAAATCGATGCTGGTTTTAAGACATCGTTTGCTCTTTTTAATAAGCTACACTTGCAGCAATTAACATCTTAAAATACAAGAAGTAAGATTTAGAATTTAGTGCTTTTGTGTAGTTTGATGTGCTTACACGTAAGCGACAAGGAAATAAAGAATAAAGTACACACAGACCTTTTTGGGTGCGAGGGGAAAACATTGAATAAATATAAGGGAACGAACTTTCTTAGATTCAACCTGCTTCCCGACTTTATCAGTTTAGAAATCTCTTGGAAAATGTTTTTGTGCGAGCCCTGATCCCAGTTTCTATCTATTGTTTTTGTGAAGTCACGTTTTTTTCACTTTATTATGTGGAAATCTGAGAGTACTGAATTTGTTAGAGATTACAGGCGGACTTGTGCTTTATTGATTATCACTCATATATAAAATGTCTTGTGCATGAGAGATAAATGGCCCTAAACCGCCACGTTAGCCAAATGTTTTGGCGAGTCCACTCTTTTAGAGCTGGTGTGATTCCTCAGCGCTTGTGATAACGGCTTCATTCTCCCTTAGTCGCCTTTTATGACACCCATGGGAAGAAGGGTGAACCTACGGGTGTGTTCGTCCCTCATGCACAAGGCAATTTGCATGAGGAGGCCCGTGTCCATCAGTGGTGAAAGGACTGCTTGCATTTAAAAGAATTCTCTATCCGAATTTTTCAATATTACTAGCTCGGTGGTGAATAAAAATGTCGTGAGGAAACTCGTTTGCGTTCCTGAGTATTCATAGAAAATAAAGAAAGAAAGGAGAATTTCTTCAAGAAGGCACACAAACATGAAACACAAAGAAAGAGAAACCATTAACACAATGACAAAAAATAATTATATGATAGATGCAGTGTAGAGAAAAATAATTGTCACCCGTTCGTGGCAGTGCACTGCAGAAAGGGTAATAAAAAAAATTACGTCACCTATAACATCCATAGATACATCATAACATCCATAAAATCAATTACACGGGCTACCTATGTGGTAGCCCGTGTAATTGATTTTATGGTAATGGATAATATGGAGTTCCTTTGCGGAATTTAATATGAAAAAATTGACCAAATAACGAAAGTCACACCGACAAATCTCCTAGACAACTCGCAGGACAGACCACCGATTGCATAGACGAGTTCTTGGGTGGATGGCACTTCGGCCACTTGGCGGGCGGCCACTTGAAGTAGTTCTTCGGTTACTACCGGAGCTGGATGAGAAAAGGCGAAAATCGAAGGTGTATTTGCTTTCGGACGGGATTTCTTCTGATTCTCTACTTCACAGCTTTAATCATCTGTTTGGTACGAATAGTGCGTGGACGGCCAGACCTTTTTCTGTCACAAACAGAGGACGGTTCAACGTACCTACCAATAAATAGCCCGGTACACAAACATTCGGCTAATACAAAGTGGATGAGTTTTAAAAATTGCTTTCGGTTCATGTGTAATGTAATTACAGCAATACGGTGTTCGTTATCACTCCACTCCATTTTAATATTAGTACAATATTTAATAATGATTGGCGCCATAATGAGAAAAAGCATTTATTTTTCTCGTGAGAATGACAAATTACAAATTCAAATGTATTTTTTTTTCTTTATTGTAACGGTATTTATGGCCAGACTAAGTATTCAACTGTGGAGAGACTGGCTGATTG
Source organism: Sesia bembeciformis (assembly GCA_943735995.1). Lineage (NCBI taxonomy): Eukaryota > Metazoa > Arthropoda > Insecta > Lepidoptera > Sesiidae > Sesia > Sesia bembeciformis. The sequence goes on from OX031041.1 coordinate 478,095, forward strand.
ATCGTAATTAAAATTACTGCCGGTACCCCTTCGTGGTTACAATTTAGCTCAGTGCTCTGCAATTAAATAGAATGATATCGATATATAATAGAAATATAAAATGATACCTAAAAGTATACCAAAACGTCAGAAGTTTGAATTTTATCGATCACATAATAGCTTCAAAAGATGTTCAAGCGTCAGAACTCCGTAGTGATCTAGCTTTGGCTGCCTCTCAGTAGACAGCCACAAAAGATGATAGCTAAATAACGTTTATCAACAAGTCGGCACCTCGCATCCCCTTCATCTCCACACGGCCTAATTTCCCCTGCGAGTTGGACGATTGTTGCTTCACAAGAGTACCTACATCGAGAAATCAGTATGATTAAATAACAATTTTACAATCTCTCTTTTTAGTCTTTATAAGTCATGCACTGTTTTAACGGTAGACTACTTTTAGTGTTTCGTCCTGGCCCGGCTAGTCTCCATCAACATCGAGTGCTATGAAGAAAATTTACTTTAAATGTATTCTTAGTACCTACAATAAAATTAATTGTACTTCAATTGATCGTGAGATAAAAGAATATGTTTGTGACCGGCCTGCACCGTGCACTTTGTAGGCCGGCCTCAGTAAATCCTTATGATCTAGTGGTCGCAAATAGCCGAAATGTAAACGAAGAAAATATACCTTAATTGTACTTTATTTTACACTAGCAACCCGCCCTTGCTTCGCTTCGGTTTAAAAGTATTTTTTTTTCAATTTCAAAATAAAATTTAGTCTATATTAGACACGAATAATGTAGCTCCCTATTTGTGAAAGCATTTTTGAAATCGGTTCAGTGGTTCCAGAGATTACCCCCAACATACAAACACACAATTTTACCTCTTTATTATATTAGTATAGATAGAACTTCTTTGCAAAAAATATTGAATTATTAGATCAATCAAAAAAAAATTTTTGTGATTTTTATTAAATCTTTAAAAGAAGCAAATTTTGCGAAAACAAATCCCATAAAGCTTACTCCTTTTAATTTTTTTTTGCTCCAAGTCGCCGCTAACAAAATTACGTTCAGTACGATGTTGACATACTTCGCTACGATGGACCATTTTTGTTGTTACCTTTATTGCAGAACATCATTGAGTTGCGCTACTGCTTCCGTACTGCAGTCCTACATAACTAACTATACGAAGTGCTCACTTTGTTATTACTTCGTATATGTGTTCGATGACTAGGTGTAACCGATGGGAGTTGCTTCTGCGACATTGTTTGTCGATTGTGGACGTGTCTTTGGTTGTTTGTCTACTAATTTACGATAAAGTAACTAAATAGCTCGGGGTTTGTCATTGTTGCAAATATTGCAAATAGAACCCATTTTAACAAACAAAGTAAAATTGTGCATTAAAAGCAGAGGTTTTAGTTTAAGCAGTACAGAATCAGCGCCATTTCTTTACAGTAGTGAATGCCTACAATTTTCGTCTATTGGTAACAAGCCCATATAAAATGAAATGTGATATGGTGTAATTTTGCATATAGTGTTATCTACTCATAAATCTTTGGTCCGCTGTGATTGTAGTAACTTATTGTAAAAGAGTATCAAATAATTCAGTCGCAGTACAGCCCAAAAATGTAATTTTGTTGAAAAATACATTGTCACCGTATTCGCTTAAAAAGGCTTCATTTGCTAAATTTTATTACCTTTATTCCATTCCGAAAACTCGTGCTAAAATTATTCATCCGTATTTGTCGTTTTTTCGCCGCCGGGTAATGCTCATTCGTTAGCATTTCATACTTCTTGTTAGTTTTGTACATAGGTGGAAACTGCCAAATGACCTGTCGTGACATTTTTACGGTACCTAGCTATTTTTGCCTGTATTTTGCATCGCAGTACGCTCCTTGTTAGAGTCGACGAGTCTGTTCAAGTACCTAATATTCTTTATTCCACGAGAACTGATAGTGCGTGTATGTGTATGTAATACAGTGCCATTTTTTACAATATTTTTAAAAACCTACTTGAAATGTAACAACATCGATTTGAGAATACATACTTGATACGAGTATGTTAATACAAGCACTCTAATGTGTCTACATTAGATCTAGTCTAATAGCGTTCTATGTTCAGTAGCTCACGAAAACTTTAATTCATACGTGTTTTACAAATGGAACATTCTTATTACTTAGTGCTTAACCTTCAAATTCGACTCTTTATGAACTCTCATCTGCTTCTCCCCCCCCCCCCCCCTAGAAATTGCCAACCAGCTTTCTTTGATTAGAACGTATGATGTGTCATCTAGTCTATCGATATAATAGCAATATCAAAGCGATAAAGTTATTCTTGCAGAAAACAAAATACTATCGAACCACTTGAAAAATAGTTCAGATATTTTCTCTATATACTGGTATAAAGTTAAACATCAATCAGTGTGTCTATATTTATTTGGGTTAATCTTAAGAAATATCGGTCCGATTTTGTTATTTTTCCAATACTGTGTGAGGTGATGGCCATATAGTTTTCTGTACTTTCTATAATCCTAGTCAATTTTAGTGCGTGAATTTATATAGTGAGGTCTTGGCACAATATCAGCGCTGTAGTAGCATTTTGTGGTCCACGCTGTCATACTAAATCAGGAAATCTTTTATTCGTCGCGACACATAGCCGCATGTCATTTAAGTATATTCATCTATATATAGTCTAAACTTTATAATATGTACAACTTAATACGAGAAATGTCCTTAATACACTTCCGGACACCTGAATCGAGCCACCCTGAATTATCAGTTTTGAGGGCCTGAAGCTTAAAAAAATGTTTGATCGATCAAAAAGATTTTATGCAGTTTTGAAGCTGGCATACTAACCATTTCAAATTTAAATTAAGAGTACTGAAAAAAATGAGTTTAAGTGTATCAAGTCGTGTGTACTTTCTCATGGGGACGACTTGTATTTAACGAAACTTTTATTGAAAAACAACACCACTAAACAAAAAAAAACTGCTCCAATTCAAACTTTCTGCTTCCTTATTTTTTTCGGAACAGTGAACTGACTCTGCTGTTCTTCTGTGGTTCAAATTCGACACACATAGCACACCAAAATTATGGTGAATGCCATCTTCAAAACTGCATAAAAACTTTTTATGTTTTGGGCCTTTATTATTATATAATGTAATAATGCAGGTTGGCTCGATTCAGGTGTCTGGTAGTGTATATGATGTTCGACTTTACTTAATTTAAAATTATCACTCGCTCAACGAAAGAAAACAAAAAATTACAAAAATATCTTAAGTGTATGCACTAATCCGCATTGGGCCCGCGTGGTGGATGGCCCGAAATATTTTAGTGATTTAATAGTTGAGGCCTGTGCCCTGCAGCTGCAGTGGCACGTTATTGGCTGATATCGAACGATTAAATATCATGCAGTGACAAATAATATCTTCCGTTTCTTCCGTTTCTTCCTTTTCTTCTGATTTTTTAATCTGATCCACTCTTGTTGTAAAAAGCAGCGTGTTTATCTGATTTTCTTACTTTACTTTCCCAATAGAAACCGGGTAGCTAGTAGGTGCATAATCTGTATGTATGTATATATTCTCGTAAACATTCACCGTTTAGTTACGTGGCAGTTACCATTAAGAGTGTACGAAGTTAGTTGTGATACAACAATTTTGTGAACACTTGCAAGTTCTCAGACTATAACTTACAATTTCACTTGCATCTGGAAGCGCGCTTCCAGATGCAAGTGAACTCACACTAACTTTGGTGTTTCATACAGCGACATGTACGTTATACTCAGCTAATCTTAATTTATTGGAAACAAAATATCTACCATACGATATAATTACATATTATGTACAATGCGTAAAGTTGGGTTCGGTGTAGGCGGAAGCGGGATGCCCGCGGTACCGCGATCCCCTGATTTTTTTTATGTATCCCCAGTTAATCTCTGAAAGAGTATCAGTTTTGTATAACCAATGTCTCACTTAAAATTTGGTTTACTTGAGATATTATGAGACACCTAAAAAATTTCAAAACTGCAGTGAAACTACATAACATATATGCACTAATTCGCAGTGAAGATCGAGAAACTGACTTGGGCTTGCCCGCTTTCGTTCAAAACCCTCGCAAGTATCGACACGGAATCCGATTCTCACCACAGTCATACCGACTAGACTTCAGCCGATATGTGTTTGAAAAATAAGCAGTGGTTTCCGCTGTGCGCCCCGCGATACTTCGCTCGCAACCTTATTTGGATCGCAGCTAATGTTGCCATAACGGACCATCCATTGCCACAGGTCCGGTTGACCGGACTAATGAGACTTTTTGTTCTCAGAAGTCCGGTCGTAGTATTCAACCGGACTACTGGGAAAAAAATCAACCGGACTACTCGTTTTAGAATGAATATATATAATATATGAATGTTATATTTAAACATTTTAACTAAAACACTATACTTCCAGCAACTTATTTAAAATGCAATATACAAAGCAACTTTTTCTAAGAAAAGTTTATCACCAATCCATCATTCGACCAATAAAAAATATTTTTTCTTTTGTAGAAATAAATCATTTTTTATTAATACGTGCGACCTATAGGTTTACATGGGTTTTATCGACAGCTGCAATTTTAAAAATTTAAGAATCTTACAATTATCATAAAAAATAAACATTCAACATTCTGCCTATAGTTGAAAAGGTTGTCAGCGGCTTTACTCATATATCGTTCGTCGTCGTCTCGAGGCATTTGCCGCTTCTGCTTCTGAAAAGATGACATATTTTACGAAATCTTACTTTCCTCACATAAAGGGTGACTGGTACTTTCCATACATAAAGGGTGTCGACCTATTTCCCCTTCAGGGAATGATAATAAGGTTCATTATAACATTATATATTCTATAGGATCTTTAAATTATTCGTTTTTGAAATACTTACATAGTACTTGGCTTTTTATAAAAAACACAAAACAGCATTAAAAATTAAGAATGTTGAAAGTTATTAATTACTTCCAATGAAAACATTTCGTCTCATCTCAAAAATCTCATTATTAATCCCTAAAAAGATCTTTCCAATGTTAATCACCATTTGATAGGTTATTTCTCATTTTTTCGGACCGTTTTAGTATATTTTTTTTCATAATGGCTTGTTTTTATAAAAAGTAATGACAATAGGGTTGTTATAGTGACATTAATATATTATATAAGACTATTGTAAAATTTTATTTGTTCTCATGAGATCAATACTATGTAAATATTGTTCGCGTGTGCCATGTGTGGGTGTCAACTGTACGAGTATACTCTTATTTAATTATTGCAGTTTACAATAAATATATTCTAATTTTGAATTCTTATTAAAATTTAATGAGTACTGCGTTATGATAGCAATGTTATCACGGGACTGACACTTCCGAATATGCATATCTCAAATGTATTCTCAATTAAAGCATTTTTGATAAGAAAAGATGTTCAGTTTTCTGTAATATTTTTTACTGAAGAAAATTATTAAATACATATCGCTCAAAGACATTTCTATTGGCGTAAGAAACAATATAATACTCAGCGACAAGTACAAAAGAAATATAAAAAATCTGTAACTGTATCAGTTTTAAGATTAAAACAATAAATATATACATACATAACACAATAATACCCGCCTACATAACGAAGTAAAATACATACATACATCAAGATATTCATTAAAGTATTAACATCATTAAAGTAATAAATCTTATATTTCTTATCTCTTTTTTCTGTTTTCCTTCGTTTCGCCGTAAACGGAAAAAATATGCGAGCACAAAATATTGGAAGCTATGGTGCTTCCAACATTGAAACATTGAATATATTTTATCCATTTAAACAGGTCTTAACGGGTTTATAAATAGATAAATATATGTTAAAAACGTGAAAATGTCAAATTTTATATTGAATATATTTATTCTCAACGTGGTTCTCGGTTTGAGATCTTGTCGAGTGCATCCGATATACGTCATATATGCGGCAATATGAGATTTGCAGCGAGTGACAGAGAATGGATTGGGAATAGATTTAGACAAATATACGTTTATAAAGGCTTATGTAGTTTCTTGATTTTCGGTATATGTTGTATGATGTAAGGTGTATGATGTTTGCTGCCTTAAGATGGGGGGGGGGGGGGCTCTTACGGCACGAAAGGAAATACGCAGGGAAATTATATTATGAAATTTTACGGATTGCGCAATGTTTTTAATGGTTTAGGGTTCAATGGTTATTAATGTTTCTCAATATACTTATTGAGACTCGTGTGGGTTGCAGGGCGCGATTTAATAATATGGTGCAGTGTCATTATTGTATTTCATTGTAGATCTAGGGGCCGCTTTATTTGTTCTGACGCTTAAACGACTCTTGAATTTGTTTCACTACAAGAACTAGATTAAAACCTGTAAAAAATGTCATATGTCACTAGAGTGGATACAGCGAGTGGATTGCGGTTTCAGAGTCTCGGAGGCACGCCCCCCCCGGCTATTACGAGCACCCGGGATACGGTCGACGTGTTCTCCTTGCATCACGTTCGTTGTCGAACGTTCTAGAAGCTTTGTTAGTTCTATTCTGTAAGATTGTTAGATGAATCTGTTCAAAGGTGTAGCAATTTACAATGGGCATGCAGGTATAATAAAATATCTGCTGTTAAAAATTGGATGTGTCATTAGAGCTGATTATGCTGAATCTTGTGTCTCCTTTCATAAGAATTTGTTCGCATTTTGCACTAAAAAGAGCGTGTTGCTTAGCGCACGTAAAAATGTCAATGTTACCAAAGCTTTGCTAAGGCGCTTAGCGGTAAAAGCGCTAGCGCTCCCCAGTATGAGCCCAATGCTCGCTTTTAATTGTTGTAAAAGAGGAATAACAATTATTTTTAAAACACCTGTTTAAATCTAACTTTTTAATTTTTCACACTAAAAACTTCTTTGCCTACTAGAATTTAGAAGTCATTTAAAGTTTAGATTTAAATGACTCCTAATTTGTTTTTATAGACACAAGGCGGCAGACGAGCAGACAGTCGACGTGGTGGTAAGTGGATACCGTCGCCCTGCGACATCGCCGATATACATGCCAGCATCAGTCCAGAATGACAAAGACATTGGCACGCCCCCGGTTGCGCTGCCATCTACTATTTACTGATAGAAGGCTATATATTTCTTTAATTTAAATAAGAAAATATTTCAATATATTTTTAAAATCTTAATAATATTTAAATAAATTTAAATGTACATAATCTTCTAATACTACTACTACTACTAATAGTAGTATTAATATTCTAATAGCACTACTAATAACAAGAGTAATAATACGTTAAATCAAAATATTTCACATGTAATCAACGGTCGACTGGTAGAGAATGCCTCAAGGCATTAAGTCCGCCTCTGTACAATATAGATCAAAAAGAGCAAACAAATAAATTTTAACAAAAGTAATTTTGAAAAACATTTATACTGAGAATTTATGTTAAGTTAGACATTCAATAGTTAGAAATGTTTGTTTAATGATGGAGACGTTCGCGACGGATTTAGTCGAAAGCCTAAGGACCTACAAACAAGCTGCGAATACAAACTACGACAAAACTTCGTAAGTTCCTATCTTCAAGGACAGTAAATTCTCAAGTTCAGACCTACAAGACATAGTTAACTACAAAAGAAACGATTTCAAAGAATTCATAACGTTCAAGCTGAACGCCTGATCACAGAAATTCGAGTTCGCGTTCTCAGACCTAAATTAACTTTGCAACTTTGTAAATACATCAAACGAACTCTAGGAGCGTGAAAAAGTTTCTTCTCCCTTGGACGACTCTTACACAGTTTGAACACACTAAATAGAGGCAACAGTAACAAAACTCCCCGATATTATGGAAATTACGAGAAAAAATCGAAACATTCCTCCATCATACAACATTCCCTACCCCAGTGGATTACATAAGGGTGCTAATATTGAAGAAGGCATCTGCTTTCAGATAGAGCGCGCTAATTATTATTTTTGTTGAATCGTGATTAAAATGTAACGAAAACATAAAGAAAACAGATTGTTGCTTTCAATTATTCGGCGCCAGCTAAATAAATGCAGAGAACTTGCATTATTCGTGTTTCCTCCGAAATTCCCCCGGTCGGCATGTTAACTGCACGCTTGTGTGCGTGAGAGATATTTATGCATAGACAAGCTACTGTTTTTTTAAGATTTTCTTTCTAGAACTCTCGTTTCTTTCTAAGTACCTTTTATGTGGCAATAACGAGGCTAATTAAATTACTTGCTTGACGATTCGCAGCTTGCTTTTAACGTCTTCCTGCCCTTTGTCCAAGTGTTGGACGCGGCATAATTAGGATTAAATACAGTATCTGAAGGTATAATTTTGTAATATAACAAGATATGCATTTTATTTTTTTAACAAAAAAATTGCCCCATCGTAATAGTTCAAACAAATGGTAACACACCGTCACTAGCCCTTTTATCATCCACTGTTGGACATGGGTTTACTCACGCACATTATCTTGTGGGATATATGGCCTTAAAACGACAAGCGGGCTGGCGAGTCCATTCTTTTAGAAGCTATGGTTCCCCATGACTTATAGTGATTTTGTTACTTACTTTAGTCGCCTCTTCCGACACCCACGGGAAGAGATGGGGTGATGAAATCCTAAGCCTGTCGAAACCACAGGGTCAATGAAGTGAATGGTATATTACAAGAAAAATTTTGATGTTTGGGTTGTATTTAAACAATTGATACGCTGCAAACATTATAAGTAAATGCTCGCTTTGAGCAGAGAGCCTTAACGTGGACAATGGGCGGTAGACGAGCGCAGGGAAGCCGGTGGCTGATGGTCGATATGAACCTATAACGTCCCACTCTGCAGAGAATGGCCTCTCCTAGCAAATCACTAGGAGGTTCCAGGCCCCATGCGGATTGATAGATACACATGCTCCAGATTTTTCCTTTTTTTATTCACCAGGGTGATGGTTTCCTTACGATTTGTTCCTTCCCTTCCAAGCTAGTGTTAATGAAAAAATTCATACTTCATATATTTTTGATAGTAAAGGGGCATACGGGCCACGAGATGGTAAGTGATCACCGCCGTGCACTGCCGACCTTAACGAGTGGTAACGTAACAGTAACTGGCACATGCCGAGAATTTGAACTCACGGTTTCACGAATGGGAGTGGAGAATTGAAAGCTAAGCTAAGCTATCACCACACTTATTAAGAATTTTATCTTAAGCGCTCGACACTCAATAAACTGTTGAGCTTATTGAGCTCAATAACGAGACTATTGAACGCTTGATGTTCTGTTACAAGTGACTACTGTTATTTGTATACGCTATTCATATTATGAATATACTGATATTGAATTTTCAAAGCATGTTTTCATATGGTTTGAGTTATTCCGTTGCGGTGTTTAACGTTTTACACAGACTAACAAATAAGGCTGTGGTTGTTTTGTTCGACTTAATTAAAACGAAAGTTCTACCACATGAATATCGGCAGAAGATATATTATTTTATATTAAATTAACTTGCTGAGGTGGCGCGGCAAGTGTGGTTACTATTAAATTATACAAAATTGATATTGATACATAGTGACGCGTACCATATCATACCATCAGGCTCTCCACTGCTGGATATAGGTCTTTCCCAAGGCTCGTTGCCACACACGATCCTCAGCTCTTTTCATCCAAACACCACTGGCGAATTTTTTTAAGTCGTCGGTCCACTTGACCGGAGAGCGTCCTACACTGCGCTTCTCGGTACGTGGCCTCCATTAACACTCGTCCATCCCATCGGTATCTGTCCTGCGGCAAATATGACGTGCCTATTGCCACTTCAACATGCCGATTCTACGAGCTACGAGTGTCGGTGACTATAGATCTTTGTCGAATGTTTGTGTTTCGGATTCTATTCAGCAAAGAAACTCCGAGCATATCCCTCTCCATAGCTCGCTGAGTGACCTTGAACTTATGGATCAGGCCTACCTTCAGAGGTCACATTACACGTGACGCGTACGTTAGTGACGCATACATTATACCTATTATTGTATTCGAAAATTAAAACTAGAGATATTAATAGACTGTTATTCTTTTTGTTTCATTCAAAACACCAGGTTTCTAATTTAATCTTTAATTTAATTCATGAAAGTTTTACCAAAAGTGATATGGTTTTTCTCGAATGTCTTCAAAATGTATTTGTGCCTGTTTTCTAAGGGCAGCGTAGTAAGTAGATACTCATGAATATAAAATGTTAAAAATGTTTCTAATGCCTTTTCTGCTCACGAGGGTAGTGCGTATTGTAGTATAGGGTAGCCCAGCGTTCGAACAAATGCAAGCTTCTTTGCATGTCATTATCGACTTCTTCAAATAAGCGATTGGGTGGCACCAACCGCAAATACAATGTTGTAGGACAAACCTATACTTTCAGTTACAGCAACCAATATAAACGTCAAATAGTGACAATATATTATACTATAATAACAACGTTTTTGAATGCAAAAACGTTTGCAATCACGCAAGAGCTCATTTGTCTGGTGCTGAGGCCTAGCCCTCAAATTTACAAATATTACTATGTGCGTATCAGTTATATTATTAATACAAGTATTTTATTGTTCTGTTTTCAGGTAAGTTCACGTACTTTCCACACGAGATACTTATCCAAAACTTAGTCGCCACGTATGTAAGTATTAAATAAGCCGGAAAATATTAACATCTGTCTATTAAGTCTGATCCAAGTTCTCTGAATTATAATTAAACATCTCTTCATACTAGTGCATGTGTGTGGCGGGGCGCGGGGTGCGATATCGTTCGCATGATTTTGGTGTCGAACCCTCTGCAAACAGACATGAATTCCCTTTAAGCATAAACACTCTGAATAGTGATCTATAAACATGACATTTTCCCTCGAAGCATAGACATACTATTTATTTTACTTTTTATTAGTTGCAAAATGCAAATAGTACTTACGTTACGTCAATACGTTTTTATAATCAGAATTATTTTAATCATAGAGTATTCAATTATTATTATTTTTTCTATTAATAATTCAACCGAAAACGACAGGTGGACTTGAAGTTTTGTATAAAATCGCCGGTAGTGAATGGATGAGAAGAACTGAACACCGTGTGTGATGGCGGTCAGCGGGAGAGGACCAGCTATATCCAGCAGCGGAGAGACACAGGCTGATGGCATGGTATGATGCTCATTTCGCTTAATAGTTTATCGGCTAAAAGGGACCTCTTTATTGTGCGTTTATAGTTTCCCAGATATTGAGACTAGGGTAATCTTAAAAAGAGACGTGTTTTATTGCTTTATCTTAAAAATCACATCTTAGACCATGTTTCTGTTTAAACAGAATCCAGAAACAACGAAATAAATATTCAGTTTAAAATCTTAAGTTTAAATCTAAAGTCCATACCAAAAATAGTCTTAACGTCACATATTTGATATTGTTTCTGTTTTCTTTCGATGCATTCCTATCGTGTATAGTTTGCTTAACATCGAACCGTTGTATTTTCCTGACATATTTTTAAATGTAAAATTAACAATTAATAAGATTGTAATAATTAAGAAAGTATCAGTATCAATGTAATCTACTCGTATGTCTATTTATTTATTGTTACCATACCGTACCATCAGCCTGTGTCCCCTGTTGGCTATAGGCTAGAGGCAAGGACCGCACCATACACGATCCCATTCCAATGTCTTCATCCACCCATTACCAGTAGTTTTCTTCAATTTGTCTCAATTTAAGGACTCGTTTACGATATTGCTTATCGGAATAAGTTTGAAAACAATTAATCAAAAATACAAGAATTTTCTACATAAAAAGTATCATAACTATAATAAGTATAGCGAATATAAATTAAGATCAAAGTAACCCTATTAGCTACGAATGACATAAACTTGACTCACAACTCATATTTCTCGTTCATTACAAGAGAAACTCATTTATCTCACATCCTGAAAACATTATGAGAATAATTTTAATAAGCGTGTAAAGGCCGCGCTAAAATACACGAACGTTAAGCGAATGCAGGCACCACCATAAACTAGATACAGTATAGGGTCTCTAAAGAGGCCTTCAATGTGCGATTTACGCAAATTATGTACACCACGGCTGGAAATGCAAATGAAACAACGTTTATTTTACTAAGAGAATAAAATTACAATTATAATCAAATCTGATTCTAGACGTTTAGACCACAGATTACAATATAAAATGTGTACAAAACGCGAAAGTCTAACAATTTATATACTCCTTACTTGATGGAACCTTCTGTTACCAATTACATTTACTTATTTAAACATAACAAAAGATACATTACAGTTATAAAAACAATGCGTTCATTCTTTATAGATTTTTATTTCATTCTTCATTCATCCTCACTACTTAATTTACTTAATCTATTATATATTTTATTGTAAATATTGTTTGCAGTATTTCCTCGACTCATTGAGCTGTTTTGTTGTATTAGTGCTGGTTTTCATGTTGGAGATCCTCTTCTGCTTTTCATGTATGCCACTGCGGAACTACACTAACAATCTCATCCCGAAGTGTTATAAAATATTCATGCAACATTTCACGGCTTGGCACGGCTCGACCTCCATGTCGCTGTATCATATTAACACTCCAGTACCTACTGTATTTACTTAATACCAAAATACCTTTTCTTAATAACAACGTATTTTGAATTGAAATATCATATCAAATTTCATAAAAATTGAAAGGTCAGTACTTACTGAAAAAAGCCTTTTAAATTGCCGATATATAGGTATTACCAGAAACGGCGCCGATTGAAGTGATGTATCAATTTTCCTCTAAAATCACATTGTAAATAATACAAAGTGAATAAAGTTGACTAGATACAAAGTAAGTGTGCTATTACTTTATTACAGATCTTTGATATAGTTTCGTGTACATTACTTCATTTGATTAGGGTAATTGAGTAATTTAACGAGCATCGTTTATTGAATAATAAACGATAGTTTATGTCAAAACAATATCGGATATCGTGCTAAAATATTCAAGATTAAAACTACAAAATAAATTCAATGTGTATTTTTTACAAACCTCCGATTATTTATAGAAACTTAGACTAATTACTAGTTTACTAGATTTGTTAATAATTCAATCGATTTTTTTCTCAAAACTTCTATTAAATGTGCTTGTGCTATGTTGATAATCCATAGGTGGAACTTGAACAGTTACATATACGAGTCGCGGTGTGTACTGGCTTTTGCCTTTTAAATTTGTTTTGCCCTCCTAGCCGTCACTAGCCCTCCTAGTGAAAATACTTCAAAAATATGCTTAGCAAAAACCGTTCCGCGCAAGCTAAATTGAAACTGAAATCCGGTGGAGAATGCACATATTTCAGTGGAAAACGACGCACATCATTTCGATCTACCAAATTATTTCAACGAAAAAGTCCTGGGCCACGAGATCGATTCTTCTATGTGTATTTTCTACCCAAAATACCGAGTGAACCAAATCTGACTCCAAGCACCTATGTACACCATGACCTATTTTACACTTGTTTTTCTCTAAATTGTGCTAAGGTTTAGCTAAAGTTTAAGGTTAACAAGATCGTTAATGCCCACCATTTTCTTTGTCTCCTCTCGTCAGTTTTTGGCACCACTTTAACTTTTCATTGAGATGTTAGCAGTTATTGAGAGAAACATTAAGTGTTCTAGAAAACTGTCTTTTTTCAAGAGCTGCAGATGTCGACGCGACTCTCAAGTGCTTTTCTGCTTGTTAGGCAATAATATATAAGTAAATAATAATTTTATGATATTTGTATCATCCGACTTCGTTATTCTTATGGTATTATCTTTTCAGCGTCGGTTTATATATTTAGTTCTATAACTATAATAGGTAAGAACTTACTAATAGAAAGGTCGCATCTATCACAAGACCTACTACCGATGGGGTAGGCGACTCCTTGAGTAGACTCCACGTATTGGGAAGCGCAGTGGGAGATGCGTACGTTGATTACTTGAAAAAATATCCTAGGAAAGTTAGATGAGAATTGTTCTCCATAAACTTGTGAATGTTAATTTATTGGCTCTTGAGCTTCTCAGTGAGGTAGTGAGGTCGTCCCACGTACCTGTGATGCAAGACCAAGCAAAAAGTCCGTCACATTTAGAGTCGGCGTGAGTCGCACCAAGCTTATTCCACATACAACACAGCGGTGTCAGAGAATCATAGTATTGACATTTTTGCAACGCATTGCCACGATACGTACAATTCATTAGTTTATCTGCCTCTGGCCCATAATATTCTAAGTTTCTTCCTAAGCTTTAAATAGTTAAATTAATAGTTTTAATCTCGTTTTAATTCACATTTTCAACTAAAATTTAGTCTTGCGTAGGTATCATGTAAAAATTATATCTATGAGTACAATGTATGTATACCTGTTATCGATATGTTCATCTGGTCCAATGAGTAAGTCTGTTTATTGTTGTATTGTTATTGTGATCTTATTTTTGGTGTACCATAAATAAATAAATGAGAAAAGTAGAGAAATGTACGTAGGCCTATATCTAGTTGTATGATATGGTAAATATAAGAAGGATAGTACAGCTTCCTTTCAGTACTTGGGCACAGTACAGACTCCTTTCAGCTACCACCAGTTTCCTACTGTTTGACAAAAGCGAAATTATTGTGACTTGCATTTTTGTAAAACCAATTTTAGTTTACTGCGAGTATTCGGAAATATCAATAAACTTTTACTAGCCAAAAAAAATAGTGAACCAATAAATTTGAAAATAAAAAATTTATATAGGCTTTAATGTCGATGTTAATAATAATTGTTAGCTAGCGGTTATTCTCGCATCATCCGAGGAACGGTATAACATTACTAGGAGCGGATATAAGGGGAGTATAAAAGCTAATATTCATCCACTGATCCCCGGGAGAGTGTGTGCACAAACCATAATATGGAGTGGATCAACAGCATAAGGAGAAAACGAACAGTAAGCGATCTCTGCACTCATCTTGTAATAAACATGCGTATAAAACATATATAAAAAAATATGTATGTAATACAATAAACTTAAGTTAAATATAATGTATATAACTTTTTTACTTTTCGAGTTTCGGCCCTAAAACGTTTCGGCGAATGTAACCAGACAGAAACGCAGAGCAAATACGCATAATTTAACTGTTAGGTTTTTGCGTTTTGCAAATATATTTACTTATAGCCAACTCGCTCGCTAAGTGGGTTATCGAGTCCACTCTTTTAGAGGTGGTGTGTTCCTCAGGGCTTTTGGTAGCGATTTAGTTGCCTGTTACGATACTTACTGAGATGGGGTGGTGCTTTTCTAAAAATCACACCGCCGATTTTATCTTCATAACTTTTGTGGCTTGCCTTAGTCACTACTAAGCATTATGAGGAGTTATACGAATAACTAGGTAGTAAGTAGCTATGTGTACGCGTGGCATACTTTTGATATTCTTATGAACGCACTATACTGTTCTTTACCCATATGTGGACAACGTGTCAGATGGATTCGTGTTTGTACATTGACAACAAAAAACGTATTGAAGTGGTGGGCGCGCGTGCTTGCTGAAGATTATGGTTTTTAAGGATTTGACGCGAAACTATATACTCGCGTCTCTACACCTGTTTGTTGTTTGTTTTATCAAGATCAATTTTAATCAAGTATTGATTTTGTGACTTTATTCAGTACAGTATAACGTGTTCAGCCTAGAAGTTTATAGAGTAATATTATTCAAAATTGGTCCAGTTGCATTGAAAATAACGAGCAGGGATAAATACGGTTATGTATCTGGATCGAAGATTCCCAACCTTGTGCAGGGGAAAATGCTTCACCCAAAATTCCACCAAAATCTTCGCCGCCGTGGATCACCTGAGCCACGCGGGGTGGGAATTCTGCTAGGCGTAGTGAAATAGATTTACTTACTTTTTGAACTTATTTTTAACTTAATCTATTTCTTGTATATGTTTTTGTATGTAGATTTTTATGTATGTCTATGTATGTTTTTATTCTTTTCCTTTTTCTGTTATGAGTCGTGTTATTTGAATTAAATTATTATAATTAGAACGCCCTCTGAGTGACCCCCCCGCCCCGCTAGGAACTTTCGCTGAAGATGACAGTAGGTACGATATCCTATGAATTTATAACGAAATAATCTACATATACCTAGTTAAATACAATGACAAATTTATTTGGAAATCGCGTTCCAGTCGTCCGAGGCGTGGGCAAGTGCTATACTGTAAGTCTATAGGGAGTTTCTAGGTCCACTCGACCTAGAAAGTGGAAATTTGTCACACGTCGAGGCTGGGCCGCTAATGAAAACAATAATAATTTTATTTTTATTTATTATATCTTCGTGAAAAACAAACAGCACAAATACAGCAACTATAGATGGAACAATATAAGTAAAGACGGGCCGGTAAAGTTTCCTCATGTTACAATTACATGTTACTTAATATTTACCTGGTTTTCCGTGAAAATTATCAATTTTTGTTTTACCACCTTTTAAAATTCAATACATTTTTGACAAAAACGATTTAAATAGATATATAATGGATAGATCTTACTGGTCATACTGTTAATTAAACACAGCTGTAAAAAGTTTATTATTAAAAGAATGTACAAACATTAACCTACACAAAAAAAAAATTTAAGCCCTCATTTGTCGGATAGTTGAATTGAATATGTGTACACATATTTGTACACATATTCAAATATGTGTACACATATTTGAATATGTGTACACCCAATGATGGAAAATAGTTAAATTATATTGTTACGTCACATCCACTAATGTAATTTTCCATCGTTGGGTGTACACATATTCAAATGTTGACGCCTAGATTCATTCATTGGTCTCGAATAATGCATTTAAGCAATCGAGCATCTATCCATGTATTTGAGCATGGTTGGATGAGAAGAGCCAAGGATCGTGTGTGGTGGCGAGCCTTGGGAGGACCCTCTATTCAGCAGTGGAGAGATACAGGCTGATAGTATTTTATGGTATTCGAACAACTTTAACAATCGAATAATTCGATTACCGATTCGCAGACACCTACAAACACAAACTAAAAGACGAACTGAAACCACCTATACCTAAACAAGCATGTCTTTAACCAAATGACCATATGCATACCAACTAAGCGGACTGCTCGTTACTCTATTTATTTTTCTCCATTGGCTTCCATGACCTCGCTAGTCTTTCATTATCCAAAAGTTCTCGTCACAATGACTGTCAATTTATTTGTCATATTGCTGGCGTTCTGGCACTTTCTGGCAATCAATCTTCAGCAGCTCCTAAAAGCGTTTAAATTTCATCTCGCGTCATCTCACCAAAGAGTTATAGTGAACTGTCAAAGCACCTGAATGCTCTGGATAAATAAATAATTCATTACTCTCTGAATAAAATATTTAAGTATTATGTAATAAAGCGCGGCGATAGTCTAGAGGATTCTATTCTCCACTCTAATTTGTGAGCTCGTGAGTTCAAACTCCGAACCGTACCGTTGCTGTTTCGACTTATAAATCGATTTTCTGGAAAAATGCACTACACCTCGGTTCAGTAGTCCCATAATTCCAAAGGTGGAAATGTTCTCAAAAAAAGTTCTAACGCCACTGCACGCACACAAACGTTGTTGTTGGATAGGGTCTTTAACATTAGTCTAAAATATTTTTCTATTTACGGGAATCCAAATTGGTCTTTCTTCTTTTCTTATATGGCAATATCACAATTAGTACATTTTGCCACTGTCGAGTTTTCTTCATAATTAACAATTTTAAAGCCAATACTATCCAAAACACATCCCGTCAATGTCCACTCCAGTCGGAGTAAATCAGGAGTCGCTCAGTAAAGCGATAATAGGTTTATTGAGGACAGAAGGGTTGGACTCTGTGGAAGCACATGTAAAATGCAGTCCCGTGCTTTTATTTGATTATCACAACCCGTTACAAAGTTCCTACGGGAATCATTCTAAAGTTCACGCGAACGAAATCGCGGGCACTACTAGTATACTTATAAAGTTAATCAAGTTTTTCGAAAATTCCAAATTTCTCGTCCTTTTCCCGCCAAACTTCTATTATTAATTTCTGAGTTTCTGTTTAAAGGGTTATTCATAAAAGGGTGTATGAATGGAAACTGAACTGAGAAGTGAGTTGTCAAAGTTGCGGAATTGTCATAAATTATGTCCGTATTCCATTACGGCCCCTTCAGCTCCGGATATTTTAGAGATGCGATTTATTCAAATTGAACTTATGAATCTGCGTTGGACTCAGTGGTTTGTTTTAAAGGGGGTCTCAAGTCATTTCCCTTGTAACTCTTAAAATTCACTGCTTGATAGAATATTGTAAAAGTGTTATCAAATCCTATTATCTCTGATTGATTTAAATAACACGTACGAGTATGTGTTTCTCTACTGAGCATTACTTCTAACTGCTGCGTGTTACATGCTGCCTTTGTAATACGAGTATATACATAAACAGTAACGAATATAATGACCGTGACTGTATTTTGAATCGGATACGAAATACAACAGTAACCTAAAAATCCATTTGAAGTTGAATAATTCATCCATTGTTATCCAATGAATAATATGATTGTCAACATCAACTTTTAGTCAGCTCCTGTAAACCACAGTCCTGTTCCAATCAAGAGGGGATTTTGAGCTTTAAACTACCACCAGAACCTAATGCGGATTGGTGGATGTTACACATGCCCTCTATACTCTAGTTTAGAGCAATATCAGTCTATATCACTGCAGGGTTACAGGGTTCTCTGTTCGTGGAAGGGTTTTAGTCCACAAATCACTATACTGGTTCAATGGCGACTACCAATATCCTACATTTTTTTTATCCTCCGGCACGCCGGTTTCCTTACGATGTTTTTCTTTGTACTTAAGCATAAACTCCATGCAAAACGCAGTGTAGTTTAAATGGATTCAAATTCACGACCTCATGAATTTGAGACGAATCCAGAATAAAATTCGTGGCTCTTTGTATAGGTAATGTTTTATAACTGGTATTTTGCATTCGACAACACTTCATACACTCGGGCCCTGTTGACTCGTCAATGGCAGTATTGATTGTAGAGAAGTTTTAAGCGAAGTTCCTTTCCATGCACCGACATTTAATGACCTTCCAACTGTATAATCTATAGAGACTATAGAATTTGATATATTAAATGATGATCACGCGAAAAATATTCGCAAGCTTTATTAGACTTGTAACATTCGGTTCAGTAGCAACTAGTTTCTCGTTTTCGCGGGTTACTTAAAATTATTTACGCAGAAAAGGGATGGATCCTCTGTTACTGGGACGGCTGTACCTAGGATCAGGATCGTAAGCGTTTCATCACCATGATGAGTCCACAATCCGGTCCCATTTGTTTCGCGAACAAAATGTCACCAAGTTGCCTGAACTTTCGTCTTTTGCCGCTCGCCCTAAACAACAAGTAAGCGAAAGTAAACCCTATTGCAAACACATTATTGATTCATCAGTGGCAAACAAGCTTTGTCAAATGTCATGTCTTGTTGTCGTGACTTCTCAAGAGATTAATTACGAGTACCCATATTAAAGACAAAGTATTCCCTAATTTATTGTATTAACGAATTAAGTTATTAATTTTCGAGGTAAAGGGTTTCCCATTTTCCCAAATATATTTTATAATGGGAATTTCGTAAAGAATTTGGTCCTCTTTTTCTCAATTTTGTGAAGGCGCACGTGTTAGTAAACCACGTTGATGTATCATAAAGTTTTTATGCTCCGTGGCCGATATTAGAAGCATAAATCTTTTAAGGTTCTCCACACCTTTACGTCGTCACGTATAGGGCTGTCTCATTACGGGGCATGATTTGAAATAATCGATGGTTCTCACGCATTAAAAGGTTAGATAGAGCGATTCGCATGCGGTCGTGTATTTGAAGTCGTCGTGTTGTAATAACGTCCAACTTTGTTTGACTAACTGTCCGTTTAGACATCTTGATAACCAACAGATTGTATTGTACAAATCAAATTATTTTTAATGTAGACCACGGTGTTTACAACGGTGTTACATTTAAGATTTAGATCGTCGTGCGGTTCATCCGCACTTCCTTGACATAATATCCTCTGCATACAGTGTGGTCAATGGCGAACGCAAAAGCTGTGGAATGAACTGTCAGCCGAGATTTTTCCATTACGCTATGATAATGAGGCTTTTAAAGAGAGCTATGAACAGGATTCTGCAAGTTTAGCAGCAAGCTCCCTGGTGTTCATGGGCGGTGATGACCACTTACATGTGGCCCGCCACAAAGAAAAAAGTAGAACAGCTGTGTATGTCGCGGTTATTGACATTATTGTTTAACGTGCGCGTTGAAACTACTCAACCATTTTGCGCGATGATACCGAAATGGCAAGTATCGCACATTTTCCCTCTATTACACATGTGCAACTGTACACATTGATACAAGTATTCCCCACATGAGAGTGTCGATACGTCCGCCTTAACATATGTAAATTTATACGATTCCCGGCCGTCTTACGTCTATCGACAATCGTTTATCGTTCGACGCACCTTCCTAACGAGTATTAGAAGTTGGCTTATTGTCTTATTTGCATGTTAAACATGTAATATAAAGGATTTGGATTTCAATTATAAAGAATATTTATAAAAATTAAATCAGTATCTAGATCAATGTTAGAAGAGTGGCAGACGAGCTGGCACTTCACCACATGATAAATAGTCTTGGCTTTTTCACAGACACTTACAATAACACATGAGGTGCGAACGCGTTGTTGTTTTACAAAATCCCTTTGTCTTGAACAATGGACAACAAGGGTGTTGTCCCTAGTGGAATAAAATCATTCCACAACTTTCTGAACTGTACGAGTATAGTGTTCTGAAGATTGTATTATACTTATCAACTCTGATTGTAACAGTGTTCCACTCTTGTGGATAAGTAGCACATGTAGTTCCAAAGTATATATTGTCTATAATTCTGGTTCTGGAAGCGAAACAAAGTGATCAAATTTTCCATTTTTCCAGGCGAAAACGGATCATAACTAGGCGAAGTCGTATACAGATGCTAGTATATATATGTATGTATACTAAATGTTTCTGACAGTGCTTTGACAATCATAATTTAATTCTTACTACCATATTAACAAAATTAAATCCAACTTATCCACAGTTGTTTAAAATAATCTATCTCCCTCTATTAACGTAGTTTAAAACTGGAAGAGATTATAATTGTCATAAATCCTCCTTTGTACCAATCAGTATTACGTCATATTTACTGGACTATTCTTGTTTTTTTTTTGTTCAAGAAACATCAATTAATAATTATTATAAATCTCCGATATTAAATTTAGTTTATGTTTGGGTAAACAGGACAGTTTTCCTGCTACTGTACGTACTGTACTATATCAACCTGTAACGTTTCCTTTTTATTATAATATATAATACTAGCTGTGCCCGGCATGCGTTGCATGCCTGCAATTTTTTTGCACATAATATATATACATGTCCATCTGGAATAATGTACCTTTCAAATGGTGAAAGAATTTTTTCAAATAGGTGCAGTGGTTCCGGAGATTACCCTCCATATACACACAAACTCACAAAATTCGCCTCTATTATATTAGTATAGATAATAGGAAACTATAATTCTATACGGATGCGAGTCCTGGACAATGAACCTGGAGCTTAGTAAACGTATAGAAGCGTTCAAAATGTGGGCGTACAGACGTAGGCTCGCGATCAGTTGGACGCAGGTCACCAACGAGGAAGTCCTGCGACGAGTAGATCGGAAACGCGAACTCTTGCAGACCGTCAAGTGCAGAAAAGTTGCGTATCTGGGTCACGTGCTACGGCATGAAAGATACCGACTTTTGCAACTAATTATGATGGGCAAGATTACAGGAAAGAGGCGCGGTGGTCGCAGGAAAAAGTCATGGCTGCCTAACATACGGGAGTGGACTGCCATCGCGAGTGTCGCTGAACTGTTTCGCCCCACGAGAAATATGGCTAAATATTCGGAGCTGATCGCTAACCGCCACTGGTTGGAGAGGCATCACAAGAAGAAGAAAGGACATCGAAGTTTCTGTAATCGCGATTTAGTTTCCGGTTGCATTCCATTATACAAATCCAACATGAAAGCTTACAGATACCTTCTAATTTTTTTCTCAATTTATTGGTAGGCTAGTGGTAATTACACACCCTTCCACATGTTATAACTTGAGCTCATAATTGACATTATTAATACGCGAAATTGTAATAGTTGCGTACGTGTCTGAAAATGGAATAACCTTAAAGGAAAAGGGAAGGCCCCTTCCCTTTCCCTTGTACACACTTGTACACAGATTTTGTATATAGAAAACGACCGCCGATTCTATACAGAAAAGAGGCCTTTTGCGCCCACTTTGTGGTATTTATGGTCAGTTCATTGGTAGATACTGAAACACTCCTCTCCTTCACACGGCGCGATCTTGACGGGCAATGTCAATGTTGCAAAATGCGCTTAATTGTTGTGAACTCTCATAGGGAGCAATTAATTGACATTTAAATGACTAGTATTAATTAATTATTACAGTTTGACATTTTAAATAATCTTAATATTAAAGATTACAAAACAATTGTTTGTACATAATTTTTCACAAGATTTCTGTAAATTTAGGTGTGGTCACCTTAGCAATTGTTATGTAAATCATAACAGTTCCGCGCCGGCGCGTGTTCCAGTGTCGTAAAATGCTGAACATTATGATTTTACATATTTTTACATAACATTTTTGTACCTTTTTTGCTCCTGGCTGAGCGCCTTCTGCACTCGCACTAAATGATACATATCCGGTAACTCTTGAAAGGCCATTAGGGGCACAAGAATTCAGTCAATCCGAAAAAAAAAGTGGCAGTTGCCGTGCCATTCTCAGAGAGAACATCATCACAATCCATTTCAACAAATACGTCATGCACATTTCTACTAACCCAGTCCACGTTAACTGAACAATTAATTGTACGCGGTATCGAGATTGTGCCAAGTCTTCTAGACTGACTAAACTTGCTCCTTGTCGTCACCACGAGGACAATGTTGCGGGTAGTTGTGACAACGGACATGACATGGTACACCAGTCGGACATGTGTGTATTATAAAATAGAGGGTTGACAACAACTGCTAGAGACCTCTCGTCCTGTCAAAACAGCTCAGTTCAACTACATGTATTTATTATACACTTATTTTTTTTTTTAAAGCTATGTAGGCGGACTAGCAAGCACTCCCACGTAATGGTATGTGTTACCGCCGCCCATGGACACCTGCAACACCAGGGGGTATGCGGATGCGCCGCCGACCTTGCAAAATCCTATTCACAGCTCTCTTGAAGAACCCCATATCGTAGCTTAATGGAAAGACCTCTTGTGGCAGTTTATTCCACAGCCTACGGGTTCATTGCACATTACCGTACTAAAGGAGAGCTTAATTACTTTCGTAATTCTCCACTCACCAACCTTTAAGTGGATCAGATAGGTTCAATTGGGAGGTGCGAGAAAAACTCAAATAATATGGTATGTGTAATGTACAAGAAGATAGTTGATAGATAGCATCGGCTCGCTAGCTCACACACCTCGTCTTCTCTCCGCGGCGGTCGGTGCACGTCTGTTATTCGTGCCCTCGCTCCTCACCTTGTATTTCAATCAATAACAGATCCACGGAATACAACTACAAGTTCCTGAAAAATATCTGCAATAATCGTGAGTTTTCATAACAATTTACAACTGACAATCGGTCAGTCAGTCGGCGTCAACGAACAGTCAGTAAGGTATAAATAGATTACCAATATCTATAGAAAATATTCCCCATTCCCGTAGTAATTCGAAATAATTTCGAAAACTCGTTAAATAATTCTAGAAAATATACGAGATGAGTTTTTATTTACTAATATAATAAAAAACAGCGTAATATTATAAAACTTGTGTAAAATAGTAGGATGGATGTATTCGCGGCCCCTTGTTGGAGGCCCGAGGGCCCGAAACTTGTTCACTGTTTTTACTAAACTCGACGGCGAACAAAATTGATGGCAGTATGATGAGTTCGCGGCCAACACAACTGCAACACGTGTTCGCTAACTTAATAAGTAACTTAGTTACTTATTGTATAAGTTTGAAATTATGTGACGATATAGCTCAAGAAAGGTGGACATAGCTCACAGAAGACTGCTATCATTGCCAACGTATTTCGGAAGTAAGTGAGTTTTGTAACTCATTCCTGTTTGTACTTCCCATCTCATCTAAACATGGAGTGCCATGAATTTATTAGTATTATTTGTGGATATTTCTATATTTTTTAATGTGTTTTTGTTTCTAATTTAATTATGGTGTCTTAAAAAATATGCAAACACTATATAAAATATGTTGCATGTAAACGTAGTTTTTATTTTTGTCCTCTCACTCTGTGGGCGTATTGTGCGACGCGACGACTTGAAGAAGTTTGCCGGAATCGCCGGCGGCGCCTGAAACCAAGATCGAGTGTGGTAGCGAGTGGGATTGGGAGAGATCTAATATACCATTGTATTTTACCTTTAGGAGAGATTATTCTATATACTATTGTATTTTTGTCTATTGTATTTTATGACCTTTCATGTGTCTTAGGCGTCGGTCGCAATATAAACTTTGTTTTCACAACTATAACCTTTTTCCACTATTGCCTTTTTTTTACTGCCTACCTTTAACAGTTCATTCGTTTATTGTTAAGATATGATTAATTTCTAGATTCAGTCTCAATGACGACGCGTAAAAAAACCAAATAGAACAAAGCGAAAAGGATTTGAAACAACAAAATTAAAGCGTTCCCGCACGAACTGCTACGTCTAGGGGGTTCTGAAAATTAAAAACAAACTCTTTACAAGTTTCCTTTTTTTTTCTACAAAAATGCGGTTGAACAAGGAACAAAGGGCGGCGGCTGTAACAACAGTTGGCGAGATGTTTTATTTCAAGCAAGCTTGTCCCGCTTGACTTTGGCTGATTTATATGCTTTTACACCAGATTATTTTATGCATTAAGTACATGTTGTCGGAATATTTTGGATGAAAGTTTTAAAGTGAGATAATGACATCAGAAAAGACTTTATCGTCGGTTTAAATTTTTCAGATCTTGATGATTTTCAATTTTAGAAATTTTAAATTATAATTTTTTTAACTAAAGTCGATAAGCCCATATCAACAATAAGGTCCTTTTGCTAAGATAATGTCACAAATAGACGTTTCTAAGTTCGTTCCTAAGGCTTCTAAGGCTTAGTCGGGCTAACACTTAATAGTACGCCAATGCAACTAAGCTGGTGAGCTTACATACATTCTTACATAATTTTGTAAATACCCTTTTTTGAACTGTATGTGTGTATACAATAAAAATAAATACAAAATCAATCCAAAGCCTATACTTACGGTACCTTAATTGATCAAAATATTAGATTATTATTAAAATATAAGTACTGTGCTATCAGCGAGAAATTATTTTGCGCACATGACATTAAATATCGCGTGATATGTCCGCTGATGAAAAACGACGATATCATTAATAAATATATACAATAATCGTATCATTAGTGGTAATAATTTAAGATACCATTATAATAGATTATACAGAAGACTGAAGAGACTTTGTGGCTTGCATAAGCGGACTACGAGAAAGCCTTGGACTCTATCGAAACCTGGGCTGGTCTGGAACCTTTACAGTGGTACCAAGTCGACAAGTCGATTAGCGATATATCGAGATGCTGAGATGTATGTATAACATATATACATCTTCGCTTCGCCGTTGACATCATGCCATCATCAGTCTGCGATATCATCATGGCAGAATGGATGGAAGATTTAAGCAAGATGCTATACGACCTTAACCCAACATCACGACGCGTTGGTCTCGGAATGAACTTAGACAAAACAAAAATAATGTTCTTCCGTGATTGTTAGATTTAGAAGGACATGGCACTCGAATTTGTTGACCATTATGTCCAAATTATGCTATTTTGGCAAACAATCCAACTTTGCGAGCCCCAACTTCAGCAAGAATATCGATAGACGCATTCAACTTGGCTGGGCTACATTTACGAAAATGCGTCCGCTCTTTTCGTCGTCTATACCGCAATGCTTGAATACAAAAACTGTAATCAGTGCGTTCTATCTTATGCCGTATGGTGCTTAAACGTGGCCTCTAACGGTAGATCTAAACGATTGAGAGCTAAACAATGCCCAATAATTGCAGGAAACATTGTAAAATTAATAAACCTTTCTAATTAAGTAGCATATATAATTTGGTACATACCAGGATACGTTTGTTGAAGATAAATTGTGTACCAGGTTACTGAAAGAGCATTGTAGACAACAATTTACACAGAGCGTGCAATTACATCGGGCCGAGTGGGTAATAGCACTTATGTGTAGTAACTACTTTTATGCAGAACAATCCTTGTTACATGAGGCGAACATTTTACGGAGAAAAGTTTTGTACTAAATACTTGCAATGTTGCATAACCAGCCCTTTCAGTATCCACTGCTGGACATGGGCCTCCTGATGCACCTGAATTTATGTATTTACATGCAAAATTTAGTTATACTCGTAAAATTAACAATAAATGTGAAGAATAAACATGAAAATTTCAATATTTTTCCCATTTATAAAATTCATGCAAATTACAACGAACAACAACAACACGAAACAGCAATTGACATAGAATTAACAACAAAAACAAATATGAACCAGTTTTTCTAAAAGTACCTATGGAAAATACATCTAGAATCTAGTTTCAAGCGAAATTTGTGAAACCTAAAGGTTTTCGCTTGAAAGGTTAAGATTTTCGCTACAGCAACCATACCTTTACGTAAGTGTTGTAACGGCGTGACAGGTAACCAAGGGATAACAGCCGCTACCACAAGCTCTACTACACTATTGGAACTACACCACATCCAAAAGAGAGGACTTGCCAACTCACTTGGCCAACGTGACCTTTTAAGGCCATACATCCCTTGTACACGGGACAATGTGCACGAGGAGGCCCGTGTCCAGCATTAGACGATAAAGGAGCTGGTTACGGTTATGGAAAATATAAAACAGTCTATCGGCTTCACTGATATCAACCCCTTGTTTTGCTCATTTGTCTTATCTTTCTAAACCTACCTTAGTTTGATTTAAGTTAATCCCCAGTCTGTTACGTGGATGCAGAAATACATGAAGCGTAACATATTTGTTAAATTTTCGATTTTATGTGGATGCAACAAGATTCAGTAATGCACACCTGAATAATATTCAACATTCATGATCGTAATTCCCGTCTAATCCCAGATTGGATTTTTCGCCTCCATGCATGGCCATGGCACGGCACTGTCAGTGTGCTACGCCCATCTACGGCGTAGACACGTAGCACATCTACAAATGTGTCTACGATATCCGTAGCATTATCGCTTGATGAAAATGTGACTTAAGACATATTTGTATGTAAAATTTTCAATCTTCGATATTTATATAGTTTTCAGTTCTTTTTAGATTTTTTTTTAATCCAATAACACAATAATTTAACTTTTTTACGACTGCCAGACAACATTAAGTTGAGTAAATTATATAAATAACATCGCTATGGTTTTAAGTTCCTAGAGTTTGGTAACAAAATAAAACCCTTAACTTTTTTAAAAGCATATATCAGAAATATTTAAAAGAAAAGAAAACTTTCCTACTTTCACGTAATTTATCTTTATCTATCTTTGTAATTTATTGACACACTGTTGACTCTCGAGACCGGCGAAGGGGCACCGCAATAGTTTCACGATGGTCTTCACTCTAGCAGTTTTAATCCTATTACAATCGGTAACAATTGACGTGTGGTACAAGCTATAAATAAAACCGTGTATACAAAATTATTTTGTGTAAAATACAAATATGTAGATGTTTTGATACTGATGTGAATAGAAAAAATGTATCGTTTGATAATAAACATAATAAAACTAATAAGATTTAAGGCTTTTGGGTGGTGGATATTACACATGATACAGACGTTCTTATTTCTCGCACATGCGTTTCCTCAAAGCTGCGTGATCGAGCGCCGCATACGTTGAAGGAAACAGTCACGTGATATTTTTCTATACCCGTGAACTTAGCTCTAATTAAGTACTCATCGGAGCTCGAACTCACGACTTCCTGTATGTCGGTCATGAACAGAAACCTATAGACTGTATTAATTATGTCTTTTTGTTTATTTAGATTTTAGTTTAGTGATCTTCCAAGAAACGATTTATGCTATTTTAAAAACTTAAATATTTCTAAAGCCACAAACATTCTGTTAGAGCAGGCCCGGGTGTGCGGGTCTTGACTATTCGTCAATACCGCGCTTTGTGCACGGATGTAACGTTTACTACATTTAAAAAAAGACTCTTGCGCGTTAAGACCTATATTTATCGTCAATGCGAATAAGAGGTTTACACGTATTCGATTCGTCTTATTCATAATGACATTTTTTGCTGTATAATAAAGCCGAATTGGAGAAAAAATCCTCATATTCGTCATAAGTCCGCCTCGCGTCAAACACTAAAATCACCATATTTGTTTATAGTGTGATTCTGCTTCTGGCTTTTACGCCTCCTTACGTTGTTCATACGACGATGATGAACCATAAATGACAGCCAATGAAGACTAAAGAATAAAAATACATGCGGTTTGGTCGAATGGCCGTTTTCTCGAGTGTCCATTTGCACACAGGTTGTAACCGTTCGGTAATGTCAGACTATGCGGGCTAAACACATCCTACTATGTGTTTAGCCGTCTAAAACCAGGGGTTAAACATTTGCATCTCTCATGATTTAGACCACATGTCACTTGTTCGCAGGCCATTGTTCGCTGCTTTGCGCAAACTTGTGCCGCTTAGCTGTAAAATGTAGTTTTATACTTGGACCTCGTGTGAGAGAACTTCTTGGAACTTGAAGTAAAAATGTATGGAAGGAGGCAAAAGTAATAGGATTTTCACATTATTTTATTTGAACAATTCATAAAGTAATTATGTGAAATTTGCAGTTATTTGCATTAGATCTGACCTCACTTGATCTGAAGATGGTATACCATCGTGCTTAACAGCAACCGCCGCGAGTAGCTTTATTAAAAATAAATGAACATGTTATAGGAAGATGCGTAAACAAATTACTTAATTTCAACCCTTCACCTAGCTTACTTAGATAAGACACGTTGCTGAAGAATTATTGGCATGCGGGGTCTAGGATCTACCATTATCAGTCTTAGGCACAAAAAATACGCGGTAAATTCTGTTGAAATATGGTAATTTTACATTCTTTATGTATTACATATATGTATTGTCACATCAGAAATAGTGCAAAGATAACATGTGCAGTTATTTACAGTTACTGCACATGCAGTCATTTGCATTTGGTTCTAAATTTATTTATACCAGTAGTTTTGATTAGACTAAGCTTGCAGGTTAATGTCACATTTGCAGCCATGGGCCTCCAATACATAGCAATGAGGGCGCGGATGCGGAGAATTTATCATTCCCCAAGAGCCGAATCCACTAAGAGGGGCGTTTGAATACATTTGAAAAAGACGCGCCTGCGTTATAGTGTATTTGAAGTCTTAATACGGATATCCAACTGATCCTAATCTACCTTATTCGTAAATAACTACCACGTAAAAAAAATAAAAAAAATGGAATTTATGACTTGAACCATACATCGTTTCGCTAGCCATTAATATAGCTTTGCTCAAAGTTGTGCCGCGCCGCAGTAAAATGTTGTTTTTGTATATCGTCAGTGTATGAGTACGCTGGCCACTGCGGATAACGCTGAGTCGTTTTTAATTTACATTGCGGTTATTTCTTTTACTATTTTATTCGTAAGCGCTCTTGGGTTATGGGACGGGGGGGGGGGGTTCTTCTTCTTTAGCGAGCTCTTTTCCACAGCGTCAAGCTTTAGTCAATTGAAGCGATCATTTTGTATGGGTGCCCCTCCTCGAGCATGAATTCTTTTTGAGCTACCTTAGTCCTTCTGGAAATATTCTTCTGAGTATGCTGCATGCTTCTGATTGTGTCCCCGGATTTCCGAGGATCTTTGCTCGTTCCGATGCCGCTCCCAAGCATTTCAAATGTACATAGGATTACGCTCCTTCAACTTCCATGCATACTATGCATAGAGGGCTGCCTGTGACACCTAGAATGAAAAGGTGTTTGTTTATTTAATGAACAGTGTCCTGTTAAGGTTCTTATTGTTATACAAAGGTTACCTCTCCTTAATTGGAGGAGGTGTCTTGTTCGTTGTGGACATAGCTTGGGTTATGGGGGTCATTTTGAACTTCGAATGTGATCTAACCTTTGTTCGTGCCACATTGTTATCAGATATTTTAGTTCGACCAATGTAGACCACATTAGGTCGGAGCATCAAGATAAACAGTTTATTTTGTTTTTAATTACCATTTAATTTCTTTCTTTTTAGAGATGTCGAAGAAATCTATCTAAAAATTATTGATGAGATTACTTCCGAATTTAGAAAAAAATTTATCATACTTCGATTTAATAATTACCAGTTTAAAATTATTGGTTTTAAATTAACTTAAACTGAGTTAATCTATATAAAAAAAAATGTAAACGTTCGTTTGTTCAAAATCTTAAATCTCCGAAAGTTCTACACCGATTGCTTTGAAATTTTGACACAACGTTGCATTCGAATACGCGCTTGTTTTTATATACCTATCGCAGGGTAAAAACATGTTTTTTTACCCAAAAACAGAGTAAGCCCCATCTGTTGGGCAGCCACAGCAACGCGTGGCCGGACACAGCTAGTAAATAATAGAAATTTTTAAAAGAAATTTCGCAGCATAATTTCTCCTTATTATAATTTTGCTCAGGAATTTATTTCAAAGAACAGAGTTATAACACCGAGCGAAGAAGAATAAACGGCAAGATTCATTATTGAAATTGGCTTTGAATGGCAAATGCCGGCGCGTGGAATGAAGACAGTGGAAAATATTTAGCATTTGCAGACTCCACCGTGATTGAAACATTCCTTAACTAGGAAGGAGTCGGCTTGATATTTGTAACAACAAGTATTGCTGAAATTTTTAAAAGTATTTGATGAGTTTGGTGGTGTTTATGAATACTTCATTTAAATCCAAATTATAATTTCTGCTACCATTATGATTTTTTCACAGCCTCTCACTTGTACACATTTGTATAACTTATTCTATAAGAGCGGCGTTCGCACAGTCAGAGACACTGCATCGAATGAAAAGTATCGTTACTATACTCATGAGTAGTATCACAAAAAAAGTATCGTACTCATCGAAGTCTCGAAAGAAAAGTAGCGATACCCCAAGGTGTCGATACTTTTCCACTACAAGGTATGATATTGAAAAAAAAACGCCAACTATTTCGATACGAATAATAATTTTAATGAGTAGAAATGTGTCGGCATCAAACAAAAAGTACTCCATACCAAAAAGATCTTTGCCACCAGTATACGCACAGGACATATAACAATATTCGTATTTCATCGGTGATTTTTTTTATCGAGAGAAGGTTTTACAATATAAATGAATTATTTTATGACGGAAACATTTGATCTACCGTATATACTTTGAAAACCCGTTACGTATATTATTATTATTATTATATGACTAGCTGTGCCCGGCGGCGTTGCATGCCCGGCAATATAACAAATTAACACAAAACAATATTAAGCTAGACGTATAAACCTTCCTCTTGAATCAGTCTATCTATTGATGAAAACCGCATTAAAATCCGTTGCGTAGTTTAAAAGATCTAAGCGTACATACAGAGGGACAGACGGCGGGAAGCGACTTTGTTTTATACTATGTAAAGATTGTATTAGTATTTCATGTTAATTATAAGAATTTGCAGGTTCAAAGGGCGGCGGGATGTAGAGGGCCAACCTCTACATGCCACTTTCTACATACTTTTCACCAACAATCTACAAATAAACATTTTGATTTGATTCATCTTAAAATGCAACAACATAATTTTTGTGTTTTATACGAAGTTGTGGAATAGGTCATCTATCTATCTACTTTTTCACAAATCACTACCAAGGAACCATAAAATTTTACCTATATCTATTTTTACTGTATACACAAATGTGTTATGCTTTTTTGCAAATGGCCTTCTGTAAAGAATTAGACTTTCTTTTTTAAATTAAGCCTACAATCAGCATACAATCTTTTTAAAAAAGATTTCATAGGACACTGTGCGATCGTTACACCCTCTGATGCAAATGAACTTTTTGTGTACCTTTTTACTTTTAGCTATTTATCAAATATTTATGAATTTCGTGTTTTAGTCAGAAATACGTTTGTCAATGATGAATATCACCTCACGGTGAGTATTCCGTGTGAACTGCGCTACGGGCCCGACACGACGACGTTACGGCTTTTTAGTTGATTTAAATGTAAAACCAAGACTATACACCATTTGTCAAAGTTTAATTGGCGTATCTAGTCGAGTGGCAACATGAAATTGGAACTAAACTGCTTTCTGAACTGTAACTTCATACGACTATATACCACTTAGATATTTACGCTTCCCTTTGAGATAACGAAGTTATTTTCCATGTATACACATAGGCACCTATTTGAATACCATTTCTCCAGATGACTGAGACTGCGAGTGAAATCCAGTCTCTATAGAAAAGGAGGTCTTCGTAAAGTGGTCAATGAATTAAGAGTGTGGCCAACATTTTTGACGCTCGGTTTCATTTGATTAATCAGAACAATAACAATTTTGTAAATGAGGTTATATTCTACTAATGATAAATGAACAAACATCGTCTATGTTGTGTTTAAATTTCTGCCCGTATCTATTTCACTACGTTCGTTGATCTTTCTTAGAATTTAAGATAGATGAAACTTTTTAATTATGTAATTTAAGTTAAACATCTGAACCTTTGCAACACAATTTCAGTACACACTTTTCGATGAGGCTCTACATTGATTAATCTCTAATTGTCGAATGAGCCATGAATAATGCATACAGAAGAGAATTATTGGGGTCAAAGGTAATAATAATAACTTCATAGAATGAAATATTTCTTTGGCAATAAGTAATGTTTCATAAGTTAATTAATCTATATAAATAAAAATCAAATCCTGTTTGTTGGTAAGCGCATCACTTGAGAACGGCTGGAACGATTTGGCTATTTTTTTTTTAAAATGTGTTTAATAATTAGAATAAGGTTTTTAGGGAAAGAATAATGGGAAAATTCGGAAAAAACTGAAAGTGCTTTTTTCTATGGGTATGAACTATTGAAATTATTGTATTATTGAAATTTGGACAGGACAACGTCTGTCGGGTCAGCTAGTAATTAAATAAGTTCTATTTGATAACACTAAATCTATAGTTAGCCGTGTCGTATCGGACGGCTTTAAAATAACATCACCGCATCTCTTCCCCGTGGGTGCGTAAAAGGCGACTAAGGGATAGCAAAGGGGCTACCAAAAGCGCTGAGGAACTACACCACCTCTAATAGAGTGTACTCGCCCGTCCGCTTGGCCAGCGTGACGTTTTGTAGCGTGCCATACATCCACATCCAGCAGTGCACCATAAATGGGCTGGTAAAAATGTATATTTATATTCTAAGATTTTAGAATACTGATTGCTAAAATATATATTCGATATTCTAAAATGGAATAGTAAACTTATTATACAAAGTTGTTTTTGCAGCTGGCGTATAACAAACCGGTCAGCCAGCTGGAAAAACTTGTGTGTCGTAACTTTTCTATCGCATCTGCCCATCTCTTTGAGACGTCTCGTTAGGTCTCTCTTAGAAAGCGCTAATCAATTCTGATCATAGCGATAAGTAATCTGCGGTTTGTGTGGCGTTAGTATTATACTCCTTGAAGTCAAGAAGGTCATGGCCTAATGATAAAGAATGAAGAATCTAGTATTAGAGAGTTCTTAATGATTACGTAACGAGAAGTGATATTATTCTCCTAACTAATATATAAAATGAAACGATGTTTGTTTGTTCGAAATGCTTTCACGCATCAACCCGATGGATTAATTGAGATTTGCGCGTTTATCACATACATTTATCTATTAACCGGGTCTTAACGCGAATGTTTACCTTATTTATTTTACCTACTCGACGTGTCGGTTGGGTTGCACCAACCTTGGTCGAGGTCCAGACCCTTGAAATAGATAAATAGGGATTAATTGAGCTGAAATTTTGTATGGACCTTCTTAAGGAGAACAAAAAGTATATAGGCCATAAAACTAAGATTCTTATGTAATTGTGAGCACGCAGACGTAGCCGCAGGCAAAGGCTAGTATATTATAAATCTATGCATACATCAGCGGTGTGGTGTTAGGCGTCTTTAGAATAACATCATCCAATCTTGTCTCGTGGGTGTCGTAAAAGGCGACTAAGGGATAACAAACCCCTACCACAGGCCTTGAAGAACACCACCTCTAAAATAACCAACCCGCTTGGCGACCAGCGTCGCGTTTTAGACCGTACATTACTCACGCACCAGACAATGTGCATAACGAGGCCCATGTCCAGCACTGTTATTTAAGAACAACTGATGAATCTCGACTTTATCTGCGTATTAGGATAGGAACGCCGCTCGGTTTAAACAAAATATATCTTAAACTATCCGAGATAAGTAACCTCTGTTTACTGATAAAAAATCCATTAAACTCTGTCTAGCGGTACACCCGTGTTATGACTGTTGAGAGTCTGCCACTCGGCAGACTTTGCATTTTATTAACGAAGACAAGAAAAGGGACTTGAAGATGATTTTTCAACGTATATTTGGAGTATGTAATGTTTCTATATCATTGTCCTTTTGTGCTTGTTAAAGTATATCATACAGGTTTCATACATTATTGGACCAAAAACTGAAAGCGCTGGCCAAACAAAAGGAATGCTATAGAATTCCTCTATAGAATGCTATATCTGTTAGAACTTGTTCGTATTTATGGCACCAAAGCTGTAGAGCAAATCTCTGTTATTATTTGAGTTGAAAAAATCTGCATTTCATAAATTTTCGATGAAAATGCAAGGGTGAACTAACAAAAACCAATGACATGTTCTGTCAGCACATAGCGACGAAACGACTATAAACATCCTTTCGTCATTTGTTGTTTTTTTTATTAATTTAATTCGATTGTGTTATAATTATAACACTATATTTTTTTATATATATACTAGTGGGCGGACGAGCAAGCGGTCCCACGTGATGGTAAGTGTTACCGCCGCCCATGGACACCTGCAACACCAGGGGGTATGTGGGCGTGCCGCCGACCTTGCAAAATCCTATTCACAGCTTCACTATATTGCAAGGGCAAGGGCAATTTAGACCAATAATATAAATAAATTTAAAAATAGCAATTTGTAATTAGGCACTATTTGAATATTGTAATCTTTTAATTTTGACATTGATCTTTCTTAAAAGGTTTCTTTGTAGTGTTAATTTCAAATTTTAATTCCTATATCTATTAAGTAATGGGTGTCGTGTTTGCTTTTGTCTGTGTTGATATGTATAAACACAATACAATAATAAGACATAAATACTGGGGTGATTGTCGTAACTTAGTAATCTTATTAGTAACTTTATTACACAAAGAACAAAAATATTAGCTATATTAAACCATATTTTCCCGTTACTTGAGTCTAGACAATATTTTTTTAAAGTATAAGTAACTATACATATATTAGTTCCATTTATATGTGCCAGTAACTAGCAGCTAACGCTAAATTTTAGAGAAATATGTTTTAAATATATATTATTCTTAAACACGTGAAATTTCGCTTACATATTTAATTTCTTTTGGTAGCTTATGAATAGATGAATAAACGATTTAAATGTTTGTTCAAATACAACTTCTCATAATCTGCGTACTTCGCGTTTGTCTTGTGACCCCAATAGACTCAAGTTCTAAGTCGCGAGCCACTTAATGAGGTGTAATTTTTTTTTTAAATCCTCGTTTCGTAATTTTTCTAAGAACTCTTTCCTTCCCACACCTTGAATAAATAACACTTCTCATGCCCAAGTAGAAAATCTATTTGCATTCGCTCCGGCGCACCCTAACGTCATCAATATTTCATCGGAAAGCCAATAACCAGCCGCAGCGTGCTCGTGTTTTTCTACGCTTGTCGATTTCTGCTCACTGAATTTCGGTCACTGAAAGGGAAATTGAAACCGTACAAGATTTAGTAGGCGTTAAATGAGAGAATTTTGGCGTCATTTCACATAGATGGCTAAGTTTGATTCGCTAGCAGCTGTGAATCTTTATCCACCTTTAAAAAAGTATACGTGTACTAGCGGTGCCCGCGATTTCGTTCGCGTGAACTTTACAGTGCTTCTCGTTGGGAACTCTATAATGAATGAAAACCCTAATGTTAACCTGGCACTTGAACTATGTCAGTTTTATTAAAATCCGGCCACTAGTCTTTGCATGATGTGCGTTCAAACAGACAGATAAAATTTTCAAAAAATGTTATCTCGAGATTGTATTATACGCACTTTCCACGGCGACGACTTTTTTTAAATATTTAATGTTAATAGTTAATATTTTTGGATATTAAATTAAGTCGTGTGCCTTTATTACGATTTTATTATATGTATGTATATAATGTGCTTTAACAAACACCAGAGATAATGTAGGAATCGCGAAATTAAAACCAAATTGCGTCGCTCTGAAAAGAGAAACAACATTTAAAGCTATTGATTCTCTATTTAATTCTCTATCTCTCTATGAAGTTTGTTTCAACATAAGTAAACAAATCCCTTTATTGTATTTAGTCACTAGATTCAATTGTAAACTTCGAATAATATTAGATTTAAAAAAGATAAGCCCTTCTGTCAAACGTCCATGGCACCAACCAGACTGGCACAAACTCCACAGAGCCACCACCATAGTGAATTCGGAATGAAGTGCGAGGATCTTCATTTACATGTAATTAAGAGATAAAACACATTAATTGTTTTAACCATTTATTTTTTGATTATTCTACTCATTAAAGGCAAAATATAACAATGAAATTGATTATGTTAACAAAATTAACCCCCAAGTCAAAATCTACGGTGAATGAAAATACACACTTCTCAAGATAAAATTAACCTTTATTCTAATAATTTATTAAACAAATGAAATGTTGTTTAATCATTTAATCAATTGAATTAAATTAATTGACAACAGCTTTGTTCTTTTTTTTTTACATATTTTAAATAACATATTTTCCGTAATACAACCGATTCAAGAGTGTCAAAGTTGACACAAGAGCTCAGTCTCGTTCAATTTACGAGTATATCCTTTGGGTGAGCTACGCGGCGCACGTGGTATTTTTGCACGCGGTTATTTTCGATAACGCGCGCAGGTATTGTTTTGATGCTCGCGTTAATTGACTGCGCCTACATATAAAGCGAATTCATAACAGTGTATTCATGCAGTGCCTGTTCTTAAACAATTTATGATGATTTTTTACAGTTGTGTTTTAAATAAGGAAATCGTTTTAGTTGCCGTCACCACAAAGTGAACTGGTAAATGCCCTCGGGATGATTGTCGACCTTTTGCAAAGGACTTCGGATGAATGGGGCGGACCGGGCGGGTAAACACCGCACAAACGATTGGGTTGGTTCGCCCGCACCGACTGATTGTTATGCCGCCCTGGTACACAGCGGTAGACAAAGATCTTGTCCTCGTCGTGTTTTTCAGTTAGATGGTATTTATTGCTCATAGTGACGAAGCTACACGTCTATTATAAAAAACAGCGACCAAAATAAAATAAAAAATAAATAGATAAAAATAAAATAAGCCCATTATTATCTAGGCTGTCGAGACCGATTGTTAACCAATGGTTGTGTGTCTCCCCTGCTTGATATATATGCCTTTCATAAAGACCGCCACCACACACCGTATTCAGCTCTTCTCAACCAACCACTACCGGCGACTTTCTTCAAGTCCACCTGGACGGCCGGAGGGCGTTCCACGCTACGTTTTCCGCTACGTGGTCTCCATTCGAGGACTCGTCTTCCCCATCGGTTATCTGTCCTGCGGCATATAGGGCCTACCCACTGCCACTTCAGCTTGCTGACTCTAAGCTATGTCGGCAATTTTAGTTTTTCGTCGAATTTCTTCATTACGAATTTTTTCACTCATTACGGACTCCGAGCATATTCTCTTTGCATCGCTTTGAACGATTTTGGGCGACTTTGAACTTGTGAACCAGGCCTATCGTCAGAGAGACCTCGTGTCCGCACCATACGTCATTACGGCCAGAATATATCACAGGATTGTCTCGGGATTTGGATAGAGCAGTGTTTACATCTTTGTCTGCTATGACCAAACAACTATCTTCCGCGAATTGATATGCGCTATAGTGGTTTAGGTAGTTATTCATGTTGACATAAGTCAAGAAGTGTAACTGTCCAATTACAGAACCCTGAGCTGTGCCCCGTGTCACATATTTAGTTCAACTAATGCTTCACTTCGGTTCGTTGTTGAGCTAGCGGAATAACTAAGTATAATTATAATATGAAACCTGTACGATATTAATTGTGTAACGTGGATATAATACCTTATACATACATATATGACGTTATCTGGGCAAAAGAGCCTTTTGCTCAGGAAGACTTGCTTAAAGTTTTCTAACTTAAAATTTGATCAAGATTCTGTACAAAAAATGATCTAACATCACATTTAAATCAATCAATATAATCATATATAACATAAATCAATATTTTATTAAAGTATTAACTATATTAGTTTTTGGATTATCTGGTTAACTAGACCTGACAATAAATTACCTTATCTCAAATAATCTCACATATAACTCAATTTAGTGCTGGAAATATAGACGATTTTGCTTTGATAGAAACTTAGTTTGATAGAGTATGAAAAGTATAAGTGTCTGAGGTCTTTGTCGGCGGCGAGTGCCGTCGGCGAAAATAAATCATGTGCGAACATTCGGAGATTTCAATAAATACTCCTACGTATTTCAATTTCGTTCACGATATATCATACTCATTGCTGGAAGACATTTTCCGTTCGTTTTGGTGAAGAAAATTTTGAATTTAATTCAGTTAATCAGTAATTAATAATTATTATTAATAATACAAATTACTTTTAGTAATAAATAACGTAACACAATGGTCCACACTGGGATTCCCTGTGTCGCAAGTCACACACATACAAACAGGAATACACCACCCAGACCCGAAACATTTGTCTTTAAACAAATCTATGTCCCGACCGGGAATCGAACCCGGAACCTCTTACACAACAAGCACTACCACTACCAACTAGCACTACCAACAGGGCTAATTCCTTTAAACCGAAGATTTAAATAACATTCATCAATTTGTACAAACGTAATCAATCAATTAATTACAAACCATTTACTATTGTATTTGTCTGTGAGTGTGATCCTATCTACCGTTTACATAGACAGATGTCTTCTACACACACATACTCGTATATTGTAGGGCTGTTAGGGATATGATATTTCGGATACGGATATACTGTATACTCTTTTACCGATTTCAGTTACGGATATCTTTTTTAATGAACTTTTTAATAAAAATATTACCAACTGAAAGCAAAGACAAAAAAAAAACAAATAATTGCAACTTTACTTTCATAAAGAACGAATGAAAATTCATATCAAATCAAATTCAAGTTGTCAAAACTCGCCTAGTTTAAATTCCTCCCCTAATGGCAAAGAATAGAATTTTTTAATAACATTCTAATCTTTTATTTCGGATTCGGTTTCGATTTCGAATATTTTTTAATTCGGATAGCCGATTATTTCGGTTACGAACCTCCGTAACATCCTAATTTATATTGTGATACATCTTCGACGAACTGGCCGTCTGTCCGCCAGGGGTCGCGTTTAATCCCCACGCTGAACTCCCGCCTGTTTGCCTTTGAATACGAACGTAAGTGATTAGGCACAGATGAATTTCACGGCTCGCTTCCCTTGAAAATTCACAGAGTTAATTTCAGGCAGAGGGGAGGTTTTAAAACAGATTCTACTGTGCTTTAATCGCTTTTACTAATGAAGTGTAAGAGACTGATGTTTTATAAAGAATTTGCATAATCCTTTCGGTTCATCGTTTGCTAGTTTGCTTGCTTATTTAACCCGAAAGTGGACTTGACTATAAAATACGTAATAATACTAAATACTCTCTTGTCTATTGAGAAAGGTGCCAGACTAGCACATAGTCCATACGGTGGCTGCTATTATCATATCACCCACTGATCAGTGGACACTGAAAGTCATGTACTGCCAAATGCATACAAGATTAATTTGTATGTACAAGTATATATAATAAATATATCTATATAAGTGTATAATATATATATATATAATAAATATATATAAGTGTTTATTATATTTGTATATTTTTATTTATTCCAAATTTTATTTTATATAATGTTTCATTTACACCTCTACCATACCATCACTATACAGCTCCGAGGTTGGCTCGGAAAAAATGCTTTATAGTATTAAGTCCGCCTTTTGTTAAAACAATAAAGTGTAACAAATAAAGAAGATTCACGGGCAAGTAAAACCTGCAAACATCCATAAAATGAATACCAATCGTCATTTTGCATAAGCTCAACTGAATCAAAGTCAACGGAGAGTTCATATTTCATTTCATTCATAGAGTTCATTCAATTTCATTCATTTCATGTCATAGAGACCGGCGTGTACTACGGCTAAGTTTGTCGTTGAATAAGTTAAGTATACCACGTGCGATCAGAGCGATTGAATTCGTTGAATTCGTTTTGAACTCGCGACAACCGACTAAATCCATTGATTTGAGTCGGGCCGGGCAATTTAATTTTTGTAGACCTATTTTTGTATTTGAAGAAGGCTATTGACTTTTCAATAGATACATAATATTATTACCTGTCTCTGGAGCAAACAAAACGCA
Organism: Sesia bembeciformis; assembly: GCA_943735995.1. Lineage (NCBI taxonomy): Eukaryota > Metazoa > Arthropoda > Insecta > Lepidoptera > Sesiidae > Sesia > Sesia bembeciformis. Next base: position 518,965 of record OX031041.1, read on the forward strand.
CAATTCCATTTTCATGAAGCTTATTAAAAATAATTTTCATGTGAAATAAATTGAGTTAGTGACGTGGGTAAACAACATACCGAGCAGACCTTGGATAAGGAACAGAAGCAATACATTTATAGTTGTTCATAAGTTTAACACAATTCCAGATACCGCTTTGATATATGGCTGCATGAATCCGCTTTAACTTCAACCTAGCTGGTAGGGAAGCCGAAAGTTTCATCCCATTTATTAAAAGTGGCGTCCTACCCTATTTCCTTGTGTGTATTTGTTCTTACACATGCAGAGGATCTTAAATATTTTTCAGTGTAGTTTTATCCCGATGAGAGAGGTTTTGAAGAAGTTAGCCGTTAGTGGCTGGATGAGGAAAGCCGAGGATGCGTGGTGGCGAAACTTGCGAGAGACCTAGATCTTATTCAAGTTATCCTGAGACTTTATTTAAGTCGTCAGTCCACGTGGCCGGAGGGTGTCCCACGCTACTTTTCCTGGTACGTGGTCTCCATTCGGAGACTCGTCTCCCCCAGCCCGCCCAATGTCGATTCAGCTTGCTGATTCTTTGAACTAGGTTAGAAACTTTTGTTCTGAGTCAAATTTCTTCGTTATTAGAATGTTGTATTACGTTAGAATTTATAATGAGTTTTATTATTATTTTATTTTTTTGTTTTACGGCCTTGTCTATTTATGAGTTGTACTCGTTGTTATCAATAATGGAGGCCTGTTATTAACATCTTGTCAATCGTCTTTTATCATATGCTACATTGTTCGCTATCAGGTAGTGTATCTATGCGTTGTCATGTTGAAAATCTATTTCAGTATATTGGAGTTTTATTGTTTTCGGAGTAATTTCAGAACTCATGTATTTAAACAAGCAGCAAATATATAGTAATTTGGTCAGCTATAAAATATATTTACCCATAGTAGCAAAAAAACAGGTTGGCAGCAAATCGTTATCAGTTTACAATGTTCTTATTGACAGTAGAATTTTACTATTTTAGGCAGCAATTAGGGACGTCAGTTAAAAAATAAAATCATGTAGGAATTTATAATGTACTATCAGATTAAGAGAATCAAATTTACTAAAAATAGGCATATAAATGTCCAACCAATAATGTGAATTAATAAATGCAAATTACGACCTATTCGGCTTCAACTGCACTTCTTAGAATCAATGAAACTATGTCAAAAATACTAAATGAGGAGCAAATAATGATCAAGCAAACAACCTATTTTTGAATAACTAAAAGAAATTAATCTACTCTGCGCCACGCCACGAGACTCCACTCCACTACAAAGTCAACGCGGGACTCCTATTTCTGCTTTGTCACAGGAGAATCTAAACCGGATCCACCTAATTTGCTATTATAGATTTTCTGCTCATTCTGTATTTTCTGTTGTACATTTAATTATTTCTCATTGTTGGCGCGCGGTCGCCGCCGTACCATAATACAGAGAGTATTATGGTATGGCGAAATTCATGAAATCAGATGGCCGGAGATAAAAATTTAAACTTTTTATGGATTACTAGCTTTGCCCGGCATGCGTTGCATGCCCGGCAATTTTTTTTGCACATAATATATATATATATATATATATGTCCATCTGGAATAATGTACCTTTCAAATGGTGAATGAATTTTTCAAATAGGTGCATCGGTTCCGGAGATTACCCTCCACATACACACAAACACAAAATTCACGCTCTTTTTATTATATTATTATTATTAGTATAGATTTCCGAATCCTATGAAAATTTTAAAGTTTCCTAAATGTTATCAGAAATATACTTTTATGCTGAAAACAAATAGAAGGCATAAATATAAATAATGCAGCTAAGTATATATTATATTTGCTGGCAAGTCACATTTATGAAAATCTGTATATAAATTATGATGATACGTATATGAAATTTGGTATACATTTTTCTTTCTCGTTTCGGATTATTCTGCAGCTAACGCTAACGGCATTCTGAGATAAATTTTATTTGCTGTCTTTAAATTTTCTTGCTGCCTAGTCATTTTAATTGAGTGCAGTATTCTGTTGATCGATCATTTATCTGAAGCCATAAAAATTATAACCCATTTCAAAATGTGTTTATGCCGCACTGTATTTACGTTCTGTACGAATTGACGTATGGAAGGACACACTAAACGACACAGTGTATGGAACTGTGTTATATGTGCCCTCTATTCGCCAGTCGTTTCTCGCGCACCGGCCCTTGTTAGCACTTCCTTAGGAAATTGGAGTATTTCAAAATCAGTAATTACAATTTGTCGATTACTGAATCGTTGTACAGAAAAATACAACGATTCAGTCCTATTATGCTACCCTAGAAAAGCCAGAGGGTGTCGTTTGTTTTATATAAATTAGGTGGCTCTTAACACATTTCAAAGACTATAAATAGAAATAAAATCAAGTGGTCTTTGACTTTCAATTATTGATTACTGCTAAGCATGCTTAAACATGACGAACATGACGGAAAAGGTCATCTTAGCTCGGACAATAGCCGAGGTGGAGTCTCACATGAAAAGCAATGTAACTTGCGCTTTCATTGCACGCGACACATAAATAAGCGATCTCCATAAGTTTTTAATGGAAAACGTTTTTCTTTATGGAAAAAAGGCGGCAGACGCGCATACAGTCCACTTGATGGTAAGTGGATACTGTCGTCCATAGATATCCGCGATACATGCCAATATCAGTCCAGAATAACAAACGTTGGCACGCCCCCCGATGCGCTGCCTACCTTTGCAGATTAAGGGGAGGGGAGGGAGAGGATGGGATGGGAATGGGCTCCGGCGGCATATCTCACTCACTACCGAAATACGTACGTACATTGGGGAAATACGATAAAGTGGGAAATGCAGTACATTTCAAGGTAGTCTTCTGTGAGAGAGGGGTAACGTGGCGAGTCGAGTGCGCCCAGCGGCTGTGGGCATGCAGCGTGCACTCTACGCCTACAAGATTTGCTGTGGCAACGACTAGTACAATCCACCCGATAGTAAGCGAATGCCGTTGCTCTATGGACATCTGAGATACATCATGCTAACATTAGTCAATAATGATGAAACCTGCCACGGATGGATACACTGCACACGGGCGTATTTTTTTAGAATTAGGTATCGGGAATTATTATAATAAATCAGGTACAGTCGTGAATATAATAAATAACGCAGTGTTACCATATCGTGAATCGTTATTGTTGATTTTCAATCCCGGCATTTTCGGGACCACAAATCGTACGGGATCTCCATTGTATTCTATAGCTAGTCTGTATTCTAGAGTATTGTATTCGAAGGTTATAGGGTATTTCTTTACAAAATCGATCTTTCTCTAGTTTAAAAATAAGGAGCGGCGCTTATCACGGTCGTTTCCTGTCGTAATGTTGATTCTATCTTAATGAAGTCATCTAAATATCTCTCTCTCTAAACGACACACACACTGACAAACTGATTCTGGGAAGTGATCGAAGCCGTGGACAAATACTAGTCTGTTAAAACCGTTTAGACGCACAACGACCTCTCGCATTTTACATTTTATTTTCTCCTATATGCACTCAAACATGATCTAAGATGCATATTTAAGCTTAAAATTTTCAGTCTTCAAGCGCTCTTAAAATTATTGCGAGCTCTAAGCGAAATTTTACATTAGTTAAAGCGTACTATCAAAAAGCCTTTCCAATTACATTAGCATCTTCGGGGGACTTCAGCCATTCGCTTTAATCAGTTCAAAGGTGGCCTGCCGAGACAAGACATTGTAAATATTTTATTATAATAGAGGATTTTGTTAATTATAAAAATATTAGGACTACATTTCTTTAACATGCTTTAGCATTGAAATCAATAAAAATTTAACTCGCCGTATAATCTACTTATACAATCTACTCGTATAATTACCAGCTTTAAAAGGTGCTTCTATAAATAGAGGAAACAAAGACTACACAGTAGCATAGTCAGAGATATGACCTCTCGCGCGACAGTAACACAATGGAACTCCTCCTTTGTGTTGACGCACTAATAAAGGGTGACAGGCCGCTGCTCGCACAGCCGTGAAGATAAATCTGATAGACAACGCCCGGGACTTGCCTCACACAGCTCACGGTGGAGTGAGACAACAGAACGGTAACGTAACATTAAAAAAACTAAGGTACAAATCACTCACACATATTATGGTGTATGTACTTGTACCAGCCAACTGCAGGGCACAAGCCCCTTCCTTGTAACTCCCTGGGGCGTTTCGAACCATGATTGGTGGATACACATACTCTTTTTTTCATGTTAACGTTAACTTGCGTGAAAACTATTTTCACGCAAGAAATTAGCTCAAATTGTGGAACTGTGCATCAGCTGACTCACTGTCCAGTGTCAATGCACTGTGATAATAGTTTTAAAATCCGCCGCCTTTGAATGTGAATCCCCTGGCGTGGAAACGTCTAAGAGCCCTGTGAAGGGCACGCGCTTACATGAACTGAGTAGGGTTCCTGCAAATTTGTCTGGAGGGAAAAGCATTGCAAATTTAAAATCCTTCCTTAATATTTGTACGGATTATACTGAGCCTATATGGAATGTATAGCATTTGAATTGAAACTTTTTGATGGTTGACAAACAACCTACAGTAACTGAGCTTTTTAACGCTACTCTAAATTGAAAACAAGATATTTTTTTATAGAAATATAGTGGCAGACGAGCATAGAAACTGTATATTTTATAGAAATATACAGTCCACCTGGTGGTAAGTGGATGCTGTCGCTCTGCGACATCCGCTACGCATTTCAAACGTTTGTACGCCCTCGAATGCGCTGCTTACCTTTGGGGATTTAAGTATGGATTTCGAGAAAAGGTTGGATAAATTGGGAGAAATAGGATAAAATGAAATAGAAATTGCCTCTCTGATTGTACTGCAACGTTTTTTTACGGTGCGTTACAATCACACCAGCCAGACCCGAACAAATATTTGTCTTTGAACAAACGAATCTCCGATCAGAAAACGAAGCCAGGACCTTTTGTACAACAGCCAGGCATACTACCGACTAGGCTAGTCGGTGGTAGTACAATGGGACTATTATAGAGTCTACTTGATGGGATGGGATATTAAATGGATTCTGGCAAATCTTACTGACTCCCGCAAAGCGTATACAGTACAATTTAAGACGGTTTTCGTCTTCTTTGAGAGAACGGTAACTCGGTCGGGTGCTGGGCTTCTCTGAAATAGGATTGCTGCATTCGCCATCTCATAAATCTATAACACGTATACGTATAAGGGACACAGTATCGACACGGTGTCTAATGCTAGGCACAGTGTTTTATTAACTCAACATTAGAGGCCAAGCGGCACCATACGCACCCTTGCTTACTTCAGATGTCTCCTGCGCACCGAACTGTGTAACTATTATTGATCATTATACTCGTATTCATGTAAAATAAACTATTCAGAGGATATTTTTAAGCGTCTCAATAAAAATACGAACACGCAACCTAACTCAGTAGATAACTAAAATAAACGGATAAACTAATAAAAAATATTATTTTGGAAAACATAATAACGGACGAGCTATTAATATTAGTGCTAAATCACTTCATTAAAGATGTTTTATGAGGTGCTCGTTCGTGTGGGTGAGTGACGTCACAGATGTGCCGCGATTGCCCGAGATTAATGATGTCATCAGTGACAATGGCCGCCCGTGCAAATAGCTGGCCCGCACAGAATTGCCAGCTGTAATAGCTCAGTAAGGATAGGCATGTGTTTCGCCTTCTAGTAGTTTCGACTAATGAATAAGTCGATAGAACCATTTGTACGATATATTAACTTCCCAAAAAAGGATTTTTATAATATATTTTAGGGCTAGTGCTACATGCAATACTATCAGACAATATCTATAGGCCTCTCGCAAGGTTCACCACCGCACACCATCTTACACTCTTAGCATACAGACACTATATGACGCTATTTGTTGTGTATACTTTACGGATTAACAAGAACATATGCAGGTAGTTGAAAAAAACTGCTCGCAGGTCTCGACGTAGACTACCCGTCTTTCCAGTCAACTCGTGACTGTAGTGGGTGATGCCCAGCTGGAAGGTCGCGTAAATAAATAGGTGCGTTAATAAAACATTTCAACTCTTTTAATGCAATAGGTCAAACTAAATTCTTAGAACTGGCTGCTGTACAAAACGATAGAAATTTAAAAATAATCGAATATGGAAAATAGAACTCTGCTTGTCAAACGTCATTAAATTTTCAAAGCTATCATTTGTTTTTTATTTCGAAAATCAAGTGTTTGCAGAAAAATGAATTTAACAAGAGAACATTTTCGTACAATGATTTTTTATGACTTTCGTTGCGGTCTAAACAAGAAACAAAGTTATCAAAGACTTAAGTTAGCATTTAGTGATGAGGCCTCATCTAATGCCAATGTGTATAATTGGTTCAGTGAATTTAAACGTGGTCGTACCCATCTCAGTGCCGATGTTAGAGATGGGCATCCTGCTACTGCGGACCGCGTGCAATGGTGTCTCCATGCTGGAATGCTGTTTTTGGTATAATAACAAGTGACGAAAGCTGGATCTACTAGTATGAGCCTGAAACTAAGAGGAAATCTGCGCAGTGGGTCTTCCATTTCGAAGAATTGCCGACGAAAGTGAAGAAAGGACGGAGTACTAAAAAGAAGATGGTTGCCTCCTTCTTTGGCAGATCGGGCCACTTTGCTATTATAACTTTATAAAAAAAAGAACAGTAACTGCGGACTGGTATGTGAACATCTGCTTGCCTTCAGTTTTGGACAAAGTTAAAGAACGACGCCCACAAGCAGAATGATTCTCCATTATGAAAATGCCCCAACTCACTCCACCAGACAAATAAAGCATTTTTTGAGTACTTTAAATGTAGAGTTTATTGGTCATCCCCCATACAGTCCCGACCTTTCGCTCTGTGATTTTTATTTATTCCCTAAAATTAAGGATAAACTCAGAGGAATACGTTTTATGAATGTAGAAGAGGCAGTAACGACCGTCCAAACAGCTGTTGAGGCTGTTGATGGTGGGCTGAATGCTTCACACAATTTTTTCATCGCATAAATTGTTCTACTTTTCCAAATTTAGCTTGGATGTATATACGTATTATATTATATTTTTTATTATAGGTCCACATTAACAAAACAAGTATATCCGTAATCGTATATTATAACCCGTAGTTGTGGATCGAACTGCCAGCCGAGGTTTTTCCATTACGCTACAATATGGGGCATTTTAAGAGAGCTGTGAACAGGAATCTGCAAGGTCGGCAGCGCACCCATAAACCAGGTGTTGCAGGTGACCATGGGCGGCTATGACCACTTACCATCATGTGACCCGCCTGCTCGTCTGCCAATTATTCTTTAAAAAAATGTTTCATCCTGCTCGGAATATATTTCTTTTGGTTTTTTGGAATTAATTAGTGGCATTTTGAATATGCGTTTGTTCAGCCTGCAGTACAGTAAGTACCCCGTTAGAATTCACGTGACAATATAAATGTTGTTCCTGTTAATCTGAGTTTCCGACTGTGTTAATCAGGGTAATAACCCATAATAACATATTGTTCATAGGTTTACCTTTAAGCTCATATTATAATAAGCTTATGAACGACCAGTATGGGTACAACTGCTGAAACAAATTTAAGTACCTATCTTATCTTATGTTGTACACAGTTGATTGCAATAAATAAACATATCATTTCCAGTTAATCTTTTTTGTTACCTTTCTAATTTTAGTAGTACTATCGGGTATATAGCACACAGCACCTACTACTTGTCCATTGTCAAAAATTTGGAGAAAAATGTGGTCATTTCTAAATCGGATCAGTTGAAAATCCAGTAGATACTAAACTGGCTGAAACCTTTCCAAGTAGCCATTCAAGATCGTGAATAAAATGTCTTGGGTTCGTATGGTGGCGCAAGTTAGAAGTTATAAGCGTAGTTTTCCTATAATAAAAATTTGGTGATTTTTTAAAGTACAAGTACATATTATAATGTTTTCGTTTATATATTTAAGGACAGCCTGTGGTTAATTATACTAATGCTTACAGGATATAATATCATAAATAAAAAACAACCTTAAGTGTAACACCTGTTTAAGGCAGCAACATGCTAAACCAGCCTGGAATAATGTTGAGCAGAATGCTTTGCTGTAAAGAACAAAGTTCATTTAAAACATTAGTATCGGATAACTTTCAGCACACAAGATCTGTTTTTAAATGGGACTATACTCCGTCCACTATGTTCTATTTGACGTTTGCACACTTATCAAGTTTCGTATTTCTCAACAGTCGTATGTACTCGCAACGATGTCATACTTTATTGTTGAGGGCGAAAAATAGTGACGTTCTTTGAGTCATACCACAGACTCTATCACACGTAAAATAAATTGAAAATAATAGTTTCGAAATAACAGTATGTTTAGAAGAAAAAATATTAGGTAGATACTTATTTGCAGATAAAACAACTAAAGTGATATGTTATAGTTATTTATTATTCGCCATAGCCAGTTGCTAGAATTAAAAAAATGCGTTTTATTACCATTTTATTGTTTTCATATAATACAATCGATTTATTAAATTGGTTTCGTATTAAAATACATTTTTGCGTTTAATAAATCAATTATTTAAAACAAGTATTTTTTGATAAATCGAATCTATAAAAGCGAATACAAATTGTACTAGAATTGCATTGTTAGGAATTGAAACGAATTTGTTTCGAAGATTGAATCGAATCGGTAATCGGTATGAAGCAATTCGGACATCACTAAACCTATCTGTCATCGAGAAAATATCATAGTGGACGGAGAATAAGCCTAAGGACTAAAATATCTTTTTTAATATAAATAATGTGGCAGACACGCCTATGGATAATCGCCATACATGCCAACATCAGTCGAGAATGACGAACGTTGCCATGTCTCCAGATGCGCTGTCTCTAGAGACTTAGAAGTATATTGGCATATGAGAATTTTCTAATTCCATTATACTCCTCGTTTTGTGACTAGACTGTACCTATAACTTGTATTTAACATTCTGAAACTACAGTGTTGTTCCAATCGCCCCAATGCCCCTCTGACAAGTTCTAACGCTTCTCCCGCCTTGCTTGCTCCACACACCAGCACAATAATGGTCGGTGATTATTTACCGCCACCTGGCGATGGTCGCGACGAGCCATTTTTTTCCAACATTACCGCTCCCGACTCACCTGTTTTTATGTTTAAGTGCCTCTAATGTACCTCGTCATGTTTCAGCGTAGATTCGCCCGAAACCCATCCGTCTTTTACGAGATTTGTGAAATGTATATGGATGATTTCCTTTTCAAATTATTTGACTCGCCAGTTTCTCTTTAAGGCGACTCAACACTTCTATTGATTGTTTTGTATGAAAGGTTTATGACCGCTGTTCATAAACACCTGCAACACCGGGGAAATCGCGGATGCGATGCCGACGTTATAAAACCCTATTCACAGCTTTTTTTAAAGAACTCTGTCAAAGCTTGGTGGAAAATTTTCAGGGTCCTCAGGGCGCAGTCTACTTCACAACCTACGCGTACGCGATATAAACCGGTTTGTGAATTGCTCAGTGAAAGAAATATTTATTTATTTATTCCACTTTATTATTTATTCCTTTAATTATTTATTTCGCTAAGAACATTTATTTCACTACCGCACAGTACACGCAAGAATTAGTCGTCAGGACAAGGAAAGATTATAACATTACAAATTTCAAATAATAATCCCGCGTTTCGAGCGCCGCCCTAAAAGGGTGTTCAGCTCACCATTGTTTTTTCAGCTGAAGCCCGGAGTGAGTTTCGACAGAGTGACGTGAAATGAGGACACCCCCCTTTTAGTGCGGTCGTGGCTCGCATCTCGGTGACGGGAGGTGGGCTTGTAGAATATCCACATAGTAACATAATCAACCCTTTTTTCGTCCACTGCCGGACATGGGCCTCATTGTGCACATGGCAATGTATGGCATAACGCCATGCTGGCCAAGCGGGTTGGCGAGTCACTCTTTTAGAGGTGATGTAGTGCCTCGGGGTTTGTGGTAGCGGTTTTAATATCCCGTAGCCGACTCTTACGACACCCATATTAAGGCTATCTACTATAGACTATCTTAGTAAATCCTTGTAAACCATAGCGCCGCGATTTACTTCTAGAACTCTTGGAATTCTCTAGAAGTAGTCGATGTTTTTGGTAAGATTGACGTAAACAAACTGTATTAATTATAGGTTTCGTAAGAAGCTAGCGGTACTAAGACTTCTAGGAATTCAGTATTCTGGAGAACTTACTAATGTATTTTATCGTAAGGCAAACTTTATACTTGTGTCAGCCCTAACTCTCCTTGATAATTTGTATAATCCCTTTTGATCACAGACCCTTAGCCTGTATGTCTATAGGTAATTTATCTTTTTATGCCTTCGTCTATCTATACAGAAGGATGAAGACATACAAAAGTATCTGTACTCTACGTATCAGATACGTACAATTCACGGCACTACACATTGTCGTGGTGAGACATAACAAATAGGTGTGTTCGCATGCCTCGGCTTGCCTCGCTTCGTTAGTTTTGCCCGTATGATTGGGATTTATCTTATAACAAACGATTTACGTATTCTATGTCCTTTATTAATAACCTAATCGTAACTACCTAATAACCTCGTTCGATATGATAACGACATAAACGACTGTAGGTCCGACATTAATACCGTGCGCCGATGGACAGTGCCGGATCTGTACCTAGAAAACTACCTTGAAATGTATCTTATTTCTCAATGTACGTACGTGTTTTAGTAGTGGGGGAGATATACCAGGGTCCAATCCCATTCCATCCTATCCCTCCCCATTTTCCCCAATCCTTCCTCTAAATCCATTCGTATATCTACAAAGGCAGGCAGCGCCATCCGGGGGCGTGCCAACATTTACCATTGTGGACTGAATTTGGCATGTACCGTGGATGGGGGGAGTGGATTTGGAGGCGGAGAGTGCATGTACATTCCCACAGCCGCTGGGCGCACTCGACTGACCACGTTACCTCCTCTTACAGAAGACTATCTTGAAATGTACTGCATTTCTAACTTTATCGTATTTCCATAATGTACGTACATGTTTCGGTAGGGAGTGAGATATGACAGAGCCCATTCCTATCCCTTCCCATTTTACCAATCCATTCCTTAATCTGCAAAGGTAGGCATCGTATCCGGAGGCGTGCCGACGTTTGTTATTCTGGACTGATGTTAGTATCTATCGCAGATGTCTATGGACGACAGTATCCACTTACCACCAGGTAGAATGTGTGCTCGTCTGCCGCCTTCTTCCTATAAACAAAACATCTATGATATTTCTTTGTTCTCTTGTCGACCAAAAATGTAAATCAAATAAGATCGTGAATATTCAGCTGAATGAGTGAAATTGTGATTGTCAGTAAGCTTTTCCTAATTATCTTGTCCGATATTAAAAGAGATCCCTCCTCATGTAATCCTTAAAGGAAAACAATGGTCTCCCGACGCTTCTTTTTGAATGTATTGTTTGGTTCAAGGATGATGCGTTTAGGCAAGCAAGATTGATGACCATATTGACGAAATTAAGAGTAAGAATTATAAGGAACAGTATGTATAATGTTTCTAAGAGTATTGTTATAAAACACGCCCTGTTGCTGCAGCTCCACGAAGCCTTCACTTATCCCGGAACATTTGAACGCTATTTCTTCCATTTTTTTCGGACCACCTAGCAGTTGATTCGCAATAATCAAGTTTCACGGCTGCAGTATTTTCCCTCATTAATTTAAGCGGTTGCAGCACAAGTAGCCCACTCGTAGTTAGCAGGGCAGAGCTAAAGTGGAGCGGTCTGCGCTCGTCATTAATTATTTAGTCCAGCCCTCTGAGGGCGAGCGCACCGGCCGAAGGTGAGAACTGGGGATACGGTTTGCGGTTGCCACGTGCATATATAGCTAGTATGTACACAACGTGTCACTGGAATAACGCACTAAATGAGCTGCTGAACCCCTGCCGCCTCCAGCAGATTATAGATCATATTATGGAATGTTTTCCTTTAACAATAAATAAAAATTAGAAAGTGTACATACTAATTATATATTATGAAATAACGTTGACTGAGCGCTACGAGTGCGAATACTGATTAATGAGTAGGAGTAATGAGCGCTACGAATGTTACAGACAGGACAACAAAACCTTACATGTTTTTAACTTTAGATTTATTATATATTTTAAATTGGTTGACATGTTTCAGGTTTTTGCATTATTTCGGTGACACGTTGCATACTATAGTGATGTAGGATTGTATAGATATGCTTGGGATTGCAACAATAAAGTAGAATTTTCCATAACATGACACAAGGAGTGATAGTACGTGTTGTCATAACAGCCCCATAAAAATAAACCTCTAGAGAAAAGTAATAAGAATAAATATTCGAGAAACAACTTACAATAATGTAAACATTTCGTAGTTCAGTGCAAAGAAACTTGAACTACGGAATTTAGGAGTATGTTTACGATGTAGCATCGGAAAAGACCAACAAAAGCTTCTGGTTATCGATGACTACGCGAAGCTGTAGAATATAAACATAAAATAATTTGCCAGTTAATCTTTATTGTTCTGTATTTTGCACGCTCGTGTGTGATTCTTAAGACTTATCGGTATTTTTTTTATAGATGAAAGGCGGCAGACGACTATACAGTCCACCTGATGGTAAGTGGATACTGTCGTCAATAGATATCCGCGATACATGCCAACATCAGTCCAGAATGACAAATTTTGGCACGCCCCCTATCCGCTGCCCCTACCTTTGCAGATTAAGGAATGGATTTGGAGAAAGGGTTGGGAAAATGGGGAGGTATAGGATAGGAATGAACTTTGGCACATCTCACTCACTACCGAAACACGTACCTACATTAGGGAAATAAGATAAAGTGGGAAATGCTGTACATTTCAAGGTAGTCGTCTGTGAGAGAGTCCACTCTCCTCCCCGCAAGTTGCATACTGCATTCCCACAGCCGCTGGGCGCACTCGACTGGCCACGTTACCCCTCTCTTACCCCATTTCCCCAACCCTTTCGCCAAATCCATTCCCTATATCTCCAAAGGTAGGCAGCGCATCCGGGGGCGTGCCAACGTTTGTCATTTTGGACTAATGTTGGTATGTATCGCGGATGTCTTTGGGCGACAGTGTCCACTTAACATCAGACGGACTGTAAGCTCGTCTGCCGCCTTCGTAAATAAAAAAAAGCTCTCCCCCTGCAAGCATGCACTTACAATTTTCATATTTCTCATAGTTTCATAGTGTTTCAATTTTTCATATAGTGCACATATCTTTTAACACAGAATTCATATCTCTACACGATAGGCCAACACTGTATTGTGCTTAAATTACAAAGAAATGGTGCTTTTTTACTTTTAAAGCTTTTTTAATGCTTTTTTTTGTATTTCGCGGATTTCAAAAAGCTGTATAAATGCATGATAAAGGAGAGTGCTCCAAACATCTGATAAGTTTTCAATATCTGTCGGACCGTCGCGACCATTACTAAAACTACTAAACTGTGGGTGATTTATTAACACTTAAATATCGTATTAACTTAAGTGGCGTTATAATACACCTCGGTGTTATTTCTAACATGTTAAATAAGTTCACAATGTAGTCTACTGAACGCTTCATTCACCCAGGTGAATTAATTATGCAGCGGTGAATTAACTATAATAATGTAGAAAAAATACTAAAAATCGCTTCTTTCAATTGTGACTACTAAATTGGTCAATTCCAAAATCACTTATCTTTTTGCTAAAATTGTATACCATGTACTGTATATTCTAGGTAATTATTATCAAAGTTTTAACACCAGAGCCGTCTCATGCGACAATGCTGACTAGTTAGCGACTAACGTGATAATCATGCTGTAACCTGTAATTGACGCTCGGACATAACACACGTAGCAGCCCACTCTACTAATGAACCTACTTTGAACGTTATGAAACCAAATAACAGGTTTTGGTCGATCTTTGAAGCTGAACAAGGCAGCTAATGCATGTACATGCTGTGCTGAAGCATGCATGCAAATGCACTTTGACAGCACCGATAAGCTGCTGTTTTGCTAATAACCTTTTCCAATGATTTTCATATTTGGCAAAAGTATTTCCACTTAACCGAAATCTGCTGCGTAGAGTGCGGTCATCAAGACACATCATACCGCGAATCCAAAACTTGTGAAACGAACTGCCCACTTAGGATTTTACACTTAACTATGACATGGAACTCTTTAAGACTTCTGTGAATAGGATTTTGCAAGGTCGGCAGCGTACCCGCATCCCCCTGGTGCTGCAGGGGTTTATTTGTGGGTATATATTAAGGTTGGGAATTTATGCTTCAAAAAATCCCAAGTGTACACAATTTAGAATCCGCCTCTGTATATATATTCACCTGGATTTTCTGTCTTGTTAGCTCAAGTCTTGTCTGTCTATTCATTTCGTGTTGTTCTAGCTAGACTCATTACGTAGTCCCTCTGGCCCGAGGCTTCTCGGCTTTATTTATCACTTTATTTGTTAACGCTACTTACGTCTTGTTTTGCTAATGGCAACCGAGAGGAAAGTGAAAAGTTGCCAAGGCCTTTCCTCTGTGTCAAACATTTTATGTGGATATCCGAAGATTATGTATTACGAGAAATAAAAAAATACAGAATTACTAACGTCTTCTTCTAAATCAAACAACGTCTGATTAAGAGATTTTTTGTTGAGTGGTTCTTTTTTTAATAGAGTTGCCTGAAAGAAATTGCTTCAGCGATAAACCTCAAACGATTTTCTTCAGACCTCAAAGCTTTAGTGATGGCTTTTTAGTTATTTTGTTAATTTGCCTGTATCCAATAAAACGTCAGTCTTAATTTAAAAAATATAGGCATTATGCCTGACCACCACTTTGGCTACATAATTGTTTGGCTACATTCTCAGTAGACTCACCATCTCAGCTTTTACACATAAAACAGATTTCATCATTAATAGTTCAGTTCAGTTAACTAAACATTAATGAAACATAGGATTTAAGGCTGTTCATATTTTCAATTATTGTAAACAAACACGTTTCGTTATCTGTTAGTCAAAAACATACAGCGACATTTGCTATCCACTTAATGAATAGTTATGCTATTCATTAATTCATTGAATGCTATCCAATATTGAAGCTTAACGCTAAATAATTATTGATGGCATCAAAATTACCCCCACTTGATAAAGGAAATGCCTCTCTATCGCGATCAAACAACGTTGTCTCTTCAAAATACAACTAACGACCTTAAAACAATAGTCGTCAAGTTTAAAATCTATCGCTCGAATCTACAGTTTACATTTCCTCTTCTCAATTGCGTTTAGTACATCTCAAAATTAACCTTAAACCGTTTGCTTAGAGTTTAAAATGCTATGTCGTTTCAGGTGAAGCTGAAACTATTTAGTATTAAACCTTATCCCAAAGCCAACTTGCACCGTGAATGTCTCCGGGGCTTTGCGCAAGTAAGCAATTTAGGACTCTGCATTAGTTTCATTAAAGTTTAAACTTGCATATCCGTTTTAATTTGTTTTATGGGTCTAGAATTGGATTCAGAACTTAGCTCAATTGTGTTTTAGGTGTATTGTAGCAGAGCTGGTGGTAATTTAGCCCGTAGTAGCTCTCTTAAATGCCGCGGCTGAACAATGAAATATTTACTAGCGGCGATACGGTTTGTCTTTTTGTAAAAAAAAGAGTCGGATGTTTATGGACGTCTTTCTTTTACGTGTTTTTCTTATATCTATACTTATATTATACGTTTCGGAAGGTTTTAGTAGAAAAAACATCAGTGTATGTAGTACCATGCGAGCGGAGCCGCGGGTGCATGCCTAGTGTTTGTTGCGACAAATTAGAATTAAAGACTAAAGAGATTGAAATTCTTCCAAAGAAGTTTCAAAGGCAACTCTTTCAACTAAACTTTAATAAATTGTCTTTTGGAGTTAAATGGTGTGTGAAAAATATTAATAATATTTATTTTCTTTTCAGGTAAGTTAATATTATATATTATAATAATATATATTGGGAGAATATCAGCAAATACGGAGAATAAGTAAGTCAATATACTTTACAATAGGTATTAAATATAAAGAAATATAAATATAACTTATATAATAATATATATGTAACTGACGTTATTTGAGCAAAGAGATATAAGCTTATTGAATTGGTTAAAATTTTCTTACTCTGATTCATATGGTGAAACATTAAAAAAAAAACACATTATTTTATAGATTTGCCAAACTACCAACTTATAAAAAGCCAAACTTATCTTACATTTTTCCTAAAATACAAAATGTTACATATTATTAATTCATTTTTCTAAAAAAAAATTCTTACTAGCGACATCTGTTGAGAATTTTCGGTAACACTACGACTTTCACTGAGAAGGTGAGGACACCTTCATTTTTCCTCCGCGACAAGTGGTGGTTCAGTAAATACTTATCTAAAAGGTTCTAGCGTTGGTGTGGAGATGGCGCTGTTAACGGCAGTACAATAGGATTTTTTGAGAATAGGTAGCAGCACTAGCAAATGAAAATTAACAGTGGTTTCGATTTTAATAAACATATCCAGATAATTGGCACAGTTTTGTCTGAATTGTGTACGAACAGCTTGCTTTATAAATTCAGAGAAAATTAAATTGTTTTCGTTACGTTTTATTGAAATTCAATCGTAACTCTTTTGTAACTCTTGTGCTCGATTTTAAGTGACTAAACGTAAAATTAATATTTCTTTATGTAGACCTTTTTAGTAATAAAAATAAAAAATGAGACTTAGAAATTCATCTCCTATTCGATTCGTATTCGAATATATAGCTCGTTATATATTCATTAGAAACCACTAATTGTATATATCTATGGACCAGCGGGTGAAGGACCTGCAGAATACGCAAAATAAGAGAAATAACTACTAAATGTGGGTACGGTGCGAGGGAATTAGGGAAACATGATTGGGGGGAAAAATATGCAACTGATGAGTTATAGAAAATATGAACCTACCCGGCAGATTCCAGGCGCAGCTGATCCACCAGCCGGTGAAGACGTAGTCACTTGGGTCGCGACCCTTTTAATTATCTTTATATACGATTTTATGGTGCCGAACGAACACGGCGGCGCGGCCCAAAGAGAGGCTATAATGATATGCTTCTTCTTTTTGTAATTTATTTAGACACTGTCATAGCCATTGGTCCACACAGCAAATAATAAACCAGATTTTTTTTGACACGTCACTGTCCAGTCCCATCGCTCAGTAAGGTGATAGTAGGTTTACTGAGGACAGAGTTGTACTCCTTGGTGCCACACGAACAATGCAGTCTCACGCTTTTATTTAATTATCACAAATTATGCACTAGCTTTGAAGTTTAATAAAGTCACTATTAAACCACAAATCACATTTTTTACAATAATCTAACAAAAACTCAACTTTAATTCTCTCGCCAAAATTCTGTCATTGACTAAAGAAAACCGCGTTCGAAATCGTGGCTAAAGAATAATCGGCGCGAACAAAGAGTTTATATATTTATGTATCTATTCTTTAACTGACTGTTAATTGCTTCTAGCATAAATATTATTCTTTTTAATCAAGTTCTCAACATTGTTAATTCATTCTCCGTTGCTTTATTTAACAAATGGAACCAAAAATATCATAGGACGAGGCACTTAAGAAATGAAAAACAAGTCTCAACGAGGGAAGGTAGCATAAAGGACACTTGAAGAGCACAAACAGTGCTCTCTGTCATTTCTGCTTGCCTGGTAGCTCTCATTATGTTAGATGTTAGTACTACCTTTGAATAGCTTAGTTATGGTACTCGGCTTTCCTATATTATATAGGCAGAGCCGACAGTAATTCCAGTGAGTTTCATTGTCAAAACACAAAAGTATGCGATCAAGTGTTGCTTGCTGTGTCCAAGCGCACGGTCAGATCGTACCTACGAGTCACAAGCACTTTCCATTTGAACTGAGCAACAATTAAATTTTCTCCCCGCAGCGACTGCCGGGAACGCAATGCTTTCAAATCTACATAATACTATTTACATAAGCCCTCTAATTTCACCAAAAGTATCGATAAATAAATCTTAATTCCTTATTCTGTATTCACATATTCAAATTTACAGTATTTACTGAAGATATTACGTTTGATCTTATAATATTTGTTAATGTTAATATCAAGAAACATGGATAATTTATTCAAGCAAATTGTAATGATTACTACATATCACAAATATTATGTTTACAGAGCTATTTAGGAGTGTATGTATTAGAAATTATTATCAAAGTTTTTTAAAATATATTTTTCTTTTACAAAAAGCATCGCCGTAAAGATAGAGTAAATATATATCTTGAAGTTATTTGTTAACGTCACATTGCTTAATTATTTCCATTTCATGTCTTCCTGTTAGCACGTACAATATGTATAATTGTATATGTACAGGGGTTTTTATTGTCCGACAAAGTTATCTTTGCGTGTAATTGAAGGCGCCACTGTCATTTTTGGTTGCAAGAGAGAAATAAATTTTCGCATTTGAATGAATAATCAATACGTTCTTCTGATAATTTACTTCTTAAATTTCCTACCCATTCTTCAAATTTCTTTACTAACTTTTTTACTGTGCAGGCTGCTAGGCTTTAGAATTCCTTACCAGTTGTCATTAGACGTACTCAGTCGCTGTCTAGTTTTAAAAGGCAAGTTCGAAATCATTATTCTATTAGTTATTTCCTTTGGTTTTCTATTCTCTTTCTTTACCAAATGATTTCCTCTCGCTACTTCTAACCTGTTCTATTACGTCCCTTGGAGACCTCAATTCCCACTTATTTTTCTATCCTTGTCAACTTTGATTCTTATTTTGGAATTGATATTGGGTGCAGTGTAGATGTAGATATGTATGTATGTATTTATATATTATTATGTTATTCATTATACTATAATTATTATCGATATGGATAATTATTATTCTGTGGATTTCGGTCATTTTGCACTACATTTTATTTTTCTCTATCCTATGGTTGCCTGGAAGAGATCACCTTAGCGATAAGGTCGCCTATTGAATTCTGTCATTATTTGTGTACATATAATAACTATCTGTGTGCAATAAAGAGTATTTATTATTATTAATAGAGTAGTTATTGAAAAAAATAACATAAAATACACTAACATCGAAATGCCAGGCAAAATATATTTTGCTAAAGATATATAGACAGCTGTACCCTAAGGGTGTGGCTCTGTTTTTGACCCGTCAGGAAAGCAGTTTTAACACCGACCCGTATAACAGTTTTTATTTAAATAAGGATTTTTACAATTACTAGCTCGACAGTGAAGGAAACTCACGTGCTCGTAAATTTAATGAAATATTCTGACATCCATCATTGGCCAAGGGGAGGCCTGTGTCCTGCAGCAAGGCGATAATATTTTTATTTTCTCCTTCCTTGATTGCTGGTACTTAGTAAACGTCCTTTTATCGTCCACTGCTGGACCTACTCGTGCACATTGTCTTGTGCATGATGGATGTACTACGTAGTCAATATTTAAGTAGCAAATCATTTTGCTATACATGACGTACAACATTTATACAACAGAGAATATTATCAAGTTCTATGATAACAAGATAACTTCGTTATCTTATAGCATCTTTTGTATTAGTGGCCTTATTCGCTCAAGAATCTGGTCAAATCAGTATGTAAAATTTATAATTACCGACTCGATTTATTATGGACACAAAGGGTTTGCTACCGATATCCACTAATGTATTCTTTTTATGTGTTAGCTGTAGACATTTGTATTACAATATATTAGTTTTTTTCATTGCATGCACTAACTACAGCTTATATCTACAGCATAGATTTGCAACCTGTCTAGAGCATTAATCTGCGAATAGCACGGAAACCAAACACCAAATGAACGTCAGCTAGTTCTTATTTCTGCCGCACGCAATGATAACTTTGTCGGATCTGTACGAGGAAAAAGGTTAAGTAGGAAAATCCGAGGGAAATTTCACGGATCCGTGCCCGTCCCGACATAACGTAAACGGCCCTTAATTGAGGACTTCAAGTGGAGGAAAATATCCTCCCTTTAATGTATTTTTACACTTTTAAGGCGATTATGTGAATCTTTATTACATTGGCAAATAGACGGAAGGTGCCGGTAATGAGTTATCTTGTGTTGCTATATAACATACGAGATTTTCGAGGAAAAAAATTGGTGAATTGAAGGAAACGTCCATTTCCCGAAATGTCCACTTCCTAAGTCGTCCATTTCCAAAGTTTGTTTATATAAATTGAAATATTAGTCTGTTATGGTTATTCGTCTTCGGATACTTAAGCATAACTTAGTTTCATTAGAACAGATTTTATTTTTACTGAGATGTAAATGTATTTTCGTTTATACCCTTTTTCGTTAACACTAAATGTAATCTTCAAAAATATGCTCGTATTTCTAAAATTGTAATTTAAGGAAGTGTATAATAGTGGTTGGTCATTTTGGGAAGTGTATAATGGACGTTTTTGGAAGAGGACGATTTAGAATCTGGTCATATTAGAAAATGGACGATTTAGGAATGGACTCTCTAGGAAACGGACGTTTGGGAAAATGGACATTCTAGGAAGTGGACATTATGAACTCGAAGGGCTAAAACTATAAATTAACATTTTTAGTGGCCAGTGTATCTAGGAAGTACTTGAATTTGTTACTCGTACAAAATCTGGTTAATGTGGAATTCCATTTTTGTTATATCTGGTGAATGTGGAATTCTGGTAAAAGTGGAATCTGGTGACCGTGGAATAGATAAATAAAATAGTATTGAGGACAAGTTATTTATCCCGGGTTCTGAAGTTACATCGTACACCTTAATCAATTAACTAAATACAATATTTCATAGTAGATATGTTATCTCGCTTTTTTCCTAAACTTTATCAATCCGTTTTGCTACTGACCTACTGCAGTAGCTACTGCTATTCATTTATGAATGCAATCTTTGTTAACAAAAGACACGTCTTAACAGTATCAATAGACAACAATCATCATCTACGTACTGACATTTAATTAACAATATTTTTTTACACCGGTAAATGTAAATTGCGATTGTACACTATCGGTACAAGATCCCAAAATGCTCAGGAGTAGGAATGAGTAATTATACCATGTTATTCCTTATACGTTTATGTTTCCTTGCATTTATATGTAAGTCATAAAACCAAACCATAGCGCATGCATTTATGTGGCCCAGCGCCATCTGTTGTCAATTTCCAAACTATTTCATAAGTGCACAGTAAATTGTTGAACAGTGTACGTACATGCATCTGTGATGATTACCATCTATTACCTGTACTCTATAATATTAGAGATTGCATAATTACAATTAAGTCCGCCTACTGTTTTATGTTTTATTGCTGTGTGCACATTTCTATGTAAGTCTATACCATTATTATTATTATATCTTAAACGATAACGATAACTTTGACTTTGAACGAAACAATTGCAAAAAGTTCAGAAAAAGAAGGAGGCAGTTACTATCAATTAATTTTACAGAAAATGAATTTAAAACTTTGCAGACTTAGATCTATGTAACTTTTAAAGTTTCGTTGTAAATATTAGTCCTTGTAGTTCATTTTGTGTCAATTTTAAATTACAACAATTTAAAATTGACTTTAAAATTCTGTGATATCACAAAGGGAGCGATCCCGTACTGGCATATCACAGGAAAATTATTAATGTTTTATTTTTAACAAAATTAATACGAGGTAAAATGCAGGTGATTTTCTTTTTTTTTTTTAGAGACGGCGGCGTCTGTCGAGCATATACAGTCCACTTGATAGCAAGTGGATACTGTCGCCCATAGACATCCGCGATACATGCTAACATGTATGACAAAATTCAAAATGTCCAAAATGACAAATGTTGACACGCCCCCGGATGCGCTGCCTACCTTTGGAGATGTAGGAATGGATTTGGAGGAAGGATTGGGAAAATGGGAATGGGCTCTGGTACGTTTCACTCGCATAGGGAATAAGATAAAGTGGGAAATGCAGTACATTTCAAGGTAGTCTTCTGTGATTCGAAAATCGGCGAGATGGGCCATCGTAATTTATAATATAAGTGAAAAAGTTCAGGCATATTTTGAACTCATTTTGTTATATAATCAGCTGACCAATCACCTCCACTCCAATCGGGCCACTGTCGCCTATAGACTTCCGCGATACATGCCAACCCAAATATAGGTATATATTTACATTAATATATGTACGTAGGAGGAAGTATATGCCGCAATCACTGTAACTGGTGATTGTAACGGTTTCTGGTATTTGAAATCTAGCGAAATGAATAGTAGTGGCTGGATGAGAAGATCAGAAGACCGTGTGTGGTGACGGTTCTTGGGAGAGGTCTATATTGAGCAGCGGAGTAAGAGGCTGATGGTAGTGTATGGTATACGTAGAAAATGATTTATATTATTATTCAAATGTTACTCAAATCACATGAGAAAACCGTAACTACAATACCATACCATCGGTCTATATTTCTCCACAGCTGGATATTGGACTCTCCCAAGGCTCGCCATCATTCACGATCTTCGGCTCTTCTCGTCCAACCACCACCGGTGAACTTCTTCAAGTCGTCCGTCCACCTGGCTGGAGGTCGTCCCACGCTGCGCTTCTCGTACATTTAAAACCGATACCTACCTACAAAAACAAATACTCCAAAGTTAGTAACTATAACCAACACGTGCAGTCCCTTTCTAAAGTAGAAATGTGCGCCCGTGGACTAACCTAACCTAACCATTAAAATTAGGTTTCGACGACGAAATTCAATTCTGTCTTGGAATTGTCTCACGAGGCCTCCCTCGACCCTTTTTTACGGTAGAAAATGGCCACCCGTTTTGGGTATCCGTTAATGTGGCGTGGAATGATCAATCATTGTGCAAAATGTCCATTTGTATGGGTTAGCGATTTACGAGTATTGTAATTTACATGTGTCTATATGAAGTGGTTAAATAACTTGATATGAAGTCATAAGGTTGATATAAGGTTAGGTAAACATGATTTACCAGTGACGTAAACAGTATTGGCAGTACACAGAAATCTAATAATTAAATAAATGACGCCACACTCACATTGAGTGTTCAAGGATTCTGTGTCGTGGGTCCCTTTGTAGTAAGTGGAACTGTGCCCGGCATTGGCTCATTATAAGTTGATATCTAATAAAGATCGTTTTAACAGACTGGAAAATGCCAAGAGCAAGGTGGCCCCTAGATTCATTGTACAAATTGTACAATAATGTCATTGTGCAATATTATTAAATCGCGTCTTGGAACTAAACGAGTTTCAATACATTTCCTAAATGATCAAATACAGCGCCATTCGTAAAATTGCACAATATAATTGATCATTTATGGCTATTAGCCTCTAAAGCTCTAGCGATCGCTCGCGACTTGCCCTGCATTAGCATTAGGTGCAATGTAACGTAGATAATATATTTTTATTAATTTATTATTTTTTTATGGACGAAGGTGGCAGACGAGCATACAGTCCACCTGATGGTAAGTGGATACTGTCGCTTATAGTTTCGGGAAGATATACAGTGGCTGATAATTCCATTGTAAACAAACATAAATAAACAGATATTTTACGTGAAACACACTACTCATTTGGAATCCTAAAAAATAGTTACTAAATTGAATTACATTATAGGCCTGATGCAATATTTTAATTAGGCACTACTTAATCATTTCCCAATTGTTGTTTAAAAGCAGCGCACCGGCGCGGGCGCGCGGCGGCTCGCTTCGTTGATGCCACATTTGTTGTGGTTGTGAATAAATCCACATCAATGGTTTAAAGATTTTATATTATTAGCTATACTCGTATGTACTTGTTTCTATGAGATGCATACCATTGGTTTGTACGGCGGCACATAGAAATAACAAGAAAATTAATTGATAACTAATTCTATTGTACAAATAATTGATTTACGAACTGAAAACGTAATAGTAGATTGTTAACTAAGGGATGAAAGGCACCCATTTCACCCGAATTAAACACTACTTTTCATTTCGAATATGAGGAAAGTAAACACAAGCCATATATGCAAAAAATATTTATTCCATGACAGCTTGAGCCTTTTTTCTGATTAAATCAGGCGTTTAAATTCATTTCAGAATAGCTAGATGAACTCATTTTAATTCCGAAATTTAATTTACTGCAACTTCCCAAGAATTTGCATTAATCTCGCTTTCCCACCTTTTTTTTTTTTCCTTTTTACGCGCAACATTTTTCAAGCGCCACAGTGCTAGTTTGATAAAAAGAACTTATTATTGTATATTATTTCTAATTTATGTCAATGTTCTATCTAAATTAATTTTGACGTGGTTTAATCGGTGTCTTAAATAACATCACAAACAAAAATTCTACAAAATTAAGAATTAATATAGTATTAATCGAAGTGTGGCTGTATAGGTTTCTGCCGTTGCCCACTGTAACTACGATTTATTGACTAATTTTTTTTTAAACTACTTTTCGGCCCTTCAGTTTAAACGTATCACTTTCAGCCCGCTTCTTAGAATAATCTACGCTCTACTTTCAGAGTATGAGAAATGAAGAATGTATTTGAAACAAAAAATGTGATTGGAGGCGCCGGGTATCGATCCCGGTACCTCTCGCATGCTAAGCGAGCGCTCTACCATCTGAGCTACGCCCCCGTTGATAGAAGTACCGAATTCATCTGTATCAATATTACATAAAGGCTTATTGAACTTTCAAACAAAACAATATTAAGCGAATATTTACATATACTCGTATAGTAAAATCGTAACGAACTTAGTCTAATACATAGGGGGCCGTTCAAGTATTACGTTTTTTGATGACATGGAGGACGGGGGGTGTCTGAATGGCGATTACGTCAGCAATATTTATTTATTTACTTTTCGTATTTTTTTGGCAAAATTTAGTAGATTCCGATTAAATAAGAAACAGGAACAGATTTTGTAAAAACGTAAGCCTTAAGAGCTTTGCTTACTTTCGCTTTACTTTACTTTCGCTGACTTAGGGGGGGGGGGATTAAAAAGGACTAAAATTCTGCTTATGTAATACTTGAACGGCCCCTAGGATCCAGTTCATTCTAATCCGTCATAATTACCGCGGAAATCATCGTGTAATCTCGGTAATCATCGTGTAATCTCGGTAATCATCGTGTAATCTCGGTAATCATCGTGTAAGTCGTAGGTGCAACTATACAGCTGACTCAGGTGACACGTATTATGTGTGCATAAATGTTATTAGGTTTTTTCGATTGTGTACCGACCGGCCTCATTTATCAAACACAATTATACCTGTTTACAATTACATCATCCGTGTTTTATCGAGAATGTATACAAACATTATTTTTAGTGATTTAACGAATATCCCGCATTGGTATTCGAATTCGCGAATATTCGTGAATTATTTAATACTAGCTGTGCCCGCGACTTCGTACGTGTGGAGTTTTAGTTTTGTATTCATTCAATTCAAAAATGTTCAAAATCGTCTTTTTGTATTCTGATACTCTTCCTTCATCTGGCGATTTTTTTTTTTTTGGTGATTATATACAATGTACAGACACGCTGGTTCTGCAGTTTTATTATATGTTATAGATTAATATTCGCAAAGAAGAATGCGGATATATGTATATTGCACATATGTTTGCAACAAAAATTTCGAACGTTCAAAAAAATATTCAAGAAATCAATGATTTTTCATCAGTTTTATTGCAATTGCATAAAAAATATTTTCATTTTACGATAATATACTCAATTATATGAATATTAAGTAAATATTCATGTACCAGCAAGTTAGGAATCCTAACTGGCTGTGCTGCAAAAAATTGTAATTACATCACAAAATTGGGAAGCATGTAGTTGGCGAAATGTTAAAGTTAACTTATATATAACTGCTTCTTTTCAATTAGTTTTTTAAAATAAAGAAAATTAGAAAATATTAATGCTTGGGGAAATTGAAGTGAATTTAAATTATAGCAAATGAATAGTCGATAATTTACGGATGGGGTAGCATAAATAAGCCGTATGTGCATGCGTGTATGGTTGTCTATTTTTAACGACACGACAAACGGTGCCTGATCAGAAAAGTCGATATTCGTATTCCTGAACACTGGTACTTGGTATTTTTATTTTTTTTTTTTTTATGTAAGAAGGCGGCAGACGAGCATACAGTCCACCTGATGGTAAGTGGATACTGTCGCCCATAGACATCCGTGATACATGCCAACATTAGTCCAAAATGAGAAACGTTGGCATGCCTCCGGATGCGCTGCCTACCTTTGGAGATATAGGAATGGATTTGGAGAAAGGTTGAGAAAATGGGGAGGGATAGGATGGGATGGGAATGGGCTCTGGCACATCTCACTTACTACCGAAACACGTACGTACATTAGGGAAATACGATAAAATGGGAAATGCAGTACATTTCAAGATAGTCTTCTGTGAGAGAGGGTTAACGTGGCCAGTCGAGGTCGCCCAGCGGCTGTTGGATTGCAGCGTGCACTCTCCCCCTCAAAAAATTCACATTCGTATTCACATGGTATTCACATTCGCGAATGTTTAAAAATCGACATTTGTTACATCACTAATACATATACTATATTTTACGAATTTAAATTGCTACATTGTAAGATCTTAATGTCTTTATTCCAGTAATAAAAAAAACATAATTATAAAAAAGAGTTTTCACTTGGAGGCTCCGAATATCGATCCCGGTACCTCTGGCATGCTAAGCGAGCGCTCTACCAACTGAGCCTCGTTTCCTATTGATCGTCTGCTCAAATGTTCGCATTACTCTATGAACAGAGATCCCGGTCGCCGCGGGCGAGGACAGACGACATTTTATTAAAATTGCCCGCGCGTTGCGCCTTTCACTTTGCCAAGCGAGACGAACGTATTACATTATCTTGTATGTTTATACTCGTATGTTATTGTCAATGTACGAAATGGCGCGAATGTCGACTTGCCGGTGAATGTTGATATTGGCTAGCCCCGATCGTGAATGACCGAAATTATTTCATTTAGATTTCTGTTTTTGAATAGATCCCTTTAGATCATCCTTGGACCCTTTTCAGGTATTCACATGTCCGATAACTAGTCATTATCAGGTGTTTGTTATAATGAAAAACGTGTTATTTATTACACAAGTAGTTTGACCATCGAACGGTTACATTGATGATTATAGTAACGGTCGCATTATTATGTGTTTGAGTTTCTTTTTATTAGTATATTTTCAACGAATAACGCCCATAACGAGTACGTACGAAATGTGACATGCAACTGTTACGTTTATGAGATGCATCTGCGATAAAAAGATAAAAATTCTAGCACAATGTTACGGTTTTCGCTATAGGAGTGATATAGGAGATTATTAACTTTCACCGTTGAATGCCAACAATCACCAATTTCAGACATTCACAGTAACCTGTATAAAAATAAAATGATATTAAATTCTATTCGGCGACATCTTCATTCGCATAGGCTCAATTTTACGACAGTTATTTCAAGAATAACATATTTTACCCCATTTTCTCCCCCTAAGGGTTGACTGTTGAGTGTCAAAAAATTCGTTCTTACGAATTCCATTCCTTCGACAGGGATGTACTTTTGAATGACTTGTTTCTAGGATCAGCATTTGGACTGCTTCAATCAGATAGTTCAGATAAGTCTGTTATTTGCGATTTGGATATTTTGCTATTAGGTAACGTCATTTTACTATTTAGCGATGTGTTGACTTATTGGTAATTTTACGATCTAGTCAATATGATACCAACTCAAAATCTTAAGATGTGTTTGTTGTAAATAATTTATGCCTAAAATACACAAAGATATGAGGCGTCGCCGCGTCGCGGATATCGATCGTGCTACCTCTCACGGGAGAAGTAACTCGTAATAACTTACTACGTCATTCGCTATTACCTGCCACGTCACACGTGATGACATGGATGTTACTTACGTACGCACCCATCGCTTAATAAGTTATTACGTCATCGCTGTAATATATGCCGATACTTTATCATCAGCGTGTGTTGCGCTTCTGGATCTGCCTACGTAAAGCTTGACGCCTATTCGCTACAAAAGATTTTTGACCTATTTGTATACAATGGTTATTTTGCAATAGAAATTTAGATATTCTCAAAATATGTAAAATTTCAAATTTCCAGATATGGGTATTATTATTAATATACTCTAACTAAAATCTACAATTGAGTTTTATTTACTTTTATTTTGTCTATATATACTTTATTCTACACACACATATATGTATATATAGTACATAAAAATGGATTAGAAACGTGATGTACAATAGGTGAGCTTATCTCGGGAGATTTCTTCCAGCAAACCCGGCAACTGTGTGTGTGTGTGTGTGTGTGTGTGTGCGTGTTTGTGTGTGAGTGTGTGGGTGTGTGTCTCTTTCTCTGTTATAATTTTATGTGTTTATGTTTACTTATTTATCTTATTCGGGATTTATTCAGTAGTCTGTTGAATTTTATTGAATTTAGAAAAAAACATCATCTATATATCAGCTCAAATTTTATATTTCTTGTGTTTCTCCCTTTGCCTAAAAGTTAAGTAGTAGAGAATGTCATATGATATTAAGTCCGCCTTTAGTACAACATTTCTGTGCAATAAAATACGTACGAATAAATATATAAAATCCCAAGGACTTTCCCCTTTCACTCACAATAGGTTTTTTCCGATAGAATTTCATCGACCTAGATTCCAACATCAGTGCGAACAATACGCACCGGGTTGCCTACTACTAGGCATTCAGGGGCAGGAGTTAAGCCCTGCACTGGCAGTTCCTTTGAGTTCCATGTTTACTCACTACATAAAGCATGCAGTAGAGAAAGTGAACGCATATTCACTAAACACGCAATACTTGGGTATACTTCTTCTCTAAATATCTTCCTTGAATGTACATGACAGCGTCTGCTAAAGTAT
This sequence comes from Sesia bembeciformis, assembly GCA_943735995.1. Taxonomy (NCBI): domain Eukaryota; kingdom Metazoa; phylum Arthropoda; class Insecta; order Lepidoptera; family Sesiidae; genus Sesia; species Sesia bembeciformis. The sequence goes on from OX031041.1 coordinate 547,968, forward strand.
CATAATCAACTTCAATAATACACGTTTGTTGGGATTGCGGACTCAGACTAGTTGGAAATGAGTACCATGTGACAATTGGTCCTAAATTTATCTTTACTCTCAGGTTTTGTATTTGCGGTTAGATTAGTGTGTTTGCAGTATTATTAGTCATTGCGTTCGCGCGTTTCCTATCGACATTTGTTACGAACTCATATGAACAAGGAAGTGTTATCACCCTGTCTTTGTCCCTAGTCATTCGCTGGGTGTTAAAGAAACCGTTCGTAAATTTCTCTCTGAGATAACTGTCGTAATATTTCGTAATTGTCATCTCATCGAGTGTGGTACTACCTAATGATATAAAAAAAGTTTCTCACCCCATTATACTTCCTACTTTTCATCGCATTCCGCCGCAAGTACGAATAGAAAGTATGTATGTTAGTTAATTTGGACTAATGTCTGCACGTATCGCTCCACATAAAGAAAAATGTTTTTTTCCTTAAAAAAGTGATTTAACGCTCTTACACTGTTCCGTGGAACCAGTTCATTTGTGTTTGAGATACATATTTACTATAGTATTCGTACTATTAATTCTATGTGTTGTTATGCACTGCCCTAGTTCCGGGTCGTGCACAGGTTAATTCCCTTGTCACGTGGAGCAACACGGGAACACGATGCTTTTAAAACTATGAAAAGTTTCACTCGAGTATATTTCCGTAATGAAGTATGAAGTAGTGCTCTCCACTGCTTCTGCTCTTCTCACCCAGCCACTACCGGCGACTTTCTTAAAGTCATCAGTCCATCTGACGAGGACTATGCTTACGCTACGTACCGGGGCACGTGGCACTAGACTCCATTCGAGGACTAGTTGTACTTTATGTGAGGCAAACAGACGAGGTGACGGCAAGTGGAGTAATGTCTTAAGTGATTGCCAAGGAAATTTAAACCAAGTGTTGGTAGACCAGCGGCTGTGGGCGATGGCGTTAAGAGCTGCGCGAAGGATATGGTTGAGAACAGCGCAGGACCGAGGAAAGTGTCACAAACGAAAGGAGGCTCATATTCAGTCGTGGGAGGAAACAGGCTGTAGATGATGATGAAGCAAACCATTGGTTATAAAATCTAGTGCGAAAACTTAACAATGGCATGAAGCATCTGCACCCTCGCGTCTTTCATAATACAGTAGTTGACTGTTCCCGAAATTGACATGCTCTGACAACTGGAGATGAAAACAATTAAAAGCAATTTTTCCATTTTTTCAAAAATTAACAAGAGTTAAGACATTTGCCGTGGCGATTGGCGGGAAGCTTTTGTTATTTCTGTCACTCATGCGTGGTTGTAATGACACTATTTAACTAGTCACTAGTTATTGTTCTCTATTGTCGTCCTTTATAATTTAACAGTTTGGAGCCTTTTAATTCATTAATTTTTCGAGACATTTTGATTACAAATATGAATTTCTAGTAATGTAACTCGTTGCTCTATATATTTTTTCAATATAGCAACGTAAATGTTCGTAATCTAGATTGTTCCATGTGCAGTTTTTTAGCAGTTTGTACTGGTGGTTTTGGAAACTCAGTTCCAGCTTATCCAAGCTAGCCAAGAATTAATATATCTCTAGTCCAGTCTTTAGCATTCTTGTCTTTTTGGTCATAAAACATAATTGGATATTAAAAGTTGGTATAAATGTCAACCGTTGTTAAGTCTCAATACAACTTTGAAGGTATTTCATTTCCTTCTTGCGTCCATTCCGTTTCCGTCGGGGGTGGGCAATATCGTCGGCTAATTAATTACACCGTGGTGATTTAATTATAGATAATTTCACTCAAAGGGGAATTTTCACTTCTTTATCGAATATTCAAATTGCAAAGTAATTATAACCATTTTCGTTGTTATTAAAATTTAACATTTATAAGTGATCAAAAGTGAGTAATGAATACTTACATATTAACTGCCACTTGACAGTGAAGGGAACGACCCGCCAGCCTTCAAGTTACTCCTTACCACTGAATCCAGAAGCATTTCACCGTTTCTATAATTTTATAACATCTGTTCGGTGTGATGCATCAAATCCACTGTATTTATTTGATTGAGGTTAAAGATTTTTTTTGTGTTTGTTGTAATGACACGGCTTATTTGTATAGCTCCTGTATTTTGATGGTTTTAAAAGCTTACAATTGACACAGGACATGGCTTCCCGGTACGCGGTCCCCATTCAAAGACGCGTCTGCTCCCGAAATACTTGGTTGCATTGCGGTGCAGTTAATTAGGGAAACCAGGTGACTCGGTTGAATCTTTAGTACGTAGGTAGGCAAATTGGAAAATAAATGACCCGTTTACCCATTGTAATTATGACTCTTTAGTTTTTGGCCCCGAGTTACTTAATTACTCAAACTCAGTAATTAAATAATAATTAATATTAATGTGGAAAATTGCTCGCAAAGCTATAATTGAATAAGTTTTGATATACTGCCTGTTGCACGGAGCTCCATTGGCATTTATAGTTCATTATTTATATGTAGTCATTTACAAACTAAATTGTTGTAATACAACGAGCATTGTGGTCAGTGAAAGAAAGAAGAAAAGATAATAATACTTTATTGACATGAAATGAAATGAAAAGACAATTGAAAACAAAAAATTAATTAAATGTCGTCCCAATTGGCACCAATACAGCATATATGTCGAAGCGTGACCTGTGACGCTGATTTTCCGTTTGGTGCCGCATCGGTGACCACGGACTGCTCACACCAAAGGCCGTGGCTTTTATACACAAAACCTTGCCTAAGCTTGTAAGGAAAGGTAACAGATAAATCTATAATATATAAAAATATATGAATGTGAAAAAGAAAATTAAAATATAACAATTAATAAAGATAAGATAAAATTAAACAGAAACATAATTTAAACTGTAATTTACTTATGTACTGTAATTTACGCCATTAAGGAATTGAACCAGGTGAACCTTTAAACTAAATTACTTTTTTCTTAATAGTTTATTTTTTTTTAATATTCTCGATTGTTTTGCTACTTGTGCAGAGTATTTATTTAGATATAAAACTCATTTCTTTTTGTCAATACGTATGTCAATTTTGTAATACGTTAACTTTCGTTTTAGGTGAGATACCTACCCCTTATTTTGGATCTCTACAAGAAAGAAAAGTTCAGACATGGCAAATGTGAAGGCTGAGGTGGTTCGGGTGGTTTCTTATTATATTTTGTATACTTGGTTAGACTAAAATATTTGATTTTATTGTTTATTAACTGTAATATACTTGTTCACAATATTTTTGTTGAAAAATATAAAACATAATTTAACTATTGCATTTTATTTATATTTCAAAATTTTCCACTTATACGGATCATAACAATAAACTCGTGATATTTTTAAATAATAGATTTTGTCAATCCCGTGAATCCCGGGTTTTTTATTTGTGTTTTCTACAATAAGGCATACCCATACTATGACAGCATGTCGCAAGTACCAAAAATCGATCTACCTACACTGACTGATCCATAATACAAATGCATATCTGGTACCCTGACATCCCTCTATGTGAATGCATACATACTAAGCGCACTGCTATTCGCACGCTCCGGTGGGCAACAGTTATGCGTTTGACATGCCGTCAGTACGTCCGTGATTTTGAAACACTGCGGATCCTGTGTGCAAATGGCAAGGAGACTAGTTAGATCAAATAGAAAGCAGCTGTTTACAGATTTGTTTGGACAAATAACGAAAGTGATGGTTTGCAATAAGAAAACCATGTAATATTTTAGAATTCAGTAGTTATTTGTCACGTGAAAATAGATATGTTTTGTCATGCACCATCTAAATGTAATTAAAATATTTATTTCCCCTCTACACAAAGGTTGTCTGGCAGAGATCGCTTTTTGGCGATAAGGCCGCTGTTTACTACCTACCATGTTTACCATGTTTACAAAGCTGCCTGGAAGAGATCGCCTTATCGATCTCTCTGTATTTGTGCACATGTAATAATTATTTGTATGCAATAAAGAATATTTATTATTATTATTAATAATAATGTCTGTCACTATTTTGTTTTGGTGTGCAATAAAGAGTTTCATCTATCTATCTGTACCAATATATCTGTGTTTTGTTTGCCTTTTCCAAGGTTAACTATTGGTTACCACTCTTCGTCAAACAATACCAATTAACAAATTATTTACTAGAGATTCCCGAGGAAATGGTTTATGTCGACATGTCATTTAGGAAGAAACCAAGGAACAATGGAGGAATCGTTTTTGTCCCTTAAATGACATTCGTACCACGGACCTGAAGGTAGCGGGCATATAATGCCGAGGTCATGACGTGGGGATCTTCAAGCTGTGAACACTATTCTGCGGGGTTGATACCTGCTTCTTCTTTTGTTACAGATGTATTTTTTGTTATCTCTAAATCAAACATTTAAAAAACGATTGGCGCAACAGAATTGGCAAACAAAAAATGTTTATACAAAAGATAGTAAAGTTTTACGTACCCTATTTTTGGGAAAACTAACGAACACAAACTACGATTACTTATTTATAGACCCAAACTATGTTTGTACAAAAGGTTAGTGTTCTAATCTCCTTAGTGTTTCTAATCTCCGTTTAAGTTATGATTAAATTTAATTAAAGCTACAAAAATTTAATTAAAGTAAGGGGTATTATTTCGGTTGGTTTCGTCAATATCCAATTTTCCGGAGGCGCATTAATTGCGTAGTTTTTATGCTTCTCTGGTAGATATCGGGCGAATACGGACTTGGATCCAATTTAAGTTTGTACGACTTTCGCCGACTTGAGCCTCCATTCGCTTTAGGGATTTGGTACAAGAGAAAAGGCGGAGCGATTTTATTAACGTTTTGAAGAAGAATGGAAGACCAAATGGATCACATTACAATATTTATGTAAATGTTTATTAAATTTTAAATAATTAACTTAAAAGTCATCATAGTGTATGGTGGTGAGCACTGGTAGATAAATATCGATTGAGTGAAATTTAGTGAATTTGCATTTATTTCTTTAAACATAACCAGGTTTATCAATATGTAAGAAGTATTTCTATTATTTTTACTTATTTTTTTTAGGAAAAGTTGGCAGTCGAGCATATAGAGTCCGCCTGATGGTAAGTGGATACTGTCGTCCATAGACATCCGCGATACATGCTAACATCAGTCCAGAATGACAAACGTTGGCACGTTCCCGGTTGCGCTGCCCATCTTTGCAGATTAAGGAATGGATTGGAAGAAAGCGTTGGGAAAATGGGGAGGGATAGGATGGAATGGGAATGGCCTCTGGCATATCTCACTCACAACCGAAACACGTACGTACATTGGGGAAATACAATAAAGTAGGAAATGCAGTACATTTCAAGGTAGTCTTCTGTGAGAGAGGGTTAACGTAGCCAAGTCGAATGCGCCCAACGGCTGTGGGAATGCGGCATGCCCCCTACAAAACTAAATCTTTTTTGATCATATTAGTTCGAGTTTTGTTTATTTGGTTTATTTTTATATTTATACTTAGACTTATAACATTGGGAATCTTCCGGCTCTTTTACACAAGGATAGTTTCTCGAATGCGTGCAAGAGAGAAAATCAGTCAAAAATTTTCTTGCCTAGTATAAACCACTGTTATCATCACGTGGTCACTGTTATCATCGAGTTTTTATCATCAATTTTGCAGGCGAGAATCGTATCAAGTTTGATCGCATATGAGAATCGTATATAATATTCTTGCCCGAACCGTACGAGAAACTCGCCTGGTAAATGAGCCCTTAATGTGGTAATAACATACGAGTATAATTGTTTTATTGCTGTTTCTTACAACACGTGCCACGGACAGACATCGGTGACTCCGATCCTTTACAACAAGCGCGCGCAGCTCCAGGTCGTTAGGAAAGAGTCGATGATCCATTGTTAAAAAATTTAATCGAATTTGGAAGATTCCAATTTATATTTTACAGAGGTTTAGATCAGAGCTTTGGATTTTGTATAGGTTGATGGTGGACCCGATTGCGTATCGCAATCTGGTAAAAATAAAACGATTGACACCCAATAATGTTTACAAACGATCAAAATATTACTGGTGCCTCGGGGTAACTTTAATACATAATTCTAACTAATAAAGTTTATTTGTTACCGCAACGATCTGCAACTGAAACGAACCACTACCAGATTTGTCACATGTATACTTCGTGGAATGGATTTGAAAAACATTACTACAAATACACACGAACTGTTTTGTGATAGCAGACACTAGTTTACCTACACTTTGTTGCAGTCCCCACTTCTTGGACGAGTCAGTAATTTTAAAACATGTAACACATAAGTCAATTTTTTCATGTAATTTGCGAATGAAGCCATGGGCTACAGCTAGTAAATAACAATGTTAACATATTTATAAAAACATTTTATTTTTTTAGTTATTTGAATAAATTTCCTCTCATTATGTACCTTTGAAAGGAAAATGTGATGAATAAATATGAGTTTCCAGATTTTTATATTTACTTTCAACATACAATATTTAAGGTAGAATTTTGTTATAAACGCTATAGAGTTACGGAATTTTTTCCTCCGTCTAAAATCCTTTGGTTTAAAACTTCAGATACAAAGAAATAAACCAAACTACAGTGCAGGACAAACTGACCGACTTTAATCAGAATGGATCCAACCCCCAAACATACTTTTTTCATAAAGAATTTTGGGGCAAAAAATAAAATATACTGCATATTATTTCAATCAAAACGCTTTTAAAACTTAAATTAAGACCTAGGAATTCGTATATGGTGCTTAATCACATTTTTTTCATTTTATATTTTGCAAAATGCTCCAGATTCTTAAAATTACATGAATGTGGTTTGGATCCTCATCCATATTATGTTGTTGTTGTTGTTGTTGCACGTTATTGTAATTATAATGAATTGTTACAATAAATGACAGTACAATAATACTATAAGTACAAAGACTGACTTATTCCTAGAAGAAATCTCTTCCAGTCAATTACATATTATCTTATGCAAATAATACTATCGGCAGACTTTGTCTGGAGAGAATTATGCTCCGAGCTTCTTTACGGAATAAAATCCGACACGAAGAAACTTAATAAAAAACTAAAACGCCGACATAGCTGATGTAATGAACAAGCTGAAGTGGCAATGGTTATCGGGTCTCTGCCGCGGGACCGATAACCGATGGGACAGCGACAAGTCAAATTGAGACCACGTATTGAGAAGCGCGGTGATAGCCTAGGGCATCTATACACGACACACATTCGTATGTTCGTGAGTCAAATCCTCGGCCCATACCACTGAGTTTATACTTAAGTAGGGATTTTAAAAAAATGTAACTAGCTCAATGGTGAGAGGAAAACATCGTGATGAAACCCGCATGCTCCAGAAATAAAAAAAAATACAAAGTATGTGTATCCACCAATTCGCACTAGGCCCGCGCGGTGGATTATGGCCGGCCTGTGCCATAATCCCTATTTGGCCTGTGCCCTGCAGTGGGACATTGAACGCTGATACAGATTGTAAAGCGCAGTGTGGGCCCTTTCCAGCCAGGTGGACCGACGACTTTAAGAAACGAGCCTTGGGAGAACACTGGTGAGACATATGCTGATGGTACGGTATGTTAAAGTTCACATTCTGTCTCTCTTAGCAACGAAAAATATTTTATTCTCATTTTAAAGAAATCAGATGCACATAGTCTGGATATGAGTATAAGTAGTGTCGCGAATATGAGCGCAGAGCGCTCGAGCGCTGAGTGAGCGCTAATAAAACTTAAATGCTATAAACGCTCGTGACCACTTTATTCCAAGTTTTTAACGTTTGATGATGTTAAAACTTTGAAGTTAAAATATCGAGTCAATAACTGTTAAGGTTCTTGAGTTTCACTAACGTATTCATTTTTACAACCCTAAGTACGAGTTTAACGCTCTAACATCCGCAGAATTCGATAACCGAAAGGATAGCCGTGTCTATTAATGGAAATCGCGTACCGGGAAACGCATCGTGGAAGCCCTTTGACCAATTGGCCTGAAGCCACATTGATTTGATGCCGGTAGTCGGTGAATGAGAACAGTGGAAGACAAGTGTGGTGTGGGTATGCCTTGAGAGAGGCCTATGTCCAACATTGGAGAGACATGTTGATGGTATGGTATGCTTTACATGTATGTTTACTTAACTTACTATACTAATAAAAGATTAGAATGGTTCTATTCCGAACTTGCGGATGGTGAGCCCGAACATGTGTGTTCAATATCTGCACTATAAGAATTTATTGAGGCGTCAGCTAATCGTGTTCAGAGTTCATGTTCAGCGTTGGGAGGAGCTTGCCACTAACAGAATCTGGTTGGCCTGTAGTCAAGGAAGGTGTGAAAGGATTCGAAGTTGGTAGATTTCAAGCCCTTCAAGCGTCATAATGGCATATTTTAGTATTTCTTATGATTTATGTATGTACAGCAAACTTATCACCATACTATACCATACATCATCGGTCTGTCTCTCCACTGCTGGATATAAATAGATGTCTCACAAGGCTCGCCACCACACAACATCTTCGGCACTTGTCATCCAACCACCATCGGCTAACTCTTTGAAGTCGTCGGCCCATCGACTAAATCACACCATAACTAAATAATCTCAAGTTTTATTGAGAGCAAATACTTTATATAAAGCGTTCAAACTTTTATCAACGTAATAAATTGCAAATAAAGATAAATTGTTTCCTTTATATGAACGTATTTTGCAAACGTAAACCCTTAAAACAATCATTTTTCGCCGTATCGTCCAAACATATCGAATAACCTCTTAAAAGCTATCGGCACGGTAATGATAATTGAAAGGGGAAGGCTTGATAAATAAATTATCGACGCAATTAAACTGTCTGTAAGGTGAGGCGAGTGAGGAGCTAAGTGGATTAAGGGCCCTCTCCTACAATATAAATAAGTAACGGTACGAAATCTCTAAATGTGCGTCTTGTATTCACACGCACCACGGAATTCTTTAGAAACTTATGATAATCTTGTGTGACAGTCCATCCCACAGACTATACGTATGCTAAAAATTGATAGCGATTTGTTGCAAAGTTATTAGGTGACCAACAAACTTTCCCATTCATAACAGGAAGGATTTATTAGGTTACGCCGAAATCTATGGCCACGTGACTTCCGTCACGTGGCCACCACATCTCTTCCCGTGGGTGTCGTAAGGCGACCACGGGATAACAAAGAAAATTAATAATGGTCGAGTTGACACACGAAGACGATGACGTCGTATTTTCAGAGAAAGACATGTTCCATTTTCTCAAGTTATTGCTTCTGAAATTACAACATATTACAGGACACGATATTACAGCTGATATTTTTTAGCGTATTACAGTAATCATAAATAGCCTCCTTACCATGCTCGTGTATTTATGTAAAACTAAATTTTATTATCAATTTATTCTTCACTGTTCATTTTATTTTATCTCGCCATTGCATGGTTTCTTGGCTTTAGCCAGGTCTAATCGCATATTAAAGAAAAAATATATTAAACAATTAACAATCACACATTCGCAAGACAAATGTTTGTGTTTGAGCACTTTTTGTTTCTCTTTGTGTGTGTCTGAATCACAGCGAATTTTCAGTGTGTAATTTGACTTTGGATTGGTAGTGTTTCTTTATAAAAGAATAACAAATAATTAACACAGTTTTTGAATTGTTAATAATCTTTTATTAAAGTTAAAGTATGGATTACCTTAGACCGGATAAACCCAACCTCACCTAATCCAAACGCCCACTTTTATGGCTTGAAATTTGAAAACTTTGAGCAAAGAGCCGTCTTTACTGACACACTTCTATAATGAACTCCGGTAATGCGGCGTGGCGGGAAAAACTTGGGTTTTTAGCTGAAAGACGGCTGAAAGACTTTTCTCATTTAACCTACAATGTCGGCCAAACGTCACGACCCGCTCGAAATTTTAGCGCGAGAGGTGTTGCAACAACATTTAGCACAGTACTGATTATTCCACAGTACCAAAGATAGAAATATTTTTGTATACACGTTTGAAAGGTTTAACAGAAACAATTCTATCTTTGGTACTTGACAAAGACATTTGTTTTATACAGTTCGTAGAGGGTCAGTATTTTTTTTTCGGAATGGCTAAGTTCTTGTAGCCCTAATGGCCTTTCAAGAGTTACCGGACATGTATAGTTTAAGGCGAGCGCAGAAGGCACTCAGCCAGGAGCAAGAAGTGTGTGCAGCAACGAGTCTAAGGGCTCCCCCGCCGGTAGACCCGCGGAAGGAACGGACCTCGGCTTAGGGCGTTGCTTTGGGAGGGTACCGCGGGATCGCGAGTCGGTGAGATGCGCCCAGGCACGTGCCGATACCTGTTAAAAGGGTTGGCTGAAGGCCGGTGTATGTTCACGGTGTAGCGAGGGTGATGTCCTCGTCTCCGCCGGCGGGGACGGTGTATATGTGTAGTCTGTGAGTATAGTGTAAGAACCGCATTGGCAGTAATAAATAGGTCGTCGTGGACGTCTAATACGTGCCGAGGACGACGATGGCAACGGGAAGGGTCATTCCTATCGAGGACATAGGTTAGGCTGTCAACTACTATGGGTAAGGATGGTGAGGGACTCTGTTGTAGTAGCGTCGGGCGGAGTCTTTCACGTATTTGACGATGGAGGGAAGAGAGAGGGGAAGTTAGAGAGGCTAGGCTATAGATCAAAAGTAGGATGGCCGCGGGGCATGCTGTGCTGCGGAGAGAGGGGAAGCTTTCCATAAGCCTCTAACACGACGCAAGAACAGATGTCATAAACCTATGTGTTTATAAACATTTGATTATACATTACTCTTCTAAGTAAATACCAAATTTCATTCATTTAATTAACATTCATTTCATTCATCTCAAAGGAATTGTGACGACCGTATTCGTGGCACGACGCGTCATTCTTTTACAAAATAAATGGTAGAAGACCGGGGCGGGTCACATGATGGGAAGTGGTCACCGCCATCCATGGACACCTGCACCACCAAGGTTACGGTTGCGCTGCCCACCTTGCAGAATTCTGTTCACAGCTCTCTTGAAGATATCTGAGGTCAGATGCTTGTGAAAATAGTTATTAAGTTGTGATGGCGCAGCGATATTACTAGGGGATCCTCTTTTGATTCACATTCGTAACCATATATCCCAGCTCGTACCATTGATTACGAAGTTTGATTATAAAAGTAAAGATTCGAAAGCTTGTGTTTAGTAATGGAAAAGTCAGCGTCTTGTGAGAAAGTTACTGATAGACTTGTAATGTTATTATATTTATCATTGTCTATACTGTGGCATCCTGGTAACCTGCGACTAACTTCAGACGTTAATGTTATGTTGACTTTTGTTAATTAACAATTTTGTATTGAAATAAAGTGTTGTTTATAGCAATAGATTCCGTCGGCAAATAAAGTTGGTTTCAAAGTCAATTCTACGTCTAATTGCGAACGCCAAATCCGTTCGGAACTTGTTAACTCGGCAGTTATGAGTAGCCGATCAGGCTGTTTCGCACAAGTTGGATTTATAATGGAAATTAAAATGAAAAGTTAATTGTAATGGAAAGCTATTATTTTCGTAAAAAGAGGAATTGGGGGAAGTTAGTAGGTATATACCTATTTTTGAAGGATTCCTTTTGTCCCGATGGATTTTTATTTAAAGGGTTACCATTGATTCGATAAAGGGTAAAAAAGGTCATTAACGAAGACAGAAAATGGCTACACAATACAAATTAATCTCAAATTTTTCGACTTTGTGCTTTAAGGCCTTTGTTAGCGAGGAGAGCGGCCGGCGCGCCTCGGCGTGGCGAACGGTGAAATTAGTCTATTGGTATCTATGGAAGTGGCAAGCGTACACAGCGGCGGCGGTGCGGTGCTACTTCCATATTGTTAGGTTACTGTAAATTTACGGAGGTTACTGTAAATTACGGTAAAGCGATGGCGGATCAACGGCGATTTCATCGTGAAATGTGAACAAATATAAAACAATGCGTAATACCGGCCGCACTGATAGGTACATGATTCGTGCGAAAGAGCAAAATGTACGAGTACTTCGTGCGACGAGAGACTAACGCTGTGAAACGGCTTACCTACACTCTTACACTGTCGATAATACTTAACTTCAATGTTTGACGTTTTTTTTACATTTCTTCGTATTAAAATCGGAAAAAATTTAACACAGATTTTTTTATGGACGACAGCGGCAGTCTAGCATAAAGTCCGCCTGATGGTAAGTGGATACTGTCGCCCATAGACATCCGCGATACATGCCACTATTAGTCTTAAATGACCAACATTGGCACTCCCCCGGCTGCGCTGCCTACCTTTGGAGATATAGGAATGGATTTAGTGAAAGGGTTGGGAAAATGGGGAGGGAGAGGATGGGAATGGGCTCCGGCACATCTCACTCACTACCGAAACACTTACGTACATTAGGGAAATAAAAAAAGTGGGAAATGCAGTACATTTCAAAGTAGCCTTCTGTGAGAGAGGAGTAACGTGGCCAGTCGAACGCAGCTGTTGGATTGCAGCGTGCACTCTCCCCCTCAAAGATTGTCTGTCGTCTGCGTTAACTCGTAAGGGTCTTGTTAGGCCGAGGCCGCACTGATAAGGCGAATAAATGTGGATCCGCACCGCATTGCGTAATGACTGATCGCATTGGTTAGTCTTCTTGATTAGAATGACTTAGAAATTGATTATTTGATTAGAAATCAAATAATCAAGAAACGCGCAATTTATTGTGCGCGTGCAGAACCCATTTACAATATAAAATGAGTACAAAACGCGAAAGTCCAAAAATGTGTAATCTCTTTATTATGGATATTACATATTATTTATTCGGATTCCACGTACGTGATTATCGAAAAATCTTATTCCTTCTCTTTATTATAAGAAGCAACTCGTGCGATTGTTCTCACAAGTTTCAGTTTCGCGGGTTTGATTTCCGGGTAAGACAAAGTTCCACAGCGAGCAAACAATTGGTGAAATTCCTCAAGTTGTTAGTACGGAAGTTTCTTTTACAGATAAGATAGCTCTTGTTTGACTATGTTTTCGTACAACACTATAATGAAACTTTCAGAAGAAATTGTAAATATCAGACTTGTAAAATATTTGAAAATAACATGTATGTATTCATCCACATACATACTCTTACACAAAGTCGCCTCACTAAACACATACAGTATAGTCTGGAAGATTCTGTCAAATTGAACATCATCCCTAAAGGCACTTTGCTGCGGCCAGTGCACTTTTACCCCTTCAGAGAGGAAATTACGAAAGTGAAAACAAAATAATAATCATCATGTTTATTTGCTATAATGTTAGTATGACAGTGGATGGTAATAATAATATATAAGTATAAGTATATTATTTGTAAACGTGATAAATAGTCAAATCTTTAAAAAAAAATTGTTTTATCTGGAACACGAGATGTTTGATCATCTTTTTTACATAGTATAAAACAAAGTCGCTTCCCGCCGTCTGTCCCTCTGCATGTACGCTTAGATCTTTTAAACTACGCCACGGATTTTAATGCGGTTTTCATCAATAGATAGAGTGATTCAAGAGGAAGGTTTATACGTATAGTTTAATATTGTTTTAACGAAACCAGAAGCGAAGCGAGGGCGGTTCGCTAGTTCTGTATAAACTGAATTTTGAAACTCTTAACAAAATTCAATAAATCTTCGTCGTTCGTCATCATTACTAGCCTTTTTATCGTCCAATGCTGGGAATGGGCCACCTCGTGCACATTATCTTAAAACGCCACAAGCGGGTTGGCGAGTCCACTCTGTTAGAGGTGGTGTAGTTCCTCGGGGCTTGTGGTAGCGGCTTTATTATCCCTTAGTCTCCTTTTATGAAACAACACATCCATGAATAAGTCGACACAGAAATTCTTCGACACCAAGGTCCTTTGACGCAACTAACGTCATTTATATAATATACGAAGATATCTAGTCTTTTGTAGATGATTATTTAAATTTTCGTTTTCATTGCAACGTTTTTGATAATTTATCATCGTCGCACATTGAACACTCGTGAGCTCGTGGACGACTGCCGTCGGGTTAATTAATAATGATCCAATAAAAATGATTGGGCCGTTCCGATATTCAAAGTTATTATAAGTTATTATAAAAATTGGTAGTAGTACAGAGAATGATCATAAATATGATCATTCTCTGTACTACTACCAATTTTTTGTTCCATTGGGGTGTATGTATCATCTATATATTTATGCGTATATGTATGTATGTAAAGAAAATCTATTTCTTCGATTTTAATTTGCCGCACATTCCGGGCGCCATCGATATACAAGGTTATCGATCTTGTATATCGATGTAGGGTAATCTATGGTTTATAATCTATGATGGTCTGTAATGTATGGGGAGATGACGATGGCGTTGTTGATTTGGATAGTTTAATATTGTGAATTTGTCTGTTGTCTGAAACGAAAGGGATTGACATTTGAAGAATAGACTTTATTGTCGTTTCTTTTGTTACAGGTAGGATTTTTACTATATAATACTGTGCTAAACTCACCATTATGGTAAATAATTATATGTGAAAGAAACAATGAACGGCTCTTTTGTTACAGAAAAACTCAATATTGTATATTTTATAGTGTCAATTCCCTGAAATACTATTATATGTATATATGTATTTTTGAATTTATCAATATGTAGGTATGTTTATTTGTATACGTATGTATTGTTATGTTACATTCTTTGTGCTTTCTCTTCTCTAATTCAAAACTGCACCTGCGATCCTGTTTTTCGTATAATCTGGTGGTTGATTGGTAGAGAATGCCTTATGCCAATAAGTCCGCCTTTTTTACATGTCATTGTGCAATAAGTCCGCCTCTTGTACATGTCATTGTGCAATGAATTTTAAATAAGTAAATTATTGAAATTGTCGTTGTCAATCGTATATTGTTGATAATTTATTATCGTCGGACTATTACATTATGGCTTTCATCTCACGCACAGCTCTTGAGCTCGAGGACGACCGCCGTTGGGTTGTTAGTAATAAACAATGATCCAATAAAAATGATTGGGCGGTTCCGCGCAGTTTATTACGGCGCCGTCTCTTTGTTTGTTTGCGAGCCGTCCAGCGAGGGCCTTTTAAACTGTTATTGTGATTGGAAAAGTTTAACGGCTGCTTTAGCGATCGCGGGCCGGCTATAAAATGTGGTTGATACCTGTTTTCAGCTAATATTTAATGAACGGACGTACCTAAAGAAATAATTTTGGATTATAGTCCGTCCGTATGCGTTGTGAAAAATGTTCTTATACAGGAATAGTAACTTTCGCGTCAATGTATTTAAAAGTATATTGTGAATTATATGAAGTCTCTTTTACGTGTCCGGACGGACACTTACCATTACAAGCAAACCAAATGCGCGCACGTGACTTGCAAGAGCTATATATACGGATCTAAGATGATATTTAACTCCTTCTGATATAAATAAACACCACATTCAGTGGTCCACTTTAAGGCATCATCGGCGAACACAAAACAACATTGTCTTATACATTACATTTGTCTTCAAACAAATTAGTATCCTACTGGGAATCGTGCCCGGGACACAGCTCAATTAAAATGAACTCAAATTAAAAAGTTTTATATTATTATATTTATTTGTATTTACTTTATTTCGGAAACACACATTGGTGGTTATTATAACAGAAAGTACGTACAGGCAATACGACCTACATGTTCCAATTCATTAAAATTAAAGATCATAGGGAAAGTTTCAATTCAAATTCGGTAATTTATTATGTAACACTATGATTTTTTTTTCTTTATGTAAAAAAGGCGGTAGACGTCTCCACACACGAACACGACTACATCATCGGCCTGCTACTAGTCTTCATCTAATACATGAAACACTAACAGGGAACGTCCATTAATATTGTATTGCTCGAAGGCTCCAAGTTACCTCGTAAACCAGTTCTGAGCAAATATTTACTACCTGCTGTTGCTCTGTTCAGATCATCCCGGCTCGTACAGCCTCAGATTAAATCGTATCTTTTACTGGTTATTAATTGAAAACGTGCTTCTTTTCTATTACTTTCGTTAGCAATCGATGGTGCTTCTTTGATTGTCTATTTTGATTTAGTTATACATATTTTTTGATGGATTAAATGGCATCGTATGAGCGGTGATAGCCTGGGGGTCTCTATATTTGATTCGCATTCATGTGATAGAGAGATCAAATCCTCGGCCCGTAACACTGAGTTTCAGTAACACTTAAGTACGAATTTTCAACTTTTCAAAAAATAACTTTTTTTTTTGTTTTTTGACGGAAATGCTTAAGGTTTTTAAAATACTAAACGAAATGGGTTTCTTTAAACAGCTGCAAATATAGCCCGTATGATTTTGTAGGTGTTTATGAATTCAAGTAAGCTGTGAATAGGATTTTGCAAGGTTGGTGGCGCACCCGCATGCCCCTGGTGTTGCAGGTGTCCATGGGCGGCGGTAACAATTACCATCACGTGGGACCGCTGGCACGTCCGTCCATTTCACTATAAAAAAAAATAAAAAATCTCTTACCGCCACGTTGAGCACATGTCTATGCGTTCTCCTGTAGACATCCATCCACCCTTACAGTCGATCTAAACCAACCTAATCCATAGCCTATGGCACCCCACTGCTGCTTTTTCAAGACGCACTACCTGGATAAACAGATATAAAACGAGCATCCGAAAATACTGAATGGGCAGCAAATCCATGGCAACAAATTTAAGAGTGGGTTAGGTTTAGATCCTTTGGTTACAATAAAAACATAGATCGACTCCGTGTCTTGGTGATGACATTCTTAGTAATTTAAAATTATTTACTTCACTTATTATTTTCAAAAATATGTAGTTTGTTTTGTTGATCATGATTTGCTCCTCGTTTTATTACAAGCCCTGGTTAAATCCGTCCAGGCGATATTTTCAATAATTCAATTCGTGCTGTAGAAACAAGGTCTATACACTTGACCCAATACAATTTTTATAAGTTAACCTACATGTGTACGGTCCAGCTTGGTCGTAAGTCCGGATTACGATGGGCCGTCTTGTAAGCGCAGGTATCGGCAATCACTAGACGAACGTGGGCCGAATCTAAATATGTAGGGACGGTTCTGTAAGGTGAAGTTCACGTTAGATTGCATACATTGAAATACGTGATGTGTTTTGTATTGAAGTCAGAGAAATTGTACTCTTATTGGTATTTCTATAAGGATAAAAACGACGCAGTTATTTTAACGAAATATTGTGGATTTTTATTATACAGATTACAGGTACACAATGCGCAACTTCATGCTCAATGGAGTATGTGTAGTTGGCTCAGTTACCCCGGAACTTATAATTGAATAAACAGCACCCTAAACGGTGACTCGGCACATAAATGTTACCAATTCTTAATGGTCCTTGATACGCTCTGCAATGGCGACCAACAATCCACATTAGAGCAGGTCTAAATATATGTCACAAAATCGATAACCGATGGGGGATACGAGTCCTCGACTGGAGACCATTTACCGGGAAACGTAGCGTAGAACGCGCTAGTGGCCGCCGGTAGTGGTTGGACGTAAAAAGCAAGACCGTGTGTGGTAGCGATCCTTAGGAGATGCTTATATCCAGCACCGGAGAGACACAGGCTGATGGTGTGGTATAATCCCCCTTTCAAAAAGAAATCACGATCATAAAACAGCACGTTGATTAAGCGTGTTGGCCAGTCCATACTCGCCAACGCGCTTAGCCAGCGTGCAACCTCTAAAAGAGTGACCTTTTAGATGTAGTGTACTTCCTCAGGGCTTGTGGTAGCCGCTTTGTTATCCCTTAGCAGCCTTTCACGACACCCACAGGAAGATACTGTTTGGTCGTCTTTCGCTTTTCCATACAAAATAGTTACAAAAGAAAATTTATTTGGTTAAAAGCGAATTCCCACAGAGAATTGTGTCGTCTCAACGGATGTCATGTCCAAAGGCCTGGCAGCGTCGTATTTTATTAAAGCGTGAACGAGCCTTTCATGAGCTTGAGTGGTATGAATTACCACCTATTTGAATATCCATTAGCGCGTTTTGTGGAAACTTGCAAATTCATTTTTCAGTTGCCAGGCGACTAATATTAAACGGAATTCTGAACCGTCTAGTGGACAAACACAATGGAGTGGGAGAGTGCACGCCAGAAACTCACTGCCACTGGGCGCACTCGACTGCCCAAGTTACTCCTTTCTCACCGAAGGCTACCGTAAAATGTACTGCATTTCCCACTTTATCATATTTCCGTATTATACCAAAGTATTTTTTGATATAATAGAGTGCAGACGAGCGGGCGGGCTACATGATGGTAAGTGGTCACCGTCGCCCATACATACCTGCAACACCAGGGTGGCTTGCGGGTACGCGCCGACCTTGTTGAATCCTGTTCACCGCTCTCTTGAAGAGCCCCATATCTCAGTATAGGCCGTAACGAAAGTATCTCAGCTGGCGGTTCATTCCACAACTTTCGGGTTCGCGGTATTAAGTGTGTTTTTGATCGCACTGTACGCAGCGACTGTCAAGGAAGTGCTGATGAACCGCACAACGATGACGAGCAGTGCGATGGTAAAAACCCCAAGTTGACATCAAATTGAACAGCTTTTCAGAACATTCCCCATTAGAAAGGCGATAGAAAACGCTGAGAGACGCAATATCTCTACGGATGCTGAGCGATTCTAAACGTCAACAATTCGGATAGCGCGTCGTTGGACAGAGTTAAAGGGGTCCAGCTTCGGTGCTCCGACCCAAAGGTGTGAGCAGTACTCCATATGGGCTCTAACTTGAGCTTTATAAAGCGACAAACGTTGCCCCGGAGAGAAGTATTCGCTTATTCAGTACACCGAGCTTTTTACTAGCAAGTTTTGTCTTTCTCTCCAGATGACTCCGAAACTCAACTCGAAATATCGACGCCAAGGATCCCTAAACTCTCAAAGATCTTGAGAAAAATGTTTTAAAATCGAGGTGCCACGCAAATGGAGCTTTCTTAGCGGTGAATGCACAGACTTGTGTATTGCTGGGGTTGAATTGGACAAAGTTAAGTTTACGTCGAGACTCAGTTTAACGAGTTCACGATTTCGGACACAATTACGGTAGTGATTGAGGTATGTCAGAGCTCATTCCCATCCAATTCTATCCCCTCCCTATTTTCCCAACCCTTTTTTCAAATCCATTTCTAAATCTCCAAAGTTTTGTCATCCGGGCTGATACCGATATCCATTTACCATTAGGTGGACTGTGTGCTCGTCTGACATTCTTTCTATAAAAAAAGTAGTAAATAAATAATAATATTGGTTACTAACTGTGGCACGTTCCCAAGTCCGGTCACGTGCCACATCGCTCAGATGTGTCCCCTCCCTTACGTAATGTAACTTTCAAAGATGGTTCACGTACCGAACGGTCATTTGGGATTGTTTAGTGTCTTCACCCTTTACTTTCCTAAATCCCCTTATTTTTGACGAGCATTATTCACTTACTTCGATGTTTATGACGCCCTATGAACTTTCTTGTTTACTCTTTTGGTGGGCTTAATAATTCAGCTAAGTAATTTATTACTTTTATAGAATTCTTTATAAGAAATCTTAGCGCAGAATTTAAAGTAACTTACCGTAGATTCTGTATTTATGAGTAAATTTTGTGAATAATGAATATAATTAAAAGGCTTATGCAGTACTTTACGAGAATCCATGTTGTTTATAGATACCGTATTGGCCTGGCCCAATCGAACGCTCGAACAAGTACAAACTCCTTTGCAGCCCGTTATCAACATATTCAATATTTGGCTAAGTATGTGGTGCCAACCGCAAATACTACATTGTGGAATCAAATCTGTACTTTCATTTATACTCCGATTTTTAATTCCGTGGAACTTTGACGTTTATTGGTGTTACCAGAGGATAAAAATGATTCAACAAGAAAGAAAAGAAGAAAATTTTCATGTTTTTAGTACACAATGTATAAAAGTAAACATGAACTGCGTGTGCAGATTTTTTATAGTTACTTTGTTCATATGACTGTTATTTATTATTATTTAGAATGTTTACAATTTCACAGTAAAAGGGATTACAAATAGGTACAGTTCCTCAGTATATTTGCATAATTAATAAACTATACAGCTGACGCGGCAGCACTTCATATCGAGAACAAGCCCTGTTCATAATAATTTTACGGTTCGAAACATTGACTAACGAACTATTTAGGGGTTGTAGTTGCGTCAACGTCGAGATTATAAGTCACGTGTACACACGAAGGTTTCAAGCTGAGGTATTAAGCCAAGTGCTCTTAGAACCTTAACAAGATTCCAAGAGACCCAACTCAGAAAAATGTAAAAATTAAGCGGATAAGGCTTGTCGTACACAAAAGTGGTGTAGATTACATCGCCGATTAAGCCCACCAATATTTATTCTCGTTGGTAACCATGGGAATATCAGACAACGATCCGGTCGATGGCTCACGACTCATTAGCTTTCCCAATAAAATAATTGAGAGTTTGGGTTGCGGGGCTGTTCAGAGCGAGGGGCGCAGGGGGTGGCCCGGGGTTTCAGTGATCGGCCGCCCGCCCTGGCGCCCGCACGCGTCCAACCGCGTCCCGCATCCGACCCCGCGTGGAGTCACCCTTGCGTCGCGCAATGCTCTAGTTACCAAGATAACATAACACGTGCAAACCGTGAAACATCAATGGTGATTACTGTGTTCCACATTTAAATCTCAATGTTAACGATACGGAGATACAAGATTACTCGATACGTCATTACGGTTATGATGTCCGTGTGTCTATTGTGTGATATCAAATAAAGTGTTAATGCACGTACCAGTCACTCCCTAACAGTTACATTTGGCGTCTCTTTTCAAAACTTTCGGGAGGCATTCCCAAACTTAATCTGTCATTCTGTCTTTCAATAGATACTGGAGACGCAGATCGGTATTCTGCGAGGAAATGCTTCTTTTCACATTTTATTCTCTGTTTGCCTTACGTGATATTGTGTTGACAGGGAAACTACGATGAGAGTTGTCAATATCAACAACAGTCAACGTTTGATACAATTTTTTATATAATAAAAAGATATGAACACAATCTGTACTCACTTCCGTATATAATGTACTAAAAACTTTGTTCTTGTTTGCCTCATAATAAAACAGAATTTCAGTATTTGTTGTAACCATAATAAGGATTATGTTTTACTATTTAAATCATAATTAATTCTCATTTGCTTTTGCTCACTACATCGTAAAAAGCGAAAAGAATTGCTTCATTTATTTATGAGTCCATAACTACTTTATTTACATGTTATAATAACAAATCATACAGATCAGTACCATCAGATACCGTTATACCATCTTGTCAATATTAAGCGTGATACGTCAATATCATTGCAGTGTTTCACCATTGCAATAAATGTTCTACAATATCCATGCAACTTTCTACGTTTCGTCGCTTTTGTAACCCCAACATCGTAACAGCGTCTACGACAAAATCTTCCATAGCTTTACTGTTTGTGCTACGCCAAATGCAATGTTGCTACGATTTGTACCTGTATCGTAGCAACAACTTCGTAGCAGCATATACCGTGAAACCGTTCGTAGTTTACTTGGTATGAATTTATCACTTCAGCCCCTGGCAAGAGGTACGATGGGGCTAGAGTTTTACCTTTGAGGGAAGTTTTCTTGATTCACTTTAAACATCTTTTGAAGTTGCCTCGTAACAAAATAACAATAATTTGTTGAACCGAAACCCTTTTAGTCAACGGATGTAGGCATTTAGGAGGTGCCTTTGGTCAACTTTTCCTGCGATTTTGTTCAAAGGCATTTGTAGACTGTTATGAGATAGTTTTAAAATATTATCTTAAGAAAGATAGGTTTTTTTCAACCAGCCTGTGTTTCTACATGTGTAGGTATATGAGTATAAAGCACTATAAAGATTTTATCAGGGGTAGTCATTCTTCCGAATTCACAGTCACTTCGATCCAATGGGATCATTTCTGTACCCTTAACCCTTTTAGTTTGGTATCTAAAGACGATATCGACATGTTTTAGGATATCCGAGAGTCGTAATAACCTATAGATGTTATAAATATTGTAGAAATACAATTTTACATAAACATGTATGTGGATACTAAAAATAAATAAAAAAAAAACCTTTTTTAATATTTCGATTTCAATCAGTTGTCAGTAGAGCCACTCAGTGCTCACATACTTTAAATCAAGGATGCGATATGGTAGAATACACCCGAAAATGAATACTTATGCAAAATGAAAATAGCGTCACTAAAAACTGCATCTTCTCCATTCATTGCATCGCGATGCTTTTGCACACATACACATTGAGGCTACAAGTATGTGTTTTGTTTTCATTACTTTGAAAGATTTGGAAAAATTCAGTTCGATTTGTTCAAAATACAGCGAGTCCTTCATTTGATCAAAATACAGCACCCGCCTTCATTTGCCAAATGTTGTTTTCAGAATCAATAAATGGCTTCAACCCGGATAATCTTAAAGGAACGGCGTTTTTCTAGGCATTCGCTTATGCAAATACTGTTGATGCAGTGAACAATGAATGCAGGGAATGGATTTAGGAATTTAAATATTTTTTTCTTTCTTTAATTGATTCACCGGTGAATATTAACAAGAGTACTACAAATTAACTTTTCTAGTGTACATTCTTTAACAGGCGATCACAAATGATTTGCTAGACAATGGTTTAAAATTATAGCGGAGACATACCTATATAGAATGTATGATGAAATTACGAAAATTAGAAACAAAATGTGTAAAATTTAAATAATACCGTATTTAAAGGAACTAGTTAGTTCTACTAGATAGCTTATATATAGATAGAATATTTATTGTACAACTAGCGACCCGCCCTCACTTCGCTTCGGTTTATTAAATTTAAAACAATCAGAATAACATATTTTCCTGCGGTAAAATCGAGCCTATATTTTAAGTTAGACCTCTAGCAATACAACGGTTATAACTGCATTCAATTCCATGCAGTAGTTTTTGCGTGATGCGTGTACAAACGTACAGACAGACATACAGACATAATTTCTAAAAACTGTTGTTTTGGCTTCTGTTGCTCTAATAATTAGTTTTTTTTTCAATATCTATAATGTACAGACATCGGCCTGTTACAATTTTATTATATGTATAGATATAGATATAAAACTCTAATGGAACGAAAATTTAAAATAGTGTTTACAGATCTAAACAGCCGTATTGTTTTTATCACTATTTTTTTTCATTTCTTTATGTATTTTAATATTTGCCCAAAAATGTTGTACAGATGTGGATTTTCATTTATATGCAGTAAAAAGAAACTCATTGTAATAGTTCTTTTTAGCAGACATTCCATTTGGTGGTAATTTGATATGGTTGTCCATGGACATCCACGATACATGTCGACAATGACAAACGTTGGCAACGCCATAGGTGTGCCACTTACCTTTTGCAGATAAGCGGCTTTGGAAAAAGATTCACCCGTATCCTCTGCGAAACCCCATGTCAAGCACGACAGTTATGTCATGTTGTTTCGCCACGAAATAACATAAGTATATGACGCATCTTTCCTGTGATCAAAAACCTTACTTTGGAATCTCAAGAAATTCCTATTGCATATTCGGTTATTGTTATTTCGGTTATTTGCTTGTACTGAAGTCCATGCACTTGTACAACCCCTTGTCATTTTTGGAGTCTGTAAATTTGTGTTTATGTAATAGTTTAATTAGAGTATCGTTGTGCACAAGAGGCGTACTTATCGTCTAGAGAAATTTTGCCAGCAACCAAAATTATATAATATATTTTGAGTTTGGTCATCATAGAAACAATGTTCTATATATTTTGAAGCGTTATATGTCTAGTGTTCATAGAAACATATAATTCTCATTCTGTTTCTACCGTTGTGTATAATTTTCAAAGTATTCTATTGCTAGTGGTCATAGTAACAGAACGTTATATATTGTCGTTCAAATATACGAGTAAGTATAGTGGGGGTAAAGTGCTTGTATTTGAATTTACGATCATTGGTAACATTTATTCTTGTGAAGATATAACGCGAACCTTTTTACAGATCTCAGGACCTGTTTATTGAATCGCAAAAACGTAAAAAGGTTGTCATGCGAGACATTTAGCGATACAATTTCAGACGGAAAATGATGTGCACAGTCACACAGATATAGATTTATGGAACGTTTTATTACACACCTCTTCGAAATCTTATAATTGTGTGACATGATATTCAACTTTTGATGCTAATTAATTTAAAGTGTGTTTAATTAATTCAATCGAAGTTTAAATGCTTTACATCTTAATCTTAAATATGCATCGGAATAGTAGTAACATTTAAGAATTATTATATTATTGCGCGCCGGTTGAGATAGAATATAATGGGAAATTGCTTGATACAGGTAGGACCAATCGAGATTCACTACACTTATAATATATATTAGAGATCTATAATTTATAACGTGTCTTCGAAATACCGCATAGATAGAAACACGCCAATAAAACCGTTGTAGCTAAAAATTAAATTATTTTAGGGAATGAATCAAAAGTCACAAACGTGTAAACATGTTTCGTTCTTCTATCTAAAACATTTGTAGCGTTCATTACTCAATAATAGTGGTTAAAATGGTAACTGCGCGTAGAATAAAGTATATACTAAAAATGAACTATAACTTATGAAACTCTATTGTAAAAAGCTGTTAGAATCGATTCGACTCTCGATACTCAACCACCTATTTTCTGCTTACTGCGTTACTCCAGTGACACATTGTATATAGCATACACATAAAAAGCCTACTTCAATAAATTGAAGTGGGAATCCTATTCTAACAAAATTCTAGAATTGAGTAATACCGTTCGCACTCCACCTGTAAGCACTTTTCTCGATTATTTGAACACTGATTGTATTCAATTTCTTCTAAGCAATAAATTAATAGATCTTCGAGTAAATGAAACAGTTATTATCAGATGTTTTTATGTGCATCACGTTTTCAATTTGAGTTTAAAATGTAGCCGGCTGCAAGAGTTATGCGCAGCATTTATCAGTGGCTCGCAATCAAAGGATCTTTTTATCTTAGCAACACTTTGTATACATTTTCTGCCTTTCGCGTTTGTTCGCTTTCAGAGTTAATTTATTTACAACGAATATGAGATGTGGCTTTTACGTTTTGCGTAGGATTATTAATAAAATTAATTTTGTTTTATTATTTCTAACTGCAATATGTAAAAATCCTTAGTTTATCTTTATATCATACGTTTTGGTGTCAATCTATAATAACTGTAGTGTAGTGTTGGTCGGCTATGACTAGTTTTATAAATTTGACAAGTTGTACTTAAATCGGTTTAGTAGTTTTTGCGTGATGTACATTCCCACAGACAGACAAAAATTACAAAATAATTTGTCTGTTTTGGGCTCTGTCATTGGTCCCTTATATTGCAATGTTTTTTTAAAAATTACAGGCACGGTTTTGTCACGATTTTATTATATGTGAGGCTCGGAATTTGGGTCTTTTGATAGATGCTAGTCTTCGCTTTGAAGGTCATGTGCGTGAGTATAAAATTGCTTTTATCACCTGAAAGTGTTGTACAAAGTGCGATACTTGCTCAGTGTTGAGCTGACTAAGGTTAGTTCTCTCAAAATTGAACTATTCTGATGTTGTTTATGGCCTATGTCTGTTTGAAAGAACGGATGCGACTCATACAACGTATACAGAATGCATGCCCCCGATACTGTTTGGCGTCCGTCCGTGCGCACATGTGACCTCATATCTTAATAAAGCGTGACCCCATATCTTAATAGAGCAGGATTTTTAAAAATGCCATACAAGCGGAAGCTTCATTTAGCCTTTTTATTTATCGGAGTAATAAAAATTGAAATGCCAAGTTATGTACTAACCTAACCCGGTCCTATAACCACCGTAGCAATAGGCATTCTCCTTATCTTTTACTCCCTCGTTGCAGAACGACCGCCTTTCGAAGTAACTCCAAGCATGCAGCCACGGAATGCTGCGACGATATTCTTCCATCGTTACTTCAAATTTGGACAGTTAGCTCCTTCCGTTCTAAACTTTAAAAAAACATTTCAAGCGACAGAAGTTAACTACTTGAGTGGCGGTTATAATCCGTGCTATCCGGTATTGCCATGTTCTATTAAATAAGCCTGATTTGTGCAATATGCGATTACTTTTGTCTTTTTGTAATTATAAACGGTCTACTTTAGCCGTTAGGTATTTTACGCCCATCAAATCATCCGTGACTCACCCTATGCCCCAAGATGTAGTTGAAAACCAGCGCTGTAATCCTCTCTGGTGGTGCAGCATGAGCTACGGAACTTTTTATCGACACACAATCACACCGCACTAGCTCTTATCCTTGTTATGTGTTAAATTTTATGTATTATGGTGTTTTGTGTATACAAATAAATGTTTTTCTTTCTTCTTTCATACGTATAGATAACTATTTTTTATCTGTTTTGTAATATCCTAACAGTTTTGTATATTATGTAGTATGCATAGATAACCCGAGGTTGCGTCTACGTACTACATTACGTCACATTGGTACACCTAGGCATTTTCTCCCACATCTTAAAACTGAAAGGTGAACAAAAACAGCTTGCTACACCAAACCTGTATCACACATCGTACAAACATAAACTTTGTTCCTTTAGGATAAGGCCCCAAATAGATATTTTCGAAATTTGTTAATGGTGTCGATTTTCCCGTTAATAACATTGCCAGAGATTAAAAGGAAAGTTCAAACCTGAACTTACTTTGACCCATAAAATAAGTCATTGAAGAAGAATATTTATATATTTAGTTAGCGTTATTGCACTACAAGCAGTACCCGCGACTTTGTCCGCGCGAACTTGTAATTCCCGTAGGAGCTCTATAATAGATCTGGAGAAAAATTATCGCATTTAAACTATAACTGTGCCAAGTTTCGTTAAAATCCCTCCAGTAGTTTTTGCGTGATGGGCGTTCGGATAGACAAACAGACAAAAATTCAAAAAGTGGCTGTTGTGGGTTCTGTATTATTCGTAGAGTACATTACAACAATTTTTTCAAAAATATTTCATGTCTGTACTTGAAATATTCATGGCTCTCTTTTATTATATGTATACGATTAGATTATATAGGTATCCACATTTTCTGTACGCACCACGCCTACCTTTTCTGTATGGACCTATGTTTCAATTTCCCAGGTCTGCTGGAATAAATCTCTGCAGGAGATTAGCTTGGCTATTGTATGTACATCTTTTCTTCTTCCTTTTTTAATTATTTCATGTTGTATCTGTACATCCGCAATAAAATCGGATCAGTATATTGACGCGGACAAACAGACAGATATGGTCCTTCATATACTTATGACTAGCAACCGTCAGCGGCATCGACCACATTATATATTGTACTAAATATTGATGAAAGGTTTATCAATATTAGTTCAGTATTTGCCGTTCAATTCTTGCAACCTTGCAAGTCACGAGTGCGTGTTATACTTACTTGTAGTTGTTGGTGTTTATGCACATTTTAGTAGTGTGTGTGTCGGAATCCTCCCGCGAACGCACACTTTTCACGAGTATGGATGGAACGGACACTACAAGCAAATTTCACACGCTTTCTTAATTTGTAAAATTAATTTTTAAGGTAAGAAATTGTACCGCATAAACACAAACGTTTCACTATAATAATGTTATAAATAGTACAGGTAATAATCTGATCACGTTGCAATTCGACACACGTGGAAACTTCATTAAAACTCCCAACATATTGCGTTCAATTAACAGAGTAGAATGTTAATATTGATTTTAACACAGCCACACAGTCGCCAGTTAGGGCTGGCTCAGACAGATGCAATGGCTCTGCGAAATATTTTTATCTTTGAAATTATTTCTTTTTGATAACTTTTGAATTTTATGCGTTATTACGATGGATTTACTACTAATGCAAACAAAAATAACTCTTTAGCATCACACGTGTATTGCATAAAAGTGGTAAGCTGTGGTCCTAGTGTAAGTTGCTCCAGTCTGCGCTGGCCCTAAATAGGCTTTAAGCGTTACAACACGTGCCAGTGACAAATAACTACATTAGTAACCACATATTGCATACAGAAGGCTTGTAATGAGAGTTAAACTGACAAGTTCAACTGCACATTTAATAACTTACTCGGGTATTATTGTTAATGCGATCTTATGTTGTTTGGTAATTTATATACGAGTATATGGAAATGTACTGTCAGGATTAATAGAATATATGTTAGTTACCATCTGGAATTGTATTTACACTTGTATTAACAAGAAATAATTAAAATTGAATTGAATTGCGAATTACGCAAGTACGCGCCCATGTTAATGTATTTATTGGTGAAAAAATAAAAAAAAAAGGCGAACTTTGTTGATAGGAGAGGGCGAATTCTGCAAACCATTTTACCTTTATATAGATCTTTCGCTTGTCCGCCATCTATCCTATAAAATAATTAAAGGTTGACGTTAAGGTGAAAATTATGTTAAATCTTATAATAACTACAACGTCTGTTTAGTTTAAGACTTTTATAACAATAACAACAGCGCCGAAGAAAGTAATACTTTATATTACGAGGAGGAAAAGGTTACATACAAGGCCGACGTCTGTCTGGGGACCTCTCCAACCGCTCTCCTGTTAAGAAATTGTACGAGAAATATGTTGCCATGTGCCACTGCTCATTTAATAGAGTTGGCAATATTGGATTTTTAAAGAATTCTTTTCGGTCTGCATTTTCGCAGACCTCGGGAGGTCTGCGAAAATGCTGCGTCATACTTTCTGACAGCACCACAGTATTTAGACGTATTTTCCTTTTAGTGAATATAGTACAAATTAGTGCCTTTTAAAAACAAGAATTTGTACTGCAATGTATGAGTATATGTTATTGCCAATGAAATAAATATTTTCTTTTATTGTCTTTTATTTGATTAAAGGAAGACTAGAAGTAAATTTCCTAGTTTGAATCAGGAGTAGGTACCCACATTTTCTTGACACATTAATTAACCTTTAATTATTTTGTAAGTCTTCAATTGCAGCGTGGTCCTGCCCGAAAGTTAACCTTCCAACAGGACCACATATGTTCTATCAAAGCTCGTAGATCCTTGAAGCACAAATTTTAATGAATATAGTACAAGTTACTGCAAAGAAAATGCGTTTTGAGATTGTGGTCCTGCCAGGAAGTATAACACACAAAGTGCTGGCTATCTTAGGTTGTAGATCAATCTGTTTCAATCTCACAGCAGACGTAACTAGTTCTGCAGGGTATGAGAAGCAAGCCTCCTCACGAGACCCTTGTTATCATGCTTCTCAGTTTCATTGGGGACACGGCGTGTTAATACGAGTACATACATACTTCATATATCTGTATGTATTCCGGTTCATTCATTATTTATTTAGGCCACGGCACTCATTTACATTTTATGTGGACTGTTTGCTTGTGTACGTTCCGGATATAAAGCCGGAAGTTATATTGACGGACCTCTGTGACGGATTGTCAGCTAATTTGTCATTCTGTGCGGTGAAAAGTATAATGAACTATTGAGTAAGCTACGAGCTTAAAAACGCGCCAAAAAGTTAATGTATACGAGTATATACTAATTCACTACTTACGTCATAAAACACAAAAAAATAGACAATTCTTTATTGCACCATCAACCTCTATTTCGTCTGCAGGCTTCTTGCCATTTATGTCTCTTATATCTTATTCTCTCTATGTATGCTTTGGTTCACAATAAAATGTATCTACAACAATATTTACAGTAAGGAATAAAAAATTTAATGTAAAATAAGTAAATCGTCATCGTATCTAACCGCTACGATACCTGCTTAATCACGATCATAATCGATTTAATTTACAGTTTATTAAATTCTGTTTCTACTGAAAACCATTTACTTGGTGAAACAATGCTTAGCAATCCTCTGTGAAGACCTCATACAATAAAGTCCGTTAGGACAATAGAGTATTGGCTTTATCTTTGATAGCTTTTCTAAGAAGCCAATCAAGTATTTTCCTTAAATAATGTTAACAATATGATTTAAATGCATGGTGATCATATACTGTGCAGTCAATTTCATTATACGCATCCATCGTTGTCACGTAGCTTCTTGTGGCGTTTCGTAGCACTTCGTAGAACGTCGTAGCCAAGACGTAGCAAACGAACTATGTAATGGAAAATAGCATTACACACATGTACCATCTATTATCAAAGACACATTACGGGTATAATGGCATTTTCTAATATATTTTGTATTATATATAATACTAGCGACCCGCCCCCGCTTCGCTTCGGTTTTCGAAAAAAAAAATTTGAAAAGAAAAAGTTTGTTTTTTCGAATTTTCTTTTTCAAAATTTCAAAATAAAATATAGCCTATATTAGACACGGATAATGTAGATTCCTGTTTGTGAAAGAATTTTTGAAATCGGTTCAGTAGTTCCAGAGATTACCTCCAACATACAAACAAATACACAATTTTACCACTTTATTATTATATGTAATATATTGTTTTTTACCTGTACCCGTATCAGCATATAACGTCCCACTGCAAGGCACAGGCCTCCAGTAAATCACTTGGGGTTTCGGGCCATAATCCACCACGGGGATCCAGTGCGGATTGGTGGATTATACCAATCATTTATTGAACGTATTACCTAGTAATATATTACTCGCAGTCAGTATTTAACTGTGTTAAATCAGGAGAACCATTGATCTGGATTACTTTCTCTCACTAAACCCACTTTATTTTCAAAAGCGCTGTTCCACATTTTATAAAAATATACCACAGCTTGCGTAACAAAATTCAGTATTTGAGATTATCCACATTGCTTACAGATAGACAGACGTAGGGTATTATTTATTTAGAAGTTCCAAACATCCTCTACCGTATCTTTACGCTCAATGTACCTACTGAAACTAAGGGATATATAGGGAGATGTAGACATGAAGTCAGTTTCAGGTGCCGGTCGTTAGAAATGTCAGCATTTGTAATTCAACACCGTACTCGACCGTTCCGAGCAATGAAACTCGAGCAACCCGTGCGCTACTAGGATTAAACTGATAAACAAATACGTATTTTACTAACGAGAACCACACAATATATGGAGGAAACAGTAACCCAAGTCTCATGGCTTAATTATTGCATGCTGCTGGATTAGTCTTGTTAAAGTTTATCACTCGATTGATTGATAAACAACGGTAACCGTAACTGGCTCTTTTTTCATCTACTGCTGTACCTGGACCTCCCCATGCACATAGATGTGCATGATAGATGTATCGCCTTAAAAGACTACGCTGACCAACCGAAGTGGCAAGTCCGTTCGTTTATAGGTGGTGTAGTTCCTCAGGGCTTGTGATAGCCACTTTGTTATCCCTTAATTAGTGTGTATGAAGATATATAATACGCTACCGAATGAAATAAAAGACCTCCCAGAAACACATTTAAAAGAAAATTGAAAGGTTGGTTATTAAAGAAACGATTTTATACAATCAACGATATATTTAATCATTATGTGAATTCATCGTGACATTTTAATCTGTAATTATCTTGACATGACATATTTGTATTTATAATTTTACGAAATAGTTTTGCTTGAGTTTGACGGAAAACTTTTGTATGCAGACAGAACATTCTGGGCAATATATTTAATTTTAGCATATTATTTTACCTGTGTTCTGGCTTAAATAATAAATTTGAATTAGGCGCCCTATACGACACTCGCAGGAAGAGATGGTTGAGGCTATTCTATAGCCGGCCGACACCACCTGCGCGAGCTTGTATTAGGCTTGTAGGCTAGACTACACCCACTGTACTTGTATGAGCCTATAACGTCCCACTGCAGGACACGGGCCTTCCCTAGTATATCATTCGCGGGTTTCGGACCGTAATCAACCACGCAGGCCTAGTTAGTTAGTGAATACACAACCGGACGGGAATTGGTGACTACACATTCTCGAGATTTTTTATCTCTAGTTGCGGGTTTCCCCACAATGTTTTCCCGCAGCGCCCAGCAAGTGACAATTTAAAAAAAATCAATACTTAAGTAGAAACTCAGTGATATGAGCCGAGGATTTGAACTCACGATCACTCGAATGTGAATCAAGTATAGATACCCCTGGCCTATGCTATCACCGCTGTACCACACCTAGTGTACATAGTCTCAAAATAGTGTGGTTAAATAGTCGCATGAATTAGCAAGGAGTATCCCGTCCATTCCCGAATTGAAACATACCCTAGTAGCAATACTAATTGGTAATTCTATTTAGCGGATTTAAAGGTACAAGTTGGAATCAACGTCGTTTGCACGCAAATAAACCGCATTAAATTAGTAGTGGATCCAAAATGAACAGTCAGCTGAACTACTCTACTATGTGAGAGGAGTAAATATGAATAGATGTTTTACAAAGGTACGTAGTTTTGCCACGCGATTTCGAAACAGACATTTAACTGATAACAATTGACAATAAAAGTATAGTTAGTGTGGTGTTGGTTGGCTGAGGAAGCCCCGAGGAACTTGGCCAACCCGCTTGGCCAGCGTGGCATTTTAAGATCATACATCCTCTATGCTCAAGACAATGTGCATGAGGAGGTCAGCAGTGGATACTGAAATGACTTGTTGCATTGCATAGTCAATGGTAGATCTAAATAAACGTGAAGGAGGGTGTGACAGTCATATCTTCTTTTTTAGTGTCATCTCCTAGTGGAGCTTAGCGATCACACGAAGGACTACTTAATGATTCCGAACCATTTCTAAAGATTTATATTATAAACCAAGATATTCGTCTTCTGCAGGGTTTACCGCGACTGTATATTATACAAACCTCCATATTTCTTACGGATTTATACTAAAAAGTTTAATTTGAAATATAGGTTCGTTTGAAATTCTCAATTTCCAATTCTAACCAGCAATCCGTGTACTGGTGGATTATGGTCCGAAACATCCTCATAATTTATTAGGTAGGCCTGTGCCCTACAGTAGTAAGTATAGAGTACATTAATTTTATGTGTTAATAAGAGATAAAAAGGTAGACGGGGAAAATCATATTATTGCCATTAAGATATTAGAAATATACTTAGCAAAAGATAATAGTTATTTGAGTACGAAAACAGAGTAATTTAGAAATTAAATACATGCCAACACATGTGTGTGTCAATTAAGTAAAGATAACCGCCTTGCCTTTATTGCTTCGTTAAATCGATTACACAGTTATAATTAGGTAACAAACAAATTTCTGCATATTTGATTAGTCAAGCGCACCTTGACCTAGAATACGAAAGAGAAAATTTATAGGTCAAATGTCATATAATTCTATAGGTAATTATTATTAATTTTAACGATTGATGTACAGCTTTTTAGGTTTAGTGTAAAAATCATATTATTATTATTGCTGTGCACGTAACTAATTTTCCACGTGACTGAGCACGGAACAGCTTGTGTTGTGTCTTGTGTGTTGTGTTGTGCAAATATTCCCTCCAGAGACAAATTCAATAATATCTCACCTGTCATCGTGTCCGTATTATTATGCAGAGTTGTAACTTCATTTCGCTTTGTATGATTTGTACAATTTTACGACACTACCTAGCATGGACAGACTAGTGTCGACATGTCACGTTGCAACTGAGAGCAAATACGAGTATTCCACTAGCTCAAAGGGAGGTTAGCTCGAAACGGCATTTAATAATTCTCGCGTCTGTTCGGACGACTGTTCGGTTTTATGAATAATGTACACACATAGAAATTATACGGCATTATAAGATATTGTACATGAGGCTAGGTTTTGCACATATATATTTTTAAGTTAAGAATGTAGGTTAGTGAAAAAGTAACTGTTGTAGTCATTTTGTAATCGTTATCAATTTGGTGTGGTGTCGGCCGGCTATACAATACCATCACACCATCTCTTCCTGTGGATGTAGAAGGCGGCTAACAGATATATCTGCATATATTAAAGCGGCTACCGCAAGCTACAGAGAACTACAACGCCTGGATTCACCAACCCGCTCGGCCAGCGCGGCGTTTTAAGGTAATACAACCCTTATGCGCAGGAATGTACATGAGGAGGTCCATGTCCAGCAGTGGGTACTGAAATGGCTGGTTGCATAGCATTGCATTCTTTATCAGTTCGATGACAATTTAAACTTATATCACACTTTTTAGGTTTGAAAATGGCCGCTCTATTCGTTCCGTTTACGCCATTTTCAGCCGTATGTTAAGGGAATTAAAATTGAGTTTTAAATTTGCCTGCTTCGCCGCTGCACTGTAAGTGGAAGTTGACCGTTATTGGTATCTATTACTTTCCTGTCACTAATTGTTCCGTTCACAGTCGTTTTTGTGAGAAACGAAACAATTTATTTATTAAAATTCATAGTCATATCATAATAAACAGATTGTTAATAATAATAAAAAGTACTCCCTTCGGTATACATTGATTTATTTACTTTATTTATTTATTCGGTACAAGGCATATATACATACAATATATGCCTTGGACATATAAATTCTCTGAAAATGTAATTTTTTGTTTTATTTTAAACATTATTTCTTAACTTACAATAAATATATTTAATGCGTCACTAAAAGTACAATGCACGGTCTTCTACTCATCCAGCCACTACCTCTGTAGATATGATGAATATAAGAAATAAAAGAAATTGTTCACAAGCGACTTGTTTACGTATGGATGGGTTCATAGTTGTATATAGGTTTAGTAAGCTTTATACCATTTCTGAGAATTAACATTCATCAAACTGAACTAGATCACTTTGAATAACATCTACCTACATGATTTACACGTTATATATCCATGTTTATGTGTTTACAGATATGTGCGTGTGTGCACGTGTGTCTGAAGGGCGGGGCGGGGGTAGTCACTAATCATCAAATCACAACGTGTTTGCTGACATCAAAGAGTCGATGTTTGCACCGCACTAAATGTTGGTGACACACTCGCACTTGGTGACTGGTGAAAGTATCGAGAGACTGACTGAGTTACGACAACGTACCGCAGTTTTGTTTTCATCTGCGGCTATCTTAGAAACATAGATTTTAGTAAGATTTCAAAAAATCTACAAGTACTTTTAACAAAAAACAAATATTGGATCTATATACCTATATCTCCATTCAAAAAATATTCGATTTAATTTTTTAAAAATCTAAAAATATAAATTCTATATATGCGAAAAACATATACTTACGAGAAACATATCTATATATACATCGTAGAAACGATGTATTATTGGATAGAGCTCGTGAAATTCTACAAAACTCGTCTAAGCATATTTTTTTTCTAAATAATCGAAAAAGAAATCTACCTTTTCGATTGGCTTGTATTTAACTTTTCTCATTTTACACAGATATTTATCGATTGAAGGGCTTTTAAACGCGTGTATTAATTGTTTTTATATTACTCGACTTTTCTGCTGGGTTACATCAACCGTGGTCACAATCAGACTGACTCCTCTTTAAGATAAATTCACAGTCTACTAAGATTATGCTTAGAAAACAACGGGTGAACCCAAATATTATTATGAGCTGGCTCGTCTACCAAAATACGATAACAAAGTCATGTCTGATTTTACTTGACATCGTCCTATTATAATTTTCTG
The DNA here is from genome assembly GCA_943735995.1 of Sesia bembeciformis. Classification (NCBI taxonomy): domain Eukaryota; kingdom Metazoa; phylum Arthropoda; class Insecta; order Lepidoptera; family Sesiidae; genus Sesia; species Sesia bembeciformis. Next base: position 583,598 of record OX031041.1, read on the forward strand.
AAACTGTTGCGGAATAAACTTTTATATAACGAGTTTTTAAGAAAAGATAGAATTTTATTTACGAGATATTTGGTTTTAGATTTATAACTCGTTTATTACGTTTGCTCTGAGTAAACAAATATGAAATGCTTTATATGAGGAATAAAATTTGTTTTCCCTGTTACGGAAATATTTCACTTTATTTATATATTTTTACATGTTTTCAGACTCCTAGTAATAATTATTATTAAACTTACCCTTGCATGATTCATAAATTCAATTTTGCTTCGAATAATTCATGTTGTATAGAACCTATCTGCTACGTTTTTTTTTATGTTTTAAAAGAAATCGTAGCGCTACGTCATATAACCGCATATCACCAATCACCATTATGCATACTCATCGTTTTCCGTAAGCAGCTATAATTGCAACATCATTATTTTGTAGCACTGCACTGCTACGAGTATCCGTAGCATGACTCGTAGCATGACGTCATAAGTATCGTAGATCTGCTACGCGTTATTACTTTTCCTAGAACTATTACCGTGCGTTTCTATTTACGATTAAAATACTGGCGAATCTACTGAAGATTGACATTGTGAAAAACGCAATGACTTGGTCTACGGTCAGTTTCGGTCTCTTATTCCTTCACTGCAGCTGCGTCGTGCCAACTCGTGAGTTGGATTATGTTTTGTAAGGCGAAACATTTCCACTAGCGAAACATCCCACGACTGTTAAGATTGCGTTGTTTCATGTTTATGTACTAAAGGGTGTTTTTTTAGAGGTATAGAACTTTGAATGGAATAAAACAAGGATGAATTTTTAAAATTGACATGAAATTGACTTTATTTTCAATAACTTTTTCCAACGTTTGTGGCCGTATATCGGCAATAACGCGGCAAATGTTGTCCTCCAAGTGGTCGATCGTTTCGGGCTTATCGGCGTAGACTAGCGACTTCACATATCCCCACAGAAAATAGTCTAGCGGCGTTAAATCGCACGATCTTGGAGGCCAAATTCACGGGTCCGGAACGTGAAATTATGCGGTTACCAAACGTTTCCTTCAGTAAATCAATTGTGGCACGAGCTGTGTGACATGTTGCGCCGTCTTGTTGAAACCACAGCTCCTGCACATCATGGTTGTTCAATTGAGGAACGAAAAAGTCAGTAATCATGGCTCTATAGCGGTCACCACTGACTGTAACGTTCTGGCCAGCATCGTTTTTAAAGAAGTACGGACCAATGATTCCACCAGCCCATAAAGCACACCAAACAGTCAGTTTTTCTGGATGTAACGGTGTCTCAACATACACTTGAGGATTATCTTCACTCCAAATACGGCAGTTTTGTTTATTGACGTAGCCATTCAACCAAAAGTGAGCTTCATCGCTAAACAAAATTCTCTTATGAAAATCGGGATCAACGGCAATCTTGTTTTGGGCCCATTCACCGAATCGCTAGCTAGCCTTGCTAGGTGATCGCGTGGCTTCAATTCTTGCACGAGTTGGATTTTGTAAGCACGCAAACCAAGATCTTTCCGCAAAATCTTCCATAAAGTGGATGGACACATATCCAATTCCTGTGCACGATGGCGGATAGACTGATTCCGGTCTTCCTCTACGCTACGCTCTACAGCAGCAATGGCTTCTTCTGTACGTACTGTACGACGTCTCTGTAGATGCGTATTATCATTTAGAGTAAACGTGGTGCGAAAACGGTCCATAGTTAGTCGAATTAATTGCTCTGATTAATGTTGATTAATTACGATTATATTGACCGTAAAATGGACGTAGTGCGCGATACGTATTTCGAACAGAACCATTATTTTCAAAATAAATTTGCACAATTTGGAAGCGTTGTTCAGGCGTCAGTCTATTCATGTTGAAATGCCAAACCAAACTAAACACAAATCACTTGACAGCTGACAAAATGGCCGCCAGTTAAAACAGTGTTGCCAACTTAAAGTTCTATACCTCTAAAAAAACATCCTTTATTTGACAATTCTTGTTTCTGTCTCGCAGACATAGTAGGTTGTCAGTAAATAATATAACGTTGCTGTATTTTTTTTACGATATTCTTATTGACAATATTAATTGGCAGCAGCCTAGTCCTAACCAATATTTATACTCTTAAATGCCGAAGTTAATCTGTAGGTTTATTAATAATAATAACTAACTTTTCTAGTAGAGCTATTATTACGAGTCCCTACCAAATTTGTTTTGTGGCACGGGTTAACACATATGGTAGTTTTATCCCGGTCAATGCCTACAAAGTCAACATTTAGTGACGTCATAATTCCGTAGCCAGGTTATATTTTTATGACATCGTTACTTAGTTGAACTAGTTTCCAAACATCGCTATCTCTTCCCGCTTCCACTGTACAAACTTGTCATCCGATCTGACGAATATCGTATATGCGGCGCGGACGTGTGGGTGGGTGGGTTACGCATGCCCCCGCACATGATAGAACGAATCTCTGCGAACTATGCCGCCCTGGTCCCTAAAATTTAATATGTTTAGTTCCGGAACTAAAAAATAAAATCTGAAGCATGTGTATCTACCAATCCGCAGATGGGATGGGATTAGTAGTAAAGAACATAATAGGATGCGACATCTCTCTTTTATCATTGTTCTCCTCACTCGATGGGATGAGAGAGGATGGAGAATGGGCTCTGCCATAACCCACCCACTTGTAAATTTTACCCACTTATAAAATAAACACGACTATTGTCCTTTAATGAGTTTGCTCTCTGAAGCGTGTTGTTTGCTTCCATCCGAAGTTTGTTATTTATTAAAAAAAAAACTCCATCACTTAGCCGTGCTAAAAATATTCCTGACATTTAACTGTAAACAGATTCAAGGTCAAACTGAAAGCCCGAAAATATTTACTTATCCCAGTTCCCTTAGAATATTTTCGCAATTCCATAGACCTTCACGGTATTAGAAATGTGATTTCTTTACTCGTTTATAAAGGAATCAATCACTATGATGTTTTCGGGAGGACGCGCGGTCTCGTTTGTATAAACGTAAACATTATGTTTTTGAACATGAAAAGGAATAGATCAGATACATAATGTTTTGAACATATATGGAATAGATAGGGGGGTTCAAGGAGACTATTTGACCACAAAAGGAGAAGTAATTAGAAGTAAGGAAAAACTAAACATTAAACAGTGTTGTTGAATCTCTGAAATGTTAGGTTAACTTATTAGGTGTAATACAATTAACCTGCATCATTATAAGAGGCTATAGTCATAACACATAGGTACATACACGTCCTAAAATTTTGGTGTCATTTTGTAGGTTTAACGACTCAAAGGTATCGATCTCTAGCACAAAGTAAAGGGCACATTTTTGCAGAAAGTTAAATCAAAATATGTGTAATTATTGTATTAAAATTTCATGGCTGCCAGTTTTTTAAGTCGTTGTCAACATTTATCAATATTAAAGCGCATTACACAAAAATCACCCGATGTATTTACTGGAATTTGGCATAGTTATAGCCAGGCTAATGTTTAGGTTACTTTTTCTCTAGGCCAATTATAAACACTCAACGGGAAATCAACCATACATACAAACTTTAATGCGCATGCACTGGTACTATTAGTGTTAGATATTATTATACGAGAGACACTGAAAGTTTTCGGAATGAATAAGAAAAAATTACAATGAATGGCCAAAAATCAATTTATTGTTTCCCAAAATGTTCTCCATGAACGTCAATACACTGAAATAAACCAATTTCCATAATATTTATTCCACTCCTCCGTGGTGACCTCGGAAACATGTTTTTCATACTCTTTGAACAGCCTCTTCTGGCGATGAAAATCGTTAACCGCGTAATTGGTTCTTAATTTTTGTCACAAGGTGCCAAGTCGAAACTGTATGGAGGAGGGCATGAGTTCTACGTTTTTCGCCTTCAAAAGTCGTTTGTCTGTTTGGCCGTGTGAGAGTCGGCGTTGTCATGGTTCAAGATTATGCGGCGTTTACGGTTGTTTTTACGGAGTTCGTCAATAACTTCCGGCAAGCAAATGGTCGTGTACCAATCAGAATTCACGGTACGACGATTCTCCAAAGCAACAGAAGCCACGTGTCCAGTTTTTCTAAAAAAAGAAGCGTTCGTCTGCTTCGCGGCACTTTGCACACGCGCCACTAGTGGGGTTCGGCTCATCTTGAAAGAGCCAAATGGTCGAGTGCTGCTTTGTTTCGGAGTCGTAGCTGTAAATCCATGTTTCGTCACTATGTTCCACACCAAATTTGACGCCCCTTCGTTGAATCTGGTAAGCATGGCATTGCACCTGTCTGTTTCGAACATACGGCACACAGCATCGATGTTTTTGTTGTTGACAACGGTGGATGGGTGACCTTCACGAAATTCGTCACTGAGTTTGACACGACCGCACTTGAATTCTGCAAACCACCTATAAATTGTCGTCTTACTTGGTGCTTCATCGCCTAAAGTAGTTTGAAGCCGAGCGAGGCGCTGCTGAGCTGTCAAATTACACTTAAAATCGTAGAAAATCATAAAATTTTCACGAGTTAAATCCATCCTAATATAGACACGCAATTTTTAAACTTACGCCGCAATGAAAAAACATGACTGTTAGATGAAACAAACTTTATTTTACAGCCAAAGTTCCATTTTCAAATATTGTAACTACTTTTTAAATATTGTTTATATTACTGGCCAGTTCCGGAAATTTTCAGTGTGACCTTTGTAGGAACGAGTCAGTATTACATTGAAATTCTGCCTTTGAATCTCGGTTTGCCCAGGGTCGGACCTTCATTCGACTAAAATGCGACTAACATTTCAAAATGCATCTCTGCCATTCAGTATTGCTAGTGCAAATCTGCAAGTTTTTTTCTAGTGAAAAAACTGTGATTGAGCAGTTGATTGACAACGTGTTCGTCAGTTGAATAACGTAGTGGAGTATTCAACCAAGGTACATCCTTTGAATCGATTGACACGTCAGAAAATCGCAGTGGTAGGTTTTGAACGACAGCAGACGAAATACAAAAGTTTTTAATACATTGAACTTAACATTCCAATCAAGTCTTGGTCCAGTAGGGGCTACTAATGCAAACAGAACAATTCTGACTTCCGTTGAAAAACAGGCACAAGTGCATTTTGATGACATTCGAGAATACCGGAAATAATTTTGATAAAATTGTCATTAATTATATCAAGTTAGGAATTTGGAGTTTTGGATAAAACGAAAAGAATATCCGTTTTTTTATTCTCTTTGTTTATTATTAATTTGCAAATAAAATGTTAATTATGCTTCCTTTAAAATTGGTAAAAAATCATATAGCTTGATAGGATTATTGTCTCCACGTTATAGATCACATTGAATTAATGAAAAATGTCATCTTGTGTAGTTACCATACCATAGCGATGGCATGGATAACCAGCAATGGAAAGACATAAGCCATGATGGCTTACGCCTCTCCATTGTTGTTTATAGGCCTCTCCCAAGGATCACCACCACACACGATCTTCTAAAATTTTATTAATAAATAACTTGATAAAGGGCTTAAATATTGCAAATTAGTAAAGGATCGTTATACAGAACAATGACTTGTACATTGCTATGCTATGGCCAGCCATGCTTGAAGGGGAGATAATCTATACTTCTATACTAATATAATAAAGAGGTAAAATTGTGTTTGTACGTATGTTGGGAGGTAATCTCTGGAAATACTGAACTGATTTCAAAAATTCTTTCACAAATAGGAAGCTACATTATCCGTGTCTAATATAAGCTATATTTTATTTTCAAATTGTGAAAATAAAAATTTATAAACAGAAGCGAAGCGAGGGCGGGTCGCTAGTATTCAAATAAAATCATATATTCGCGTTATTCAGTATTCCTATTTAACTTTTAACCCACCTACTATCTCTGCTTTACCCAAAGGTTGATGCTTCAAAGCATTAAGTTTCGCCTATTGACTTTTATGCACTAAATAAATAATCAACTATTCTAAAGCACACATCTGTCTAAGTTTCTACTGATTTTGAAATATTCTTTTTAACGTGATTAATTTTCACCTCCAGTCATCGCAATAAGCTATATAACATCAATTTCTAGAACATTCAACTACTGTATTGTTTGAGTTAACCGTTCGACGTATAGAAAACTGTATAACTTAATAAACTCGCTTGAAGTAATACAATTTCTTTTATGCTTTTGACTGAAAATAAACGCACACACGTAAGAGTTGTCGAGGGCACTGCAAGTTTGTGACGTCTTTTATATTAGGGATGCGTTGGACTTCGTAGAAATGATTTGCTATATTTAGAAGAAATGATGTGTTGTGTTGCAACTAGGGATTGCATTCCCGCATCATTTGAGGGTCTGCAGGATCCCACAAATTCATAAAAAATAGCCCAGACGTGTGTCTACTCAAAGGACAGCTGTTAAGAGTTTAAACATTAGTCAAGAGAGTTTTAACATTTGATTCAATTTAATGTTAATTTGTTGACTATTGTGGATTTTTATTCAAAAATATAAATGTTGATTAAACATTTTACTAAATAAAGATATTTTTTATTTCAAATCATAAACATTTAAAAACCTACGAGGGCTCCGCGCGGATCCCGCCAATGTTCAATCTCGCAAATTAACTACGGGATTGAAAACACTGCAGCATTGCAATCTCTAGTTGCAACACAATAACACTTGCATACAAAAACATTTATTTTTATTTGAGAACAGATATAAAAAACGCTGATGACACTCAATTGATTCAATCGGAACAGATAATTTAGATACTTTCTGTACGTTTTAGAAAACATTATGTTTTTATATAAATGTTATTTTTTTATTTTCCTATTTTTTTAACAATTATTTTATCACGTACTTTATGATTTTCTTGTGTACATAAATAATCACATATTATAAAAATATACATAATACGTTTTTGTAGCTTTATAGTTTACATAGTATAATTATATATGTAAATATATCGAGTTAGGATAAATTAAAATTCGGTACTTAAGAGTAGAAACGCAATGATACAGACCAGAGCTCGAATTGATTGTGAATTGACAATCCTTTGGCTATTTATTAACTTTTTAATAAGCAAATGCCGTACAATGGTTAACGTTGCAACTAAATCGAGCAAGCTATAACTGTTTGTACAGTAACAAAGTAACAAATTAAATAATGCCGACTAGCGAAGCGGTGGGCTACAGCTAGCATACATTATACATACTCGTATTTATAATTGTATATAGATTCTTTCCTGTTTGTGTTTATGTGTGCGTGATAAAAGTTAGTTATAGTCATCGACGCCGATTGTCAGTCGTCTGTCGAACTTTAACAAAAGGTGGCGTCGATTCGATCCGAACACAATGAGATAGTGTCAGACATAGGTTGTATAAATGTGGTCGATCTTACATTGTGTTCGCTAGATTAAAGTTTATTGTGTAAAATGACATTGACGTGTTACCGTTGTGAAAGGGACATACATTTTTCGTTCGTTATATTTTTGTTTACTGACTACAACCACAGTCTAGTTGAAATTTCTTTCTAGTAGACTACACGGCAAACATAGTATTTAACAGGTTTGTTGGAAAAATCGTTATCAAGCTATATAGGCTGATAACGTTCTAACGTGGAATGTTGTAGGCAGCAGAGTTAAGGCCTCCCCTAGTAAATCGCAAGAGGATTTCAGGCCATAATCCCCCACGCGAGCTCAGTGCGAATTGGTGACTACATATGGACCATTTTTTTTAAATTCTGGAGCATATGGGTTTTCTCACATTGTTTTCTTTCACCGCTGAACTAGTGATAGTTTTTAAATCCTTACTTAAGTTGAATCTTCGTGGTAAGAGCCGAGAATTTGAACCCGCAACCACATTAATGAGAGTCGGGTGTAAATATCCCTAGATTAGACTATCATCGCTGTAGAGAGGAAAGAAATTCAATTAAAATTAGAAAAACCACCGGTGTCTACTGTTTTTATTGAATTCTTAATAATAAAATACATATGTTATAGACACTTTCTTTTATTTGTCGCTAAAATATCGATATTGCTAATTGGTAACTTCACCGGAGATTTATTCATATTTATTTTTGACTTACATTACTTTTCATTTGCGATACCGTTGTTCAATGATAATTAAATAAAAAACGAAATGTCTGTGAAAGATATTCACAGAATACATCAATGTAAAAAAAACATCTTTGCAGTCACTTTATCCGCCCAGCTTGGTTTTATTGAATTTTTCTTTATGACTTGACCATTTCCCTCAAGAGAGTTGTCATGTTGTCAATGGCGACTATGATGAATGACGAAGCCTGGTTTCATTTTCCATCCGCGTATAACACTAGTGGAAATTACCAAATCACACGAAGAAAAATGCAATTAAACCACGGTTGACGGCTTTATAAGTCTCAAAACGTTTATTGGCTAAAACTGCCGGGAGAATCTTGGCTAAATCTGCCGGGAGCCGGGAGAATTTACAGAAATATTTTTTGTTGGTATTTCACAACATTGTTTCAGTTTCTTTACTTAGCGGCCCTTGAATATTTCCAATAGCTATCGAATACTTATTTTCAAAACCTGTAGCAATACACGCGAAACATGCAAAGAGCGGCTTCACAAACAGTTTTCTGTAAATAGTTATTTCACCACATTTATAACAAGCCGCAATGAATAATAACTATTCACTTCCATGTGACAATCTTAACCGAACCCAAAGGTAGTGAATAAACATACAAATGCCGACACTATATGATGACGCGTTACAGGTTATGACTCAATCAATTCTCAAGATAAAATTGCATCAACTGGTGACCAGTCGGTTCAATTTCATCTTGAAAATGTGTCGATTGGTGTTGAGAATGGGTATTTAAGGATTGACGCTTCATTATTGCTTCTTCTGGTGGCATCATAGCACGATAAGTAGTCTTCTATTATAAAAATTCTTCATAAAATTACAAACCAACCAAATTCGTTCACGTATTACAGATACATAAACGTGCTTAAAACACCACTTTGTGAGACAGAGTTTGATTTACATTGCTGTAGATTGATTGTCAGCAAACGCTCCATTCGGTTTTTAAACGCACCAACCGCGTTTCGGTTCTTTGTGAGAGATTTTAGAGTTCCTGCCTTTAATTATGTGTTTCAAAAGTGGGTCGTCGAGCGCGCCGGGAATCGCGCGTCGCTGAGCGAGAATAAATGGAAGAGACGGTACTGTTTTACAGCTGCGTTCTCCAGGGAATTTAGTTTTAGTTTTTCAAATTGAAATAAGCGACAATAATATTGAAGTTGCCATTTTTACGCGAAAGCAATTAAGGAAATTGAATACATTTGCGTTTTGATAAATAACAAATCAAATTACAATCATTCATCACTCAACAAATTACATCACTATTTGAGCACACATCATTAACCTTTATAGAAATGAATGTGGAGTGTCACTGCTGAATATAGACCCCTCTCGCTTCTCGCCATCACACAGGATATTCCGTTCTTCTTATCTATCAAACAGTCCTATTATCGCTGGCAAACCTCTTGAAGACGCTTGCCAGTAAAACAAATCTTTTATTTTGTATCAAAAGGTGCCTTTTGACCGATTTCGTTCCCTATAAGACAAGTTACATATTATAATAGTTTTTTTGGTAAAATGCTACTTGACAATGTGCAACAAGGGGAGATGGGGCAATTTTTAGGTTTAATTAAAGCATTTCTAATAAATTTCCGTTTTGGAAAATGGAGAAGTGCCCGTGAAACCTTTTGTGGAATGAGTAGTGCACGGATTTCGGTTTACAATTATTTCATTTATCTTCCATGTTTTTGTAAGATACAGATTTTACAATGGAGGACCGGAAGGAAGAGGAGAGACAACATTGTAATTTTGACATTAGATAAATTCAGTATTGCCAATATAAGAAACACCTTTACGCTAGGTACTCATTTTATAACAACTCGAATTTATAACAGCTGCACGTTGAGGGGGAGAGTGCACGCTGCAATCCAACAGCCACTGGGCGCGCTTGACTGGCCACGTTACCCCTCCCTCACAGAAGATTACCTTAAAATGTACTGCATTTCCCACTTTTGTTTTATTTCCCTAATGTATGTACGTGTTTCGGTAGTGAGTGAGATGTGCCAGAGCCCATTCCCATCCTATCCCTCCCCATTTTCCCAACCCTTTCTCCAAATCCATTCCTATATGTCCAAAGGTAGGCAGCGCATCCGGGGGCGTGCCAACGTTTGTCTTTTTGGACTAATTTTGGCATGTGTTACGGATGTCTTTGGGCCACAGTATCCACTTACCATCAGGTGGACTGTATGCTCGTCTGCCGCCTTCGTTCATAAAAAAAAAATATGACAGTAATTGCTAGGAAGCTAAAAAACGACAATACGTGACACGGGAGAGAGGAATTCAAATCTTTATATCTCGCCTAGATTATAAGAATAACTAATAATAATAATACTAATTTGATGTACTCTCAATGTACTATGTTTGATACAACAAACATTCATCACAATTATACAATAATGACCCTGAGATAACCGAACTATCTCTGCGATCGACTGTAGTCATCCTTCACGCATTAAGGTCATTAGGATATACATACAAATACATACATGAATTTGTAACTCATCCCATTTCTAAAGATTTGCGATCGTTAAAACATACACACATTATATATACATTACAGTAAACATCATCGTAAAAACAGTTAAATCATAAAAAAATAGTGATTAAATTTAACATTTATTAACTAAACTGGTCCCTCAGTGCATTTTACGGTAGTCTCAAGACTGCCCTAAAATGTACTGCATTTATAACCTCATCCTATATGCCAATGTGCGTATGCCTATATGCCATGTGTTTTGGTATATGCCAGAGCCCATTCCCATGCCATCCTATCCTAACCCTTCCCATTTTCCCAATTTCTCCAAATCCATTCCTAAATCTCCAAAGGTAGACAGCGCATGTTTGTCATTCTGAACTGATGTATCGCAGATGTCGCACGGCCACTGTATCCATTTACCATCAGATGGACTCTTTGTTCTTCTATCGCCTTGTTTCTATAAAAAGGTATATATTGTTTCCCTTGTCAGCTTATTCCTTGGACGTATCCTTTTCAAATTGTGATTACTTTTTAATACATATTTCCTAAGTAACACAAAAAAAGTAGCAGCCGAATCCATGGTTTTAATCTTTCGTAAATCTGAGGCATTCTGTGTAGTTCACAACAGTGTGGACAAGCCTCTATAGTTGTATCACTTTTCAAAATTTCGGGTTTTGTGTACATTTTATATTGGTAAATGGAGTCCGAATTAATGAAATGTGGGTTGTTGATGAAACTGCTCGCAGCTCCCATACTGGACTACTCGCCTTTTCAGTCAACTGGTGACCACGGCTGCTGTAACCCGTACCGAAACGTTAAATAGAAATGAAAGGTAAAAAAAAGCCTTTCGTTTTACGCGATCAGACCCGATTTACAATATAAACAGCCTGTACAGTTGACGCATTAGATGACGTTAGATATTGTAAATCACTGCTGAATTTCATAGTTTAGGGTTAGTGCCCTCGCCTCGTGTTCAGGCCCTTATGTACGAGTAGGTACTCGCGTCTCACGGAGCGGTTGTTCCCCGCAAACGCTTTGTTGGTTTAGGACAAATTGTTTCGTGTTCTTCTTCTTGTTTATTTTTATCCACTAGATATACTAATAAATATGCGTGAACACAAGTTTCGTATGCGGAAGTACCCGCTATGTTCCCTTTTATTTATGTAGCAGCCAGTGCCTAATACTTTCCGTAGGTATATATTATTTATGTTTTCTATTTAGTTCGGAACGTTCCGTATTTTATGTGTGAACAAAAATCCACAGCAAAACAGGCATGTTAACTTATTATACATCTAAATTAAACTTGTGTTAAGTTGTCCATAGTGAGCAAGGCCAGTTGCCTGCGAACTTATCTATTTGCCGTTTGTACACGATAGCGCCTTAACTAGCAGTGCGCATAGACGTTCAAGTATGTGTAATTATCTTATTCCCGTGGAAACTATAACTGATCTGGATAAAAAGTACCCGAAATGTTGATCTGCCACATAAGCTACTATTCATGAATGAAGCCACATATTCATTATAATACATTCATTACGTCCAGTGGTGTTTGTGTGACACGCTTTCAGTCAGACGGACAAACATTCCAAAAAGCTTTTTTGAGCTCTCATTCGTACTTACTATTGCAATTTTCAAAAAAGATTATTGAACAGACACCGACTCCATGTTACGATTTTATTATATGTACCTACTCGTATAGATGTGTGCGTGTGATGTGTGCGTATACATAGTGAGCAAGGTCAGTTGTCTGCAAACTTATCTATTCTGCCGTCTGTACATGATAGCGCCTTAATAACACATAACACTTAAAATGAACGATGAAGTGTCTAAGCCCATATGCGCGATGTCGATTTATCAAAACACGAGAAACATTAGTAAACGTCCATCGCACCATCGCGCAGGGATATTAATGTACTACACTCTTGTATAGTGTGCGGAGGACATTCTCTGTTCCATCATTTGGAGTGCGATACGTATGTTATCGAAGTTATCTCTACGAATAATCAATTTTAATTACCCACACTGGGTCCCTCTTGGTAAGCCTTGATAGGCTTGGGGTACATATCTGTACTCAACTCTCATTCATGAGGTCGTGAATCCAAATCCTCGACCAGTATCACTGAGTTTCCACTTAAGTACAAATTTTAATAATTATCAGTAACTCGTCGTTGAATATTTAAATGTTAATCGTTAGGAAACCAGCATGGTCGAGAATCAAAAAAAATCTGGGAGCATGTGGAACATTATGGTCCGCAAACCTCTTAGCGAATTACTAGGAAAGGCCAGTACGCGTAATTTGCTATAGTTCCCTATAGTGGGACGTTATACGTTGGTAATGATTGGATCCGCGTGATGGGTTGCAAGGGAAGATCTGCTAGTGGATTGACCACAGAAGTTGTTTAATCTGCAATGACGAAGAAGGGATCACTACTGCGTGCCCGAAGTTAGTACTAAGCTCCTATTTCTCACGCCGCTCGTTCAGTCTGTTTAGACCCGTATCGCTGACAAGTCGTTACAAAACACAAATTCCCTAATTGCGCTATAATCAATTGTAAAAAATCATCAAAAGTGAATTGAGTCAAGGACAATGTTTCATTTCCAATCACTCAAATTTACTTGTGACGTGACACGCTTGGTTTCTTCGTCTACATACAAATTCACGAACTTGCGTTATCTATGTACTCGTATGTCAATGTGCAATCTATCTATATAAATAAAAATTAAATGCTGTTCGTTGGTAAGCGCATCACTTGAGAACGGCACGACCGATTCGGCTATTTTTTTAAAAAAAATGTTCGTAATAGTCCGAATAAGGTTTTTAGAGAGAGAAAAATTGGAAAAGTTGCCCGTAAAATTGGAAAATTCGTGAAAAACAAAGTGCTTTTTTTAATGGGATGTTTGTATGAACTCAACACCATAACTCACGATTCGAACGATGCATATGCGTAATTCTTTTTTTGTTTTGTTCGTTATGGCCCTGGAAAAGTTTTCAGGAAAAAGTAAAATATTTATTGAAATTTGAAATTATGGAATTTTTTATTGAAATTTATTGAAATTTGAACAAGACAACGTCTGTCGGGTCAGCTAGTCACTAATAAAATATGTTCTATACTGTGTACTCTACTGTGGTACAGACCTTTAAACCTAAATTTATATTTTGAATTTTACTGTGACATACACTGACAAGCGAGCAGTGGATGTCCACTCCGATAGTAGTTATAGAGAGTCATTAGTCTTATAAGTTGATTAACTATCAGTCCCTGCGTACTGTCTGTGTGTCTAGGTGATGCGCGTGGGCGGGATTACCATTGCTGACACAGCCCGTCTCCTCACTGATAAATTGCTGTACCTATGTCCTGTATTGACGGACAGTTATCTAGCTGTCCTATCTATCTCGTTAGGTTTACGGTGTGTCCAGTAATTATCACGTGAAATGTTTACTTTACAGTGACGAAGCCTTATTTCTATATTCGCAACAGACATTTTCTGTATATTACAATCAGCTTTTCCAGGTGGTACAGTACAACATTATAAATACGTAATAAATGCGAAAGTTTATTTGTTTTGTACCTAATAACTGCAATAAATCATTACCCAATTTGCTGGAGTAAGTAGACCCCCAGACAATGGTTAGTGGATTTATGTGGAATGGATTGTGTGGATTTTTATGTAAGACTTAAACTCAACTGAAATTCTTTCACTTTCACTCTTACTGGTGCCGTGTGGTGTCATCCAACTATAGAGTAGCATATCTCAAACTGTTAACATAATGTTTTTTTCAATTATAAATTTAAATTATATTTTAGTTAATGTCCATTCTGAGCATGCCTTTAAATAGTGTACCACATGAATTTCTTTTTGTTACGTTTGTTTGTACATTTATGGTATGTACATTGATAGCCCGCCCTATTAATAAACTAAATAAAAAAAATAACAAAGAACGCCAGAAAAATTATTGCAGGACAATATTTCGATCAATCAGAATACCGCAATACATTTTGTAGATTGCGTTTCACTACTTCCCGCCGATACTTCCTCTATTATTCAATACATTTCCGAATTATTACTCTATTATCGTTCTAATAACAAAAATACATCAGTACATTCATTGTTATACCGGATTTATATATTCTCTGCAGATGCCCGCCACATATATAAAGAGGTAGGTAAGAGTTGAATGCTTGGTGATTGAACACCGGTACGTGAGAAGATAAGTCCCGGGATTCCGTCACAATGTGGGCAATCAGTCGGGAATGAGTCTGTCGATATACAGCGTTATACACCCGTCCGATAGGTATTGTGCTGATCCGAGGTATAATAAGATTCGTTAACAGTTTTCTTTTATGTGATTGGGTGCGTTAGCTATTATTGCAGAAGAATGAGCTGTGATTGGCGCGATTAACATCGTCGGGTCAGTATTTGACGATCGCTTTTTCAATGCATTGTATTTTCTTAATCTTTTAGGACCAAAACTTTGACTTCTCAAAATGTTGCATTTCCAAAAAGTACGAGTACGAATACTTGAAACTTGGAGAGTACCCCCCCCCCCCCCTTCCCTAAATGTACTATACCATCAGCCTGTCTCTCCACTGCTGGATATTGGCCTTTACGCGTCCCACGCTACGTTTCCTGGTGCGTGTTCTCTATTCGAGGACTTATCGCTCCTGCGCTTGCTGATTCTTTGACCTATGTCGGCTACATAGCGGCGATAGATGTAAACTAAAAATAAAGAAAAATTAAAAAAGAAACTAAAGCACGTGTCATAGCCAAATATTTTTCTAACGTGATGTTTTCCTTCTATCTCCGTTATTTTGATAAATGCGCAGGCTTAGAATTTGGTAGTTACGAGATATTATTATTAACATAGTCATGTATGTAATTGTTACAGGATATCATACTGATGAATAATCCTCATCATTAACAGATTAGATCGGCTTGTATGTTTCAGGATAATTTTCCATTGTCTTTCAATTGTAAAAGCCTCATAAACATACGAGCAACATTTGTTACCGTAAATTGATCACATGCCATCCATAATTGTACCGACAACTCCCTCCTGAACAATAACAGATATGGGGTTGAAACGGACAGTTTTTGTATGCAAAACAGTCACCAATGTTTGGAATGATTCGGTTAAAACGTATAACGGGCGTTCACGCGTCGTATGTAAATCATGAAAAGCGGCCCGTAACAACCGCCAGAGCCTTCCACCCGCGCTATTGTTTTCAACAAACGCCGTTAAAATGACAAATGAACGCCCGAATATTCGATTTTGTACAACGTATATATTGTTTTAGTAACGCTTAATTCCGTTTTATGGCTTTGTTCCAATGTTAGCTTTGTTAGATAATACCATTGATGTTTCACGGCTTTATTACCACTCCAATTCCACAGTGAATGGCGTAATGCAAGAGCGACAGCTACATTTAACCGTCGAGCTATTCGTGTGCCAATTATTGTGTCAAATGCCATGGAAATATACATAATTGTGGGAATGGCTGTCCTAATTTACACCATCATTACCCTTTTACTGAATTGTGAGTGTTGGAAGGTGGACCAGAAGTGTAAGTGTGAGGAGTGCAAAAGTCTCTGCCAGAATGTCACCCTCGTCACCACTCCGTCGGTTTCCTCGCGCATAGACATTGGATTACCGTAAATGACTACCTTTTCTACACCTCTGTTATCTTAATACTTTTAAGTAAGCGACCAAATTTGGTAAGCTCAAATTTTCGTGCCAATGCTTCTTTAAAATCTTCCAATATCAGTGCCAAAAAGTGTTGTACTTCCAAAGTGAATTGTCACTTAGTTGCGACTATTAAAAATTCTCTTCCAAATTCTAGTGATAGTGTGAAAAATGTGTAGTGAAATGTGGTAGTGTCATGGACCCGCTGGCCCGGCTTATGGAAGGCGCGCCGCTGCCGGGCGTCCTTGGGGCGACTAGAGACGCCCGGCCACGTGGCGCGCTCGTCCACGCGAGCTTGGCCGCGGCCCCAGCGTTAGGGGACAAGAAAGGCCGGCACTTAACTGGCACTTTCTGTCTCACAGGAGATACCATGGAAGGCATTATACAGTGCCTCGTCTTTCTCAAAGCGTTTTCGGTAAGTATATTTTGTAATAAGAGTGCCTCTGGTGACGTTTCAGACGTTATTGGTACTTCCTTGAAGGCTAAAAGGACTAACATTAATCGTAGGTAATTTGGTAGTTAACATTAAGTATAGACATCATCTCTGTAATGAATATAATGAACAAAAATGTTGGAATTGAAAAATGTTTGTTTATAGAAAAAAAAGGTGTGAGGTGAACGGAGAATCCTTCTGATAGTAAGCGCCGGCTGTCGCCCATTGATATCTGCGTTTCGTGCCAATATTATTTATAACTGACGAATATTGGCATACGTTATCTACTTGCAGGAATTTTTTGAATCAATGTTTGATAAAAGATTGGGAAGGATGGGGAATCAAGTGTTACTTTTTCTAAATATATGATTGATTGGTTATTATAAAATGGCTTCTATTTAGGCACAGAGCAAAAAATACTAAATGGACAACAAATTCTGATCAATAAATAAAACTATTTTTGAATAAATATAGTAAATAATTTTAAATTACTTAGAATGTCATTACCAAGTCCACGGAGTCATTACCAAACCTAAACCTAACCCACCTTTAAATCTGCTGCCAATTCAGTATTCTCTGCTGCTCATTTCATAATTTCTCTTATAAAAAGGGAGAAATACTTATTTCCTTTTTTTATATGACTAAACCTTGCTTCTGTTGCAATACTACTAAATCTATCCAGTGGTAACTATTAGATGCTGTCAAGTCTTTCTCGACTGACACCTGAGGTGGTTTGCGATAATAATAATTATTTATTTATTGCGGACGATGTCCATACATATTGTTAGTAAGTTACAACTTAAACTAAAATTACTACTTAATATTAAATTATACCAAAAACCAGTTACATCCACTGCGTCTGGATAAATCTCTCGAACATTTTAGACGTTTATTATAACCGTCTTATATGCCGCAAGTGCTTAGTAATACGAGTAGGGCAGCAGTTATCTCCTGTAATAAATACGTGTTTATCTGTGGATGGATTTTCGTTTAAGTTATTATAAAGAATATCTTAGCGAAAAACATCTTAGGGAATAGTTTTATCTTTATATATATTATTATTATGTAACTATTATTCGGTGTCTGTCTAAACTCTGTTTCCGCTGTTTTACCATAAATAAATAATTATGTTTACAGATGTTTTTTGCTTAGGCGCTGATTTCAGAATATTTTTAGGTTCACTTTAGATGATGAACATTTTGCAAAATGGGCATTTTGCTAACACGTCACTTAGACATGTTTCGAATAGTAAATTCATGCAACTCTGTTCACATTGAGACAGACAGTACGCGTCACCTTTTTTTGACTAACGACGTGCTGTTCGAATTGCCGACGATCCCTCTCTCACGGGCAGTTTAGAACCCCTCAAGAGTTCGGAGACGTTGCGTCCCTCTGTGTGTACAATGGGGAATGTTCTCAAGAATTGTTCAATATAATTCCCAACTCGGGTTTCTACAACCCCACCTCCTGTCACAGAAGTGCGGTCCATCCCGCATTTCCTCGATACGGACGTGTCGCGAACTGTTCGGTCCAAAAATCATTTTATACCGCGAACCCGTAGGCTTTGGAACGAACTGCCTCAAGAGGTCTATCCATTACGCTACGATATTGGGTTCTTTAAGAAAGCTGTGAATAGGATTTTGCAAGGTCGGCGGCGTACCCCCTGGTGTTGCAGGTGTCCATGGGCGGCGGTAACATTTACCATCACGTGGGACCCTATAAAACAAGCAAGCAGAACTAAGAACTAAGAACAATAATTGTAAAGAACAAAAAATTCCACAATAAAAGCGATGACTTCTGTTTTGAGCGGTGACTCACTGCATTCTTTTTTTACTATCTATGCAG
Source organism: Sesia bembeciformis (assembly GCA_943735995.1). Taxonomy (NCBI): domain Eukaryota; kingdom Metazoa; phylum Arthropoda; class Insecta; order Lepidoptera; family Sesiidae; genus Sesia; species Sesia bembeciformis. The sequence continues at coordinate 602,133 of OX031041.1, forward strand.
TGCAAGTTTTTCCTGTAAAACTACATAATCGGAAACTCAATCGGAATATTACAGAATTGTTACATTTCATAGAGAAGGGCTAACGAACGACACATGCCAATGTAAATTAGTATCTTAGGAAGGGATTATAAATACCCAGTGGCACCCGAACCTTGACGAAGGGAACGTATGGGTAATTTAAAGTCACGTGTAACACGCCGACCTTATGAGATGTACTTATTTACATAAAGTCAGACTTGAAAATAAATATTTCAATGTGTCAGAGATATTACGTTAATTATAAGGCTCCTAAACAATATCTGGTACTCTAAGGACTCTAAGAAATGATCATTTTGAATTCAACTAAAATTTACAATATTTTGTCGTTGCATGCCCGTATGTCTGTCCCGTGGTGTTGCAGGTGTCTATGGGCGGCGGTGACCACTTACCATCATGTGATCCGTCCCCCTTCTCGTCTGCCATCTCTTCTATATAAAAAAAGAAGAAGCGCCACAGTAGATTCTCTTTTCCAAAACGCCACCCACATCCGCACAAATTTTTGTCTTTAAACAAATAACTTAAAAATTTTAAACGAATAAAACTTTAAACTTCTTGTAACTTTAAACAAATCGTGAATCGAACCGGGACCCTTTACACAGCAGGCCAGGGACCTTAATAGATTATAAAAAAATAACCTTTCATAATTAGTCTGGAGTGAAGTTAAGTTGGTATTCCTTCATTACGAACCCGGTACCTACTGAGCTGCCATCGCAACAGTAAACAAAATTAATAAATACTCCAATGTTACACGTGTATTTGATTTTCGTATTAATTCTAGAACGAATTATATATGTATGTGCATGTGTCTATGCATATATGTATGTATCTGTGTATTTATATAGAGGCCATACTATGTCATGGGCCTATATATCTCCACTGATGGATATTATAGACCTCTCCCAAGGTTCGCCACCTCACAAGATGCTCCGCTGTTTTCATCCAACTACCACGGCGAATTTATTTTAAGTCGTCGGTTCACCTGGCCGGAGGGCGTTCCACACTGCGCTTCCCGGAACGTGGCCTCTACTCGAGGACTCGTCTATCCACCTCATCAGTCCTGCAGCAAATATGACCTGCCTATTGCCACTTCAACATGCCGATTTTATGGCGTATATCGATGACTTTACTTCTTTGGCGAATATAGGTATTATTTCTTGATTGCACCATCTACCTCCATTCAGTCGTGACCTCTTTACCAACTAAAGGTTGCTTGGAAGAAATTTCTTTAGCGATAATTGTACTTCTAATTACTTGTTTTTTTTTTTGTCTTTCTCTTCTGTGTGTTTTGGTGTACAATCTCTCTATGTAAACATAGACCACATTGCCACCACATTAGTGTACCACATTACATTAAAATGTAATGTGGTCATTGAACGTAATTGCTACAAAAACGTATTAAAAATCTGGAACAAACGTTCCATTTTCATCCGACATCCTACTAAAAAGAGTTGTTATGTGTCTAAAGGATTTCACGTTTCAAAAGCCTTACAAAGCACAACTTTAAGCTCGAAGCAATTAAGTTCAATTTTGATGGAAGTCGAGAGCTTTGTGCGCAAGGACCAAGAGCTTAGGAAAAGCAAGGAGCTTTGTCAGTTATTAATGAAACGAGAAATTACGCGAGGAATTTACCCCTCCTTATATATTGTGTTTAATTATATCAACGATGTATACCGCCGCGGATTCATTGGAGGGATTGAAATGTACATATTTTGTTAATGTGTATTAAACATTTTGAAGTTTGTACAAGTTATTTGATTAAATCAATCCATTTCATACTACTTCGTTTATGACACAGAAGCGTCTTGCTAGGCTAGTGTTCTCGGCTTCGGTTAGTTGGTGTCGTATAATTGTAAGCAATCCAGTTTTATATTTTCACTCAAATGGTCAAGCATCTTTTTGGCACGGGCTCTATGTGCTAGGTGCTAGTAAATTAGCACCCTTGAGATTTATATTCTACGCTTACATATAAGGAAATAAAAGGCTCTATTAAACTGTATTAAACTAAATATACTACTACCTATCTTAATTTACCAGCAACTGGCATTAATTTATACTATATCTATGTAGTCGCATGCTCATGAAAAAATTGTCGGCTTTAGAAAAATACTGTAAAACTGGTGACAGAGCTTCGTGATTGTACCTTAATGTAATCATAAACATTTCTTTGCAATAACACAGGTTACAAAAATGGTATTTCAGTACATATATATTCCATTATGTTCTGCCTTTAATAGTATTTAATATTCGTAGTAATTATGATAAATGTTGTAAGTATATTGTGGTACAACAGAAGTAAATTCAATAAGTAGTTGATTCATTGTAACAGCTTCTACCCGTATCTGTCATGTAAATATTAATGAATTTCATGCTATACTCGTACCATTCGTGTACGATAACATCCATTGCAGGGGAATAACATTTAGGTGGGATTTATTTTATACGGGAGGTATTTAGGATTAGAAATAATGGACTCTCCTTCCGAGAGATATTAATTGCTTTCTAATTATATCTGTATTATATTATTATATCCCTTATATAATATTGCCATAATAAGAAAGTTACGAATTACGGTGTTACGATTCAATATTTTATAAGCTTCCAAAAGCAACCGAAGGCAGGACACCCAAAATAAGGTAAAAAGTCTCTAAGGGCCAGAAGAAAAAAAAGGGATTTGAGCCGGACATTAATGTGCAGAGTTTCTCGGCCAAGTGAGCGTGAAACCGCGAGACTACGCAACGACCTACTATAATTAAGTTAACCTTTTTACACTGTTGCTCACCTGGTACCCTTCTCTAATGCCTTGCGACTCTGCCCTTTGTCGTTTTTACTTACCCTTTCAGTTTCAAAGAGAATTTACATAAAAGTTTCGCAAACGTTCCTATTTTTGTTTCAGAGGAAATATATTTTCTACTCACTTCACGAGCAAACATTCGCTTTGTACTCGTTTGTTGACAAGTCGAGATTGTATGCCAGTGTTAACCCCCTAACGCAGAATTGCAAATCTCTTCCGCAACATGGTAGCTGGAACTTACAGTCTCTGCAGTGATTGACAGGAGAAGAAGAAATAAAAGAAGCGACGACACGTGAAATGTTTATTTGATCCAAACAAGAATATATGATTATGTAATATTTTTCACTCCAAAAATTTGCCTTATGAATCATATTATTTCTGTAAATGAAAAGCGTACATTCCCCGCAGTACCTGAATATTTCAGTGGCTCACTCTCATGATTTCCTTGTGTATATTTAACGTTTTCTCTCTGTTTATTTTAACATCTCAAGTATGAAAACGTTACATTCAAATAAATAATATATCAATCTACTTAGTTTAAAATTCATCATACCAGTTCTAAATTGAATTTGTAATGTGAAGATCAAATAGCTTTGTAGAATTTGAAATATGGAGTGTACTCGTACCTACAATAACATAATATTTTTTAAATTGCTTTTATAGGTATATTTTTTAAATAGTTAATCAGTTATTTATTAATTAAGTATTATAAATAAATTATATATTATTAAGAAATGTTTTGAAACGTTTCTCAACATTCCAAAGTAACAACAAAACAAAGTACTTCCTTAAGAGATTATGAATCGATGTTGTTCAAAGTGGCAGTATAATTCGTTTACGAACATTTCAAACCATTCGGTGTTTAGGAAGCACCATTACATTTTTTTTATGGAATAGATGGTAGACGAGCAGGTGGGGCACATGATGGTAAGTGGTCACCGCCTCCCTTGGACACCTTCAACCTTCAGCGCTGCCGACCTTACATAATCCTGTTATATTATTATTACATTAATAATTACATTACATTAATAGCAATGAATAAATGAATAATAAATATCCCTGTTCAAAGCCATCTTTAAATAACAGGTCTTAATTATAAATAACAATTTTATTTGAAATCATTTGAATCAAACAAAATTATGTTAATATCGAGCTCAAAACGCCCAGATGGAAATTCTAATTTAGAATGTTTTGTTCAAGGCCATAATTTATATTTTAATTGATCATTGTGTAAAATAATAAAATATTAATCTTAATTTGTGGATTGTTAACCGAGAGTTTAGGCGCCGCCAATATTTTTCTGGAATATTGAAAACATTTTGAGTTATTTGTCAATATCAATCATCAAGTCGATCGGTTCTTGGAAGCGGTCCATTAATCGTCATTTTTATGTTCCACAATAAATATCGTGTTCCTGTAACTTTCAATACTTTCAATTTTTTTTATTTTCTATAGATGATATGTTACTTCAGTTAGTTCATCACGGTCACGAGACTGCGATGGTGGGTGCAGGTGTTGTTGTTATACGAATCTATCTACACTGAACTTGTTTTGCTATCAGTGAGGTCCAAATGTTTCTGGCCTGACATATTTCTAGATGTCTAAAAAAAAAACAAATTATACGTAATTATCATTTATCCTTCTAATTCGTGTATAATTTTTTGAGTTTGATATAGCTCTAAAATTCGTGTATAACTCTCGTTAGTTTTGATTCCGCGACTCTTAAGACAACAGGAAGTTAAGTTGCAAAGTATTTAAAATGTTTTAAAGCCCGACCGATTACAAACAAAGATAATGTGTACGGGAATTCCTCTTCGATACTTTCCACCGTGGAAGAAGTTCTGAGTGACCGACGGCTAAAGACGAAAGAAATAGCAGCAAGGACAAGGTTTTCAAAAACTATAGTCCTTAGGGTTCTTCATGAACATCTTCATATGAATAAAGTTCGTACGGGGTGGTTGCCAAAACTTCTTTCAAGTATCTTCTTTCAACCGAAATGAACGAGTAGCGTGCTCTTAAGAACTTTTGGGAGGCCTTTCAGAGAAACGGAAACGATTTGTTGCAGTCAATTGTTATTACTGAGGATAAAACTGGTTCTATTCTATGATCCCCTTTCCAAAAGGCAGGCGATGGAGTGACGTCGTTGTGATAAAGCACCGCCTAGAAAGGCAAAGGTGACTCAATTGCACCAAGAAGATTGTCTTCGATATTTTGAGATCGTCAAGGAATATTGATTATACATATAAAAGAACGCAATACTACGGTGACTGCAAGCTATCATGTTAACCTTATAGAACAATTACGGGAAGCAATCAAGCAGAAACGTCGTGGAAAACTAAGCAAAGGTGTGCGGCTTCTCGTGGCAATGCACTCGTCCACGCCGCCGCAGTTGTGAAAGCTGCTGTTTCAAAGTGTGGCTTCACGTAAATTCGCCACCCACCCGGTAGTCCAGACTTGGCTTCCAGTGATTACTATTTATTCTCAAAACTCGAGGCGTACTTAAAGGGTAGAAGATTTTCCACTGATGCTGAAGTGACCGCTACCGTTTTCGCCCATTTTGAAGGCAAAACTTCCGACTATTTTTATACTGGGATAGAAATGCTAATTAAACGATCCGAAAAGTGTTTTCAAATAGACGGGGACTATATTGAAAAATAAAAATAGTTTCATAAACTTGAGTGTCCTTTCTCTTTGTGAGTCCGGAAACTTTTAGACATCCCCTCGTAACGACACACTATACGAACATAACAATCGCGAGTAACCCGTCTATATAACATTTATTTTGAGTGTCAACATATAGTCTTAATATGTGAAAGGAATGTTTCATTGTTTAATTGGCCTTTATTCATTTATTACTGTTTTGGATTTTATACCATTCGTAATGCACACAGCGACGACTTACAAAAACATTTCATGGACGACATCACGATTTTATTATATTTATAGATATTTTCCAATGTTATTTGATCTACCGCGTTTCCAAAATAACATCAACATAACTCTCAAAATATAATCAGAAATAACTCAATAATCCTCTAACACCGCATTATGTACGCTTAAAATTTCCACCGGGCCCCCTCGAATTATAAACACTTTTTAAATTATATTAGTTAACCATGCTGTCGTCACATCACTGAAATGTCATTTATATTAAAATAGCGGTGCCAGCGACGTCGTCCGCGTGAACTTTGAAATGATTCCCATTGGAACTCTATTAAGGAGCTGGATAAAATGTACCCTAAATATTAACCCAGCACATAAGCTAAAACTATGGCGAGTTTAACAAAAATCTGTCCAATAGTTTTTGCGGGATGCGCTTTTAGACAGACAGATTCTAAATAATTCTATAAATGGTTGTTATGGGCTAAAGAGCCCATAACAAGTCGTAGAGTACACTATAATGATTTTTTCAATAAATAATTCATGTACCGACACGGCTCCGTTACTATTTTTTTATATGTGTAGATATTTTTTTATACCTAGTTGAATTGTACATTGTTCTGTTTTGTGACAATAAATTAATTTCAACGCTATAATACCGTTGGGGGTAATTACCGTTGGGAAGTTATTCATTGGGAACATGCGCCTTAAACCATTCTCCATCGTTCGTCGTCGTCAAATCAGAGTAGATAAAATGTTCGCTTTATATCTAAAATAGTCTTCTTTAGACGTCTATTTTCATCCTATTCACAAGAGTGACGAGGAACACATTGAGAATCGTTGGCAAAACAAACGGGATAACAGCAGCTAGTACCAATTTAAATTCACTCCGACGGGATTTTAATGGACCTCAGCCAAATCGGTGTTTCGGGAGTTCTTACTTTGGTTATGAATAAAACATTGTCCCGAGAAGGGTAGGGCTCTTAGCAATGTCCAAATTCTTAACTGTTCCGAGGTAAAGGAATGTGTAAATATAATGTTAATGAGTAATGCTGTACAAGTAATGTTTAGCCTAGAGGTTTTTATTGTCAACTCTCATTCCTCTGTTCAAATTCTCAGCCCGTACCACACAGTTTCTATTTGAGTGCGGCGGATCACCGCCAGGAAACCTCTAGGTCCATCAGGAAACCTCGCAATTCGCACGGGGCCCACATGGTGGATTATGGTCAGAAATCTTCTAGTGATTACTTATGGGAGGCTTGTGCCCTGCAGTAGCACGTTATAAGCTGGTATCGAAGTAATTATGTCTTGTAATTGTGGCTGTTGAATAAGAAAGCAAACCATTTCTTTTTTCACAGAAGTACATTTCGCTACACTCGTTTGTATGTATTGTATACATACAAACGATGTATACAATCGATCGATAATTCCTTGATACAATTTGGTAGTTTCTACATTCTCATGCTGCAAATTTCAATAGGCTTTCCACAACATTGAAAGACCGATGTCACCGTCATCAGTCCAAGAAATTTCGCTATCTTCCTTGTTTCAGAAAAAAAGTGTTTGTTGTGGACCTTTAAGAACCTTCCCAACGATAATTTTTTGAAAGTTTACACCGTCATAACTAAGTGGCAGAAGAGCGTCATAAGTGGCAGACAGAGATTCACGTGGCCCTCTTGCCAACCATAACAGTATGTCATGTTGTGTTCCAAGACGAATCCACTGCAACACTGCTCTTCGTTTTAAAAATACCACATACACACCCTCACACACACATACATATACACACAGAGACCTCATTCCTTCACCTTCCTCTAAAGGCACCTATAATGTAATAATACTATGTTAATTAATGTTCAACATAAATTCCCATGCTATCGATGTTAAATTTTAATACACGGTTTGGCCCGGATAATGAAAACCCTTAATTGGCAGTATGTTGTAAGTTGTTTATAATAAGTCTTATAAATATTGAAGTGCTGTGGATTTGTTGTTATCTATATAAATAAAAAATAATTTGACGTTCGTTGGTAAGCGCATCACTTGAGAACGGCGCTACCGTATCGACTAATTTTTTTTTTTAAATGTTCGTAGTAGTCCAAATAAGGGTTTTAAGGAAAGAAAAATTGGAAAAGTTGCCCGGAAAATTGGAAAATTCGGGAAAACTAAGTGCTTTTTTGTACGGGATTTTTGTATGAACTTATTGAAATTATTGTATTACTGAAATTTGGACAGGACAACGTCTGTCGGGTCAGCTAGTTTTAAATAAATAAAGTCAAAATTCATACCGTAATATAATTCGCTCGTGTAAAATAGAATACATATATCGTAGTTTGTATTAAAAATGCATGAGAAAATGTAGGGTTGAAGGGTTTGCTTAATAATTAATTACTGAAACTGAATAGCTGTGTTTTCCAATTAGACAGGGAGTTGATAATCAGTTTGTGTTCTTAGCACTCAAATAGAACATTTAAGAAAAAAAACTACGAATTTTATGGCTAGCACTTTACCGTTGTAAGTTAATTCACCGTTATTTACGCGTACCGCACCTACTGACCCTTTGTAACATTATATTGGACAACATAGGAACCCTCCATTAGTCCCTTTGCGACTGTTTTCTTTCCATTTCCCATTCTGAATCTACCCTTTCACGAACGATGAAAGTTCAATAATGTCAGACACACAAGGAATGTACCGCCGCGTTATTGTTCCCACACATTTTCTAAGTTGAAGAATGTTTCTTTATCATACTATTATATGAAATCGTTTCGAAGGTTAAGTAAGTACACCCTCCAAAATATTACTTCAGGCAATTGGACTTTTACGTATTACCTACGTACGCACGTATTATTGGTCGCACTACACTTTTACGTATTACCTACGTACGCACGTATTGTTGGTCGCACTACACTTTTACGTATTACCTACATACGTACGCACGTATTGTTGGTCGCACTACACTTTTACGTATTACCTACGTACGCACGTATTGTTGGTCGCACTGCACTTTTACGTATTACCTACGTACGCACGTATTGTTGGTCGCACTGTACTTTCAGCGCAATCACGTTTTCAGTACATTGTAGCTTTGTGTGTTTTCAGTATGACCTAGATTCAGTTTTCGACTTTATCACGTAGGGAATCAAAATATCATCTCTATATGAATCCTTTTAAATGAAACTAGTTGAACATGATTGAACATGTTGAAACTAGCCCATGAATAGTTGCGGTTAGTAATAAACCTTAGATCTGTGACATACATAGTTTTTTACAGTATTTCGTTTTATATACAGATGGAGGTAGATATTGGAGATATAATTTATTTATCAGCCTAGATATTTTTAATATAGACATAATTCAGAGAAACGTATTTCATTTAATTGGATAGTTTCTCTTATTAATATTTAATACAGTTACAAATATAAAGACGCAAGGCTTAAAAAACTTAAAGAGTATTAATTCTTGTACCCACAGCAAAATGTTCAATATTCCCAGTAAAACATGATCTAAATTTCTTGGTACCCACCTACAGTAGGAAACCGACAGCATGAATAATTAATTTACTACTGATGATATACTCACTGACAGCTGTAGGCACCAACCTTGAAACGTTCGTTCTCAAGTAGATTAACATGATTACTGTGTCTCTTTATAATAAATATTCTCGACAGGTTGACACATTCAGGCTCAGTTAGTAATTACGTTTATATGATACTTATTTATATATTTACTACTTTGTGTACAGTTAAGCAAGGACTTTCCCTTGCACCACCACCCTCATGCATTTCTTTTTAACCAAAGGTTGAGTGGCAGAGAATGTCACTAGTCATTAAGTCCGCCATATGTACAATTTATATGCGGTAAAGTTACACTTAATAAATAAAAATTATAAAATACATTTTTATCAAGCAAGATATTATTTTATACATAGGTGACAAATATAGGTAGGTAGCAGACAAGCAGATAGCTTGGTTATGATCCGATATTGTTGCCTTTAGATGTCTATAAATTACGTAATATTTTAATAATTACGTAAGTAAAATTACGAACGTTAACATATCCCCAAACACCTTGAGGGTTTAGTGATCGGTTAATGGAAGTTTGGAAAGGATGAGGATTAAGGAATAAGATGCGATGGTATGAAATTGAATGGGATCGAATATTGAAAGGCAAACGAATTTGCGAAAGTATAAAATAATGTTCCATATTAGAACTCTTTGCTGGATAGATACAGGCTACTGGAGATGTAACTCTTTTCGATTGTTTAGCTGGTCGACAAATTTATAACTTAACATTTTTAACATTCGTTACTCATCTAATTCGGCACTTGACAAACACGTTATTAGTACAGTCAATTAGTAAATTACTTTATTTTTAATAGAAATTATAATAAAAATAAAATTACTTACCCTTAACAACGTATATGTCGGCGAATCGTCATCTTGAGCTTCAACTCGAGCAATTAAAATAAATTTTATATTACAGCGACTGCAACGAACATTTGTCATGAATAAACCGCAATGAAAGGGAAAAGGAATTAAAATGATATAAATATAAATCATTTTAATTTATTAATCAATATAAATTAATTCCTTGGAAATGGTTGAAGAACCCTAATGGTTGAAGTTTCTTGAGATTTTCACAATATTTCCCCAGCACGCGAAGATTTCCTTAAAACTATATATTAAGTATGTAAAAGGGATATTTGTGACTGTAAAATCTTTACACAAGTCCAGAATTAGACGAGTAACGAATTAGAGGAGTTGCGAAATTAAACTAGTGACGAATTTGACGACCAACTAAACAATCGTCTTTTCACTGTTGGATATAGACTTCTACCAAGGCTCACCACCACACTCGATCGTTCGTTCTTCTCGTCCAGCCTCTACGAATAAACTACAAGTGTTTGGTTCATCTGGTCGAATAAATCTGGTGTTAGCAAATCATTTCGGAAATATATGTTGCTTAATTTTTGTACCGATTACGTAGAGAAGCATCTAAGTTATTTCGTCGAAATAATGCATGATGACGAAATTCGTCGAAATTTAATCAACGATGTACTGCTATAGAAAAAATTACACAGCTCTTTCTATATTGAAAATATATCCATTCTAAATCGTAGTATTAATTTAATCCTAGGGGAAATACAAGGAGAAGCAGCGACGGCGCCTCGAGTCGATGAGAAGTTTACAGCGCACTTTCGACTTACAACTGATTACATTAATTTTGTTTACAAATATATATGCTTGTTCTCAGCCTAATCGGGACTTGTCTTTGCCTTTTTCTGTGGTCTGATGCATGATGACGTGAGAAATCATTGCACATTTCGTTTGCGGTGTATGTTGTTAATTTAACAATAAATCCTGAAGTTGATGCCATTTCACGAAAGATTTGAGCCATTGCTTTGAAACGCCCACCATTGTACTAACTAAACGTGTTGATGCTAAAATCCATCACATATAAAATAAATAATATATTGACACCTTGATATTGTTATAAACAGATAATCTTATAATACAGAGTAATTTTGTTTCAATGATCACTTCAATATTTATACTCGCAATTTAAAAGCATTTTTATGTTTAATATGATTTGAATGTTAGAGAACATTCTATTTGAAATTGAATTTTTTTCTCTCTGCGACCACATAACGACAACGAATTCTATTTATACAAAAATTCATTTAATTCGAGGGTTTTGTAAGTAAACGAATTCTTTTTTTTTTGTCTGATCAAATTACTGTTCCAACAAAATGACTACCAGTACATCGATGCATTTGAAAAGATGATAATATTTTGATAACATAGCTTTATATCTGTATTATTTCGACTATCCAGTCCCTGCTTGAGATTAATTTTTGTTTTAATCATAGGGTGTATTAAAGGTTTTTTGACGTTTTTAATAACTCAGTTTGATACTAAATTGATTTTGATCGGCACACTGTTTATCGCCGTCATTTAACCGGCAACGTTCGTCATGACTTTAAATTTGCACATAAACTTGCATAGTTTGACAAAAAGTCTATTTTCAAGAATGGTGCAGTTAGTATGATCCTAATTGAATCGTTTTAGGAGCAGCGATGGAATTCGTAAATAATCCAAATCAAATTACAACTGCCCCAGCTATATCCAGAATTGAGAATGGGAAAATATTTGCGGCGAACGCTGCGGACGACAGTTTGATTGCGTATGTATTGATCCTGCCCATCCACGCTGAGGAGGCGGTGTCCAGGGACGGGCATGTGGCTGACAACGTACAACAACCAATGTCAAGGATAAAGTGCGTTGAAAAATGACAACCAAAAATAATTATATTATTCGTAATTGTAGTGGTCTCGCATAAATTTAAAATTAAAATGCTTTGAAGTAAACCATTATTTTCTTATAATTTTTCGATATAATACTAATTGATTTTTGCTTGTTTCAGGTAAGTTTTGCATTCATGAAAGTGAGTCACTGCGCATGTGTAAGTTAAGTGTTTACTTTTATATTGTTCTTGTTTTATATGCTGTTTAAAAACTCAACTTTTATTTTAAATATTTGGATTTTAAATTGGCAACACGAAGTAGTTTTGGAGTTTGATACGTTAACTTATTTATCTATATCATCAACCAGAAGAAGTGTTTGCTGAACAAATTGGACGAGGTCTAGCTCCGTTTACCGAGTGACGAGTGTTTATAAAGAGACCTCGAGTGACGTGGTTTCCTTTATATCAGGCTCGAAGGACCAATGAGTGCCCCTCCGTGCGATAATGTGTGGTTGGACATAAACAGATTAGATTAGCCGAAGTAAAAACTAACTTTGATATGATTTAGCATTTGATTATGACATATAAAAATCTGTAATTATAGTTAAAAAATTTAGAAATGTTGATATTACAACTGAAATTGTCTCTATATAACACGTGGATTGTTCGAGTTAAATGTTAGATGACTTGATAGATATCATTTTTATTACTTAATTTTACTATTGCCAACAACAGAAAATGATTACAAGAAGCTACAAATTATCAAACATCGCGTAAATTATCAAACTTGCTCTAAGTGCTGGGCCGAATTATTATTCATTCGTAAATCCATCAGCCTCCTCTGACAACTTTTTAAATGTTTACTTCCAATTTAACAACACTTGTCGATTTATATTTACCTAAATTAGCATTTCTATGAAACAGAAGGAAACTCATGAAACGTGCTTAAGGATTTTGTTCATCTTTATTGAAATTAATAATTCGACTGTTCTTTCTGAATTATAAGCAAGCCTTATATAATAAAGCCGTATATAATTGGACTTTTATTTGATTACATTATACCTTTAAGTATTTTGAACAGAATTTTCTATGAAAAAGCTTTGTCTCTAATGAACATTTTATTAAATGAAACAAAAAATATTTTGAACAAAACGCCGAAACCCAACAGCCGCTGGACGCACTCGCCTCGCCTTGTTACATTTCTCACTTTACCGTATACCCCAGTGTACGTATGTGTTTCGGTAGTGAGTGAGATATGCCAAAATCTATTCTCACCCCACCGTATCCTATCCCTCCTCATTTTCCCAACTGTTTCTCAAAATCCATTTCTACACCTTCAAAGGTAGGCAGTGCATCGGAGGGCGTGCCAGCGTTTCTGGACTTAGTTAGCTGGACTGAAGTTGGCATGTACCGTGGGTGTCCACGGCCGATAGTATCCGCTTACTACCGCGTGGACCGTATGCTCTTCTGCCACTTCTTCCTATAAGAAAGATCTCTGTTCTTTTAAATTGTCCATACTTTCATTTAACAATTAGAAATAAAAATCTTTGTTTACTCCTACAGCTGCTGCGCTTTCATTAAATAAATCCTAGGTATCGGCGGATGCTTCTGACCCATTAAAATGTGATTGCACTGCGCCGATTGAAATCGAAACTGCATTTTCTAATGAACCTTCTAGAATCGTCTTCTCCACTCGAAAGTTAACCTTTTCAAGTTTGCGATAAAGATTAAAATTGCATATTATATTTTCAAATTAGTTTGTTCCACTTTGCGTGGTATGAAAATTAATAATCCCAATTCCGTCATCTGTTTTTGCACATTGGAGGCGCCTTGCCTATTTACCTGGCGGCATAATAACGTCAGATTATGTTATGACTTGTTAGATGAAATACTTTAGGCGTCTTGGTTTATGCGCCGTTTCACGTTTAATTATATTGACGTTTAATATCACAGTAAGAACGTTTTGGGGTTTCAAATAGGTTGCTTGATTTCGCTGAAAATATTTTATCCTTCTATGTTCCAGAGAAAATAATAAAATAAAAAGAGAAAATATTTTCAATTCCGTTGTACTATTCATCCCGTGTTCGTATGGCCAACTGCATACAGCCTTCATGTTCCTTTTATTTGTCCATCTAGCTCCATTTCATTTCTTTGTGACGGGGAAGTTGTCGGGGTCGTGCATTTTTACCGTTGTGTCTTATTATGAAATATTCATCATATATTAAATAAAAATGTGTATTGACTTCGTATCGTTGTGACATAACGACACTAATAAAGTGAATCGCATCACTTAGCCAGTAATCCTCAGGCATTATTAATTTTAAATCCAGCAGAATGTGGTAAAAATTTCACATACATTGGTGAATGTATGGGGATTTTCCAATTTGGCAGGTTTTAAACGTCGTGAGTGCCAGGGCACCATGAGAGTGCAGTGCAAATTGAATCTTGGCGTTGGCAATTCGTTATTTTGGCGGCTTGCACACGACCCGCGGGAGTGTGGACGGGACCGGAATTTAATACAGGTTATTTCAGATACCTTTTTCATGTATTTCGAGTATTTCGGAGCTACATAAAATGTCATTATGTACGAAGTAATATAAATTGATTTTCCAATTTTGGGAAACCAATTTATACATAATTTCGTTTCATACATAATATACTTGATAAATAAAGTACTAGAATAAAAATCGATCACAAAAAAATAGAATTACAAACCGGTCGCTGTCTCGCTCTCTCATATAGCTAACTTTAGTACAGGCATCGAGATAAGCCACTTTTAACAGCTATCAAACTGATCCCCACAGTGAGGTGATCTAACATGGTTATTAATAAAAATCGACTTAATCGATTTTTATTAATAACCATTTAGGTTCATTTAAAAAAAAAGGAATTTACAAAATATTTATATTAACCAGTTTATGTTAATTACATACATGATGGTTAGTAGCCACCGCCGCCCATGGACACCTGCAAAACCAGGAGGTAGGTATACGGGTGCTCTGCCGGCTTTACAGAATCCTATTCACACTTTTCTTGAAGAATCCCATGTCGTAACATAAGGGAAGACCTCACGAAGCAGTTCGTTCCACGGCCTACGGGTTTTCGATAATAAACGATTTTTGAATGTACAGTGTGATTTTTGATTTTGGATTGATTTTTGGATGGAGGTGTCGCGCAACACCTCCATCCATATCAAGAAAATGCGGATGCACCACACTTCTATGGCGGCAGGTGCAGTTGTAGAAACCCGAGGTGGGAGTCATATCGAACAGTTCTTCGGAGCATTCCTCGTTATACAGGCGGTAGAGCACGCAGAGGGACACAACGTCCCAGCGGACGCTGAGTGGTTGCAAATCGCCTGTGAGAGTGAGATCGTCGACAATTCGAACAGCGCGTCATTGGATGGAGTCAAATGGGTCCAACTGATACTTCGGTGCACCGGCGCAGAGACGTGAGCAGTACTCCATGTGGGGTCGGATCTAAGATTTGTAGAACGTCAGACGTTGACCCGAGGTGAAGTACCGCTTTGCTCTGTTCAGCACACCGAGCTTTCTGGAGGCCATTTTGGCCTTGTTTTCCAGGTGACACCTAAATTGGACTCTGTTGGAAATGTCGACACCAAGAATCTCCTCTCGGTACTCTCCAAGATCGTGAGGGGTAGGCACTACGACAAAAGAGACTTTCTTAGCGGTGAATGTGTAGACTTGTGTCTTACTGGGGTTGAAATCGATCAGATTGAGAGAGCCCCAAATCGAGACTTGATCTACGGTGTCTTTAATTTCGGACACAAGTCTAATGCATCTATTTTCCTCTTTGACCGGAGACAACTCAGAAGCGCAAGATTTGAGCATCACTGCGGGAATATCATCTGGTCCACTCGACATTCGGACATCGAGAGATACAAGAGCTTGCCGGACTTCACGTTTGGTGAAAAAAATTTCTGGCATACAGCAGCTTTCACAGCACTATTATATAAAAACAAAAGTATAGACAGGCGTAACCTTGTAGTGAGATTCGAAACGCGAGATAAAATATTATAGATAATTAGATTATAGATAAATACAAAATTAATCGTTTAAACAGAACGCATTTCATTTAAAAGACAAGTTTTATTTTTTTAAGACGTAGTAGTGTTCAGTAATAACTTTCAATATATATATATCGACGGCCGCTGATGCAAAGTTATTTTTTTAGAAATGAACGAAACGTCAAGTGCCCGTTCTCGATGATCGCACTTTAGTATCACTTATGCGTTTCTTTAAGTATATCGCATTTCTTTAAAAAAAAGAATACCGTTTTAGTGATAGTTCTGGTGCTGATTTTTCGCTTATGTTTATGAGTTTATATGTTATGATGTAATAGAAATGTTCCACACAACTAACTATTGACTGTTAGATATGTCAATTGTCAGTCATCTGACGCAAGCCTCCGTCTCACCGGTCTCTGTTAATTTCCTCTGTTCGCCACTCCGCGACGCCCTTTGATTTCATATTAATAAAACACATTCGTATTCCATGTAAAATGCAGTAAACGTTATCTAATTGTGTACTGTCTTGTTTCTCTTTTTTTTTTTTTATGTACTAAGGCGGCAGACGAGCATACAGTCCACCTGATGGTAAGTGGATACTGTCGCCCATAGACATCCGCGATACATGCCAACATTAGTCCAAAATGACAAATGTTGGCACGCCCCCGGATGCGCTGCCTACCTTTGGAGATATAGGAATGGATTTGGAGAAAGGGTGGTGAAAATGGGCAGAGATAGGATGGGATGGGAATGGGCTCTGGCACATCTCACTCACTACCGAAACACGTACGTACATTGGGGAAATACTATAAAATGGGAAATGCAGTACATTTCAAGGTAGTATTCTGTGAGAGAGGGGTATCGTGGCCAGTCGAGCGCGCCCAGCGGCTGTTGGATTGCAGCGTGCACTCTCTCCCTCCCCACGGAAGCACAGTGCACGGAAGCGTGCACTGTGCTTCCGTCGGGGGCTATAAAGAGAAACATCGTAAGGAAATTCGTATGTGCGAGCAACACAAAATAATTTCGGGCACGTGTAGGCCACCTGTCCGTTGGTAATTGTACCGAAAGCCTCATGTGAAAATATCAATAAAACTACCTTAAATTATATTTCCAAACATTATTTTTATATTGCACTTTATTTATATTTATTTTTACTTCTTTAGATTGCAATGAGTCAAGTGAAATCGTCATGATGTCAAGCGTTCATTTGAAGATGGGTAACTGAGACGGATTAGCTTTGAGTTGCGTCTACGGTTGTTTTTTAAATGTGATAAAGGTGGAAAGGTTAACCCGGTTCGCTTTAAAAGGGTTTTTGCGATGTTTTACTTCTTCTCAGTTTTTCTTAGTGTCATTGTATTAATTATAAATACTTTGAAGACAATCGAGAAAAATCTTCTGCAGAGCTGGTCCTCTTAGATTACCTATAGTTAAGAGGACTAAGTCTAACCAAAAACGTCTAAGAGTGGTTCCGTTACCAAAACCTACCAAAAATATTTTCCGTATAACACTATAGTTAAGGTTTTTAAACTGAGAAAAACTTAAAGCAGCGCTTGAAACAGTATTGAAGCAAGGCAGGTTATTTAAAAAAATGCTCATTTCTGCTATGTAGAAAGGTTAGTTAGTTGTCCTGCATTACTGATAAGTCACTGATAACTCAGATTCAGTATAAACTCATTTACGGGTTGACGAGTACCAGGAACTAATAAACGCGTGGCGATGGTGAGTTTTCATTATCGAGTCGGCACGCGAGCGCGGCATATTGCAAAACTTTTGTAATTGACATTCACGATGGTAACAGTCGCCGTGTACACAGCTCGCCTCCTCGCTCCTTATGATGTTCTAAATACTCGTCGTACGTGACATAATATAGGCACAAAAGAAGAATCTTTAGCATTTTTATTACGTGAATGGAGAATAGAAAAAAGATTGAGGATAGTTTTGGTATGTTAACATACTCTGGCTCAATAAATGTAGGTTTCCCTGGTTTATTAATTTTTTATACGGGTGTTGGTTACTTTATTAGATTCCAATAGACATTCATAAAAATACCTCAATATAGACGGTTATTTATAGCAAACGGCTAATTATCAAGATTGGTTGCTTGCTCGCTTCGCTAACCTTTCATTACCATTGCCTCACTACTGGGTATATTTAAGTCCTCAATTGGTTAGAAATAGTCGACCAAAATATAGTCATACAATCGATTGAAAATTGAATTTATATCTGTATATTCAGTTCAACTACGCAAAATGACGGAAACATAGTGACTGTTCATCGCAACTCAGTTGCAACTTGGCAGCAAATCGGTGGTCAAACATTTATTAATTATTAATCGTATCCCAATTTTATCAATGCCCACTGGACTGCATCTTAATGTTAACCAGATGCAAAACTGTAACAAATAGTCCGGTAATAAAATGCCTACTATCATTTACCGAACTCTGTTGTTATATGGACAGAAGGTATTGCTCCTGAACATCATTTATGATAACTGTTAAAAAAACTATTTTCTTCATTGTTCGGGGCTAGTTATTACTTAGAAACTGGTTTAAGTATTTACAATAATCGTAACTATCATAGAAGATAATCACAGGGTTAACTATTAACATATGTCGCTATACTAAACAATTTCGAAATACGAATAGCGAAGGCAGAGGAGTTTCTGAATCACAACTAAACATGGAGGACCTTAAAGACGTTCAGCGATAAGGCCGCCGATTGCTTCTGCATATCTTATTTTTAATTAATGTTAATAATAATGTATGTAATAAATATAACAAGGAATGTTCATTCATTCATTCATAAACATTACCAGTCAAACCAGTCACTGAATTTGGAGCAGTGTCTACACAAACTGAATAGAGATGTGTGTGAGTGACGAAATCAGATGACATTCGCGGATCCCGCTGGAATGACAGCGTCAAGTGAGTGATTGACGACGTTACTCCAGGACCTTTTGTCTTAATTCCATTTTTAGGGTTCCCCTGCACAAAAAACGCCCGCACCGTTTGTTTACTAGCGGTAAATACTTTGTTTCCTGTTTACTCGCTAGATTCGGAGATGGCGTCTTAAGTGGTTGCTCGTATTTGTGTATCGTAATCCGTAGATCGGAATTATTTTTTACTTTAAAAGCCTTCGCTTTTTAACGAGGAAACACAGGCATTAATGGAAAGGAGGAATAAAAAATGTTTTGCGGTTGCCCTTTTCCGTCATACCGGAAAAAGCGAGTTACTCAAATGGATGAGGCGGATACGGATTCATGAAAGACGAAATGCGTTCGATTTTGCTATCTTTTTTCGCTTTCAAATATCAAATTCCTGAAGATGACAAGTAGAGCCGCTTTTTGAACGTATAGTGTGAGTATTGTGAAGGAAAGTAACATGTTGTACACAAGAGGCATTTGTACTATTCGCCAATTCGTAATATTTTCGTGATTGCAAACGGAGGCCTGTGACCTGTGCATACGTTAATGAATACAGGTTATAAGCGGAAGGAACCATGGGGAGATACATATATCAAGTCTCATTTGGGTATATAAATATCCTTATTTAGACCCTTACTTTCACGTAAGTCACCTCGAAACGACGTATACTCTTCATTGGAATATTATCGCTCTCCGTCAACTTTCAGACTCAATTTAGCTCGCGCTGGGCTCGTTTTTGTGGAAATACTGTAGGTATTTACAGTTTTTACTAAATAATGAGCTTTATAGTACACTATAAATTGAATTGATTATTCAAAAACGTTGCCAGTTTATAGTATAAAGGCAGCAGACGAATATACAGTCCACCTGGTGGTAAGTGGATACTGTCGCCCATAGATATCCGCGATACATGCCAACATCAATCCAGAACGCCAAACGTTCATGCGCTGCCTACCTTTGGATATTAAGGAATGGTTTTGGATAACAGTTAGGAAAATGGGAAGGGAGACGAGGGGTGTGAGTTTCTGACCATGTAAATTTCGAATATTTAGTTGCCCTACCTATTGATTGTCAAACTATATGGTAGTAAGGTCCACATTGACCGTCAGTTGTATGCTTATCCACCATCGTCTCGTAAATCCATATGTATCCACATTTCTGCATATAGTACAAAATTTTTGTTCTGTATACTAAGATTATTCTATTTTTCCTGTTTTGTTAATTGCATGGTATTTGAATTTTGTCTATATTAATTTCGTATGCCCGCATTGCGGGACCTAAACGAGCAGATTTTTTGTATTAATTTCCATTCTGTACCGATGATCCACGAAATACTTTAATCTGAATATTCAAACAAGGACACATTGACGCTGCCCTACGAATTATTAATGTCGTTTATTATTTAGTTAAATAAAACTTGTGTTACACTGTGAGTATATCTGCATGTAAGTATATGAGTATATATGTTTAATGATTATTTATCAATGTATAATGTACTAGCGAACCGCCCTCTCTTCGCTTCGGTTTATAAGTTTTTTTTTCCAAAATTTCAAAATAATTCATTGACTATATTAGACACGGATTCTAATATTTAAATTAATGTTATAATATTTAAATTCTAAATGTAGCTTCCTATTTAGGTAGTTCCAGAGATTACCCCCAACATACCTACAAACACACAATTTTACCTCTTTATTATATTAATATAGATTAGTGTACCTAGGTATTATACGTGTATTGTATTACATATATGTATTGTGTGTAGTATTTTTTTATTGATTGCACGATGCACCGCCCTTCGTATTTCTGTTTAACCAAAAATTTACTGGTGTAGAATGCTACTAGGCATTTTGTACGTTTCTTTGTGTACTAAAGTTTAAATAAATAAACAAAACAATGGTACTCGGTCGTGTGGTGTCTGCCGGCTTTAGAATAGCACCAGCCCATCTCTTCCCATAAAACATAAAAGGCGACTAAGGGATAACAAAGCCGCTCCCACCACCTCGAGAAGAGTGGACTCGCTTGGCTACCGTGACGTCTTAACAGATTCCTAAGTTATTTAATTCAGATTTTTTCCAAAAATAATCAAATATTCTTATACAGCGTACTATAATAGAACCAGTAGTTTCCAAGTTTAGTCAGAATAAAAAGGTAAGTGGTATCTTCTACTAAAAGAGAATAAGGTTACTTTTTGCGTTTAGAGTTTTAACAGTTAGCCTCTATTATTTAAAATTGCTAACAAAAGAATACCCCGCGCAAATCCCCACAGAGATTTCGCTGTACAATTTGTAGACGAAAAGCAGCAAAAAAGTTGAATAATAAGTGTGACGCAGCAATCATCCCTGAGAGGCTGGGAGGCTGGAATCCCCTCCGTGCATTAGTGAGGCACATCTATCAACATGTCACAACTTGTGCTGACGACTATCTGCGAAGTTTATCGGTGCTGATGATACATCTGCTCGGCAAACAGGCCCAGACGTGACGTGCGAGCGAAACTTGGAAACTTGGAGGTGTCGTCGAATTTGTTATTTGGTAGGGTTCTTTGAATTTAATGATTGAAGACTTAAGTGTTTTTGTATAATAAGAAGGCGGTAGACTAGCAAACAGTCCACGTAGTGGTAAGTGGATATTGTCGCCCATGGATATCTGCGTTGTATTTCAACATCAGTCCAGAATGACAAACGATGACACGCCTCCGGATTCGTTCCCTACCTTTGAAAATGGATTTTGGGTGAAGAAGACAGTGAAAAGTTTTGTTTTCTTCGTTTTGAATTTGGAGCATCGGAATGAGACTTTACTTAAGATGTATGGGGAATTGACTATATTGTTTATAATTTTATATTTGATATTATATGTTAATAATTTAGTATTGAAAGAGTTGATCTTTGTGATGTTTTCCTCTTTCATGTGACAGATGCGATTATTAATGGTGGAGGAACTGTTGCGATATTGCGAACGGTATAATATAAACGTTCAAAAAATAATCTGGCCTCTAAACTGGGTGTGTGTACATTCAACGTGAGAACTAAACAAGCTTTGTAGTACTTTTAGATTTTGTAACTTTGTAGTGCAATTTTTTTCAGTTTAGAGCACTCTTGATCTTTGCTCTTATATTTTTTTAAAGTTTCGCCGGTGGCTACTGAACGACAGGGGAAGCATTTTTTTTTATAGAGAAGTAGGCGGACGAGCAAGCGGTCTCACGTGATGGGCAGTGTTACCGCCGCCCGTGGACACCTGCAACATCAGGGGGTATGCTGGTGCGGCGCCGACCTTGTAAAATCCTATTCACAGATTTCTTAAAGAATATCGTATCGTATCCCATATCGTAGCGTAATGGAAAGACCTCCTGAGGCAGCTCGTTCCAAAGCCTACGAGTTCGCGGTATAAAATGTTTTTGAACCGAACAGTACGCGACATCTTTCGAGGTGCAAGAAACATAGAAACCTGAGGTGAGGATTATATTGAACAGTTTTTCAGAACATTCCCCGTTGTACAGGCAGTAGAACACACAGAGACATGCAACGTCTTTCCGAACTCTGAGGGGTTCTAAACCGCCCGTGAGAGTGCGATCGCCGACACTAGCACGTCGTTGGATGGAGTCAAATGGGCTCAATTGATATCTCGGTGCGTCGTCCAGAGATATGAGCAGTATACTCCATATGTTTGCGTACCATTGTTAACAACTAACATTGTTTGCGAACTGCAACTTGTTCGGCTCAGTCTTTACATTCGTTTTACTGATAAATTCAAGAATGCAGATTCAAGAAATTCTTTACTATTAACACAGTGTTTCCCAAAAGTGAATATTGAATGGGCCCCGAAAAAAATAAATTTAAGTATAGTGTTCTGATTTATCTTATTTTTACTTATTAAAAATGTCGATCATCACTGGATACTGGATTTTTTTCTTATTTTCTTGATTGTACAACCCTTCACATAACTACGCTACATAAACGAGAATATGCTGCAGCAGCAACAGAATGCTATTTTCATGTAAGGCGTAGCGTAGGGTGGGTCCCAAACTTTGTCATTTTTTTAGGTGGGTCGCGGTTCATTAACTTTGGGAATCACTGATTTAACATATGCGCTTCTCTACACAACCTAGATCTTGAAAATACAAGCTCCCTCTTGTATTTGAATCTTAACAAATAAATATAACAATTATCAAACCCTACCTTTCCTTTTATATCCTTTTATTTATTTTTTCTATGGGGAAAATTAAAAAATAAACACTCGGACTTCGCAATTTGTAAAATTTGTTCCATGTTGGCAGCAGTATTAGGATGTGCGCACGGGTTATCGCCCCGTGACGGGGGAATTCAATCGGGTAGTGTCTACCCTCTCCATCATCCCCTCTCCATTGACTCCATTGACGTGACACATTCATTAACGTTATTATCTCCAAAATGTGTGGTATAATATATTACGCTGGCGACAATTATTTTGAAAATTTCCTTCTGTCCAAAAAGCTGCAAATTGAGGGGCAATTGCAATTGCAATCCCCCAAAAATTGAGGGGGAGAGTGCACGCTGCAATCCAACAGCCGCTGGGCGCGCTCGACTGGCCACGTTACCCCTCTCTCACAGAAGACTACCTTGAAATGTACTGCATTTCCCATTTTATCGTATTTCCCTAATGTACGTACGTGTTTCGGTAGTAAGTGAGATGTGCCAGAGTCCATTCCCATCCCATCCTATCCCTCCCCATTTTCTCAACCCTTTCTCCAAATCCAGTCCTATATCTCCAAAGGTAGGCAGCGCATCCGGAGGCATGCCAACGTTTCTCATTTTGGACTAATGTTGGCATGTATCACGGATGTCTATGGGCGACAGTATTCACTTACCACCA
Organism: Sesia bembeciformis; assembly: GCA_943735995.1. NCBI lineage: Eukaryota > Metazoa > Arthropoda > Insecta > Lepidoptera > Sesiidae > Sesia > Sesia bembeciformis. The sequence continues at coordinate 625,887 of OX031041.1, forward strand.
GGTGGACTGTATGCTCGTCTGCCGCCTTCTTACATAAAAAAAAAAAAAGCTACATTGTGCGGTAATAGCCTAGGGGAATCTATACTCTATTCACATTCGTGTGATCGTGAGTTCAAATCCTCGGCCCGTACCGCTGAGTACAGAGTACGCTGAGTACGCTACTTAAATACGGATTTTAAAAAATGCTCATTAGCTTGGTAATGAGAGGAAAAAACCCGCATTCTCCAGAGAGCAAAAATTAGTATGTGTATCCACCAATCCGCACTCGACCAGCGTGGTAGATTATGGCCCGAACCCCCTAGTAATTTACTAGGGGAGGCTTGTGCTCTGCAGTGGGAGATTAAAGGCTGTTACAAGTACAAGTACAAAAGGTACATTTTAGTAATAGTTCATTTAAAATAAATGTCATTGGAAGTAGAAGGATCATTCGGCAACAAATAGATTACGACAGGCATCGTTGAGGGAATTATATGTATTCTATACTTTTAGAGAACTTATTAAGTACATAATTATTAACTTATTATTAATTCTACTTATTATTAACTTACATAACTATACTTATTAAGATTTTCACAAATTACATACATATTTAATTATCTATTAAAGGGCTCTCAAACTGAGAGCTTCACCTTAACATGGAATCCCGTGATTAATACATTTAATAAAGTTGAACCTCGCCATTTTTTGTCTGACATTAGATTTTTAAATATATATTAAATAAATATATAATTTAAGTATATAATAGTTATAACTTACTAGCGACCCGCCCTCGTTTCGCTTCGGTTTATAATTTTTTTTTCTAAATTTCAAAATGAATTATAGTCTATATTAGATACGAATAATGTAAGCTACATTATTCGTATCTAATAGAAAGAATTTTTGAAATCGGTTCAATAGTTCCAGTGATTACCCCCAACATACAAACAAACACACAATTTTACTGAACGTCTGAACGCGCGTCACGCTGAAACTACTGTACAGAATTTAATAAAACTTGGCACAATTATAGCTTATGAGCTAGGTTACCTTTTAAGGTCCCGGTTTATCCCTATCCGGTAAAGAGTTCCAACGGGAATCACTAAAGTTCACGCGAACGAAGATGCTGGCACCGTTAGTAAATAAATGAATCTCCGCATTGCTGGATGTACATGTCTCCTTCTGCACTCCTTCACTACCACGATAGCCTTGGTGTTCCGCTGTTCTCATCCAGCCACTAGCTTAAGTCTTGAGTACATGTGGCCGGAGGCACCCGTCTACTCGATCGGTTGTAATTATTACTCTCTTATATATTTTCTGTTAAAAACCCTAAGAAAAATATTTTTTCTCGCTCTGCAGGAAATAATGGAGCTTCTGGCAAACATCCAGATTTTATATAACTGTACATTTAATTATATTTAAAATTCACAAGTTGACGCAGTTATCAAGTCTCGTTAGCTCAAGTTGAATCGCTATAACATGCAAAAACTTTTTGTCGTGTCTGAGTTTTTCAAATATAAATTCGACTTTGAACACCTTTTTTACATGTAAATTGATACATTTTCCGTGTTTCTGGGTGTTGCGTATTCTTGTATTTTAGAGGATTTTTGAGATTTTGTCAAAAGTCGTAAAATTTCTCTAAACACGTAACTCGCAGGAATCACGAAGACTTATTTCCACAAAAGGAACCACACATTAACGATCAAAGTATTGAAATAAATTACCGTATCCTACCATAGGATATCATAGGACAGGGTTGGGATAGGAATCCTATGTCTCTCTAAAAGTAGGCATTCCATCTGGGGCCGTGCCAATGTTTGTCAGGATACATTTACAAATACATGTACAGGATCAGGTGATGAAGACGTGGAACTATCGGAACTACATACAGAACGACGGCACCGTGGACGTATCATTCGTAGAATGATCAATGTGATGAAGCTTCTTTGTGCTGGTGCTAATAAAATCGTTTTGCTATTGGTGTACAAAGCTTTGTGTCAATCACTATTTACGTACTGCATAATGCTATAGGGAAGCACTGAAATCTTTTTTAATCGTGGTTAAAAGAGCGCAGCGATCGGTTCTCAAAATTATGTTCCGTAAAACCTTTTCGTAAACTCACAGGCTATTTGAGGAAGCGCAGCTCCTAACCGTCCGACAGTTGTACCTGTTGAAGGTCACTCCTACTTACCATAAGCTATTCATAAGATCTCCTAATCACAACTCACTTATCCAGAGCAGACGTCTCGATAAATTGTTTTCGAGGTCTAATGTGAAGTGTGTTTTCGCGCAGCCTTTTACCGCTTTTTTCTTCCCTTCACATACGACCAAGTTAACAAACATTGCGACATAAAACATGTGACAGCTGGCCAAGTCAAGCACACTGTTACAAGATGGCTTTTAACACTTCACTATATAGCTACAGAATATATACTTAAACAACGGTAACGTGCCAAATCCATATTTCATGAAATACATAATTTGTTCACATATTTTATCACTATTGAATAAAAGTTATGAATAAAGTAAGGATTGTAACAACCAACGATCAATATTTCTAATTGTTTGTGTTGCTTGTTCTAATTGTTCGCTGTGTTTGTGTAATCTGAGCGCCTGCGATATAAGTTGTCGTAGTGCGGGGCCCAATAGCAACTCTGTTTACCTAGTATATATGAACTTTTGGTACATAAAGTATTTGTATTTGTATGTCGAGCGTATGGCCATCCCGGAGAGTCACTCAGGCATGTCACTTTCGGTTGTTCGGCTCTTTCCAACACAGAGTATTTTTGACAGACATAACCAAGCGGCCAGAATACCCCACTAAGAACTCCCCAGTTTCTTAGAGCAGAGATTGTCTTACTACAAGTACACACTGAAGCCGGTGCTCGAAAACGACCATGCAAAGCTCTACTGGGACCGGCCCGCCATCACGGACAGGACCATTCTCGCGAATAAGCCTGATATCATGGTGACGGACCGGGCACAGTCTCGGGTGTTTTAATGGACATCACCGTCCCCCATGACGAGGGCCTCGTGAAAGCCGAAACCAAGAAAAGAAGAGTATCTCGACCTGGCGCACGAGATCACCGACATGTCTGGCGTGACGATGACTGAAATCATTCCAGTCAGTATTCGGATTAATCCCCACCAGCCTCGAGACCAACCTGCGGTGGTTGGGCTTTCAGCGAAGATACAGAAGGCGGTGCTGCTCGATACCGGTCGTATCATCCACCGATTTCTCCCTAGGGTCCTGAACCCTAGCTGACTTTTTTCTTTTTTTTTTTTATGTACGTAGGCGGCAGACGAGCATACAGTCCACCTGATGGTAAATGGATACAGTCGCCCATAGACATCCGCGATACATGCCAACATTAGTCCAAAATGAGAAACGTTGGCATGCCCCCGGATGCGCTGCCTACCTTTGGAGATATAGGAATGGATTTGGAGAAAGGGTTGAGAAAATGGGGAGGGATAGGATGGGATTGGAATGTGATCTGGCACATCTCACTCACTACCGAAACACGTACGTACATTGGGGAAATACTATAAAATGGGAAATGCAGTACATTTCAAGGTAGTATTCTGTGAGAGAGGGGTAACGTGGCCAGTCGAGCGCGCCCAGCGGCTGTTGGATTGCAGCGTGCACTCTCTCCCTCCCCACGGAAGCGTGCACTGTGCTTCCGTCGGGGGCTATACTGTCACTCCCTCATTTTCTCTCACTCAGGAAGAGAAGAGATGGTTTAGAACAATTTTTTAAATAATATAATAATAATCTGATATGACAATTAGAACTGAAATTACCTAGATTATTTTGGTTCGCTTTTGTTAGGTGACAAGGGTTTTTCGATGAGGGATCGCGGCCGTTGTAAGTAATTTAGAGGCCCAAAACCTCCAATAGGTATCTAATACCCCGGTACCCGATCGGGTGTGGATTAATTACAAATGCGTTTGTTTCTAAAGTGGTTTCGATAAATTCCGATTCCGATAATTTGTATTCGATTCTTTAGAGTCCGCAAAGGCTTTTAGAAGTAATCTAGTTCATGTTTTGAGGTTCCGGTTCCAATAATTATTATTTTTAATTACTTACTTAATAATTCAGTTTTTATTGTTTAAGATATATTTTTCACGATATACTCGTGGGTAATTGCGAACCGCCTCGCCCGGAGGTTAGATTTACAGCCACCGGAACAGGCTGGGTTTCGAAAAGGCTACAGCACTGTTAACCACATTCTCACACGGTAGTGAAAGTGAACGGTAGTGTACAGAAAATGGAAGAGTATAATCAGCCTTTGTGGACTACGAAAAGCCTTCGACTCAATTGAGACGTGGCTATTCTGTAATTTTTACAGCGGTGCCAAGGTGCTGAGATGTTTGTTTAACATGCGAGCATGACAGTTCGAATCCAAGACCAGGAGACCAGGCCGATCCATCTGCGTCGAGGGGTACGACAGGAAGATGTAATATCTCTGAAACTTAGATGCGTTTAGGATGCTGGACTGTAAAGGACGTAGAATCAATGTGAATGCTGATACATTCACATTGATTTGTTTTGTCGTTCTGTCGTTTTGTCGTCTCACATCGATTTGTCGATGACGTAGTTACGAAATGCGCATTTAAGTATTCAATCGTCTTCTCTATTTACTCTGATATCGTCAAGTGTTCAAACAAAATTGTCATTGGTGGAATCCTCACATTTTGTTCTTCATTTTTCCACTTCAGTTACACCAGCATAAAAGGAAGATATTAATGTGATCCGTCAGATAATCTTACAGATGGAAGCGTTTTTATACCTGAGTGGAGGTATAGGGGATTTATACCGGACGTGAGATGAATGTTTTATAAAAAATCGACTGGTTGACTGAAACGAACACGGAAGTAAGGAAATATTACCAACGATTATTGTGTTTCTGACACGAGATTTGCGGATTACAATGCCGAGTTTGCTTAGATGGAAAGATATTTATTTTATTTTATTTACACAAGAGTGCGTATTTAAATATTTTCTAAATCGAACAAGCATTAGATACCATTAAAAACTAAACATTTAAGATTAAATAATCCAATACCCAAAAAGATATTCGTCTTTACATAAGCTCTGTAACAAAAATGTTACATTGCCCTAATATTCAGCTGGAACTCAAGACTTACGGGCGTGAGGTAAGGAATTTAATACACCCCTATTTCGGTCTCTAATGGATTACTTGAGGTACCAAAAGATCTGGCAGAAGCCGCAGTTTTTTGTTGAAAAACCCTCGAGAATGTTATAAAATTCCCATGGGTAAGTTGAGCACCAGATCCCTGTTCCCAGCTGTTGTCTCTAAAGTTAAGATTGCGACAATGATAGCAGGGGCGAATAAATACAAATAAATAAGCAGAGCTTTCCATTTACTAATACTAAACCTACTCTAGTGCAGGCGAAGTCACGGGCGGTCGCTAGTGTTGTTAGTTACCTCACATTTTCCAATCGATTAAATACCATATTTTTAAATCTTCATATAGACATACTGCATCTGTATGTACTACCGTTTATCAAGTTTCATAACCAATGCACACCACTGCTGATAAGAGATAGCATCCAAAGAAGGAGCAGAATGAATTTTACTCTTCATTCTCAAATTTGTTTTCTAAATACACGGAACTGAGTCCCTCAAACTAGAATACTAGTCGAAAAGTAGAACCCAATTTGGAAGAAGGAGAGTGCACGCTGCAATCCAACAGCCGCTGGGCGCGCTCGACTGGCCACGTTATCCCTCTCTCACAGAAGACTACCTTGAAATGTGCTGCATTTCCCACTTTATCTTATTTCCCTAATGTACGTACGTGTTTCGGTAGTGAATGAGATGTGCTAGAGCCCATTCCCATCCTATCCCTCCCCATTTTCCCAACCCTTCCTCCAAATCCATTCCTATATCTCCGAAGGTAGGCAGCGCATGCGGGGGCGAACCAACGTTTGTCATTTTGAACTAATGTTGGCATGTATCGCGGATTTTTATGGGCGACTGTATCCACTTACCATCAGGTGAACTATATGCTTGTCTGCCGCCTTAGTCCATAAAAAAAAGTGTTTTCTATTCTACGCGAAGTTAGGTCTAGTTTACTTGAAACTGGTCTCCATGACGACATGATTTGGTATTCATGGTATTAATAAACTGTGGGGTCGTATGTCAGATTGAACACTTTAAAGATGACAATTATTTCCAAAGTAAAAAATATGATTGCCATATGATTGCAATAGTAATAAAATGGAGCCAAGCCAGCCAAGCCAACTTGCTTTAACGGAGGCAAGTTAAAGCCAGTGAAACGGATTAAGCTATATACATAATTATTATGTATCTTACCACGCTATTAATAAGAGCTACTAAGAAGGAAAGGTTAAGGAAAAACATTAATAAGACAATGGAATGTTTTGCATGCTGTGCAGTCGATGGCTCCGTATTTTTATGTGTATATTCGGTGTACGGCAAAAGCCTCGCCACCTTCACGAACTTGAATCATTTGTTTACCTGACAGAAACAAAGTCTCTCCAAGAAAACTCCCGGCTAACAAAACACTGGACTTGTAACGGAAAGTTTTATACGGCGTGTTGTTGCAAGAACACTTATGTATTTTATTTTTTGTGTTATCGCAAAAATGTTACTGCCAGTGCGTGATAGGGATCTGCATGTGACGGAATTGTCAGCGCTGCAGTGTATGCTACAGCATCACGTTTAATCGGTACCAATTTCCTATTGCAGTGACACATTTTTTGTTCATGCATATTTTTTTTTTGTTATTTTCGTAATACTTTGTCTCTGTGTACAGGAAGTAAACAACTTTTCTTTTTCTCTTAATCGTGTGTAGATGCGGTGCTATTTTGACTTCCAACGTCCCATTGTAGTGCGCAAGAGACATTTCTACCCTAGTAATCCCGACCAGGTTTCGGACCATCCATCATACGAATACAATACCAATTGGTTGATATTACACGTGTCTCTGGTTTTTTTTTCTCTCGCACTTTCCATCGATTTTCTCTGTGCCCTTTCACTGTCGACAGAGTTTATAATTGAAAAATTCGTACACATATAGTAATTTAGTAGTTTGATTGATGAATGATTGATATAGTGCAGAGGTCCCAGAAAAATTGAAGAGTGGAAACGCAGAAAGACACGAGTAGACAAAACTAGGAGGTTCACGTAACTTAATAACGATAAAATAAATATAATTGAAGAAGTTGACTTGAGCGGGTTCGAACCCATCAAGGACTGTAGTATCTATGCTAATTTTGCTGTTATATTTTTCTGTAGCATATCACACGCTGTATACGTCAATTTCCATTTTCTAAGCTAATACGGATAATTACAGTATTGACGTCCAATCAATATTTGGGATGTGGAGTGACGCGTGCGGGGAGTGACCCAGGTGCGGCTCCGGTGAAGATCTGTCGAATTGACGAGATCTTATTAACGCGTATTGATTACATACATCTTTAACGATAACGTTCATATTGGAATATTTTTACAGACAAAATAGAATAAATAAAGGATTAATAGATACTGGCGTATAGTATTCATATTTAACTGCTTCAATAAAATAAAACACGTTGCTATTTTAGGCGACACTAACATAGATATTATGAGAAAGAATTTTACTTGAATCTCAGAACTTGGTCTTCTCTCGGTACACATACTGCCATATGAATTGCTTAGATCATGTGTTTCTAAAAAATTGCCACTGAATCATCTGTATTTGTTCTTTACATTCATATTACGGATTAGCTTCATGTTAGACCAGGACCCCGTTTTGTTAACTCCCAAAAAGTTGACAAAAAAACTTGTTAACTCTCCTGTTACTTGTTTACAAAGGGCTGATTTTATGCCTGTTATTACAAATAGTGACCCTAACCTTGCATATGATGCACTTGCTGGTGAGTAATACCAGTGCAATAAGAATCCCTAAGCGACAATACAAGATCAAGCTTTGGATGACAGCGGGTCTGTTTCGATGCATAAGCAATAGAGACCAGTTGCACAACAAAAGTAAAAAGTTTCCAAATAATTGGATTTTTAAGGCTACCTACTGCAGATATAGAAACTTTATTTATAATAGACTCACTATTCTAAAAACGTATCATGAACAGTCAGAACTGGAAAAGTAGTCGAGCGACCCAAAACAGATATGGAAAAAATCAAGAAAATTGATAATATTAAGCAAACTGAGAACAAAATAATTAATGACCTTTTTAAGTGTTCCAGGTCACCTCGACCATATCAGTTGATAGAGTCAGTAGTTATTTCGCTAACGTTGGACGTGAGCTTGCTGAAAACGTAATAAACAACCCTTTCACCTTCAAACAACAACTTAACTCACAATGTTTCAAACCACAATTCACTTGTTCTCCTCCCGACAGACGAATCAGAAATAACATCCATAATTAGAAACCATAAAGTCGACTGTGATGTTGGATGGCATGGGATACGTATTGATGTGTGCGTGAAGTGACGCGGGCGCCAATCGGATGACGGTCCAAGTTCACGAGATCGCACTGACATAAATTGGCTACGTTGTTTATTCTTCATAATTATAGGTATACTCGTAAATGTTCGTTGCTAATTTTGAAAATAGGTTAAAGACTAACTACCACAGCATAACGTACCATCAGCCCATGTCTCTCCGCTGCTGAATATAGGAATACAGGCTCTTCTAAGGCTCGCCACCACACACCATCCTCGGCTCTTCTCGTCCAACCACCACCGGTGAACTTCTTTAAGTCGTCGCGGTCCACCTGGCTGGAGGGCGTCCTACAGCCAGGATTATGGATATTATTATGGATAATATCCATTTATTATGTCCTCCATATTATTGTGGACTAATATTACGAAATTAATTTCAAATCAATAGTTGGAATACGGTGTGAAGTGCGTGGGGAGAGACGCGGGTGTGGATCGGGTGACGTTCCGTCGAGTTTGCTAGATTGTATTGGCGCGTATTAATTACATTGTACGACCGTCACAGCAGGACGTCGAATGGGATTCTGCCAGGAGGTTCGACTTCTAAAAAGTACTACAGTCCAATCCAACCCAATTTGCCGAAAACAAAACGAAATGAATGAAAATATATAACTTTAAATCTAGGGTAAAGTTGCAGCCTCGATGAATAAAATTATGGATATACGAGTACATACTAGCGACCCGCCCTCGCTTCGCTTCGGTTTATAAATATTTTTTTTCAATTTTTTTTAAATTTCAAAATATAATATAGCCTATATTAGACATGGAGCTTCCTATTTGTGAAATAATTTTTGAAATCATTTCAGTAGTTCCAGAGATTACCCCCAACCTACCCACAAACTTACACAATTTTATCTCTTTATTGTATTAGTATAGATAAACAATTTATCAGCTCACTATTTAATTTAAGGCCGTGTCAGTTACCTCAGGCTTGTTTTTTTCATTTTGGACAAATTGGATTGAAATGAAATATGTATATGTTTTTTTCGACAACATCTACAGCTATGTCTGACTTTTAAATAAAAATAGAATTAGTATTTATAAACAATTTCTATTCCATTATAAAGGAATATAGCCTTTATTTAGTTTCACATTGTGCACATTTTTACTAGGAAATCCTTGAAAACTTCTATCAATCGCATTTTGTTATCAATCAGCTCATGTTTCTTCCGGTAACAAAATATTTATTACCGAAACAGATATTAATTTACCTACCACTTTCCCTTATTATTTAGTCCCTTTCTTACTCCAAATTTATTTGCCCGTAATAAGAGTGATGATAACGCTGAGTTATCCAACTATCAATTTCAATAACAGTGGGAGCTGTCGGATTTGATGTGGCTATAAATAGTAGACATGAGATCTTAGGAACAAATGAGATAGGCGTATCTAGTTCATCTACAATAAATTTAACCACACTTTTCGCGTTGTGACATCTGACATGATTGACACAATTGTATCGGTTTTTTGCCGTTTTCATAATACCATTTGCTCTACAGTGGCATTTAGATAGCCAGGTAGATTCGTTATTTGTTTTCTGGAGGCTTAACAATAACACTTGTATCTTGAAACTAATACTACTCGTAAGTTAAACCTGTGCTATGAAGTTCAGGATCAGGATTTAGCAATAGATTAAAAATGTGGATATCTCGCATGGTAACATACCTATCCAGCAATATTACTTTGCTTTTCATTTTTAGTAGGCTATCATTATCATTGCGAATCTGTTAGGATTCTTGCCCGTGCGCTCCCTTTTAGACGATTGTGTCTTTGCCTTCATTTCCTCTTTGACTATAGGAATTATCATCAAGACGTGGTGTAATCTAGCGTTTATCATATATCAAACTGCATCTGTAATCTTAACGTTTTAGATTGAAAGCTTTAAAATATCTGCAGATTAAGATCCGTTTGGTGAATTTGAATTTTCAAAAATATCGTTTACCTATGGAGCATATTAAGAAATCGAAAGTAAACAAAAAACAAAATTGTCTGAAACATTCGTGATTATAAGCTGAAAACCGATTATTGGACAAACACTATTTCTTATCCTATTAAGTAAAAACCGATTTTCTTGCGCTTGGTCACTACCTACTGTGTAAAACTGTAGACTATTTATTTCACAATCTTATAGTGAGTTTTATCAGAATCTGCGCAGCAGTAGTTAAGATAAGGTTATCTTTAATAATCTCCCAGGAAAAGCCTGATTCCAAACGAGCGAAGTCACGGGCAAATAGTAGTGTACAATATCGTACACACATATCCGAATATGATAGCGACTCCGCGCAGGACACGGGCCGGATTACGCGTGCACTCTTATTGAGGCCGACGAATTCAATTCAGTTTCAATTTCCCCGGTCCACGTGGGAACGTCTCCATTGAGTGTCCATTATTTTAATTGCGCGAACGATGTGATTGATGGATTATTTGTAGGTAGAAGTTCAATCATTTATTAATGAAGTCGTTTCATTAATTAAGGCAAGAACTAGTGAATATACCGTAAACGCCCCTTTCATCGTCCATTTTTGGACACGGTCCTATTCATGCACATTGTCTTTGCATGAGGAATGTATGGTCTTAAAATGCCACGCTAGCCAACCGGGATGCCGGGTTCACTCTTTTAGAGGTGGTTTAGTTCCTTAAGGCGATAAAACATTACATGGGGGAGTTCATATATAAATATTTTAAAGACTGTCGATGTATGTTTTCTGTTTTGTAAGAAATAAATTCAAAAATTACTGGACCGATTTTGAAAATTATTTCCGTCTGTTTTTATTGAAAAAAGACGACAGACAAGCATACAGTAGGTACAGGTTAGTGGATATGTCGTCCATAAACATCCGCGATACATGCCAACATCTGTCCAGAATGGCAAACGTAGGCACGCCCCCGAATGCGCTGCCTACCTTTGCACATTGGAAGAAAGGGTTGGGAAAATGGGCAGGGATATAGGATACGATGGGGTGCGAATGGATTCTGGAATATTTCACTCATTACCGAAACACGTACCTACGTAAATTGGGGAAATACGATAAAGTAGGAATGCTTCATGAAAATTCACTTTTATGAAGCTAAACTAATGCAGATTGACATAGGCTATGTTTGGGTTCCCTGAGGAATCTTTATGTCACCCGAGTGAATCCGGGTCGGGTGGCTAGTATTTTATTCGTAGTTGATTCTACAACAAAGCTTTTCTCATTGGAGAAAAGCTTTGTATTTTAACGAACAGCAAACAAATACTAAATGACCAGGATATCATGATCAATAAACAACCTATATTTGAATAATTATAGTAAATAGTTTTAAATTACCAAGAATGTCACATCACCAAGATGACGGTCTCTTTATTTCTCTATTGTAACCGGAGAAACTAAACCTCACCTCCCTTAAATTTGCTGCCATCGATTTGCTGCTCATTCAGTATTTTTTACTGCTTATTTAATTACTTTTCAATTATTTATTAATTAAAAATTCCTTTTTATCGTAGGGTATTTAAATTTTCCATCTCAATCTAATTCGCGTCAACATCTTGCTTTTCACGGGAAACTGATTTCTTAATTGTATTTTTTAAATTAGTAAAAAAATGTTCTCTTGTATAGGTATTTTTTTTATTTATTTACGCATGAAACATTTATAGTATTTAGGGAATTAAATACTAAATATGTTTTAACATTTTTAATATTTAAGCGCCATTATGATTAATCGTACAAAAAACAAAACCAACCTTTTAGCCATTTTGAAGTAGAAGAAAATCCATTATTTATTCAGTGTTTGATTGTAATACTGATAAAGAATTCTTACTGGCGTCCGAAGGGTGGAGAGGGATTTGGGGGGGGGGGGTATTAGGGGATGACGCAGTATCCCCTTGTCAATTTACTTGGTCGGGCGATTTCCACAAACAAAAATAATATTTTAAAGTTGTTACCATATTGATTGTGGACATGACAGAGGTGAGACAGGGATAATAATACTGTCTGCTATTTTTATGATGGTTCGTCTGTATCAGCTTATAACACGGCAACGTCCCCGACTTGTTTGTAATCACGAGGAATTTTGTTTTGTACTGTCATTTGACAATTTGAATTCGTTGATTCGTTGTAACCTTTTGCGAGTCTGACACTAAACTGACACTAAAGGGTGACCAAATAGCACTAAATCTCGTATTTATATACAGAGAAGCTGTTATTTTGTTGAGTGCCGCGTTGCCTAACCTATAAAAGCCATGATGTTATGATGATTATGTGCCACAATGTTTATAATTGAAACATAAAACATATTTTCATCTGTTAAAGTAGAACATATTGAGCAAATTATTATAATTTTACGTCTATTCTAGGAAATAAACGATTAGAATTTGAAGTTGAACGATATAATTGTGGGATACTATTGACGCAACCAAAACTTTTGCAAATGTTGTTCCTGCTTCTTGTTATAAAGTGCCAATATTCATAATGTTTATATAATGTTTATATACTTATGCATAATGCATGCTACATATAAATTATGTTATGTTAACATAAACGGAAGTTTGTCTAACTTCCGCGAACACACACACACGCCCCTGCGGAAGCCATCCGATTTACTCCTACTTACATAAACACATCCTAAACGTATATGTATTACTAATATTTATATGTAAGACATATATTAGTATATGTTTGTTGATAAAAGTAGTTTTCATTTTATTTATTACATTTTATACTCTTGCTTTTACTTTCATATTGTGTTACTCCTTTAGATAGGTACAGGTCTCCATTTCACAAAAGAAAAAGATACCTATTTCTTCTTTAATTTCAATTGAACATATAAATAATTTACCCAATACATATCTAATTGAAGATTATTTCGTACGAGTGATATTTCAAGGTAGTTTCGGGCCATAATCCACCGCCCGGCCACAGTGCGGATTGGTGGATGCATATGCTCCAGATTTTTATTCTCGGTTTCCTCATGACGTTTTCCTTCATCGTCGAACTAATGATAATTTTAGAAAATGGAAACGCAGTGTCAACGATTTCAACTTACGACGTGACGAATGAGAGTCGAGAGTAGATATCCCCCAGGCTATCACCGGTTTTTAGTACTATACGGATACGTATGTATTATAGTTTACACGTGAACGGTTTTATGTTACAAGAAATATTTCCAATATCCGTCAGCGGACGAGACAGTCGATGGAGTCGCGGAACATCGTCATTCGTTACAATAATGACACGTCGGACCTTCTCATCCATCAGCCGCGATGTGAGAACCACCAATAATTTGAGGCGCGTCATATATATATATATATATATATATATATATACATTTTAGATGTACGTTTCAAACAGATTTTGACAGTGTTAATTGCGAGAACGGAAATGGCGTCGATTGTCCTGCCGCAAGAAAGCAATCATTTTATTCATTTATTTACTACATTCAGGGCCTTTCTCACCACCTCCCGATATGTTATCAAATGACAAAAACCACAAATAATGACGACGAAAATGTCAAAAATTACAAAAGTGACTAACAATAAATGTACATTTAAACAAACACTTAAATGAAGAAGATCGATATTATTTATTTATATAAAATGTTCTAGCAGTCGTAAATGAAAATTACGACACTATCACGTCACCTAAATAGTAATATAGCCAGAATCACATCGATAGATGAAAAACACATTAATAAAAATGTGTTTTTTCATCGAGCGCTAAGTAAGCACTTAGCGCTCGAACTCTCAACGCTCATTTTTACAACACTAGAAGATGCAATGCAAACAGCCCTTTCAGTATCCACTGCTGGACATGGGCCTCCTCATACACGTTGTCGTGACCACGAGGGATGCCCTGCATACGGATACTTTAAACCGTATGCCGTGTGGTGTTGGCCGGCTATAGAATAGAACCATCCCATCTTTTCCCGTGGGTCATGGGTGTCGTAAAAGATGACTAAGGGATAAAGCGACTGCCATATGCCCTAAACAACTACACCACCTCTAAAATACTGAACTCGCCCTTGGTTAGAACCCCCTTGGCCAGCGTGCCGTTTCAAGGCCACTCATCTCTCACACCAGAAGATAAACCCTGATAAGAAACTTACTAGGTCGGCAATGACATTCTAAATCTGTTTTAAACTGTTAAATATCTTGGACGAACTTCGATATCGTAATTACTTTTTAAAATTACTTTGTTTTCAACAAAGTTATAAATATCTTTAATATTATAATATCAGCATTCATGTCAGCAGTGAGACAGAATTTCTTCTTTTTTTATTCAAAGCCATATGTGATTCTGCTGTTTATTTCTATGGTCTCCTGGTACGTAAATTCGTAAATCATTAGCTGGATCATTCATATCTACAATTAATTATTTCGTTTTATTTAACTCCAACAATATATTTTTTTTTTATTCTTTTCTTCATTACTTTTAATGTGATATCACCATAGATCGGTGTAGGTAGATTGAATTAGGGTCAATGATCTCAAACGTATATGCTAATATGGACAATACCTCCTGGATTCCGGAATTTTAACAATATCAACTCTTTTTACAGAATTTCAAAATTATTACGTGGAGCTAGGTGAGAAACGAATCAATATGAGCAAGATTTTTTTTTTCTTAACACCACGCCATGCACAGATGACCGCCATTGCAAGTAAAAAAAACTGTGGTGTTACTAAATCACTACTTTAATAATAATTATTTCAATCCCATAAATACCGGAACTTTCAGGAAAAAAGGCATGTCCGTGTTATGTATGACATGGTGCAAGTACATGTTATGTATGACATGGTGCAAGTACGAAAAATCAATCTATCTACTCCGATCTCTGGATATCACACACGTCGTGTGGAACAAAAAAAGAGAAGTTTCTACCTCATTTTTTTTAAATTGCAGCTATTATTTTGAATTCATTTCAGAAATATGTATCGTACTCGTGTAATCATGGCGAATAGATTGATACCTTATTTGTTACAATCAGCTTAGTATTTTAGCTTACGTCAGCCTATGCCTCCACGCTGCTGGATATAAGCCTCTCCCAAAGGTCGCCATTACACCATGCAACTTCTTCAAGTCGTCGGTCCACCTGTCTGAAGGACGTCCCACTGTGCCTCCCACACACACACATACATACGCTGGCAAATTCATAACCTTCCCTTTTTGACATCACCGTAGTCTGGTAAAAAATAAAAACTCTTCTAACATGCAATGACGTGGACTACCTGGATGTCAGGTGACTAACTATATTTATAGCATATGATACAGTTAAAATGTCTTTAAAACATTATCGTTATTAAAACTGGCACCATCTGGCACGTGTAAAGTGGGGAACGTCACTCTTACCACATCCACGTGACAGCTCGTTACACTTGGAGTCTTACCCGCCTGTCTACTACATTATTCATTATTGTAAACCAACTTGAGTGGACCGTCTGGCGAAACGTCCCCGAGATGTATGAAGCCACTTTCAATTTCGTGATCATACATTTTTTACTTTAATTTATTTGCTATTACATTTTCAGTCATTGCATTTAAAAACCACCCGTCGTATTCTATTCCCATTGTCAGATCCCATATGAGGTAGAAACTGGCGCTGGTTCATCTTCTATCAAAAAAAAAACTTGCTTAGTTTCTTAGTGGACTGTATTCAAAATATGCTATCGTCTTCTGTTAAATTATCATATTGTTTGTTTATTAATAAATATTAGTGCAGCTTACGTACGAGAGGAACATAGCTAGTTTCACAACTCGTCATTATAACCAGCTTCATCGATATTCTTTCGTGAAATATTCATGCCATCGCTGCCCATATTCATGATAAGCAGTTCTTGTCTCGATTTATTCATAAGGGGTGGGCATTGACATCGGCAGCTATTTATAACTGCTTACTTGTAAAAAAAACCTGTTATCAAAGGGTGTCCACCCTTTGATAACAGAGTTATTTTGGAAGCCTCATTAATTCTCCTTTTACCCTGATGCTGATTATTGTCGTCAACAACATTCGCAGTCCTTTGGAATATGGGTACAATCTTCAATCAATGCGACCTTTGACGTTTTTTCTTTCTTAGGTGCCTTCTGCGTTTGCTCTAAACCATATGATACGCCTCCAGTACATTTAAAAGACTGCTAGGGCCATAGAAATTTTACACATTCCACAAAAAAATAAAATTCTATAAAAAAAGGTGTCACTGATGAGATTTTGAATGGATTCTCTTTGTTTTTGTGATATAAATATTTGTTAGAATGTATTATTTCTGTTAGATACTGGGTTTTTAAATAATAAATACGTTGCGCTTAAAACACTATATTAACTTTTAAACAATTTAAATTGCATTAACGTATATGTAACGATCGTTGGAGCAGATTCTAAGTAACGAAACCTTTTTAGGCAATGACAGTTTTTTCACGTAAACCGCTGATTGGTCGAATCCTTAACGACTCTCAGTGTTGCCAAGTCTGGACATGCCCCCGGCCTTGGAAGCACTGGCATCCAACATCCCCTCTTCTGAGTCTTCATAGAACAGAGGACATATTCGAGGAAATGCGCGTCTGATTATTCCTGCACAGGTTTGGATATCTGCGACTCTGGATATTCCATCCTTTCCTGGTTTGGTAGATATGATTCGTCCTAAGCTCCATTTCAATGGATGAGTATTATCGTCTTTGATGACGACCATAGTGTTAGGTTGAAGATCAGGCTTATGATGCTTCCATTTGGTTCTAATTTGCAATTCGGAGATATATTCTTTGCTCCATCGGTTCCAGAAATGTTGCCTGATTTGCTCCAGGTGCTGATAGCGTGTCAGCCGGTGGACCGGAATTTCAGCCAGTGGTTCTGCTGCAGGTGCCAACCAGGAAATGAGCAGGAGTTAGTGGTAGAAAGTCAGTGGGATTAGTAGATAAAGGACTAATAGGTCGGGAATTAAGTATAGCTTCAACCTGTGAAAGTACCGTAGTATACTCTTCAAAAGTTAGGCGTGCGTTCCCAACCACTCTCAACAAATGATGCTTACAAGATTTTACGCCACTTTCCCACAATCCACCAAAATGAGCCGCATAAGCTGGGATAAAAGAGAATTTAATATTTTGACTAGTTGCGTATTCAATTATATCATTTGAAATATTTTTTAAAACGTTTTTGAACTCATTAGCAGCTCCGACAAAGTTTCGACCATTATCGGATAGTATCTGATAAGGTTTACCTCGCCTAGCTATAAAACGCTTCAAAGCAAGCAAATAAGATTCCGAAGACAGGTCACTGACTAGTTCTAAATGCACCGCACGAGTTACGAAACAAACGAATAAACAAACGTAACTCTTTGTTATCTTAGAGCCCCTACCCTTACGGTTCAATATGAGCATTGGTCCAGCGTAGTCAACACCACACTGATGAAACGGAAAGGTGGGTGTAATTCGTTCAGGTGGTAAATTGCCCATAATAGGGGATAACGATTTACCTGACAGTCTGGTACAGATGACGCAGTCGTGGACCGTGCGCTTTGCAAGATTCCTACCTCCAATAGGCCAATAAGATTCGCGTATATTGTATAATAGGGCTTGTGGCCCGGTGTGATGTAGATTTTTATGCTCGTGACGAAATAACAACACTGCAAACCAATGCTTAGAAGATATTAACATCGGATGTTTTTTGTCAAAGTTAAATAATAAAGATTGTTTAATTCTCCCCCCTACTCGTAATACTTTATCATCTCCCATAAATATATTTAAATTGTTAAACTTGTGTTTAAATTTTAGTTTTTTATTACAAGAAAGTAATCTATATTCATCTGCAAATGTTTCTAATTGTGACAGTTTTACCAAAGTCTCACTGGCATTTTGTAACTCATCAACAGTAAGAGAGCCCTGACGAATATTATTTTTATAGCGTGTATTGTGTATAAAACGCAATACGTATGCACAAGTCCGCTTCATACGATTAAATTGCGAAAATCTTTTAAATGGGAATAATGAAATTTCTGACGAGCTGACTAATGAATTAATAGGTTTAGATTTGATTTCAGGTAAACAAGAAATATCTACTTGTTCGTCATATGACTGATTGCAATCAAATGCTGGGTCATGAAGAAACGTTGGCCCCTCCCACCACATAACACAATTTTTGAGGTCTTCCAGTCCGACACCGCGGGATACTAAATCTGCTGGATTTTCCTTGCCGCTAACATGACGCCACCTCAACGTATCAGTGAGCTCGTGAATCTCAGATACTCGGTTTTGAACAAAGGTTTTTAATAGATTAGGAGACATGCGCAGCCATCCTAATACTATGGTGGAGTCACTCCAGAAAGTAACGTTATCGAACTGACAGTTTATTGATTCGCGGATTTTATTATAAAGCCTAGCACCCAGTAAAGCGCCACAAAGTTCTAATCTCGGGATGCTAACCGGTTTTAGAGGCGCAACCTTTCCTTTAGAACAATACAATCGTACGATTACCGATGAGTCACGATTTATGGTGCGCACAAATACACAAGCCCCGTACGCGACAGACGAAGCGTCACAGAATATGTGCAGTTCGATGCGCGTGGGGTTGGTAGCTACAACGTGACGCGGCACGCGAATATATTTAAGCATAAGCAGAGAAGTCGCGAAACGGTTCCAAATTTGTGAGACGTCAGCGGGAACCTCATCATCAAAATCTATTTTCAATAGCCATAATTTTTGTAATAAAATTTTAATTATAATCACCGTACAACTCAACAATCCTAAAGGGTCATAAATCTGACTAATCTTTGATAAAATGTATCGTTTTGTAATAATTTTATTGTCAATCTCATAATTTGTGTTAAAATGAAATTCGTCACTAATGTGAAACCAACCTAATCCTAATGTTTTAGCGTGGACATTATTACCTAATGACAATTCCTTAGATAATTCGGATACTCCGTTTTCGATTTCATCTAAATTAAAATTAAACATCCACTTGCGTAGAGGAAAACCACCTGATAGTAAGTGACTAGATACATTTTGACAAATCTTTAATAATTGATTTTTGTTATCATGCGTCGTTAATAAGTCGTCGACGTAAAAGTCGTTGCTGATAATTCTAGTGACATCAGGATCAGTACTCTCAGCTGCCAATTGCTTGAGACATCGACAACTCAAAAACGGAGCGGACGCGGTTCCGTACGTAACAGTACAAAGTTTATAAACGCGAATAGGTTCCGACGGGTCGTCCCGCCACAAGATCAATTGAAGATCACGTTGATCCTCATGAATTAAGCACTGGCGAAACATTTTCTCAACATCAGCACAAGCCGTATACTTGTGCTGCCTAAATCGTAACAATATAGCAATGAGATCACCCTGTATCGGTGGACCGACCATTTGGAGGTCATTCAATGAAATATCTGTGCTGGACTTTGCACTGCCGTCGAACACCACTCGCAGCTTTGTAGTCGTGCTATGCTCGCGGAGTACACCGTGATGCGGCATTATATAATGAGGCTTTCCATAGTTATCAGCTAGTTTCATATGACCCAAGCGTATGTACTCGTGAATAAAATCGCAGTAAAGTTTTTTATACTCCGGATTACGTACTAAGCGTTTTTCGAGAGCTAAGAACCTTCTTTCCGCTTGCGAATACGTCTCGCCTAATTTATCGGGTGAAATTTTGAAAGGAATACGTACAACGAACCTTCCGTCAATCGTGCGCGTAGTATTGTTAACGAAATGTTGTTCGCAAGCACGTTCATCCTCACTGTGCGTATCCCGAGGCGCAAACGTTTCTTCGAGTTCCCAGAACTGTCGTAGCTGGGTATCAATCGCATCTGAAAAATTACATTGAATTCCGTACCGTGAAATATGCCAACTTTGCCCGCTTTTTTGAAAAAAAGTACTTTTTTTGAAGTTTTTTCTATGGACGCTTAAGTGCATTTTTTTATCTGCTGCAACACTAAGATCATGTGCATGCATTGGTTCAGCAAAATTTATAATAAGTCAACATTTAATGGAACATTTGATTGATTCTATTGGCGGGCAAAGTTATCTGAACTTTTAGCCAACATTGTCCACGTCGATTTTTGACGCAAATATAGCGTTTATACAGATGACATAGGAACCAGTAAAAGTATTTGGGTAATAATGGCGTTCACTTTAGAAATCTAACCGATACCATCGAAACTTTCGTATCAAAATGAATCGGCAATGTTACCCTGACATTTTTTCTCTTTTCCATACAAGCCGCATGTAGCGGTTTCAAAGTGCAAGGGTTGTCACATTTGAGCAAAATGATTAACATAATAATTATTGAACATTTTTGTAGAAAGTGCTAGATCTTTGTAGAAAATAATAATGTGAAATAAAACACGGTATTTAAAGTATAACGTTTATTTTTTTTTGAAAAATATGAATTTCTATCTTATACCACTATCAAAATTGAGATCAATCAACGTTCGTAATGAGGTAAATTAAAGAAAAACTTATACATAATGCACAGACAGTAATGAAAAACTTTTTAAATCAATTTTGTTTTCATTTAATCAGTGAAGGACTAGAAATATGAAAACTAAAAATTTATTAAAGAGTGACTGGTACGGTAATTTCAGTAGGTATTTTCGCTTAGACATTTTTTGAAATCATATTTTAATTTTTAAGGTTCAAATTATATCAAATTAAGGTCTGACCTGACTGAACATGACAGAAAAAAAGAAAAGAAAAATGAAATAAATAATATAGGTACCTAGCTAGGTAATATGTCACCTATAATTTTAGTCGTGTCTATTAGGTATTAGTTAGTAATTCACAACCGCTAATGACTAAACAACATTTAGGGCTTTATAGAAAAATCAAGTCACAGCGTTAAGCCGAGTAAAGTTAATCATCAGATATCAATGTTTTCGAGGTAGATTTAATCCACATCGCAGTAACAAATATATTTTTATAGAATCGTATGAAGACTTCCATACCTACTCTACTTTATAGAAATCAACAGTGTTATTGTTACAAAGTAGACGTTTTTCTTTACTACAATTGCTTAACACTATTCTAAACATTTAATTTTTTTTTTTTAAATACAAATAAAATCCTTTCTTATTTTTCATTGAATTATTCTTTGAAGAATACGGTCTTATTACTGTTTTTTTTAGTCCAAATAAAACCAAAAATAGCTTCGCGTTAAGTATTAGGTAGTTATTTATTGTATGTTGAAATTACTGAAATCGACATTAAATACGATTTGACCTCGTCGAGTAATCTTTGGCTTGCCCAATACTGTAATAACATCTCCTAAGTTATGCATGATGCAAATGTCATCAACTGTTGGGTATGTGAATGTGGTTCCTTTTACACATTTAGAGTCCTTAACTTTCCGTACAAATTTAACTGTAGGATTTTTATCATCGATTGACAAAACATTACCCACAAAATGTTTTAAGCTCTTTTTTGTAGCGAACTGAGCTATAATCCAGTCATCTTCTTTTATTTCTTCACGATTTTCAGTGAAATATTCAATTTCACTTAGTCCAAATGAGATATCTATTGGTTCAAAATTTTCTTTATCTTCTTGTTCTCGTAAGCATTCACCTATGTAATAGTCATTCACTGTTTCGTAATCTGAATCTGTGTCAGCTGTGACTATTTCAATATCCGCAGAAGTCGAGCTCGACTCACTTTCAGATCGTTTCTTCCTTCTCTTCACTGAAGTATGCCCTCTAGCTGACATTTTCTCCTTTGAATCATTTCTATCTTTTCTATTAATTTTCTTCCCTTTTCTGGAATATTCCTTCTTTACTTTTTTCAAAACTTCAGTTTCCTTCCCTTGCAGGCATTTTGGTAAATCACTTTTATATACGGCGAACGGCATATTTTCCTCAATTTTTCTAGAAACATCATTCAAAATACGAACATCTGAATTTTGTATTCCTGCTTTAATGATCACATTGGACAGTATATTTATTTTGGCAGGACCATTTTTCACGGATCTTTGATTATCTTTTCGTGTCATGGACGTAGATGTACTTGCGATAGCTTTCAAGAGTGAAAAATCATCAGCAGACGTCGATGATGTTGTTGCATTATGCAATGATTGGCCTAAATAGAAGTTAATTATATTGATGCAACATTTGCTGAGACTCTCAGAAGTAAAATTATCTCTAAAGATATTAAAAGTCTCTTCCAAATAGTAGTCTTGATCCTCAGTTGTATCATTATTTGAAGTCAGATCAGTTTTAGCAAAAAGACCAGTTTGTGCATCTAAAAATAGAGCGTTGTCATTTGTTTTCTGCCCTTTTGCCACTCTAGACAAATTCTTTTTTACTTTCTTTTTCGTGTTACCCTCAAGTGCATCTTTGCAAGAATCAATATTAAAATCTGAAACCGTCACCGATTTGCCCGGATCGCAATTAACTTTTTTATTTCTTATCACTTGCATCGGTTTTGGCGCTCTAGTTTCTTTTAAATAATTTATCAGTGTTTGATCAATTCCATACGATAGTATTTCTTCTTGCATTTCTGGGATCTTTTTCAAAACTTCTTGCGGATTCATTGGAAATACTCCCGTTGCTTTAAAACCACTTTTGATGTTTTTTGCCTCCTTCAGCCGAATTGCTTCAATTAATTCACCAAGCAATTTTGGAAAATGCTTTTTGTTCAGTGCTGTTTGGTTTGGGTTTCTGAGCTTGTACTGGTACAAAATTTTACGCCAGGCTTTTTTCAAAGGTGCAAAAAATGACACGTCGAGAGGCTGAGTGATCTCACTCGGAGTTTGATCACTCACTCACTCGTGTTGATCTCGGAGGGATAAAAACAAAGTTGATGTTATTTTGCTCGCATAACTCTACTACTTTGACGCTCAAATGACTAGATAAGTTATCACAAATGACAACTTTAGTCCCTGGAGTCTTTTGAGCCCAGGGAAGAATTATTGATTCAAAGTAATCCTTAAACATGGCGCTATCGAACCACCCTGATTTAGTGCAATTGTATCTGGTTTCTGGTGGTCCTCCACTAATCCATTCTGAATACAAGTTTGTTGCTTTGTAGACAACATATAAGGGCAAACACTTACCGTTCGCGGTTGCTGTAAACATGAGAGATATGTTTCCTTTGGTAGAATTGGCAACTCTTTCCGGATACTTTACTCCCCTTCGAAAAATGCTCTTGGAAGAACCTGGATCGTCCGACAGGTTGGTCTCATCCAGGTTGATAATATTTTCGGCGGGTATGTCTTTCAATGTTGTGCTTAAATTGTCAAAATAATTAGCTATTTCTTGAGGTCCTTTTTCAGCTCTCGCCTTCGATATATTTTGAGTAGTTCTTACAGTCAATTCATCAGAATGCCTAGCCAAAAAGCCTTGGACCCATGCATCACCGGGAATTCGATTCTTAAATTTATGATCTTGAGATTTTTTTTTTAAATATTCATGAACCACAAGCTTCAGATCCACTTTAGTAAGTGGGGAGCCAAAATCGCTTGCAGCTTGCAAGACTCCTATAACTTTTTTCTCTTCTACATCTGTTAAAATGGTAGGATGCCCAACGGACTTTATATGTTTGTTTTTTATTTTATTTACTATCGTGCGCCTCGGGATACCAAACTGTCGTTCAGCATCTCGTGAAGAAATTTGGTGTGATTTAACTGCTTCGCACGCAATTTCCAACATTTCATCGGAGTAATTTTTGTACATTCTGGACCCTAATTGACGTCTTGATTTTCTCTGTCGAATTCGGGATTTATGTTTGTTTTTCTGAAATACAAAATGACAATAAATTGAATGAAACAATTTTTAATCCAAAACACAACATAAAACACACCCTTAACACACCCCCAACACATCCATAACACACTTCCAACACATTCTAAACACACCCCTAAGCCACCCCTAAACCGCAAATATAAATTAAAATATCTTTTTGATAATATAGTAATGTGTCAACCCTAAGCCTTTTTTGATTGCGGGCAATGTTGACATTCATAGGTCGGAACATTACTAGGTAACTTTGCCCATTATCATAACTTTTGTTTTACGAAACTCTCAGCAATGAAACTATCATTAATATACTCTAGAATTAGTTTTTTACAACACCAATAAAATAAACTAACCTGTGTATTCGCCATGAAGCACAATTCACTTTCAATTTGACATAAAAATTTGCCCGCAAAAACACGCACCGCACTCAAGAAGCTTCAACCAGTAACTGAGTGAACTTGGCCACAAACGCTATGCTCAGTGATGTCACATATATAGTCTATTTTCCGTCAAATTAATCAATGTTGCCATAATATTGGGATATTTTTGTACACTAACGGATTTGCTTGTAAATTGTTCTTCGGGCAAAGATACCCTTGGATGCAAAGTTGGCATATTTCACGGTACCCTTTATCGCGTGAAATAGTAGAAATAGGCCCAGAAATAATCCAACCTAGTTCTGTGTCTAATAAGAAAGGCCCATTCGGTAATTTAATTTTATCTGTTTTTATTAAATCCCAAAACTTATCAGCACCTATTAAAATATCAATATTACTTGTTTCATAAAATTGCGGATCCGCTAATTGAATGTAATCGGGTATATTAAATTGCGCGTATTGTAATGGCATCGCAGGTATGGCCGAAGCAATGTTAGGCAAAACAAAACATTGTAAATGTGTTTTATAAGTGTTGGACGTCGATACAATTTCAATGTCACATATTTGCGTTGATTTTGTGACAGAGTTACCAACACCTCGTATTTCGAACGTGGACTGTATAACATTTATGTGTAATAAATCGCATAATGATTTTGTGATAAAACATCTTTCTGATCCATTGTCCAAAAGGGCGCGAACTACATGTAACTTATTTAAGTTGTCCGTTATTTGTATTAGAGCGGTTGACAATAATACCGGTTTTAAATTGGCAGAATGAATACAGTTAGTATCGAGGTGTGCATTATTTGCATTAATATAAGATGCGTGTGTTGACAAGGAAGGTGTGAGCGGGGAGGCGGCCGAGGGCGCGGTGGCGGTCGCTTTGACTATCGCGGGCGCAGGAGGCGTCACTGACAGTACGCGACCATCACTCACCTCAGTGGCGTTACCCGCATGACTTGTGAATGTCGTATTAATATTGTAATATTTATTATCGGGATGTACTAACGAATTGTGTTTCTGATTACATCTCCGACACGGTCCAAACTGACAATCGCTTACTGTGTGACCCAAACGTAAACAATTTATGCATAGCTTTTTCTCATTAATGAATTTAAGTTTTGTTTCCAAGTTATAATCGAGAAACGTTTGACAAGCGTATAGTGGATGACTTGCATTACACAACAAACAGCGCCTTTTAGTGTTATTGTATAATTGACGTTCCTTCGGCTTATTTGTGGAAACATTGCAGTGAACTTTAATTGAATTTTGAGTGTTGAGTTTTTTAAAATCATGATTTTGTTTGCTGTGTGATAATTGCAATGTTTCCAACATATCAGCTCGGTCAGTAAGGAACTTCATTAAGCTATCAAGTTTTGAAGATGTTGAGTTATCATTTTTTGAGCATAGCGTACCTTTATGTTGCTCCCATTGACGTTCTGTGGTGGGATCTAATTTAGAAACAATTAAATATATGAGTAAGGTATCCCAATATTCTACGGGTTCATGAAGGTTTGATAAAGCGCGTATATTCTTTAAAACTGTGTCTATTAAATTGCGTATTTGAATATATGACTCCTTGTTAACACTGTTCATAGTAAATAACGCTTTTACATGACCTTGAACAAGTAATCTTTGGTTGTTGAAACGATTTTGAAGCAATTCCCAAGCGATTAGGTAATTACTTGCCGAAAATTCCACTGAGTTTATAACTAATTCTGCACTACCCTTTAGTGATGATTTTAAGTAATGGAATTTTTCAATATCGTTTATTTCACTGGAGTTATGTACAAGACTTATGAAACTATCTCTAAACTGTAACCAATTCCCAATTGAACCATCACATATAGGCAAGGATATGACAGGTAATTTAATAGTTGGCCTTTGTGCGAATGGATTTAAAGTGTCAGTGACCTTACATAAACCTAACAAATATTCAGCTTCAGAGATTGCATCGTAATAGCTGCTCTCAAACAGCTCTCGCTGTGTTAATTGATCATCAATATCAGATACAGATTCTTCTAGCTTGGTTTGTATATTACTAAATTCGCTGAACATAGTAGAAGCTCCCTGAATACGCAACTTTAAATCTATTTGTTTTTTACTACAGATCGTTTCGTTTTTTAAAGTACACACATAATTTGCGAATCTAGTTAACCTGCCTTTGAGTATACCGCGTTTTTTAACTAGCTCTTTTACTAGACTGGCATCACTATGTTTATACGGAGAATTATCGCGAGATTTAGGTGGTAAAGTATCATGACTTGGCTCAATCATTTTAGTGGAAAGTGACAAAAGAGGGTACTCACAGTTTTGACGTTTTCAAATGAGATGCGAAGTACTTGGACACGCACGGCCGGTATTATTTGACTAGTAATTACTGAAACTTAGAGAATTAAATAGCATTAAACAGTTGAAGTGGAAGTGGGGCGGGAATAGATGGGATGGCTGGCCGTACCTATTTGCGCGTTTTCAGATACCAAACCAGCTTCCTCCAGGATTGATTATTCCAACGACTACCCTTTGGCTTCTCCTCTTACTGCATAAGCTGCTATGGACTTGGACGCCTGCTCCCAGACTGCGTGTTTCTCCGATCGCTGCCGCTGGTTTATTCGTTTTCGAATTGATTTGGCTCCGAATGACCAGTTATGTTAGATACTGGGTTTTTAAATAATAAATACGTTGCGCTTAAAACACTATATTAACTTTTAAACAATTTAAATTGCATTAACGTATATGTAACGATCGTTGGAGCAGATTCTAAGTAACGAAACCTTTTTAGGCAATGACAGTTTTTTCACGTAAACCGCTGATTGGTCGAATCCTTAACGACTCTCAGTGTTGCCAAGTCTGGACAATTTCATTTCCAACAATCTACTTAGTACCAAAAGATCTGAATTACTTGTGATAACAACACTAGTTATTCTCACGTCGGTATTAAGTTGCACTCCCATTTCCCTCGTGTTTCGCTCTAAGTGGTCTGGGATCACCAGCTACATAAGTAGTGTCTATCGTGTTACTGTTAGAGGTCAGGTGGTATTCACTATACACTAACAGATATTATCTTGGTAAAGAACGAATTTTGATATTTATTACTTATAAATACCTGGCTTATAATTTTGACTACCTGGTTATTGAGAATCTAAAAATTGTTGGTTGCTTGAGGTTTAACTTATCGATTGGAACTTCACGAACTGGTACCACATTAGTACTTTAACATGTATATATTTACTAGTACACTTTTATGCTTCTAGGTTGTTTGCCTATTAACATGAAAGTAATTAAGTATGCATCCTCCTATTATTCGTTAATTCCTTGAAGATGTCCAGGAGGCACCGCATGTTGAATAAATTGGTTTCTTTTAACGGTGAAATATCTAGATAGGTCAAATTTTTATATCCAAAAGCATTGAAGCATCTACAATTCATTAAAATGATCACCAACTTTCGAATAGTCTCATATTACCTATATAAAAGATTTAGTCTTCTCACGAGGCTCTTAGTATAAGCGGCTAAGTGAAGAGCCACTCGTGCCAGAGTGAGGCCTAATTGGCTCGAGCTCGATCTTCGCTCAAGTGGCCCGTTGTCACTCGCCTGATATCTCGGTTATATCGTTACATCAAGTGCTTGATCTTTGGCGTTTGCTCTAATGCCTCTTGACACTATGAACACTACTCCGTAGCTGATGAAGCGGTAATATAAATGTATAAAGCTTGATAAATGTATCTTTGCTGCTGAGTGTGAGTTTTAATTGTGCCAAGTTTCTTTAAAATTCTTCCAGTAGTTTTTGCGTGATGCGCGTTCATACAGACATTCCCACGGGAATCGCAAGTTCACGGGAACGAAGTCGCTGGCACCGCTAGTAAGATCGTAACAGAGTCGTGTCTGTAATTGAAATATTTTTTGAAAAAAGTCATTGCATTGTAAAGTACATGTGATACCGAGCACAAAACAACATTTTTTTGTAATTTTTGTCTGTCTTGTCCGTTTGTCTGTCTGAATGCGCATCACGCAAAAACCGCTGGACTCATTTTAATGAATCTTGACACAGTTATCTATACTAATATTATAAAGAGGTAAAGTTTGGATATAGGAGGTAATCTCCGAAACTACTAATCCGATTTCAAAAATTCTTTCACCATTTGAAAGGTACATTATTCCAGATGGACATAGGCCTATATATTATGTATATATAATTGTGCAAAAAAATTGACAGGCATGCAACGCATGCCGGGCACAGCTAGTAACTTATATTCTGGGTTAATATTTAGGATAATTTTATCCAGATAAATGTATTAAATTCCTTCGGGAATCACAATTGACGCAAACGAAGTCGCTGGCACCGCTTGTATTTAATACCTATATGCCGACTATATCAGTAATAAATCTTTACATAGTATAAAACAAAGTCGCTTCCCGCCGTCTGTCCCTCTGTATGTACGCTTAGATCTTTTAAACTATGCAACGGATTTCAATGCGGTTTCCATCAATAGATAGAGTGATTCAAGAGGAAGGTTTATACGTATAGTTTAATATTGTTTTAACGAAACCGAAGCGAAGCGAGGGCGGTTCGCTAGTAAACTATATAATCCAAATCCATCTTGATAAATAGTTTCAGCAATGACCTAATACCTCAACTTATTAGGTACTCAGAAGGTAACAGCTCGCGTCATACCGCACTATTGCGCCTCGAATCGCCACGAATAATATTTGACTTGCCCCCAACAAATCCCTCCGGCTAATATTATGCTTATTGTTATGGACGTGTGTAACGGTGATGTGGGCTGCCCCTTATTTGTAGTATTCCACCACTATAACTAGACAGGTTGACCTACCTCTTAAAACGAAAGCGATAAAGCTGATTTTTGTGTGTTATAGGTGAAGTGGCGTCCAAGTCCATTTCGTTCCAACATCAGCAGATTGTTTCCGCATGAATATTTCATTATTAATACTAGCTGCTGTTATATTTTCTTGGCGCCAACGTACCAGCAGTAAGTTTTCTTAGCGTTGATATCAAAGTAATTGTTTGCAATTAATTATAGGTGTATACACCACAATGCTTGGGTCGAAATTCTTCATCAATGCCTGCCAGTTGTGACGTGTACAAAAAGTTATGGAGACTGCTATTCACCGATATGGTTTATAGGATAAACAAGCTGAAATATTGGGCAGGCTATATCTGCCGCGGGGCCGGCAGTCCATGGAATAGACGAGTCTTTAAATAGCGATCATGTACTGGGAAGCCGAGGGTCAGGTAAACCGACCACTTCAAGAAGTTTGTTGATAGAAGTTGGATAACAAGAACCGAAGACCATATGTGGCTGCGAGCCATGGGGGAAGTTTATATCTGCTTAATGGTATGGTAGTTAATTATGTCATCAGGTCGAATGGATTTACGCGTCATCACGCGTACATTTTGTCATGTTCGTATATTGGTAATTATTCGGTGGTGTACCGTTTACGGTTTTTTAATACTCTCCAGCGTATTTGGAACTGTTTTAGCAATAACTATCTTTTTCCCACGCCTTTACCCGCGTGGATTTTGTTTTAACATCCCCCTAGAATAAAGTTCTAAGAGAAAATATCAAAAAACGCCGACAGACGTGTTTCATTATTTTAAAGAAACAGTCTATATACCAAATTTCATGTACGAGTAGGTACCCAACATAAATAGTTTTTGAGATATAGATTTTGCTTCGAAAACCATCCCTCCCTTTTATGGTCCCCTCTAGTCTAACCCTACACATGTTTAATTATTTTAAATAAGAATATACCAAGTTTACCAAGTTTCAAGACCCCTAACTTAATTTTTTTTGAGATATAGATTTTGCGTCGAAATATATCTCATTATGCGCCCTTCCAATTCGAATATGTCTCACTATGGGACTATGATATTATTTTCAAATTATTATTATTTACACAAAATTCTCTATGGACATTAATCTGAAATAAATTATTGTTATTATTATTATATATCAAAAAACGCCCATACACGTGTTGAATTATTTTAATTATTTCTAAAATAGTTCTTGAGATATTTTGCGTCAAAACCCCTTCCTTTTATGATGTCACATGTCAAAAATGTCGATACACGTGTTCAATTATTTTAAATCAGGTTTATATGCAAAATCTTATTGAACCTTAATATGAGGGTAAACTGCTCGTAGGTGATGACGATTTCATACAAATCTCTTTACTGTTCAGTCTTGGCTGACCTCATGTCAATGACCGAAATTCTTGCCGAACGCGGCGCGCGCGTTCATCCTTGTTACAAGTAGAAATAAAAAGAGTCCTGTTTCGAAAACATACATTTATAAAAGACAGGTCGAGTCATCCGTAGAACAGAGTCCGATATGATCCTAGAGCAAAAACGTCTTATGTTAAAATCGGACACTATCTTGCAAGATAATACACGTAGGAAAATATGTGACTACCAATTTTAATAACATAATACCAGAAATTCAAAACTCCCAAGTTTCTGAGTATAGGAAATATACGCGTTTACATCTTCAATGAGCTCTCCTGACAGTAAGCATCTTGCAGATGGAACTTTGTTTTATGGATGAGTCGACGTAATAGTTACAAAAATATTATACTGTCTGCTTACCAAATTATGGTGAACTATAGGAATTCAAATTTTTAGAACACACTTACTGGAACAATAGTTCATTGCGCTGTTTGCAGTGATACAGCCATACTCACTAACAGCTTGCAGGCGACTGGCCGAGAAGTCGAACATTTCGAATTAAATATTGGAAAAAATTCGGATTAAAACTTATCGACATCTCGTTTTGGGGTAGTGAAGATTTTAATGTTACACGTGTTTATTTCAAAAACTACTTTTATGTACTTGAGATAGAACCATGATAGTATGGCCAAATAATAATGATTGGTTACCCTTTGGGACTGTCCAACTTTGATGCACCATTCTTCATGAGGTTACGAGAATTTAAGGTCAATTCTATTAGGTATCCGTGTCAAACGACTAGGGAGTAAGATCTACTTATATATGTGTCTTATAAATGAATCGATTTCTCGTAAACCTTAATCTATGCCTCTCTCAAAAATTTTGTTCTGAAACAATGTGTGCAATTACTTTTTAGAATAACAGCATATTAAGCGAAAAAAGTTAGGAAAACTGTTTTTTAGCGTGATATGAGAATCACTCCTGTTATTAAATGTTATATTATGTATTATTTATATAACGTACTCTGATATCGTGTGTACTACAAATAACATTACGATAATTTATTTGTAACTATAGTTTAGAATGTTCTTCTATCTTGGCAAAGTTAATTTTGGGCATAAAGTTTTTGGTGACTTTAACTTCGTCATTGGACATTGACATTGGAAACTTTCGACAAAATAATAAAATATTAAAGCGCTCAAAGTAGTGTTATTTAGGGTGACATTGGTGACAAGAAGTCGTATTTTCTTCACGTGAATAAAATATGATTTCGCACAAACAATATTCGCGTAGCTTTTCAGAAACTGCCAAATTATAGAGTTTTTGTTTGACCCCACAACATTTTGCAGAAATTGTTTTCTCATGTAGTAAATAGGCATATTCGTCTCCATACAATTTTCATTTTATATATTCATTTCTATATATGGACCTTGGAAATTTCATTTGGCATAAGGGACAACTTTTCTGGGGGGTAGAATACATATTTTTATATAAAATATTTCTGTTATTTTATCAGTGTTATAGCTGTTGTGTTGATTTTAAGAGCTTTAAAAGAAGCTGTGCGTACACAAGCTGTGCGCTAATAAAACTATAAGGGAGTTTATATAAAAATAAATTTTAACCCTCTTGAATGTGATGTGTCCATAGCTGAGTTGCAATGAACAATCAGTCGCCTTACACGGTCAAAACAAATGCAATACTACTCAAATATTACAATTGATAATTAATATTGATATTTTTGATACAACTCCGTTTTAAACGGACCATGGCTTTTGGTTCTAACAAACATAGGCACAGAAAGGGACGCAATATTCAGTTAAAATTTATACAAAAATGTATACAACTGAAAAATGTACACAGTAGTGTTAGTTTTTTTGGTAGAAAGAGTGATTTGTCCCGTGACATCAATTTAACACGACTTATGTTTCAGAATGAAATACCACAAATGAGAGTCGACCTCTGTTTTTCAACACCGTAGAACGCTTTAAACACAACATTTGCAGGAAAAGACATAATTCGTACGCCCCCAAGCCACCGTGTACCAGGGCTGTATAAATCAAACGGTATGCCTAAGGCGTTCAGACGTCTCGTGGTCGTGCCTCAGGTTAACGTTATTATTAATGAAATAAGTTGGTAAGGGAATTACGTACGACGAACGCTCGAAGTGATTTTCATACAGTTCGCGTAAGATAAAGAGTGTGTCACATCAACGTAATCTATTAATACTACATATTATATAAAATGGGAAATAAAAGCCTAGCCATAAATACTGTTATCAAGAAAACATTGATATTTTTACTTTTACATTATTTTTTTATTAGCAGAATTTGTGTTATTTTAGAAATAAATGGGTATACATTTTAAAAATATAACGTTTATTCGAAATGGTCACCATTTGCTTTTATACAATCTTTCAAACGTGGCCAGTTTTCGATTGAAACACGCATCCTTTCGCACGTACTTTAAGATCGGGACTAGATTACGGTCACTCTTCAGCTCTAATGTAGTCGGAAGTATTCCTTTCTACCCACGCCTGTGTTGAGCGAGCTTTATATCCTTGTGCTGAGTCTTGCTGAAAGAACCATTCTTGGTTATGGAATATGGTGTTGTTATGAGGCTTTACGACCTTCTCAAGAATCGTATCTTGATACACTTAGCCGACGTTTTAATACCTTTTTCACAAAATTTGGTTCAGTCAGTCACTCCTTGATAGGTAACACCCCACCAAACCATCACATTTTATTTATTATTTATCACATCTATTTATGGGCAGACTAAGTATATACTAAACAATAGGTCTTAAGATCGACACTGTTTTAGATTGAACCAGTTTCGTTCGAGCAAATTGATGGGCAATGAATGACATTTGCAACAGCTCTATAACCGGTAAATTCCGTTAGAGAACGAATTCTGAATGTGGTAAGTCAAGTCGCGCGCGGTAGGTAGTGGCGAGGAAGCAAAGGGCCACTCATACAAAAAGCTCATGTTTTATTTTTTTCTTTCTTTTCTCATGCTAAAGGGGAGCGGGGCGAAGCAACAATAAAACCCCTATTAGTAGTTAAGAGCCATTTCACGTTTTAAGCGAAAAATACAAGTTTTTGAGCTCTACTATAGGTGAAATGAAAGTTACTTTACATTTCTGAGTAAATATTTTAAATAGCTCATTTCTTTGTATTGACATTTATTAGAAAACAGAAGTATTTTTGTAAATTATGATTTATTATATATATTTTTTAATATCACAAAACTACTCTATTATATTCGGGAATTTTCGCGTCGGCCATTAGTATTGTCTATAGAAGCACACGGAGAAAAGTTCGGCTTATTTAAAGTATCAAAACTTTTTTCCATAGTTACGCTATAGAGACGGGGGGGGGGGGGGGCATGAACTATTGCCAGTCGCGTTGCGTTGTAATTACTTAAACTTGCTTTAGTAATTTTTGTGAAATGACTTAAGTTTATTTTATCACTAGCAGCGCCTATTTATTCGGTCGCTTGAAGTTTAAAGTGATTCCCATTGAACCTGTATATTGGATCTGGATAAAAGTAACCTCAATGTTAACCTGGCACATGAGCTTATAATTGTACCGAGTTTTATTAAAATACGTTCAGTGGTTTCTGCCTGATACACGTTCAAATAGACAGACAGATAGTCAAAATTCCAAAAATTGTGGGTTTGGGCTCTCTAAATAATTTTCATGTACAGACACGGCTTTGTTACAATTTTATTATATACTCGTAGATATGTATTCTAGAATAATAAGGTATACGAGTACAAGTATACTGTATGCGCCTTGATTGCCTACAATAAATAATTAAAACGAAATCCTTTTTATAAACAATATGTATTTGTAATT
Organism: Sesia bembeciformis; assembly: GCA_943735995.1. Classification (NCBI taxonomy): domain Eukaryota; kingdom Metazoa; phylum Arthropoda; class Insecta; order Lepidoptera; family Sesiidae; genus Sesia; species Sesia bembeciformis. The sequence goes on from OX031041.1 coordinate 660,457, forward strand.
CGATCCTACATTAACTTTCTTATTTTGCTTTAGCCCCTTTTCTCCTTTCTCAAGTATACCTTTCCTATACCTTTACCTTTTCTCTATACCTTTTCTCTAGTAATCGATCTAGCATATTATTAATCGGACTCCCGAAACCTATGTATATGTTATGAACATTGAACCAACTTTAAAAACTACAAATAGGCATACATACCGGCATACCTTTTTTTTTAGGTACGTAGGCGGCAGACGAGCATACAGTCCACCTGATGGTAAGTGGATACTGTCGCCCATAGACATCCGCGATACATGCCAACATTAGTCCAAAATGACAAACGTTAGCACGCCCCCGGATGTGCTGCCTGCCTTTGGAAATATAGGAATTGATTTAGAGAAAGGGTTGGGAAAATGGGGAGGAACAGGATGGGAATGGGCTCTGGCACATCTCACTCACTACCGAAACACTTACGTACATTGGGGAAACACGATAAAGTGGGAAATGCAGTACATTTCAAGGTAGTCTTCTGTGAGAGAGGGATAACGTGGCCAGTAGAGTGCGCCCAGCGGCTGTTGGATTGCAGCGAGCACACTCCTCCTCAAAACCAGCGACCTAAATAACGAATAAGGTAATCCCTATACCGGGATATTTTATACCAAATACTCGTACATATTTAAATGTTAAATCGGCTCACAATAATATAATAACAGTGTAATACGCAAAGATTAAACGTGTGTGAAATTTTGCAGCAACGATAACGTCTGCACGTGAAACCTCTGGCAGCATTAATCTAATTTTATAGCGTTTAAAGTCTCCCTGAACCGGAGTTTACAGTGGAGCCGTTTGTACGAGGATTGCACGTTGCTTTATTGCTTCACTTTATATAGGATTGACTTTTCAGTAACTATTGGATAATATGGACGGTGTTCTGCGTTTGTGTATCAACCCACAAAAGGTTAATTTCTAGAAAACTTATTTTTATTAAGTCAGCTGTCATTTCTTCTTTAATTGTCGCATACTTATAATTTGTTACTTATTCGTGGAAACGGGAAGATTGTGATTCTTTAAGCTAATGTTATTGTTTATTTCCTCTATAACTTTATATGAAAAAAAAATGGATTACCTATGCAAATTTTAAATGTGTGAATTTTGCAAAAGTGTTCTAAGTAACTAAGGATATTTCCTTCTTATACAGTGTTTACTACACACTACATGGATATTTTTGGGGTTCATTTTGGGCTATTAACTGCACGCTGCTATTTTACGCCCAGTACTTACTGGATTAGTTACAAATCTATCTATATAAATAAAAATTAAATGCTGTTCGTTGGTAAGCGCATCACTTGAGAACGGCTGCACCGATTTGGCTATTTTTTTTTAAATGTTAGTAATAGTCCGAATAAGACTTTTAGGGAAAGAAAAATTGGAGAAGTTGCCCGGAAAATTCGGGAAAAACTGAAAGTGCTTTTTTCTATGGGATTTTTGTATGAACTTAATGAAATTATTGTATTATTGAAATTTGGACAGGACAACGTCAGCTAGTCTAAAATAAATAATAACAATTCTTATTTACGGTAAAAATGTAAAGAAATGAATGATTCTTGATTACCTAATGTGTAAGTTTCCAGACCACGTCAAAATTACTCACGTATGTTCATTGCGCAGTTTAGTAGTCTTAATATGTAAAATTTAAGAAGTTGTTTTCGTTTTTATTACTAATAATAAATAAAAGAGAACGCTTCCACAAAATGTACTTACATAAAATGAAAAACAGGCGTTAATCCCCGTTCAAAAATCTCTTAATCTATAAAATGTTCAACATAAGTAATGTAAATGTAACTAGATTAAATAGTAAAAACAGAATTGGTACCCTCGAACACATTCAGAGCGCATTTACTCCAATTATACACAGAGACATTTATATCAATATAAAATTCTAACAGATTAAGCAATTGTGTAAACAAAGCATAATTTTCACATATTGATAAAATGTTTATTTAGAACCCAGTCTTTGAAATGATTATAAAAATAGAAAGAACTATAGATATTCTTTAATAGCTAATGCTTCGTTTAGTAAAATGTTATTATGAATTAACGAAAACTATGTGTATAGAAAGTTGAAGTGCCCTATTTTGTATTTACGTGTGAAAACTGTATTTATTTGCATCTTTACATCCTGTACCTTTACAATCATATACCTACATAGTACAACACCATTATAGTTCACTATGATGTTATTTTCCTTGTAAACTAATAAATGGCCATAAAATATTCTAAATAATCGGACCACTTCGTTTGACAGGTTGATAAGGTTCTAAAATCACTGAAACCGCGACTCATTTGACAATTCTTGCTGACTCTTTCTCGCTTACGGTGAACGTGCTTTGGTTTATATTCTCCTTCGCATGCTATGTATATCTAGCGGAAAACAGAAATATTCGATTAATACATAAATGCAGAATACATGTACATTTTTCAGAACTAATTATTAAAAAATTCCAACGTCTACTTACCTGTACTTATAGATATTACGTTTGTTGGGGATAGGATTCATCAAGCGACGCCATGCATAATGTTCAAGATACTGCAAACTGCGAAAATATTCAATTACGCAAAATGTTCAATACGCGTAAGTAATATTTAGCGTAATTGTCATCAAGCCCTACCTTTTGCCTAAACACTTTTTTTTCTAAAACATACGCGAAAACCCGTCAGGTGCTTGCCATTGGTTTTTTTTTTAGTAATTTGTATACAAGATATGCGTGTGTTAACATTATTCACCTCAAATGTACCATCAAATACAACCTACACTATCAAACACTACTTCAAAGACACTATGGTTGTCTCGAAGATATTGCTTGCTACAGCGACAACACCATCTAGTATTATTTTCTTTTGCTAAAGTCATTTAAAATTTGTTTTTTTTTTTTTTTTTTTTTTTTTTTTATTATTATATAGATTAGTGGGCGGACGAGCAGGCGGTCCCACGTGATGGTAAGTGTTACCGCCGCCCATGGACACCTGCAACACCAGGGGGTATGCGGGCGCGCCGCCGACCTTGCAAAATCCTATTCACAGCTCTCTTGAAGAACCCCATATCGTAGCTTAATGGAAAGACCTCTTGAGGCAGTGTTTTTATAATCTTTTATATTGCAATTTTGTATACGAGTAATAATGAATCTTAATAATTCCACACAACTATGTGAACACCATCATACGAATAATCGAACCTTAATATCCGAATATCGAATATTTCTGCGATAGTTTCATAAAAATTCGCTGAGAATTCCAAGTATTCCAGAATGGTTCTAGTAGCGGTCGTTTAGAGTCCAATAAAGCGCTCCCACAATCTAGCCTCGAGAGTCCAGATGGTCCTACATTTGCGGTCATTGTGATCGTCTAGTACCTCTGCGTTATTTGCGTATCTTTTCAAAGGAGGATATTGATTGATAAAATTGAATACATAATAAATATTTATGTATCTCTCATGTACGTATGTGTTTCGGTAGTGAGTGAAATATGCCAGAGTCCATTCCCATCCCATTCTATCCTATTCTCCCCATGTTCCCAATCCTTTTCCAAATAAATTCCTACACCTGTGTATAGGCGACAGTATCCACTTATGCTCGTATGGTGTGCTCTGGACTGTATGCTCGTCTGCCACCTTACTATAAAAAAAACTTATCAAAAAATAAATAAATCTTATCTTAAAAAATATTTTCTTTGTTTTATTTATTCGTATTATTTGACCCGATCCCAGGGATGTTTTGCAAATTTCAAGCTAACCATGTTTTCTTAGAAGTTATACATTTTGAGAATGGAACTATTCTCATTAGACATTAAATACAGTTCACTTACATGAGTTTTTAAATAATTATATAAAACATTTACTCTAGTGAAAAAGCATACATTTCAAGTACAGTATATAAGTATAAGATAAAATAAATATATGTCTTTAGTTTACTTTATAGATATTTATACTATTAAATAGTATAATTTCATCTGGTTTACGAATTCGACATTTTGCGAATATGCATTTTATGAAATCGTTGATTTGCGATGCACTGATGTTTTGCGAATAACGTGTGTTGCGTCTAGACCGGGAATCAAATATGGATGGATAGTCGACTTTCTTGAGTCCCGCCTGCAACTACAGTTATAATTAATATATACAGTTATACTACAGTTATACTTAAATTATAATTACTCTTATCTACTTTGAAATTATATGCTGACATTTGTTTGTTCGTCGACTATCGGGAGACTATATGCTATCGGGAGGTATCAGAAAGTCAGTTTAAGATTGACTTAACTGGCAGATAAGATTGTTAACAATTACTTTATCAGAAGATAGAATATCGTGATTAAAAAAATTAAATCCCCCTGATACCTTGTTAGAATATGGTGAGAAGGGTCTTTATTTTTATAATTATGCGTGGACTTCTCGAGTTCCATCTACATCTGCGTACGTTCCAGATACTTTCACGTATCTATTTTCGTTGATCACATTGTTAAAAAAACTTGTTTGCTCCCTCTACCGTATCAAAAAAGAGAAGAAATTTAATGAAGCTATTCCTTTTCTCTCTTCGCCTAAACAAAATGGCGCTCGTTTGCCGCCAATAATTGCTTCGTTACGTTTTTCGGCTGTTTGTTTTCGAGACGTCCTGTCCTTTAATTGAGCTCTGTATTGGAATAGAATATTGCATTCTTAACAGCCCGTTTGTCCTTAGAGGTTCAACTTAGATTTAATACCAAGGAAGATAGACCACACCGTACACGCGCCGGTTAAAGGAAACGAAAAATATAATTTGTGTTGTATATGTTTGATAAATAATGCCAGTAAGTACATGAATTGGTATTAAATACTCTTTATTGCGTGCTAAGTAAATAACGAGTATACTTACATGATAAGTGATGACTTAAAAATAAAACTACAGAATAATATACCAAGCGCAAACACGTGATCTTATATTTGAGATTGATTTCTACTCAACAGCCTTTATGGGTAGAAAGGAAATAAATATAAAAAATGGATGTATTAGTTAATTACAAATTACGTAAACTATTACATAATTACTTTTAACATAAATAATCAAATAAAAACTATATTAAACTAATATTATATCTGCTTTGGACTTCACGAATATACTAATATTACAAACAAACATACACGCAAACTCTTTTGTTCCGTTACCGTTCCTGGCTATAAAGACGTATTTATAATACGAGCCTTGTAATGTTACATTCTATAATATCTTCTATTTTATAATTACTGGTGTGCAGCATACACGGAGTTACAAAAATACTAGTACAAGAAAAAAATAGATAAATTTGAAAATTGTTAATGAAAATCTTTACATAGTATAAAACAAAGTCGCTTCCCGCCGTCTGTCCCTCTGTATGTACGCTTAGATCTTTTAAACTACGCAACGAATTTAAATGCGGTTTTCATCAATAGCTAGAGTGATTCAAGAGGAAGGTTTATACGTATAGTTTAATATTGTTTTAACGAAACCGAAGCGAAGCGAGCGCGGTTCGCTAGTTGTTAATAAACTTCGAACTGTCTCATTAGTTTTTGTTTAAGTTCCTCCCATAAATCCTGTGCCTACTCTTCGCCTAAGAACATAATCCTACTTAGTTCCACAACACGTTCGTGGGCAAATAGAGATCTTCTAATAGGCGCGGTGGTGTGAGAGTTTAATACACTGTGGGCGTTGCACAAAGGACGTCGCGCGCCGACGGATTCAATTTAATTATGCATAAAGACATACGTACGCAGCGACGGACCCTTAACATGGAATCCATAGGCCAACAGAATAGAATATCAGACGAGCTAAAATGTGTGATTCACGCACAAAAATGCGCCAACTTCGAGGAGATTTTGTGAAAGACGAGTTGTTGCTCTTAATACGCCGCGCGTCGCGTCGCGTTGTATTCATTATCACGCAATTAATTCTTTTTATGTTATGTTATTTATTAATTCACAATTACCAAGTATTTGGACAATCATCAAACGAGTAATATCGAATTTTTATCCTAAAATTATATTATATAAAAAAATTCGTTGAGATATTCTACTTATTGCTGAACTTTACTGTGATCGGACACTCTCATGTGTGCACCACAAAGCCCATATGTATGTAGTCTCTGTACATACTTACATATCGTATACTTTCAACGATTTTCAGCGCTACAATCAATCTACATTATCTATACATATAATAAAATCGTGACAAATCCGTGTCTGTACATGATATATATAGAGCTCAAGGCAATGGTTTTTGATATTTTGTGTCTGTCTGTTTAAACGCGTATCACAAAAAAAAATCACGGAAAAATTTTAATTAAACTTTTTTAATAGATACTTTTTATTTGGATCTCACGGATGGATAAGGTTCTCACGGGAATCGAAATAATCACACACACACACTAAAGTGTACACGCACGAAGTCGCGGGCACTGCTAGTGGTACAAAATAGCGCTAAAGATGTTTAAAATGAAATCTCTAGACAAGTTTTATTTATACTGACAATTGCACGGAAAATCAATCTGAATAAAAAATGTATTTATGCAGATTATGCAGATAAATGTTATTGTCGCTGAGTAATACAAATTTTCGTTGCTGGTTGCTGTTATCTGTAATTCCACTAATTACCCGCAACTGTAAAAATACGTAATGGCTAACATTAAGCTATATAAATTTAATCTAATGTACATAATATCATATGTTACAGAAATTGATGTCTAAAATTCATGAAATGTAAATTGAAATTTCTATGGCTTAGGTTATAAAAAGGTTTACAAATACATTTATTGTATTATTACAAATATGGCTGTAATAGGTTAAGCAGCGTACGCTGATGCACACAATCTGGTTTTTGTCACTGATCCATCTGTTTAGCACAGTATCAGTCTAGTCGGTTCTTGAACTGGATCACAACGTTTAGAACTAGGACTGCGTCTAGAACGTTTTCCGATAACTGGTTCTGCTCGTTAACTACACAGTTCGATATAAAATGTTTATAGATATTGGAGGTGGGGACACTACGGTCCAATTTCATTTTATATCCTCTTAGATTGCTTCCAAATTCGGTACATCATATTGGTTGGTAAGGATCTTGAATGTTTCAATGAGATCCCCTCTCTTCCTCCTATCCTTCAGTGTAGATAAGTGATGAATCTTCAGACGTTCCTCATTGTGCTTGTTTTTGAGCTATTTCTGCAGCTTGGTCGCACGTCTTTGGACTTTCTCCAGCAATTCTATGTCCTTGACAAAGTGTGAGCTCTATATTTGGTAAATTATTACTTAAACATTTATTAGAAAACACGTTTTCAAATTATTACATATTGTTATTTATATTTTCACTTGTGCCCTCGGTTCATATAAATATGCAATTTTCTTATAATTTTAAATACAGATTGCGTAATGCAGGAAGTCCGTTATTTATTCTCCCCTATGCCTCGGGATAATTGCGTAATATAGTAAAACAGTAATCAATCTCAATAGGAGGTAACTAAATGTTTTACTCACATGCGAAGAAAGTCCCATTTGCATAACAACAGTTACGACTTCATCACATTACTCCGCTATATCGGTAACGAGCCAGATAAAAAAGTAGAACGTCCCGGGGACAATCGGGCGACATAAAGGCTTATCGGAATCGGCCAAATCCCGGACTATTCGGGACGGTATCCATTACGGGATTACTGGGATAATGGCCTTAATGCGGAGGCAATTTCACGCTGCAACTACTACGCCAATATGTAAATAGTGTCGTTAATAATTGAGGTGTGCCCGTTAATAGATTCGTTTCATTTATTGAAATGCGGTCAATTGTAATATTGTTGTATTTGCACTTGCTGTATCAGTCGAAACGGTGACTGATATAATAGGTCGGGGAGTCTTTTCGTATTTTGTGTGTATGAAGTTGTAATCAAATCTCTTTGGTTGTACTATTTGTACCTGGCTGATTGTAATACCATTAATAATTGACATTTAAAAAAAATATTGTTAAAAAGACTATTTTCCGCCATTTTTCCATTGTTTTTCAGTCTGTGAAAATGAGTGAAAGTAACAAAGAAATTCGCTACATTTTGAAATTTTATTACAAAAATGGCAAAAATGCCGCAAACCCGCAAAAAGGATTGTGCCGTTTATGGATCAAATGCGGTATCGGAAGTCAATGCCATCTGTGAAAAAGTGGAACAAGATCGACGCGTCAGTAGTTATGACATTGCTGAGGAACTGGGTATTTATTGATCACAAAACGCTTTTAAGTCATTTGAAAAATAACAGAAAAAGCTCGATATTTGCGTGCCACGTGATCTTACGGAAAGAATCCTCATAAACCATGTTTCCATTTGCGATTCTCTGTTGAAACGAAACGAAACCGAACTATTTTTGAAACAATTGATCACGGGTGACGAGAAGTAGATCACTTACGACAAGAACGTGCGAAAAAGGTCGTGGTCAAGCCATGGATAGACTCCACAAACAGTGGCAAAATCCGGCTTAACGCGAAACAAGGTGATGTTGTGTGTATGATGGGATTGGAAAGGTTATTTCATTATGAGCTTTTATCGCCCGGGGAAATCATTGATTCCGATCTCTACTGCCAGCAACTGATCAGATTAAAGCAAACAATTGAGACAAAACGGCCTGAACTAATAAACAGAAAGGGTGTGTGATCTTTCACCATGATAACGCAACGCAATACCACACACATCTTTAGTCACTCAGCAAAAATTGAGAGAGGTTGAATGGGAAGTGTTGATGCATCCACTGTATAGCCCTGACCTTACCCCCTCAGATTTCCACCTGTTTCGGTTTCTTCAGAACTTTTTAAGTAGCATAAGCGTAATTGTAATCAGAGCGGACTATCAAAACTACTTGTCGCAATTTTTTGGCCAAAAATCCCAGAATTTCTACAGCAATGGGATCATGACACTATCTATAAGATGGCAACAAGTTATCGATCAAAACAGCACATATTTATTATAAGTAAATGTAATTAAATTTTGAACATTTTTATCTGAATTTCTATAGAAAATACGAAAAAACTTTCTTCACGACCAATATTCTTGTCGTTTATTTGGCTAACAGAAAAATCTCCACATACTCGTACAATGTCATTAATAATTATATTGACGCCCATGTGTACATAAATCTATTGTCTAAAATACAAATCTGAAATTTCTATACTTTAAGTCAGTTTATATTATTATTGACATCACTCACTTTCGAAATACGTGGAGAGTTTCACGTCGGTCTTCTGTGAGGATGCAGCAACTGCCAGATGAGCGTGCCCAGGTGCCAATTCACAAATTTCCAGAACCACAATTTTATGCGATTATTTTTAACGTTATCCGAACAAGCGTCATCGGCCCACATTATCGGTATGCACTTATTGAATCGGGACTTATTTGATTTTTTATTATATCTGGAGCTTACACGAATGAATCGTATACAAAAAAACGAAAACAGTGGCTGAAACATTTAACTTGTGCTCGCTTACACGTCGTTCGTGTAAAAAAGCAAATTCAGCCTATTTCGACGCGCCGTTTTTCCATTTTTTGTGTCGGAACGTGTACGCGACACGACCTGTTCCGAGTAGTATGGAATGTTCGACCTCGCTTTTGTTTCAGCTGAAAACTTGTTCAAATAGTTTTAATTGTTAGCCTTTCTTTTCAAAAAATAGAGTGAACTGGATATAAATACAGGAAGAAAAGATTCTACTGAAAGGAATCTAACACCTTTCTTTCGTCTTTCCTTTATGATACTAGGGTTCTTCAAGAAAATTGTGAATAGAATGTTGTAAGTTCGGCAGCCGAATCTATTTATTTAACACTTTATTGCACAAAGTACAATGGGCGGGCCTAATACTACATGGCATTGTCTTTCAGCCAACCTTCACGATAGAAAAAATAATAATGACGGCGGAGCAACCAACGAAGGAGAAAAGCAAAAGGAAAATAAAAAATAAATAAAAGGAATAATGGAAGTACATATTATTAAAAAATGTGTAAATTAATCAAATGTAAGATACTTATACTTATGTATGTAGATATATAGATACTTAGGAATGTAACGTATATTCATTTTCCCCACGCGTATGTGCATAAATTCGCATAAACTTTGGCATTTGGTTTCACTTTAGTTATTTTCATTGTTAAATTTAGGGCCGGCGCAGACCTGGCCAAGCGCAGCGCAGAACTTGCTCGCTCAGGCTCCTACGAATGCGCAAGAAAGCGCGTGTATGCGCTCGCCTTCTTGCGTGTATTACAAAATCCTGCTGGCGACCGAAAACACATCTACTGAGCTACAGCATTGTGCCTACGTCCACTTTAACGCGCTCGAAGCGCTGCGTTGTTGAATTTTTGATCTTAAAACGTTGTTTATTAATGAAACCTGTGCTTCGCCAGATTTAAATGTGAGCAACTAGCAAGTTAAGTTAAAACTTGAGTTAAAACAGAAATACAATAAATATTTTTCATGTAGATAAATAACACATATACGAAGGCCACACTTTAAGTTTCCGGAATGAACAAAAAAATTACAATGAATGGCTATAATAAATAATTAATGGCAACATCAGAGGGATGCATAGTAACATCAACGCCGTCCAACCACCACCTACAGACGGCAAAGCCGTCAAGTCCTACTTTTCTTGACGGAGACACAGATATCCCGCCCAGCCAATGCATCATATCTTCATTACAAATTGGATAACTGTTTTGTGCGACGTGCTTGGGTCCGGGAGGATATCTGTTGCCGCCGCCGTACCCATTTTAAGACGGGAACCTGTCGATTCTCTGGGCGTGTATCGACTACGGAGGCTCCACTAGAGTCTACACTTGCCTTCACAAGTCCCATAGCGGTGATACGGAGATGTCTCGCTTTTTTGAGCGTCTACTAGACACGACTGATAGCGAGCTGGAGCAGCGCGGAAGTGCCCTCGCTTAACGGTTGTTCCATGGCCAGGCGGCGCACGGCGCTATCAAATTAAACGCTTCGCACACAGCAATCGAGCGCTCATCACACACACATGTAAAGTTAAATTAATTTACCATGATAGTGTGAAAACCATGTCAGTTTTAAAACTATTACAGTGTTTGGAAACCGTTTCAAATTTTATGTACAAATTCTATTTTTTTTACTTTTGTTTATTTTATGAAATTTGTCCGAATTCTATTTTTGTATTCCGCGTTTTAAATACCTATTCCACAACTCTTTTCACTACTTGATCGGCTACTTCTTTTTGTTCACTGCTAAGAAACCAGGAAGTTTCTTTCCGATCCTATTAACTTTTTTCAAATTGGAAAAGTTTCAAAAGTAATTGACTGGGATCGCGAGCCCCTAAAGGGGTGTCGCTTATCGTTATAATCTAGTGACGCGGCCCCCTGAATACTTGTTTTTTATTACTTTTAATTACTCTCCTATCAGATGGGTGCCATTAATTATTTCTGCAGCATTCTGTTATTTTTTGTTTTGATATTATTGCATATATTCAACAATTGAATCCCTTTTAGACAGAGTAATGCCAATTACATCACGGCAGAGATCGCAAATTTTAAGTCTACTTGTGTTTGAGTTCATCAGTCTTCTATGTTAAGTTATAAAGTGTGTCCTTATTGTCCTTATAACAACTTATAATTTCCTGATTTTTAGAGTTTTGTTCTCATGTTTATTTATTGAATGGGTCTTAAACGTGTTTGTTCCATATTTTATTTCATAATTCGTGATTTATTTTCATAATTCGGACTGTTGCGCCACCCGTCACAGTTATTGTGGTTGCAAGGTGGCGGGTATCTGATAAAAAAAAACTGCTTACCGATCTCGACATAGAGACATCTGCCTCCTAGAATATGGCAAATGTAACTTGTCACAAGAAATGAAGGTTAAATTAAAAAAATAGGCTTTAAAAAAATAGAACGAATTGGCAATTTAACATTTTCTGTTATACAACTAGCATGAAACTGAAACAAAAGTGAATTCGAAAATAATATTTCTACCCAAAATATTTTTTTGGCATCTGTTTTCTTCCACGTTCCATTTGTCAGACGTTTTATTCAGTGAGTTCACTGCGGATTGCGTTCACCAAAATATCGAATAAAATTTACATAGGCGATCAAGGCCCCTTTAATAGGTAAATGTTGCGCCTTATCACTTAAAAAAGATCATCAAATAAACAGTATTCATCACTTTTCTAACAGGATCTCGACCAATTAGAATCTTTGTACACTTAGTAGAATAATATTTTAAAAGGGGGACAATGGTTTTTATGCTCACGATGCCAAAATATTAATGACATTCCTCATAATAAAGTAATTTATTATTGTGTTTTCTGTCTGAAAATACTAAAAACAGCAAAAATTGTTTTGCTTAGATTGTTTAGATAAAAGTTAGATAAGTTTAGTATATCAATTTAAACAAAGTTTGATAAACGTTTAATTATTGATAATGTTTATTTTTGAATAAGTTTTGTTTTGATATTATAATAATTTGTCAAATAAAATTGTATATAAATTGCATCAATAAAGTTTATACAATATAAATACAGACCAGACATAAAGGTAAACTGAACTAGTAGCAGAGTAGTAACTACCAGGGCGGCATGACATCGCAGCAGGAAATGGCAGGCATTGTTGAGAGACATAATGACCGGCTGGTGTCTTGCCGCCTCCGAGGCCTGCTCGTGACATAGAAACTGCACTTTAGCTATGGAGAAATGAGCTTCATGATTCATGATCGCATCATCTGCTTGCTAAAAACCTTACATAATGCTCGAAGTATAAAGCGCTTTTCCTCTAAAATTTTCCATGAATACATTTTGTGTTCGTGATGCTAGGAAATGGAACTAATATAAATCTTCGTTGTAATCTGACGAAACACAAAACATTTTTCTAAACGCGTCTACAAAAGAGTCGTCTGTACGTCAGGGACAAATTAAATTAGCATAAAAAGCAGGGGAAACAAATGAGGTTGTATATTTTAATAAGTTGTTATGTATGACTCGCCGCTCTTCCTCGCCGGACAGTTAATTTCATTACGCGGGAAAATTTTTAGGCGGAACGCGGAAACCCAAATTGCAAATCTCAAGTACGGTAGGGACTACCTAAATACTCGTCATTTATTTAAAGACGTGTATAAAAATAAACAGTATCGCATGTTGTATACAACACAGTGCACAAATCGCAGTATTTACCAGCGGAATTGTTTTTTTATTTATTTTATTTTTATGATTTGATAGTTATTAATTTGTATAGTTTGTATAGAATGGATGAGAAGAGGTGAAGACCTTTATCCAGCAGTGGAGAGGCAGGGGCTGATGGTATGATATGAGAATGTGTATCAAATGACCTAACGTAGAGAAAAGTAAAATAAGTATATAAGACCCGCTTAATAGATAAATATGTGTAAAAAACCTGATTATTAAAATTGTCTGTAATTGTCTATAATGTTTAAGTTCTTATAGAACTATACTAAACAGGTACTATACGATACAGATATAGGTACTAAATACGATTTTCCAGTAAGAAGTCCTGTGCCAGCGCTGTCTATAACGTGTTATTTCAGATCTTTGCATGAAGACCCAATGCTACTCATCATTATACCTTGACGTTTATATTACTTTATTATCCTACGGTGACCACAAAAATTGAAGTTTTTAATTAACAACGCTGAAACTTCTCCTTCATAGGAAGGAGTTTTAATTAAGAAGTGTGGTATGTTTTTAGTTTCCCTGAATCATGGAGGGACGGATTTCACATCTATCGCAGCGGAAACCGGTCAGTTTCCCTATGAGAGAAGTGTAAGGCAAATAAAATATAGGTAACGTATTGAGAAATATCTGGCTGTATGACGAATGACTTTGCCCATGTTTAACCGGAACTTATAATTTTCGAAAAAAAAAAGGAAAGAGCGTAATACTAAGAAAAAAAAACAAAAGTATAAACAAACAGTTCAGCTCCTCTTAAGAGATATACACATTGCGTACATAAATAATATACACGGATAACACGGAAAACTTTTGTGTAGTCCAGTAGGCACGTGCTCATCACTGGCCCTATACGAGTCAAAGGGCCAGTCGTTTGAAGTTTCGAGAGAATTTGAAATTGGAATAGAATCGCACATATAATTCGTCTATGGTTGCCTTAAAGCCTCTAGTTGGAGAGTATTGTTACAAAGTTAACCACTTATCTGTTAATGAAATCAATAACTTGTATAAATATTTGCGGGTATTTTTTTCCTGTGTTCGGCAGTTAAGTTGGACTATAACAATCAAGGGTGACTGACTATAACTATAACTATAACAAATGGGGTGACGATTCTATAGATAATATCTCTCTCACAGACTAAAAGCCACGATTTAATATGCGAGTTTGGTCGGAATTTTTGATGTATTTTCCACTTCTGCGCGCGGCTCGGAAACGCGAGAAAAAGTTAGATGAGTTTGTCGCTATACGAGGACGAGCTCGGAATAATTGGAAACAGAAATGCGGAAAACCAGTTTAGTTCCGTTGCTTTTTAGGATGTGGTTTACCAAAATACTCATATGTCGTATTGTAATGTGATGTAAGTGTAGCAGTGTCAAAACGCAGCTTTTAAAGAAACAAAAGTAATTGTCATCGGTGACAGTTATAGGGAGTGCACAGGTTAATGTCCTTTTTCGCCCCTATGATTGATTCCTGTACACATTCATAAAATGACTACGATATTAATATATAATAAGATTGTGTAAAAAGACAAAATATCCAATACGGTGGCGTTAGGATTCCTGCATTCCGCGAACAATAGACATACAATAAAAATTAAAAGGTCATTGTCTAAAATTGGATAAAATTAATATTAGAGAAAATATTAAACACTTGTCTTCCCAAAGCGTCATTTTAATAAGAACACGACATTTCAGTGAGTATTAAGATTTTTGATTTTTTTTCAGTGACCGCAAAGTTCAACACAGCATGCGAGCAACAATTCAATCCATATCATATTTACTGTAAACTAGACTCAGTCATTGTCATATGGTATACGTTTTCAAATAGTCGGAGGGGTTTAAGATGTTTTAGTAGGTGCACTTTATGATAAATTACATACATTCAAGATCTATATTAGTTCCAGTTCGTGCGAGAATAGTTCTCTGACAATATCATTTATACTGCGTCTATTATTATTCATCATAATGAAGATAGAAAAAGATGCAGATGCATCAGAGTGGATATCATAAGTTTTGGAACTTAGCGTCCAAGTAAAAGATTACGCGTCTGTTTGACACTGACGTTTATTCAGAGGAGCATTCTCCAATGCATTACACAGAGGGATCTTGTATGTAGTTCGCTTTTTATTGATGATAATAATATTTATTAATTTTCTTTATTATATGGTTAGTAAGCGATCGCTCACACAAAAAAATACATACGAAATAATACAATACATAGTTATTACTTGCTAGTTAGTAGTACTTTGTTTTAGAAATTGGGTTATTCATCATCACGGGAAATTGTTTCATCACATTATTGTTTTTGTAACACTCTTTCTTGATCTATATGATAAATATGGGAAGTTTAATTTGGCGTATAAGGCAGGTACCAGGATATCAGGGGACCGGTGAAGGCTGGCGAGCAATTTTCGAAGTGGCACGTTGTGCACCCTCGTCACGCTGCGTGACGCACCCTGCCGTTTTGTGGCCTTTCACACGGAGGAAAGGGACAAGAAACATTCGCTTCGACTCTTTACATTAGTTTCATTATTCGCCAGCGGTTGAAGAAAAACGTCACGGTAATTAATTTTTCACACTTCTTTTTGAGAAAGTTACTGAATGTTTTAAGCCTTTCATAATATACATACACAAGTTCAATAGCCCAGCGTCACAATGTGTGAAGAGGCGGGTCAAAATGTGATGTCACATAAGTACGTTGATATAATTTTAATTTTTCACTCTTTCTTTTTGTGATGCCTCTCCAACTAGTGAAGGTTGGCAATCAGCTCGAATATTTTGACCTGTCTGTCGCGAGGCGTAACAGTTCGGCGGCACTCGCGATGCAAGTCTTCTCCCGTATGTTACGCAGCCATGACTTTACCTACAACCAACACGCTTCTTTTCGGCGACATTATCAATCATAATCAGTTGAAATAGTTTGTATCTTTCATTTCTTAGCCCGTGACCCAAATTTGTTCGTAGTGGTTACTTTTCTGCATTTGACGATTTGCAAGAGTTCGCGTTTCGGTCGACTCGTCGACTTCCTGACTTTTGCGTCCAACTGATGGCCACCATATGTACGTCTATACGCCCACATATTTTTTTTACTGGTAATGTGTATTTGCTCTTATAAATAAAATATTTACTGTAAAATATAAGCGCAGGAGGCAACTTGGTCGCGCTCCTTTCATGGTCCGGTCGTAACGCCGCGTCTGGGGTGTCCTAAAAATGAAAAATCACAATTTACTTTATTACCAACACAATCAACGGGACGGAATTAAATTAATCCAACGCCGTCTCTTTTAAAACAAGGCCGGGATCGAAACGACCCCAATCTACCGGGAACGATATCGCACTAATAAAAACGTTGTAAACCATTGTAGGAGCTAGACGAAAATGAAAAATGTTTCACTCGGCCGTAAACCCAGACTTATTAATTTAAGGGCATAAAATAAAGGCGTTTTCTGACGTTTATTAATCCTCGCAATGAGGGCGCCGCTAGACGGGACCGGCTGCACAAAACCTTAATAAAATCCGCTTCAATATGTAATCTTCTCGAACAAACCGGCAAAAGACCCCCTCTGCATTCACGCTCTTTCACAGAAAAATATAAATAGAATGTATCAGATTACTCTCCCGAAAATTATTATCCCCAGATTTATTTCCTTTTGCCGAATAAATATTTTCGTATAAACAGATTCGTATAAACGAAACAATTTCATTTCAAGACGGGACGTACAGAGATTTCCATGTTTATCGAATGTTCTGGAAAAATACTGCGAGAGTTAGAAAATACAGTTGAAAATCTAACTGTTCGCGCGAGAGCTGACTAATTTTTTTTTATATAGGAAGAAGGCGGCAGACGAGCTTACATTTCACCTGATGGTAAGTGAAACTGTTGCCCACAGACGTCGCGCTACATGACAACTTCAGTCCAGAATGATAAACATTGGCACGCCACCGGATGCGCTGCCTACCTTCGGAGATGTAGGAATGGATTTGAGGAAAGCTGAGTAAGGTGGATAAAATGGTGAGGGATAGGATGGGATGGTAGTGGGCTTACAGCATGGAGCATATGTATAGTGAGTGAGATATCTCACTAATTACCGAAACACGTACCGTACATTGAGGAACAGGAAGTGGGACATGCAGTACATTTCAAGGTAGTCTTCTATAAGAAAGAGGTAACGAGGCCAGTTGAGTCCGCCAGGTGGCTGTTGGATTGCAGCGTGCACCTCCAAAAGAATACAGTCAGAGAATACAGTCGAAATTGAAAATTTTACTGTTCGCTCGAGGGCTGACAGAATTTGACGTTTATGGCTTTGTGCATCGTGTACCCGAAACAAATTTCAAGGGAACCATAAAAACAGTAGAGAAATGTCCAGTGAGAAAGACCGCTTGTTATCTTATGATGACTCTGTACGACCTTTTCAAGAATTGTATTTTGATACACTTGAGCTAATGTTTAAACACCTTTTTCATAAAAATATGGTCCAGTCACTCCTTGATAGCTCACCAAACCGTCCCTGAAGCCGGATAATGGCCACGTTGCACCCTATTGACTAATTGAGCAGCTTCTCTAGAGTTATGAGCATAAACTCGATCATTCTGCTTGTAAAAATGTTCCTCAATGGTGGACATTTTCTCGTCCGTAAACAAGATTTGTCTGTGAGCTCCCTTTGCGTACCACCGAAGAATTGACCGAAGTTGTTTTGATTTGACAACCATATTTTTCTTGAATTTATCAGTTAAGAAATGACCAGTACGTCTTTTGTAAGCAGCATTCCTAAATAATCTTACATGGTTCTGGGTGCTATATTCATTTCTTTGGATAAAATCTTTTACCTCCGGACGGGATTTGTTCGGATTCTCTCCTTCACAGCTTTAAACGTCTGTTTAGTACGAATAGTGCGTGGACGGCCAGACCTTTTTCTGTCACAAACAGAGGACGTTTCAATATACCTACCAATAGCCGGTACACAAACATTCGGCTAATATCAAGTGGATGGAGAGTTTTAAAAATTGCATTTGGCTCCATGCTTATTTTGTGTAATGCAATTACAGCAATACGGTTTTCGTTATCACCCCACTCCATTTTAATATTATTGCAATATTTAATAGTGATTGGCGTCAAAATGAGAAAAAAACATTTATTTTTCACATGAGAATGACAGATTTCAATTTTTTTTTTATTGTAACTATTTATAGCCAGACTAGGTATAAAATGATATTTCTAGTATATTGCACATTGCCTGCATTGCAGTTCATACTGTTACGTGATACTGCGAACCGAAATAGATCTATTAATTTATTTTTATTACATTCTAAATGGTACTACCGAACTGCTTCAGGGTTCAACAAAGCATATATTTTTTACTATTATTCTTCTATTTTTATTATTTTACATTCTTCTATTCTACATTCTATTTTTACTTTTATTTATATAAATAAAAGTAAAAATAGAATCGTTTGAAAATCATTACTTTTATTTATATGCTTAGTATTCACAAAATACTAAAATTAAAAGTATAATTTGAAGTTTGTTAATACATACTAACACACTACGAATTTTACACACGTCTTCCCGATCTTAAGAATTTTGTATATTCTGCATCAGGTAGAACCTTTTGTCTGATTGTTCTCTCATATTCAGAAAGTATCATACTCATTCTAATAGATACATTATGCACATTTAATTATTATATAACACACAAAAGTGCGTATAACTTGAACGTGTAAATTGTTGCAATTGAAAAGTTTAAAGAATCTTTTTGTACATTACATTTGTATGTTTTTATTAATTGAAGTTTTGTTTTTATTTTCAGGTAAGCAAAACAATTCAGGTATTTAATGGCCAAAACTAGTAAGTAAGTTCGCATTAAATGTGCAATATAAGTACCAGGCTGGCATAGACGCAAGGAATTGCAAGTTGTCAATTTCGCAAAGGAGCCCCCACACCCCATGCTGCGAGGGTTTGCGGGGGGCGGGACAGACGCGTGCAATAATGGCCGGGTGATTGAATTGCCGTATCTCCAACACTTCACGGCCCCCTGATATCTATCGAGTTAGTTTATTCAGCACCTCGTAACGATACACCATTTTTCAATTTCTCGCCGCCTCCGGTCGTGAAGTGGTGCAGACTATGATTTTCTTTCAATAAACTTTGTAAATATTTATTCCTCGATATTCTTGTGTATCTGTTCGGTTAGCACCTTCAAACTTAATATAATTGTTATAATATTACTATAATAAATACATTCCGAAACAAACGTCAAACAAGGTAATTAAAGATGATTAATAACACTTTGATGTTTAATAAACTATTATTATACCATAAAACCCTGAAATACACTTTTTTATAATAATTTTAACTAAAATTCTCTCTTCTATAGTTCTCGTCAAAAAGTCTTATAATAAAAGGTAAAACCAATTAATGTTTAAAATACGCTACGATATTACAAAATTGCCATAAAATATCTTACAAACGAACATTAAGTTTTATTAATACCTATGGTACATCACGACTGATTCACGACAAAAGTCGTCCACAATTCACAAGAACTCCCGGATGAAATATATCCGGCTGCGGAGTCTGGGTAAAATTGTGACGATTGTTATCAGGCGCGGAGATGACGTAAATTACCTGTCTGGAGAGATCCAGACAAATAATCCCTAGATTACAATAACTGAATAAGATTTAAGACTGAAATTTTGCTGGGAATTTTTATAAAGACGTAATAATACTTGCTGATATTTTTATTTGATGAGTAAGATTTGGGGTTAATAATCTTAATTAAGTTTGAGCGGTAGCCTGGGGGTATGTATACTCGACTCGCATATTATGTGTGAGTGTGAGTCCGAATCCTTGGCCCGTACTGAGTTTCTAATTAAATACGGATTTTTAAACGACTGTCACTAGCTCGACGGTGAGGGAAGACTTCGTGAGGTAATCCGCTTGCTCGAGAACTAAAAAAAATTTTGGAGTGTGTGTATCCACCAATCCGCACGGGGCCCTTGTGTTTGGCCCGAAACTCCACCTAGTAATTTGCTATGGGCGGCCTGGGTCCTGCGGTAGGTTGGTGTATGCTGATATCAATCAATCAAATTAAGTTTGTTTCGTTTTAGAGCTGTACCAAATCTGACACCACTTACGATAAACTCAAAGGTTTTACTATACATTTATTTATGTGTTTGTTTCTTATTAAATATGTAATTTATAGTAAAGAAACAAGTCGTTACAAATAACTTAATTTATATTTGGTCAGCAAGATTTTTAGTTTGAGAGGAAGCTATTGGAGAATAAAATAGATAAAAAATCATAACTCTTTTGCTGTTAACTTTATAACCAAATAATTAAAAAATTAACAAATCAATATTAACCTACAACATCCCACTGCACCAGAGAGTTTCGAAACATAATCCACCTTAGCTACACTAGGCAGTGCAGTGTCATGCATCAGTTCAGTAAGCTACAAAAAATACTTAGTTTCTAACAATAGGAAATTGGCATTACATTCAACTGCATTATTCATTGCGCAAATTTGCATTCTATACATAATAGAGTACGATTCTCATTCCCCTCGTCTCGTCCTTTTTATTAACTGCACGACTGTTCCTGTGTTATTTACTTTGAAACACTTTGTTTAGTACTTTATTTCCTTTCGCATTCAGAAACCGCGTGTTTATTTCTTTTTTCTCAGAAGTTTTCTTGTCGCACAATGCAATTTTGTCGCTGTTGTTGTCTACAAATAATATAATTTTTTACGATCTATTTCAGTGACAACGCGTCATTTTTAATCGACTTGAATAACAGTATACGCTATTCGTACGTATACGTGTTTTTAATCATCATCAGTATCATTAACTACATCACTTTAGCAGTCTTGGCAAGCGTTCTAACCCATCGCCAACTCTGCCAGCTCATTTCTGCTCTTGGATAAAATATTCTTGTAAACTACTGGAGGTTAGACTTTAAAAAAAAAGCACCCACATCCGTAGAATGTTTTATTTATAGTAAATTATTCATGGGCACCCTCAACTCACCGATTTAACAAACAGTACAGTAGGTATTTGCTAAAAACAACGACATCGCAATACAGTACCGTGCACAGCGCCATCTGTACGGCGATCCCAGGGGCACACTCGATATGACCGAACAATTCTTAACCTCTAAGCAGCATTATACTTATCCTCAAGTTAGTACCAACAAAATCGTCAAATTAATAGAAATGTGACAATTTCAAAGAATTTAGTTCCATGCTTCTTCAGATATAACAATTTTTTACATGAACTGAAGCTACCAATATAGCAAAAATAATCAACAAAGTGAAGTGGGCTGGTCATACTCGCATCTGTAGTAGAGTTGTTATAATGCAGGCAATCTACCGGGAATAAGTTTGTGTCCATATACAACGCTAGGCATCCGTCCTGTATATACATGTGCTGATCCGGGATATAATAAGATTCGTTAACATCTTCCTGATTAGTAGATATTTAGATAGTCATGACTTTATTATAAAAATATAGAAAAAAAAACAGCTATGACTAGCGCGATTAAGTTACTTACTGACTGACCCTATTGATTTTATCATTCATACTACATACATAAATTAGTTCATGATGATATAACGCGCGGCATATAATGTATATGTTGATCGCCTTTTTGCTAAACAAACTCAGAAACGAAGAAATTTTGCAGGGAATTAAGTTACCGACGTAGCTCAAATAAAATCATGAACCAATGGATTTGATGGACGATGAATAAAAAGTTCTTTGATAATTGCTGTCCAGCCATGTTGTATATCAAAAATGGAGAGCCAGAGAAGAATGTTAGTGTGTGGTGGCGGCTCTTGGTGTAGGTATCATACGAATACTAATTCCTATGGTATGATATTCGAGGTTAAGGTTGAAACTTTTATTTATGAATGAATAAATGTAAGGTTTATTTGTTTATGACTTGTAAAATTCGCATGTTGACGAAAGTTTACACTTTTTCGATAATATATAATTATTCAAATGTAATTCAAATTACCAGTACATACAAAAATTACAAAATTTGAATGTATGCTTAAATTTGCCTTTATATGTAGGTCAATAGATTATATGAGCGCAGAGCCGACACCTCATTTGTCAGGGCTACGAAATGAACGCGGTCCGAGCGGGCGGGCGGCCAGCCTTGCGACCGACCGCAAACGCCCGCCAAAACTCCCATTTAATTCAAGCCGAGTATTTTATCAGAGTCACAGACAGGCCCTACGGTGGCGGCAGTTCATTTAGAAAACAAAGGATACCCGGGCATCGAGCTGCGGATTTTCCGACGCGTCGCGAACAAGCGGAATGACAAATGTTCACAATACTGTTGAGGACATGAAACCCGCGATTACTGCCAGAACTTTTAAAGTTACCACTGAACCTTAAACTAACCGAACCTTGTCCTTTAAGATTTAATCTTTCATTTCATACTCACTTTCTAATTTCTTCAACCAACGGAACTTGCTTTATTCACCAACGAATAAAATCAAGCAACAAAGCAACTATTTAATCGGTAAACAGCATTTTCACCACATTATATATAATATGGTTGAACATCTTTGAATTGGTTCTTTGTCTTTGGCCACCAAGGGATGAACACTGATTCTGTTTTGAAAACGTGTACCTATTGAGGTTTTCTCCACCTGTAACTTACTTTTTTGCTACACGCGGATTTCGTGGCCTCATCTTAAACGATGGGCAGGCTCGTGATTATTTACTGTGCGAATATCTGATTGAATTTCGGGAGCTGTGCGGGTTTGTGCTTGGTATTTAGAGGCGTTTATCTTTGAGACAGTTTGGGGTTTGCATTTCACGTCGACTCCACGATTATTGAGATATGATCTTGAGATAGAAAAGTAAATATTATTGGCTAGTTGACGTTTGAAAAGATCGTGTTGATATTAGAAACCTTTTTTATAAAAAAAATATACCGTACCACCACCCTGTCTCATGTCTGTTTGTTTATGTATATCTGATAGTCAAAACAAATAAATTACAAATCAACATCTATAAATTTCCAATACTATAATAGTGATTAGAAATAGTTATTTGGTAATAATTAATAGAGGCATTGATTTGTACATTTTGGTACATTTGTACTGAGGTGAGAATTGCTAAGGCCGGTCATTATATAGCGATCTTTCAATCGTAACGCAACATCGCGATCGGTGCAATCTCGGTAACACTTTAGGACACAATATCACATAACATTTTTTTTTGTAAAAAAAATCGATATGGCGGTCCGGGATTATGCCAACCTGAAGCAGAATCTATAATATAATTATTCGGTTCAACTGGATGGTTTATGAATTTGCGGTAACAGTATCGGCCGCAGTATTTCATTACGAACTGCCACTGGACTGGCTAACTCCATTAACAGCCTTGTGTTTCCACTAGTGATGGGTAACTCCGGAGTTAATGAATCAAAAGAGTTGAATCCGCGAGCGGAGCAGAATCCCTTAATTGTTCCATCGAATTGTTATTCGTTCGGATTCCGGCGCCAATCATGATTGTGATGATGCGCGATTACACAATTGCGCATCACACAATCGCGCATCGGCACTTGTCGGGGGCTCAAAATCTCCATGATGGCATGATCTATGTATTTTTTTTGCTTATGCACAACTGTTAGGGAAAGGGAATGAAACGCTCTCGGAAGGTGATTAAGTATGTGAATCAAAAGAGTTAAGGAGTAACTAAAAGGAGTCGGATTCGTAAGCGGAGCGGGATTAAGTGAGTAAAAACACTCCGACAAGTCTTGATTACCCACCACTAGTTTCCACTAAATGCTTCGGATAGCTGTTACATAATAATGCAGTGCAGTTTCAACGCGGCCATTTCGTAGGAATGTTATCAACATGGCTGTATACTTATAGAAATTAGTCGTTTTCGATATATTTATCTTAAAAATAGTGCATTTTAGATATCACACTCAAAATATATTTTTCAATAATATGTTCAAAATTACCAATTGTCTTTTATTGTCTTTTATAAATGCCGCTGAATATTATGTTTATTCTAAAATGCTAGTCAAATATATTGCAATTGCTATTGGCTTCATTTTTCCTTTTCCTGTACAATTGGGCTAAATAGAACATTTGGGGAATGGACGATCGCAGAAAAGGACATTCAAGAAAAAGGACACTTGAGAAAAGGACATTCCGGTAACATAAGGACGTAACGCACCGAAACGATTTTACGGCTTGAAAACGTTAAGTTGAAAGCAGCGTCGGACACGCCCAGCCGGCTGTGGGATTTAGTGTTTCTTCCCAAACGTAACTCGCAAAATGTACGTTGTATTTTCTGTGCGTTATTTGGTATCCCCTTTGTTATCTTTGCATATTCACATCGTCCATCAAATTCCCGCGTCGGTGAGTGGAAATATGTCCGTGAAACCAAACCTACAATTAGCGCAACACGGTGATGGCGGACCGACATTCTCTAGTTAAATCATTACATAGCATAGAGCAACAGACTACAGTCGCTTGCTAATGACGGTTTTCCACCGTGAAAATCTACGGTCGTTAAGAATTGTACGGGCCACTATGGGAGCTTGTTAACACACACGGCGATGCCACTGCACGGCAGAAAAACCGTGTAAAGGACGGCGAAATATCGAGCAGTTATGTACAAGTCTATGGGAGGAGCGTACAGACACACGATTTTACACATTTGAAATATTGATTAACACGTACACTACACTGTTCTAAAGGTTGACATAAAAAGTGCGCCATATAAGGTTGTATGGCGCTGTTATATGTTGTGTTATGTCAGGATCCAAGGGCATCAGTGGTGCATCAGCTGCTGCATCAGAATTGTGTCGAGGAGCGTGAGTGTTAAATAAAACCGGCCGGTGCTAGTGCTAGTGCGACACTGCTTGATTATTGATGTAAAGTTTAAAATGCTAATTGCATGCGTTAAAATTCTACACGCGGTTAGAAACTTACTTAGTGCATATTTTTCTTTAATCAGTTCGTCATTTTGTAGCCGCCGGTGAAACCTTAAACAAAAGGAAACAATAATAGGTCAAAGGTCAATTGTCTGAGCTGGAAACACAATATGTACGGTGTACTCGTACAGGCGCACTTATCGACCACTACTGACACTTGAGAATTAACCTCATTGTAGTGGTATTTGGGTCGAAAGTTCAATATGTAAGATGTTATATAAAAGAATTGGCATCAGTGCATTGAAACCTTGATCACACGAACGTCGAAATAAAGGATCCGTTCCCGGTGACACGTTGATGTGTGCAACCATTTAGGCCGGTGGTTTACTAGGACGCGGCAGGTGGTATTTTCTGGACGTTCGTTGGCACCGCTTCGAGAAATAATAATAATAAATCGTTTATTTTGTTAATAACCATTTACCACATATTGAAATGAGAAATCACGAAATGTTACGGAATTAAATTATTAAGATAATGAAATCCTTGCGTGTGTATTTTGCATAAAAATATTTTATTCCCGAGAATATGACTAATTTCTCGGGAATTTTTAACTTCGATCGCAGTCTTGATACTTTTAAGAACATTTTTGTTTTATAGAGAAAACCATAAATCCTGGATTTCTTAATTGCTCGTTTATTGTGTTAATGTTAAGATATAATTAATGAAATAGCACTGCCTATTTTGATTAATCATAATAATGCATTTGAATAATTGTTTTAAAATCGGCATTGAGTTACGCTACTGTTTTGCGTAATAATCTGTGACGGGTGTGATTATTATCTATGTATTCTGTAAACATTATCGGACCATCGCTCGCCGCCGTTATACGACGACCCAAATACAATTTGTACATAATTTATTAAACAATGTAATCCTTACGCAATCGGGTCGACACGAGACGAATCTATCAATATTGTTTGGGTTATTGCTAAATTATTGAAGAGTGATTGAATGATCCCAATTTTGAGGCTTTGGTGTTAAATTAATTATTTAACGGTAGAATAATTGTCACGTCTGCTTTGTTAGAAATTATGATTTAAGAATCTTTATTCTCATAAGAAAATGTTTACTAAAAATAAGAAAAAAGCAAACAGTGTAAACATTTTAAATGTTTTCCATTGAGCAGACAATATGCATCAAATACCCGAAAAGAACGGAATGAAGAAGCCTTCATTCCCTTATACCCTATATTCCCAATTCTTCTTAATCCTTTTTATATCCTGGAATATCCACTGATGAGCCAACATTCGTCATTTGTCTGATGTTGGCACGTATCCCAGATGTCCTTGGCAGACAGCATCTACGAATTTCTGCCAGCTCTTTTGCTAAATTATTTTATTAATAAAATCGTATAAATTTAAGTCAACCTCATTTTCAAATAATCTATCACGTTAATGCCTACTCAAAATCAAAATGAATCAAACATGAAGATTGCATAATGTGATTCATATAAAATTCAGTCCGCGGGTCTCACCTTATGTGCGATATTCCTCCACTCGGAAATCTCTGACCGTGCTCGGAATTTATGAAATCCCCGTACCTCGCACGCTGGAGGGGTAAACTAAATCAATTTGGGTAGCTCGAGGTCTCAAATTCGATTCCCACCTCGAGCACAGATCGCGTCCCCGTCGGTAACCTCCGTTATACACCCATCGATACTGACACAAATTCAATAAAGTGAAGCAAGAAATATTTTTTCGAAATTTGCTTTCCCCGAGGCCGCGAATCTGAATAGCTTTGATTGTGCCTATTCAATAAGATAGCTAGGGGATGTCTTCTGATTATTAACAATCAGTATTTTACTGTTCCAATCGGTATTTTTTTAGCCTACCATTCATTACTAGACCAGTTCCAAGTACTTATTTTTGGCTTACTTCGGTCATTCTCAAAAGGCATTTTGTTTCTACATCTTGCTGTGTCTAGGTATGTACCGTACCATAAATCTATGTACAAGTTTATGGAATTCATTGGTAACATTGAAATCCACTAATAGTCAAAAACAGATCCCAAACCTTATATTCAGTTTAAAAGTTGTACTAAATGAAGAAAGCATGTCATAAGTAATCGAAATGAATAAAAAATGTTTGATGATATATTTCCGGTTTATGAGCGATATCCGATCAATATTTCCAAAACTGCGACAGTTTTAACTTTTCAAGACACCACAAATATATTTCAAAGTTATGTTTACAAACAGTGTGTTGGATAGGACTTATGAAGTTCTACACAGTTGATAAACACATCACATTCATTGAGCCCACATCGAGATTCTCTTTACTGTGTACCACTTAAAACGCAAATTTCAAAACTTTTGTTTTAAGCAATATTTGTCCGATCGGAAATCAAACATGGACCTAAATTAGTCATTTGATAGATTAATTTGACTGACTGTCTGTCTGATCGCGGAATACGCCAAAAAGTTTTACGCCTTCGGGAATATAAAGTCACAAAACTATTGTACTAGGGCCCCAGAGGCTAAAGGAGTTCGAACAAAGGGCAATAAGGCAAGGCTCACGCACTCAACGCGAGTTTCGGATTCCTATTCAAATTAAATGACTCGTAAGGTTTTCGTGGAGTTTTGGGACGAAGACAAATGTGGCGACACACACGACCTTTGCATTCCTTACATTATTGCTTGTAACGCTAGTCTGTAAAGTTTCACAAACTAGTCATTAATTATACGAAAATACTTAAGTAGACAGAACTAGCCTGTGCTCGCGCTTTCGTTCGAGTGGAATTTATTTTGTTGTAAAATTTACTTTACAACTACTTTTACTTTAGACTTTCACTTTTACTTTTTTACGTAATTTACTTTAGACGGTTCAGCTTTTTATTGACGTAGCGCAATGATTTTTGTCCTATATATAATATATTTTTTCCGGACACCTACTTATGAAACAGAAAACTCCGTCGATATTCATTCAATGTATTTTTTCGTGAACACAACAGATAAAAAATAATTAATGAACTAATACTCGTAAATTAAGCATACTTAGGTACATTATAGTTATACAATAATTGCATTAGATATATTACACTAGTTAATCGGAAAAGTTCGCGGCCTCTTTGAACGTACAGGCTGACTAGGCAAATTTTGCTATACTCAAATTTCAGAAAGAGAATTTGAGCTGTACCGTTTTTGAAACCACATTTATTTGAAATTCGATTTCCAAGGTAAAACGAAAAAATAAAAATGTATTCACTTTTTTATTGCCTTTCTCGCGCTTTTCTTGGAACAGAACAATAAAATTCGAGCGAGAACATTTTCGTGCAATGATGTTATACGATTTTAAAGTTGGTTTAATTGAAAGTGAGTGTAAAGATTAGTATCGCCTTTTGGGGACCTCGCACCGTACCGTGCAACAATTTTTAGATGGTTTTCTCAATTTAAACGGAAAATTTTCCTTGAAAGATGATGAAAGATGGTGGCCGTCCTGCGACTTCCATAGCGAATGAAAACATCGAGGCGGTAAAGAAAATGTTGCACGAAGGCCCAAAAACTACCTACAAACAGATAGAGAAGATTCTTAAAATTTCATCGCCGCTCATTCCGAAATTTTACTGCACCACCTTCAAGTCAAGAAGCTTTGTTCGCGTTGGGTTCTTCATTCACTGACTGATGAGCAAGAACAAGCACTCGTGACATGGTGCAGGGAAATGGTTGTAAAATTCGAAAATGTAGAGGGACGGAACATATTTAATAATGAGAGTACTGGAGATGAGAGTTTGATCTATCAGTGTGACCCACTAACTAAACGGCAATCAACGGTTTATGTGTTTAGAGACGAAGGGCCTCCTAGGAAGGTCAAACGTGGGCGCAGTGTGGGCAATAAATGGTCGTAACATTCTTCTCTGCGGGTGGCCATTTGGCGACAATTTCTTTAGACGCTCAAAAAATTGTTAACGCCCAATAGTACAGTGAAGTGTGTTTACCTACTGTATTCGATGTGTTAAATCAAACACGTCCTAAAACAGGTTTGAGGGGACTTTACTTGCATCATGATTTTTTTTTTTGGAATGGCTAAATTCTTGTGGCCCTAATGGCCTTTCAAGAGTCACTGGGCAAGAAGCAGAGTGTGTGCAATAGCGAGCCTAAGAGCTCCCCCGTTGGTAGACCGTCGGGTATTCTGATAACTTCGCGGTCTTTGAACGTATGACTTTAACGTGCTATATTTCTGTCAACACTGATCTGCCAGCAAAATGGCGAAAGAAAATCGAATTAAATGGACAATATTCCGTTCAATAAATATTTATGTAATACAAAAAAGTCTATTATTTTCACCATAAAAAGGTCGCCAACTTATCCGACTACCTAATATAAGGGGTTTTCCAATAGGGACTTGACAACTTTGAATTCAATTTGTGAACGCACCCTTTCACTAATCATCGAACTGTCACTGTCAATTTATTCAGTAAACTTAACATTTTCATCATGGTAAAGTACACGAACGAACAACGTCTGCAGATTATAAAAATTTACTACAGAAATTCGGAGTCGGTGACCGCTACTTTAAGAGCGTTAACTCCGATTTTCGGTCGTAATTCTCGCCCTAGTAGACAGGCAGTAACAAGTTTAGTGCAAAAATTTGAGTCTACATATTCGTTGTGTGATGTTGCCGTGCCAGTGAGACAACGGGTTGGTCGAAGTGTCGAAAATATCGCTGCCGTTGAATCGTCCGTAGCAAATGATCCAAAGCAGTCAATTCCACGGCGTTCTCAAGAGTTGGACATCGCCCAGACCACTTTATGGCGAATTTTGCGTAAGGATCTTGGTTTACACCCATACAAGATCAAGCTGACTCAGGAATTGAAGCCGATGGACCATTTGAAGCGACGTACGTTCTCGGATTGGGCTCTGGAAAAGATGCGCCAAGATGATCAATTTCATCGCAAAATCATCTTCAGTGACGAAGCTCATTTTTGGCTCAATGAGTTCGTCAATAAGCAAAATATGCGTTATTGGTCGGGTGAAAATCCACATGTGCTTCATGAAACACCACTTCATCCACAAAAAATAACTTGTTTGGTGCGGTTTGCATGCCGGCGGCGTCATAGGGCCATATTTTTTCGTCGACGATAATGATCGTCACGTTACTGTGAATGGTAATCGTTATCGCGCCATGATTACCGATTATTTTTGGCCCGAATTGGAAGATATGGACTTGGACAACATGTGGTTTCAACAGGACGGTGCCACAAGCCACACAGCACACGTTACAATCGATTTATTGAAGAGTAAGTTTGATGAGCGTGTTATCTCAAGAAATGGACCAGTCGATTGGCCGCCTCGTTCGTGCGATTTAACGCCTCTAGACTTTTTTCTTTGGGGCTACGTCAAGTCATTGG
This sequence comes from Sesia bembeciformis, assembly GCA_943735995.1. Lineage (NCBI taxonomy): Eukaryota > Metazoa > Arthropoda > Insecta > Lepidoptera > Sesiidae > Sesia > Sesia bembeciformis. The sequence goes on from OX031041.1 coordinate 690,962, forward strand.
TCTATGCCAACAAGCCGACGACGTTGGAAGAGCTCAGAGCCAACATTGAACGAGAAATAGCAGCCGTTTCGGCCGAAATGTGTGGCCGAGTCATCGAAAATTGGGTCCAACGAATCGACCGCTGCAAACGTGCCCGCGGTGGCCATATGAACGAAGTCGAGTTCCATTCATAAATGTTTTGATTGTACTTCAACCCGATAATAAAGTTTTTGAAATATCTCAAATGGTTTGCATTTTATTTTGAAAAAAAGTTGTCAAGTCCTTATTGGAAAACCCTTTATTAGCATTTTTCCAGCTCTGTTTTCATCGTACAAATGCATGTATAAACAAAAGCGTCAACAGAGTATTTAAGTTCAAACTTAGTACCTATATATACGAGTAGAGTACTCATTGATCTATGTTAATTTGATTCCTATATGCACACTGTATTTTTAAAATTAATTCAAAGCGTTAAAGTGTGAATCAAGTATTGAATGTCCTTCACAAATGTATTATTATAAAAATAGATTCTGTTAATTTCATATAAATATTAGTTTAATTAGCATAGAGACTAGCGTAAATATCGTCATGAAGAGTACAGAGTATGTGGCAAAATACATATTTGTAAATATATTACGTGTATCCAGTTTTGCAGTTGAAAACAAAAATCAACAATTTTTTAAATATTCGATATGTGCCTTTTTACTGTTTCGTTATTAGTACAATCTACACTCCAACGTTCATCACATGTTCAATACCAAACTATCAGAAGTGTTCTCTAACTCAAACTCAGAACTATCCCGAGCGTTGTTATTACTCTAATAGCAGCATGATTTACACCGACGCGACAGTTATCCGAGTTTGTTATCGTTTCAACTACTCGTATCTTCAGATTAAAACGGCTCGACCTAGTTTACAGAGTAGGCAACGAAGTTTGATAGCCGAGAAGTAAGTTATGTAAGTAAATAGTAATTATATTTATATGCACGTTGTCCTGTTCAAACAACGTTACTTACTTTAAGTTGCAATTACAACTTAAGCCTGGGTTGAAAATTCCACAGTCAAAATTTAGCTCCATAGGATGTACTCACGTTATGTTATTGTTATTATTTGTTATGTTATCATACTAATATTATAAAGAGGAAAGATTTGTATTTTTGTATGTTTGTAACGAATAAACTCAAAAACTACTAGACCGATTTCAAAGATTCTTTCACCATTAGAATGCTACATTATCGCTGAGTAACATAGGCTATAATTTATAAAGATATTGTGTAAATTGGCCAAAATAAAAACGATAAGTGTCAAGTAAGTCGGAAAAATCTCTGCCATCTGCGAGCTATTTCGGCGTGCGTTGCAATAACCGTAAGAGTTACACGAATATAATGTATGGAGGTAATGTTTCTGAAATTTAGAAAAAAAAAATTAAAAAAAAAACATCAACCGAAGGGTCGCTAGTTATTTATATATTAGTCTAGCAGCTTTCGCTGATGCACCTGCATCAATACACTGCCGCTGTCTTCTTTTGTCTAAAGAACTTTTGAATTTATTCACTACCCCTGCTTTAACCGTCTGTTTTTTATGGTAAAAATACTACATTTATGTTAACAATATACATCTTATGTTTAGATATATATTTTAACGGCATATTAATATGTAAATTAAAAACATGTGAAGATGAATCGTTTGCAATCTGTATATTATATTTTCGCGTAATTATTCTATAATTTTTTGTATTATTTATTTAACTCTAAGAAGATTGCAATAGAACTTCAGTATACAAAAATAAGACTTCTAAAACCTGATCTTTCTATAGAATACGGTTTAGCTATGGGACCCCACGCTAAACAGGACTTGTATATAATTTTTGTGAAAAAATAGCTCACTTGTGAGTTTCGGCCTCCACACTCTCATACTCTGGTCTATTATGTATCTCTATTATTGTTAAATTAATTATCGAAGAGGTAAATGCAATCACATAGTCACTGGACGTGCCCAACTAACAGAGCTTACATAAAACTGCCGTATAATAAATAGTCATATTGACACACACAATGGCATAAAATAATACTATTCTGGCCTTTATAACTATGTAAGTATAGGGCTATAGAGTATATGTGGACATGTAACCGGTCGTACGTGTTAATGTTAGATATGAAACGCTGTGTGTATGAACGCGTCGAGAATAACTCTGCAGATTTCTATCAAGAGTCAGCGACACGAAGATAATTCGCCGGCGGGCGTGCTCGCAAAGGTTTGCGACACCTGACTTCATGTTTACGTACCTGCATGACTTACTTTACGATTTATAACGATGATTAAAAGAGGAACATCTTATTTATTCTCATATTTAATCAGCTTTAGAAAATATAATAATAAATTCCTGTGTGATGATTTTGTTTACTTTTCATAAGAAGTAGATGACTGACGAGTAGAATCTTTACATAGTACATATAAAACAAAGTCGCTTCCCGCCGTCTGTCCCTCTGTATGTACGCTTAGATCTTTTAAACTACGCAACGGATTTTAATGCGGTTTTCATCAATAGATAGAGTGATTCAAGAGGAAGGTTTATACGTATAGTTTAATATTGTTTTAACGAAACCGAAGCGAAGCAAGGGCGGTTCGCTAGTCTAAGATAAACGGATATTGCCGTTTATTGACATTTAGGATTTATACCAGTGGCATATTTATCTATTTAAACGGATCTTAACGCGAATGTTTACCTTATTTATTTTACTCGACGTTTCGGTTGGGTTGCACCAACCACAGTCACGAGCTGACTGAAGAGGCGGGTAGTCCGCGGCGAGAGTTGCGAGCAGTTTCATCAGCTACCCGCATTTGGTCTTCATAGTTCGGAAAGTTGACACACAATATCAGAATTAGCGTCAGACGAAAAATCGCGACGTTTAATATTATTAAATTTATTAATCACTGAATTCCTTGTCGAGGACAATTTGTATTCACCGTCTCAACCCGTTTAAATAGATATGTATGAAAAACTCGAAAATCTCAAATGTTATACCTCTACCAGTGACAGTCAAAATGACGAACGTCTCGTCTACGGATCCGTCGCTGAAAAGTTAGAGGAATAATCTGGAATAGGGAAGATAATCTGGAATAGGGAAGGAGGGAATGATAAATTTAGATCATCCCATTATACCTACCTTGATATGGGATTGTATGGAATAAAATGGGAAGGAAAGGGGAAACGGGCTCGGCGATACACACTTCCGAAACACTGATACATTTCGCGGAATTCTTATTAGATATGGAAGGGCCAATGGGCTGTAACACTCTCGTTTTCCAAATATGTTATAAATTAAACTGTCTTTTAAAAACATTAAAATTATCGCTTTTCGTGATAATTTAAAAAGTTATACATTCAGTTCGCGTACTATCATTGTACGCACACTTTATCATTGTTACAACATTGATTGATATCAGCCTATATTATCGTCCCACTGCAGAGCTCAGGCCTCCCCTAGTGAATCACTGAGAGCTTTCGGACCATAATCCACCACGCGAGCCCAGTGCGGATTGGTGGTGTTCCAGATTGTTTTTACACATACTCCAGATTTGTTTTTTCGAGCATGCGTCTGTCCTCACGATGTTTTACCTCACCGTCGCGCTAGCGATAATTTTAAAACTCCATACTTTAGTAGAAAGTCAGTAGTACGGGCCAATGATTTGAATTCACGACCTCAAGAATGTGAGTCTAGTATAAATACGCCTACGCTATCGGCGTTCTCTTATACCATACCATATACTAGTCTAAATAGGCATTACCTAAAAACGTTTGCTTTAAATATGTAGTCTCTCTGTAACTTCCTCGTTGGCATTTCGCAGCTGTAACAACACCAAGAATTTGCGCTGCTCCTGAAAGTGTGCTGAGCCGTAACCAGCATAAGCACAAACTAACACAAAGCCAATGTTTAACACGCCGTTGCTGTGTGAACACGCGTGAGTGATTAAGCTTCGAGCATGAGCGAATGAATACACACTGTTTGGTTTCGTCAAAATATGCGATTAAATTGGGACGACTTTAATGGGAGATAGGCGTAGGTGTAATCAAAACATTAAAATCTAATGTATGTATCGATATGTGAAATCAACCTAGTTATATATTGAACACGATCCATTCTGTGGATTTCGGTCATTTTGTACTACCTATATCCCTTTTACTTTTGTCTATCCTAAAGTTGCCTGGAAGAGATTGCCTTAGCGATAAGGTCGCCTACTATATTTTGTCATTTATTATTTGTGCACATGTAATAACTATTTGCATGCAATAAATAATATTATTATTATTATCAAAACAAACAAAAGAAGTTTTCTTTTGTTACACGTAGGCCATTTTGATGCTAATTGCAGTTAATAATTTGTTGGCGTCGAATTAATATTAGAGGTGGGATTAATATAATAATATTCGTTAAGGTATAGTAATATCTACACATATCACTGATATACGCCAACACGAACCGGTTGACGCGTCGGTTAATACTTATAATTTCGGTTATTCCATATTTTACATACTACTCCATAAAGTTCAATACCTAGCTAAAAATAATATGACAGTTATATTTCAGTCATATTCAGTCAGTCAAGACATGTATTGTTCATAATACCGATTTATAGAATGAACACTTTGATACTGTATGTATTATAGGTATTATAATATTGCCTGATGAATAATTTCATACCAGGTGATATCGCCTAATATCGGTATTAACCCATCTCTAATTAATATAAAAACATTAATTTCATATACTCTATGTATACGATTGCTTAGACAGTGTGTTCTCAACCGATAGTGAGCGTGTACCTGAGTACGCGCTCACTCAACCGCTCACTCGCAGAATGTATTAGAATGTATTATGAGCCTGCAAAATGGTTGCTTAGTGTTGCTTACCTTTGGAAATGTTTTCGACGTTTTTTTTTTTTTTCGTAAGGGCTAAATTCTTGTGGCCCTAATGGCCTTTCAAGAGTCACCGGACATGTATAATTTAGGGCGAGCGCAGAAGGCGCTCAGCCAGGAGCAAAGAATGTGTGCAGCAACGAGCCTAAGGGCTCCCGCCGGTTGACCGGCTGAAGAAACGGACCTCGGCTTAGGGCGTTGTTTTGGGACCCTTCCAAAGCAACGCCTTAAGCCGATCACGGGATCGCGAGTAGATGAGAAGCTCCCAGGCACATGACGATACCTGGTAAAAGTGTTGGCTGAAGGCCGGTGTGTGTTCAGGGTGTAGCGAGGGCGACATCCTCGTTCCCGCCGGCGGGGACGGTGTGTTTTCTACGTCTATGTCTCATATTTTACTAAACAAAATTATTCTATTAATAATAAACAAATTATTGCCAATGGAACTGCGGATTTATTTGACAGTCTTGGATTAATTAATCAGTGGTTTGCTCCTGTCAGAGCAGTCTGTGGTCATTCATGACGTTAATCGTCGCGTTTAATTTCTGTGGCGCTCCTCCTGCGAAGCCTTCTTATTATTATTCATTGATTTATTGATGGTGGTCGTAATAATAAATAATTACGGTTGTCAGAGAAATAGATATTCCCTTCTTATTAATTAAATAAATTCCAATCAAAATCCAATAAACACACGTTAATTAATTTGATATTTCGGACTGCCGCATACCAGGCCCCAATGAGTGGCAAAACATATTTTCCTTGGTCGAGTTTACTTAGGACCGGGCCCGCTAATTAAAGCCAAAGTTGTCCAGGACAAATACGATAATTTTATTAGAATTGCAAAGACTTGCTCGGAGAAATAACATTTTCAATGTTATTTCAAGACAAATAAATGTCATCACAACCTACACAATTACAACATAAAGGAAGAGAAGTAAAGAAGGAGGGAATTGTACAATTAAGTTTTTTCTAGTCAGTTTAACATTAATCTTTCACTTAATTTAATTTTGAGACTAGTTTAAAAATATTATCCAAAACATTGGCTTTTTTCACCCAGTTCCGCTCGCTATTATCACGAAAAACGACTTCTTTCTTCCCAGCTACTTATTTCTATTAATATGTAACGAATTTAGTACAAAAAAATCACTAGATTTTTAATATATTTATTGTTTCTTTAAATGTATAACTATGATAGTTTCTTTCTTCTAAGATGGTTCACATCTTATCACATCACATCTGAGTTTATCCAAATTTCTCTGATTTCCGTAATTGGAGTCGTCTGGGAAAATATGGGTAGATTTTGTTGATAAATCTGAATCAAAGCTTTGCAAGTTCATAATAAAATTTACTGATATTTCTTACTAAACTAATCCTTTGTTGGTTTCGGAAATCCGCCCGCATTTGATACCGAAATATTCGGAGTACTAAAGCCGATTGTGTCCTGTGTTAGTAGTTTTATAGATGATAACCCTAAATCTGTTCAATCCTAAAGTATAAAACATATTTATTTATTTGCTAAATATATCGAAAAAATAACATGAAAGGGTTTTTGCTTCATGTTATTGCCTATGAATTCGTGTGTTTGTTCAGGGAACTAGTTCTTGTAACTCTTTTGCAAACTTGTACACTCCCTTCTAGCTAAGTTTCTTTTCTGCCAAGTCACGACAAGTCGAAAGTTGTCCCGTAATCGTGTGCTACCAAACTGTTCTCGGGAACGTCCGAGATGGAATAAACTTTCACAAATAGAAACCAGCCCTTTTGGTGTCCACTGTTGGACACTGACCTCCTCATACACATTGTTTTGTGCATGAGGCATGTATAGCCTGAAAACGCTGGCCAAGCGGGTTAGCAAGTTCACTTTTTTAGAGGTGGTGTAGGTCCTCGGACTTGTAGCAACCGCTGTATTGCCCCGTAGGTACCTTTTACGACGCCTACGGGAAGAGATGGCGTGATGGTATTCTAAAGCTGGCGGACACCACACGGCACACTGTCACGTATTTATAGAACGAAAAAGACCAAAAAGGACAATGACATGTTGACTTGAAATGCGCCCTTTCAGAACATCTTTACGCCTATAAAAATAAAACTAATTATGAAAATTTTGAAGGAACTGATATCAGTGAAATGATTAAGCCTATTATTAATATATTAAATCATCTGTGAAGATTTTAGCAATACGCTTCATGAGCATCTGCAGTGATTATAGTATACAGTTATAAAAATATAATAATCTAAAGATAGTAGATAATTGTAGTAAATTACATGTGTGCTGTACATGCCTGCTTGTATAATAAAAATAAATAATATAATATAATAGAAGAGTTCAAATAGAACAGTTGCCAAAAGTAGGCAAGAATAAAATCTATGAGGGGATCGTATCGGAGCAGATAGCGTTAGGAACGGCTCGAGACTAACGGATATCCCCACGAAATAAATGTGAAGAGATATTGTCACCCGAAGGCAGCGACGCTGGACGGCACGAAATGCGATACTGTGATATTAAAAAAAGAAACGGAAATTGGTTAAATCGCCCTGTGTAGTAGTGAGACCTTTTAGACGATGACTATAGAATACGGTAGTTGATTTTGATATGTTTTCTGTCTTAAATACTGGGAGCCATAAATGTTTGTGGGTCCAGACTTCAAAATATATCTAAGCTAGCGCACGAAAAATGGACTACACTAAATCGATGGTTACAGTAGTTGAAAGAAAAAAAACTGCCCGCCAAGGACACTTGCAATATAACAGAGGATCCGGGTCCGTTGCTAACCTTGCAAAATCCAGTTCTTTTCTCTTGAAGAATCCCATATTGTACACAGTTGATTGCAATAAATAAATATTGTAGCTTTGTCGCAAAACCTCAGCTGACAATCTGTTTTATAATATTAGGGTCTGCGGAATAAACTGTATTACAGACTCATCATTGTCATGGACCATGTGATTCGCGGAGGCGAGACCAACCGCGAGATTGGCTCCATCGACTCGTGAAATGGACCGCAGACGCTCGAGGTAAATCGCTGCTAAATTGCATTTGTGTAATGTAGGATTACTTAAGAATCTATTTCGATTCTTTAATACCAATCTTTAGCGTTGCATCTTTAGAATCTTTAGCATAGTGACATAGTTCCTAGTGAATAGAAGCCTGTGCCCCTAACAAAGCAGATTTTTTATTTTTTATTGTCTCTGCTTTCTGGTATTTTCTTTCTGGATTCGGCAATGTGGTAGCCGGGCGTACACCTTAGACAGGACTTGCATATTAAAATAAGCTTAACAAATTTAAAAAGAAAATCATTAGTTTTTTTATTAATAACGTTATATGTTATCATTACCACCCAAGGGTTGCTTTGGAAGAGATCGGCTTAGGCGATAAGGTCGCCTGTTGCACTTTTCATGTTACTTGTGTTTTTGCAACATGTGTTGGTGGTACAATAAAGAGTTTATGTATGTATGTATGTATCTATCATTAAATTAAAATATTTTAATGATTTTAATTGTATTTTCTCGCCAAATAGTCAGGTGGTTGACATGATGCTTTTGCACGACGCGTGTACTTCTGCACTTGACTGTGCACCACTTTAAGAAAATATATGAAATTTTCCCAAGACACGTACGAGGAACACAACTATTTGTATACCTCGTATACTAATTACGCAAGTAATTCTCTTACTACCAGAATATTAAAAACGTACAATGATATATTCGGAGAAAGTGATCCTTTCTGCTCCTCAAAAGCAGTCTTCAAAATATACGTAGTAAATAAATGTACATGTTAACACTATTAATTAATATTCGAATATAAAAGAACAACTATTATTAATTTGGTATGTACAAAAACTCTGAAATATACACTACAAGCTATGTATCCATGTACCTACACACCCTCCCTCCCTCATATAAACACCCTCCACATGTACACACACATATACAAGCACAAAGACACGCGCGCACGCGCTTGATCTTGACACACACACTTATTATTGACTTTTATTACTTTTAACGTAGGCATGTTAACATTATTTATATGAATTGCAAATGTAAATAAAACCGTAAAGGCTTCTTCAGTATAAAATATAAAATTTTATATAATGAAATATAAAGAACATTGTGTGAAAATAAACTGTAGATTTATATAATAAAAATAAATAAATATATTAACTCATGAGTAGACTTCACTTGCTGGCATGGTGGTTCCAAACACTATTCACGAGTCATGTTGTAGCAAGGTGATGATGGATGAAGTGGTAGCAACGGCTTGCAGATAGATTAGACCCTGCAGAGACTTGGCGTATTGACTTCTAATTTTTGCCTTGCTACTGGTTGTATTATTAACACATTATCTGCGCTCGAGTTTATTATAACCATTATAACTTCACAGAAGGAATAGTCCCCTTTTCCATTAAACATGCGGGCACACTACCTTAATAGAGTCGCGCGTGTCCGCCAATACCTTACACAGATTAGACCCCGACAAGACGAGACGAGGCGTATTAACTTCTAATGGCTCCTGCTCTCCTAGTATGAGTTCAGTAAAGTGATAGCCATCAAGCAGGTGTCATTATTTTGCGATTTTTTTTATATATAACCATGTCTTTTATATTGGCTCCCACTGCAGGGCACAGGCCTCTCGTGGTAAATTACCGGCGGGTCTCGGTCCGCCATAATCCACCACGCGGGCCCAGTGGGGATTGGTGGATACACACACATATTCCAATTTTTTTTTATTTCTCGAGTATGCTATTTTCCTCACGATGTTTTCCATCATCGCCGCCGACCTAACTTAAGTAGTAACTCAGTAGTGCCGGGCTCAGGATTTGAACTTACCATCACACGAATGTGAGTCGAATATAGACCCCCATACCCCTACAGGTGATACCCCTAGGCTATCACCGCGCAACATCTTCGACACATGGAATTCCATTCAATACAATGGAGTATAACCAAAACTAAATCAAAACTGACTTTTGGTCTTTTGTGAGTAAATCCAAAGACATGCCCGGTTTAATGTAGGAAATAAATTATAAGGAACCTTTTTCATTTATCACTTTTTTTCACCAAAGTAATGAAATCTTCGTGTAAAATAAATCTCTATGTTAATGTACAAGTCGCTTCCGTACAAGAATACGCCGATTTAACAAAATATATTCGCAGTAAAACACTTTGAAGCGGCCTCATGCCGAAAAAACGATTTGAAATCGCTTAAATTATGTAAAGCATCTACCCCTGGCAATCGTTAAGAAAACACCAGCACAGAGTTGGAAGGGCACTCTGTACTCGCGAGGAAGAATACGTCGCTCAAAGAAAGAGAAATATTATGCGTTGACAATTTTACTTTCGCACGCTCAAAAGGACGACGTATTCAAGACCATACCTTACGACTTTTATTTTAGAGCATAGTAAAAATAACTTGTGAATACTATATTTATTGGCAAAGATGAAGGAGTGAGCAGGTGCCGTGAAATATCTGTGAAAATTGTGTGAAGTGCTTAGGCCAAGAAAGTGGTTTACTCGATTGTAAAGTTGAACCTTGAAATTGGTTTGTAATGCTGAAACAGATGCACAATATGACTTAGTAGTTGACTGCAAACTAATAAAAAGTCATATATAAGTTAAAGATGTTACTTTATTTTGATTTTTGTTATCAAAGCATTAGTTTATCATTTTTTACAATATATTATTATAATCCAACATTTCGCTGAAAATATTTACAACCTATTTAGATTGAAATAGAAAAATAATTTCATTCCATCTACTTCCTATGCTAAAAAGAAAATTAAAACTGACATTTACTAAATAATTTTGCAATTTTAATTTTCATCTCCAAAGGAAAGTAAAATACTTATTATAGACATTATGCCAAGAATTGAACGTGAACTTACCCAGAGAATACTTTAATTTCGATTGAAGTAATACTGTATTTTGTGATGATAATGAGAAAACCTTAAAATCTAGTTAGCATGGGCGCCTACATATTTGGCGTTACAATTCGACTCATTACACAGATCATGTAGTACCCAATACAGAGTCTGGTCGAATTGCAGCAAATATTTGGAGTTAGATGACAGCTGATGTTGTTTAGAGAGCTGTACTCCTAAACGACCAATGGCTTTGAATTATGTCAATGTATAATACTACAAATTTTTATGTTACCAATAGTCAGAAATGTCTACCAGGAAAATGAAATACTAACCATTGTAGACTTTTAGGTTGTCGATCGAGTCACGTAAGTGTAATGTAATTACGTGGTTTTTGTTTTTATAAAGAGAAAAGGGTATTTTGTTGTTCATTATAATAAAATTAAAATTAATCCAGTGACTTGTTTCAATGTACAACTTCATTTTAAAGATAAAATAGATTTATCTTAGTATATTACTAATTATTATTAGGAGAATGCTCTGAAGAATTGTTCAATATAATTATTACCACCTCGGGTTTCTACAACCGCACCTCTCCGCATTTCCTTGATACGGAGGTGTTGCTACTGTTCGGTCTAAAAACCATTTTATACCGCGAACCCGTAGACTGCAACGAACTGCCTCAAGAGGTCTTTCCATTACCCTACAATAGCGGGATACTTCAAGAAAGCTGTGAATAGGATTTTACTGGGTCGGCGGCGTGGCCATACCTGCTGGTGTTGCTGGTCCATGGGCAGCGGTAACACTTACTATCACGTGGGACCGCGTGCTCGTGCGCCTACTTCCCTATAAAAAAAAAAACAATTATAAACAATAATGGTATGGTATCGTTGGAAAGTGTAAAGAGGGAAACTCGAGAAGTGAAGTTTTTGTGTAATTATTTAAAAATTGTGTATTGTTGGTTTTGTAGTTTAATAGTGAGAGTTTATTAAACTTCGAAATGATTTTTGTAACAATAATAATCAAATAAGACTGCGTCCTCCTCCTCTGTCCTCAGTTAACACACTATCACATTACTGACTCGTAACTTACTTCGGCGGGACTGGGCATTTGTGACTTTAAAATTGTTAATTACGAGGAAAATTCGATGCTAACTAATTGCGTTATTGCCATATAAGAAAATAAAATAAAACGTGTAAAGAAATCGTCTAAACTAGGCCACACGGGTTAAAAAATCCAAGCGTTGATATCCATTGAGTTCCAAGCGAGCGACGCTAAATCGGCACAAATGTTAATAAACTACGAGTAATAAACCAAGAGAACCACAACTTCCAATAAAAAGAACCATAAAACTCCGAGAAGAAGAAGGTTCGAGTTATATTATGCAAGTAACAACCCAGTGAGCTCTCAAGACTACCAGGGCAGCAGACATTAGTAAGGGGTAAACACGGGCCTCTCGCACTACATTTATCATAATCTCCGCGTGTGAGGCACTTAGCGCGTCGGCACAGGTGTCGCCGATTTTTGCAAAGATATACGGGGGACCTTTCTCACGACCGCTTTTGGGGCACGGAAATAAGCGGCGAAACTAAATGACGAGAAATACTTGGTTTACACAGGACCTAGTGTACGAGCTCGTTAGGTCAGGCTATTATACTGTATGTATATGGCACGAGGTACCTGTGTGAGAGTTCGATAGTGTTGTTAGAACGAGAGCTAATCGCTTCAACGCTCGAGATAGCTCGCTATGTTAGTGCTTTTTAATCCTTAACCTTAACTGTTTTAGCATCGAACGTTTAACTACAGGGGCTTTAAGACCATCAAACATTTTAAAAAAATGGAGTATAACGCTCACTTAACGCTAGAGCAAGTTCATTAGCGCTCACTCAGCGCTCGAGACGTTGAGCGTTCAACGCTGTTTTTACACCAGAGTTCGATCATTAATTCTTGAAGGTTTACAAGTACATATAATACATAAAGTTTGCACGGTCTCTCAAGTCTAATTATATATAACTTTTTAATGTAAAACAGTCTGCTCGTATATGGTTACAAAAATCATTTCGAAGTTTAATAAACTCTCACTATTAAACTACAAAACCAACAATACACAATTTTTAAATAATTACACAAAAACTTCACTTCTCGAGTTTCCCTCTTTATACTTTCCAACGATACTTAGTGTAAATAAAGATAATTTCAATTCACGACGTTCCATATACGATTATATCTTCGGGTAATGTAATTTCGCGTATTTGTGAATCACCAAATATAAAGTTACATTTATAATATTACACCAGTGTCACAAACTAAATTAATAAATGGGTTATGTTAGCACGCTGTTTAATAATTTCACTAAAATATTCCAAGGCTTTCAAACTTGTTTTAGCTTTCCCCACGTTTGAATATATTTAGTATAAATTTGTGTTACTTCAGCCTATCAAGTATCCTAACTGCTTTATTTACTTTACTACTAAACTTACTATACAGAAAATGTTATGTACTAAATTATTTTAGTTTTCTATCTCCTCGAATATTGAGCGAGTATTTGGGAACACTTGTTTCTAAGTCAGCGGTCAAGCACAAACAAGATCAAAACAAACCTCCAATATATGCGAACCGTTTGTCCCCCCTGCCATGAGAAAACATCTCGCGTGCACCTACACTTCCGCAACATGTGTGCGCAATTTCACGGGTCCGATGCTCACGCCTTCCGTGCCCTCGCTACAGGACCTCTTTCCAAAGAAATTCACCTTTTCGACAAAATCTTGCGATTTTAACCAGGATAACTATTGTAGAATCTGTTAATTCAACATTTCTCCAATCCTGGCCACGCTTTGTAATGAAGTAAGTTGTTTGCTCAAATAAGATTCCTAGACTCCGATTAACCGAGAGAGACGTTACAGCAAGTTTAAAATCGTGATTAACGTTTAAACGGATCTCCAGCAGGGCGCGGGCCCTCATTTGTCACGCTGCAGCCTCTCAAACCCTGACGCTCGATATAAATCATCCTCTGACACTATTTATGGAGATAACTTTCATTCTCCCGAGAACGTTTATTTCGAAGATTAACGGTAATTTTCTCTTTTTTCGCCTTCGGAAATTCTAAATCAGGAGATATTGCTCGGATAACGATATCGCTGCGAAGACAAATATGGAAGATGACAGTATAATCCAGCCTATCCAGGTATAATGTTCGATTCGGCGTCTATTAGAGAAGGCGACGACAAATTGCGTTCTAATAAATCATTGCTCACCGGAATGTGGCAAAAAGAAGGTTTTTCCAAACGTCATCGGTTTTTGCCGAGAGCGCTGTTTGACTCTCCTTTGTGAACGAGCCAAGTTCTGAGCACAGTTTGTTTCAATTAGGGCGCGGCAGTCGATGCTGATATCCGCACTTTCGACTTCACACAGAGGTGTCATTTGAGCAAATTGAAGGCAGGTTTCAGCGCTTGACTTTGATCCATCAAATATGAAGGATTTTGAAGCTTAATGAAGAAAGACCTTTCTGTAGACGAACGAAATCATGGCACACATTGAGATAAGGAACATTCCTCGCGTAATCCTTCAGGATCGCAGAAATCTGAGCACGTATCCGAGGGCGGGGGCATTATTTATCGAGAGTATTTCACCTGCGAAACGCCTTTCTTTCTTGAACCTCTTTGATACGTGTGCGACCCTAATAGAATCACCATTTTTATAACCGGTTCACGGGCCATAACCTCGGCGCTCTTTATTTAATGCCCCGTACACATGAGCACAGATTTACGGGTTTCTTAACAAGTGGCATTGTTGTTTCATTTTATTTCGTCTAGTTTATGCGCTCTGAGTATACGCGAAGTGTGAATTACGACGCAATTTTAGGCCGAAATTATTTTTTGCGATCCACTTGTTTGCCAGTATTATCTTCTTTTTTATATTACACGTTATTTTACTGTAATATAAGGAAAGATGAATGGTGAATGTTGTCGTGAAAATAGCTCTGAATGTTATATGTCCGAAAGTTATTCCAGACTTGATTAAAAGTTAGCTTTAAATCTCTAGAACTAGAACACTTAGCTGTCTTCATTAGTTGCAGTGGAGCTCTCGACCTACGAGTAAATATCAATTATTCCCGCGTCTGTTTGTCGCGATCGCTCTTAGATCTGCAACCATTTATCTGTCTTTTCACTTCTCGTCTGGAGTTATTGCTATACAGTGCGGTTAAATGCTGCATAAGGACTGCAGACTGTTCAATATTAGTCTCAGCGGCTCTGTCTTTTATGTTTATATTTATATAATTTATATTATATAACATCAGTTGTAAAAATGATATGTAAAAATGTAGCTTTAATGGATCTTTAACTCTAGTTGTAAGTCTAATTCTAGTTTTCTTATATGACATATCTAGGCGTGTGACAAAATTGATGAAAATGTGGGACGCTCTCCGGCCAGGTGGACTGACTTGAAGTAAGTCGCTGGTGCTGGCTGGATGAGAAGTGCAGAAGACCGTGTGTAGTGGTGGTCCTTTGGACAGTAATATATCTAGCAGTGGAGAGACACAGGCTGATGGTATGATATGGGTATATCATTATGGTGGTTATAAATTCGGTATACCCGTCGAAGTGTACCTACTTCTATTAATTTTCTTTTTTGGTCACGACCAGAAGAAAAACTTCATACAAGTACCCGATTGATGGGTTTTGTGGTACAACTTTACCAGTAAAGGTCATTAAGATCAGTAGCAAATTTGCAGTTTAAACGAAGATTTAAATTCAAATAGAAAACCTTACTCTTAAGGTTAAGTAGATCGTGAATGGACGATTTTTATCTGTGGTTCAAGTAGAGGTCGGTGAAAGGTCGTTTATCTCTGTCCCTGATATTTTAATGTAATTTGAAGAAGTTTATTTATGAATTGGTAATTTGTGATTCATGTATCTGAGAATAAAATACATTCGGTGTATTTATTATTATTATGAAATCTACTTAGAAAGAGATTTCACTTTCTATGTAGTGTTATCACTTTCTTAATAAAATGTGACTTACATTTGAGATTAAGTTTTAATTAATTATTATGTAATGAATGATATGAATTCCTATTCATATTATGTTCTATTCTCATTTTTATCTAAGGAATGGCTTCGTAGACACTTCAAATTTGTTTATTAACCAACTATCGCCTCAAACACATCGCAACTAAATAATATATAACACTGCTGGACATGGGCCTCCTCAAGGGTCTTGTGCATGAGGGATGTATGGCGTTAAAACGTCACGCTGGCCAAGCGGACCACTCTTTTAAAGGTGGTGTAGTTCCTCAGGGCTCGTGCCATGTGGTGTGGGCCGGCTATAGTATAGCACCACCCCGTCTCTTCCCTTGGATCTGGTAAAAGGCAACTAAGGGACAACAAAGCGACTAGGTATTATCGAATAATGACAAATCCCCCGTCCATTCTTGCTGTTCGTTTAGAACTTGTGTCCTTCTGTTTGTGTATTTGCTTATTAGTGCAAGTGAAATAAGTCAAAAACTTTTTGACGTTAAATAGATTTGCAAATGTAATCATATTAAAGTAAGAAAGAACTCGTTCCCAAACACTCCAACGCGCACATTCCTCAATTTGTGCGACAACTTTCCTCGCACTTATTCGCTCATGTCGCTCGAGGTGACAGTCGTATAATATAATTTATATAAATACGTATAATTTATGTCAGAAACTTAATCCGGGACACGGCAGTCAAGCGCGGCGTAGCCACGACGCAGCGGATTTCATATCTTGTACGAGTTATTTTATTACACATGTGAAAGTTTTAAGAAATTTCACTGATTATACGCACCTTTTTGTTAATGTGGTATCCCCTGTAGGCCCTTTTCACGATATATTCTGTTCTAACAAGAATCTGTTCTTGTTCAGATTCCATTACGCAGCGTGATTAATCTTGAAAAAAATACCCATGTTGAAATCAATCATGTTAAATTTCATTTCTACGTTTATACGGTAGGTCAGTGGGTCTATCACCGATATTTTAAGGGACTAATATACACTTTTTTTATCGCCAAAAATACCTGCCTACTGTTAAAAATTTTCTCCTTTTCTCCAAAGTGGAACCAGGAGCTTGAATACGATGAATTTTTTTTTTCAACTCGAATAGCCACATGAAGCGCACTGCTCAAAGGTATCGAGACAACAACAAGTGCCGACTTCTTTACGTGCCTGGCTGTCACTTCGTGACTCGAACAAAATACTCTTTATTCACTAAATATTATACAAATAATATTTTTGACTTATATCATACATGTAAGTCATATATATTATAACAATAATCGTATACATCGTAGTCGTGGATGACGTGTACACTATATTGTAAGAAAATGTCAAGGGCAGGTGGACCAGTACGTAGAACATTTAAATTCTGTTCACAGAAAAATTAAGTTTACATGCGAAGTTGTGTCCAATAAGACTATCGCGTTCCTGGATATGAAGGTCCCATGTTCGTTGAGATGGGGCATTGGGTTACTCAGTATATCGAAAGCCAACGCACACTGATAGATACCTACACGGAACTTCCCACCACCACCCAAGACACTTAGCGTCTGTTGTCGCATCACTCACCAATCGCGCCTACGATCTATACCATGAGAAACATCTGTCAGGTGAGTTACAATATGTAGATGTAGTGTTACGGAAGAATGGTCACACAGAGGCGTTCAAAATACCACGGCGAAGACCTAAGCAAGGGAAACGGTCGATAGACTTCTATAGATATAGTGTTATATTTATTTTGACTGGACTATTAAACAAATGATTAAATTGTAATTTAAAGATTCAATAACGTTCAGCGGTTTCTGGTAATTTTTTTTCAGAATCAGAATCTGAATATTTATTTGCAGAAATACAGGTAGTTAATACAGGGAATTTAATATTTTAACACCGCTCAAAACTACAATATTCTAACATTACTTTACTGGAATTGTCTCAGTCATATATAATAAATTTTAAACGATCAGATTGCTTGCTAAATTCACATTGCTAAATTTTAATACATTAATTACCCTATGATATTCCTATTTTACTAGATGCCTTTTAACTATATGTAAATGATAACTAGTTGTTTTATATATTTTCTCCTACTTGCTCGGAAATGGCTTCATTATTTTAAAAAAATAATACGTCAATCGGCTCTTTTCTGTACGCACGCCAGCAATTTCCAACGCGACAATAATAGAGATTGCTGGACAGTGGCGAGGTTATTTTTAGTCCACACTAACATAAATTAGGTTTTTTTAGGTACACGATATTTATTATTATAAAGGCTGAATGTGCTGAATTATCAAAAGTTTAAAAAAAGAACAAAGACCGCGTGCATTTGAATTGGCAGGAATGAAACTTCTGTTTCTTGAATTAATTTGTTTATTGTTTCCTCGCAAATTAGAGAAAAGCACTATACAATAGTCATTAACGGCCTCGTTTATTTAAAAAGGACTCGGCCGTTAGTTGCTTTATTTCGGGCCTAGACAGTAATATACTATTATATTTTATTTATGTTTATTGTTTTATAACATCAAATTTTATAGTTTTGCTGTGGTGGTATACAGTTTTCAAATTGAACTTCTGAGATTCCAAAATACTAGTCAAATATCCGGTTGTCGCAACATATACTAGGATATCAAGAGCTAAGAAGTGGTAGAAGCATCGCAATAGTGTGTATGGCACATTTTTCGCGGCTAGTGATAAACCTGCATTGTGAGGCGGTGGTAGCCCACTTGATTTATTGCCGTATCTGGCTTCAAAATAATAGCTAGTCTTCGAAGCATCAATATAATGGTGGTTTATGGTTATTTAATAGTACTTTTCTGACATACGCCTCTAGATACAATGAATATTGATGAATGTTTACTAGAGGCGGTTTCAATCTCTGAGCGTGAGGTGTGTAGTTTACGAATTTGTTTCAAAATAAATTTTTGTTCTAATTTCTTTTCAAGACTCTAGCTTTAATTGAATCAGAGGCTCACAAGCAAAAATGCTTATCAGTCTGCAATATTGGTTCTTCAATTCAATTTTGAGTTGTAACAGAACATCAATCATATTCTTGTGTAAACAGTTTGTCGAATTGAACATCGAATACCGATTGTTCGAAATACAATTGTCAGTCCGACCATTTAGTTTTTATTGGTCTCTGTAATGTTTACATTACGTAGAATTGTTTTGTTTAACCGAACATTCCTTGTAAATGTCTATGAGTATTGCTGCTAAAGTAAAAATACATTTATTTCGTAGCAGCTGTACCTACTGTCGTTTATTTTCTTTTAGAACAACGTACCTACATCAAGGAATATAAAGCAGTTCCAACATTTTATCCGCATGCTCTCTCGATTTTTCGAGAGCATAGATCTGCGGTACAAAGAGTCGAAACCGTGGCAGATAGAACATTTTTACGAAATGCCCTGGAACTATCGCATGCAGTGTAACAATGGACGTTAATCATTTTGGACCGAGCTCAGTGCCATACTACGCGAGGAAAGAGTAGTTGGGCGATGCTTTAGTGTTTCATAAATCACATAATCACTGCAGGTTCCATAAAAGATATATTTTTTTTTATGTAATTCTACGAAAAGGTCGCTTGAAGTACGAAAAGTACTGACAAGTTATTGACGAGAAATGGTTACAGAGTATTGCTGTAATACAAATTCATAGGACACTTGTCATATAAGATACAACATATCTTTAGAAGGATTGTCGTACTTAGAATACATTAATTAATTAATACTTTTATATAAAAAATAATTAATTGGAACCTTTTATCATTAAAACCTGTTCAAGTAATTCGGGTCATGTATGCATAAATTCTTGAAATACTCCTTAGATTAATCCTTCTTTATACGTTTGAGTTTGAACTGTGAGGAGTACACTTTCGTACTGTTTTGACGTTTATTACGTTTTTGTACTTGATTGGTATTGTTTTGTAATTTTAAACAGGATAACTGTTTCGATGAAAACACTTGAAGTTATTGGGGTGAAAATATTCAGCGATAGGTAGTATCTTACAGAAATAATATATTCGTACAATCTAGCAGATTCTGGTACAATCGCGCCGGCAAAGGGCAAGTTTGCTGTATTTTGTGTGAATATAGACACGTTCACAAAGGTCGGTGGCAGTATTCGAAAGTATCTTAGAGGGTACTTCATAAGAGTGTAGGTGAGAAACGATGAGGTAACTGTTGGCTACGATATATATAATATATATAAGGCGGTGCTCGCGATCGATCTTATACCGCAGTGCCAATGTTGCAGGCCGCACGTTGCCTTCCAACGGGGGGGTGTAGGGGTGAAATACGGAAATAAAACGCTGCTCTAATTCACATTGAACCACAGGGGGGCAGAGAGGAAGCGGCAGTCGGCAGCGAGCTTGCTTGTATGAACTTGTTAGGTATCTCCACAATGAGGAGTCTGTTGGATCAAGTTACTGCTTGAAGTGATAAATGTAAAACTAGCAGTTCAAGTTACTACTTGAAGTGCTGAGGACGAACTGGCCAAGAGAGGTCGGAACCTATGCCTTTTATAGCAAGTTCGCTGCCCGTGCGATCCCCCTGCTCCCTGGGGTAGTTTATTGTGCTATTCGCTCTCCCACGTCATACATAACTTCTAGGTTACAAGTCACTTATCCTAGGGTCGGTTCTCCTCTTATGCGGAGAACAAGGCTATTTTCGATGACGATGCATGATGATTTTACATCTTTCTGGGCAATTTAGCCCTTTTTTCCCTCCCTCCTTCGTTGAATAGCAAGGGGAATGGGAGGACTGAAGGTAAAGGGGAAGTAGTGGCGCCGATACCGGAACTTCGTCATCTAACCCGCAACTTTATATGTTTAATTCAATGCTCAATAAAACACACTGCGGGCGGTAGCCTTTATTTTGCCTATACCCTGACCCGCAACCTAGTTTCCCTAATACATTTATGGAGAGCGAATATAAACACATACAGTTTATAAACAAAAGACACTTTAAAAAAATATAATATAAATGTACGCACTAACATCCCATAGTCTCGTAGGAAAGGTGTATGGATTTGTATCGTACGCTTCTATTATTGTAATGTGAGAATTCCTTTGTCCTCACCTCGCTAGTTGCGCAACCCTTGTGAGACAACCCCCTTTCTTCCCCGAGTCGTGCGATGCCAGTACGTACATATCATGTACACTTGATTTACATAATATTTACATAATTTACACTGCACTTGTGCTACGCCCTTATTTATTCTGTCGTGCACAGTAACTTTGGTTATCTTCAGGTAAACTGTAAACTCTGCGTATTTGCACGAATTGCACTAGTACTGTATATTCCGTTGGCCTAATTCATTTCTAAACATGTCGCTTCCGAAAAGCGATAATTACTAAACTTTCACAACTTATCCCCTACTTTACTCAATGTTTCTCTATCACCTATCTTTTTCACGTACAAATATAGTCGGACTATTTATGTAAATGTCCCGCATAGGAAAACAGAGAAATACAAATTGAACTTTTTATCGCCCCCCAGAGAATCATACTACAGTCGGTTTTATTGAATTGAGCCGTAACACTAAAACTTGTGGAAATATTGTTCTTCAGCTGGTTTTATGGTTGATTCTTTACTTTTATATGACTAAAAACATTATACGAGTATAATGTATGAGACTTATTTTTATTTAAACCTCTTCGCACAAGTAATTGACGTGTACAAATGGTAGACTTAATGCCATACAGCATTCTCTGCCAGTCCAACCACCAGATTACCCAGAAAATAAAACGCGGTTGCAGCTTTAGTTTAAATAGATACTAATATTTGGTTGGGGGAAAGTGCATGTTGCATTCCCACAACCGCTGGGCGCACTCGACTGGCCACGTTACACCCCTCTCTCACAGAAGACTACCTTGAAATCTACTGCGTTTCCTATTTTATCGTATTTCCCCAATGTACGTACGTGTTTCGGTAGTGAGTGAGATATGTCAGAGCCCATTCCCATCCCATCCCTCTCCATTTTCCCAATCCATTCCTTAATCAAGAGTAGATATTTCAAAGCAAAATTTGGCAATTATTGACCGAGATTTTTAGATTATTGTTTATTGAGACTCAAATTACCACTTTGTGGCAGACGTTTTGAGTCCGTTGACGTAATAAAACAAAATTCGCTAAAAGAGCTAAAGGCCATACCGGAAAGTGCCTCTAAGAAGTGATTTCGACGAATGGATTATTCGCTGGCGCAAGTGTACTGCGTCAAAGTGAGCCTATTTCGAGGGCGACAAAATAAATTTATACGATAGAAGCAATATTTTTTGTTTTATTAAAAAATCCCGAAACTTATTTGACAGAGTAGGTACAATACATAGTGTTCATTTGTACATAGTGTTAATATATATATAGTGTTGATATAGTGTTAAATACATAAATAGTAGTTTATTTAGGTACGCACTCAGTCTGCCCATTTCATTGCTCTCCCAGGTTTGCTGGTAGAAATCTCCTAAGCACGCCTTTTGTATGTATTTTCATCATTTGGGTGTACAATAATGTAAATAAATAAATTAATTAATCTAAAAATAATAACATTATTAGTAAATATCATTATTGTATTTTGTTTGTTTGTTTTCTTTGGAAATCCGGAGGAAATATATATTGCAAGATAACGCATGGATGCACACGGTACCAGAGCGACAGAACACATTAGGAGATCCGGGAAGTCACGCTTGTGATGAATGACATTGCGTGTTCTCCAATAAACGTTGCTGGATAAACACTCCAGTTCCACTTTCCCTGTAGCCCTTCACAGTTGTCCTGACGTTGAATATTAATTTTTGTACGTTATATTACGTACAAAACAATTTTGCTTCACCGTTGAACGCGTACTTTTAGTAGCTCCATAAATTCGTCTAATTAAATGGTCCCGCAAAAATTTATCCTGGGTCTTTAGTCTACATTAGGCGGCATTTTGCGGCATTCAGGAGCGATTTAAGGCAGACGATGAGTCTAATTAAACGAAAGCGAATCTAAAATCGACTCCATTTTTCACCTTTATCTGCATCTGGTTTGGTAATTGACTCCAATTAACTTAAGATTGCTGGCTAACTTCGCAGCTGTTATCATGGTAATTTTGTTATTTGATTTTATTGTTTTTGTTCTTATTAACATTATTATACTACTGAGTTTTTAGGTTTCTTCAAAAGATGCGAACAGATATGAGGATTTCTGTGTAATGTAATGTTCCAACGAATGATACCAGCTACCAGCAGATACTTGATATTTATGTTGTTATGGATATGTTTCAACCTTAGGCTAATTAGTCATAAGGTTTCACCATTATATTTATAACCTATACTCGAAACTTCATAAATCTTCAAAGGAAGATGACGCATCCCAGGGCATAATGTTCGATGTTACAAGTCAATGTTTTAGTTTATTCGAGGCTTATGAGGAGAGGATGGCTGAAGTTTTCACCTACTCGCGATTCCGCGATACCTTCCCAAAGCAATACCCTAAAGCCGAGAACCGTTCCTTCCGCCCGTATACCGGCAGGGAGTCCTTAGGCTCGTTGCTGCACACACTTGCTCCTGGCTAAGCGCCTGCGCTCGCTCTAAACTATACATCTCCGGTAACTCTTAAAAGGCCACTAGGGCCACAAGAATTAAACCACTCCGAAAAAAAAAGATGGCTGAAGCGGATTTCGAAAATAGTTACTTTTACAATTTCTTCCTGTGACGGTAGCGAGCGATGTGTCTTCGAGAGAAAGGGACAGTTGCACTTTGAGCTGATAATGCCTATAATAATTCGTGAAAATCAAGGTTTTGTATGGCCCCGTTTCCTTCTCCAAAAATAGATCGTTTTTTTTCTGATTCATTAAAGAATAATTTCTCTATTACAAGTTTTGCTTTTTTAAATAATTTGCACACTGGCCTTCTTTTTCTCAGCGTTTTAACAGGATATTTTTTTTCATGTTTGTATGGACCTATCACCTATAAAACAAACTAATCAAAACGAAGGGACATGCTCATGGCCAATCTCTGTAACATATTAAAAATAAAATTACCCTATTGCCAGTATTCACGGAGAAAACGGGGAATACGTTTGTATCGATCGTATTGTTGCTGTCATCGCCTCTTACGGGCACACAAGCACATTCTTCCGCTGATTTTACCCAGCCAATGCAGGCAGCAACATTTCCACGACAAACTTATACAGCGGTACACATAACACCAACGTCCGATGTCTATACCATTCTCAATTCTTTGTGAATAATAAAGAACGTGACCTAATATTCTCTTTCGGCCAGTGTATATAGTCCATACGCCCGGCAGGTGTATCTTTACCGCGTCGTCGAGTATTCGCCGCTCGCACCGCAATGCATACGAGATGAGAAGTACCAGTTTATACTGCCCTGGTAACGTATTCTTAAACTGCGTGTATCGCTTGTCGGTCGAGCGCACCGCAATGCATATGAGATGAGATGTACCAGTTTATTACTTGCCCTGGAAACGTATTCTTAAATTGCACGTATCGCTTGTCTTGTTAAAGAAATGCATTATTTATTATTTCTATAATAAATAAAAAATACCATGGAGTCATCTTGCTGTATTCGCCTATTTTGACTGTAATTGACTGTGTAAATTAATAAAACATAATACATTACTGCTAGATGTGGATATAAGATGCTATAGAACTCCCGGGAACGGGAATCTATGAAGACTCTGAAGGCGTTTTTCACTGCCTCATCGGAGTTGATATTTGCCTCTGTAAATAAAATCCAAAGTAAAAAAAAATGCTGACGGAGAGTTTCCAGTCGAAGCTCCCGTGACTTTGAGACTGTTTGTCGTGCAGTGTGTAGGTGAGAGTTATCATGGAGACGTTTGGGACATTGTTTGGCTATGACTCTCGAGGTCAACCATTTTGAGGAACGTTTACAATTATCATACGGGATCCACTTCTTATCACTATTGACAATACGATTCAGAATCCCTTCATTTTTGTGCCGGGTCAGGAAAGTAAGGCAAGCTTCGACGCGTGTTTGCAGCTGACTCATTATGCTCATACTAATGAATCACTATCGTTTTGTCACTTACGCCAAAGGCTGCTGCTAACTCAGACGTGGTTTAAGATGAATCCGTTTCTACTATTACTTTCAATTCGTCATTATCGACTTTAGGCTCCGGTCGTCCACGGAGCTTGTTCTTAAGGTCGAAATTTCCAGACCGGAAACGATCAAGCCAAAAACGCACCGTGTGTTCGTTTGCAGTGTTTGGTCCGTACGCATTGCTGATATTGCGTGCTGTCTGTGCTGCGTTGTTGCCACGACGGAACTCATATTAGAAAATAACGCGAAAATTTAATTTTTCTTTGATCCTATTTACTCGTTTGCCACCTTCTTGCCATGAAAAAGTTATTAGTTAAACGATAAGCTCTGCTTATTTGCTTATATGAGCACGAGAGCCGATTATCAAATTAGTGTATACCTAATACAGTGTCTAGATTACTGTAGGTACATATCTAAATCACTTTATTATTAATTACTACGATATCATACCATCATGTAGATAGGTCTGGATGATATTATCCAGATATATACCTTACAGTGTAGGCCATTGAGTATGGCGTTGTTTATTATTTTTTAACTGAAAGGAATTTTGTCATATATACAAGTACAAAGCATTTTCCGATATATGGAATTCCTTATTGATAGTGAAATAAAAATACTTATACCATATTGTAAATATTATTGGATTTTTTCAGTGAAAGAATAATGCGTCTATTATACAATGTCCATTAAATTTGATTGAAAATAGCGGAGTTCATTGAACGCGTTTATTTAGTGAATAAGTTGCGACCGAACGCAATCATATAACGCAAAGTAATTAGTAAAGTACTCAAGCTATCAGATAATCATTGTTGTTTGTTTCGAGAGGTCGGCGGGGAGCCGGGCGCAGGGGAGTTAATTCCAAAGATAAATCATAAGATTGCGCGCCCCGGGGAATCCGACGTCTGCTTCTGTGATTGGAATTTTGTGCAGAGATTCGCCTAATGTCTAATTACAACGCGATTAGAATTTCATAAGGTAAAGTTATTTTTACGAGTATCCGTTGAAATAAGATTTGCAAGAGGAATAATTTTAATAAATTACAGTGAGTTGAGTCAGTTGATCTAACTACAGTCAGACTAGACTTAGTGATTACTAGAATTTGAAAAACAAAATGTTGACAATATTCACTTACTGTGTATTTACTTTCGTCGTCATAATATTTTGTTGAATTGTATTTAATGAAAAATGAAGTAAAATAATACATAGCATTTAAATCACTCTATCATTATTTGTATCATCTGTCAACCGACTGGTAAATAATTTATCTGCCAGCCGAGCTTTTTCCTTTACGCTACGATATGGGGCTCTTCAAGAGAGGAACACGATTCTGCAAGATCGGCAGCGGACCCGTAAATCCCCTGGTGTTGCAGGTGTCCAAGAGCGGCGGTGACCACTTACCAACACATAGCCCGCCCGTTCGTCTGCCATCTATTGTATAAAAAAAATATTTCTTATTTCTATAATGAATAGTCGCATCGTCATATAATCCTGCAGCTCTGATCGAACCAAGTTTCGGTAGTGTATTAGTAGGTTTTCAGTGTTAACCCGGTAAACCAATGACGAACAAGGTCGCGACGTTATCACTCTTTAGGACCGATTTACTTCTTGACTCACGTTCGTTTAGTTAACATTCTAGTTCCAACTATTAGAGACGGAACATGGCCTGTGCGACAACCGAACGACTACACTCGAAAGAGAAAAATACCAAAATAACGTCTAGGCACGCTGACTATCAACGGAAACTGCTGACTCGTCCCGGGACACTGATCTATTGACTTTTGTCGTCACGCATGCTAAAATATATTGAGATAACGAGCCAAGAGTTTTCTTAATTAAATGGCGGTAAGTGGCAGAAGCAGCGGTACACCTACTTACCATTAGTCATGTCTTATTTTGTAAACATCAACAGGAACATATAGGACAAACGGTCACGATATTCTCAGAGGTTAAAATGGTCAAAATTTAATTTGTCAGATTAATAATCTAGTCTATTTCATTAAAGTCATTAATCATTAAAGGTGTCTCGGAGGAGCTCTAAGGGTAAATGTTCGACGTAGGATCAAAGCGTTTTTTGTAATGCTCAAATTGGTATTATGTTTCGATCATTTGTGTACGTGGTAAGGCGCCGCGACGGCGCGGCGTCTTGTGACGTCACTACACTGAAGGTGCCTTTGTACAGTGTCTGTCTGTCGTGGAACGTTGGAGAAACAAAGTTAAGTTTCGCTGATAATATTTTCTTAAGTTTTTATATGGAAAGAAGGCGGCTGACGAGCTGATAATAAGTGGATACTGTCGCCTATGGACATCCGCAATATATGCCAACATCAGTCCTGAATGACAAACATGGCATGTCCCTTAGAAATTTAGAGGAATGGATTTGGAGTAAGGATTGGGAAAATGGGCTGGGATAGAATAGGATGAGATAGGAACGGGCTCGGGCATATCTCAACGGAAGATACGTATGTTACCGAAACACGCACGTACCTACATTGGGGAAGTTGAATAAAGTGAGAAATGCAGTATATTTCAAGTGACATTAAAATAAATTTCAAGAGGACATCGGGGCATTTACTCTAATTATTTACTAGTATAAGATGAGCTTTACATTATGATTATTTCTAAATATAGTATTAAACGTATCATCCTCTCACTCTTTTTTTAAGAGTATTATCCTGGATGCCAGGTCACTAGCTCGCCAGTAAGAGGAAAACATCGCAAGGAAACCCGTATGCTCTGCATATAAAATAAAAATTTGAAGTATGTGTATCCACCAATTCGCACTGGGCCCGCGTGGTGGATTATGGCTCGAAACCCCTAGTGATTTACTAGGGGAGGCCTGTACACTCCAGTGGGACATTAAACGCTGATACAAATACAAGTATAAGCTAGGTCCTTTAGTCATATCCTATTTAGTTTCACACTTGCATAATATATAAATTAAAAGTTCTTTCAATATTAGTAACTAAACACTTTCTGTTATCTTTCAACCTTTTTCAACTGTATTGCAAACGAATCTGTATAAATCAGCCTATGTCTCTCCACTGCTGGATATATGCCTTTTCCAAGGCTCGCCAACACAAACGATTGGCTCTTCTCATCCAAACACTACTGGCGAATTTCTTTAAGTCGTAGGTCTACCTGGCCGGAGGTCGTCTCACACTGCGCTTTCTGGTACGTGGCCTTCATTCGAGGACTCCCCTCGCTTACCGGCCCTACGACAAATAAGTGACTTGCCCATTGCCGCTTCAACATGCCGATTCTACGAGCAATGTCGGTGACTTTACTTCATTGGCGAATGTCTTTGTTTTGGATCCTATCCCGCAAAGAAACACGGAGGATAGCCCTCTCCTTAGCTCGCTGAGTGACCTTGAACTTATGGATCAAGCCTGACGTTAAAGGCCACGTTTCGGCACCATAGGTCATAATTAGCAGGACGCATTGATTGAAGACTCGTCTTCAAGCATTGCGGTATAGGCGATGAGAAAAACCGTCGTATTTTCCCAAATGCTGCCCAACCAAGTTGAATGCGTCTATCGACCTGCTAGCTGGACTGTTTGCTCAAGGTAGACATAATTTTCAACAACTTCGAGTGCCACGCCTTTGACATTCCGAGACAACATATGTTCATTGAACATTATTTTGTTTTGTCTAAGTTCATTCCGAGACCGACGCGTCGTGATGTTGCGTTAAGGTCGTTTAGCACCCAACTTAAAATCTTCCAGCAATTCTGCCATGATGACTATGTCATCGGCGAAACGAAGATGCGAGATATACTCACCATTTACATTCATTCCACGTCCAGCAATCCTTCCTTCCCAATCCAACTAAATACATCTTCCAGCCCGTTTATGAGCAGTTTCGGAGATATTACATCTCCCTGTCTCACTCCTCGCAGCAGCTGGATCAGCCCTGTCTGCTGGTCTTGAATTCGGACTGTCATGCTCACAGAAACCTCAGCATATCGATAGAGAGGAAGTTTTTTCGTCGTCCACAAAGCCAAGACACAAAGGCTGATTATTCGTCGGTCTTCTGAATAATCTGCCGCAGTGTGTGAATTTCGTCTACGGTGCTGTAGCCTTTAACGAATCTGTATATTGGCGTAAAGAAACTTTTCTTTGATAATATATCTCTTCAGAGTGCGGCCTCACTCTTTTTGTTATTTATTTATTTATTGTCTAATCTAGATTGTCAGTCAATTCATTTCTGTATGGTTGATTCACACCAATTTGACTACCAGTAAAACGGAAAATGATTGAATATATCGCGCAGGAAGCAAAACACCCTTCTACTCCATGACAAGTAAAATTTGTTCCTTAACCAAGGTTACATAAATGACATGCGTTTCCCCCGTGTCACTCTATGAACCAGATTGTATCCCGCGAGGCCAACGTAAACCAATTTAAACTTTATAATCCGTTTGGAATGAGACCCAATGGAAACAATACGAGAAGAATTCCGCGGTTAGGGTTAAGCCACATTGGGGAAACAAGGCGAGATGATTAGTAAATTCAGAAATAGTAACCAGCCCTTTTATAGTTCACTGCTCAACACGGGCCTTTAAAACGCCACGCTAGCTAATCGGGTTGGCGAGCCTACTCTTTTACAGGTGGTCTCAGGTATTGTCGTAGCGGCTTTGTTCTAAGAACCGCATGGTTTTAGAAAGACTGGTAATAGCCTCTACCAAGTGAGTGCGTCATTAATCTCATTATAGACATCGACGAATAGTAATCTTATACTAAGAAGCATATAGCGAGATGATCTGGATACTTATTCTAATGATCTGTATATGAGTCAACTCCTATTTGCATTATTCAGTGCAATAATGACAGACAATCTTGTCGCACGCGTTTTATCGTGCTTAAAGCACCAAAAATCCTTGGTTATGATACCGTACAGATGTCAATACAATACGTACGACGCGGTAGCCACTGCTTTTATTACACTAAATATTAAATGTAAGAGCTGACTCGTCCAACCTGGATAGAGTGACCACGATTTGCGATGGATAGGAAGTCTTGGAAATCTACGAGCTTTCTACTATATTTTGTCCTGCGGTAGTACGACTACTTAATGCTACAAAAATATTTTATACTAGCGACTCGCCCTCGCTTCGCTACGGTTTATAAGCTTTTTTGTTTTTTCAAATTTTTTCATTCATAATTTCATAATAAAATATAGCCTATATTAGACACGGATAATGTAGCTTCCTATTTGTGAAAGAATTTTTGAAATCGGTTCAGTAGTTCCAGAGATTACCCCCAACATACAAACACACTATTTCACCTCTTTATTATATTAGTATAGATAATAGATCAATTACTCTGATTAGATCTCGGTGCAAGAGAACTGTCTTCCTATCGCTCGCTTCTGATATGCTAACATTACCTAACTCGTGGATACATTATGTCTGGAAACAAAGTGGAACCGACCGTGTAATCATCCCGTACATTGTATTATTTGTTTAATATTTCACACTCGGTTGTCTATTGTTTGAATGCCAAAAGATTGTAATGTATTTGAGAATCCTTTGGGATTATTGGCATTTAATGGGACTCAACAAATACATTCTAGTCTTGGCTTATACAATGTGCCATTGGAATTCCGCAAAAGGTAAACATAGGTTCTACAGATCGAGAGTAGAATCGATTCACCCAGTTTTTACTATAGATTTTTTTCGTGATTTATTGTTAATTTCATATATTATTTTACACGTGGTTACACAAAACAAATATCATTGCAAGTACCTACTGATCGCGCCGCGCCCGCGCTGCCTAGACACAAGACAAGACATATTTGTAACTTAGTGTGTTGAGACAGCACAAAAAAACTTTATATGTTTGTAACTCTAAAATTAATGATGTCTAATGAATGCGCGAAGATTTTCAATCAGGGAGAATGTGTGTCGGGATCGGGGCGAGTAAATATTTGGTTTTTGTGTACCTAATTTAATTTTCCTGTCTGAATTTGCGAATAACATCAAATTATTTAAAATAATCTTGGTTGATGTCAATTAAAGGTTAAAACTAAAATTATGTACGCCAGAAATAAGTGGGACGATCCAAATTTCACGTGACCTTGTGGTTGATCGAAGTTTTGAGCATGTGTGATAGACCCTGAAATATACTCAAAATACGAACGTATTGTTATCAATGATCGCAACATTATTATATTAAGACGAAATTGCATTAATAGCACCACATTGTATTAATTGTATTAATAGCACCTCTTTCCGTGGGGTGTCGGAAAACTCGTAAAAATCTCGGGATAGCGAAGCCGCTACCACAAGCCTCCAATAACAACAGGAGTGGACACCAATGCGCTTGGCCAGCGTGGCGTTTTAAGAACATGCATCTGTAGCGCACGAGAAATGTGCGTGAAGAGGTCATGCCCAAACCCAAGAGTGGACGACTGAAAGGTCTTGTTATGTATGGTATTATTTTATTTACATGATTGTGGGAATAAATCTTCAATATCAATCCAACCACCTATTTTGTTAAAACCTAATATGGTGTACATTTTTCAGTTTTGATCATTCATTTGGTAACTGTCAAAGGCCTTTCATCAACATCAGTTACCAGGTGTTCTCCGACGGCAGCCGCCGCCGGAAGTTTCAAGCAGTTTACATCGATGGCTGCTTTTAATTAGTTCCGGTCTCCCACTTCCGGCGAAGTTTTCCACGTGCTATGAGATTTAATAATCTCACTTATATTTTATCAGTTGACTTATCGGTGTATTCGTTATAATTAGTTTTCTTTTAAATATTTAAGTTAGACAACTTTCCTTTCATAAGTCTAAATGGATATGATCCTGCAACCTGCCACTGGATATCATTCTTTAACAAGGTACAGGTTACAGAGTACAGATTGGTGGATTGATTTATTTACATTGCACATTATATGATTTATACAAGGCAACCATAAATAAAAAGTAATAAAATGGCATAAATAAGCATTATTGATAAATGCCATAATGTATTCTCTACTAGGCAACCTTTGGGTTGAATACAGACATTCACATAGGAGGTGCTAGAATGACTCAAATGAGCCATATCATTGTGGACATAATTTCTTTCTCATCATTATTTCTTTCTCCGCAGAGCTTACTAAATGGTATTAACTAATATTAACTAATGGTTCACTGACTGGTATTACTAAAATGCATACTTAAGTAAAAATCCAATGGTACGGACCGAAATTCGAACTCACGGACTAAGGACCGTTTTCTTAATATGAGTCGAGAATAGATATCCCTAGGGTTATCACCACCACTCTTCATATACTGTGGCGTGTGTAATCCATATGTCCCGCACATTTTTGTTTCGGCAGTACCTCTCTATCTCTCATAGTTTAGCTGGTCATCCAGGCTTCCGCAACGGTTTCTACGGATATTCAAACTTCAACACCATAATAATATTGTATTGTTATCAGACTTACGTAAGTATGCGAAATTTTAAGTAAATACGAATGTGGAAGTGGGTGAAAATCGATTTGCCAGATTTTTTTTTACAAAGTTACATGTCTAGCTAACAAAAGCCCGTTAAAAAGTTGAAACAGAAATAGTTGAGAGCTATATTTTGTTTAAATTCAACAGTCTTATGATAAAAATTGGCAGGAAAATTGAACAAGGCACTTATTTGAAGCAATAAACAGATAAAGTAATCCTATTTGCATGTAGGTACCGTCTACCTTCTTACGGGTATAACGATAACATCTTCAAGTTTGAGCCGATTCCCCTTTTGTACTTTATTGGATTTACGTTTTGTTTTATTATTGCCCAAATTGTGTTCTTAAATAGCTTTGCATGAATTATTTGTGACCGTGTTATTCAAAATGTACCTTAATATTCTAATTTACATAGGTGCTAGGCGTTATTGCGGCTTCGCGCGGCTGGAGTTAGCATTCAACATTATCATACGAGTATAAGAACAACGTGTCACTTAAATAACGCAAAAGCTGGAAATTGATTGTTCTCTATCGAGAGTAGAATCTATTTACCAATTTTTACAATAAGCTTTTTTTCATAACTTATTGTTCTTTTATAGTATGTATATGTTTTATTCCACGTATAGTTGAAATGTACGCGTGCCGCCGTCTCGCCCGCGCCACGCTGCCGCGCTGCCTAGACATTACCCTCGTGTTATTGTCTCATGAAACTCTACATTTGTTTAAACATTTATTTTAAACATTCAATAGTAAAGTCTACATTTCCGATTAGCCCATGCCACAGGGTTTATTTTGTTTAAGATCACATCACATTTACATCATGTTAATAAAATGTTTAGTGTTCTTCCCTCCTCTATCAATCTGTCAACCCGCATCTTACTAAGTTATGTCTAGTAACTTGCTTTCTAGCCTTTCTTGTAACAGCATAAAGCTTTAAAAACAATGAAAATGTGTATGTAACGCTGCCCCGATATAGTCAACTCAAATGTGTCTTAGTGCGAATCTTTAAGGTTGCCTTTCATACGGACTTGTAATCTAGAATTCAAATATCTTTAATTGTTCTTGTATTCCGTTGTTTTCCTGCAATGTAAAAATCGTTACGTTTTCTTTTTCTATACATTTCATCTTTCTCAATTCTATAAAAAGTGGGATGTTCTTATTATTATAATGATGACATGAAATAATATCAGTGTCGTGCGATTTATACGATCCGTCGGAGTTGACGTAAACGATTGTTGAGTTAGTACCGAGTCACGACTAGTGATGTGGTCTTGTAACTTCCGGTTTTATAAAAAAAAAATAGGTTTCGCGTCTCCTACACAACTTAGGATATAGAAATATCGAAGAAATCTATCTTCGGACTGCCAGCATTTTATATCAGCTGGGGTATTTTATATTGTAAATCGATACCAAATGCGTAAATCGTGACTTTAATCCATGCCGTAACTTCATGTAAAAATAAAAACTATACAAGAACCTTCAGTTTTTCATCAAAGTACAATATTATATTTTATAAAGTATCTATCCACTTAACACAAAAATA
Source organism: Sesia bembeciformis (assembly GCA_943735995.1). Taxonomy (NCBI): domain Eukaryota; kingdom Metazoa; phylum Arthropoda; class Insecta; order Lepidoptera; family Sesiidae; genus Sesia; species Sesia bembeciformis. The sequence goes on from OX031041.1 coordinate 724,768, forward strand.
AATAACTACGCTTGTTTAACAGGTTCTCGGTCCAATCAAAGTTACACTCTTTAAATCAGTAAAGTAAAGATGAAAACTAAAAGATAAAAATTCATATCTATTCATTTTTTCTTTCACAGAATAACTAACTTCTTTGCAAAAAAAAAGTACACTCAGCTACATCAGTAAGTTTTCTTATTATACTAGTACGAATTACTCCATTTGTCCTTACTGTACCATCAGCTCGCCACCAAACGCTGTCTTCCGCTTTTCTCACTGACTTTTAGGCGACTTTCTTTAAGTTGTGAATCCACGTGGTCGGGGGGCGTCGTCCCCATCGGTTATCGGTCGTATCTGGATATAGACAAGAAGAGCCCTGCCTATGTGCAGCAGTGGACGACACAGGCAGAAACAAACAAACAAAATCATCTCTCCTTATTATATTACATAGGATACATTCTTATACATTCCCTAAGGCACAAACCTTAGTTGACAGTGCCGTCTATAAATTAACTTTATTTTCCGCAAGCATGTTAACCTAATTCTTAGAATTTATTTGTTATTTAATAAGGATGGTTTTTACGTACAATGAATTAGAAATTGATTCATGTTTAACACATACAACAAACAGTTACTGCTATCTTCCTAAATTTTACGAGATGTAGTAGGAGCATTTCAAACTGCTCAGCTCCGTTCTTCAAACATTGCCCAGGCGAGTACTGGATATTGTGACGTCACTGTGTAACTTGTGGTATGTGAGGGGTGCTTGCTTTATCGTTCATTCAAAATACAGAGTAGCAACACTAGTGGCAGCTGCCATTAAGGGTTGTTGTAGTATCTACGTACCTGCATTATGTTACGATGTATATGATATATCTAACATCAAAGGAGCTCCCGTCTCTTTGATTCATGCTACGACTCCACTTGATCTCTACAATTGTGAGATATAATGATTGCATGAAATACGAGTATATTTTATTGGAAAAACATATGTAGCTCCAAACGTATTTTTTTTGCCAGATTCCTATGAAGTCTACAGAATTCATACAGGCTACCTGTTTTATTACACTAGGGCGACTTACCTACGTGACTTATTCCTAGGGTGATCACATTAACCAATTTGAATGGAATCGGAAAAATAGTTCGGATCTATATCGCGGTTAAATGTAGTGATTTTGTAACACTTTACTTCTTAAAAAACTACGAAGGTATAATTTTTTCAAAATTCTCGCATAAACGAGGATGCCTATTTGTAGACCTCTAATCGTATCATGGAGTATAGTACGGTAACTATAATATACGAGTATATAGAAACTTATTTTAGGTGTTAAAAAAAATTACGCAATTTGATTGTGGGGATTGTATTTAATTAATTTTGTTAGTAATTGTATTGCCACAGATTATAAACACTTACGACTTTGAATCTAAAGTAGCGTTTATGAATGTCGTTTGAGATTACTGCACCAACTCTTATTTTGACAAATATTATTTTACGTTGAATAAAAAAATTACTCGTTTTGTAGATAATGATTGATATCTTGCTTTAGATACGATTGTAAATGTTTTGGCGCTGTCAAAACAGCAAAAACCTAAAAATCGTTAATTTCTATATTGTTTTCTGCCTAATCTCACATTGGATTAAAAAAAAAATATTTATATATATTGAAATTACCCAAATAGTGCTACATATTATGAAAATTTTAACACTATACGAAGTTTTCGGAAATCTTCCATACTTTCGTGGTCATTCTCCCTTCATAGCAATATTTACTTACTGACCCACACTAAGATTCCCCGTGTCGTGGGTCCAGAAACATACACAAGTACCAACACACCACCCACACCTAAACTTGTACAATTTAAAGAAAATATTACATATTTGTATTTATACAAAACTGGCTTGTTAAATAATCTCGTTAACACAAAGATAAATAAATAACGAGCTAAAACCGTTTTAAATTTTAGCATCGTTTAATTTGCGGTCAAAAATATTACCTTAACATAATTTAACATCACGATTTTTCTCATAAAAATATTCAAAGTATCTTTAACGCGTCGAATTAATTAAAAGTTTCGCCAACTCATTAAGATTCCTCCGCGAGCCGCCGGCGAAAAATATACCTAGTCCGTTAACTTTGAAGTTAAGTTGATTACTTAAAACAAAACCATTTGTGTAATGCGACGTTACTTAGTCACAATCTTCTCTGCCTACCTATACGACGAAATTTTAACGTTCTCTGAAGTCTTCAGATCTTCTCTAAGATGCGATTTGTCTGCACGAAATTAGATACGATAATCTTCATAATTAATTCGCTTATACGTTCTAGTACTAAAATAACGTAATTAATCTCAATAACACCGTTGTCAAGCTTAAATTACCGTATCAATTACGAGTTTGTACCGTCTAATACACAATTTGAATAATTTCGCACCAGGGAAGTTTGCGTGTGGAGGAGGCGCTTGGGCCAATAACCGAGGCATAATGCGGCCGCAGAGTACACCGTCAAATTAAATTAACATGAGGATCGCACAATGACATACCCTCGCAAGTGCCTCCTCTAAACGGGGGCATAATTCACGCCGCTTGTCACCTACACCCACCGCCTCGCATTTATTGGCTCCTAGTACGCGGTTATAAGGTTGCCAGAATAATGGCCTAAGGGATTTTTAGTGAACCTATTTGATAAATGTGGAGACTAAATTTTGGAAAGTATATTTTTTAATATACGATTAATCCCTCGCACAATTAATATCGCTTTTTGGTCATATTTCCCCAAATAAACGTTTTTCTCCTGTTAAGGAAGTCTACTAAGATTCTAACGATACCTACACGAAAGTTATTTTATGCACAAAACATATTACTGGGAAATTTAATTTCAAACCTTTACACAGTGCGGTATTTATAGAATTTCATATCTTTAGGCTTCAGCGGAAAATTTTCTTCCATGTAGTATTTGAAAAAATGTTTGACATTAGTATAAAAATGAAATCACCATATTCTCCGCTTGGTGACGTAACGACGTAATTTAAAATGCTAATATGTACTGGTAATGTTGCATTATGACGACTCGAGTCAACGGACTCGATGGAAAATGAAATGTTATGAAAACTCTTAGCATGTTGAATGCATGAGACATTTATTTTGCAGCTCATTCACTAAGAAATATTTTTATCTTTTACGAAGCAAAAGATTCATTAAGCAATATAAAATCCTGTCTATAAATCATTAAGGATTATAATTATTTATTCCCATTAATATTCATCATACATCTGCCGAACTACTGAATAAATGAAAAAAAAATGCAAAACTAGTATCTCCACACATTTCAATTCTGCTTATTCACTTGACCCATAGACGGCTGAAAATGAATACGTTTTTATTATAAAAGTGAAAATGAAAACTATTGGTTATGGCAATTTAAAAGAAAATCCACGTATATTTTTCTTGGAAAATAGCTGTGCTATTATTAGTTTATGTGGGTTGGAAGGCTTCCAGTGGAGGCGAAACGTGATCCAATCTGGATGATCCCCTGCAGCGCTGACCTGCGTACCGTGCAATTATTTCATGTTATTTTTATCTCGGGTGGTAAAAAACTACCACATGCCGTAACCTTGCTTATTTTACCGGAGTTAAGGACTAAGAGTTTCCATATGTGATATTTTAGAAAGATATTTTATTAAAAAAAATATATTTTTCGATGAAGAGGAGAAATAAATGTAAAACTGTTGAACTAACTGATGTAGTGATAGATATAGAACTAACTGAAGAATATAAAACATGGTGATTGTCGAAACTGGTCAGTAACTCCATAGGCAATTGAGCATACTTAAAACATGTTATTGGAGAAACATGTGAAACAAACGGGTTTTCTCTTTTTATTTCAGTCCAACAAAACATAGACAACGGTAAAGTGTTAGCATTTCCATAAAACGAGCTCTTATAGTTAAAAAATTGAAGCATTTAAGTTAGGAGAACACCAAACATTTTACGATATCAAACGTAATAAGAAAACTTGAAATCATAAAATTCCTAAGCGCATTTAAGTTAATTTTTGTATTTCTTTTTTTACAGGTACGTAAAGATTTTAGAGGAAATCAAGGGTAATCGAGTAAGTTAACCATAGCCAAATAGACAATTCCAAATTTATTTTGAGACCATCAAACATCATCACAGTTTGTTAGAAGCCAAATTTCTAAAATTTATTTGGAAACAAATGTTTACAAATACCAGACGCACATAAACGACGAGAGCATCGAGGCGTGATCAGGTGTCTTGCAAGGGGATTGCGGTCTGCGGTTGCCACTGACTGACTGCCTAGCATTCCAGGTTACGCTTCATCTGAGCGTTCGGTGTGTGCTAGCACGCTTTGGATATTTGATGTTCAACTGATTGGCCGTGGTGATTTACGGACGATATTGTAACAATACTCTTTCGAGCATTGTCTTTTACCGAACTTCTTGCTACTAAATTCCTAAGAACTGGCGGCTAATAAAACCTAATTTCGTTTCAAACTCGATGATTCGATTGCTATTTTGATCCGTTGGGACCGTGGCCTGTTACACTCCAGTAAAGTATTCTGTATCAGTACTGCTTATGTTTGTAAATATCACATAGTTCCCTTGTTTTGGCTTCATGTTGCGCTTGTCCCTAATCTTCTTCTTTATAACTATAAATATATAAATAATACCTTTATACTAATATAATAAAGAGGTAAGATTGTGTGTTTGTAGGTATGTAGGGGGTAATCTCTGGAACTACTGCACCGATTTCAAAAATTCTTTCACAAATAGGAAGCTACATTATCCGTGTCTAATATAGGCTATATTTTATTTTGGTATTTTGAAAAAAAAAATGCATATAAACAGAAGCGAAGCGAGAGCGATTTAGTTTTTAATAGACCTGTTTTATATGCACCGAGTTTACCTTTTTAGTACTTAATTTCATATGTTCTATTCATTGTTTCAGTGTTTTTTTTAATTCTTATTGCCTCACTTATAAATAAATTGCTGAAGGGAGAACTGACTGTTATTTGTTCCTGAAGAACCCAACTGAGTAATATATATCAACAACTATAGTATTTCCATTTCTTTATTTTCTCGATGACAGTTCTAATTTGATAGTTGTAGTGTTGTGTGACCAAATAAGTAATGATATCGATCGCATATATTTATTATATTTTGTACAAAGACAAATACAACAAAAACATTCAAATATATTTTTTCAAGGTGGGAACACTCAATGGCCCACCGCCATTTTGTGTTTGTTTTAATCTGTCACTCGCAACAAGACGGTCGTGCTAGTCACTACATTTCTGTTCGCTGAGTTTTTTCACATTATCCATACGTTACGTTGTGTATTTTGTGTTCCTCCGTGTTGATTGCTGCCCAGCTGTCAAATATCAAAATGCCGAAAGGATCTGTTCTGAAAAGGCAGGCGAGAGAACTGGTGATCAAGGTTCGTAATTACTTTGAAGCAGAGTATCAAAATGGTGGCCCGCTATTACCACTGTCGCAAGTGCGAGAGCGTGTTGCGGCCGCATTAGGAATTAGTGGACCTACTGTTTCAAAAATTACTACCGAAGCTTACGGTACAAGCGGCATGCAGGAAAATAAGCTTCGTACGCCGAAGAAAAAACGCCAACCACGTCGTGTGACATCGGTTGACAACTTCGACGCTGACGCTATTCGCCGTCATATATATGACTATTACTTGCGCAAAGAAATTCCAACACTTAAAAAACTTGTTGTTTCTTTACGCGAATGTGGTTTGTTCCATGGCCAAAAATCGTCATTAAGCTTGGTTTTGAAAGAAATTGGATTTTGTTATAAAAAATCGGACAAACGTAAAATATTGATGGAGCGTCACGTTTTTTTTTTTTTTTTTTGTCTTGGAGGGGAAATCCTCATTGGATGCCTTCCGCCTTAAAGTGATCTGTTCCTGGCGGAAGGATATGCCGGACTTGTACCGGCTAAAACCCCTCCATTGCGTTGAACCCCTGATGTGGAGGTCAGGGCCTGTGTTTTCCTGAATTATTAGTTTCTTAATTTGATTTTTTTTTTTTCTTTTGTTTTCATTTGGTATTTATGTATACCGTCAAAATCTAGTCTATTTTCTTCGCATTTTGACTCCTGATGTACAGGTCAGGAGTCTTTGAGTCATCCTATTTACACAATTTGACTCTGATGTATAGGGTCAGAGTCATTCAACGCCGGAATTTTATTTCGCTTGGCTTCCGATGTAAAAGGTCGGAGTCATTGCGATGTCATAATTTCTTATACTATATTCTTATCCTACTTCTGATGTAAAGTCAGAAGTCTTGTCATTTCTTACTTATTTATATTTATATTTACATTTGGCTCTGATGTATAGGTCAGAGCCCTAGTCCTATATTTTACTTATTTCTATGTTTGTTCCACGCCTTCCGTTCCGTCTTATACGTGGTTCTAAGTTTTATCTGTTTCTGTTTATAGTTCTTTTTGCCACGTATAGACAGAACTCCAGGAGTGTGTGTCGCCCGTCGTCGTTGGCCATGATTCGAGCGATATTTTCCTTTGTCAGGCTGCAGTCTAACATCATCTCCGTTTCAAATCTTCTTTTTCCATATACAGGGCAATCAATGATTAGGTGCAATATGCCCTCAGCCGCGTCTGGGTCACAGATACACGCCGAACTCTCCTTGCACCGGAAGCGATTCAGGTACTCGGAGAATCCGGCGTGTCCCGTTAACACTTGAGCGATCAAGCGTCACGACGTTGCTATGGCTCGCTGCGAATTTTTGAGCGAAGCCAAAAAGATATCAGATTGGTCAAATGTTATTTTCACTGACGAGACTTGGTTAAATGCAAACCACACAGTATCTAAGAACTGGACTGACGACACCGTCGCTTCCACTAGTTCAGTGCCAATGGGAAAAGGTGAACGCCTCATCATATGCCACGCAGGGTCTACGAAAGGATTCATGTCAGATGCTTTACTGGCCTTTAAATCCAAGAAAACAGTGGACTACCACGAAGAAATGAACGCGGAGATTTACGAAGGATGGTTTAAAGAAATGGTGCAATCTCTGGAAGAACCGTCGATAATTATTATGGACAACGCTACATATCACTCCAGACAAATTGATAAAATGCCGACGCAGGCCAATAAAAAACAAGAGATAATTGACTGGCTCCAACGTCATGGCGAAAATGTGGATAATACTTTATTAAAAGTACAATTAGTGAATATTTTAAAATCGAATAAAAGCCACCCTAAAAGATATGTTATCGACGAAATAGCTGCCGAATGTGGTCATTGGGTTCTTCGACTTCCGCCGTATCATTGCCAGTACAATGCTATAGAACTAATATGGGCACAAATCAAAGGACACGCCGCTCGAAACAATACCCATCCCCCTTTTACGGCAAACAAGATGTTAGATTTATTAAAAAATGCATGTGCGGAAGTAACTGCCGAAAACTGGGAAAAAATTGTGAGAAGAACCCAAAACATTATAGCGTCGGATTGGGAAATTCATGTGGCATTCGATAATATAGAAGTACAGGAACTTATAATAAATGTTGGGGAGAGTTCATCGAGTGACAGTGACGATTCATCAGATTTTGATTAAAATAAATAAATAAAGATTACCTGTCATTATAATTATTTCGTTTCATTGTCGAGTACCTACCTATACCTACTTATTTTACAACAGCTTCGAAAATTTTAAAGAAGTTGGCATTATCAATCAAGAATTAACACGTGTAACATCTTGTAATGAAATATAATATTAGTTAATAAATTTGTACAAAAGTATCCGGCAGTAGTTTAGTTTCTTACATTTTGTAAAAAAATATCGGATCTGTTATCGTGTTACGTTTATCGATAACTACATCCCTAAAATTGCTTTCTGGCTGACGTGACCTTGTTAATGAAATATGACGTCTTGGTGCCTAATTTTTGTTCGGAGTTTTAGGCGTTGACGCTAGAACAAAGTTATATCGACCACTGTGTGTCAGCTGTCATCGAGAAAATAAAGCAATGGAACTTGTATAGTTTCGCTATAACCTACTATATATTCAGTTAGGCAAAATATTTCAATTACGTGTTTCGTTAATTATGTACAAACAGCCTGTGTAATAAGCAGCTAAAGCGTCGAAGCGAGCAGGTGTCTTGCAAGGGGATTGCGGTCTGCGGTTACCACTGTCTGCCTAAGGCAGCGGTCCGACCAAGAACAAGAAACGATGAGCGGGCATTCCAACTATAAACGAGCAACGAGGAGCTAATACACTATTCGACCAGAAAAGCTAACTGCGCGACGTATTTTTGTGTCACCGGGCGAGGAGCGAGTGAAGCGAGCAACAGCGACGAACTAGAAGCAGCTCAATGCGACCCCACCGTCCCCGCATACTAAGTGAAGTTGACTAATTGACGGTTGACGTTAACATTTCAGGCGAGTGTTACTGAGCGAGCTCCTTTGATTCCTACGGCCTGGCGATGCAACTAGAGAGAGGATCGTACCTTGCAATGAGACTGTTAAAGTATTATTACTATTTCTGTCTTTCAATCTTGTGGAATCAGTACGTGTTTTGAGCGAGAAAATAGTTCATCGCCCATAGTTTCTCGTTTTTGGTCGGACTGCAGCCTTATGCCTGCGGTTACGTCGCTTTGGGAATTAGGTGTTGAATAGATTTCCAGCAATTTTCTATTTCTCTAATTTCAGAACAAATCCATACAAGAGAATAAAGGGCACGCCTTTTCAAACCTTATTTTGCAGCTACACCCTCGAAATCCACCGAAAATAAAATAGCGTTTACCCTTTTCTGCTTACAAATCCTACTTCAGCTGTTAGCATTTGGTTTTGTGAGACGGATTTGCAAAGAAATGTGTACAAGACCTAGTACTTGAAAGACAAATCTAATAAATATTTGTAGTACTAGTATTACTCACACAAATCTAAAATAGTTGATTTAGATACATAAGTATAACTTAACGGACTTGCCTTAATATACGAGTACTATTCTGCCCTGAAAGACATTAGTAAAAAAAATACTTTAGTAACATTTTTAACGAAAGCATAAGTAGATGCCATTATATTCGAATATGAAAATGAAAATGAATGTTTTTTTACGTTAAGGCTATGTAGGTATGTATCTTAAAGAGCAGCGAATGGCCATGACAGCGGTGAATAAATTAAATCATAAACCTAACTAACTTTGGCCGAGTTAACGTCACTCTCACAGAAGACTGTCAACGTGTTCCTGCAGTAAATAACAGTTACCAGAGCTAATTTTTCTTTCTGTCCCATCCCATCGGATGGGGAGTATAGTGGCCTGAAGGAGACTTATCGTCCTTATTTTCCATCTATTCTTTCTTCCAAATACTCATTCCTAAATCCCTAAAGGTAGGCAGCACAATTGTGGACGTGCCAACATTCACCATGTTTGTGTAATGTTGGCTTACGTCACAGGTTCACATAAATGGACAGATGGGCATCAGTGTACCACTTACACATCAAGTGAACCATTTGATCGCCTGATATGTATAATACTTTCCTTCTATAAAAATCCAGCGTCTGCAATTGAAAATGCTCCATATAAAGTGACTGCTCAATTAGGTTTAATAGTCAGGTTTCCAAAGTGAATTTGATTAAGAGGATGAACAGAATTCAATTAAGGGCGCTTGTGCACGCTAAGAAATTAGTCGGGTCTTCATCCACATTTCTTGTCGTTTCTACACACGAACGACGGTCGCCCATTACTTTAAATGAACGCTTGTACACTGCGTCAACACTAGATAAGACAAAATGTCGCTGTCGTTTCTGTGTCCGACATAATATATCTTATCGTGTACACAGTAAGACCCGTCTAACATCCTTAGCGTGTACAAGCACCCTATGGGGCCGCGGCAAAGGCTTGCAATCATTAAGCAAGTTTCACGGCGTTTTAGTTTCTCACCATTTGCGGTTCCACTGATCTCATGCTTCGTTTCAGCTGTTTGGCGCAGAGAAGCACTCTAAAGGAACGTACATGTGGCGAACAGTAGCTCATTTCGTTGACACAATTCTAAAAGTATCTTAAGTTTAAAAGTAGATATATAGCACTACCCCATCTCTTCCGCGGGTGTCGTAAAAGGCGACTAAAGGATAACAAAGCCGCTACCACAAGCGCTGAGGAACTACACTCTTAGAGGAACCACACCTCTAATGCAATGGACTTGCCAACCCGCTTGGTCAGCGTGGCGTTTTAAGGCCATACCATCTCTTATGCACAAGATAATATGCATGATTAGACTCATGTCCAGCAGTGAATTAAAAAATAAAACATTCATGAGAAAGCAGGCAAGCCCAAGAATTTAAAAAAGTTTTTTATCTGTGGGTAAAATGTATCCTGAAGGTTCCGTAGAAGTTTATTGTTACTGTGTATCTTTTTCTTAATTATTTTTTTAAAGATCTGAGTTTTATAATCAATACTTTGTACAGCTGTAAATATAATGTATGAGGTATTTGTGATGTAATAACACTTACATCTGTACATGTTTTCAGCCATGAATTGTGAATATTAATGAGCAGGACGGAGCAGAAATTACGCCTCAAACATCGTTTCAAGAGTTAGTAAAAGCTGGACTACTTTGTGCTCTCTGCGTTGTTCCAGGCATTCGAAGCTGGCTAGTCGCCTGACCTCTGTAAACCGATGCTGCACCAGTTACTGCAGTCATGTTAGATATTAACATTTAGGGATTAAACGCTCTTGTAATTTGCAAGCTCTCTGCAAACTGCCCGTAATACACTCAATTAAATGATAAACCTCTAAAATAGAATATTTTTAAATTAATCAATTCCACGTCATCGGGATTCCTGCACACGACAATAGACAAACAATTAAAGGTCAAAGGTCACGCGCTTGATTGGTAAGCTTTTAGTAACGACGGTTTATAGTTCCACCGCCTTCTAACTCAAGAAGTAAAAACTTAAAAGCAATAAAAATCGCAAAAGTGGTTTCGTTTTTTATTAATATACCTACTGTCTTCAAAATAAACTGTAATGTACAGATGTAGCTGTCACCGTCATCAGCCCCTTTATCGTCCACTGCTGGACATGGGCCTTTTCATAAACATTTTCTTTTAGGGGTGGTGCAGTTCCTCGGGACTTGTGGTAGCGGCTTTATTATCCCTTAATTGCCTTTTACGATACCCACGGGGAGAGATGGGATGTTGCTATTTATTGTAAAGCCGGCCGACGTCACACGGCCAAATATAAAATATGCGTCTATATATTAGGTAGTCCGATAAGTTCGCGGCCTGTTTATAGTGAAAATAATAAATATTTTTTTGTATTACATAAATATTTATTGAACGGAATATTGTCCATTTAATTCGACTATCTTTCGCCATTTTTCTGGCAGAGCCATTATATCATCGCTATAAAAATATTGAGCGAAAAACTGATACTCCACTTAGATAATTTTGTAAAGAGCGGAATAAATGATAATATGAAGGTGTTATGTCTGGACTGTATGGTGGATGCATTAAAACTTCCCAGCCAACGCCCATTTTTGCCCATCAAAGATGTATGCGGTCTAGCATTTTCGTGATGGAAAACCACATCTTTTTTATTCATTAATTCTCGCCGCTTTTCTTCAAGTGATTGTTTCAATTTTACTAATTACTGACAGTGGACATCAGAATTTGGCTATGTGGCAAGAGCTTGTAATACACAATGCCTTACCAGACCCACCATACATATAACATGACTTTGTTCGAAGTGAGGCCTGGCTTTGGGACTATTTGTGATGGGTCACCTCGCTTAGAACAAGTTCGTTTTCGAACATTGTTATCGTAAGTGATTCAGTTCTCATCGCCTGTTACCAATCACTTCAGAAATGGATCTATTTCATTTCGTTTTAGCAACATCTCGCATATGGAAATTTTATTCACCAAGTTTCTGTCATTTAAATCGTGCGACACCCAAACATCTAAAACACTTGTATAAAAACATAAAAATAAATTGTAAGATGCGTTTCATTATTACGTTTTAAATTAAACCATTTTGCAGATTTGCGGAACTTCAGAATTAATAATTTTATTAATAATAATTTCGGAACTTAATAATTTTCGAAAATTATTAAGGTATTTTGTGATAACTTCATTTAAATATCATTAATAGGCGAAGAAATAGTTGTCCCATAAATTAATTTGCAAAAACGGATAGGCACTGGGTAAGGTGACGTTGATAAATGGGACATAAATCAGCGAGTTCGCTGTAAACAGGGATAATCCATCTTGTCCCAGAGATACGTCTCGATAGACTTGAAAATGAAACGTAATAAATATGCCGATACGTGGGTAGGTACAGACGGTAGTTGATGTCGACTTTGTCTTCGGGGACGGTTGGAATTTTGTTGATTTAAGATGGAGCTCACGGTTTTCACGCATTTTTAGTGTTTCTGGCGGACAATTGTAGCAGAATGCACGATATGCTCTGATATGCACATAGAAAGAACTTTCCTTCCTGTAGACAAGTTTCATTGTATTCATTTGTAGCAACATTAACTATAAGTTTAAGTCTTTATTTTTAAGTCTAAATCATTTTCTTGATTAGTTCAAAGGACAGAGTACTAGATACGGTGATATGTAATATTGTAATAATTCCCCGCGACACATCCGGTTTGGTATATTAATTTATTATGCATTTGAGGTAAAAAATATCTATAGATGTATGTATATTTGTGTACCCCTTTTCTCTGAAACTGAATCTGGACCGATTACGAAACGGGTTTTTTGTAAACGTTTAATCGTACCTACTTTGGAGCCTATTCATGAATGGGTGTTGTGGTTCTAACACCGGGAGTACCAAATAACAACATTGTTAACATAATGTACAATTTATTCTCTATTTGTTATTATTATATTCCTTTATTTTTTTGTTTATTTATACTTACTAGCAATTAATATCGCATTTTGTAAATAAATAAAATAAAGGAAATATTTTTTTTTGACAATAATTTTAGTGAATTTATTTTTTATAAAATATTAAATAAACTTTATTTACCAAAATCTTTATTTTGCTTATTTACCTATACAACACAAAAATGGCTACATAACTTAGACATACGAAAATTAAGCATACCTACACTATTATTAATGAGATATAATAATAATCAAAATTTAATTATCAATAATATACAAGCAGGCAGACGATCGCTGTGGTTTCAAAAATCGAACATATTTACCCAAACTTGACATCCGCAAATTCATGAGTGGCCTCTTTATTTTAGAAAGATCACATCATCAAATATGAAAAAAAAACTCGTGTTAAATAATTAAATAAGCAGCTAAAAAATAATTACATGTGCAGTAAAAAATACTGAATGAGCAGCAAATGGACGGCAGATTTACTAGCAAATCGCCTGCAAAAGAATCGCCTTCCTGATGGGCCGCGTGCGGGGCACCAACAACGACATTCTGACCACCTTCGCGGATATGTTGGACTGTCCCATATTGAGGCATGGGATTGAGATACATGTACATGGGAGTCACTATCCCATTAATAGGACTATGATAATATTTTAAAATTATTATTATGTTGTGAGATCAAATCCTCGGCCTATACCACTTAGTTTCAATTTAAGTAAGGATTTTTAAAAAAGAATTATTACTAACTCGGCGGTGAAGGAAAACATCATGAGTGAACTCGAGATCGAGAATTTAAAAAAAATGTCTAGAGAATGTATATACCCAAGCCGCTGGACGCGTGTGATGAAGTATGGCCCGAAACCTAGAGATTTATACGTCTTTACGTATCGTTTACTTTATCGGCCGATCGAATGTTCGCACAAATACCCTTGCAGCTCATTATCAACTTATTTAATAGGCTGTTAGGTGCCACCAACTGCAAATATAACGTTGTAGAACAAACCTATTCATACAGATAGTACATTTAAAATAAACTTTAAAATCCCTTCAATAACTCCTTTACAAACTATTAACTAATTATGTGGCTACCAAACGTCGACGACTATACCAAACGTCAATTAAATTTAAGTGGTCGTGGCTACTCAGCCACTTAAATTTAATTGGCGTTTAGTATAGTTGGTTATAGATTCACACAGTTTCATTTCATGTAGTTAACTTAGGTGGCAAATTGTGTGCCTAGATCGAAAATCAATATAATCTCGTCCGTCGCGCGCCAGATGCGACGGTAGTGCCACTATTAGCTAATTGTGCAGAAATTCAAATATTAAAGTTTGTCATCAAGGACGTATCGTGTCGGGGACGACGTTACATCGTGTTGAAATCGAATAGGTTAAATAGAGCTATTAACTTTTTAGCAAACCTTGAAAGTTTTACAATATTTTAGGAGTCTGTTTGCCTGCCTGTAAAAAGAGAATCCTGAAATCTTTAGGTTTTATTAATAAATTCAGTATCTACAACAATATTCCTCGACATATAAAATAATAAAACGGGCAACGGCCATGGAAACATTTCGAATGCATGCCTCGTGTTTTCTTTGTAGAATTTAATACTCCCGTGGATCGTTTCGTAAAGAGAGTTCCCTCAGTTTCGTTTTCATTTTTTCTATTTATTAATAGGAAAAAGGAAATGCTGTTGCTTCAAAGAGATTTAAATATTCTAATTTTGTTTCGAAACACTTTTCAAAAACGAGTTTCATATAGTGTAGGGATTTGTTTTACAAGTTGTTATTTTATTTTTCTATTTGTGCTCCGTTTAAAAGGATTATTATCGCCTAAAAGGATTGGCTTTTGTGAAATTGATACTGCATAAAGTGGTTCATATTTCCAATTTACTATACACACAGGGTTAGTAAATGATTGGAGGTTTCTGTGTGCACCATTAAAACAATAAATGTCAACCGCACGTTTTCGCAGCTATTACGTTTGTGAAGCTCGAGTCTCTGAGTGGTATACCATGTGATAAATTTTCAGAGATCGGTGTCTTTAAATAGCTTCTTAGACAAGCAAACACTAGTCAAACAATTGGTTTATGTTATTGATGTACTATAGCGTCACACTGTGGACCATTAGACATCACGCGGGCCCAGTTTTCATCAGGATTTTTGTAGATATATACGTAGGTAATTACACAAATTGAGGAATATTACCAGTAACCGAATAAAATGGTAATTAATTCCGGTGTCTTCGGAATGCACAAATGTAATTTTTGTTCGGAATGCACAAAAATCAAATTACAACAATAAAAGGTCAAAGGTCAGGCGCTTGAGTGGTTGCGTTCTTGCATGAAATTTAAAAAAAAATATGTCACCAAATTATAGTTTGTGAGCAGAATTAGACTAAAAAGAAATAAAAATATAATAACAAATATCAAATGAATTTCGCCGTATCCTAGAAGCCCCGCCCACTGGGCGGAGCTCGGCGGACAGCCTCAGCGCGCGGCTCGTCTGGCTTTATTAATATCTTCGCGCACTATCTTATTACGTATCATTCCTATCACATATATAAACACTTTTAATGCATACCATAACACCGAAACGTCTCGCTGAGGAATTGTGGATACATTAGCCTCCTTCCTCACACTTGGTAATTTCAAATTCTATTACGCTACGGAACTTGAGAACCAATGGTTTCTGGTACAGCTGTTGTGTAACTAGCAAACGTGTTGTTTTAGCGTACAAATAAAAACATCGCGATGTTACTGTTTGAGGAAGGCATTACTTTACGTCGTCGTCCGGGTCTCCCGCGGCTTCGCGCTGGATGGGCGCGCTGGCGCAAGTACGAGCTGAGGTCAACAGCTTCCCTGATTGCTGGTTACCGTCCTGGATGGCTCTTGCAGGGAGCATTACTTTATTTCGCGCATACGCACACACACTACACGCATTCGACTTGTTTAGATGCTTTTTATAATTACAAGTGCAGGTGTGTAGTAGCAAGCATGTGCGCAAAAAGTCAGCGAACGGACGTAAGTCTAAAAATAAAATCGAGAATCGAACAACGGTACTAAATAGTCGCGGTTACGGTTTTCGTTTATGTCTAAAGAGCGCGCCACGAGCAGTTTTCTATCAATTATTGAACTTGAGGGGTATAGTAAAGAGGACGGTGTGCGGCGATTTCATACAAATCTTTTTGCATCCATTCTTGGTTTACCTCATGTTAATGACCGTTCTTAGTGCGGTAATAAATAAATTCTTCCTACTCGTGGCGCGCGCTTTAGTGCGGCGTTCTTTTACGGCCATAAATTATCAAAAGTTTGATGTCAATATAAAGTACGAAAGATGAGTCAACCACAATATTTTTTGTCTGTCTGTCCGTATCTGAACTGAACACGCATCACGCAAAAACTACGGGACGGATTTTAATGAAACTTGACGTAGTTATAGCTCATGTGCCGGGTTAACATTTAGATACTTTTTATCCAGGTCCATCCAGTCCATGAGTTCAGTGTGACGAAGTCGCGGCCACTGCTAGGTAAACTATATAATATATAACTTACAGTAAGTAGAGATTGCGTCACTGACCATCTGCGGGGCCAAGTTATCTAACTTACCTGGTAAAGTTATAAAGTAGTAGCACGTGCGACTAAACTTCGCCTGTGATCACAACCGTCTAGTTTCCAACTACCGCCGCGTGGTCTTACAATGGGTATTATGAGCTGCCATTGTTGAAAGTTTCACAACTATCCGCCAACTGGATATTTAGAGAAGCCTCATCAGTTCTGTCGCAGCATAACTTCCTATAGTGTGTGTTTTGTCAAAAGAGACACCAATCAAAGTTTCTTAATAAAACATAGTTTCATTCACACAACACCGCCATTGTCAATGTCGACGTGGCACAAATGATTATTGTATTATACATGATTTTTCAGCGCTCACTAACCATAAGTCATGTATAACAGGACTCTGGGAGTCTTCCACCCGATGAAACTGTATTATTTGACGGCTGGTACTTGCTCACACGTAGTGTAGATCTTAGCACTTAGAAGAAACAAAAATATATCTCTATGGTTTCTTTGTACTTCACAAAGACAAGCCACGTGCTGGCAGGTTGCACTTTGCTTGTTAAAGACCAATTAAACCAAGTCATGACCATATTAACACACGTCAACATTGAACTAGTCAAACTTATTCATTCATTTGACCAACGTATGCTGACACACTTTTTGTGTAATTTACGTTATTTAATCCCCACATACGATCCCAGCTCATCTCTTCAAATAATTGGATCAGGGTCCAAACTCATACCGTTATAATTTTACTCTCCTTGCCATCCCATCTAATCTAATTCCATTCCCTCAAATAGGAAGTGTATTGAGGTGAGGAAATATAATATTATTGCGATATTTTATTATCTTTATTTGGGAAGGATTTCTTTATACTTTTTTCCAATTCGGCCTCTTCCCAATACTTTTCCCATTGGGCCTCCTTCCCAATACTTTTTTCTAATTTAGCCTCTTCCTTGTCAATACTTTTTCCAATTCGACGTCTTAAATTACCACGCAGACTTAATGCAGACTAAAGTTCGTAATTTTGACTAATGTCGGCATGTATCACGTCCATGTCCAAGGCATGTCCGTGATGATGTCTATGAGCGACAGTATCCATTTATCATCAGGTCAACTGTCTGCTGTTCTATTACCTCACTACAGCAAAAAAAAAAAGCTTATAAAGAGGATTTTCATGTCAAGCAATTATGAACTCCATAAAACAATTTAAGGGGACTCACAGAGCTTCCGTGCGGTTACCGAAATTATCGAAATGTGAATTGAGTTCATATACAAGCCGAGGAGAGTATTCAACACCAGCGAACAAATCCGTGCATAAAAGGCCTTGTTACCTTTTGACGTGTTGTAAGGGAATATGAAACAGAAAGCCGGGGCCGCACCCGTGGAAATTTTAGAGCGAAATGGGAACAGTTTTGAAATTTTGTCGTGAGTGACAGCATTCATATGCACGTTTCGTTACTTGCATTTAGATTTTTTAGTGTGCAAAAAGCATTACAGTTGTGCACTATGTCGATTCAATTTTCATGTTTCGATTTTACACTTTGCCCTGCATATCCCGCAGGCCGCTGAGGGTGGGTGGGTGCTTACTATGATTTTTTACTTCTAGTAATTCTTAGGTGCTATGGGTAGAACTCTGAAAATTAAAGTTTAATTGTTGACTAACTTGAAGTCGTTGCTTTAAATTATTTGATAATACATATTTAATAATCAAAAATCTTTACTACCCATTAATAATAACAAAAAAAATCTTGAGACATTTTTGATCGCTTGCCATGATTTAGACTATTTTTTTAAATATAATCTTCAGTAACAGGTTTTTTAAGTTGGTAACCCTACAGTTATTTTACAGTTTTATTCATTCTTTTATACCGTCTGATGGTAAGTGTTGTTCATAGAAATCTACAAAACATGCAAATATATCTCAAAAATGATCACTTACTTTTTTTTTGTAGAATCATTGACAAACGAGTGGACGGGCCATATGGTGGTAAGTGGTATAACACCAGGGAGCTTACAGGTGCGCTGCCGACCACATAGAATCCTGTTCACAGCTCTCTTGAAGAGCTCTATATCGTAGCGTAACGGAAATACCTACCTCAGGTGGCAGTTCATCTACTGACGCATCCGCAGATAATGGGCCAACCACTGCATACAACTCATTCCATTGTTTCAGCAAAACGGGATGGGATGGCGTGGGACGGGATAAATTTCATACCATCGTCTTACAAAGTCTACAAGACTGTGTAATTTGATATTATGTGACACAAAGAAATATTTGAGTTGTGTTATTTGTGATTTCTTATAATGTGCGAGACTGTTACATATACACCTTAAACTACTTCGTAATTTATATATATATATATATATATATAGAAAGAAGGTGGCAAACGAGCATACAGTCTACCTGGTGGTAAGTGAATTCTGTCACCCATGTACATCTGCCGAAAAATGCGAGCTACAGTCCACAATAACAAACGTTGACACGGCCCTGGATCGGCTGAATAATTGAATAACTTTTGAATAACTGAAGTAAATAATTTTGAATTACTAAGAATGTCATTAACAAATCGACGGATTTACTTTATTGTCACTTTTAAATTGGATGCCATCCATTTGCTGCTCATTAAGTATGTTTTGATGCTCATTTACTTACTTCTCTTTTCAATAATACACTCTTTATGTATAGTACACTACTCGTGTAAGTAAAGGTTGAATGTGTATCAAAGGACGGTCATATCAGTCCATATTACCTGCGTCCACTTTTATCGATTGAATGGTTTAAGGGTTTCTACTGAATCCAATCCGCCAAGAGGAATGGAAAAACATGGGCCACACAGACGAGTGAAACGTTTTTTGTCGTAGTGTTAACGAGATGGCAGAAACTAAAAAACCGAAGTCTGTTCTGTGGTAAAATATGTAAATCAATTGTCGGTATTCGTTTTTTTCTAGTGTTACTAACGAACTGGTGTGTACTAAATGATGAAATGTCGGATTAAATGAACGTAAAAAAATGAACGTAGATGACCATGTTGTAAGCTTTCATTGATTAGAGCTTTTTTATAGTAAAGTTGGCCGACGTGATGGCAAGTGGTCACTACCGCTCGGTAGACACCTGCAACAGCAGGGGATTTGTTAGTGTGCCGCTTATCTTTCAACATCTTATTCACTGCTCTCTTGAAGAACCCCGTGTCGGTATTTACTAATGTACCTGGCGATGAACATCATCACATCACATCGTTATTTACTCGTATACTCATATTGCTGTGAATAGGATTATGTGCGGTCGGCAGCGCATTGCCATCTTGCGTATTACCATATAGACCAGTTATCTTGTCGACCAAACGACTGTCTGCTCTTTTCTATAAAAAAAATAATAAACGAGAACTTACTTTTTTTTGTTTTGTAAGAGATAAACTCAAATACTACTGGACCAATTTTGAAAATTATTAACAGCAAATGGACATACTCGTAGGTTATGTTTCGGTACACTAGGAAGTCGTTATGCCACCTGAATAAAGCTAGGCCTGTTTGCTAGTCCCACTAATATTCTAAATGCAAAAGTTTGGATGTTTGTTACTCAATCATGTCGAAACACTGAACCGACTTTGTTGACACTTGGCAAATAGGTACATTGTAATCCGGCTTAACACATAGACTACGTAAATCATGTAGACCACACGAACGAAGTCGCGGGCAAAAGCGGATGAAACCATATTTATCAAAGTAAATAAGAACAGGAAGATTTTATTTCATTTCTAAACATTAACTTCAAGTTTTTTGTACCAGGTTCGCATAAAGATATGTCACAATTTGTTCAGTCGGTAATTGACTTGTACCGTGCACCTTCGCGCTGCGGCTTCCACGCCATCACGTCGAATTGTAACCATGCGAAATATGCTTAAATCTCAAAATGAAAAACATTTTGTATTTTATCTAAGGTACTAGCTTTGCCCACGAATCTATTCGTGTTGAAAAAAGTTGTTCAATCTTCTCGTTTAACCCTTCAACTTCAACCCCATCGATAGATGGAATAATCGAGAGGGCTGGAAGAGGATTTACGACTTTTCAGGTCTCTTGATGTAGGTATCAAGATTGTGCACAATATATTGTGCAGTCGATATTTTTTTATTTATGACAGTTTGTCATGAAACTTTGTGAATAAAAGCTTTCACGACCTGTCACAAACATTAAAAAGGTTTCCTTTGATTTGCGAGTTTATTCCCACGATGTCTCGGAACAAACAATTTTCATGTTTTGTTTACACGGAAATTGCTTACAGAATCCTCACTGGTAACGTTTACTACAATGGAGCTCATATACCTGTCTAAAAAATTATAGAAAATTTATATTCATTTGACGCAATACAATCATACAGCGTGACAAATGAAAGTTGAGCCTGGAAAAGCGCGACAAATGGAAAAAAATAGGTTACCACTAAAACAGTCTGAAAAATAATTTTGATACTTGAATTCTATAATAAGTTAATAACTTTACCCTGGCATTCAAGTATCAAAATTATTTTTCCACTACCAGACTATCATGCGGAGTGCCCTCCGACCAGATGGAAGGGCGGAAGGATCGTGTATGGTGGCGATTCTTAGGGGAGGCCTGTATCCATCAGTGGAGAGACATAGACTGGGGATATTGTACGGTATGATATTTAACGTTGGTCATATTATGATACTTAAGAGAGATTTTTCCATGAGAATATTTTTAATGAAAAATCAGAAGACTGCTACAGAATTACTAAGGTTTCTCGGCAGTGCACCAACGTAAAGAGTAAACTCCCTATCCCGCCCCATCCTCCCCAAGGAGGAATGGGAGGTGTAATGGAATGAGGAAAACTTCTCATTCCGTTATATTTCCTATTCCCAATCCATTCCAATACTTTTTCTAGTTTCGAAATCTCCCAAGGTAGTCATCGCATCCGGGTACATACCAACTTTAGTCATTCTAGACTGATGTCTGCATGTGTCGCGGATGTCCATGGGCGACAGTGTTACTTATCGCCTGATACCTGACACCTTGTCTAACACCTTCTTCCAAAAATAACCAAAATTATTTTACATCAGTAGTTTCGAAAGTTTGCACAAAGTAATGACGCAAGGCAGTTCATCGCTGCAATGGCGGCGGATGCGTTTCCGGCGTATTCTCCGCAAAACAATATGGCCACCCAGTTAACGGCAGAGAACTTGCCCACTACATGACTTCTGTGCTAATGACTACTTTAATTATTCGTTTACTCAAGGTTTCCTAGTTAACTTTGTTAACTGCGAGAATTGCTTGTCCCGTTACTGCAGATTATTTTAGTGTAATAATAATAAAATCTTTATTGTTAACAGATTTTTGTTGACATATAACATGACATGAAACCCCAACTCCTGAAGTAGGTAGACCTGCAGCTAGTGTCCTCCCCAGTAATATGACAATAGGAATAAATTGTGCTTATCCAATAATTACAACTTTCTTATTAAAAGTACAAAGAAAACAAGCTTATAAACAAAGATTAAATTTAAAAAAATATATATACGTATATAATAATTTGTTGTGCACATGTATATAAGAAATCGCATGTATGTATCTATGCATGTCTGTTTATGTGTGTGTGTAAGTATATATGTATGTATATACCTATGTTTATTTGGTTTTTGAATTTAATGTATAATTGTTAGTATGTGAGTGAAATCTATACAGTCTCTAATGAATCTTATACAATCAAAACTATATATTTATGATATGTGTGTTAAACGCCATCCACAGAATAAAATCATATGGAAATTTTGAGTCAGTGTGTGTGAAAATGAATGACCAGTGTAGATAATTAAGTACGTGCTAATTAGTTACGCTGTGTTAAAATGTTTTGAATAAAAGCTCTTGGATGCTTGTGTAGTCGAAGTTGTCAAGCCAATGTAGTGAATTTATTAATTTTCTTTGACTTATTAAGTAAGTTAAATATTGTAGGAGCCACATAATTAAAATGTCTCTTAAGCTAAACTGCTCCTAGCCGTCGGCACTGGACGCCTTAAAACTCTTTTATTGGATTTGGGCTGTGCAGGAACAATAAGACGATGATGATGATGAATATGTATACTTTGTCACGGTATTTGCCACATCACTTTGACGACCGATTGACGCAGTTGGTATTGACCGTACTTGCTGTGCAAAAGGTCCCGGGATTGATTCCCTGTCGGACATTCATTTGTTTAAAGACAAATGTTTTTTCGGGTCTTTGTGTGTCTCTGGAGTCATGACACAGGAAATTCTAGTGTGGGCGGATTCTCTGTGTGGCGTTATTTATTTTTTGTACATTTTAAAATACGAGCGATAAGATCCTCAAATGTTGTATAAAAATATAAAATAATTTGAAAAAGCAGACTATTGTATTCCCACATTTGCAATCTTTAGGTTGCATTGGAATATTCGATGATAAGGGAAATGTACTAAATTTCCCCCGACCCTATTTCCGCAATATACGTACGTATTTAAGTAGTGAATGAGATATGCCAGAGGCCATTCCCATTCCTTCCCATCCTATCCTATCTCTTCCTACTCCCCTGAATGTACAGTATAATGGAATAAAAATAAATCCTTAATTCCATTATACTTTTGACTCCGTTCCTCCCCATCCACTTAAAGTGGATTGGGGGATGTAATAGGAAGAGGAAATCTTCATCTCGTTATACTCTTACTTTCGATTCCCTATTTTCCCTTTCCTTCAAATCCTTTACAAAAATTTCCTGCCATTGTATGTCATTTTAGACTAATGTTGGTATGTATCGTGGATACAGGTGGACTCACCGCTCGATGCCGCTTTTTTTTCTATAAAAAAAACTTCATCATATAAGCCAAGCCGTTTCCACCTTCATCACCTTATTTATATAAGACATTTTTTTTAAGCAAGATAACAAAAAAATATCAAATCTTTATTGCGACCTGAACCATTCTCTGTATTCCTAGTAACATAATAGCCCGACTATTCAGTATAAAAGGCCCTATTTTCTTTAGAAGTCACTACCGGAAACGGTAGTGTGGCCTTATTGATGACCGGAAGTGGCGTCTGCCCCGCTAGAGGCCGGAAGTGGCGCCATTGTACCTGCAGCCGCCCGTTTGTGCCGTGTGCCCTAACTACCGTCAGCTGTCTAGTCCTCAATGCGAACTAGGAAATAGACCACTCAGCAGTCCTTTGACTTGTTCATTGTTACGAGTAGCTTTAGTGGTTTTGAAAGAAGGAACATAATATTATTTCTATTTTTATATATGTAGTTTGTTTTTTATAGGAAGAAGGTGACAGACGAGCATACAGCCAACCTGGCGGTAAGTAGCCACTGCCGCTCATGGACATCCGCGGTACATGCCGACATCAGTCCAAAATGACAAATATTGGCACGCCCCAGGGTGCGCTGCCTACCTTTGGAGATGTACAAATGGGTTTGGAAAAAAGGTTGGAAAAATTGGCAGGGATAGGATAGGAAGGAATGGGAATGGACTCTGGCATATATCATTCATTACCGAAACACGTACGTACGAGTACATTGGGGAATAGGTTAAAGTGGGAAATGCAGTGCATTTCAAGTGTCTCCTGTATATTTTTATTTTTTTGTTTATCAGATGACGTGAATCCATGCAGTTGTGTGTTGTCGGCTGGCTTTAAAATACCACCACCCCACCCCATCTCTCCCTGTGGGTGTAGTAAAAGGCGACTAAGAGATAACAAAGCGGCTACCACAGGCCCTGAGGAACTACACCACCCCTAAAAGGGAGAACTACACTACCCCCTGAGGAACTACGATTGGCCAGCGTAACTTCTTTATGCCAGTCAGAAGACAATATGCGTGAGAAGGCCCATGTCCAGCAACGGACGAAACAAAAGGGCTGGTTACCGTTATGGTGGAACCATAAAAATGGGGTAGTAGTATAAAAATACCTTACGTATACATCTTATATAAATACATATCGGTTTCATTTACTTCAATCATTTCCGTTTAGATGTCGCTCAAGTTTGACGAACACAAATTCTAAACCATATTCTTAATCATTTGGGAGAAATGTCTGCTCATTATAGTCTGGAATTTTATTATTTAATAAAAAGAAATTTAATAAACCATTTTAAAACTTGTTGGATGCCGCAAGATAAAGCTAACTCAACTCCATTTTGCCAGGAAAAGTCGTTAGAAAATATGTCATCTACCTTAGGTATTTACTTATCCTTTTTCTGAATGTCTTCCATTAAAATACAAAGTAAATACAATAAAAGTAAAGTAAAATTACTTTACTTTTAAACTCAATTTTACTATAATAAATATTTGAACAAGAAATTGCCATCGGGGAATGATAGCGCAATTCAGTGAAAATAAAGCCGCCTTCACATTGTACATCGCATATTACTTCCCTCTATGCCATTGTTGAGTCTATCAATATTTCAGTATGAACTACAAAGCTCTGCTTTTGTGGGGTTCTCTTATATTATGTACGTGTTGCAGCCGTCCCGTATCGAGCTCGCCAGCGATTCTATCGATATATCCACTGGAAAATTCGCCTCTTAATAATATAATCTACTCGTTACCATTACAAGCGGGGATAACACTTTCTGCTGTCAGTCGTATTACAGTCAATTGCTTTTACTTGCAAGTTTTAATTGCATACCATCAGCCTGTATCTTTCTACTGCAGGATATAGTCTTCTTCTTAAGGACGACGATCTTCGAGTCGTCATTCTACCGGGCTGTAGCACGTCCTATGCTACGATAATTTCATTAGAAACTAGTAATATTCAGTGGCCACGTTGAAAAAAATAAATTTCCATGTTATGATTCTCAAGATAGTTTACACCGCGAACCCGAAAATTATGGATCGAACAGGTTTTTCACGCTAACCTAAGAGAAAAAGCTGTGAGCCTAATTCTGAAACGTCGAGTTGGCAACGCACCCCCATCTTCCTGATTCTACAGGTGTCCACGAGCCGCAGTGACTACTACTTATCATTAAGTAAATGTCCGCTTTATTGGCACCCCTTGTATAAAAAAATCGAAGCAGGCAATTGCACTTGTTCACTAATTAAGGATTTTCTAAATGCATTTTATTGTACTCTTCGTCACGACGTCAGTTTTTCGTTTGATCTCTAAAGTACGACATAAAAAATATAATAATCTAGTTGAACATCAGTGCCAAAACGACGGATGTTTTTCACTTTCCTGTATATGTAGTTTGCCGCCGGCTATCCGCGCTCGCCCACCGCATCAATATTGCAGTGTCGTCCTATCTCTACCCTCTTACTGTGCCAGATATCTTTTTAGTTCACTTTTATTAATGCTACCGCAACGGGAAAATGGTTATTTATGAAATTGCAAATGACAGTGTCCGTTCGTCTATTTATTCTGCTTAAGTTAGCGCGAAAATTTTCCTCTCCGGAATTTTATTTATTATGACCCACTTCTTCACATTCGTTCTGGCCAAACATCGCTACTGCTTTTAGCCGTGTTTGCTTTATACGTGTGATTTCACGTTCACTCTAAAAGGAAGACAAACACGTAAAGTGTGGTGTTTTTATTCGTGGATTCGTGGTAACAGAATGAAATTTATTGTGTGGTCGTTTACACACGTAGCATTTCGGTGTCCCGTAAATTGCTGCGATGTCCATTACTGTGTGACGGACGATGTCTGTGCTGCGTACGTTGATTAAAACTGGAATAAAACAAGCGCATTTTATTAAATGCTCATAATTAAGCGCAGTTGTAAAGTCAAATTTCGTTGTATATCGTACGTTTTGGAAATGTACGTGTACTTAAACACAAGTTGCACAACTTCTCACTTCTTCTAACAAACGTATCATAATAATATCGAACTTTCGTTTCGATTTTTTTAAGAAGTTATGAAAGCACTCAACGGATTTGGTTCATCCGATCAGTTCAAACCATTAATGCCGAATTTGATTTCGATCGGTTCGGTATAGATATGATTGGGACCCCTACTGGTATCATTAGTGGAGAAATATAATAGTTTTGCGAATGTTGTGATCTCAGTTGGTAGTTTTTTCTACCTAATCGCTATTTTGTATACATAACAAATACCAATTTAGCAAAAATGATATTCGATGCAAAATTATATATATTTTTTTATAGACTATTTTTATATTTTTATAGTGGGGCCTCTCTTGAGCTTTATAAAGCATAAGGAGTTGCCCGGGGTTAAAATAATATTTTATAACATACATATGTATAGTGCATCTTGATATCCTATTGCATCTTCATTGCACTTCTCGTAAATGAAATTTTAAGGAAACGACGTTAAATAAAATGTCTTATCAGCAAAAAAGCCTCTTGTAAGCTTGGAATTGCTTCAAATTGTATTGTAAAATTTTTATTTCGTAGCTTTAATTATAGTGCTTTTTATGCAACGTTATTTTTGAAAAATATTTTGTAAGTCCAGTGATTCCCAAAGTTATGTGAACCGCGACTCACCTAAAAATGGCATTGTGTCGCTACTGCAGCATTAAGAAGATAAGAAAAAATCCAGTTATAATCGAAGTGTTTAACAAGTAAAAATAAGATAAATCAGAACACTAATTAAAATTTAATTAATTTTTTTCAAGGCCCACCTAATATTCGCTTGCTACCCACCAGTGGGTCGCGACACATACTTTGGGAAACACTGCTCTAAATACATAATATGGTTTTTACATTCTACAATATTACGCAGAAAGGGCGTTCTAACTTTACATATGGAAATACTTGCATGCTTACGACAAAGGGCTGATTTCAGATTTACGACAATCTTCGTTTCAAATCCACTCTTAAATTTCCAAATGCAGGTGGGGTATCCGGGGGCGTGCCATAGTTCACCATTCTTGACTATTGTCGGCACTTATTACGAGTACTCGAGAGCGACAGTATCCACTTACCACCAGGTGGACTGTCTGTTCCGCTACCAATTTTTTTCTATAAAAAATCCATACTAAAGCCATCTGCACTATCGGGACCACAGAAATTTAAATAATAACAGAATAGAAGTCGTAAACTCGGGTGACCTTGTTGCCATACCGTGACGCTTAGGACACTAGTGGCGTGTTGTGATTCAATTGTTCTTGAAACGTACAGCGGCAAACGTGATGTTTTGCAGCATTTCTAATTGCAGAAACTCTTACACAACTTGTAATTATACCAATAAAGGGATAACATTTCATCGGTATGTATTTTCTTTTAGTAACAATACTGTTTTTTTATGTAAAATACACTAAGATATTAGGTGCTTACCTATGAAATGACCGATTTGTATGCGAAACTGAGTATTTTTATCTAAAATACACTAAGATATTACCTATACACTAAGAGGTGCTTACCTATCAAATGACCGATTTGTATTAATAAAAGTCTAGGGGTTAGATTTCTATGATTGGGACATCTGATTCTTGATGTTCAGAATTAACTAGTCATCTGTACAGAAGCCATGTTGTACTCGTATCTAAACTCTATCGTAGTCTGGGCGGCCATTGTTGACTTAGCAACACAAAAAACTGTCCACCTACTGGTGGACCAATCAAATACCACCTTCTTTCTATAAAATGCCATTATTAATGAAATAAAAGTAATAAAAACATCTTTTAGGCCCGTATAATGAAACTCGCAAAACAAAATGGCTGCTCATAAAACGAGAATGAAATTGTTAATTTTCGACAAACAACTCTTCTTGTTAAAATTTCTTTTACTACCATTCCGAGTTGTCCATTTTTAAAGCCTTCCCAACTGCCGTACCCACAGAAATAATAAACGATGTCTTGTTTACAATTTTTAGAAGCTGTCATTTTCATTTACATTTCTATGAATAATGTACACGGGACCCTTTTTATGATTGTTTGATAGATAAGGACAACAACATTTGCTGTCTCTGTCGTAGATACTCCACCCCTATGTTTTTTAATAGAGTTTGGATATATTCCGTCGTTCGTCCTGTCGTTCGAACTCTTAATGCCTTCTGTTGCCTTGGTATCCGCCAAGAAATGTCACCGTAGCTCTTTTGTTTTCTACGTCTTGAAAATTAATAAAAGTTCATTAGTATGGGAAAAGTACTTTTCAAAGACTGTCTTAACTCACACACCCTTTCTTTAGACGTTGTAAATACACACACCTTTGTATCCGTGTTTCCCTGGTATCATGTGAACGTATTTCATGACAATCTTTCCCACGAACCGACGGGGAGTCTCACGTCATTTTGTTGTAAATGGAACGTGTTGGAAAGAGAGAGATACAATAATAAAGGGAGAGAGATGATCGACTACAGCAATGACATTGAGCGTGCTTACAAATGGAACTAAAGTGATTTCTTTACCCTACTTATACAAAAAGCTCTAACAATGCTAAAGAAAAACTTGTATCTATTGTGTAAATAAATCCGATTTCAGATTTTTTGAATAGAAATTTGACACCTTTTCCGTCCAAATTAAACAAGAAAGTATTCATGTTTACGTAATAGAGTGGAATACCTAACATCCTGTTTGTGTTGGACTAATTAGCGTGGAAATCATCGCTTTGTCTTGTTGACTTTGTGTAGGTGTTTGTAATCATAACAAGACACCACGCCCGAAACATATGACGCAGTGGACTAGTAGAACAAGCGGTAGGGAATCTCAGTGCTATTCTCCAGGTATAGTCAATCTATGAGTTTCCATAATCATTGGCAAACCACTGAAGAAGATTCTAAAGAACATAAACTGTCGGATATGTTTTAAGGTTCAAATTTTTCAAATTCAAAGGTGCTATTAGCTTATTCGATATTCACATTACCATTCTGGCATACAAATATTTAATATACGTACTATTCATTAAATAACTATAACAAAATTAGCTCCTATATTGCTCCAGCAGTATGAGTGTCATCTGATAAACTTTAAATAAAATGGGACCACAAATTTAACTAGATTTAAAGTTTTAAACAAAATTCGTTGAATAAATGGGTTCATTATATCTCGATTGCGTATTTGATTAGATTTTATTATTCTGGTTGGATTATCTGAAAAAAAATATAACATAATTTTTATGTCAACCAATTTCTGTTAAAAGGCGATACCGTACTGTTTATGGTTTATATCGAGCACATGATCTATACCAATTACCGTTGTAGTGGAGGCTCCGAGGCTTCTAATTGAACACCTTTGTTCCCTCAACCCCATACGGTCGTTTCCACCCCAAATTAAATTATCGTAAATCCCACCCAATTGGACGAGATTACTGGGATACAAGCGGATTACAGGAGCTCATTAGCTAGTTGCGATCTCTCGGCATAAAACTGAAATAATAATCAGTATTGATGAGTCCAATCTCCTTTGCTACATCCAGTAATAATATCTATTTAAATTAAATTTCTTTGGTAATGTTTAAATACGGATGTGTTTAACAGAATACTGTAAACAAATTATTACTCGGTATGTACAAATGTATTTTAATATTTTTACTTTAAAAGATCGGAGAATCTCGGCTCCAAGTCAAACTAACAATGGTTTCATGGACCTACATATTTCGATAAATTGTCAAAATGTATCTGTATTTGTGAAAAAAAATACAATATATATCTAGTTTTCTTATTTTATTTACGTCTACATTCATTTACATTCATATTTTTTGCATTTTAAAATATTTTATTTGAACATGTTTTTAAGCATTACAATTTCCTCGAAATACATATTTGAGGTCATGTGTTTTGTATTGTCTGTTCTTGAGTCATTTCACCGGTTTCATATTCTTGGAAATGGAGTAGTAACATAAATAAAAACTAAAGGCGAATCAATGAGTGCACCCCACGAGGACACTGTTGCGGAACAGTGCCGGCAAATTGTCACAAATTGCAACAAAGTGGCCGGGCACGCCGACCGGCCTTCCAGCTAATTCTCTCGGTGCGATTTAACACCATTGTCGAACGCCGGCCTGTCTACTATGAAATTCTTTCACTTCAGTATTCCCGGTACACTTTTGGTTTATGTTATGCAATACGAAATTTTTTGTGGTTTATTTTTTCATTTTACAAAAATCTGTACCTATAAAAAATAGGACAGGCTTTTACGTAACATATTAGGGGTGTGTGAAGTATGGAAAATAGTTCAAAACATCCCTTTCTTGTTGTTTTTTATCGATCCTTTTAACTCTACGGCTTTCTTGTCATACTAGTACCAATAATTGTAATGGACTTCCGGAGCTAGATTACTTATTATCTTTACTACATTTACACACATATATATATAAAATATTATACACATATATTATACATATATATATAAAATTTATTATGTATGTATTGTCCTAATCCACATTTGATTTTAATTACCTAAACTCAAATAAAAGCAAATTACCAAAGCTCAACAGAAGATACCTATATAGAGTACGTATGTAAACGAAGATAAAAAGTATATATATATATATATATATAACCTACATATATACTCGTACAAATATATATACGGAAGCGGATTAGTATGTATGTAGGTACTTACACTAAAATAATATAAAGTTTTCCATTGTTCCCTGTCTAATGAAGTAGCCTACTTAAGCTTCCATAATCTTCTTACTCGGAAAGTTAACAAGAGGAGATGGTCTTTAATTGAGATTACATTGTGTAAGGGATAGTGGAGGGCCTAAATCCTAAGTAAATTCTGCATCGTCGTTAATATTAAAGGGCTCATAATAACTGTCAGGAAAGGTGGTAAAGAGGGCAACCTTCCCTTTGTTATATAAATCTTGCCACTTTAAATGCTATCCTGTCATGTTGCAGATTAGGTTCGCTAGGTGTTCAGATTTTAATACAAGTCTTGCAATTTCGATGGAAGTTAATTAAATATTGTTAAAGTACATTGTGTGTATGTAATAACATATTTATTGATGTCATTTATGCCTATGTGCTATAGAGTAACAGCACCGATGTCACCAATGTTACGACTAAAGCATTCAGCTCTAAAAACATTTTAGCTGTCTCCGTATACAAATCCCTTTATTTTATCCCTTTATATTTTTTATAAATATAGAGGTAAATAAACCATTTTATTGCCCACTGAAATAAAACAAGACAGTAACAGACTGTGTACATGAACAGACACATGAAATGCACAAATCAAATGATCTCTGCCAGACAACATTTCAAGTACATTGCAAAGAAATGATTTCTATATTATTCCATACATAAATTGTATATTACTATATTTAAAACATAACTGCACCCGCGTTTTATTTTCGGTTTTATCTGGTGGTTGACTGGTAGAGAATGCAATAAGGCATTATTAAGTCCGCCATTTGTAGGTACGAGTACACGTCAAACACTTGTACAATGTCAAATCATGATAAATAAATACTTTGAATGCAATGCAACTTATATATACAATGTGAATGAATATTTGCATGTAACGAAATCTGTAGACTGGGGGCTCAAAATTTGATACAAAAATAAATCCAAAATTCAAAATTTATCAAAATATATACTTACGATTATGTATATATTTTTTGTTACGATGTATCGAGCTCTATTAAAAAACAATTAATATTACCTTTTCGAGTAACGCGGTTCCACATATTTTTTTCAAGGCAAACGTACTTTACGTGACTCATGGAACCGCGAAACAATAAATTAAGAATTAGGTACGCACTTACTGGAGGAAAAATGGCCGGAAATTCATCCTCGGAAGTCCTTTTCAACTTTGTTGCCCGTAAACAGGAATGTCGGGGTGAAATCATACCCTCGCGGTGCCGTCAAAGGCTTTAGAAAAGTTTCTTTCAAAAAACTGGGGATAGGTAGGCGTAATTACGGACCGAGCTTTGGAAAAGATCCCTACAAAAGTAGAGTTTTCAAGAAAAAGACAAGACTATTTACGGTAAACTTACCTGAGATGAAATCCGTTGGTCTTTTGAAAATTCTCAAGCTAAACAAACACCTAAGTAAACTTGAGCAGTTAAAGATTAATTCAAAAGGCACAAAAGATTAACAAAATATCATTTTACTTAAAAAAATATATATAAATAGATATTTTTTTTCAAGATAAGTACAAGTATCACATATTTATCGGGTACCAGGCGAGCAGCATCTTAGCGGAGGTCACGTCTAGGTAATTAGACGGGACGACGTAATGGCTGCCCGCATTTAATGTTTGCCATTCCAGTACAATTATCTCTTTTATTTCTACCCCATTTCCCTGCGAACTGATTGCTTTAAGAAATTCAAGTTAAACGTGACTAATTCTGAAATCAATCCAATGTTATAAACTGATCTGTTAATCAATTAAGTTACGGCAAATTAATTTCTCGCATCCCCAATTATCATCGAGTGTGTTGAGTGGGTTTCTAACTAAGCTCACTCGTGTTTGTTATAGGAACAAGCGGAGCAGGCCGTTATCCCATGTCAGAGGGTACACTAGGGACTCATAACGCGTACACGCGTCTAATCATAAGACGTTTGATGTATTTTGTCGGGATTCGTGAATTTGCAATGGATTCTCGAGTTCGGGCATGATCCTGAATAATAAGCGCGTATGTATAGATTTCTTTGTTGGTTAATGGTGCCATAGTAAATTTAGTCATTTGGAATCACGAATTTGGAGTAACAGTAACTGAAAGAGCTTAAATTCCAAAGGTAGGCAGTGCATCCGGGGTCGTGCCAACGTTTGTCATTTTGGACTAATGTTGGCATGTATCGTGGATGTCTATAGGCGACAGTATCCACTTACCATCGGGTGGACTGTACATTCGTCTGCCGCCTTCGTCCATGGAAATAAACAAGGAATTCAAAAGAGGCAAACGTAACCATCATATTTTTTTAATAAGTACTTTACTCCTCATGACATTCCAACGAAAGAACAGATTAAGAGACGAGAATTTATTTTCATCTTCTTATACTCGTACTCTTGATTCTCCATCTTCCAGACCTTTTTCCAAATTCTGATTCGTAAATCTCCAAAACGCAACACGTGCCAACGTTGGCGACATGTAAAAACTTTTTATTCTTGTTACAGGAATGTAAATTATCTCGTCGAAGATATTCTGAATATGTACATAAAAGTACCTACTGTGAAAATTGAGTTTTATTTTTATCTTATTTAATTTGGAAAGACAACTTGACATAAATGTCATGCATGACATGGGGTCGCGGAGGAGAGCGCAGGTAAATGTACATATATACCTAAGATAACGCAAGGAGTTCATCGCTGCGTGCTCGAAGTTGGCACTAAGCTCTTACTTCTCGCGCAGCTCGTCGTATAACACAAAAACTACCTTATTGTGAAAATTCGTCAAAAGTGGTGAACAGAGTCAAGGGAGATGTTTTGTTTCATCGGTGATGGGTTTCACTTCACTAAAATTAACTCGTCTTGCCATAGATACAAAATAAGTGACACCCTTAACGAATTTGCGTTGTCTATTTCTATGGGTATTTAAATCTCTCTGCCGAGAAGCTATCGAATTATATATATTTTACTGTATGTGATTAAGAGTTCGTCTCTGTATCATAAGATACATCTTATACACGGCCATACAAACATTTAACGAAAGCTCTCAAGCGCTAAGCGTCCTCCATTCATCTTGCTGAAAGTTTTCGTACAAAAACTAAGGCGGCTATTCACGGAGCTATACGCGCTGGCCTAACTTTTTGCCCTATTATAAGCGCGTAGATTAGACAAGACGAGGCCTCCTCGTTCTTTCTCTCATTCCGAACCTACGTGACTGCAATGTTTAACGGAGAACCTTCTTATGAGTGTAGTCTGTTCGGAAACGCTAGACCGCTATTCATTCATTTAATTGTAAATCGGGCCTGAACGCGTAAAATTAAAGTTATTTTTAACTTTTATTTTTACTCGACGTTAAAAAGCTAAACAAACAGCTTTATTACTCGTTTACTCGTTCAGTTGGCATAGCCATTTCCTAGGATACCTAGTTATAGACTATGTCGATTAACTTCCTAAAATTGATCCAGTAGTTCTTAGGTTGTCCTATCAAACACAATAAAAAAATAAACTAGTATCTCTGTTTATATTAGTACTAGCTTTTATCCGCGGCTTCACTCTAGTCACTTTAGTTTCAAAATTAATTATTCCCTATAGAAAAAATAATATTTTTTCCTGTATAAAAAAAGTGTCCTATTAAATCGGCGGTGTAGGAAAACATCGCGATCGTACGGAAACTCATGTGTCCAAGAATTAAAAAATCTGGTACGTATCTTCCAAATTACACTGGGCCCGTATTTTGTCTAGAAATCGCCTGGCACAAGAGGTGGCTTTTGTCCTGCAGTGGGACGTTAAAGATTAATATAAATTTATGTATATATAACATAATGCATAATTTTATTAATTATGAATGTTTCGAGCTTAGAATGCAATGACTCATCGCTCAAGACAGTAGCCGTCGTCACCTATTTTTGACCAATAGTGAAACATATCTAAATGTTGTAAAGAACACTATTGATAAAAGAATGGTGACGATTATGTGTTAATTCTTAATGCGTAGCGAGTTTAGTGATATTGTATTTGTTAAAGTCCATTACAACAAGTAAATTTTAAATAAATAAATTTAGTAAATTTAATTCTATTTTATTAATAAATTCATTTGGTCGCAACGCATACTGTTCAATACGCAAAATGTCCTGTCTGTCCTGTAGATAGTTCTTTCTTTTTCAAAATCTGCCTAACATGCAATTTATCACCTTTATTGAAAACACGTTATGCTTACAGTGACATCTTGCATATAAGCGTCTATTCTTTTCCCTCATCTTCACGAAATGAGGATGGAGGGAAATGTAGTAGGAATGGGAAGGAATGAGTGATTTGATAAAGTCCGTAAACGATTGTTTTATTGGAAACACATTACGCTCACAATCGTTTAGGGCATTCTAACAAATCATTCGATGGTCTTTATTAAGAAAGAGAAAATATTTGTTCCACTTTATAGTTATCAAAAAATACAATACATACCTACAGAACAATACACTTTAAGAGAGGACGACAGCAGCGTCTTGTCCATACAGACCCATTCCCTTGTTTTCTACATGAATTCTGGCAATAGAGCAATTATTTTTAATTTGTTACAAATATCTACCATGAGCATGTCCCTACGTTTTGATTTTTTTGATTAGTTCTTTACTACAGGAGCTAGGACAATCTAAAAAAAAAATGCCCTGTGTGTAAATTTAAAAACTTATTTGAAAAAACGTACCCACATAAAGAAATTTTTCTTTAATGCAAATCAGAAAAACAAATCGATTTTCTCGAATTATTATAAGTATTATCAACTGCCTTTCTCTCAAAGAAGTCGCATCGCTCGCTGCCGAGACACCAACAAATTGTAAAAATACCTATTTTTGAACCTATTTCATTACGAAAGTGAAGTGACGTTGTAGAAATAAACTGTGTTGGGGAAGAAGAGGAAAAAACGAAAGGAAAATTTTGAGAGCAATATATAGAGGTTTTAGTGAGAGTCTCCAATAGTATTCGACATTGAGCCAGTGAATAGAGCCTTCAAGAGCACTTACTGGTCGCTTTTCGAGGAATCATATTTAAGGCTCGATTGAAATGGAAAAACAAACAATTTTAGCGCCAAGATTATCATACACTTTTTGCGCTCTTTACCCAATACTTTATTATCTATTTCGGGTCCTTTCCTTTAATGGAAATCAAATTTGAATATCGCCTAGGAAATAATTTAATTTCGACTCACATGTAAATGAGGTCAAGAGTTTAAATCCTTTACTCGTACCTACATTTCTACATAGGTACGGGATTTTACCATCGTTAGAAATTTCCCACGCCGGATAATTGTAAAAATCGAAAAATCGTCCTTTCAAGAGTCACCAG
The DNA here is from genome assembly GCA_943735995.1 of Sesia bembeciformis. NCBI lineage: Eukaryota > Metazoa > Arthropoda > Insecta > Lepidoptera > Sesiidae > Sesia > Sesia bembeciformis. The sequence continues at coordinate 761,005 of OX031041.1, forward strand.
ACCTTCTATTACTTCCTCCGGCTCCACAACCCTTTCCGCCTCTGAAACCTTAGAATATTGTAAATAAAATAATTAATTATAGCCTTCACCATCTTTCACCATATTAGTTGTAACACCTATCTATCTGCCTACAGAAAAAGAGAGACATAGGTGTACTAGATACACACAGGTGTATCTAGCTAATGGTGACAAGCTGTCTTATTTTGTGCACGATATTAATAAATTATTATTAGTGTGCAAAATACAGACGATTCAAACAATAACAATAATTTCGACTGCAACCATCAAGCGTGCAACACTGCCATTTTGTAAGGGCCTTTCCCTCTCTTCCCGGGTGATTTTATTTCCCGATTTTTCAAGGTCATCCATTACTCAATCTGTTCATCTTTTTTAGTCTTTTTGCTATGGAATCATTTCGTATTTTTTGTTCCCCGTGATGGAGGTATAGTAATTAATATCCACGAGTCCAATATCCCGCGCTTTGAAGGTCCTTGCTTCAGTTACTCGTAAAACCTCGTTAGTTAATACGAGAACATATAATGAAAATTAAGTCGTCTTACCACCCACGGAGATATTGCGGAGAGTATGCAGGGTTGAAATGGTATGCATATTCGCTGGCTACTTGCTACTTCAACACGCTCTGCATAGTGGAGTGTAGGCTTTGTCAGCCGGTGTCCATATTAATTGAATCTTCCGGGCTACTTGGCCGAGGTCTTCTGGAATCTCTTCTCTTTCTTCCAAACCTTCCAGAGATAACATGAAGAGATAACATAAGATAGAGATAAAGCTCGAGATGCGTTCTCCGAAAGTGAACGCAGCCGCCACTGAAGATGTCAACCGCAGTTGTTGACGAAACGTTTGAAAGAACGAGAAGAGATTCCAGAAGACCTCGGCCAATCAGCCCGGAAGATTCAATTAATACGCTCTGCATACTTACCATGAATTTTTATATTAATAATGTAGGTAATAACAATGTCAACTTTTCACTATTGCTTTGTGGCGACAGCCTGTAAGTAAGATAACTTTACTACTTAGCTTAGTACTTAAGAAATTCGCCAGTGGTGGTTGGATGAGAAGAGTGGAGGATCGTGTGTGGTGGCGAGCCTTAGGAGAGGCCTATATCCAGCAGTGTAGACATAGGCTAATGGTATGGTGTGTTATGGGCAGTACTTACTCTTGTTTCAATGTATGTCTTGTAGGTTATTCTAAAAAGTAAATAATAAATAATTAAGTTGCGTTCTCGGCGTTATGTAGCCATTATTGCCATCTACTGTTCCCTATCCTGATGAGAGTAATTCTCTTTAATCTAGTGTTTCCAGTAATGCTGATGTGGCGCCAGGAACGGTGTCGCGTCGATAAGTATCTCATGAATACGAATATTGCATTACGTATGCGATGTAAGACCATGTGCCGATGTGCTCGCGACAAAATTATTTAAGTAAGATATTCATGTGTTATGCTGCCTTGGTTGTTTAGATAACGTCTCTTATTTTAAACTTGAATAAATAAATATAAATAATAATAAACAACGGACAACAACAAATTTTGTGCCCACGGAATTTCGTACTCGTGTGGTTAGTTTGTTCGACTAAGCGGTATCTAGTGGGACTAGGCGCGTCCGACTGGCTGAATTACCTCACTCTTACGGAATACTACTGTGAAACGTGTTTCAGGAATGAGCGAGAGAATTTCGGCGAGAATTCGTTTAACATCCCATCCCTTTCCATCCAGTCCCATTTTATCCTTAAGTTTTATGTACTTTCATTTCAAATGGTTTTGTGGAGAGGAGCTGTAGTACTATTTGTAAAAATGAGCGCTGAGCGCTCAAGCGCTAAAACAGCCCCGATGAACCTTAAAAGCCGTTACCTTAGATTCGAGTATATATGTTTCAAGGGTTTTTTAAGACCATCAAACGCTGTAAACTTTTAACGCTCGAGCACTCAGCGATCGAGCGTCCATCGATTTCATGTGTCCCGAGAATTTATCAACTTTCGTTGATAATTCTTACAAACGTACAAACAAACATTCGCAATTTACTCGAATAATAATATTGGTTAGGATTTAGGCACCACATTTTTTTTTCGTAAATTCTTATTTCCACTTTTTTCTAAGTTTATTATTTCGGATTCGGAGTGGTATGAGCTCGTTGCTCGTTGTTATGAGCTCTTCAAAACAACTGTAAGAATATGTAAGAAGAGGTGACGGCGCATCAACGACTACTGTAAGTGTCTTCATCGCAACAGCTGATAACTGATGAGCCCTTTCAATTGTGGTCTAATGAAATTTCTCTCATAAAACCGATTGAATAAATAAATAAATCGTTTTCTAAGCTCTAATTATTTTTAATCATCGTTTAAAGGGGGCGGTAATATATGACGCAGTAAAATATAAGCAGTAAAATATAAATGTAAACGAGAAGTAACATATCTTAAAATGAGTAGTTCAATAAATATTTGAATGCGTGAAAATCGCATTGGGCGGTAAAATTAATAATTGGGCAGTAGCTCGTGGGCAGTTACTGAACAGAAATTGATCCGCTAGAAATATTGGGATAAGTATAATAGTAAATAAATAGCACATGAATTATCTCTAACAAATTTTTTCTAGGTTAGAAAGATTGTTTTAAACGCGTTGTTTAAAGAAATAACCACGGAGTCTGAGGCGATCGCAAGGCTTTTCAACCAAAATGGCGTTTCGACTTTTACCGAACGCCGAGAACTGGCGTACTATATATTTAACTGCCCAATCAATCATCTTACCGGTCAGGTAATGATTATTAACTGCCCAGTGTAACCGCTCGGATGCTTAAAAATCCGCTTACATAATTAATTCCCCTAATATTCACCTAATTTTGGCAGTAACTGCTTACCATCACTAAATGGCAGACTAAGTAGTAGTTTGCCGTGCATAATTTTCGTCTTATAATTAATTACGTCACAACATGCCTCGACATCACAAACTTCAGTTATAAACTACCAGGCTATCATGGCCATAAAGAGGCGTAATGTCAACATGGCCACATGCGGCGGGGATAAGTGGGTGGGGTTATTACACCCCACCCCATGGGAAGTGAACGATAAGAGTTTTTATTTGTAAATGTGGAGCGTGGATGAACCCTGTCGATTTTCTATCTGTCGATTCTATCTACCTGTCGAAGTAATTTTCTATCTCGGATAGGTACCTTAAATAGAGGTCATATTTGTCTAGTAGATAAATTGTTAGTAGAATAATTGTTAATTGTTAGTAGAACTATTTAGCAATATTGAATTATAATTATATAATTAGGTAGTTCATTATATTTTGGTAATCCTTCTAGATTGAATGTATATCGTTCGTACCCACGACAAAAGAAACTAGAAATTTCTTAAAACATTGAATGAAAATATTTATTTAACAAATTTGATTGACGATTATCTTATAATACAAAAGGTGAGCTTGATACATTCTCTACCTTTATACATTAGGGTGCGATGAGAAGTTAAATATATAAATTTAAAATGTCTCTCAGAGATCGAAGACACATGTTGGATGACGTACCTATTCCTGTACAAATTGCTGGGTGGAAGTCTAGATTTGCCCTCGTTACTATCTTTGTATAAGTATTATGATCCTGACAATTGTATGGATGTGTTTAATTTTGCCTTGCGCAGACTTCCAAAGGCGTTAATTTTAGCCGTAATTTAAAGTTTCCATTTTCATATTTAAATTTCAAAACCACACGTATTAACAGCGGCACCCGCTCGTTATTAACTCGATACGTGCGTTAATCCGCGACTTTTAATTACTATTTATATGAGACAATTTTTAACGAAATAACCGTCAATATGCTGTATACGCCAAACATAAAAACAAGTGATTATCATCTTTATTGTGCTGTCGTTGAGACACATGACATTGTTAATGGGCTGTACTTACTAGGGATGCACGATACGATACTTTCCAGTATCAATACAACGATACTTCGATATTTTGGATCAGTACTAAAAATACGATATAGGCTTGCATCGATACCAACGTACTGGTATCGGATCGAAAGAAGCCCTTCGTTATTTATCAGTGGTAGCAACCTCAGTTCCATCAGAACGTTATTGTATGGGGAGAGTGCATGCTGCATTCCCACAGCCGCTGGGCGCACTCGACTGACCACGTTACCCCTCTCTCACAGAAGACTACCTTAAAATGTACTGCATTTCCTACTTTATCCTATTTCTCCAATGTACGTACGTGTTTCGGTTGTAAGTGAGATATCCCATCGCATTCTATCCCTCCCATTTTCCCAACCCTTTCTCCTTTCTTCTCGGGGGCGAGCCAACGTTTGTCATTCTGGACTGATGTTGACAAGTATCGCGGATGTCTATGTACGAGCATACTACTGTATGCTGTATGCTCGTCTGCCGCCTTTTTTTTCTATAAAAAGAACGTATATTTTGTTCGGCGGAACATTAACCGGGCTAGTAATAGATTAGATTCAGACTGTTTGTTGACGAACCAAACTTTTTTGATAACCATAGAGCCTAACATTTTTTGATTGGAATCATTTTTTGAATGATTTGATTCTAATACCTATTTTGTAATTGACTACAAAAGGCCTAGCTAACAAGTTCAAATACTGTTATATTTTTCATCATTTTGTATTTTTACTATAACTAAAGAATAAATAAATTGTTGCATAAATTTAAAATTCCTGGATTCGCTACAATATTTGGAGTATTGGATCGCAATTATTCGATACGATTTACAGTATTGCATCACATAGTTCCGATCCGGATCGATCCAAAATACCGAGAATTGTATGCCCATTGATAAATTAATATTGTATGGCCTGCCCAGCAAGTTATAGTTTACCAATTTAATGTATTTCTATGAAACATCTTACTACTTTCCTATAATTCTGCAATAAACGATTTGAATTTTGAATTTGATAGATTTAAAATATCGTGCATCCCTCTGTATGTATATATTAAACGTGCGAGCCATAACAGTCAGCGGGCATCAAAGCTGGTTTATTAACGGGTGATCCGAACCGTCGTTAATGCTCGCGAGGGGTCACTCTTAACCCAACCAATCCCTTTCAACTCCGTAATGAGGTTGAGTAGATTGTAATAGGCGTTTTGTCTCAACAATTGCTATGCTATTTGAAATCTTGACCTATCCAATCATGAAGAAAACTGTGATAGATTCAGTTGATACTGAAAAGGTTATATATCTTATATACTTACATAGTATATAATAAATTTATAATTTATGTATATATATATATATCTACTCTCTATTCGATAAACATCCCGGGAAAGACTGTTGTTTATTTTGTACTACATTTCCTACTTCATCCTATTTCTCCAATTTATGTATGTGTCCTAAATCTCCAAAGGTAAGGTCCTAGTCTCCAAAGGTGGCGTATGCGGGTGCATACCAACGTTTGTCATTCTGAACTTACGTTGGCAGGTATCGCGAATGTCTCAGGGCGACAGTATCCACTTACCATCAGGTGGACTGTCGTCTGCTCGTTTGCCACCTTCATTCAATAAAAAATGATGATTTTATAAATACAGCGAAAAAAAGAAACGTGAGTTTTTGAGGAATCTGTACAAACAACTGCTTCCTATTATAAAAAATTTGGTAATGTAGTAGGTACTAAATTCCTAAAAAAATCTACCTCTTTCTTTCGTAAAATTGAAACTAGTCAAGGGATGTAAAAGAATTCTGTCTTAATTTTCATTCAGAAAATGCTCATTCGCACGTGAAGAACTGTGTAAGCAAAAATTAAACGAACGGTCTGGATCGCTGACTACGTCAAAATAATACTGGGGTGAAATCTGCACCCCACTATTAAAGGCGAATCATTCCGCCCCTAACCACAGGGAGTCTTGCAGCATCCCTATTGCAAATGTATCTCCTATGCTCTACGTAAGCCTGGTACTTTTATTGCATATTCATCGCCGTTTACTTTTCGCAAACGCTGAATGGTATCAGGTTAACTTGCCGTCTATAAGATCGAACTCTACAAGCGATTATGGATTTTATTACCAACGCGTTAGACACCGACATTGTGGTCTATCTGAATCAATTTACGATATCAAAATGGCATGTTGTAAGTTATAATCTTATAATACATTTACTATAATTTCATCTCCGCGTTTTTTATTCCATTTTACTGTTTATTTCTATTCCCCCGCATTATTTACATTGAATCCCTGGCCTTCTTCAAAAAATATACGAAAAATGCGACCGCTCCTTCCAGACCCACCTCCAGCGCTTATCTGCGCTCCTAATAGCGATGTGAATTCATAATGCTCCCAGAGGAACCCGATCCCTCTCTCCCGTTCCACGAGAATTTCGTATTCGCATTTTTAGTTGTTACTAGAAAATTTATGTGCTATATGTGAGAGAATCAGAAACGCCCTTTTTCGTAGTTAATTGTTAAATAATATAATAAATAACAAGAAAATAAATAATGTTTCTATTATTTTAACATATTGTTGATAATACAAGATACTATTTGTATAGATAATGTAAATGTAAAGTAAAAAAAGTTGCAGGTAAAAAATATCCCTTTGCAGACAATACTAAGCTGTCTTTTAATCTGTGTGCTCCTAGTACGTGCAATCTCACCTTAACCCTTTAATTGTTACTACAGCCAATTCCAATAACCTATCCGCAATCTGAGATTGAAATCAATCCTGGATTGATTGTAAGGGAGAAATCGATCTCCAATCTGCGTCCCAATATTAGCGATCTACGCACGCAAGCCATCTATCTGTGGCTACAGATTGCAACCAATCTCTTTCCTCTCTAACGTTCCTTTTTATGTAATCTTCATTGCAACGCGTTACAGTTCTGCTCATAATTTATGAACTTTAGGTGTAAAATTACACTTTGAATGCAACATTAATCTTTAAAACCTGTATGTTCTTTATACTCTCTCCGTTGCCTTTATTATTAGCATTTTTTAAATGGTACGAGTAGTACAGTTGTGACCGCAAATATTACTAGTAACGAAAGGTCTTGTATTATAAGAAAACTGTCAATTTCAAAAAACGGCCTGAGAATTGGAATTATACATTGGGAATTATTTGTACATGTATTTTTTCTGTTGGTGTCTTTTTGTACAACAGTTAAAATAAATATGGATTCAGAAACCGTGTCAATTTCTATTTTTATAAAATAAATATTGATCTGTCAAAGCTAAAGATAGGGTATTGGGACGGATCTGCTGTCTTTCCGAACAGAGGGCGATCGCGACCACTCAAAAATAGATCACTTTTTTGGATTGCAATTCCAATCCCTCGATAGCTTAATGGCACACTTTAAACAACAAATCGATAGAATTTTCCATCTTGGACAGGATAAAATGAATCGAGATCGGATATTACGATCCGCCGTTAACAAGTTGATCACCTTTATTTATTGTTGATTTTTTTGTTAACTAGCTATATTTAGTTATTGCCTATAATCGTATTTTTTGTCGAACACAATTTGATTTTTTTAGGACCTTTTAAATAGAGAGAGAATAATCCTGGCCAATAGAATGGACAATAGTATAATCTAAACGCAGTACCAGGCCCTCATAATTACATAGATGTTGAAAATAAAACTTAGAAGTAACAAACAACATAACCTTAGCGCAGTGGGAGTGAGAAAAGGGCGTGTCACAAAATGGAGTAAGTTCAATGGGGTAGCAGAGCACCCTTGTGTCCATTGTTAAGGACGTAGGTAAAACGAATGCGAGCAAACTGGGATTTGGTTGGAGAAGTATGAGCGACACTTTATGAACAAAAGTATGTCAGCGTTAAAGTTACAAATAAAAAAATATTATTGTTCGTTACATTCTTGTTAATATTTAGTAATAAAGAAGAAAATAACTATTGTATTTTTTACTGTTTTTTTTGTGTGTTAACGTAAAGGTATAAAATTGTACTATACTTACCAACCATCAGCCTGTCTTTTCACTGATACGAGCTCGTAGCTTCACGACTCGCCTCCACACTTCTTCAAGTCGTTACGTCCACGGGCCTGTTGGCCTGCCACACGGCGCTCCACCGTACGTGGTCTCCATTTAAGAACTCGTTTAACCCATCGATTGTCGGTCCTGAGGCAGATAAGTCCTGCTTACTGCCACTTCAGCTTGTTGACTCTATGAACTATATCGGTCGGTTTATTATAAGTAATATAAAGTAATGTAGAATAAGTAATATGTACATATATTTTGTATATGTTATAATGAAATCAAATTTCTATTTTATCGAAATGTTTTGAAAATGTATGTGAGTGAAATTAAGTTATTACTACATATGTAACATTTCAACGGGACTTACGCTCACGCGACGCTGCGTCACAGAAATTTTAATTACTATAGGTATCAGGTGACACCCCCGCGTGAAGTGAAATGTCACAGGTTGTGGAGTCAAATGTTCATTTGTTTACGCCCTATTAAAGATTTTCAGCTTGTTTAGACATGAATATTTAACGTTATACTACAAACAATTTTATCTACGTAGATGAAGCAAAACAGGAATTTTCTCGAAGCGATAATTTTGACATACTTTTTTATTATAAGAATAATGTGGCAGACGAGCAGACAGTTCACGTGGTGATAAGTGGATACTGTCGCCCGCGGACATTCGCGATGCATGCCAACATCAAGTCCACAATAACAGACGTTAGCATGCCCCCGGATCCGCTGCTTACCTTAGGAGATTTAGGAATGGTTTTGGGAAAATGGGGAGGTATGGGATGAGATGGGAATGGGCTCTGACAAATCTCACTCACTACCGAAACACGTACGTACATTGGAGGAATAGGTTAAAGGCAGTACATTTTGCGGTAGTCCTCTGTGATACTTTTTACATATGAAAACTAACTGCAAGCTTCAAAAAACCCTTCATGCCCCCCATTTTAATGTCATTGTACGAAATGCCTTCGTTACAGTAGGTTCCGTAATCGAAATAACGTTTCACGTTAATACGTTACATTTACGAGTAATAAATAAGGTCTATTAGGTATACGTTGAGCCTTTTTTCCAGCGATAGTCATTTAAGTCTCGAACGCAGGAGGCAACAACGCAATTTGTCATTGCGTAGCGTCTGCGTGCGATTTTACGGCCACTTTGTCTCGAAGCGCGTAAGTAATGTCCAGTGTGAACACGTCTTCTTGCTTCCCTAGCAAATTACAATAGAAGAAACAGTGTACGGACCTTAGCTCTATTAGAATCCTGATAAAATTGTGAAACCTTTATAATTAACAAATGCTCGTTTCTGTCATAATAACTGTACTCGTAGCCGCGGCACATGGGGTCATGGCATTTTAATATGACTGGCATATTTTCCTCGCGAGGCCGAGCTCAACCACTCGGCGTAATTTTACACAACCACACGGAAACATGTCTAAAGAGTTGCTGTTTCTCTGGTACCTACTTAGCCTAACTAAATTACTAATACACATTTGTGGGCAAAAAGCGACGAAGTTCCCCCCTCCCTAGTTTCCAAGATATTTTAAATTGGGTGATATAATTACATTTTAGGTCTCAACAATCTCTTTCTCGACTTAACCCAAAATTGATTGACGCAAAAGCTTTATATACTCATATATTACAGGATTAAATGCTGGTATGTTCAAAATGCGGAAGTTTTTTTGATAATTTAATGTTCTTATAGTGCTATACTTAGGTACTCGTAATTTTAGAATTTTGTAAAGTTATAAAAATGCGATTATCCAAAAAAGAGAAAATATTAACGTCAAATATTTAATTTGAATTTTATTGCCACTTGGATTTTTCAAATTCTTGCCACAATAACAAATGAAAACTCCCACTGATGAACCTTATTTGGCTCGGAAATCCACATTTGTTGTAACTTGTAACTACAAAACAGATAAATTAGCGACTTTGTATTTATATTTTGTGTAAAACATGATGGGAACGGAAAGAGCTTATTAACTTTCTATTTAACATCAAATCAAATTAAAAATGTTTATTTGTGGGATTGTAGGTACAAAGATGTCATGATAATACATAAGCATACTACAAAAATGCATAATCCCTCTACGTCCCGCCCTTTGGACATACAAATACAAATTAACTAATAAAATAAAGAATAATAAAAATCACATAATTGGTTCTCTTAGTCTACACGGTAGTGACCTACCGTGTAGTCTAAGGTAGTTTGTCCTTAATACATGTCCGACCTTTTTCCTCAAGTAGGTGCTGATTGTTTTTAAGAGAAACTCCCGTTTCATAGATAAATAGATATTCATAGATATCCCACTTCATTCTATATAGTCCAACTATAAATATTGTTACAAAGAAAATATTGATACTTACTTTACTTACTTTTACATTATCATTTTATTAGAAGAATTTGTGTTATTTTAGAAATCAATATGTAAGCATTTTAAAAATGCTTTATACAAGCTTTCAAACGTTGTGGCCAGTTTTCGATTGAAACACACCCTTTCCGTGAGAAAATTGGCAACTGTCACCCTTAGGGAATGTTTTAGGAATTTAATATTATCATGGCGTTTAGAGCACGCCGTGCTCTCTAAAACAGACTATAAATCATAATCGAGCGCATTAAGATCTGGACTAGATGATGGCCAGTCTTCAGCTCTAATGAAGTCGGAAATATTCATTTCTAGCCACGCCTGTGTTGAGCGAGCCTTATGACCTGGTGCTGAGTCTTGCTGAAATGACCATTCTTGGTTATGGAACAGGCTGCTGTTAAAAGGCTTTACGACCTTCTCAAAAGTCGTATCTTGACCAACTTGAACCAACGTTTTAATACCTTTTTCACAAAAATATGATTCAGTCACTCCTTGATAGCTAACACCCCACCAAACCATCACTGAAGCCGGATAATGGCCACGTTGCACACTATTGACCAATTGAATAGCTTCTCTAGAGTTATGAGCATGAACTGCATCAATTTGCTTGATAAAATATTTCTCATTGATGAACATTTTCTCGACCGTAAATAAGATTTGTCTGTGCTTCGACAAATAGAATTTGTCAACCCTATTTGTCTTTAAATTATCAGTTAAGGAATGACCAGTAGGTACGTCTTTAGTAAGCATTTAAATGGTGTCCATGGGCGGCGGTAACACTTACCATCACGTGGGACCGCTTGCGCGTCCGTCCTCTTATCTATAAAAAACAAATCCTATGTCATCTTTAAAATACGTGACATGGTTCTGGGTGCTATATTCATCTCTCTGGATAAAATCTCTTGCTTCCGCAAGCGATTTCTTCGGATTCTCTCCTTCACAGCTTTAATCGTCTGTTTAGTATGAATAGTGCGTGGGCGGCCAGACCTTTTTCTGTCACAAACAGAGAACGTTTCAATGTACCTACCAATATCCCAGTACTCAAACAATCGACTAATACCAAACGGATAGACAGTTTTAAAAATTACATTCAACTCAATGCCTACTTTGTGTAATGCAATTACTGCAATACGGTTTTCTTTATCACCCCACTCCATTTTAATATTAGTACAATATTTAATAATGATTGGCGATAAAATGAGTAAAAATAATTTATTTTTCATCTGAGTGACAGATTCCAAATTCAAATGTAATTTATTTCTTTATCTTTATAGTAACGGTATTTATCTCCAGACTAAGTATAGTGAAGTAAGAGCCATTTTCTTAAGGTTTGTGAACTATGGTTTACACGAGTCAGTTTGCGCCTTAAATACTGTCTATTTACTTGTTGAGTTTCCCCAGAATATTTATGCCATATTTTTAGATATTTTAGATTATTGGAATTATTAAATAAATTATTATTAAATGCCATATTTTAGAATGGAATCGACAAAGCCATGGTAGGTTGTGAGTACACTGAATTTATTAGTACTTTTCCTAGTTGGTACAGTGCATAGGGAAACTGCTTCAGTTTCATACATACATGAGGCGTCAAATTCAGCTTGTTATCAATCTTAGTCCCAAGGATTTTGTTACGTCTGTTTCTCCATTGGACTTTCCCAAGTAATTAACATTTAAATCTGGGATTTTCTTGTTGAAAGTCATAATTTTCATTCTTTCTAATAAACATAAGAGATAAGAAAATTTCTCTGAAATTATCTCACAGACCTTTTATGAGCTAAACCTAGCTAGTTAATTATTATGAAACATCACCTCTGTTGCTTAATGCGTGCAATAATAATTCCGTCAATTACTAATGAAATAAGCGGAGGACCGTCCTTATTACCGGATCATAACCGGATCTGTCCGGATATAGGGTTGCCGCCAATAATAACTAGCGGGCAGGCAATCAAATTACCGTGCGATGCCGCCCGGCGGCCGCACGGCTAGCCGGTGATAATCGCGTTTATAGGTGACAGTTTTTATCGGTGCCAAGTTATACCCGGTTTATACGGTTATACTCGGATTGTATTATTCTGACCGTCGTTTCTGGTCAATATTCAATGATTAAAAGTTGCTGTGTAAAGGTTCCGGGTTCGATTCCCGGTGCGGTCATTCATTTGTTTTAAACAAATTAAGCACACTTTTAGAACAAATTTGATGTTCGCGTCTGGGTGGTGTGTTCGTCTGTGTATGTGTTTTTGGACCCACGACAGGGAATCCTAGCGCGGGGGCCATTTGGATTCGGCGTTATTTATTTAAATTTTCATGCTAACAGTAGATATACAAAGTATTTTTATGCAATGGGCAAAATTGTTTATTTTTATATTATTGGCTTAGGCACAGGTCTATCGCGCTAACTACACGTACATCTTAAATTCTTAACTGATAATAAGTGATAGATATACCTACCTATTAAAATTGGGTTGTTTACAATTTTAAATTTATTCAATTTCTTAAGTTACATGTACATTTCATATTGTACCTAAATTATAGACAAGTAGTATTTATCCTCATTTCGCTATATATTTTTTATTTACGTCCACGTAATTTTTCCGGTCCACATAAAGGTGTCTACAGGGACACATAATGATGAAGAGCTACGCGGCATGAACTCACTCCCCACTCTCCCCCATTTGCCTTCGTCACGCGTCGCCCTGTAGTGGAAAATTCATTTTATAAAATTACCAACATGCACGTTTCGTGTGGTACTTAAAAAGCATCTTTGCACGTTATTACATATATATGTACAAGTATAAAATTGTAAATGTTAAAAAAGGCTAGTATACAGGAGTGGTTGCTAATCGGGCTTGATGCGGATCAAGATATACGTACCGTTGTAACACCTACAATCTGATCGGTACGGCTGTACGTTTTGTTTGACCTGCGACCACCCGCGTTGTGTGCGCTTCGAAGCCTTATTTTCTTATTTTATTAATGATTATATAATATAATGTTCTATAACGTAATATAAATTATAACGTTCTTCACACACAATTTTTATATACTTTCAGCTAAAAGTGAAATCAGACTATCAGTATTCTTTTTTTGTTCTAATTTACCTGTTAAAGGGCAACGCAAGGCCATTTTGTCTTTTAGAAAAATATATAAAAACTATTTTAAATTGCACCAATCAACTGGCAACAAACTGTTCCCAACAAAAATAAACTACATTTTTATAAACACCCGGTAGCAACGTGACTACACAAAGTAACATGTATCCATGTTTGCGTTTGTCCATAAACAAACACCCCTACATATTGGTGCCACCCTCGAGCGTGCTCACTCATAGGGTGCGTTAACCTCCGCTTTGTCATGTTCGCCTAGTACCGAGCATCAAAAATGACACGTGTGGTGGACACGTGATATTTCTCTGTTCATAAAAAACACTTAGTTTTGCTGCTAACTTGTATGGAAAATTTGCACACTAAGTAAATTTTGTTTTTATAAATAATTAAATTATACTAGTTTTCGTGGTTTCAACCCCCTAATATTTACTTAAATTCTTCTTTTTTATCATTTCCTAGTACCACAACACCATAAGGGTAAACTATTTTTTCCATGGGATTTTTGTGGTGTGTTTTTTCTTGGTAAATACCATTGAATATACCAAGAGAGATAGCAATATCCTCTATGCCATGCAATAGATTGCCGAGGGCGTATAATCCATGACCGGGGGTTTTGTGAGTTGGGTGTTATGACGGGAATTTTAGGCTATACTACGCTTTTATGCGCTCCCAGTGCTATGAAGTTTTAGGAAGTCGTGATTGAAGACAACCTTATGTTTAATTAGTACGACATAAAGTTTAAATAGATAAATAATATTCCATCTTATTGGGAAGAGAGACAAACGACGTCATCGTTAATTGTTTAATATTTATGTTTTCTTAGTAACCGTTGGTTAGTTTTAACGACTGTTGAATAATGGGTTAAATTACTCATATTTTACAAATGTTTAATTAAATAAACCTCAAGTTACTCCTATAAATTTATAAGTGTTTTTCTTTTATTTTTTACCATTTATTTGTTCCATAATATTATTATTCAATAAATACTATCTAAATATTCTCAACTGCTTATGTTAAAAGTGTCTCTTCATATGTATTTAACTATGTATAAAAAAGGTTTTATTATACTTAACTTTATTTATTTATATGTCTTGTTCCTACATTGTTTTGTTTATAACGTATACATGTTTTTTATGACAATGCAAAACTAAACAATGAGAGTACAAACTGCTTCTCAGTAATGTGCCGTTGCCGTAAAACAACCAACCGTCTCTACATTTTATAACCAGTTTAGGGCCAGATAACTGCAATAAATTTTATTTTTGTCAATATGGACAACGGAAAATAGGATTCGTGAAAGGTAACAAAAACGAGGCTAGTTAGTGTGTGTTGTTAGTTATTTTTCATGTTCTTCTCCGGTGACGCCATTGTTGTATACAAAAGGCTCGGGTACCAGGCACGCAGGAACTATACAGAGATTGACCGATCGCGCAAATTGAATGTCCGTCGAACACGATGGTGACTATGCTCTCTATTGTCCTGCTGCTGGCTTTCCAAGATATAGGCTATATTTCACTCGGACAGAAAGTGTTCCGCCGATAGTAGGAAAAGCAATGAGAAACCAAAGACGCTACCATGCGGGTCTATTCACGCTTGCCCAAGCGCGAATTTTCGTCAACCAGGCGATTCGTTTAAGGAAAACAGAAATATTAAAATTTCGAATTATATTTTAATATCGCCTCTCACGCTATAAAAAGGAGGAAAAAATTAATTTATCATTTCGGAAATTTGACTGTAAAATTGAAAGTGATTTAAAATGAAATAAAAAATATTTTAATATTAAATAAATACATTAACTGAATATTATACGAGTATGCGAACAAATATTGTTGGTTTTCATGTAACGCAAAACCTCATGTAGCTTAGCGGAATTATGGTGTTTATTAGAAGTGTTCAAAAATGTACCAACAGTTCTTGTAGAAATTATATAATCACGAAACGTAAATCACCCTCGGGAACTTAATTTTAAGAATTTTAGACGGATAAAAAAAACACCTTCACCACAAACAGTCTGCAATGTCAGGGAACGAAACCAAATACCAGCTGATAATTCTTTCTATCTAGTTTTGTTATCATTACCTCTTACTTTTTAGTGAATTTTCATTTGTTGTATAATATAATTATCTCAGATTGATTAGGTTCCTTTATTTGGAAGCAGATAATAATTAAGCAGTTGCTGTTTCGAAAATTATTTACTATTTTAAGGCTATATATCCATGCACAAGACAAGTCCTTGAGTGGTTATGGTTATTATTTGTTACTCTTAAGTAGCTCTTCAGTTGCTAATCGTAGCCTGTAAAGATTACAAACTCCTGTTAATAATTCGATTAATAAATTTATCTATCGTTCTTGGAATAAATTAATAAACCAAATATGAAAATCTTCTAACTTTTTTTTGTTTTTGTTGCAGTTGGTGGGCGGAGAGTTCGACATGGAGTTGAACTTCGTCATTCAAGACGCTCAGAACATCCAACATATGCTCGAACTCCTTGATCATTGTCCGCCGAGCCTCCAGGTCAGTGTTGCTAACACGCTCCGTATTTCCGGAATGTCGTGTATTTTAACCATATCACATAGACGGAGATTAAATGTGAATCAAAATAGAGCTAATATCATTTAGCCAAATGAATGTTTATACCCTTGTATAAAAATTAAAAAAAAGATCGTATAATTTCTCTTTGATTCTTTTTATAGCTGTAAATTTAAATTGCCTATTTTTTAATGAATATTTCATCTTTGTAGACTAAAAAATCTCCTAACCCTGCTTCATAAAACGTATCTAATCTACCCGTCTCTTTCTGTTACCTACAAAAACTTGCTCATTTGTATATTAGTGGGTGGATCTGAACGTTACATTTTTTGATAGGTGCTGTTGCAAGGTGGCTTCGTTTACCTTTGTTACAGTCTAATATAACTCTACGAGGCTCCTGTTGTCCTGGTCGAGAACTGGATCAAGATAACCCTTTGGCGATTTTGCATTGAGACAAGAAAAAAGATTGGCTAATAATTTTACACCTTTTTAAGAATAATATGCCAAACTTCAGATATGTAATAAATATTTCAAATTTATTTAGAAATTCACCTTTGTTTGGATACACCTGCAGCCTCTTGTATATTTCATCCCTTTCTAACACAAAATAGAACACGCTCCTTTGCTAGGTTAGAAAAGAAGTGATGAATTTTTTGTGCCACCTTTTTTGTTGAGACTGGGTTGGGTTACGTTTCTTTTCTCTACACATTTTGTAGATCACTGCCTTGAGACTGATGTTGCCTTAGTAGTAAAGTAGATCAAGTTAACCCTTTGCTTAAAAAATTAATAAACTGATGTAAGATAAATGGATTGGGTGGGTGTACTTTATATATATTTTTGTTATAAGATATTAAACGAAATATAAAATTGTTATATATGTACACTCTAAATATGTATTATATAACATGTTCCTACTCCATAACTCTTGAGTATATATAATTATGTATCACTTAAGTATATAGAAGATTCGCGATAAATGCCGAATATTGTTTCTTTTAATTTTTCTCGCCGTCTAAAAAATACAAGCTTTTGTTTGTCAGAGAAGGATAAAACCTCTTTTTAGTTGGTGTATTTAAGACAAACCTATTTGATTAGT
This sequence comes from Sesia bembeciformis, assembly GCA_943735995.1. NCBI lineage: Eukaryota > Metazoa > Arthropoda > Insecta > Lepidoptera > Sesiidae > Sesia > Sesia bembeciformis. The sequence continues at coordinate 778,055 of OX031041.1, forward strand.
TCATGTTTACCTGGTTCTAATGTAACATTTAGAACTTATAACTATATGTAACTCTTAGAAGTTATAAATAAATATAGTTATAAATATTAAGGTACCTACAATTTTGCAATTTTGTCGTAAAAAAGACGACTAAATTCTACTTATCTTTAGAATGCGTTCATTTCAATATTATGCATTCAAGAAAGGAAATAAGTTGGAAAGAAATACTAATGCAATAAGTATATTCTTGGAAATAAACCCTGTTGCGAAAATAATTTGTTTAAGTTAAGAAAAAAAGCGATGTCATCATTATCAGTCACGTGATTCACCAATTGACCAATTACCGGAGAGAGCGTTCCTCGGTTGACCAATTGACGCTATGTTCTGCATTGGACGGACGACGTCCCTTTTTTTTTACGTGAATAGAGTATAGTAAATGCCAGCTCCCTGTTTTTATTTTCAAATCTTTTACTAATTACACGTTAAAAATGAATACCTATATAAATATTTACATTTCCTTTGTAATTTTAGCAGTTTTCTCGTCAATCTGTTTTTTTTTAATTAATTCTTCTCTCGATTTCTTTTTATTTTTTTTATTACCTTGCCACTAATTTGTAATGAAGTAGGCTCAATTGAGGTAAATTTAAAAACGAGTATTTATAAACATGCCCTAATTTATGGTAAAATTAACTGTTGCTCGCGGGTTTGCCGGTTGTGTTGTGTTGATTTGGTTGCGATTTGTTCATTTGTTTCAAATTTAATAAATACTAGCCGCGAATTAGTCCGCGTGGACTTTAGCGCGGGACTTTAGTTTAAAAACACCGTCTTTACCTTCTTAGGGGTATTTGATATTTTCAAAAACGATCACACACATTATTTCTTATAGCTAATTTTTTATCGAACAAATGTTCGACGTGATTCTTTAAATTGATATAACTTTTTTATTTATGAATTGATTGAAATAAAACAAACACTGAATTTACTTAAGCTTACCACAATACATTAGTGAAAACCGCACGCAAATCGGTTAAGCCGTTTCTAAGATTAGCGCGCACAAACGCACAGACAAACTGACAAACGGACAAAAATTCTATCAATCATTGTTTTGGGTTCTATTGCGTTGATAAAGGCCCTCAATAATATTTTTCTCATATATCTTCCATGTACAGACAGCGAGCAGTTACATTTTTATTATATTTAATAATAGATAATAAACGACTTTAGCAATTAAAAATAGGAATGTTTATGAAAGGCAAGCTTAAGTGGCAGTGGGCTGGCCATATATGCCGCAGGATCGATTACCGATGGGTGAGAAGAGTCCTCAAATGGAGACCACGTGAACTGACGACTTGAAGAAAGTCGCTGGTAGTCGATGGATGAGAAGAGCTGTACCGTCCGTGACAGTGGTCCTTGGGAAAGGCCTATATCCAGAAGCTCTGAATATATAAAAACGAATTATTAGGTGTATTTTCTTTTTTTATTATGGTTACTTATAAATAAACTGCTGAAGTGAGGACTGCCTGTCCTTACCTTGAAGAACTAACCACCTGAACTATCATTGCACAGTCCAGTATCTTATTATGCTGATTGATCATAATTAATTAAGTACTTCTTACCTTGAAGAACTAACCACCTGAACTATCATTGCACAGTCAAGTATCTTATTATGCTGATTGATCATAATTAATTAAGTACTTCTTACCTTGAAGAACTAACCATCTGAACTATCATTGCACAGTCCAGTATCTTATTATGCTGATTGATCATAATTAATTAAGTACTTCTTACCTTGAAGAACTAACCACCTGAACTATCATTGCACAGTCAAGTATCTTATTATGCTGATTGATCATAATTAATTAAGTACTTTTTACCTTGAAGAACTAACCACCTGAACTATCATTGCACAGTCAAGTATCTTATTATGCTGATTGATCATAATTAATTAAGTACTTCTTACCTTGAAGAACTAACCATCTGAACTATCATTGCACAGTCGAGTATCTTATTATGCTGATTGATCATAATTAATTAAGTACTTCTTACCTTGAAGAACTAACCATCTGAACTATCATTGCACAGTCGAGTATCTTATTATGCTGATTGATCATAATTAATTAAGTACTTCTTACCTTGAAGAACTAACCATCTGAACTATCATTGCACAGTCGAGTATCTTATTATGCTGATTGATCATAATTAATTAAGTACTTCTTACCTTGAAGAACTAACCACCTGAACTATCATTGCACAGTCGAGTATCTTATTATGCTGATTGATCATAATTAATTAAGTACTTCTTACCTTGAAGAACTAACCACCTGAACTATCATTGCACAGTCAAGTATCTTATTATGCTGATTGATCATAATTAATTAAGTACTTCTTACCTTGAAGAACTAACCATCTGAACTATCATTGCACAGTCGAGTATCTTATTATGCTGATTGATCATAATTAATTAAGTACTTCTTACCTTGAAGAACTAACCATCTGAACTATCATTGCACAGTCGAGTATCTTATTATGCTGATTGATCATAATTAATTAAGTACTTCTTACCTTGAAGAACTAACCATCTGAACTATCATTGCACAGTCGAGTATCTTATTATGCTGATTGATCATAATTAATTAAGTACTTCTTACCTTGAAGAACTAACCATCTGAACTATCATTGCACAGTCGAGTATCTTATTATGCTGATTGATCATAATTAATTAAGTACTTCTTACCTTGAAGAACTAACCATCTGAACTATCATTGCACAGTCGAGTATCTTATTATGCTGATTGATCATAATTAATTAAGTACTTCTTACCTTGAAGAACTAACCACCTGAACTATCATTGCACAGTCAAGTATCTTATTATGCTGATTGATCATAATTAATTAAGTACTTCTTACCTTGAAGAACTAACCATCTGAACTATCATTGCACAGTCGAGTATCTTATTATGCTGATTGATCATAATTAATTAAGTACTTCTTACCTTGAAGAACTAACCATCTGAACTATCATTGCACAGTCGAGTATCTTATTATGCTGATTGATCATAATTAATTAAGTACTTCTTACCTTGAAGAACTAACCACCTGAACTATCATTGCACAGTCGAGTATCTTATTATGCTGATTGATCATAATTAATTAAGTACTTCTTACCTTGAAGAACTAACCACCTGAACTATCATTGCACAGTCAAGTATCTTATTATGCTGATTGATCATAATTAATTAAGTACTTCTTACCTTGAAGAACTAACCATCTGAACTATCATTGCACAGTCGAGTATCTTATTATGCTGATTGATCATAATTAATTAAGTACTTCTTACCTTGAAGAACTAACCATCTGAACTATCATTGCACAGTCGAGTATCTTATTATGCTGATTGATCATAATTAATTAAGTACTTCTTACCTTGAAGAACTAACCATCTGAACTATCATTGCACAGTCGAGTATCTTATTATGCTGATTGATCATAATTAATTAAGTACTTCTTACCTTGAAGAACTAACCATCTGAACTATCATTGCACAGTCGAGTATCTTATTATGCTGATTGATCATAATTAATTAAGTACTTCTTACCTTGAAGAACTAACCATCTGAACTATCATTGCACAGTCGAGTATCTTATTATGCTGATTGATCATAATTAATTAAGTACTTCTTACCTTGAAGAACTAACCATCTGAACTATCATTGCACAGTCGAGTATCTTATTATGCTGATTGATCATAATTAATTAAGTACTTCTTACCTTGAAGAACTAACCATCTGAACTATCATTGCACAGTCGAGTATCTTATTATGCTGATTGATCATAATTAATTAAGTACTTCTTACCTTGAAGAACTAACCATCTGAACTATCATTGCACAGTCGAGTATCTTATTATGCTGATTGATCATAATTAATTAAGTACTTCTTACCTTGAAGAACTAACCATCTGAACTATCATTGCACAGTCGAGTATCTTATTATGCTGATTGATCATAATTAATTAAGTACTTCTTACCTTGAAGAACTAACCATCTGAACTATCATTGCACAGTCGAGTATCTTATTATGCTGATTGATCATAATTAATTAAGTACTTCTTACCTTGAAGAACTAACCATCTGAACTATCATTGCACAGTCGAGTATCTTATTATGCTGATTGATCATAATTAATTAAGTACTTCTTACCTTGAAGAACTAACCATCTGAACTATCATTGCACAGTCGAGTATCTTATTATGCTGATTGATCATAATTAATTAAGTACTACGGTTTTTATTATCTTTTAATAACTGTTGTTTATTTTACTTTGCAAAATTTGTGAGCCGCCGCGCTCTGGTGAATTTTTCTTTCTTGAGTGTTATGAATTTATGATTGTTACGCCGCCTCTCGCATTTTTATCTTATAATAATAAGTAGGTCAGCATTTTTGTGTTCACAAAAGAAAACTTAATTTTGTAAAAAAAATATTTGCCATAATAAAAAGCGGAATTTGAATTTTAACAAATTTTCTCTGTGAGCACTTAGAAAACAATTAAAATGAAATTAATGCGATTTAAACTTTTTAATTATAACGATTATTCCTAAATTTTATTTGATACTACCAGTGCCAGCGACTTCGTTCACGTAAACTTGTAATTTCCATAAGAACTTCAATAATTTATCTGAATGAAAAGCACCCTAAATGATCCAGCATATAATTTATATAAGTTGTAATTACAACTATGCCAAGTTTCATTAAAATCCCTCTAGCAGTTTTTGCGTGATGCGCGTTCAGACAAATAGACAAAAATTTCAACAAATGTTATTTGGTGCTCTGTATCAAATATAATTACAGCAATGACTTTTTTTTTTTAATATTTCATGTATGGACACGGCTTTGTTACGGTTTAGTTACAAGCGGTGCCAGCGACTTTGTTCACATGAACTTATGAGTCCCGCGGGAAGTTCATAATCAATCTGAATAAAAAGTACCTACCCTAAATGTCAACACAGCATATAAGTTATAATCATGCCAAATTTCATTAAAATCCGTCCAGTAGATTTTGCGTGATGCGCCTCCAGACAGACAGACAAAAATTATAAAAATTGTTGTTTTTTTAAAAAAAATATTTCATATACAGACAAGGCTCTGTGTTACCTACGATTTTATTATATGTATACTCTCCATCGTTCTCAATCTTTCTTAAAAATCTGAACTTTTATATATCCAGACATTTTTGAAAGTTTTAACTTTCGTTTTTTTGAAAGTGTTAAGTTATTTCTTATGTTGTCGCTTTTCACCACTTGCGACTATCAGCATAACTATAATTTTTTTTCTGTAAAAATAACATGAACACATATTTAGAGGTACAACTTTACACATCTAGTATTGTACAAACAACGATTGATCTTGCTTCATCACAATTGTACCACATGCGCAGGCATTGTCAGGAAATTGACTTTTGAACTATTAAATCGTCTCCCGTATTCCAATTTCCGCAGTGACCGGTGCACTTTATTATTAAATGCGTTTTCATTTATCACTCCCTGCTTTTGTTCTCCTGACAGCCTGGTAGAACGATTAATAAATTGTGGTGATGGCCGATGTTGCTTGTTTTCTTAAAGATATCCTGAATTCATTGAATATTTTATTGTTTTATGTTTTTAACCACTTTTTTTTCTTTTCTTATATGGCAATAACGCAATCAGCATATTGTGCCAGTGTTTTCTTCGTAATTAACAACTCGTCAAACGGGAAACACTTTGAAGTTCAAGCGAATGAAGTCGCTCTCATCGCTTGTTTGTAAACAAAAAGAAACTTATAATAATCTCTATTATAGACTCGTCTATACTCGTTTCGGGCAGCGAACGGCCTGCAATCCCGCAAGTCATCGTTCCCTCAGCGCGGTTTAACGAGGTTCAATCTCTTCGCAGACATGCGCTCCTGGTAAATGCCGAGATTTCATTTCAAGGGTTAACTCGCACGGTTATTGCCAAATTGCTTGGTAATCCCACTTGGTTACATCTTATAGCCCTAATTTGAAGTAGAATTGCCTACTAAAGTTCAAAAGATTTTCTGTAGAATTGATAGATTAGTTGAAATTGGTTGAAATAGAAAATAATTCTTTATGATTTCATACATTGAAAGTTAGCTCTAAATCGGCTACAAGCGCTTTACTTAGCCGCCGCCACAGACATTATCTTGATATCTTGTACCATTAATAAATAGTTTTATACAAAGAGTTTATGTATCTTTTTTATCGAAGTACCATCTATAGATTGATATATAGATAAACTCTTTATTTTATACCAACACATGCAAAAATACAATTTAAGTAATAATACAATAAGTACAACAGTCGGCCTTAGCGCCAAAGCGATCTCTTCCAGGCAACCTTTTATTAATAACACATTATAAAAGTTATAATTCCTGGCCTCGTAAGCAGTCAAGAGCTTGGCCACACTTCACTAATATAGAAGTGAAAGGTACATAAATTATAGTAAAAGACATTTTAACCGCTTTTTATCAAGTTTCCGTAGTGTAGCGGTTATCACGTGTGCTTCACACGCACAAGGTCCCCGGTTCGATCCCGGGCGGAAACAAATTTGTCGTTTTTTTTTTAATGTAATGAAACTAATGTGAAACATTTTCACGGAAACAAGGTCTACCTTATAGTATTCAATGCCATTATTGACATTTTATGAAAATCTTGAACTTTTGTTGTCTTATTGTTAGTCATGACACATGTCAAATGCATATAGATACACTTATCATTTCATTGGAAATGCTTATTTACGTGTAATATACATAAGTAACGAATTGTATTACCTATGCGTACCCTAAATCTTGTCACCGAACTTAGTTTCGGCAATGCCTTAATTCACACAATTTAGGATTCCAAATTAGTCTCTGTAAAGCCTCTTCCACACTTGACAGAGCGTGGCGTTACGGTTTTTTTTTTCTGAGAATTTGGTTTCAGCCTTGCAAACTCTTAGACATAGATTACATATCGCAAGTGCGTATAATTGACATTAAAGATATGCTTTCTAACGTCAATACTACAGATACCGTGCTTTAGTCTTGTCTTGTCTAATGCTTGAAGTCTTGTCTAGCCCATAAAACTCACGCTATTTGATCGGATAGGTTTAGTCACAATATTTAATTATTAAACCACTATCCTTTATTCTTAATTTGACTGCATTAAACGAACATCGACAACGTAATATATAATTCAATGATATTACGCACGTCACTGTGGTACATGACAGTATTACGAGTATAAGTATAATACAACAAAATTAAGAATAAAGCATAGTGGCTCAACGATTATTTTTTTGCTACCATACTCACCTACACGTATGCTCACGCTTCCTTGTGTTCCAGACTGTTTTTGAAATTCAAATTCTTACGTTTATAGTTACCTTTAGTTTAATCGAAAAACTCGCCATGCTGTTGTCAGGTTAGACAGCGCCCTAACTCGTCTTAATCCCTTAATATCTTATTCCTCTACGAATTTACAACTCGATTGTACCTACAGGACTCATCAAGTAGTATACTCGTGTCTTGTTACGTCGACATAACGACGGAAATGGAACGAAAATAACACGCTCTATGTTATTACCTTCTGTATCTAAGCCATGAAACAGATTTCAGTCTGTAAATGGTAATTAATATAATAAGTAAGTTGGAGCTCTTGTCTGCTTCTCCTATTAAATGCGTGAAATTAAATTTCATAATTAAGAATCATTCAAGTTGATTATTTTTAACCAGTTTTCAGCCGCAAGCTTATACTTATTGGCAGAAAATAAGCAGTATTTTCTGTAAACACAATACTTATTAATCTAACCTACTTAGTTTCTAAAATTGACCTGAACCGTACCATACCATCAACCTATGCCTCTCCACTGTTGGATTTTGAAATAGGCCTCTCCTAACGACCGCCACTAAACACTGTCTTCCTCCGCACTTCTCATTCATCCACTACTGGCAAACTTCTTCAACTCGTCGGTCCATCTGATCGAAAGCCATCCTGCGATGAGCTTTCCCATACGTGATCTTCATTCACGAATTCGTCTACCCCGTCGGTTGTCGGTCATTGACAGATGGCCAGCACATTGTCACTTCAGCTTGCTAATTCTTTTTCATTTTATTTCTTCATTTCCTTCATTTCATTGTTATTTTGTCTTCATTTTTTTTTTCATTTCATTTATTCATTCTCTGAGCTATGTCGGTGACTTTTTTTCTTTGGCGAATCTCTTCGTTTCTGATCGCTTCCCGCAAAGAAATCACAGGCCTTCTTTTGTCATCAAGAGGAGTATCGGGCCATTATCCACCACGGGAACCCAGTGTGGATTGGTAATGCGTTTTTCCTTATTAAAACTCAATGGTCGGAGTTTGAATTCTTGACCCCAGGGAGAGTCGCGAATAGATAGATGCCTCTAGGCTATCACCGCAAACTAAACAATTTTAATTGAAGTACAATTATGTTCCTCTTGTCAAAGGTCATTCTATGAAAATTTATGAAAATGAAAGTAAATATTTTGTCAGAGTAATACAATAAATCAAATAACTGACATAATTTACCTAATATTGTTATGACGATCGAAAATTGCTTGAAAATATTTTTGTCTTAAAATACTTATGTACTTTTGCCTGAAATGATTCTATGTTTGATTAAACCACGCTCAAGTCATTACATACCTACGTACATCACGGTAGCAGACCTTCAACATGTGCCGTGATCGTGACGCGCCCACTTTAAGAGTGATGGACGACTCGCGGATTTCGTCGAATCATCTTATGAGACGTTTCCTTTCGGAACGCATTACGTCCTCTATATAGACCTGTCACTGAAAGGTTACAGTACTTTGCTAGCACTCAAGATCGGTTTTATTGGCCTTTTAATGTTCTGAGTTATTTTTGGCAGCCTTACAATTTCACTGCAAAATCTTATTAATCCTTTTAAGAATGATACACGGAATTTCTCAAAGGCTTTATAGGTTTCTTCTAAAAATGGCCGTGAATGGAATTTCACTGATTTCTCCTTGTTCGAGTCATTCCGTCTTATAGGGTATCTTGCGATAAAGAGGGTAAGGTTTTTACACATATGTAACTTTGTAATTGTACGTGTTTTATATATATACGCTACTATCTACAACGTTTGTACAAACAAACAAACAAATAACGTTTTGGTACAGATGTATATGGGTCATTCCACCAATTCTTGACTAAAGTTGTGCCGGGGGGTCTGAACTCTGCATAACAAATTTTTTTATTGAAAAGTACATAACAAAGAGAGCTTTCATGATTTTTTTCAAATTTTTTCGTCGAACCCTTTCGAAGATACAGTAGATCGAAAATTTCAAGATTTGCAATTATTGACTTTAGATATTAAAAATATCAATCCCTTGTGAAATTTCTAAAAATATATCAACTAATGGTTTTTGTGTAAAAAAAATCTCAGCTTTCTGAAAAAAAATATTTTCAATTTCCTCCAGTGTCGGGAAAACCCCGAAAAATGAGGTTAAAAAGTAAAATACGCTTTTTCGACCAATGTATATTTTTTTATATTTTTTAAAATATTTTTTTCGAAAAGTTCAGAATTTTTTACACGGGATACGTATTTTTTGATTTTGGGGATATTTAAAAATAAACCATAACAAAATAAAGTTGAAAGTTTTATGATGAATTGCCGATCTGTATTGTGCTGCCGTCACGGTCGTCGCACGAACTAACGAATGAAGTTTGCATATCCCCGAGAAGCGACAAAAGTTCTTCGTTAAAGTTCCACATTAACACTAATTTCACTCATAATAACACTCATCAATGATAAATTACATTGTTCGTCATGTCGAAAATTCGGAAAATACCTTTAAAAAAGTGTTTCAATCCATTTAACAAACCACCATCTCGTAAGTTCTTACTCTTTCACGACTATAAATATGAATTTCTAACCTCAAAATAATCTCATCGTTTTCACTGCAGACAATAAAAAATCTCGTGATTTACGTACATTTCCGGAAGCGCATGTGGAAATTTAAGACTGCTGATAGTAATAAGTATCTTTGCTCGACATGTAGAAACGACGTTGCAAAATATAAACCACCATCAGAAGCAAATACCCTCGATATACAGAGTTTGTCTCAGGAACTTGCCGCCGTACTCTCATATCCATCGACAAGTTCATTGCAACAAACATCGTCAAGTGATTGGACTGAAGATCATTCCATTGAAAAATTTTTGAAACAGTCCAATCCAAAGAAAAAAGTAAGTAGAATATTTCAATAAATAGTTAAATTTTAATATTTTATTGGGCACTTAACGAAGTGATGACAGTCTACACAGGGAACAATACGTGACGAAGAAATGCGATGAGATTCATGAAGCAGTTTAAAAAAAAATCAAGATTGAATGCGGAATTGAAATCGAAACAACAGCAGAAAAAGTGCAAAAGGATTTTGCGTCAATGTTGGCGAAATTGAAAACCCGTTACCATTCTGAAACTAATAAGTAAGCTGGTAATTCGTACGATTTTTCATACGATTCATACATCTTTATTTTTTTTATATGCTTTGTATATTTTATATGCTTATTATACTTTATATTGTGGCATTGTCTATATTTTTAGGTCACGTAAAATTGAGTATCTCTCGGTATTGCCAGATTCGTGGAGCATTTCTGCGATCAAAGAGGAGTTTAATTGCTCATACGAGTATGCTCTGGCTGCGAAAAAGCTTTCTGCAGGAATCGAACTCGAGACTGAAGTGTCTAAATCTACACGTCCTGGAAATAGATCTATTGACTCAGACGTTCGCCAGCAGGTCAGAATATTACGAAGATCAAGAGAATGTAAGAGAAATGCCAGGGAAAAAGGACGTTAAATCAGTGAAGAATCCCGATGGTTCACGCACTCAGAGACAAAAAAAACAATTGATCTTCAACCTCCGTGAATTGTACTCCAATTTCATTGAGAAAAATCCAGATCTTCGAATTGGATTCAGACCTCAGCATTGTGTTTTGGCTGGAGCGGCTGGCACCCATACAGCTATGGCACCTGGCACCCATGTATAGTGTACTATACACCAAAACTTGAAGCTTATGTTGGAAGGTGAGCTTATTTCTTAGGTTTTGTTTTTTATTCATTTGTTTACTGCATGAATGTTCATGTATGCGGGATGAGTATTACTCGTATATACACAAAAACTTGAAGCTTATGCTAGAAAATTCTTTTCTTCTTTGAGATTTTATTTTTATTACTTAAGTTTTTTCAATGTGATTTTTTTCAGGCTGTAAGCTATCGACGTTAGCAAAGGACACTGACTGGTTCGATAAATCTCAACCAGTTTACAAGAGTTTCTTGACTAAATTTCTTTGTTCGAAGCCTGCGGAGTCATGTTATTATCGGTCGTGCAAAAATTGTCCGAAAATCTCAACTGTAATCGATGAATTGAATAAACTCCTCAAGAATAATGACAAGGACACAGTTCGTTACAAAAAGTGGACGTCGACGAATCACTGCACCTTGGTTGAGGTTACAAGTTCCTCAGAAATTTTCTTGCAGACACTCTCCGAACAGATTGGAAAAATATTAAAGCATGACTTTGACGCAAAGTCACAAAGTAGATATTATTCCAATTTGAAGACCCAACTCAAGTCAGGCGAATTTCTAGTGACATTAGATTTCGCACAAAACTATGCCTTTGTAGTACAAGAAGCCGCGCAAGCCTTCCATTGGAATAACGATCAAGCAACTCTTTTTCCAATGGTTGTGTATTACATGGAGAATGATGAGTCCAAGCATTGCAGCTTCGTTGGCATTTCTGATTGTAGACATCACGATACAGTGGCTGTTCATTTGTTCCAAGAAGAATTGATAAAATATTTGAAACAAAAATTCCAGTTTCAAAAATATATTATTTTTCGGATGGAGCACCACAACAGTTCAAGAACAAATCGGCATTCATCAATTTGTGCTACCACGTAAATGACTTTGGATTAAAGGCTGAATGGCATTTCTTTGCTACAGCCCATGGAAAAGGACCATGTGATGGGTTAGCAGGCACGATCAAACGTCTCGCTGCAAGGGCATCTCTTCAAATGGGCACGAGAAACGAAATTTTATCATCTTTGGCATTATATTTATGACTGGGCACGTGAGTCATTTGAAAACATTGATTTCACTTTCATTTCAAATGAGAAATACGAAGTCCGCGCAGCACAGCTAAAGTCAAGATTTGTTAATGCTGTGGCTGTAAAAAAGACGCAATCTATGCATTGTATCATTCCTGATGCCGAGAATCATGGTTCTGCTACTGTAAGAAACGTTTCTCTGTCAACAGTGACGAGAAGAGTTCAAATAATAAAGATTTGATCCTTGTCATAACTCTTTTGTATAATAATTTTAATTTCTTACCCACTTCACACTTTAAACATATATTTTCACTACATAATCGCTGAATATAATGCTTTGTACAGAAATTTTCAAACTTGATTCGAAAGTTCGTGCGACGACCGTGACGGCAGCACAATACAGATCGGCAATTCATCATAAAACTTTCAACTTTATTTTGTTATGGTTTATTTTTAAATATCCCCAAAATCAAAAAATACGTATCCCGTGTAAAAAATTCTGAACTTTTCGAAAAAAATATTTTAAAAAATATAAAAAAATATACATTGGTCGGAAAAGCGTATTTTACTTTTTGACCTCGTTTTTCGGGGTTTTCCCGACACTGGAGGAAATTGAAAATATTTTTTTCAGAAAGCTGAGATTTTTTTACACAAAAACCATTAGTTGATATATTTTTAGAAATTTTACAAGGGATTGATATTTTTAATCTCTAAAGTCAATAATTGCAAATTTTGAAATTTTCGATCTCCTGTATCTTCGAAGGGTTCTACGAAAAAATTTTAAAAAAATCATGAAAGCTCTCTTTGTTATGTACTTTTCAATAACAATTTTTGTTATGCAGAGTTCAGACCCCCCGGCACAACTTTAGTCAGTATTTGGTGGAATCCCCCATATGCAACCCACATTCTGGTAACTGGCTACTACCGCTGTGTACCATATATTAATTGCGATTCCAACAGTATTCCATGACGTCACACTAAGACCAATAGGACCTTGCGACTTCACTAAACCCCACCACAAGGTGGGGTATAAATTGTATTTACAAGAGGATTCAAAAAAATGAATCTTACAAAATACCTGAGATTCCATTATGGCCCTTTTAAAAGTATCCCCCCCCCCCTAACCTTATCAGTTCTTCACTTTGTTTTGCGGCAAGTTCTCTCGTTACCAGGCAAACATAAGACGTGTGACGTTGACGAGGCGTTGGAGTTCCATCAGATAATGAGCGAACGCAAACTTGCAGGCGTATCTCCCGGATCTTCACTGAGAATAAAGTTTCGTTGGCGCTAAGGAGTGGAAAGTTGGTAACGATGTATAAATGACCCATGCATTAGGCTCATGAGAATTTTATTACTTGGATATACTTAACTATGAAAATATTAAATAGTGGCGTTACCACAACGTCCGATATAGCAAAGTAATTTTGTAAATTTTGTGGTCTCAAAACCGCATCTGCAATTTTGATTGCATTTTATGTCGTTATCAGCATAATAAATTGTTGAGTAGCCTTGACGTATGGCTCTTTCGTAACAACTAATAACAAAATCGCAATTGTCTATTCTTGATGTTCATTATGTTTTACTGCATTTTTGGCAACTAAAAACGAAAATATATTTTATGATTTTGCGTTTTTTCACTCTTATTAAACAAGGCGTAAACGCGTTTGTTTACTTATTTATTATACTAAACATGGAGTAAAGTAGATAAACATACGCGTTTGAGACTCGTTTAATAGATAAGTATGAACTAAAAAATACATATACAAAATCAAATTCATTAGAAAATTAGGTTGATCTTGAAAATAATCCAGGTGGCGACGTGATGAGGAGTCTTTTCGGTCAAAGCTTAATGAATGCCTATTGAAATATTTAAATTATATCTCTTATGTTTCATTATTCTATTTTGATATTATCAGAGGTGACGTACAAATCATGTCTACATATATTGTACTACTTCTAATCAATAAAACATCCCGTCAAGATAATATCTTGACCAATTTCTCGACTCACTGGCGATTCGGATAATGTCTTCGCAACTTCACACTATATGTAGTATATCCACTGTTATATTCGTATATCCATAATTAGTTATCTTTTAGTTTGATGTTAATTTCGCCTTTTTTTAAGGAGAATGATTGTAAGGATTAATATCTCATAATTTAACTAATAATTTACTCATCATAACTCATGAATTTAATGTCTTGTCCTTTGACTAAGGATTGCGAAGTCTATAAAATCCTCTTTGAACACATGAACGAGGAATTAATTCCCCAGCCGTTACGTTACAATAATGATTTATGATTTTCATTGCAACATGCGAGCAGTACACAATTCAAGGATTAAATCCATAAACGATTATTAAATTCTTACTGTAGGTACATAATATCCCGTCAGCCTCGCGATTTGTTCATATACCTAATACCGTTATCGCTAGCCGACATGTCCCCCATATTTAATAATATCCTCCCGTCTCTGCTGCCTTAGTATAAGAGGTATATTTATCCTTAACAAGACGTATTGTACAGCATTTTTTACGGACTACTTTTTCTGGTATTTTCTTTTGTAGGCTCAGAAAAATTACCTTCTGACCAGGGTTCTCTTTTTATGATAATGTATGATGAATCTTCTTTAATTTTTCAGCGCGATATAAAATTACAACACTACGACTATACGACATTTTTTAAGCTTACACAAGGAACGAAATTCTTGTTTCTGGTTATAATCTGAAAAGAAATTTTCATACTTATTCATTCATACATATATATTTCGTCAGGGGGGGGGGAGTGTACGCTGCAATCCAACAGTCGCTGGGTGCGTTCGACTGGCCACGTTACCCCTATCTCACAAGAAGACTGACTACCTTGAAATGTTATCTCCCCATTTTCTCAACCCTTTCTCCAAATCCATTCCTATATCTCCAAAGGTAGGCAGCGTATCCGAGGGCGTGCCAACGTAAGTAATTTTGGACTAATGTTGGCATGATCGCGGATGTCTATGGGCGACAGTATCCACTTACTATCAGGTGGACTGGTGCTCGTCTGCCGCCTTCTTCCATAAAAAAGAACTTTTATTAGGGCTACTGTATTTTTTTTTATATTCTTGGTATTAAAAATAAAAACAATCTAATTAACAAACTTGTACTTTATTGAATAATATCTAGTTTCATCATGATCTATGACACTGTCATCTACTAAGAACATAATGTTAAAAGCAATGTTAAAACGGCCGAAAGTAAAACTCATAATTTTTGCTTGTCAGACCACAACACTGCGCAAATGGTTTAAATTGAATTCTCTTCTAATAAGTCTTTCGAATTTTTCATTTCAATGTATTGATGATATCAATGAGGAAAATGTAAGAAAATTTATAGACCGTTTCCGCAGCCTCACATTTTCAGATATTCTCGACATTGATGATACTATTTGATTCCTTTGATTCCTTACATATCTACCTGACACTATTTCACGGATTATGCTTCCCATATATTAGAATTAAGAAAAGAAGCAAATGTCTGTATATAAAAGAGCTGCAAAACTAAGTGAACGCTACGATATAAATATTATTTAAATAAGTCTGATACTCTTAAAAGGCAATGTAAGTCATATACTCGAATCCTACGATGCTGTATACATAAGCTACAAACGTTATGTAATAAATACTAAGCAGATAATACAATCCAAGAATAAGACTAAAACTACATCGAAATTAATTAAAGATAATATTGGTAATTAATGCGGTGATGAGATAAAGAATAAGAAATTTCTAATACAATTAAATAATTATTTCGTAGATATACCTAATATTAATGAACAATAATGAATGACATAAAAAAAAGCGGTTTTAGTTTTTTTATAGAATAGATGGCGGACGAGCGGACGGGCCACATGATGGTAAGTGATCACCGCCGCGCATGGAATTGAATTTTGAATAAATGCCAGCCGAAGGGTGCACTGTTTGGTGAGTAGGGACGATGTAGTAGAACCTCCCAACCAAGCTCGGAAATTTATTTCGGTGCTGGAAGGAAAAATCCCTTGGAAAAGTGAACGACAAAATGACCCGACAAATGAAATTTGTAAAAGCGGATTCATACTGTTCTTGGTTGATGACAGAGTGTCATAGATCACGATGGAAATTATATTACTCAATAAAGTACAAACTTCGTTTTTATTTTAATACGTTTATATTAATAATAACGCGCAATGCAATACCAAAATGGAATAAAGTTACGTACGCAAATGTTGTACTTTAATATTTCCCATTAAGCCGTTCATTGCGGATTCAAAGTTGCGTTTTGAGTAGGGGTGAAACGACGAAGAAGAGCGTTTTTCATTCGAAATTCCTCTCGCTCCTGTGGGTAAGTGAATCGCGAGAATTTCCCACTAAACTCGTAATTTCGCCGAGATTGTTCCGTTAACTGTAGAAGAATGTAATGCAATTACAGCCGGCCTCGTTAGTAAAGGAGCTTTTGTTTCTTCCTACAATACTCTGGTGCCCTGGTGGTTTTTATTTGAAACATAAAAGAAATTCCCGTTCAATGCACGTTGTGAACGTGACTGAACTTTTATCATCTTTTATTATCCAAGAACCTTAGCTGGTACTGTTTAATATCAACATTGCAAGAAAAAGTGCATATATAAATTTCGATTGATGATATTATTAGTGTACGTTTACATATACCATACTATCAGCCTCTCCACTGCTGGATATAGCCCTCTACCAAGACTCGCTACCACACAAGATTCTCGGCTTTTCTCATCCAACTACCACCGGCGAATTTCTTTCAGTCGTCGGTCCACTTGGCCGGATTAGGATATAAATCTCCCGTGTACGTTTACCAGTACGATATCATACCATCAACCTAGATCTCTCCCCAATTTTGTTACTAGCAAGTTATAGCCTCTCCCAAGTACTGCCACCACATATGGTCGTCTTCCTATTCTCATCTTCAAGTCATCAACCTGGTTATCTATACATTAACAGGATATTATTTGATTTTTAGACATTCGAAAACTAGAGAAAAAGATCAAACCAAACAGAAACATTTTTATAAAAAAATGCCAATCCTAGCGCTTGTATGACCAGGAATATCTTGGGATCTAAAAGCAGCCGACTGACCATTCATCTCATAAGAGAGTTGTCATTTTATCCAGAGTTGAATGGATGAACAGAAAAACAGAATTGAAAGGACGATACAGAAAGATTTGATTAAACCTGGTTTAGCGGCTTATCAAAGAAGACGCACCAGTAATAGTACCTACTGAATCTCTAGTAAAAGGAAATTTCTCGAGATTTCTCTTAGGAAATTCGATAAGTAGATACGAACTATACAATATTTAAGATGAGCAGCTATTTTCATATTCGTAGTTCCATGGCCAGTGTTAATGGTACCAGTAAAGATTGGCGCCATTTTTCTGTCTGTTTCTTGTCACCGAGTTCTTTAATTCAGTCGTTTTTTAACTTATTTATAATTTTCTTTACTCAGTAATTTTTAAAATCAGTCAATATCCAACTGGAGGGTAAATTATGGGAGGGGGACAGTGCACGCTGCAATACAACAGCCCGCTGGGGCGGGTAATGTGACCACACATTATCCCTCTCTCATAGAAGGCTACCTTGAAATGTACTGCATTTCCCTAATGTACGTACGTGTTTCTGTAGTAAGTGAGATTTGCCAGAGCCCATACCCATCCTATCCCTCCCCATTTTCCCAATCCTTTCTCCAAATCCATTCCTATATCTTCAATGGTAGGCAGTGGCAACGTTTGTCATTTTGTAATAATGTTGGCATGTATCACGGATATCTATGGGCAACAGTATCCACTTACCATCAAGTGGACTGTATGCTCGTCTGCCTCCTTCGTCCATACAAAAAAAGGCCATAAAACGCCACGCTGGCGGGTTTGATAAGTCCACTCTTTTTAGGGGTTATTTAAGCCGTAGGGGCTTGCGGCAGCCGCGCGAATTGATAAATAAAAACCGAATTATTAAATGAAAAACAGGGGACGGCTTATTTACATAATGACGTCACTCCTAATGAGCGCGGTAAATGATAAAATTCCTTCATCCCACGGAGTGACGTAAACAAAGGTAAAGTGACATTTCCCGCCCCCCAGTCGACATCTCCGCCCTTGTTACATTAGCATAAATTAAATAAAATTAAGCCTGCACAGGGCCACAGTGTTAAATTAAAATTGCGACCGCTGCTGCAGCAAGAGGATTTTATTAAACATATTCCGCATACTTGCGCACGGTGTTATGCAAGCTATATTAAACGGTTCTGCTTTTTAATTTGATTTGTTATGGAATGGACATGCGCTGTTGCCGCGGGTAAATAAAGCGAGCGACCTATTGATTAATGTTTCATTTGTTGTCCGAAATTTATAACTTTTATCTTCTATACTAATATAATAAAGAGGTAAAATTGTGTGTTTGTTTGTATGTTGGGGGTAATCTCTGGAACTACTGAATCGATTTTCAGTATCTAATACTTTCACAAATAGGAAGCTACATTATCAGTATCTAATATAGGCTATATTTTATTTTGAAATTTTGAAAAACAAATTGAAAAAGAAAACTCTTATAAACCGAAGCGAAGCGAGGGCGGGTCGCTAGTATTTATATATTTTACATAGGCAAGTATGTGATGACCAGCAAATTTATAGCAATTTGGTCAGCTATAAAATATACCTATGGTATCAGCTTACAATATTTTTATTGTCAGCTGAGTTTATTTCAAGCAGCCATTATTTAGGGACGTCAGCTATAAAATAAAATCGTGTATAAATTTATAGAAGTGCCATCAGAGGATTACGAGGTTAGGCCATCATTACGAGGATCAAATTTACTAGAAATAGTCAATGTTTGGATAGATTTTTAATTTGTCTTGTAAATAATGTGAATTAATAAATGTAAATTATGACCTATTCCACTTCAACCGCATTTCTTAAAATCAATGAAATTATGTCAAAAATACTAATAAGCATTATCATTAGAGAACTTAAACCTAACGAATTTTTTTTGCTATTTTCTATCTTTTCAGTATTTTCTGTTGTTTTGTTTATTTTACTTCTCATTGGTGGCGCGCGCTCTTAATGCTCTTATTTAAGAAATTAGATGTCCAAAGACAAAAATTGGAATTTTATGCGTTATTTCAGAATCATGAGAAAATTTTAAAGTTTCCAGAAGTATAGGTATTTAAATGTCAGAAATGTATTTTTGTGCTGATTAAATAGGAGTACTTAATGTGTTAATTAATTATATTACGTTTGCTGGCAAGTCATGATTTTGCTGGCAAATTACACATTTGAAAGCCTACTCGTATATATAAATTAGTGTGATTCGTATATATGATATTTGTTAGATATACATTGTTGCTTTTTTTCTCGGATTATTCTGTAGCTAACTTGTTGCATACGGGATAAATTATTTGCTGTTATTAAATTTTCTTGCTGACTAGTCATTATATTTGAGTGTCGATCATTTGTCTGCTGCCATAAAAGTGATATCCCTTGTACATACAGCTAAGGAGTGGAAACAGGTTGGTGTTTGCATCAGTTAAAATATCAATTTTATAACTAATAATCATAAAATATTCATAGGTATATAATCATTGTACACATATTTTAAAAACATAATATTTTAAAATACTACAGTTGCATAAATCGGAATGCATCTGTAAAATATTAAACATCAATGTCGGTAGCTATGAAACACAGAGCGTCGTTACACATGACGAAGTAGAATGGTTGTCAATTATTCACGAATTCTTACAAATATTTATTTATTTATAAAAAAAAATCCACAGCGTGTCAGAAATGTACTTCTTATACATGCACGTATACTTATACTTATGTATACAATGCAAAATAGATAATTTATTGTAGGCGATGGGTTTACTTATACCGTGAACTATCACGTACAACTCAAGTAAGTGTATGTAATGTACTCGTATGTCTTTAATAAAATTATCGTATCTACAAAATATATTTATTGCTTTCATTACATGCACTATTTATAATCCTTCTTTTGCTGAAACAAAATTAGGAACGATTCCGTTAAAATAGGATGTATTTAATTTTGTAATTTATCAAACGCTGAACGCGAGGCTAAATTGGGTTTTAATGCCTTAATTATCCTTCTTTTTCATTTAAAACTGCACAGTTCTCAAAGGTATTTCAATAGAAAGAAGGTAGCAGACTGCGATAAGCAACAAGGTAAGCATCGTATCCGGGGACGTACCAACGATTATTATTCTGGACTGGTGTTGATATGTATCACGGATGTCCGTTGGAGACGGTGTTCATTCACCACCACCTGCACTGTCTGCTACATTTCCTATTGGTCCGACAGGCGTCTCCGACTAGACGGATTAGGCGGATTAGTCCACTTGGTCCAACTGATCTGATCAGGAGGAATTTAGGATCATTTTGTATCTAGCGGTACCTCTTAATTAGACTGCGAAAAATAACGTGCAGCTGCTAACAATGATGTTTTAATGAATGAAAAACTATGCGTATTCGAACTATCCTATCGGACCAAGTGGAATGACCCCTTTCTGTAAAAAGAAAGAGGTTCTACCTTCTGTATACCTATTTATTTAAACTTTGCGTCACAATCACTGTATTCTGTTCTGTGTACTTATTTGCTTAAAATGTAATAAAGATGAACATATCAATACAATATTTAACATATGTCGTTTACCACCAGGCGGAGATATGGTCGGTGTTCATCGCAATCCTGCGCAAGAGCGTGCGCAACTTGCAGGCGTGCACAGACGTCGGGCTCATTCACCACGTGCTGCAAAGGTTACCGCGAGCCGAGACCGTAGTCGCCGGTATGTACACACCTTTATCATTATTAGTGTAGCGATAAGCGACACAGTGTTCGACACACGATGGTGTTTAAATTATGTTAGGTTTCGTAGGTAGGTACTGAAATATTTTTTACTTTTCATAGGCACTCTTTTTTCTAAGACTTATAGGATTGGTTTCGTCGAAATCGGCTAACGGAAGGAAAGGATATCGAAATTTAGAGTTAAAAACTAAAATTCCACGCGTACGAAGTCGCGGGCACAGCTAGTACATAATAATGCAAGAACGTACACTGCAGGAATCATCAGGTATAACATAATGTCGGTATAACAGTCATAGAATGTCCAGCAAGAAGCCTAAATATTAATCCCGTAGAGCATTTATGAAATGAGCTAAAGCGGCGTATTCTAGCTCACCACCCAGCTCTGCAGACCTTGCAGGAGCTGAATACTGCCATCGAGGAAGACTGGGTAAACATTCCACAACACATAAGCATTGATTGATTCCATGCCAAACCATATGACGGCCGTCGTTAAACGCTCTTGGAGACAATACGAGTTAATGAACAAACTATTTTTTTAGGTAAACCCTTAGATCAAAGCAAAAGAGGAAGATACGGTACGTTCTTACGTTGCGTCAGCTGAAAATATACTCGAATGCACAACTACATCCACACGCAGTCGTGCAGCTATAATTGAAGTTACGTTGTACGACACCGAAAGACAGATAGAGCGATGAGCTTGGACAGTAGCAAGAGTGAGACAAGCTAAATGTGTCACTCGCACATGTTTCGTATAGTTTTATCTCGCTCTATCATTAATGGCCGAATGTAAACTAATAATTTTTAAAAACTTCTACAAATTATTACTTTTTGGTGTACTTACGCGTGAAAATTGATTCCATGCGTCTTGTTTTTGGTCCTTGAGTGATTTGTGCACTGAATAAATTCAGACCAATAAAACTGAAAATGCAGGGTGGCTCGATTCAGGTGTCCGGGAGTGTATAGACATATTTTATATGTTGTGGTTTAGAGATACGAACACGGAAAATTGACATTGCCAATTATGATGAGGGATCGACAAAATTTGATCCCACATAATGCCATAACACGTTTTCACACTGCGGCAATTTTCTGAATAAAAATACGTAAATAAGTTTATTATGATTGAAAACCGACAAACATTAGAATATTACTAATGCTCTTTAAATATAATTGTAAATTATATACCTTAATAAATCTTTATTTAAGATAAATCAGCTTGTTATATTTTAATACATACCGATATAATTTAAAAAAAACTTTTAACTCCTCAACGTTCGGAGAGACGTTGCGTCTCTCTGTGTTCTACCACCTGTACAATGGGGAATGCTGTTGAATATAATTCCCACCTCGGGTTTCTACAATCGCACCTCCCGTCACAGAAGTGCGGTCCATCCGCATTTCCTCGTTACGGAGGTGTCGCATACTGTTATACGCTACGATATGGGGTTCTTCAAGAGAGCTGTGAATAGGATTTTGCAAGGTCGGCGGCGCACCCGCATACCCCCTGGTGTTGCAGTTGTCCATGGGCGGCGGTAACACTTATGCACGTGGGATCGCTTCTCTATAAAAAGAATATCCATCTGGCCCTTGGAGTAAGGACCGTATAATGGAATCGTGAAGATTCCTTATGTAAATAAATGTCTTGCAGTACTCTGCTATCCTAGTAAATGTGAGAAATTCGAAACCTGAGCCGTACGGAGCAAACTAGTAAACACCGCCCCTTTGAATAGCGCTCCATCCTCAATAATTAAATACATATCTACATGCCAGTAGGGAAACGCCCTACTTGCATGTATAAATCTCAGATGTAAGAAGGGTTTCTTTCTACCTTTTCTACCTCCTGAGTTGTTCTATCGCTCTGATATACCTTAAAATTTAAAGAGCATTTTGAGAAATCTTACGTCTTAAAATTGTAGCATTTTATTTGAATTATTATTATTAGGAGTTATATGTGTGGTAGGTAAGATTCACGCGTCGTGCTGCCCTAGAAAAGCTGAGACATACAAAGTATTAGCTGTAACCAGGAGAGCATGGTTGTATAATGATAAAATCCGTATGAGAATCCCTCATCCGAATTCGCCGCCTCATTCGAATGCCAATTCGCGTAGTCGAATTGGCAGGAATGAAACTTCTGTTTCTTGAATTAATTTGTTTATTGTTTCCTCTCAAATTAGAGAAAAGTACTATACAAGTCTCGGCCGAAATAGCAATTAACGGCCTCGTTTATTTAAAAAGGACTTCGCAAGGACTCGGCTTCGCCTCGTCCTTCCAATATTACTCGACCGTCAATTGCTTTATTTCGGGCCTGGACAGTAATGTATATGTACTATTATACAGAAGAACACAAATTGTGATTTACAATATTCTGCAGTTCTTAACTGCGTTAGAAAAAGCTAAGAATGTTGTCACTACTACAACTCCAAGTTACCGTCTAGGTACCAAACACCTATTTATGTTTTTTTTTAAATATATTTTAGACATTTTTGAAACTTTCTTTAATTTCTACTATCCTGGTAACTGCGTGAGCGTTATTAGGTAATTTTCATTTCTAAAGTATTTGTTTGTGCTTTACTGTGTAAAATCACAGACTCCACCCACCCCTGTGGTCTGTAGTAAGTATGAAATTCTTTGAGTAAACAAAAAGTCTATGTTTTGTAAGAAATTATTTATTTCGTTGAGTAAACAAATTCCTCTTTATATTTTTTTATATTTAAAGGGATAACTTACAAAAAAATTAAACGTCTCTGAAATAAAGTTTGTTTTAAGACGTCCCTTAATTTCTGCTATCCTTATGACTGTATGAGCGTTATTACGTAATTTCATTTCCATTATTTCTTGTTTAAAGCAAACCAACAGACAAAACATCAAAGCGTTTTTTTTCGTTGTAAGTGGAAAATTATTTATTCCCTCGAGTAAACAAACCACTCATAAACGTTAACCGATTACAAAAAAAATTAAAAGGTCTCTCTCAAATAGGTCCTTTCTAAGACATCCTTTAATATCTGCTACCCTGGTAACTGTGTGTTATTATTACGTAATTTCATTTTTAAAATATTTCTTTTTAAAGCAAAGCCAACTCTGAGATAAACAACAAAGTATTTTTTTTCTTTATCTGTAAGAAATTATTTACTTCCTTGACTGAGTAAATAAACCTTCTCTTTAATGATAATAGAGTAAAAGAATAAAACGGTCTCAGAAGTAAAGGTTGTTTTTAAGACGTCCTTTAATTTCTGCTATCCTGATAACTGTGTGAGCGTTATTGCGTAATTTTCATTTTTAGTAAGTAAGAAATTAATTATTCCTTGTAAAACTGTTTTTTTTTTTGACTACTCATAAAGTATGTATGTATACAGGGTGTGTCGTAAATAGTGGTCCAACGTTAAAGGGTCGATACACCATATATTCAGCTATCACATACCAGAATTTGAAATTTTTTTTTTCCACGGGTCTCTGTTTTATTCATTATTATTATTATTTTGAAAAATCGATACCTTGCGTTACTAATTTGGCTGTTATTTCAACAAATAACATAATTTTTTTATTTTGTTTCTTGTTTATTATTGATAAATACATGTGCTATCACATGCAATCATTTTTTTAATGGAAACTTAAAAGATATTAAAGAAAAAATGTGTTTATTTCAAATTTTAACTCTAATCTGTCGCAAATCATGTGAATTCGGAGGCGAATGGTGTAAAAAAAATGTACTACACTATCTGTGCCCATTATTTTAAAAACTTGTCCAATAAATGCAGATTCTAAAATGGTATTAATAATAACCGATTTCATAATGAAAAAAAAGTTATTGCCATTTCAACGGAGAAGGAGCCGAATTCAAAAAATGTACTTTTTCATTTTAATTAACTCACCGGTATTGCAAAATGTTTTGAACCCAATTAGAAGTAAATTTTAACTTAACTATTAACAGCTGAGTGTTATTTGAGTCATGCACAAACATATCACCGGTAAAGAAATGTGTCCTAGGTAATAAAAGGGTAGGTACTTGGCCAGATTACAAAAGATTCATTGAAACGTTTCGGTGTAGCGCGCTACTCTACTCATGTAGTGAAAAAAATGACTAGGTTTTTTTTTATTGCTATTCTCTTAAGTATAAATGAGACAGACTATGCCAAGTAGAAATTCGTAATAATCTTATCAGTTAAAATGCTTCAGTGTGATCCCGTATGTCGCATGCGCTTCTAGTTTCTGTGTGTATCTCCTCCGTTGAATTGCTTGTTTTATTCCAGGACTCTGATTTGCTTCTGTTTGGACTTGTAGGTTTTTGTAATCCCTACGACATCGGCTACGTTATCTGGACTTTGATTTGCTCAACGATTTCGACAAACGTGCAGTGAAGTGAAGATTAGGCGATGTCTCAGTACACGCCACCTCGCTCACCGGACCTCAATCCCCTGGATTTCTTTTACTGGGGGTGTTTAAAAGAAAAAGTTTATAAAGAAGACATCACTTCTGTGGACCAACTAAGAGAAAGAATTCGGTCAGCAGCTGAAGAAATTAGTATAAGCGGATTTACTCGACGAATAAAATGTTCATTTATCAGACGGTGCAGAGCGTGCATAGCCGCTAATGGTGGTCAATTTGAACATTTAATGTAACGATGATGTGAATAATTTAATAAATAATAGTTGATTTATGGAGAATGTTTTTTTTTACATAACCTCACTCAAATACTTATCTTAAAAAGTGTAAAAAATACTTCTAATTGGGTTCAAACCGTTTTCTACCGATGCCTCTGCATTCGCCATAAATAAAATGCATGTCAGCATATTCACGCGGTGTGTACTGAGACATCGCCTAATCTTCACTTCACTGCACGTTTGTCGAAATCGTTGAGCAAATCAAAGTCCAGATAACGTAGCCGATGTCGTAGGGATTACAAAAACCTACAAGTCCAAACAGAAGCAAATCAGAGTCCTGGAATAAAACAAGCAATTCAACGGAGGAGATACACACAGAAACTAGAAGCGCATGCGACATACGGGATCACACTGAAGCATTTTAACTGATAAGATTATTACGAATTTCTACTTGGCATAGTCTGTCTCATTTATACTTAAGAGAATAGCAATAAAAAAAAACCTAGTCATTTTTTTCACTACATGAGTAGAGTAGCGCGCTACACCGAAACGTTTCAATGAATCTTTTGTTATCTGGCCAAGTACCTACCCTTTTATTACCTAGGACACATTTCTTTACCGGTGATATGTTTGTGCATGACTCAAATAACACTCAGCTGTTAATAGTTAAGTTAAAATTTACTTCTAATTGGGTTCAAAACATTTTGCAATACCGGTAAGTTAATTAAAATGAAAAAGTATATTTTTTGAATTCGGCTCCTTCTCCGTTGAAATGGCAATAACTTTTTTTTCATTACGAAATCGGTTATTATTAATACCATTTTAGAATCTGCATTTATTGGACAAGTTTTTAAAATAATGGGCACAGATAGTGTAGTACATTTTTTTTACACCATTCGCCTCCGAATTCACATGATTTGCGACAGATTAGAGTTAATATTTGAAATAAACACATTTTTTCTTTAATATCTTTTAAGTTTCCATTAAAAAAATGATTGCATGTGATAGCACATGTATTTATCAATAATAAACAAGAAACAAAATAAAAAAATAATGTTATTTGTTGAAATAACAGCCAAATTAGTAACGCAAGGTATCGATTTTTCAAAATAATAATAATAATGAATAAAACAGAGACCCGTGGAAAAAAAAAATTTCAAATTCTGGTATGTGATAGCTGAATATATGGTGTATCGACCCTTTAACGTTGGACCACTATTTACGACACACCCTGTATACTAAATAAAAATGTTCTTTCTTCGACAAAACATTTCATCGTCTTCAACTATTATTGGCTGCCCTGGGAACCCCGAGAAACATGAATACTGTGTATTTATAATATGAAATATGGGTTTCCCCTGGTATATTTTTTGCGGCAGTGATTATTCATTTTTACGGCGAAAGAGATGCACGTAATCGGACTTTACATAGAATTTTATACGGCAATTCGTACTTATTTAATTTTTTGTTGCTGGAATGTTTGAAACTTTATTCTATTGTATATCCCTGGAAATACTACACTGATCTTAATAATTCGCCAATTCTTTTTAATTAGTGTTATGAAATAAAAATGCATATCTTCTGGGAAACATCAAAGCCATCATACCTGATGAATATCAATATCATAATTTAGAAATATCAATTGTGATATTCGTAATAATTTCTTATGCTGTCCTAATCTTTAAAAGTATAAATATCAAGAATATTTGAAGTGAACCGTTTAATGACATAGGTAAGAGAGTGTACCCATCTAAAAAAATATATTTTCGAACTGCAGGAAGTAAACGCCCGATTTGACCTATATGGCGAAAGGAATAACTTCATATTGTTGTTATCCTGGTACCCAAGAGAAACATACAAACCTCCTGAGAAATCATCCTTTAAACTTTTTATAGACACTTTGGCCCATTATTTATTCTCTTCTTGTTCCATGTTTGCCTGGTAATAACGTAGAAGAAAAATTAACCCTTTTGCTGTTTTTGAGTTTATGTCGGATATAAAATAAGTAGTTTTTTTTTAATCTTTGAACAAGAATTGTTTCTATTATTTATTTATATGTACTTTATTTTACATTGTGTAACAGTTACACGAAATTAAACCGTGTGACTCAGAGATATCATTCGTTTAATTATAACTCTCATCAAATATTCAACAGAAAGAACACATTAATTATTCTATCTTTTTATCTTGTCTCGTAATATTAACGGATTCTAATTCCAATTCCCGGGGGCCAATTCACGGAAATTTGTCTTTAACGTTTCCGTTAATTGGAATTTATTATCTATTTTATATTGTTTTTAATATAAATACTTTACTCGTACATAAAATATTCACACCGCTTAGACAAAACCAAAACAACCTTTGTTTACATAAAAATATGAGGAAATTGTCATGACTTCACGAGCAAGAAAAGGAATTTTAACTAATAATTTTAATCTTATTTGCTTTTCTTTTCTACCTATGTAATAAGACTCTTTTGTTTTAGTTATTGCTCATGGGACGGTAATTTTGAACCCCTTTTCAACTTTGCTCGAATGAGAAAGTGAAACGAGAAAGTTTAGGAACCGTTAATATAACAGTATGATTTTTATTTACATATACAACATCCGACATATCCTGTGAAGCTCTTATGCCCTAGTATCCCTGGGAATCATAAGGATAATCCAAGAAAACTATTGCCATCTTCGGTTTTTCATTTATTTTTATTTACATAACTTATTTATCTGTTTACCTTTGAAGTTGACACAACATAATATAACTTTGTTACATTTAAATCACATAGAGGTGGTGATAGGTCAATTTTTGTTTCCTTTGATTGTAAGCTGCTTTTCTTATTTAAGAGATTTTAGCCCGCATTCTATAAGTAAGGAAATTTTAACAGTTTGAATTTGTCTCGTTTTCTTTGTTGTTGCTACAAAAATGTCGAATTGCAACATATAATTAAGTATTGTTGTGTCTAAAAACAAATGCACATACTTATTTATACCATGTATTGTGTAATAGTGACAAAGAAAAATATTTTTTGTGCTTTTTTGGACTCCAGCAGGTAGATTTTTTTCTTATGCTTTTTATTTATGTTCATCGCCTCATCTCTCTCATGCGTGCGCACCTCTCTTGAGATAGTTTACTGCTTACCTTTTCTTATAGCCTAGTAATCGTGAGAATATACCTAGCTTCTAAGAAATTAATAATAAGTGAACGAAATGTCATTCGTTTACAACCAACCAGCTGGAGAGGCCTGGAGTTTCAACAAACATGTAAACAGGCTTATGTTATTTTATTCGTAGTAATTGTTGTCACATATAATCACGCACGAGTGAAGAACTTTTTTATACTACTTAAAATTTTTACATTGTAATAAATAATTCTGCTGTCAGGCTTCCATAGCAAAGGCGATAGATATCTTTGCCATAAGTGATGTGTTCGAATCAATAATAAATGTGAATTCAAATCAATACTTATGTATTCTCAACCACTGTATTTCATCGTATTTTCATTTGAATTTGTCACTTCGCTTGCTAGTCGCTTATATCCATGGTTCTACCAATATTCGATCTGTGATTGATTATACCCAATTCCCAGATTATATCCAATTATATATCATATTATATATATATATACATATATATACAATACTAAAATAAACTATAAAATAAACAATATTTAGTTTCTCTGTAGCAAAAGAACCGTTTATTGTGTCTTTCACATATAATTATTTACCATAATGGTGGGTTTAGCACAGTATTCTATAGTAAAAATCCTACCTGTAACAAAAGAAATGACATTAAAGTCTATTCTTCAAATGTCAATCCCTTTCGTTTCAGACAACAGACAAATTCACAATATTAAACTATCCAAATCAACAACGCCATCGTCATCTCCCCATACATTACAGACCATCTTAGATTATAAATCATATATTACTCTACATCGATATACAAGATCGATAACCTTGTATATCGATCGATGTACTGTATATCTACGTTTTCAGAGAATTGCAAAAAAGAGATAAAATATTTGGAGCTTTGCTAAAAAATCGACATAACAACATTTTTATAGAATAGATGGCAGATGAGCGGGTAGATCACATGATGGTAAGTGCTCACCGTCGCCCATGAACACCTACAACACTAAGGGACTTGCGGGTGCGCTGCCGACTTTACAGAATCCAGTTCACAGCTCTCATTACAGGTTGTATTTTTTTTTAGTATAAAAAATACAAAATATCCCATTGTATATTAATTAATTATATATTAATTTATTTTTGTTTAACAATTTTTAACTATTTTTCGTAAACAAACAATGCCTCACAGAAACGTATCTTTCCCATGCGCACACGGACTACATAGGTAGTATAAAAAGGATGTAAAAAGGATGTAAGGCGGTGTAAAAAAAAGGATAAGTTTTTTGCGCGCACTACCCATTCACAGAGCTCCTATTGTATTCCATGCTCGCCTGGTACCTCGATCCTTTGAATTCGCTGCCTTTTATTTTTCGTACTTTTGCGAAAAACGTGGCTAATGCACGAGGCGAGGTGAACGCATACATACCATAATGGCATCCTCGAAACACCCAGGTAAATGCAGAACTATTTTTCATATATTCACGGAGTAGTAGTCCTTATTAAAAACCTGAGAAAGGCATGAAGATGAAGAATCCTAAGTTAGCCAAGAATTAATTGTCGATGCCAGCAAGACTGTTGGGAAGAAGTTAACTTGGCGAGGTCTTTCTCGTTACTATTCAAATTAGCTTGGCCGGAACTGTGACTTCTATTTGGTAAAGAACGGGCTTCCCTTTCATGGAAATTTAATGAATCTCTTCATTGGAGAAATTTCTAACAATTATAAGATGAAAGAACACTCTCCGGGTCTATAAAATTTAATATTAAGTAAGAACTCTCTTACATTTTTCAGTTTGTAGCCGTCCGTGACATCGCATAAAATAGTACTTAATTGTATTCAAAAATACTGAAGGTGTTAAAGAATAACCACATTTGTTTCTATATACTCTATACATTAGGTTATATGCCTCCTCATGCTAGAGATATCCCTGCAACATGAGGATTGATATTCAAGATTCATGAATTCCCTTACTGGGTTGGGTTTATTTTCTTCAGACAAATTAATCTGATTTAGTCTTTAAATTAAAAATACTATTTCAAATAAACCAGCAATTAAAATTCTTTAAAGTCTCCTAATTTCATTAGTCAATGTATATTTTAAACAAATTACAACTATAGACCTTTAAATTGTATCTAAACTACAGGCGTATGGAATACACGAGATGAAATTTCATGCGAAATTGTAATGGCGGCCGCTGGTTATGTTAAGCTGCTGTAATTTATTATTACCACGACGTTATCGCCATGCTGCCGATGTGTATGTTAATTTTGTAAACATTAAAATAAATTAAGCATCATTTTCATTATTAAATTTACTGATGGCACCTCGTTAAACATAAATATACACTTTAATTTTAACACTCATTTATTCTTGTGACGTTATTTTACTAGTACCTAAGTTATTTTGTTGTCTTTTAATACCACGTTTTTATGATTAAACGTTCTCATGACACTTCGTTAAACATAAACCCATTTAAATTAAACACCGTTTAAATGTAATCGTTGCTTATTTTAAGCACTTGACTTCCCATCTTGCTCCATCCAAGAGGATTGGGAGATGTAATGGGATTAGAAAATATCTGCGTCCCATTGTATTTCCTGTTGCCTATTTGCCCAACCCATTTTCCAAAAACCATTCCTGAATTTGCGAAGGTAGGCAGAACAGTCGGGGGCGTGCCAACGTTAGTCATTTTGGCCTAACGTTGGCATGTACTTATTGGTACCTACCTACTTATAGGTGAAGTGTCGGCTCCTTAAAAATATAAAATCCTAAACTACTTAAAATCGTATTTTAAATTCAAAGTATTCATCATTTTATCATATCAATATCATAGCTACACTATAAAGATGAAGAAATCATTACAAGTTATTTATTAGTCATTAATCATTGTGATTAACGGGGTGCCGTGTGGTGTCGGGTGTCGGCCGGACATAGAGTAGCACCACCCCATCTCCTCCCGTGGATGTCGTAAAAGGCGACTAAGGGATAAAAAAGCCGCAAACAAAGACCACAAGTCCTGAGGAACTACACAATCTCTAAAAGAGTGGACTCGCCAACCCGCTCGGCCAGCGTGGCGTTTTCAGGCTTTACATCCATCATGCACAAGTCAATGTACATGAGGAGGTATGGGCCTCCTCCGTGGACCTATATCCAGCAGTGGTTACTGAAAGGGCTGGTTGCATTTTGCAATCATTATGATTAAAATCGTATCTTTATGACCTGCTTGCATTTATTCGTGTGTACCCATCTTATGTAATCGTATGTACTCATGTACCTACATTGTAAATGGATAATACGATTATGAACGATGTGCCAATCTATATAAATAAAAATGTAAACGTTCGTTTGTTCAAAATCTTAAATCTCCGAAAGTTCTTAACTGATTGCTTTGAAATTTTGACACAACGGTGCATTCGAATACGCGCGTGTTTTTATGTAGCTATCACAGGGTAAAGCATGCCTTTTATAAAAAAACGGGTAAAAACAGGGTAAGCGCCATCTGTTGGGCAGCCACAGCAACGCGTGGCCGGGCACAGCTAGTCAATCATAAATACCTAAGTATATTGTGACATTTTATAAGAAGGTACACATGAATAACAATAATGTAATTTTCAATAATTTTATGTAACATGAAATAATGTTATTTATAATTCTTAAGTATATAAAAGTATTCCATAAGAGATCTTGAATTAACAATAAGACAAATATTGGTGAAAGTTTCATTAAATTTAATTAGTTTCAGAGTTTATCTCTAACGAACAAGCATATTCCTTTGGGAACACATTCGTTGTATATTTTATAGGTATATATTGATATATTTTGTTATCTACGCATACCGTAGGTATGTACCTTTTGGTATGTACATAACCAGCCCTTTTGGTATGTACTGCTGGCCATGGGCACGCTGGCCAAGCGGCTTGACGAACCACTCTTTTCGAGGTGGTGTAAGTACCCGGGGCTTGTGGCAGTCGCTTTGTTATCCCTTGGTTGCCTTTTACGACACCCTCTGGTAGAGGTGGGGTGATGCTATAGTAAGCGTGGTCAGGTTACAACTGTGATTCGCGCTAATGAAATTGCCGCTAATATTAGGAAAATGAAAAATTGATATGCATATGGAAGAACCCAGAGCATTGTGAGCGAGAGCCAATATGCTGGTTAATTTGCCCAATGTTCAGCGCATGTTATGGTAACGCTTTTTAAAGCAAATTGCAACTCGAGCAGCCTATGGGTGCGGTACACGCAAAAGGCTTACAATCCTCTGCGGATCCAATATAATAATAATGCCATCAGGATTCTGTTGAGATTGGTCGGTTTCCGCAGCGCTCGGTGCTGATGGGTTTGACGCCCTTCTGCGTAAAAAACTGCTCCACTTCTGTGTAGGACGAGAGGCGACTCCAACACCATCCCGAAGATTATACGTAATAAATTTTACTACACATTAATGTGGCAGTTAATTAATAAAATCAAATTTAGTTATAAGATACTAACATAGTTTGTAAGTTTATTCCATACTAACATTATTGTGGATCTTTGTTGTCTCAAATTCATGTCTGAAATAACAAATAAATTATTAAAAATACTTAATGTAAATGAAAGAATTAACAAATGATAACGAAATTCGTCATTAATAACAACGGGGGCGTAGCTCAGATGGTAGAGCGCTCGCTTAGCATGCGAGAGGTACCGGGATCGATACCCGGCGCCTCCACGATCGTATATTTAATTTTTCTTTAGTTTTCTTATAAAAAAATATTGAATTTGGATTTAAATGATTGAAGGGTTTTTAAGTCTCAAAACAGAATTTGCTTACATGACTTGGCCCTAGTCCGACTTATATATCTGTACGTCATCATTGGCGTCATAACGTCGTTTATCATAAACGCAGGCGTTATTGACGGAGCAAGGCATTAATTTGGTGGAAACAAAACGTCCAATTAGTTCGCGGTTCGGAACAATGGCCGGCAAATGAACACGTTTTGTTGACTGACATGTACATATGCAAACCGATACCTATATATTATACGTATAAATACATATTATCTTTATATATCTGATGGCTGATAATGCTGGAGCCTCACCTGCGTCTCGAAATTCGTATGTTTAGCACACTAAAATCATGGCAGTAATTTTTCAGGAAGTGTGGTTCCAGAATCTGGTTCTTAACACGAATATTCGTTGCTAACGGTGCGATAAACCAAGATGGCGTCTACACATTATTGGTACTCATTAATACATTTTTAACTGAATTTAAAAACGATGTGTTTATAGCTGCTTTTGGAAAACAAGTTGGACGATATTGGCTTTAATCGCAGCGTCGTCGTATGAAGTACAATATTACATATACATATTTAAAGTTCTAAATAGTGAACATGTGGTCGGTCGGTGTGAATCAGCCCTTCAAGTCAACTGTGTACAGAACAATGATTCATCATGATTAATTTGATCAGAAGAAATGATTTGATCAAAATAAAGAAAACGTACAATCTTATAAACTTTATTTTTAATCAATTATTTATAAGCATCTCATACTTAAAAAAATAAATTACAAAAATAATCTTTTGGAGGCGCCGGGTATCGATCCCGGTACCTCTCGCATGCTAAGCGAGCGCTCTACCATCTGAGCTACGCCCCCTGTTGTTACAAGTACCGATTTTATTGATTGTAGTGAAACAAAAACCTGATTGTAATGCTTGAGGCAACGACTTACGCACTGGTATACGCTAGTGACATTCAAATGTTTTCACTTTCACTTGACTACTGCTAAGATAGTCCACTGTCTTAACAATAGTGCCATAAAAACATGTTCTGCTGACTGAAGTGTTTAAAAAATTGTTCTCTAGTATTTTATGGTCGTGATCAAAATACTGGATTGTCGAAATGTGGGTTGTTACAATACCGAGGCCAAGCTTAAGCCTCTATTATATTGGTGTCGCCTGATCACTTGACATGAAGTTTTACAGCCCATGGTTCTAGTATTATACTAGAATAATATATTAATAATGATATACTGGGCCATATGGTGTCGGCCGGGCTTTAGAATAGCATCAACAAAGCTCAAAGGGCTTTCAAAGTGGCGACTACAACCTCTATGGAACTAAAAAAAGTGGATTCGCCAACCCACTTGGCTAGCGTGGCGTTTGAAGGCCATACATCCCTCATGCATAAGGCAATGTCCATGAGGACGCTCATGTCCAGTAGTTGATACTAAAAGGGCTGCTTGCAGTTGGTTGCATACTGATAACAACGACATTACTTCGTAATTATAATTACTTATTACATATCCAAATATAAAAAAAATATATTAAATTATTATAAATTCATTCGTTAATACTGTGCCTCCCTGTCACCTTTTCTCGTAGTATGTTGACGTGGATTTATTAAAATCTCTTAAAAGATCCAAACTTCTTAAGATTCTCAAATCCTTTCAGCAATTTACGTCAAAGTAATCGCTTAGATACACACTCGGACGAGACTTGAATTAAACGCAGGCAACGCGGCTATCACAATCCCGCGCTGTCCCGGGATTACACCGGGATTAGCAGAGAGGTTTTCCCGGGAACAATACGCCAGCCATGGGTGACGAATGGACTTCTCTCATTATTGTTGAATTCACTTTTATTTTGCTTTAACACCGGCGGGCTACGCGTTACAATTTTACAAATGCAGTGTGAAACGAGGTTGCTCGCAAATTTATGGAGTCCTGGTGCCTTTTGGAAATGCGGAATAATTTACACGAGGCATCTCGTTGCGGGTTTTAGCGAGAAAATTAATGAATGTTATTTTGCTTTTTATATACGACGTGGCACATGCGGAAAAAGGTTTGGGCTGGCTTAATGTTTAATTTGAGGAAAACACGCCGCTGGCGGAACAAAATAGCCTCTAAAATGTAAATCCCAGATAATGCCATCGAACGCACTGAGGAACAGATTAAACGAGATCAACCTGTCATTTATGGAACCGGAGTTAATAGTGTCATTGCTGGTGGATCATCTTATCATCATGGATCATCATGGAACAACAATAAAGTGTATTCAGGTATAGAAAACCTGACTTCTGGGAGATTGGGAGTTAAATTTGATTCCATTCTTTTGTAACTCCTAATAAGTTTGCTGGAGAATTTTGTAAGTCTCGCATAGATGAAATCGGACCGAATTATTTCTGTAATTGACGCGCACAAACAGATAAACACATTATATGTACATACATAACAATAACATTATCTATTAAGTTATAAATTAAGCGACTCGTGTTTGCTTGTTTTTTTTTGTTATAATTATTATTAATAATCATTCGTTAAAATGTCACAAGAAAAGTCGTGAAAAATAACCCTCATGACATTCGCCACTTTTATAGAAATTAGAAATCCACAATTAGGTACCTACCTATATAGTTATGTACAAATATGTATAATATGTCAGAGCGTTCCTAGCTTAACATTAGAACATATTGTACTTTGAAGTCGTCTTAACCAAATCGTCACGTAGGGAACTCAACATCTAATACATTAGTCATTCACATCACATTAATTATTCAATTGCACTCTAAACGAAACATGAAATGTAATTCTGACGTAATGGAAACGCAGTGAAATCATCATGAATTGTAACACTTGTTTTATTGCTTCAAAGGAATAATTTGATAAAGTAGGCGAAACTGGTGCAATGAGCAATTGTAAAAATGGGCGCTAAGCGATCCGGCGCTAAGTCAGCGCTTAACACATAAATTTACCCTCATACGCCATAAGTTCGCCATTAGTTATTTTTGACTGATATTGGCATTTTTTGCGTGGGCGACTGTGCCTAATATCATCAAGTGGATGTACAAATATACTGCTTATATTGAATATTGTTTTATATATTAATACACGTGATTCAATTTAGAGAGATTGTTCCTTCTTATTGCAGTTATTTGAACGATTTCGAACAATAGCATTGTACGATTCGCTAAAAGCTGTCAAATGAATGGAAAATCCAATATGGATGAAAATTCACACTGACATAGTTTGATTTGTGTAAAGGCTTATTCAAAAATAGGAACATTTAATACCGTTAAACAAAAATGTCTTTTTGACGATAAGTACTTTTTGCTTCCCTTTTACACAAAAATAAATCCTTGACAGATGTGACAGTTGCGTCAAGCAAGCATTTCACAATTACTACGAAAAGTTTACTTGATGCAATTGTCACCGTAGGGCGTTGCTGCCATAAACTAAATCAATACCGTGATATTACCTACATTGCTTGCTTGCTACATCAATGCCTGCTTTTGAATAGCACACCATTTTCATCTCTTCCCGCCAGTTCGTAGTTAAAGGCGATTAGGGGATAACAAAGCGGCTACCACAAGCCCTGAGGAACCTATAATCTATCTATAATCTTAAACTATATAGAAGTGAACACTGATCGCAACTATTGATTATGCAAAATAGCGATAGCTATCAGAGTTAAGATCTTTTCTCGACTACAGATCACGGTACGGTGCTATCAATACGGTTTAAGGTTCTTTCTTAAATATTTTTGTCTAAAACACTAGTGTATTGTTACAGATCTCCTCATAGAGATGCTGGGTGTGCTGGCCAGCTACAGCGTCACCGTGAAGGAGCTCAAACAGTTGTTTAGCGCCATGAAAGCTGTCAACGGGAAATGGGTAAACATTAGATTTTATATTACTTTCATTATTAGAAACAGCGAGTTAAGAAAAGGTAAATATTCTGTACTTGTACCTAATACTTTTTATATAAAAGTTGTACACGGCATAAAGTTAATAACAAACCACTTTCAATATTTTAGCGCTTCTTTGAAGTAAGCTTACTTCGAAGAATCGATAATTACTTTGCTGTTATCAAATTCCGCTAACAAGGAGCCAGTTTCATATTTACGAATTTTCAAGTTATCCTTTGATATCTGCTAAGATTACTCGACGACATCACTATAATCTGAAGATTTTTAGTATAACGGCAGAATTCGGGCAATCTTTATTTTTCTATTCATACCAGTAATAAAATTTCTTGTGCTTTGATTAATTAATTAATTAACTTTGATAACATTGTGAGAAGTGATTGTTGATAAATTTGATGCCCTATTTTTCTTTTCATATATGGCAACGGTTTTAAACCCTTTTAACTGAATCTTCATTAACTGTGAATAAGAAAACTCAAAATGCAGTTACTAACTGTATATTTATTTATGTGGCCCTTGGTGTATACATTATCTCTAAGATGTGACCTAAACATGCCATAAACGTGTTTGTCCAAGTCGACTTAACCATCCCTTCCTTACTCACTCCACTGCAAAAAGGAATAAATTAAAAAGAACACAAGCGAATCGAAATACCAGGCGGACATAAACGCAAAGTAACCAGGCCGTTTCTGCCGGCTAATTACCGCCCGCCGCACGACCCTACAACGATGCAAATTTGAAAGCACTCGCGGCCTCGCTAATTGAACGTTTAACTGGTACCTCCGCATTTACCCGGGTTACTATACTAAGCATGCATCCTACTGGCTGCTGTTGCCCCAGTTGAATTAAACTGTTATTGCGGGGGCGATACCGTGCCATTTTCGCAAGGAATGCTGCGTTTTAATTTCGTTAATATTTTAATTTAGATTATCTTTGAAAAGACCTAATGTAACAAACAAATGAAAGAAACGTTTAAGAAGTCATACAAAAACACTCCACTAAATAAGAGACAGACACTTTTTTGAACATTCTTTTATGTATTTCAATCATAAGTTTGTTTCGTCGCAAGATAAAAATGTATAGAAATGGAACATATTATTTTAATATTACTGCTTGTAGCTATCTAATTTAAGTTCAGGGTTTAGAAACGTATTTACATAGTAATCATTAAAGGTTTTTTTCCTTTCATCCCATCTTCGTAACTATCTTTCGTAATCTGTGACGACCGTCACAGAGCAATTTAATACCTCCACCTTTTGTTGAAATGAACTCGATGGTTTTAGAACTGGACATGTTGAAAATTTCTCTAATCACTGTTTCTATTCAGTAATCAGAATCACACTCCGCCCGACGCTACTGTGGCAGAGTTCCTCGCCATCCCAACCCCCTAGTAGTTGACAGCCTAACCTATGTCCTATAAATAATGTTTATTGTTCGCGCAGTTCGTGTTCTATTTCCGGTCGGACATGCATTTGTTTAAACTTTTCAAGACAAAATATTGGTTCGAGAGCGGGTGTGTGTGTCTGGATCCACGAATCCTACTGTGGGTCAATTAACACTCATTGACCGCACGGTGTTATTTATTGATCTTACTTAATATCTACACCCGTAGTCTACACAATAATTATGATGTACTTACTCATATTAAGTACATATATGTATAATATATTATAATACGTAGATATTGTAAATAGAAATAGATAAACATTATCTACTAGTAAATTTATGACTTCTACATATTATATACTAGCTGTTGCCCGCGACTTCGTCCGCGTGGACTTTAGTTTATAAACATTTTATAGCATTTTTATCGAACAAATGTTCGACGTGATTCTTTAAATTGATATAACTTTTTTATTTATGAATGAATGAACAAACACAATTTTAAGTGAAGCTTACCACAATACATTAGTGAAAACCGCACCCAAATCGGTTAAGCCGTTTCTAAGATTAGCCCGCACAAACGCACAAACGCACAGATAAACAGACCAACAGACAAAAATTCTAACAATCATTGTTGTGGGTTCTATTGCGTTGATAAAGGCCCCCAATAATATTTTTCTCATATATCTTCCATGTACAGTTCCATTTATTATATGTATAGATGTTGAAAATTATCAACTTAGCTAACGCATCTGCCGAAGATACACATCTAATTAACAACCCCGCTATGTAATCAGTAGCGATTTTAGAGGTAATCCTAAATCCCCATTCCAGACTAATTCATTACAGGTTAAGTACTTGAAATCGTTCTTCGAATTTACATAGATGAGATGGATTACCTTACTCCTACATGCAATTTCAGTTACACTGAAATGGTAATTTCCTAATTATTAAATTGTATACCTATACATACGTAAACCCTATCAATTTGCAGGTTATTTCCGCCCCATATAGAAATGTGATGTGATCTACAATATTTACTTGTTAGATATTTTGCTATTACATATTCTATACCTTATATCTAATTTGGCATATAAGAAGGTAACTCAAAAGTATGAGGGTACCTACTGCATCCTATGGGTACTTATGTACGTACAAGTAATGTAAGTAAATACAAGTAAGTCAAAGCCATTTTCGAGTTCCATCCTATTCATGGGGATATAGGATGACGGAAATCTACCATCCCGTAATACCTTATCCTATCCCATTACTGTTCACACAATTCTTAATTCAGTGACATCAATTGTTACGTTTACTATTCAGCATGCTAAATATTATAACGCAATATTTTGTATACAAAAACATTCTCAGAAAAGTACTGTTTTCGACAAAAGATAGACTTTATGAATATTCAAACAAAATAAAAAAGCATGATAAATATGATCATGTGTTTAGACATACGTGACCACAGATAGACAAACAGGCAAAAACATAGGTCTCAAACTTATATCAAACATCCTTTATTTTCGTGTCGGGCGTTAAAAAATAACGATGCGTTTTGTTCTAGCCTCGACATTCAGCCAAGCTCCTGAACGTGCTGCGTCAGATGCCCCACAGGAACGGCCCGGACGTGTTCTTCAGTTTCCCGGGAAGGAAGGGATCGGTGAGTGTACCTTTGATTTCTAGCGTCTTAGTAGGCGATGATAAATACCACGGCACGGACCTTGATTATTGACTTTGCGCCATAACCATAAATACAAAAAAATAAACGCTGAAATATACGTAATTTAAGACAATGATCGAACCATAGATTAAATTTAAGGAAAAAAGAAAGAATCTAAAAAAATGAAGTCCTCTGCAGGATTTTAGGCCATTTTGTTATCTTTTTTCCCAGAAAAGGAGATTATTAAAGTTAATATGCGATCTTTAAGCTATTTTTTTTAAATTCTCATTTATACTTAGGTGTTTTAAGAATTGTAAGAATTTGGAACAAAAAGGACTATAAAAGTGGAAACATTTGGAGGCGCCGGGTATCGATCCCGGTACCTCTCGCATGCTAAGCGAGCGCTCTACCATCTGAGCTACGCCCCCTGTTAGTAAATTTAGCAAATTTCGAGAGGGTATTACAATTTATTTGCACTTAAAAAACCACAGGCGAGGACAATTGGTCCACTAACGGATACGCAAGGCATGCCTTTCACTTTTTTAAAACGTTTTAACTAGAAATAGCTACAAATTTTATAGAGTTTATTATGTAACAATAATCCAAATTTATAATATTAGTTTTTCAGTTTATTCTTTAATCCAATTGAGTGATTGCCAATATCAATCTTAAATTGCTATATAACCAACAAGATTCAAACTCAAGACAACATGGAAACCCAAGTTGCCAAGTCCTGCTGCCCTGAACCGGCGGAATTTCAATTTCTTCCAATCGCCATTGTACTCAAATTTCAATCTCGGAGTTACACAGACGGAGTTGCTTCGAAAATTCGAATAATTTAATTTATACACACGGAAACCGAAGAATGGTACTCTAAGTTCTCGCTAACTAAATAACTTCCAAATACAAAGTAAGAGTTCGAGTTCGTAAGTATCGCGGTGGCGCGCTCCCACCTGCCGCGAGCAACCAACAGACAATATTTTAGGCGAAATGAAGAGAAACGACTCGCTATTAGCAACTGCTTTATTTATAAACAGTGTCCATATTTCAAACTACCCTCCACAGCTGGGATGGGTGCCCCGAGACTGATTTTGTCGATGTTTTTATACCACAACGGCTCCGAGGCTATTCGCATACGGGACAGGGGTCGTTTTCGGCATCTCGAGCTGTTATGAAGGGTGGAATTTTTCGAGGGAACAAATTAAAACTCGAGCCCTGACCGAGTTGCGGGTAATTATTGGGCAACAGCCTCGTCTGGGCTTTCAATGGCAGTAATTAAATCATTGGGATATTTGGCAATTTTCGCCTCAAAATATTTTGCATATTTCTCGATTTAGGACAAGCTGATTAGTCTTTTGTTGTCTTTTTTCTTGAATTTCGTTAATGAGATTCTGCCGTTATTCTTTTTGATGTTTAGCCAGTTATTTTTTAAAGTCGGTAGGCTGGACTTTCGAGAAGTAAAGTTTTTTGTTTGGTTACTGTAAAATTGTGTACTGTGATTTAATAGTGATAGTTTATTAAATTTTAAAGTGTTTTTTGTGCATAATGTTTTTGATAATCAAATAAAAGCATAGGACTGCGTTTGTCGTGTGCTTCCAAGGAATCCTCTTTTGTGCTCAGTAAACCTACTATCACTTTACTCAGCGACTCTTGACGTACTTCAACGGTACTGGACATCGACAGAATACGTTACTTCTTTTCATTGGTTTCATTACCATATTTAGTCAATTTTATGTGAGAGTCTTTCCTCAAATATCGTCTCTATTTGAGCCACTCGATCTCCTTCCAGAAGTCCAGTAGTCTTCTGGGTTAGAATTAATTTGAAGAGTAAGTTAACAGTGAAAACTGTTTCACTATTACCTGATTCTTCTGAGGAAATTTTGTGCAAAACAACTAATTAATTAATTGAGGAGAAAACTCGTTAGCGTGATTCGGGAGTACGTGACCGTTGCCAGAATAAATTTCCCAGAGATTCGATTTCTATGAAAAACAGTTTATAAAATCTATTCACCCATCTCATAGAGTAGAGAAGATCGAAATTTATACTCTCGGCTCCTTTCTCATTGTCTTCAATCCATTTTCCAAATCCGCAAAATTTGGCGGCGGCTCTGGAGGCGTGCCAACGTTAATTATTCTTGACTGATGTGTCCACAGGCGACAGTGTCCACTGGTGAGCTGTCTCTTCGTCTAGAAAATAATAACGCTTTTCGGAGGCTCTATTTGTAATGTGTAGTGGTGCTGTAATGTACGTACGAGAGAGGTGAATGAGTTATTGATAAACGAGTTATAAGATAGTGATATAGTCGACTCTTTGATTGACATATCGCCCTCCCCGTCAGTGAAAATGAAGCGATAGGAAGTGAAAGGTCTGCACTTATATGTTACGCTTGCATGTAATAATTATCCTTGCCGTGGAGGCAGTAAGTGAGTGTGCAAAGTTGATATGGATTTATTCGGTAGTTGAATCAATGGGGGCGTAGCTCAGATGGTAGAGCGCTCGCTTAGCATGCGAGAGGTACCGGGATCGATACCCGGCGCCTCCAATAAAAACATTTTTTTTATTATTTTTAAGCCCCCTACTTTACCAAAGTTTATGTCAACAAAATGATTTAAAATTATCTCGTAAACGGGGCTCATAAAGTGTTCTGGAAACATGCAATAAAGTTTAATAGCCCTAAAAGCGAGTTCCAATCACCAACAAAA
The DNA here is from genome assembly GCA_943735995.1 of Sesia bembeciformis. Taxonomy (NCBI): domain Eukaryota; kingdom Metazoa; phylum Arthropoda; class Insecta; order Lepidoptera; family Sesiidae; genus Sesia; species Sesia bembeciformis. The sequence goes on from OX031041.1 coordinate 821,153, forward strand.
TGTGCCATAATATCACAGTTATCACTTTGGGAAACCCCAGTAATCGATGCCGGGCGGAGAGGACATTTCGCGAGGGGTTACACTCGCCAATGGTTTCCGGAATGTAATTCTTAACTCATCTGCGGATATTCCCCACTGCCGCGTCACTTTCGCATTGACAGCTTTAGGTTCGAAATATAAAAACGTTAAAGAATTGATATCTTTTCGAATTCTGAATGTATTGTAGACTCCAAACCTGCAAATCAGGCTTCTTGCCAGACCGCATCCAATTTTATACGTCTCATTATTCCCTCACAATGGTTTTTATCTTTGGCGACGCTTTATTTGTATAAGAATCTCTCGTGTATCAAATAAAGAACTAAGTCCGTACGTTTATACATATTCTTTGTGATTTTTTCAAATGTCTTCAAAACTTCGCATTGTCATCCTCTTAAGGGGCCTCCTTTAACCGATACTTATTGGCAATTCCTATTCAAATACGGGCAGGCAGGCGTAATCCGTGTGACATACTGGACTATCTCTGTGTCCGTTTTTTTCCTTATTTATTGTCGTCCCGCCCGGGCCCGGCCCATTTCTCACTGTCGCGCTTATCCTGTGATCTGACGGAGCTGACACCTCTTACTCGTTTCTGTAAGCCTGGCATCTTAATATTGGAGAAACAAGATGAGTTGAATTAATGAAGCAGTTTTATTGAAAACGTGTTACTGAATCAATTTTGAAAATTACATATTCTTAGATTTAAGTCTTGTACTTTTCGCCAATCGCTGAACCTTTTAAACTAAATTTACCAATTTCTTGGATTCTCGACTGGTCTAAAAGGAATATTATAAAGTTCGTTAGATTTATTTATAATCACGAATCCAGTGACTTTATTACACATATGTAGCAGTATTTTATATTTATAGTAACTTAGATTTCCTCAGATTTAAAATTTCTAAGAACTTAGATTAGATTAACTTAGAAAAACCTCCTACCCTCAGTTTATGAAGCAAGGATTCAACAACTTGCGTTAACCAATACGATCACTTGAATTTCAAAACCAATAGGATTCAAGCCATCCCATTGGCTGACGTCTGCACCGCACCTATTTTCGCTTCTCATATTTGCGCTTATCTTGGTGGACAGGTAGCCTATACACACTACACTTGGTGGACAGTTAGATATACACTATCCATTCAGCGTATCGGGTTCTGCATTAAGCCTAATATATGTACATACATTCGGATTTGAACGCGTCCACTTTAAGAATAAAGTCGTCTAGAGAAGGCAAACAAATATATTTATCACATTTTTGTATTAATCGTACACACATCATCAGTTGCACCCGAGCGTGTGTAAGATCCTAAGTGTAACTAGGGCATAAAACACATTTTAAAAGTTTCGGGATTACGCGTTTTATTAACGATAGGTACACATGACGAAGTCTCGTTAAAACTGAAACGTAACTGAAATTGAAGCGGTAACAAAGTAACAACAATAAGTTGTGGGCACAATACGTTCTCATGACGCCGCAAGAAAGGCAAGAATAATGCTGGATTTCTGGAGTGTTCACGATAGGTCGACAGTGCGATTCTAGTGAATCGTATTGCTTTGACGTTTAAAGCTGTATTCGTTTATTTCGAGCGCTTTGTCGAATTGTTGAGGTTTATAGTAAGGCACAAGATTTATCCCGCTATTTTGCTATGATAGAAGTGAAGTGTAATGTGTAATACAATAATTGTTGTAAGACAAAAAAAGTAGGTATTTGCAATATTTTGGGTATTCAAACGACTTTTGGCCTAAACATGTTTAGGCCAAAAGTCGTTTACTAACACAAAACAAATATACATAAATTCAATGTTCATATTATATAATATGTATGTAACTTCATAGAAACTCTGTACTTGGAAAACTCATAATTGAAACTCATAGCAAACGTTTTTTTCCGATCCATTTAATTAAAGTAATGAACTAATAAGATAAAATTCGTAAAAGTTAAATTGACTTAATTAAATGATATTCATAAAGTAAAGATGTTTTTATGTTTTAAGAAAACATCCTAATGAAATACATTATTTTGTAGATAGATAATTTTCTAAAATTGAATAATTCCCTAAAATCTCTTCTAACTATAAAATAATATACACTGGATCGCAAAAATTCCGGGTCGCTAATAAAAACCGTGATATCTCCATAAATTATATACCTAGATCGTTCGAATAAATAATATGTAGTAAGGAGGTTACTAATGCTTGTTCTAAATCTCTAAAGAGGTTTCATTTGTACAAGTTACAGATTTAAAAAAAAATATTCTGCATTTTGAAAAATTTAAAATTAGGAAAAGAATATCTTTTCTGCTTTTGTTTCAAATGGAGCTGTCATTATAAATGGTTCCTTGGATTGATCAGAGTATTCAATGCAATATCATGTCGTTATCACCTGAAGAATGTACAGGGATTATTACCATGGTACAAGAAGGAAGAAGTCAGCGTAGCACTGCTAGAACAGTAGGAGTATCTTTATCAACGGTCCAAAGAGTACTCCAGCGATTTCAAGAGACCGGCATGAACATCAGGAGACCAGGAAATGGCAGGCCAAGGTGCACAACTACACGAGAAGACCGATTCATCGTGAGCACTATGTTAGGAAATCGACATCTCACGGCTGTTCAGGTCCGAAACAGTCTTCAAGAAATTCACCACAACAATGTGAGCTCTAATACGATTCTGCGACGTCTTCGTGAAGCTGATATAAAGCCTTATAGACCAGCAAACGGCCCCAAACTGCTCAGAGAACATCGAGTTGCCAGGTTACGGTTTGCTCGAGAACACATCCGATGGACAGATGAAGATTGGTCCAAGGTTATGTTTTCCGGAGTCCAGATTTTGTTTATTTACGCACGACGGGAGACGAAGAGTATTTAGACGGCCAGGAGAACGGTGTCATCAAGCGTGTTTTGAAGAAAAGGTGCCATTCGGTGGAGGATCAATAATGGTTTGGGCTGGGATATCTTCAGAGGATCGCACGGAGTTAGTGATCATAGAAAACGGTTCTCTGACTGCTGTCAGATACGTAGGAGAGATTTTAAATGAGCATGCTGGTCCATTCTTAGTGAATATGGGTGCAATTTCCATTCTTATGCACGATAATGCGCGACCACATACTGCTCATTTGGTCAATATGTATATTCAAGACGTCGGTATTACCTGCATGGAGTGGCCAGCTCGCAGCCCAGACTTAAATCCCATAGATCATGCATGAGACGAGCTCGGGAGATGCGTGAGACTACGCTCTCCTGCTCCCGTTACCTTACACGAGTTAAAGAATGCGCTAGTGGAAGAATGGGCAAACATAGACCAAAATCGTATTAAAAATTTGGTTTACAGCATGCCACATCGTCTTATTGAAGTGATACGGGCTCGTGGAGGAAATACAAAATATTAAATTGACAAAAAACTTTTATTTTTTAAGATTTACTGCGAAGTGTATTTTTGTTGTCATAAGTTAGAAGCGAAATTTTCTTATTTTTTAGTATTTAATTAAAGTTATATAGTATACAGAACGTGTTACACATTTTTTTATATATATTAATCAGTCATCTACAATATACTATAGTTTCGCAAATTAGTCTTATGTATTTAAGAAACTATCACGCCATTTATTAGCGACCCGGAATTTTTGCGATCCAGTGTATAATAGTCCAGCATCCATCCAGTACGAGTATAATGATTAGAGTTGTCTCAGTCCGGGTCCTCAGTCAGTTAGGTTGTGGGAATAGATGAGTGGGTACGACGCCCACTGGAAGGGATGGGTGGATACGATGCCCACTGGTAGAGATGGGTGGGTACGACGCCCACTGGGCGAGATGGATGGGTACGACGCCCACTAGAAGAGATGGGTGGGTACGACGCCCACTGGAAGAGATGGATGGGTACGACGCCCACTGGAAGAGATGGGTGGGTACTACGCCCACAGGAAGAGATGGGTGGGTACGACGCGCACTGGACGAAATGGGTGGGTATGACGCCCACTGGAAGAGATGGGTGGGTACGACGCCCACTGGAAGAGATGGGTGGGTGCTATTCTAAAGCCGGTCGACACGATACGGTCAAACAATAATAATAGGTAATGAAAAATATACTTTCATCTCAATCTTTGTATTACTAGTATATTTGGATAAAGATTAAACCGGTTTTAAAAATACTCTAAACTTCTAAAACAAATATATTTCGCAATACGCACAACTAGACGATACGTTAAATTATTTTTAAAACACATTTTGGTTAATATCATCTAAAATTAATGTCAAGTTATTATCTCTGAAGATTAAAGTGTGGTTGATTAATGCCGCCCTAGCCAAGTAAAGAGAAGTTTAATATTTACGGCCTTTAAGAATTATGTACCCGCATATTTTCATAAACATGGGTGACATGAGATAAACGCGAGAAAAATATCCTTTTAACATAAATTTCCGTCGAAAATAGAGAAGGGTTAGCGAGCTCGGGTCGAATGTGGCCCGTACCTAGGGTTGCCAGATGAAAATTGAAAAAGGATACACATTGGTTTTTTATGCCTAAAAAGGAGTTTTTTTTTATAAACTATAAAATAAAACATTAACATTTATTTTAAATGTTTATTTTGTACCTTAAGTACCGCCATATTATTCAGAACCTTCTATTTTCTATAAAAGCACTTCAATTTTAATAACAAATTATTAAAATCTTCAAAACACGTCCTTATAATTATATTGTGTGAGTATAAGCGGCCGTATTGACTCAATAGTGAGTCTGTTCCTCTCTTTTATCCATTGGGCGTTCATCAGAACATTTAAACTGATGATTTTTCTTGTCAACATTTTCTTTCTCGCTATCATCACCTGTATTAAACTTAGGAATGAAATTAGGTTGCAAAATTGATCGGGCAGTTTAACATTATCAACCTCTATACCTCTGGTGTTTAAAAACTCAATACACGGAATTAAATCGTCATATTTTATCTTTTCAGAGTATTCCTTCAAAGTCATCCACTTAAAACATTTAAAAGCTTCTAAAGGTTTTATCCATTTTAATAAATAATCTTGACATACTTTGTAAACGGTGACAAATTCGTCTGAAATCCTTTCACTTTCTTCATTATCATGAAGTTCTTTTTCGTAACATTCGAAGAATTGATTGTAAAATATTTGTGATTTCTGAAACTGAAATATTTTCTTCTTCCAAACATAGCTAGTATTGCTTGTAAGACTGACATGAGGGAATGTGGACAAGAGGACAATAATTGAAAAAGGAGGATATGTCCTCCTCTAGGATACCATCTGGCAACCCTACCCGTACTGCTCGCGGATACGACTATATTTCATACAAAATACAAGAGCATCCGCAAGAATTATAGTCAACTGCTGGTTTATGGGTGCCTGGTATTAATGCATTTTTCATTCCCTAAATTGTACAATGGGCTAACAGAATAAATATTGTAACAATTTGCGTAAATCAAACTGTTTTTCTATCAATTTATTTCAGCAATGTGGCTTTTATAGTGTGGTGTCGGTGATGGTGTATAGATGTTTGATTAGCCTCTGTGGTGTATGTCCTCTTTATTAAATGAAATGAAGGACGATATCGACTCCGAATATTTACATGATTTACACGAATTACTGATGTTTAGTTTTTCGGTCTTTAGGCTGTTGGCGCGACCGCGTCATCAATGTTATCTATAATCTATAATATTCACAACTTTTCAAAGAAATTATTTGCTTATTTCCCCCCTGATTATTTATTTTCTATCTTTGATCATCTTTCGTCGAAATGTCAATGGTCTAAAGTTTCGAGAGACACCCTTAATACACTGAAATTTCTCGTAACTTTTGCAATCTTTTTGTTGAACTACCTTCCTTCATTCACTACGTAGGCGGTACTTTCCAAAATAAATAATCACAAAAAATCCACAAGATCGGCAAAGTCCATAAAATGAAGGAAGGACCTATGTAGATTTTAATAATACGAATCCCGTGAAAGGAAGCATCCTTTAGAAAGAACCGTACTGTGTTTGACTTCGTTTGAAGTATAAAATAAGTTTTACTACGATGCTACTTCTATATGTTTCTACAACGTATGCTCCATTTCTTTTGATCGCGAATAGTCGCGTTTCGCTGTCTGAAATCATATAAACTTCTATGATCATATCAATACAATACAATTCCAATTCAATTCTGACGATAATGTGCACTTTATCAACATGGAAATAAAAGCTCTAATTTTATGAATAATCAGATGAAACATAATAAATGTCTTCATAGTGACAGCTTCTATCTCTCCACTGTTGAATATGTCCTACGTCTAGAAAGACGTAGGACCACAAACAATTCTCTCCACCACAAACAATCTTCTACTCTTCTGATTCAGCCGCTTCTTTTTCCAAGATCCACGTGACCGGAGTGCGTGCCCACTCTGCTTTTCCCGGTACGCGGTCTCCACTCGAGGACTCATTTACCCTGTCAGTTATTGGTCTTGCTACTTATATGATATGTCCACTGCCACTTCAACTTGAACATATCATTTTTCATTCCGGATTTGGCCAGCAAAAACACAGTATACAGTGTACACTGGTACAGAAGTATAGACGAGTTTTAGATTACACAGTATCTCTAAATATTGTAAAACATAATAGAAATGACATTGAATTGTTAAATGTCCCATTTACATCTCTGGAGTTACAGGCACACATAAATTATCTTACACGTTACACGCACACGTTCTTATTTTACTATAGCCTTCTTCGACCAGTAGTCTGGTGTTGGCTTTCTCCTTCAGCTTTCTCTATTTATTCCCTGTTTTGGGCAGTTAGGACCCAATTGCTACCCACTACACTTAATATTGTCCCTCAACCTTATTTGCGTCCTCCCTACATACAGATAATTTCTTGTCCCATGGTCTCCAGTCTCTGCACAAAAGTCAGACTTTCACGCTAATTAAGTTTTGCATTAAATTTTTTCACAACCTTGTGAGATTTAGCTGTGTTCACGAAGGCGAGTATTATTAATCTTTTTGTCTCTTAGTGTAACTCCCACCAGTTTTCGTTCCATCCCTCCTCTTTGAGAAACTCGAAGCTTTTTTTGTAGGACCCTTTTGCGTAGTTACCCAAGTTTGAAAGTTGAAAATGTGTGCATTTTGCTGATTCTTCAGGTTAATTTTGAAGACAAAGCTCAATCTGGAAATGGCTGCCCATCCTAAATCACATACGCACACGTTACGTTTCATAAATAAATAACGATATTTTCCAACAATGAAAAAATATATAATTGTGCGCTATATATATATATAATATAAAAATATATAATATATAATTATTTTGTTAACAACTATGTATTTTTTGTGTCACAGGCGGTAGTGCTCCCCCCGCTCGCGCGGTGGCCATACGAGAACGGATTCACGTTTACCACGTGGTTCCGACTCGATCCCATCAACTCTGTGAACATCGAGCGGGAGAAGCCGTACTTGTATTGGTAAGAACATGTTTCTACTAACACTACTTAAATAGTGTAAGTAAAGATAGCGACGGACATGCCACTTTATCAGTGATGTGTGATGAATCATAACTATACTATCATAAGTATCTGTGGTATTTGGGACATTTATTGAAACACTAAATTCCAAAATCGGCGGTTTTCTGTTAAATCTAGATTCATATCTGTTTTAGTTCCATTTTCATTTAATCTAAATAATATAAATCTAAAGTGAAAGTATCTATATATATAATAAAATCGTAACACAGCTGTCTGTTCATGAAATATTTTTTGAAAAATATCTTTGCAGTGCTCCGAACGATACAGTGCCCAAAACAACCATTTTTTGAATTTGTCTGTCCGTCTGTCTGTCTGTCTGAACGGACATTACGCAAAAACTACTGGACGGATTTTAATGAAACTTGGCATGGTTTTAACTTATGTGCGAGATTAGCATTGGGGGTACTTTTTATCCAGATCCTTCATAGAGTTCCAACGGGAATCAGTCTAAAGTTAACATAAACGAAGTTGCTGGCACCGCTGGTATGCAATAAATTGATCTAAAAAGGTTATGTTTCTAAAAAGTGATTTTTGTTGAAATAATTTATCATGTTGTCCCTTGGACGTTTGGACTTATGTGTAACGAGAAAAGATATGTCACGAACAATTCACAGGTAAGTGATTATTGTTGGCCTTGTTGGCCACGGATATCTGCGATACACGCCTACTGCCAGCGCCTGTTCAAACTGATGAATAAACTGGTATGTGCGCAAGACGTAGTGCTTACCTTTAGTGTTTTAGAGTTCAAGATTTGGAATAAGGTTTTGCAATGAAAATTAGGTAGTATCATTATCTAATCCCATAACACCACATTCTCCCATTGTTTAAAAGAAACGAGATGTACAGGATACTGTGGAACGTTTAAGATGTATTTGTTACCGTTTCCCCTTCCCCAACTGGGACAAGTCCGGTGACTCTTTAAAGGCTACTAGGGCCACAAGAATTTAGACAATTCGGAAAAAAAAAACCTTCCCCAACTGACACCGTCAGCTCGTTCTGACACCAGCCAGTGACAACCGGCATTATGTTGGACGAGATGAGACTGGAAGACCAGGATCTGTCTGTCATCACATTATGTTATTAATGTGAAGCGTAAAACCAAACTGTAACTAAAAATGATCAACTATTAGTTTTCGTTATAGAGCATTGACGCCCAACAAATGTACGAATCAAATCACGCTACAAGCAAGGGAAGATCAGTCCAGGACAATTATTGTGAAATTGAAGTTAATCTAATATCTGCACTGTATTCAACCGTAGATAACCGTAACTTTATTTCGTCTATGTATGCATTATGCATACATTATGCATTTCTCATTATGCACATTCTATCGTGCATGAGGGGTAAATAACCTTAAGACGCCACGCTGGTCAAGTGGGCTGGCGAGCCCACTCTTTTAGAGGTTGTGTTTTGTTTAGCTCTTTAGTCTTATTTTACGACGGTAAGAATAAATAAAATTCTTCAAGAAAACCAATCTTTGGGAAATTATCAATTTCCATTATATTTGCATTGTTAGAGAAATTCAAAATTATTCCTATAATAAATATTTCGACGAAATAAGCAATTTATTTACAACCTTTGAATTCAAAAATACTCTGAACTTCCAAATTCCAATGAGAGGTACACCTCTGACCTTTCAAGATACATTACCTAAATTGACATTGTGTTCGCTTGTTGTAGCTTCAAAACGAGTAAAGGCGTGGGTTACACGGCGCACTTCGTCGGGAACTGTCTGGTGCTGACGTCGATGAAAGTACGAGGCAAGGGGTTCCAGCACTGCGTCAAATACGAATTCCAACCGAGGAGGTTAGAAGTCTTATATTCTACTCCAATTTGTCCAAAATGTAATTGACGCGGCCTTGAATTAAATAGTGGGGCCTGCTATACTGATAAATGTTTACATATCCATAATTTGATTCATCGAGACTGCAACATTGCCCTAGATTTAGCTTTACAGATAAATATGGAGATATTTCATTTATTCGGTTTTATTTTCAGAAAATTCAATCTTAAATTGAATTGTTAGCACATCCGGGGACGTGCCAACGTTTATCATTGTGGACTGAAGTTGGTATGTACCCTGGATGTCCATGGGCGACAGTATCCACTTACCATCAGGTGGACTGTAAACTCCTCTGTCGCCTTCTTCCTATAAAAAAAATATTGTAATAGACAGATATACCTACGTAATTTTTAGATATGAAGTTGTACATGGGGTCGAATTAGTAACATAAAAATGACAAACGTAAGTTGAACCGAAGTGAAAACTGTACTAAATGTTCTTCACTCGGTTCGATTTCGATTCAGGTAATTGAACGCCATACAAATTTTGTATTATTTTTTTACGGTCGATAATGAAAAGGAAATAAATCGTTTAGGTACTTGTTAAATTAACGGTTGAGAAAATTTTCTCGCTAGCTATTTACATTTTTGACATATTATAGAATTGGCATAGAGACGCCAGCGTGTGGCTGAGATTTTTCTCTTTTAAAATGGAGTTGCACTTGTATATTTTTCATAATCGAAAACCGCTAACAGTGTATCACGGTCCCCGTATGCTCACGGATAAAAAATGATTGGGGAATAGTTTGGTTTTGTTGAGGTTTATATTAATACCTGTAGTCTATAAGAGTACGATTTTAAGTCAAAATCAAATCTCTACTGAAATGTAATCTGTACTGTAGCATATTATTCGCTAAGCTGTGCGTATTACATAGAATCCACTCCAACGTAATTAGATAAAGGTTCGTATTCTCGACTCCATGAATAAGTACACATAAGTCGACTGTCAACCAGCAGTAAGCATAGAAAGCAGTAGTTAATTATTGGACAATGAGAAATGGACAATTTTTTTAATGATTCGTTATTTATTATTTTTTCTAAAGAATTAGACCTGTAAACATCTCGTAAGAGTTTTATTTTTCTTTGCAGAAGGACAATGAAATTATAGCGAAAAATGTGAAATATAGGCGATGACGTCATCACAGTTGCGGCTGTAAGAATTACTACTTTTGTCATAATGTATAACAAAAAAGGAATGTCACCACAGATCAAAATAAACTTGTCACCTTTCCTTTTTGACGGGAACTCGAGAAGTGAAGTTGAGTTTTAGAATATTGTGAAAATTGTCTATTAGGCGTTTTGTGGTTCAATAGTGATAGTTTATTAAACTTAAGTGTTTTTCGCACGTGGTGATTGTGATAATCAAATAAAAGCGTGGGGCTGCACTTTTCGTGTGCTTCCAAGAAGTCCTTCTCTGTACTCAGTAAACCTACTATCGCTTTACTGAGTGACCCCAGACTTACTTTGACGGGACTGGATATTGACAGGATACGCTTTAGACTTTGAAATTGTTTCTTTCGAAGAAAACTTGACATATATGAATGTGCTAATTGCACCATTGCCATATATGAAGACAAAAGAAACTCATCAGCTGTCATCGAGCTGAACAAACAAAAACATAACCTCTATTTTTGGCAATAACCTCTTTGTTGTGAACTTACTGCGCTTTGTTTCTTTCTTTCTGAGCTTGATTTTCTGGTTATTTACGACAATATTGCATTCGAAACTACAACAATGAATTTTGCTGCTCCATTTGCACGGGCAAATTTCACTAATTTTCCTTAAATTGATATAATTGTAGAGTACCTACATGAACACCAGTGACAAGTGTATCCATGCAGCCGCTACTGTGACGTCACGCCACTTTTAATAAATGAACAATTTAAAATGTTATATCACTGCGATTATCTTCTTTTTAACACTGCCACTTAGTAGTTCAATCTATATCGGCCTAATTTATATAAAAAATAAAAATATAAAATATAAAAATACATAAAAATCAGGGTTTTAGAAAAATTGGCCCATCCCCATTGGGTTAATTAATTGGTTGTTATGATTCTACCTAATCATGTACATATAATGTGTACCAGTTGGTAATTTTATGAAATGTGTGCAGGTGGTACGCTATCGCCGTGGTGTACATCTACAACAGATGGACGAAGAGCGAGATCAAGTGTCTGGTGAACGGTCAACTGGCGTCCAGTACAGAAATGGCATGGTTCGTCTCTACCAACGAAGTAAGTTGATTTCACATCTGAATTTAAAAAAAATCATAGTATTCTTTATAGTCTTTGAGAAACTTTCAGTTTATAGTTTTTTTTTCGAAATTACAAAATTCTTGTCTCCTTAATAATGGCCCATCAAAACGTGTATGGTTTAGGTCGAGCACTGATGGCACTCAGACAAGAAAACATATATATAACAACATGTCTAAGTATAAAATTTTTACGACATTCATAATTATTTGCGTACCCTATTACATATGGATGACACATGGTCAGAGTGATTGATCAATTCACTAACCTTTATATCGCAAAAGGAATAAACAGATTATATTTGAATCAATTTGAATAAAATACCCCTATTTCTCTCATCAGCGAAACCGTCGTCGTATATCAATTAGACAAAAGGATTGATTTAATTTTCATACAAACAACACTAGGCCTGCCTGGCGATAATTTAATAATAATATTTCACTTAAATTATTCATCATATAATTGACGTTGCGTTTTTGAAAAGAAATGTCTGAAACAACCTTTTAAAAACATTTCAATTGTTGCTGCTAAGTATTGCCATCATCGTTAGCAGTTAATCCATTGTCAACTACCAAGCACCCATAACTCGCTAGAGCTTAACATAATATATTCGGTTATCTACGGCGAACATCCCGAGTTAAGTGCGTTCGAGTCATCACGTACGTGTCGTTAGGAACAATTTATTACAAGTAATGTGATGCAAATTCTCTCGGCTATACGCGGACGTCATAACAATGCAGAAGTTTGGAAGTTGGTGACTGAACTTGTGGATGAAGAAGATTGGGGATTAAATTGGATGCTATTTGTAGACCTCTATGGATTTTTGATTTCCTAGTTCGAATGGCATTTATCTTCAAAAAATATGTTAAGATTGGGGTTCAGATGTTCTAAGGCCATTTCAGTAAAATGGAAATCAAAATATAAAACTTTACGTAAGCAATATTGATGGATGGTCCCGTTTTAATTTTTATATTTTCAAAACGAAATCCTTACTCCGATCGTTGATCATCGTAATCATTTACACACTTTTCCGATACATTAATGAAATACGTCAATTACCATACTCTACACATTTAATTTATCATTTAGGTTTTATGATTTAGTTTATTATGTTCTTAAATTGTCGAATCAGTCAAAACTATTAGTTTCGGAACCGTTCCTGAAACCAATTACGTCATTAACATAATAGTAGTGCTCTCAATCTTGTATCCTACTCGTTTAACTATGGGAACGCGGGAGCATGTTTCGTGTAAAGCCCCCCTAATAATAATACTCTTTTTTGCATACAAATGACTACCTATTAAATATTATGCACATATCTTTAAATGACTGAATACAATAGGCGACCTTATCGCTAAGGCGATCTCTTCCAAGGCCGCAAGGAAACCTTGCCACAGAGAAAAAAGAAGTGATACATTTATTATAATGAATTTGAGGGTTTGTTTTCTTCTCATGTTTAGGCAAAAACATAGTCATTCAGCGACAAAATGCCCGAATAATTAGGTAACGCTAAAAAAAGCAACGCTCTAGCAAGTAGTTCTAAAATAAAGGTTTATTTTTGATCAAAAAGCCTCTAACGTGAAAAGACTAAATTAGTAGGTGAAAACGAGTACGTGGGATAATTACATTTGGAGTACCGAGTACAAAGCGCACTCGTGTAACCTAGGTAACAACGTGAAAAGTTTGAAGCATTCCGTTTGTCGCCTGTCTGAATGTTACAAGATATTACGTGTATCTACATCTTGAGTAAAAGTGACGTGTTTCGGGGGATTTTATTTATTAGAATAATTTTAATTCAATGTAATAATGACGATCTAATTAAAGCAGTTGTTTTAGGTCAGTTATTGGTTGAGGATTTATTTTGCATATGCTTGCTTATTCGTTATTGTTCATGTGCCAGTTTAGAAAGCTGTACAACAGGAATACTTCTTTCACATCTGTTGGTTTGTTTGATTGTAATTTGGAAGTAAATAGTTGTTATTGTGAAACAATACCTGTTTATAGATTAAGTTAAAGCCAGTCTCCATATGTTATATTGCTGTTTTTCTGAATTCTGTAAACATTCTGTGCAACTCGAAATATTGCATAAAAACATACCTATATAATAATTGTGTTATAAAATGACTTTCACACAACTTAATGCCTAATTCCATAAATTATAGAAGAATAATTTGTCCTGAGCTTCGTTATAAACGGTAAAAAAGCTAAGAATAATAATTGTCCTTCGTATCGAATTAAAAAGGACTTGGTATCGAATTAAAAAGTACGGACAGACATTAAGAAAGTTATAAAGACGGGAACTTTACTTGACCAGATTGTTACTAGTTTGGACCAGATTGGGGCCAAACTAAAGAGCGCATTTTTTACATTGACACAAACATACATTGGGTCTATGTCTTGGTGATCATAAAAAACGTAAAACATCTAGATTTAGCATATTCATTTTTCCAATTCTCGCGAACAATTTCTTTGCACTTTCATATGTACCAACATATAAATATATGCATGTTTTATGCATTGTCATTTTTCCCTTTTGTTGTCAATGAGATATTCAATTTACTGTTGTTTCATTTGGCGGCTTTTCTCTAAATATTTTGACATTTAACCTTGTTAGGCTAGCTGGGTTAAAGTCTAAAAACAATATAAATTGGAAATAATCCCGCTTGCAGCGCTACAGAAACATCCTGCTGCGAAGTTTAATAATGATGCAAACTTTTGCCTAATAAGGCTAAAACTGTGTCCGTAACAGCGAACAATTTGTAACTTAATTAAGTAGTTGTTGAATTACTTGTTGTTTAGAAACTCACAAAACTTATATTGTCTACCATCCATTGACCCGCTTTATTCATCTCCATTCTCTCTTTTATTCCATCTTATTAAGCATTTTCAAGACTTTTCATAACTTGACAAATAAACTTCTCTTCGTGGACTCAGTTTCACTTGTTAATGTTGTTTGTCTTGTTTGTATCCTCTCGATTTTTAACCTTGGTAATATCTGTTAATTCAAAGTGTGTTTTAACATTCTCGTGACAAGCACATTAATTGGATTCAACACGTTATTTTTGGTTTGAAACAAAAATTTTTGGTCGTATACAAGACAAGTTTAAAAATCGTGATTGTTTTTAAAAAACAAAATATTTGGTTCAAACCGAAGCTTACATTTTCAAAGTAATTGAAGTTCAAGCCTCCACGAAATCTTCTTACCCTGTTTTATAATCTACCTATTATAAGCCTTCATATATTAAGATATAACCTCACGTCCTGTGCAGGCTTTGCTCAGTGCTGAGCTCGGCAGTGTGTTAGCAGTAAATAGCAGTTTACATGCCATTACCGTCTAACGAATTGAGAGCACAAAGGCGTATGTGAAGCGTTTAGGCGATATAATCGACTGTACGAGTTGGAAACTGATCGCGATTTTGTATTCTGTTTTACATTTTTACGATTACGATTTACATTTGTTTACGATTTTCGATGTCCGATAATCGAGTGGGCTGGATAGCATTTCTGCATTGGTGCTAAAATTATGCGCTCTTGAATTGTCTCCAATGCTTACGCGGCTCTTTAGGCTATCATACTCCATGAAACGCTTCCCGTCAGTTTGGAAGATAGATCATGTTCACCCTCTGTCAAAAAAAGAATTGACCCGGCCAACTACAGGCCGATAGCGATCACCTTCCTCCTCTCCAAGGTGATGGAGCGTGTTATAAACACACAGGTCCTTGGGTACCTAGAGGATCACCAGCTGATTTGCGACTGCCAATACGGATTCCGTCATAATCGTTCGGCTGTTGATCTTTTAACGTACTACACACCGTTGGTCTGACGCCGTTTGAGAGTAGAGTAGAGACGTTGAGGCTTTAGCTCTCGGCCTAAATATTGCTAATGGTAGACGTGCCAAGTTTTGTCGCTCTGCACTGATGTTGGCATGTATCGTGGATGTCTATGGACCACAGTATTTAGTTATCATCGGGTTGACTGTATGCTCGTCTGCCGCCTTTTTTCTATTAAAACAATTAAAAGTCACAATATTCAAATGTCCTAGACAAGGAGGTGATGTTAATTATATTACAAGCTAATTTAAACAAACAAACTACTTATAAAGAGGTACGGTTAAAATAATTTAAAATATGTATGTGCTTTATTGATGCCCGCAGTGCTACTGGTATAAAACAGATCAATATCTATAGGCAAGTTATTGTATTGATTACTAGCTCTTACTATATAAGAAAATGTTTTTTTCTATTATTATACTATATAAATGGTATATACAATAGCGGAGGTGATCTCAAACCCACGGTGCAAGTACGGAGTTGGATATTTGTCGTAAGTTCTGCACAGTCAACGGATCCCCTTGCTATGTTTGCAAGATAACAAATATCCGCTATATTTACCTCTTATACTTAAGGGTAGGAAGTGATGATATTTACATCAGTTTTAATAATTGAGTGACTTACGTCGTGTTCTGAAATCAAGCAGATGGAGAAATCTTTTCTGGATACCCTCAGTACGACACTTGTAGATCTCGTATTGAGGGTTCCAGACTTGTGATGCGCATTCCAAGTGGCTACGTACAAACGAACAGTAAAGAATTTTAAGTGGCTTTATGTCGCGGAAGCTTTGACATGACCTTATGATAAGAGCTGCAGTAATGCTTTATGCTAAGTTCGAGTCATGGAAAATATCTAAATCCTTGACTCGAGCTTGCCGAGAAGTCACTTATTGGTAAGTCGGTAAATCTAAAGGAGATTTCCTCAACCCTCCTATACTATTACATAATCTGTAACGTTTATTACGAGTAATTACATCCACCTGTCTTCATTTTCGTTACATACATACACAATTACGCATATAATTTTTCCCTTGGACCATACCGTTAATATAGTCATCTTTACGAAAACTCGCCGAGAACTCGCTTATCGGTAACTCGGTAAGCGAGATTTGGCCCATCCCCTTACATCGTTCCATACTCTGTAATGTTTATTATATCGACGTGTCTTTATTTCGCAGTCTACGCGTTTTTGCCCGTTTTACAATTTGATTTACAGTGTAATGGTAATGGCGAATGAGCATCGTATCATACAATATTGTTAGGATGACAGAAATGGAATGTTTTTATCTTGCAGTTTTTTTTATGGGTTTTAAGGGAATGGTTGTCTTCTGGATAGAAACATAGGATGATTTGACTTGATATTTTTGCTTTTGGATATACGAGATGAGGTCCAAAATTTTCTGGCCTCACAAAGAAAAAGGATACTCAAGTTCATGAATCTATTTTAATTTTTAAATATAGTCGCCATCTATTAGAACCGACCTTTCGAATTGTTTAATTAACATTTCTATACCAGTATAAAAATAGTCAGAAGTTTTGTCTTCAAATGGGCGAAAACCACAGCGGTCACTTCATCCTCAGTGGAAAATCTTCTACCTCTTAAGTCGCCTTAAGTTTTTTAAGAAAAAGTAGTAATCACTGGGAGCTAAGTCAGGACTATAGGGTGGGTGGCCTATAGTTGGTGGAATTTCGTTGAAGCCACACTGTGAAACAGCAGCTTTCGCAACCGCGGCGGCATGGACGGGTGCATTGTCGTGAGAAGCCGCACACCTTTGCTTAGTTTTCCACGACGTTTCTGCTTTATTGCTTCTCGTAATTGCTTTATAAGGTTAGCATAATAGTTTCCAGTCACCGTAGTATTGCGTTATTTTATGTCTATAAGCAATATGTCTAGCCAATTCCAAAATATCGAAGCCATAATCTTTTTGGTGGACTGAGTCACCGTTGCCTTTCTAGGCGATGCTGCACCAGAACGACGCCACTCCATCGGCTTCCTTTTGGAAGGGGGATCATAGTAAATAACCATAGTTTCATCTCTACTAACAATTGACTCCAAAAAATCGTTTCCGTTTTTCTAAAAGACCTCCAAAAGTTTCTTTAGAGCACGCTACTCGTTCACATCGCTGCACACTTGAAAGAAGTTTTGGCACCCACCTATCACCTGTATATTTTTATTCATATGAAGGTGTTCATGAAGAATCTTAAGGACTGTAGTTTTTGAACACTCCTTGCTGCTATTTCTTTCGTTTTTAGCCGTTGGTCGCTCAGAATTTCTTTTTAAACTAATTAGTTGTTGTTTGGAGTGAGTGCCTCAACGGAGCGAGGTTCGTCGTCGACGGTCGTCGTCTTAAACGAAATTGCTTACACTATTTTGCGACTTCCTGTTGTTATAAGAGTCGAATCAAAACTAACGAGGGTTAGACTATAAAAAATATATACGAATTAGCGGGATAAATGTCAATTACAATGACGTACAATTTTTTTTAGAAAGTCATCTATGTCAGGCCAGAAACTGTTGGACCTTAATTATTTTAACAATTCAGTTATTTTGAGATAGGTTTATAAATAATGTGGCCTATTTGTACATGAAACATTACTTGGAAAAAATCCTTGCAATGTGCTCGTCCTCCACAAATGATTAGAGCCCAAAACAACTTTTGAAAACGTTGACCTGTTTGAACGCGGTAGGTTCCAAATTCGTAATTCGCGTATCCCGCAGAATCCCGATGAAATGTGCACGCATTACATATTGTTTTTCTGAGTCATTTTGAATTACCACATGAACTAGTTTATAGTTTCTGTTATTTCTTCTACATTCATAGAAAAGCTGTATATTTATATGTACCTTCTATAAATGAATTTAAATATTATTTACTGAAATTATGGACACTAAGTAAATAATCTTTATAGCCCGATAGCATTATTATTTAGGTACAAAAAATCTGCGGCTCTAAGCAGCTAAGTCACCCCACCCCGTCTTTAATTACGGATTTAGCCCAGATTTAGTAGGGCTTTTACACAAAATTATTTCTTATTTTTCTGTTTCATATATTGTGTTAGATTACTTGGATTAGAAAAAGTGAAGAGAAAGCAATAATTTTATTTTATGCTCTTTTGAATATGGTTTTACAGTCACGGTTGATGTGTGTCATAAAACATTTATTCTCGGGTTGTAGGTAATGCGAGTATACGTCATGGAAGAGGTAGGAACATCGATAACGTCACTAATATCCAGGGGTACTTACGTGAGTGAGGTCATGAGTTAGAACTTCGGTCTGTATCTCAGTTTTTACCTAAATACACATTTTTTAATGTGGCTGTGAAGGAAAACACCTTAAGAAAATCCACATTTTTGATAGTAGTGTGAAAATTAAAACAGTATTCATCAATATGCGCGGTGCCCATGTGTATGGTTAATGATTCTTGTTATGCAAAGATAGCATATGTTCTTCTTTGAGATTTTTATAAGCTTATATTGAAATTGGCGATTGATGATCACATTAAGTTCTACTTGATTGTTTCTACAAAACTTAACTATCCAAATGAATGTAATGTTTTAACAAATGTTGAGATGTTTCCAAATGTTTCCAAATGTTGAGAAACAGTAAATGGGATCCAGATTCTACCATACATTGTACTCTAATGCAACACTTAGATCCGCCGGCCGTTGCTATTGACATAGGAAATGGTACCCTACTTAACTTGCAGATGAGCATGTTTATCGAGTTCCTTTATTTCACAAAGAAAATGATTATGATTTAAATATGTCCTTATCAACAGCCCTTCGACAAATGCTACATCGGAGCGACGGCGGAATTGGACGAGGAACGTGTGTTTTGCGGTCAGATGGCTGCAATATACGTGTTTGGGGAGGCGCTCACCACTCACCAGATTTGCGCCATGCACAGGCTCGGTCCTGGATATAAGGTGAGTAATATCTACGTTTACATGTTGTTCTAGTAATTTATATTTAACTTTATACTTCTATTAAGATTTTTAAAATATGTTTTTTGATGGCATTTGATGGTAATGATAAGCGACGTGTCATTTCGTCAAGCGTTAACTTTATTCTTGTCAATAATTACTTAGAGATATAAACATTCTAATCGTTCCAACCATCATGCTGGTTAATGAACGAATACTTGGATATTATACTGTACTCACGTTAAGAAAAAAAGTGACGTCATCCGTTCAATGTAGCAGTACAGATTGTAAATCGGGCAATTGAGGAACACTCCCTCGTGATTGGTCAATATGTGAAATCACGTGACTGATAGTGATGAAATCAATTTTTTTCCTAACTTGAACAGAGTATAAATGTTTCTTATTTTGGAAACAGCGTAAATAACATTTTCGTAATTCACAAGTCTTAATTATTGAATTATTATGTCTTTTCTTTCTTGCTAACCACGGATAGAGTCAATTCCGTTTCGACAATGAATGCAACATCAGTTTGCCGGAGAACCATAAAAGGGTGAGCGAGACACCCGCGCCCAAGCTTGAAACTGCCGAAACCCTACCCAATCCCGAAAATCCCGAATCCCATTATCCGGAGCCTTCTGATGCCGCTTCAGAAGATACCAGAGAGACAGAAAAAGAAGAAGCATGCGTAGTAGTAAAGGAGGACGCGACGCCGTGGGGACTGCGATTGGCGGATGAGGCGCGAGAAGTCGCCGCCGCGCATGCGTCCATGCTCGTAGACATTGAAGCATGCAAGCGTGTAAGCATGCCGCGCCGCTCGCTCGTATTATTTTTTGTTACTCTAGCTTTTCTTTGTTTTAGAATGGAAATCGACTGGCCTACAATACATAGAACAAACTTTAACAATGTTATAATTCGACGGTGGAAAACTCAAACTTGTTGTAAGGGACATTTTTCGAAAATACGTTCTATATACATAGTTCTACGCGATATTTGCTTCTCTATCGTTCTATATATACAATATAAAATTTCGATAGTTTTTAAAATAAGTCCCCTGCTCATAAAAAAGCTGTGTATACAACAAATTATAAGACGGTATAAAAAATTATAAGATAACAAGAGACGGTTATTTTATTGTTTAAAGTCCTGAGTTGTCCCTTACGCCAATTGAGATTTACACCGTCGTATGCTCCTCTCTCATAAGTACATACAAATAGCTTATATAGATTTTATTAACTCACACAAAGTTCGCATTAGTGGTGGTTCCATGTATTGTAAACACCTAATTTGGTCAATAACCAGACGATTTCTGTGCGCACATTTTCACCTGTGTAATGTCCACGCTTTGTGTAATGTCCATTTTCTCACATTGTGTGGTCCAGGGTCAG
Organism: Sesia bembeciformis; assembly: GCA_943735995.1. Taxonomy (NCBI): domain Eukaryota; kingdom Metazoa; phylum Arthropoda; class Insecta; order Lepidoptera; family Sesiidae; genus Sesia; species Sesia bembeciformis. The sequence continues at coordinate 841,929 of OX031041.1, forward strand.
TTCCGATTCGACACCGAGTGCCGGAATCCTCTACCGTCATCTGATACTCGAGTGGACCGATATGGTGATTTGGTCCACGATCCGACACAGAATATTCATGACGTAAGATTGATCATAAAACATGTATTTTATTTTGTGAATGACGGTGAAAGAATATTACTATCTTTATGGTGTCCTGGTGTATCAGCTTTACGTTCTTCAATCTAATAATAATAACATTATTGTGAATGTCATTGCATGTTGGAAAAATAATATCAGCATATTACAAGAAAAGTAAATAAAAAAATTGACGTCCGATGGAGAAAAAAAAGGGGATTTTTGTTGTTCATGGTGTCCTGGTATATCAACTTTACTTTCTTCAATCTAACTTACTTGAATATTATAATTATTTGCAATTTCACAGCATGCTGAAAAGTTAATATTTCTACGAGGAAAGTACGTAAAAATTGAAACGCATAATGAATGAATAATTTAACAACTCACTACACTTATACAAACATTATAATCAATATGAGTATGAATTACAAGCAGTTGTTACTATGCAAAATGGCCGCTACTCAGCATATGCTTCAACAAAAGTCGCACCGCTGATTTTCAGTTGCGATCGCATCGATGACTCGCGGAGAGAGGTCTATCGAATATAATTAATGACGTAATTTCGTAAATAATGACGTATATTAAAGCGAGGCAAATTTCTTCAAAACCAGCCGTATTATTTTAAAACTTAGAACAATCTGTTCGAACGAACTAATTTATACAATCATTTGATTATAAATGTCGTCGAAGTCGAGACTCCCGATGGCCCTCGTATAATTTAAATCTATTGTGAAAGCACTGAACATGCTTAGAATTTAAGTTCTAGCTGTTTAGAATTTAATTTACCCACAAAACCTAATAAGAGCACTGGCACAATAGAGACTCTGAATATGACAGTGAGTTACCTCGGTCTATATAACGCCTTTTGTTTCAAATTGTTCACTAAATTTTACAGTTTGGCCCAAGCGTTCCATAAGTCTGCATTCAGTGTTAGGATGGTTTAAAGGTCATTTGTCTGTGCCCGGCCGACACGCCCCGTAGTCCAACCAGAGCGATTCACTCTGAAAAGTTACATATAGCCTCCGGTATTGTTCGTGCCAAGTTTCGTTAGCAGATTCATTAGTCCTAAATAAATGGTAGCGGCCGCGCAGGGTTCATTTGCAGGCCCTTTATTTTAACTAGGTACTGCCAAGTATGAATTTAATAATAGAATAGAACTAGTATTATTGTCAACAATGTCTTGATTGTAGTCATGTACAAGTCATTTAGCATATTTCATAAGACTTTAAAATTTATAATCAACGATGAAATTGATGAATCATTTAGTTGCGCGAGCAAACATCTTTATATGTTTTGCCATTAGGATTTTTTTACATATTAACCCATATACCAGTGACGTGCATTGGTTTTGAGACTAGTTGCGCTATAAATAGATAGGTCCATTTATAAATATTGCTTTCAAACCCAAATTTAATCTTTAATTTAAAATTTAAAACTCATATCTGCAGGTGTACACAACGGCTACATACATACATAACGTTATCAGATACATAAGTCTCAAGTTGCACCCTAGTTATTTCTGATTATATAACCTAAAGCATAGGTAGTAACTATGTCAAAGGACTGCAAACGCTTTAGTTGTCCAGCCAAGTGTTTAACATTTACATTATACGCACACAAGCAGGCTAAACCAACGTAACTGTACTAGCGCAGTCTATTCTCGTTTGTCAAAGTTTACCGTTTAAACACGACTTGTACTGCGAGTTTTAGATAACCCTTGGTTATCGCACCATGTATACTATTCGTAGCTATTCGTACAGTTAGGTCAACCTCCGCCAGCTTTATGACAGCTTGTTAATTTGATTCAGACAGAACTTAAATTAGAGCAGCATCTAACCACCACTTAAGATTTTGTATTTAATTTAATGATGAGTTCATTTTGTTTTTGATATCTTGTTTATTTTTAAGATCTCATCTTTATCAAAGATTTTCACTTTAACATTTTTGCTGCATCTTACGTATTTCCCCAGCGTAGTAAAAATATCTTTTTACAAAGAGTATATAGAACTAACTCCACCAAATTTAGGAGTATCTCAATATTATAAAACATCATCCATGTTTGTCCGTAAAGTTTGACATTAATAGAGTTATCAATTATCATATACGAGTAATATTTGTATGCGAGCTCCGTGGCGTCACGTCAGCGCGATAGCTTTCATAGTACTTACTTTCATATAACCTTGTATGCCTTTCAAAACAGGTCACCTATCGTATTGAGTGCCTTTGAGACATATGAAATATTCATAGACTACCGACTATACCGTTTACTTGTTAAATATTCATTTGCCTACTCAACTAGATTTATTTGAACCAATTTATTAAGAAAATTAGAAAGCATCTTCAGATAATTCGTGTTGTTATCTATCAATCACCATCTCGACGGAAAGCTAAAAATTTCTATTGTGAAGACTCCATTAGTGAAAGTACTTAATTTTCTTAAAAATCTACAGTTATTTTTGTACAAAATCTCCGTGAAGCGTTGCTGATCAACGAAGACAAGTGTTCATTGTCAACCTTGGCTACTAATGGGATTGGACTTGTTTGGAAATTTTTTGAATTCTTTTTGTTTCATTAATTCACAATATTCATTACAACAATAAATAGTAGGTACCTAGAATAAATAACAAATCCGTTCGCGATCACGTTACGGTACATTTTGATTAAAACAAGTAGGAATTATCTTTAACAATTATTAATTACAGAATTCTTACAAAAGTTTGGAAGCGTTTGACTATTTAGATATTATTGATTTGATATTTATTCTGATATTATTTATAGGTCGCCGTTTTGACAAATCTGCTCACAAATTTTAATTGGCTTATTAATTAACAAATGAGAAGACCGTAATATTGTTTCTTCAATATCTGTTTCAAATGATGCCATTTGAATTAAACGAAATGTTTTCTGATTGAATTTTATAAATTAATTTTCACGAATGATAATGAATTTGGCTCGTCATCTGACCTTACGGTTTAAACTAATCTTCGTGCCACCATGTGATCCTGGTGCTTTCATCCGCCTCCTCATGAATATTTCTCATTATAATAATATATTTTTCTCGAGGAAATTAATTCCAGTCTCACGAATAAAGTTGGGTTTTGTTCAAGTGTTTTTTTTAATTAAGCCGCAAATTAAATTCAATTCAAATTAATTTTGCTCTAGGACTTTCTGCGGCAGTTTCGAGTGTTTCATTATGAATACGATTAATATAATCTAAATACGTTCCCATGTCTTAGAATAAATTAATGTCTTTTGTACCAAACTCTACAGTTATTATTTTTCTAGTAAAAACAGACATTTAAGGTTATAATTTCTGTAAAAAATTTAAACACATCCAGGTTTTATATGAACTTTTAATACAAACTTGGCAAGTTTTGGTTCATAACGCCAAGAATGCAAAGTAACAGAATGTTAAACAAAAACTCTCCAAGTAATAACTCCATAGCTGTTGTACGAAGGAAGACAGACGAAGAGTTTTCATAACCCGACCCAGGCGGCTGCATTAAACTTTTATTAAGGAAATGGAAGTGACTCCTGACACTAGACGCTGTGAAGTACAGAGATCTAAATAAGACATTTATTTTTCATTGTGACATTTGTAATAAAGTATTAAAGATCTTCATCAGAAGATTGAAAGCGAAATAATGGTTGATTATAATTTGCTAAGGGTACTGTTTTATGAACATGAAATAAGTAACGATATTGGAATATCAAATATTTAAGGGAAGTATATCTGCTCTTAATTTATGTAAAAAATGATTTTATATATTAACAGTGATCCGTCCCCTACTGTCATTCAAGTGGCCTAGGCTACTGCTACTTTTTTCTAAAGACTGCGCTATTTTTTTTTACAAATATTGCGATTTCTTTACCCAAACATAACCTATGTCCGTTTTCATTAATTTAGCTTCATAAAAGTGTGAGACTTTTTCAAAATAAGTGGTAGTTTTCACCTCTTAAATTAAAATAAAATCATATAATCAAATCCGTTTATTTGTGATCGTATTAGTTCTGTCGTAAGGCGTACAAATATATCACATAAGTAACCATCGTGTTTGAGTACAATAATTAAAATACAACTTCCTAATTTGATTCTAATGTAATTAAATACAATGTAATTAAAATAATAATATATATCAATTAAATCGTTTATCCGTCAAATTAATACATTATATAGTTAAATATACATTCACATAAATTAGTATATTACAAAAGGATGTCATTAAATACAATATTAATTAATATATTGGTATAAGTCAATCTCTTTGTCAATTAAATCTAAACATCTATACATATAATAAAACTGTAGAACCAGCGTGTCTGTACATTGAATATATTTACCAAAAACTGATTCAAGACGATTTTGAAAATAATTGTCTGTCTCTCTGTTGGAACACGCTAATCTCCATAACTACTGAACGGATTTCTATGGGGTTTCCACGATTTAATTAAGCTTAGATTGGCACTTCCAATAAGCTTTGTTTCATCGAAATCGGCTGACGGGAAGAAAAGATATCCCAATTTAGAATTTAAAAACTAAAATTCCGCTAAAATAAAAACTATGTCGCGGACACAGCCAGTAAGTAATACATAATAATTTACATACCTCTCAAATTTCACAATTATATTTTGCTATTCAGTGCTGTATAAAAAGTTGTTGTCAATAACTAAGTACTCTTTACATTTAATAAGAATCTAAATTGTCTTTTAGATAATTCTTTATTGAATGATATGTTTTATCAGATAACAGTTTCTGTAATTTACTTTTAAATATGTTAGGAAGACTGCCGTCACGTATCGCTTTGGGTAATTTATTGTATATTTTAGGCGCCATAGAAAATATACTATTTTTAAGGCGGTGCGCATAACATAGTCTTAAGTCGTTCACTCTTAAAACGATAGGTAAATTATGGATGACTGTTAATAAAAATACGGTAAAGGAAGGGCGAGAACTTTTATTTGAATTGTGGTTTACAGCTCTCTGTAATACGTATCCTGGATATCGTTCTCAGACATTTCTTTTGTGCCTTGAACACAGTCTCTTTATTAGTAGAGTTGCCCCAAAAGATGAAGATACAAATCGGTGAGAACCTTTAAGAACGGCGGATTGATTTACAACTTTATTTAGCACACATAAGGCATAGAAAAACCGGTTCAGTTTCTTTTACATAAATCATTTGTATGAGTTTTCCAAACAAAGAAAAAATTCCCATTCTTTATAATATTAAGTAAAGATTAGATTGTTATAATTAATTGTGAAAATGCAAATGCAACCACATTTCAAAATGCATATGAATCAACAAATGAAGATGAAATTGACGATGACTCTTCTAGGCGGGCTTGCCTCGTAGCACTGTCTGGTAGAGACAGATCTCGGAGCACAGTTGAAGTAAACACAATCTTGGTAACGAGGTGAACTTGCCGGCAGGTATTGTTTAAAACTCCGCCTTTCTATTATGAGTTCTCAGATACGCTTCTCGCTCTTCGTTTCCGCTTTGCTCTTGAATATTCGTAAATAAGGAAATATGATTGTTATGTTTAGTTTTTTTTTATGTAGAAGCTTCATGCTTCTCGCTAAATGCTTGGTAACTTGGATTTTATTAAAATTGTTATTGAATCCCTTGCTTCTTAATGTTTTAATTATAGCCGTAGTGTAGTTTTTATCTAATACTGTTCATAAAGAGATTTCTAACAATCGCATGCGACATCACATGATTAGTTCTATTGTTATTTGTTAGTATTGTATTGGTTATATGTATAGCGGCGATAATAAAATGGCGTAAGTCAAATTAAATATATCTATACGTAAACGCTTAGAGCATGTGTAAAACACCATGTGAACGTAGTAGGATGCAAGCGCACCGTTGCATTACCGGCTAATCCAGGCCCAGCCAAGAGAAAGCACTTAAGCCTTTGACAACATTGACTTGCCTCCCACACGGAGCTCTTCGAGTGCCTAACTAGATTTACTAAAACTATTTTAAACCTAGCCTTTTCCCGAGGAAACTATGTGAATTTTACTCTTGTAGCCTATGAGTTAAGATTGTGCAAGATTACTTATTTGAAAATAGTCGTACTCTTCTAATTTATCTTTCCTATTTTAATTATTACCTTGTTCTTATATTAAGCGTCTTAAAATGTCTAATAATTGTAATCCAATTTCAGTTTCAGTTTGAATACGTGTTACAATTTGAACCTTTTAATAATAAAACCTTTTAATAAAACAAATAAAGACATGTGTTATCAGGATCACGAAATCACGGTATACAATATTAACCCATTCTCGTATTCCTCTCTCCTAACAAACTAGTGCCACAAAGCAATTCAAAACTTTGATTTATTCACAAAAGTCATACAAACTTGTTCATAAGCCGGTATGAGAATGCAAGTTATAGTTCAAAGTGCATATTCTGTTTTAACTTAGAACTAGCAAGAGCTCTAAGTAGGTAGCTAAACGAAATACTTTGACTGCTTCATACCAACTTTATAGAATAATGACTTGAGGTATGAGATGAAACTTATGGGATGTCCTACTTACTGATGTAAAACTTGTTTTATAAGCAATATTCAGATCGCTGGCTTGGGATTATCTATTACATAAGACTGCTATTACGTTTCAAATCTTAGACAAAGATATTACCCGGTTTATTTTCGGCGTTCCAATTATTATCTCGTTATCATATTATTTTTAGCGTCTTGAAATTTCTAATGAATCTTTGTAATCCATTTTCGGTTTCCCAGACAACCTGTCTAAATTTATTTAATGTAATCATTTAAATGTTCTACTGTAATTTTCTTTCCTTTTGTCTTCTTCGTCTCGCTTTCACTTATGTTGATTGAAATAAAGGATGTCTGTCTGGTTGTTTATTTGATATATTACTGTAATATATCTGATGAAAAATGAGAAGGAAAATGCTGATGCTAATTCGTTAGTTAGAGAATATTTTATCTGTAGAGCAAGGTAAATTGGTAGGGGGCATTTCAGTTATTATGAACACGTGTTGATTCGGCCCATCCACTTCAGTGCAATGTGGTACTCGCAACACTCCGCTTCAGTGCTCTCGCGGCAATTTGCACGTTAAATAAAAAAGTTATCCATTCGCGGTTCTAGAGTTACTAATAATTATAGTTTACTTGAATATTTACTTATATTTATCGCATTAATACTAAATAAATTTAAATTTGCATAGTTTGTCTACAATCTGCTTTATTTGAGACTAGGAAACTAAACGGATCTTTTATAGAGATAAATATGTATATTTATTTGATAATTAAGCTCACTAATATAAAGGGTGTTTTTTTAGAGGTATAGAACTTTGAAATGGAATAAAACAAGGATGAATTTTTAAAATTGACATGAAATTGACTTTATTCAAAAGATAATCTTTTGGCATTATAATTTAAATATGATTTCTAGCATATGACCGCCACGGCTGGCTCGGACGTAATCCAATCTGGAGGTCCAATTTTCAATAACTTTTTCCAACGTTTGTGGCCGTATATCGGCAATAACGCGGCAAATGTTGTCCTCCAAGTGGTCGATCGTTTCGGGCTTATCGGCGTAGACTAGCGACTTCACATATCCCCACAGAAAATAGTCTAGCGGCGTTAAATCGCACGATCTTGGAGGCCAATTCACGGGTCCGGAACGTGAAATTATGCGGTTACCAAACGTTTCCTTCAGTAAATCAATTGTGGCACGAGCTGTGTGACATGTTGCGCCGTCTTGTTGAAACCACAGCTCCTGCACATCATGGTTGTTCAATTGAGGAACGAAAAAGTCAGTAATCATGGCTCTATAGCGGTCACCACTGACTGTAACGTTCTGGCCAGCATCGTTTTTAAAGAAGTACAGACCAATGATTCCACCAGCCCATAAAGCACACCAAACAGTCAGCTTTTCTGGATGTAACGGTGTCTCAACATACACTTGAGGATTATCTTCACTCCAAAATACGGCAGTTTTGTTTATTGACGTAGCCATTCAACCAAAAGTGAGCTTCATCGCTAAACAAAATTCTCTTATGAAAATCGGGATCAACGGCAATCTTGTTTTGGGCCCATTCACCGAATCTACGCCTTGCTAGGTGATCGCGTGGCTTCAATTCTTGCACGAGTTGGATTTTGTAAGCACGCAAACCAAGATCTTTCCGCAAAATCTTCCATAAAGTGGATGGACACATATCCAATTCCTGTGCACGATGGCGGATAGACTGATTCCGGTCTTCCTCTACGCTACGCTCTACAGCAGCAATGGCTTCTTCTGTACGCACTGTACGACGTCTCTGTAGATGCGTATTATCATTTAGAGTAAACGTGGTGCGAAAACGGTCCATAGTTAGTCGAATTAATTGCTCTGATGGACGATTATGTTGACCGTAAAATGGACGTAGTGCGCGATACGTATTTCGAACAGAACCATTATTTTCAAAATAAATTTGCACAATTTGGAAGCGTTGTTCAGGCGTCAGTCTATTCATGTTGAAATGCCAAACCAAACTAAACACAAATCACTTGACAGCTGACAAAATGGCAGCCAGTTAAAACAGTGTTGCCAACTTAAAGTTCTATACCTCTTAAAAAAACACCCTTTACATATTTATCTCTATAAAAGATCCGTTTAGTTTCCTAGTCTCAAATAAAGCAGATTGTAGACAAACTATGCAAATTTAAATTTATTTAGTATTAATGCGATAAATATAAGTAAATATTCAAGTAAACTATAATTATTAGTAACTCTAGAACCGCGAATTAGTTACTTATTAGTTACACACTAATATAGCTCAGGAACTAAAAGTGAAAATACGTTCTCGCTTAGATTATATCATTACTAAATAAAAATAATGATAAAAGAAATCTAACTAACTACTGTGTAACAGAGAGACATATAATAGAGAATACTAGAAAAACTTAAGTCCGGACAAATTGGCATCTAGCCCAATAAGCCTAATTTGGCGTAACAATGTGTACCTAACACTGTTTATTGATTTGCTTTCGGTCGAGGAGTTTAAAACTGTAGATGAGAACATATTTGCATATAGCCATAAAAAGAAAAGAAAACAAAGGACAAAGCTGACACAGTAATTTGTCGGAGCAAATTTAATGTAACATAACACTCGGCTTTTAGAGCCGCCGTCGCCGCTTCAACTTGTGCGGTATTGAAAGGGTTAACATTTGCGACAGTGGGATTGTAAACTGGTAACTAATTGTAATTCTCTTGTTTTATTACATTATCTCGCGCGCTCCAAACATTAAACTCACCGCAAAGCATTAGCATCACGTTTTATGACTCTTACGAGTTTATGTTGATTTTATAGTGATATATACAGGAGTTGTGATAACTGTGATAATGTTTGAAAATTATTTATCAGTTGAAGTAAAGTGTGATTTATTAACATTAAAAACACTTTGGTAGGTATTATTAATGCATTCATATACTCGTACAAGCATCGTACAATATTTCCAGCAAAAATTTCAAAAACGAAAAAGTATCTTAATGTACGGGATTAAACACTGGATCTTAATGTACGTTTTAGAGATGTATGTTAATGACAGTAAGAGTTCTGAAGAATAGAGAAGCAAAGAAACAATAACAGCCGATGCTCGTAAAAGTATCTCACCGAAATAAGGTCAAAATCTAAAGTGGTGTTGGAGACGCATATTATCTTTTTAGAGTGATTTAGGAGTTGCGAAAAATATGTATACTAATATATGAAGAATCGGGGGACACGCTAGTGCCCCCGCCAAGACTCGTCGCACTAGCGAAACTACACCCTTTTCTGAAGCATCTGAGTACATATTTGACCCCGTCATATTATTACACTGGAGTAACATAGAAGACTCAAAATGATATGAGAAGATTAGGAGTTAAATTAAACTGCCTAATTTCAAGTTTCTACGACTTCCAATGTTGAAGGTATATGAATACAAAAAAGCACAAATTTAAAGTAGTTCCCGAGGTGCTAGAAAGCTGAAATTTATGAAAAGCTGAAGCTGAAACTATGCCAACCTATGGAGGTTTTATTCCAACCTCTGAACCTATAGGTTTGAATAAAATCTAATTGGTCATTTCCAAAGTGAGAAGGAGAGGTTACTATCACGTTAAACTCGATTAGTTATGATTTTAAGTTATGATTATTTTAAACATTATTGTATAAAATTATCCGACGTTGAACATCTTGTTACCAAGTATTAGCATTAGGGCCTTACCTATGAAATTGCCTTTTGTTCTTAGTGGCCACTTTGAAATTATCAATCAATAAATCAATGATATTAAGGTCTGTATTAACTATATGACCGTCTAACATTAATATTAAACATTTTTTATTTAGGCCAATAGTTTTAAGATATTGTTATCAATAAGAGAAATTAAAGATATGTTACCCACAGTAATTTGTAAATTATACATAAAATCGATATTTACTCCAGGATCACATTAATAATGCATGAATTTGCAATTCTATTCTGTTGCTAAATGTTAGCTTAGCAATCTCGTTGCAAAGCTAACCTGTAGTGATAATATGAGCGTTATAATAACCGAGTTTGCCTTAGCTATGTTCCGTATTATATTCATAATGTTATGTTCCTTTGATAACTATCAGTTAGTATTCTCCCGTTTTACCAATAAATACATTTTTGGTCTGGTACTTCTTGATATATATTCAGTTTTCAGTACTCAAATGTATCAAGTCTCCAACCGAAATTACGGCACTCTTAACAGTGTTACGTTCTTTGTGTGAAACGACAGCACGCTGACTTCAGTGTACGTCTATAAACGTGCAATCTGAACTAAACAAGTGACTGTTACGAATTAGAAACTATGTTGTACTGCTTTCTAACGTGTAATTGATTTTACAACAATAGTACGAGTAGATCAAAATATACTGCGTAATCTAAGATTCCGTTGACACTGTAGACGATATGATCTTGAGACAACGAACTATAAATCCGACACATGTGTACTATTCGTAATTTTTCGCATCATCATTTGTTTAAAAGGATCTATACTTTGTCTTAAGACACATGCTTGACTGTAGTGTGCGCAAGGTCTAAATGTTCTATGATATTCATAGCTTGTAGCAGATTTGGTTTTGCTTGACATGGGTTTGTTTATTTGATAACTGGTAATGTTGTCGCTAAGGGCTCTATGATTGTGTATCAGGAAAACGTACTGTGCATGGAGGGTAACGAGGGACTAATGTGGGATATTGCTTGAGGTTGTTGTCTAAATACGAATGGATATTGGTTTACGTATATCATGTTGGTAATTGCACGTGAATTTTGTTGTTATTTATATTGGGCCTAGTTTAGACTGTGGAATCATTAAAATCAAATGTAATAAGTGGAGACCGGATTATATGCATTTGCGTATTTAGCCCATTCTCACTGGTTATTGCATATTTTACCTAAAATCTAGTGACGATGCATATTTTCGCTATATTTACAATATTCCTTAGATCGGTTAAGTTTAGTAGTTAAGAATTGTCAGTCTAAGGAAGCATTTAACGATTCTAGTATATAAAAAAAATAGCTGTCATTAGCACTCATTTTTCCACATACCTGCGAGTATTAAAAAGCTTGAAACTCAAGGTTTTGGCGTGGACTGAATCTATTCAGTTAATGAATAAAATCCGCCAAATGAACTCCGCATTGCCCGAGGTATTCCCGCGTAACCTTAAAGAAAAGTTTGAAAACATTTTGAACAATAACCCTGGCTTTGAACCTTTGTGTCAAATTGATAATTTTATTAAGGGGACGGGTGACCCATTGCCAGAAACAATAAGTGCTAACACAGCACCCAAATTCAAATACGAACATTTGGAACAGGAACTGATTGTTTACGTTTACAAGAGTAACAAAATATTAAATAATTGTTAATTATCGTCGATATGTTATTCAACAACTTACTAATTGTATGCTGATTTTGCAATAAAGAAACTAAATACTATTTTTTTATTATTCAATGTTGCATATTTTGACACTTTTCATGCATATTTCAAGCTTTTTATGTTGCATATAATCCGGTCTCTAGTAATAAGGTAATAAATATTTATATCAGTCTAATCTGGGCGTAGCTTCTATTTTAAAGAATTTATGTATTTTGTAATTCTAATGATAAACAAAAATTGTTTAGTTGATAACAACTGAAGTTACTTCACCATCGACAACCAAAATTAAGACAATCTTGATTTCATAATTAATGTTTTGAACTAATGCGATGGTGTAAGTTCAGTTAAAAGTACAAAATTTTGGTGCCAATTATTTATTTAACTTCATTTTAGTAGAATTGGCCAACATTTTTTTTAGTAAAAATTGGGCTTTTTTGATAATCTTACTGTAAAGATGTAAGTAAAAGATATACTTATTTGCTTACGTCTTTTCATAATTATGACTGTCATTATGGAAAACGATCTTGAAGCAGATTTTAAATAAAAAATCTTCTATTACACTATTTACTGTAAATATTTCTATGTAGAACAATGTTCATTTGATAAAATTAATCTTGCATGCCTTATCATGTGTTCACCGGTCTCATTATTTTCTATTTGTAACATCATCGATGGTACACAGGTGCTCTACGACGGCAAGTTGTCATCAGCCATAGTGTTCATGTACAATCCGGTGGCGACAGATGGCCAGCTCTGTTTGCAGTCGGCGCCCAAAGGCAACGTGTCTTACTTTGTGCATACACCACACGCGCTCATGTTACAGGTAAGTTACCGAATAAAATAAAAAGGTGAGGTTCCACTATACCTAAGGACAATAATTAATGACAATATCATTACACATTATTATGCCATTGAGCTATATGAGATAATTAAGAAAGATGAATACCGATCTGATACTGGTATAAATTTACATATCGGATGATTGCCAATAAAGATAAAAATAACAGATGTAATGAAAGGGATCTAAAAGTGATTGAAAGTAGTGATCCAAGTAAAATTTTTGGAGAAATTGAATTTCGCTTATATAGCAAATGTTGAAAATATTTATTTCATTTAAATTATATTTTAATTATTTATTTATTTAAAATTTACAATTGTCCAATATTAAAAGTGGGAAGATTGTTCCAAATACCTAAATTAAAGATACCGACACAATCAGAACATACAAATTACGAATGGTTGAAATAGCACTAGAATTACAAAAGATCATTCCTACATAATCATCACTAGGGGTGTCAGTGACTTCGTTCGCGTGAACTTGTGATTCCCGTGGAAACTTCATAATTTATATGGATAAAAACTAAATGTTAACCCAGCATATAATTTATAACTATGCCATTTTATTAACATACGTTCAGTGGTTTTGCGCATTCAGACAGACACAAAAATTTCAAAATTGTTGTTTTGGGCTCTGTATCATTCATAGTGTATGTTGCAATATGTTTTTTCGAAAAATATTTAATGTACAGACACGGCTCTTACGATTTTATTATATGTGAAGCCTTGGAATCCGAGTGATCTAAGTAAAATTTTTGGAGAAATTAAGTTTGAGCTATGTTTGCCCTTTTGAAAGAAAGAAGACCATTTTATTCACAACATATCAAATAAAAACTGCAACTGCTAAATACATATTGTGGCAATCGGCGCCAACTTAGCATATTATGCCGCAGCGAGAACTGCGACGCTGTCTTTTATTTGGAACCGCACCAGTGACTACGGACTGTCCACAATAAAGACGGTGACATTTAATTTATTATTTATAAGATCCGTTATTTATACACCAAATCTTGCCAACTAAACAACAACCTTGCCTTTTGGAACTATATTTTAACTTTTAGTAGAACATGCCGTAGATGTAAGGTGTCTTCTACAATGGGCAAAAACCGCCATAACCCATTTGTGCACCAAGTGATCCAAGTAACAAAAGGTTCGACTTAATTTTAGCTTATTTTGTAAATCCCTATACCTACTCTTATTTCTGATCATCTGTGATGGCCAGCTCTTGTGTTTGTTTGTGATTCTCTTTGTATGTGGACTCACGACACAGGGGATCCTAGTGTGGGCCATTGAGTGTGGCGTTATTATTATTATTATTAATCAATTAATGTTTTTTGTCCCACTGAAATCCTTCAGTCATTATTTGAAATGAAAGTTATAGATATCTTGTAATTTCCGTTTTTTTTTTTTCGAAATAAGAAAAAGATAATCTTCATTTTTCCAGGAAGTAAAAGCAGTTGTGACACACTCAATCCACAGCGCACTAAACTCTATCGGCGGGGTGCAAGTCCTCTTCCCGCTGTTCGCACAGCTGGACTTGCCTCATGACGCGCCCGCGACCGATCCCAAACGAGACCCCATGCTGTGGTATGTTCTCCTAGTACTTTCTTATGAAGATTCCTTTTATATCCGGAAAGATTTTTCTAAGGTAAACCCATAATATTTTTTATTGATGATGCCAGAGAGCCACAGAGTCTTACTTATACACATACACAAATCACACAAATCACACAAAAATTTGTGTTCTCAGGATGAGAACAATGTTCGAAAAAATCTTTTGTAGTTTTTAGCAGAGATTTCCCTGAGTCAAAAAGAGATAAGTCGTCTTCTTTCGTTTTTACTTATATGAGGGAGCATTAAAGAGTAGTAAAGTTTCCTTGAAAGAAAGAAGTGCAGTAACGATTAATAATGAAAATTGATATGTAAGACAGAAACGTTTTTAATATAGCCCCTAGTAGCGTGAGCTTTCTCGCACGCAACGAAAGTTTTAAGCTTTTTGAAATAAAGTGGTGATATATTGCAGACTGTGTGCCAAGAAGCTTAAGTTCAAAAGCTTAGTTCGCAAACTACGTGTAAAGGTATCGAGAGGAAGGCTATTAAAGTTACAGCACGCAATGCTAGTAACTAAGTTTCTGGAACTAAATCACCGGCACAGCGAGCTTAGTGTGAATTTGCGACGGGAGGGTCCGAATGCCTCATAGTTATTCATTAATATTCCTAGTAGCTCCGGTCGCATTACTCGGCTAAATGCACTTTCGGTGTTAGCTCACAAACGCTTCGTGGAACTCCGGACACCATAGCAAGCCGACTGGGTAATAAGAGCTATAAACTAACTCCAAGCAACTCCTAATTGCCTGGTACTCCGGTTACTGGATTAATGGGAGACATTTTGTCGAGACTATTATTCGCATGGGGCCGCTTATTCAATTGTCGTTTATTTGACATTAACGTGGGTGAGACACTGAGCATTTACTAAATGTTGAAAATTTATCGTGTGTTTTAGTAAAGTTGCAAACTATGTTATCTAAGCTATTTTTATCTTCAATTAGAACGAAATAATTACAGCTTTTAATAAACACTAGGAAGTTTCTGTTCAAACATTAACTTTCTATTAGGGTTTGGGTATTTTAAGGATTTCGTAGGTATTTTCGATTGTTTCTTAGTTATTTCTTCTAATTTAAAACACATCTATTTTTGTCGAGTATATTCTGTATATTAATTGTTATGGGTGTTATGAAAGGTTAATTTATATTGGTACTAAAAATGAAGAAGACAAATTACAATACTAAGATAATATGAAAATCAATATCTACACATGAATGTGAAAATCAAGCGGTATTGTCGGGTTATTGTAGGATAGAGCTCTAACAGCTGACATAAATCTTAATAAAAATCTTTGACATGTAGTAAAAATCATTTCACAAATCGATAGCCCTTTAAGATTTTTTTTTCTATTGTATGTTTTTTATGTACGAAGGCGGCAGTCGAGCATACAATCCACCTGATGGTAAGTGGATACTGTCGGCCATAGACATCAGCGATACATGCCAATATTAGTCCAAAATGACAAACGTTGGCAGGCCCCCGGATGCGCTGCCTACCTTTGGAGATATAGGAATAGATTTGGAGAAAGAGTTGGGAAAATGGGGATGGATAGGATGGGAATGGGCTTCTGGCACATCTCACTCACTACCGAAACATGTACGTACATTAGGGAAATGAAATAAAGTCGGAAATGCAGTGCATTTCAAGGTGGTCTTCTGTGAGTGAGGGGTAACGTGGCCAGTCGAGCGCGCCCAGCGGCTGTTGGATTGCAGCGTGCCCTCTCCCCCTGACTAATTTATTGTGTTATATTATTATGACTTAAGAATGAAACGGTATTTACATAAAATTAATTAAATACAGAACTGTCAGCGCTCTTCCTATGATAACCGGACTCTAGTCGATAACACGAGGTTGGATCGCGCGCATAAATTTAATCCCGCATTACCTTTGATGTGAGCTCATATAAATCGGATCTATCCGTGTGTGACACGGGTCGACGACGACGGGACGTTTGAACGGACAAGCCGCGCATTATCGCAGACGTTTATATGGTTGTGTGAATGTATGATGGGGGATTCTTCATAAAAACATCTTGGTTGAATCACATACACTTATGTTTAGTATCAAAATATTCTTATTTGTTATGTTGTGTTGACTAAGGTATGTATCGAACGTTTAGGATCGTGTTTGATGTAGAATTATGTAACACCTTTCTATTTCTCTACTGGATTACTCCATCCTCTTAATAAACCATTGTGCCAAATATGTTACTACTTCGTTTTAAAGCCAAGGATTTCATTTGTCTCTTACTTTCGTTTCAATAGAACTATCATAATACAACCAGTTTCATTGATAAATATATTCTATGTATTTTACAAGATTTTATTTGTTAAATGTCCACAATGTTTTGATATTGAATTTTTGAAGAGGAACATAACACTTGTACGACCTTTTCCTGTAGCTACTAAACATAGGCCTTAAATAATTGAAGTTAATAATTGAATAATTTTTATTGAAGTCTCTGCTCTCCAGCAATAAAGCTGCTAATGTCTCAATTCATTCCCTAACATGTACGAGTATATCTACGGCGCGAACGTTACGAGAGCCCGAGTAGGTACTCGTAGTTAGGCAACTGCCTCTTGAATTGTCGGTCTGAGCATGTTTTTAAGTACGTAATGAACTACAACTTCCGTAACTTGTTATTTTCGAGCATTTTTTTTCATGGTAAAATGAATAAGAAGTGTATTTAAATGAGCAGCAAGAACAATTTTCTAATTGGGCAACACGTCATGATCAACGAAATAATCTATTTTTGAACAACTGAAAAAAATGTCATCACCAAGTCGACGGAATCCCGCTTCTTTTATTGTCACTATAGAACATAAATCTAACGCATCTATAAATTTGCTGGCATCGATTTGCTGCCCATTTAGTATGTTTTCGTTGCATACTTACATAATACTTTTAATTTGGCGTCAGTAATTCACTATAGAGAGAATGGTGATTTTTAGTAGTCCTCATTTTGTAGTCACCGGTGATATTTTACAACAAAAGAAAATAATAAAAGGTCAAAGGTCAACCATTCCTACATTATTTCATATAATGTAAGAACATATGTGATTGAAACAACATTTATGTATCCAACGACTCTAATTTTCTACAGCTCAAAACTGCTCGGCTTCGTGTGCTCCTTAGTGGAATCCTGCAGTACAGTACAACAGCATATGTTGCAATGTCGTGGGTTCCTCGTAATCTCGCATATGCTACAGCGATGCAATAGAGATCACCTCACACCGGATACCTTGGCATCATTCTTGCACTTGACAAAACATCTTGTGACTTGCTGCTCCCCTAATTCCGATCTGCTGTTAAAACAGGTATGTTTTTCTTTGTTTACTTTGAAGGGAGCTTCTTTGTAGATGATCTTAATTTCTAACTTCGGTGACCTAACTTCGGTCGTAATAGGTTTCATTTACTGTGACAAGTTAGTAAATTCTTTAATACTTAAACGAATATTAAGCGCAGCAACAAAAGGTGATCAAATGTCAATTGAAATTAATTCAATTTTGACAATGTTTCCGTTTTGATTGCTTGGCCCATTAAATGCTTTGATTAGAAAGAGCTTAAATAAGTACTGTAACAATGAATGAAATCGATTATAATTGAAGCCAGACAATTGATAAAATTGTTCTGATTTAATTATCCAATTTCAAAACAGAAAACAATCACTTAACTTGGAAAATGGGAAGATAATACTCGTATACAATAGAGTAATTATCCATTCAAACAAAAGTTGAGATCAAAAGTATATTTAGTATTCTGGTATAATTTAATAGAAGAAATGTGTGTTTGATAGAAGACCTAATAATGCATTGGCTATTGGCCCAATTGGCATCATATCATTTAGAATTGAACAAAAAGATAATTTGTTAAATTAAAAATTAAAATATACATATAGATGGTCTAAAAGTAATAACGCTTACCATATTTTTTATTTAGAAAGCGAAAGTGCAATTTATGTATATTCACAGCTGGATGCACATCAAAAGGATTTTGTATTACACATTGGCAATAGTGAACTGGTAAACACAGCTTGGGGACGCTTACAAACAGTTTAATTCAATTGAACACGGAACTCGATCAATTTGAACTGATCAATCTGTTTGATCTACATTATGAGTGTTTCCGACATAAATATAAATATTTTTTTCATCCATTAAATAAATAATTGTACATAAAATGGACACTAATATTAAAATAAATATATTTGTATGAAATGTATGTATGGGTGTATTTGAGTCCTTATACCTCGTTTCTACCGAAACATAAGACTTAGTTTGTTATTTTTCTCTATCGTAATGTTCCTAATATGTTAACTTAAAAGTTATTTTCTTGCGATTGAATTTTTTTACGTCGTTTTAATCTCTTTAATGCAATTTAAGTTTTTCTCTATATTAAATAATAATATCACATATTTATGTTGTTTTTATTTTGGAGAAAAATAATAATAAATTATATCCGCACGAGATACCATTTATTGTGTACATAATTTAAGTACTGTTTCGATGGTTGTTAGCGCATGCTCCTCTTGCTTTCTCACCTCGATTTGTTTATTTCAAAACTGTGATTATGCACTTCCACTATGTGAAATGACAAAAGTTACGTGTTTATAAAATTCCCTTTATTTCTAAGAATTCACAAACTTTTATGTTTTAACATAATAACCATAACATTTTTATTTTCTATGACATATACGAGTATCTGTGCCATAATCAATTATGGATTAAATTCAATACAAAAATGTAAAGTTTGTGAATAGAAGCTTTATTATTGTAGTTCCAGCCCATTTTCACACGCCCTATTTTGCAATCAATAGGTATGTATTCACTATACACTCCCGTTTTTTCGCCAAGATTACAACCAATATTACAAATCGCTTTATATTTTAAACAATGATTTAGATATATCAGTTTATGTCAAAAAAACACGCAGTTTAAAGCAATCACGGGGTATTTGCACAAAGGGCTTGCTTTCACTTTTTTATTTATAAAACTAAGATGTCGCCTGGGTAGATTTCGAAGTTTCTGAGTTTCGTATTAATGATCTTTTTCATATAATTTTAACTGTATTATGCCTATCCGAATCTATATAACTTAACTTACTATTTGCCAAGTTCAATTCCATTATTTTATTTAAGAAGTTTCTAATAAATAATCTCTATAGAACATTGATAGAAGCCATTTGTTAGGTCGACGTTATTTATATAGAAACAAAAGCAAGAGAGAAGTGCGCTTTCGACCATCGGACAGTCAAAAGTCTATGCTAATCGCAGTCTTTCTGCCAATCTTTTCTGACCTGGCAGCTTCTGGACCATATTCTGTTCAACCCGGCTCTTTGGATTCATACACCCGCGGCCGTCCAAGCTCGGTTATATTGCTACTTGGCGACAGACTTCTTAGCCGATGCCCACATCTATGGCAGTGTACGACGCGTCAGTACAGTTTTACAAACTGTTCACACGCTGAAGTACTATTACTGGGTCGTCAATCCGAGAGCAAAGAGTGGCATTACTCCCAAGGGATTAGGTAAGTACTTCAGTCAAAAGATTAGAGTTTAATTACAGTTATATTGTTTCATTTTGTGTGTAGCAGACTTTAGTTTTATTGAAAACATTGTCAAATTACTGTTTCGTTCACACACTCAAATATTTCTCTTTTTTTTCAATAGTCGTTATAGAAATCTATTTCATTTCACCATCTTTAAACGAATTACGCTCCCGGACTACTTATAATAAGTTAAATTCGGATATTCATCTATTTTGTACGAGGCTTATGCTGTTTAAACTGAAAACAATCACCGAGTTACATGATAACCATAAGACAGAAGCGTCCAATAGATAGCATACTATTTACATAGTTTGAATTGTGTTAATGTCATTTATATATCATATTATTAAGTGAAATTAAGAGACGTATTACACGTGTCACTAATTTAATTGTCTTGTATAAGCTTAAAACGCAATATTTACTATTTTTGGATATTTAAAATCTTTTTATTATTATTATGTTGTATAAATACTGTCTGTTTCCGAAATCAAATAAGAGATAAGTACATAATTGTTCCTTTGTTAATAAATAATAATAAATAATGTTTGATTTGAATGACGGACATGATTTATTATTATTTATTGCCTTGTATTTAAACGCGCTGCAAGAAGATGCCGAATGGGCACCAAATGATTTTCAACAAAATAAATTATGTTTCAATGACTGAAATAAACAATTTTTAATTACTAAGAATATCAACACAAAGTAGACGCTCCTGTATCTTTATTGCTACCAGAGAACCTAAACCTAACCCAAGTTTACGTCACTTTTTTTTCCGCTGCTCATTTAATTGTTTCCCTTATTTCTGTTACAGAAGGCCCCCGTCCTGCTCATAAGGATATTCTCACAATTCGTGCCTATATCCTGCTTTTCTTAAAGCAGCTAATAATGATTGGGAATGGCGTTAAAGAGGACGAGCTTCAGTCCATACTCAATTACCTAACAACTATGCATGAGGTATGATTCCCTAATATTTATGTATATGATAAATCTGAGTAATTTGTGTATGAAATAGACTTATCAATTTGTGTTTTAAACAGGACGAGAATCTTCATGACGTTCTACAAATGTTGATCTCGCTAATGTCTGAGCATCCCAGTTCGATGGTTCCAGCTTTCGATGCCAAGGTAAAGAACATTTTAATACTTAATGAATACCTACATAAATAAATACTCTTTATTGCATACAAATGGTTATTACATGCGCTCATATCTTTAACAATGGGGGACTTTATCGCTAAGACGATCTCTTCCAGTAAAATAAAAGTGATTTAGACAGGTATAAAATAGATTTTGATTTTAATTTAGTTTCACTTGTTTCGGTTCAATTTTATTTGATTTTAATTTCACTTCCTTTGTTTTGATTTATATGTTCATATGGTATCATCTTTAATTATTTTGGTGTAAGTTTTTGATATGGAATTTATTCTGAAATAAAAAGTATTAATATTAATATTATAGGTAATGCTAAACGATTGAACTTTACACGTAGAATTATGTTCATTTACCGACTATATCAATAATAATATTAAATATAGTATAATACATACTTTTTTATACATATGTGTATCTACATCTGCATTCAATAAGTAAGAATCAAAGTTGACAAGGACTGAAAAATAAAAGAGAAATTGTAGTCTCCAAAGGATGAAATAGAACAGGTTAGAAACAAAATAATACTGAGAGGAAATTATTTGGAAGAAAGAAAGAAAACTAAGGAAAGCTAGAATATAATGTCTATACAAATAAAATTGTTAAACCTTGTTTTTCATGATTGCAGGGTGGAGTGCGAACAATATTCAAACTTCTGTCGTCGGAGAGTCAGTTAATTAGGCTCCAAGCCTTGAAGCTTCTAGGATTCTTCTTGAGCAGAAGTACACATAAGTAAGTTTGGTTTCAGTAAAATTTTAATACTTTTTATCAATTACTTATTAATGCAATAATAAAATAATAATTCGCTAAATTATAAATACTCTTAATGGTTAACAGTTACACGAAATGTTAGCTAACTATTACTATGGGAATCGTAAAGGGGTCAAGAAGATCGGAGATTAAAGCAGAAGCACCTATTAATCATGGGACGATCCGCTCCTGTTTTTGGGGGAGAGTGCATGCTGCATCCCACAGCCGCTGGGCGAACTCAACTGGCCACGTTACCCCTCTCTCACAGAAGACTACCTTGAAATGTACTGCATTTCCTACTTTGTCGTATTCCCCCAATGCACGTACGTGTTTCGGTAGTGAGTGAGATATGCCAGAGCCCATTCCCATCCCATCCTATCCCTCCCCATTTTTCCAATCCATTCCTTAATCTGCAAAGGTAGGCAGCGCATCCGAGGGCGTGCCAATGTTTGTCATTCAGGACTGATGTTGGCATTTATCGCGGATGTCTATGGACGACGGTATCCACTGACCATCGGGTGGACTATATTCTCGTCTGCCACCCTTTTCTATAAAAAAAAAACCATATATGTATATATTAATCTATTTTTTTGTCTATTTATCTGTATTTGTATGTAAAATCTGAATTTTTACAAAACTAAAAAATGTACTAGGTTTCGATTGGGTTGCATCAACCATGGTCTCGAGCTGGTTGATCAACTGGTTATCAATATATAACCAGTGTTATAATACTAACTCACCTGAGATTCTATCGATCGATGGCGATAATCGCTTTAATGTATCTATTGTAACCATTACTTCCGTTGCAGACGCAAATACGACGTAATGTCACCCCACAACCTATACACACTATTAGCAACGCGATTGGCCGCGTGTGGAGAGGGCCTCGCGCTGCCCGTATATAACGCGCTGTACGAGCTGCTCACCGAGCACGTCGGACAACAGATACTGTACACCAGCCATCCGGAGCCGCAGCCACACTTCCGCTTGGAGAACCCGAGTAAGTAACATTCTTAGTTTCGTAGTTATTATGTATGTACAGACGGCTCTGTAACGATTTTATTAGAAGTATAGATATATTGATTAATCTAATGATTTTTATTTTAAGTATTTGCTAAAGATTTTCGTCTAATCTACATTTTTTTCCCATCAACAGTGATCCTCAAAGTCGTAGCAACTCTAATACGACAATCAAAACAGACAGAACAGTTACTAGAAGTGAAAAAACTGTTCCTCTCTGACATGACACTACTCTGTAGCAATAACAGAGAAAACCGACGAACTGTGCTACAGATGTCTGTATGGCAGGAGTGGTTAATCGCCATGGCTTATATACACCCTAAAAATGCTGAGGAACAAAAGATTTCCGATATGGTGTATAGTCTTTTTAGGATGTTGTTACACCATGCGATAAAACACGAGTATGGTGGTTGGAGAGTTTGGGTCGATACATTGGCTATTGTTCATTCAAAGGTTGGTAGATTCTGTGGAGGTTACATACAACGTGTCATCGAAATAACGCAAAACCTGACACATGTTAACTAATTTAAAATACATAAATCCGTTCTAGCGAACAATGAAACCATTTTAGGGAATAAATCGAAACGTACAAACATGCGTTTTTGTTGTTCTATCCAAAATGTTTGTAGCTCTCATTACTTATACTAATGACCGAGTACGAAGCTGGCCATCCGCGTGGAATGCAACTGTGTGCGGAATTGAAGATATGCTAGAAATGAGCAATAAGTTATAGAAAAAAATCTATTGTAAAAACTGGTACAATCGATATCGAACAGTTTTTTCGGAATGGCTAAATTCAATTGGCCTAATGCCCTTTCTAGAGTCACCGGACATGTACAATTTAGGGCGACAAGCAGAAGGCACTCGGCCAAGAGCAAAAAATGTGTAGCAACGAGCTCTAAGGGGTTCCACGCCGGTAAACCGGCGGAAGCAACGGATCTCCGCTTAGGGCGTTGCTTTGGGAGGGTACAGCCAGATCGCGAGTCGGTGAGAAGCGCCCAGGCACGTGCACACTTTTACCAGGTATCTACCTGGTAAAAGTGTGGGCTGAAGGCCGGTGTGTGTTGACGGTGTAGCTAGGTGGACGTACTCGTCTCCGCCGGCGAGGATAGTGTACATGTGTAGTGTGTGAAGGTAGTTTAAGAATCGCATTGGCAGCAGTGATTAGGTCGTCGCGGTCATCTAGAACGTGCCGAGGACGACGACGACGACGGTAACGGGGAGGGACATTCCCGTCGGAGACATGGGTTGGGCTGTCAAATACTAGGATGAACAACATATTTTCAACTTTTGCGTTATTTCAGTAACACGTTGTATATGAAGTATCTAGTTTCACCTGTCTTTTTTATGTATATAAAGATGGCAAACGAACAGTCTGTTTGCTTGTTGGTAAGCGATCATTATCATCCGTGGACATCTGTGATGCATGGCGCCATCAGTTAATATAAATTTAAAAAAGGATGGAATCAGTGTATTTCATGTTGTTTTTATTTATTTTATTAGTATACAAAGACAACTCATTTCATCAAATGGAAATTGCGGCCAAAAAACCGGTTGAATTGTTTTAAACATTTAAAAACATTCTAGTATAATAAAATAAATTAATAACTGTAGATATATGTTTGCTTAAACATTATTTAACATGAATAACATGCGTGCTAACATTTATTATCGGTACATTTAAGTGGGTATCTTTTCGTGACGATACATTTCTTAGTGCTCATAGGATCATTCAAAAACGTGATTAAAAAAATATAATCAAAGGAGAATCATAATGCAAAAAAAGGGATTCAAAAAGAATAATTCAATCATCCAATCGAAATTATAATGGAACTGGATGGAATGGGATGGGGAAGAGAAAGAAAACGGGCTACAACAACTTGTTAACTGAATACTTATAACGAAAGCATATTAACTCAATCAATCAACAGAGCTCTAGTAATTTGTAGCTCTACATGTATTTTTTCTAATTATAATGCTATTAGTTTATGAATTAAAAATGTAGAATGTGATCATTTTTCAATATATTTTGTATATCTATCATTATTAATATAAAATAATTGCTATTGGAACAACGCATAATTTGTCGATATATTTTACGACATAATTTTTTTTTGTCATTTCCAGGTCTCATATGAAGAATTCAAACTCCAATTCGCGCAAATGTACGAACACTACGAACAAAGGCGGGCGGATAACATAACCGATCCAGCCGAAAGGCAACAACGACCCATCTCCACCATATCGGGATGGGATAGACACACGGATGGACACACGAAGAGTCGCATCCTACCTGACACGGATGACAGTGTCGATAGTTCACCTGTCTCAATCAGAAAACAAAACGTTCTCAATCATGCCGCTCAAACCGAAATCGGCAAAGGATTGTCACTAAGAGAAGTTGAAGCCTGCAGTTGTATTAAAACGAAATCTAGTGAAAACGAACGAAATGTTGATGAATCGCGGACTACAGAAGTGATTTATAGTGAAGTGTGTAAAGTGCATAGTCCTATTAAAACTGTTACCGAAGTGCCCCGCGTCGACGGTTGTGATAGTGTTAAATGTACAGATAATGTCGAACACGCGGTTGATGAAAACGAGCCTGAAATTGAACAGAAGTCTATTAATACTGAATTAGTCCAGGCGATTATTAGTGAGAATAAGCTTCTAGAGAGTTCTGAGTCGGGATTAGGGACGATAGAAGCTGATTTGGAGCAAACTGATAAGCCTTTAACTCGTCAAGGCAGCTTAGATTACATCCCGGTGAGAGATGTAGGCGATAATGTATCGAAAGATGATAATACGGATAAAAGCGAGGGCATTCCTTCAAGTTTATCTGCAAGCGAAACAGCTAGTCCTGAACGATTGGCCGATAACTTAAATCTAGCTAACGAAAGAGAATCAGAATTGTCCGATCCGTCCGAACTGTATTTAACTCCGAGCGAAACGACTAGTCCTAAGAAAATACAAGAAAAGACTGAACTTAACATTCCAGAAGATATAGAAAAAGATGATCCGAAGCATATTGCTATTAACATCGTCAATGACGTTTTGACGATCGCTCTCGAGACTGTGAGGTTAAAAACTGACGACGATACAGATTCAGGAGCAATATCGGGCGGAATACAATCTGAAGGCAATACGCCGAACGGACGAGACGATTTTGAGACAGAAATCGAGGAAATTATCGACGAGAAGCGAACGGCGGAGACAATTGCCAGTGAAATAGTTTCAGATATTATCGATAATATCGTTTCTAAAGATGTTGAAAAGAGCGAAATCGTTGCAACAGAAGACAACAGTCCTCAAAGGGTCATACCATCAGACCATCCACATGAAGGCAACGTTTTACCGCTTGACGGAGAATTTCTAGTCGATTCTAGAAAAGAGGAATCAGATACCAAAGAAACTGAACAAATTGATGAAATCGCGCAAGAAAACGCGAAGAACGAGAGTCAAAAAGTTGAACTCCCAACACCCGAAGAGCCAAAGACGCCAGAAATTCCTCCAATTTCGACCATTAGCGAAAACATTTCGCTTGCAAATAAGAAAGAACAAGAAAGTAAGGAAGAATTAAATCGTGAGACTAGTGAAAGAGACAAAAGACGTGTTAGTTTACCTGGAGATAGTGAGATGAAGCAGGATAGTAGTAGAGGCGAAGGTGTGGCTTCACAAGGAACTAATACTTCAACGTCCCCTAAAAGGCCACGAAGTGCGTCCACGAGTACTCAAGTTGATTCGAATCATTTTGGTAAGTGACTTTTTATCTATAATGTGACTGTTTTTTTTTATTTATAAAGTGCCTATTTTTCATCTATAGGTGAACTGAATGCCTAACGGCATTCTCTACCAGTCAACCATCAGATTACACAAAAAACAGGACGCGGATGCAGTTTTAGTTTAAATGCATGAATAATACTTATAATACTCTTCTTAAAACCTGATAATTATGTTTTATGACATATGTATTTAACAAGTGAAGAAGAAAGCTATTGCATATAAAAATATCCTAAAGATTGTGCTAGAAAATACTTCTCTTAAGAAATTATTATTATCTTTGTAACTCATGTGTTTGTAATGTTATCGTAATGTATTACAGATACATTACGATAACTTTTAATTTTAATAACGTTTTAGTATTTTATTTAATGTTAAGATGACTTCGTATATATTTTTTGTATTTTTTAACTTAGTGTAAAAAATATATATGTTGTTAAAATTCTTTATGAAACTCAACTGCGACTTATGCGGAGTCGATGCACAACAATTAATATTCCTTTACCCTTTCTTTTCGCTTGTTGTCTTCTAATATTGTTGTTGTCAAAAAATAATTTTCTTTCTTTCCTTCTTGTTTCAGAATCAAAACGTCCATCAAAATGCAACCGACCAATGTTCTCCCCGGGTCCGACGCGGCCTCCATTCCGCATTCCCGAGTTCCGATGGTCTTATATCCATCAGAGGTTGCTTTCTGATGTACTGTTTTCTTTGGAGACTGACATTCAGGTAAGTAAGCCTTTGCTTTTCAGGTCATTTAAGAGGTATTGAAATAGAGGTGAGATAACGATGCAGTCTTAAAGCAAATGGTCTTGAAGGTGATGGCATAAGAATAAATAATACCATATAGAAGGGAATCTCCTTTGTGCGTGTCCCAAAAGCCACGAAATAAACACCTACTTCCCCCTCAGACCGTAACGTCCCTCTGTCGCCCAGCGATGCGTTGAGGGCTGTCATTTATTTAATAATTTATTATATCCGTGTAACTATTAGGTTAGTTAGGTAAATTGTGTAATTAGTAAAACGTTTAATTAATTATAACAAATATAAAATGGTATTTTATACAATAGTTTTACAAAAAATCAAGATGACAAAGTATCACATCGAGCGCGTGGCGACACGCGGCGCGGCTCTGACTGACGGCTTGTATGATACGATGCGAAACTGTAGGCTATTATCGCGACCTTGAACGCGTTCGGCGCGCCAGTTTCATTTCTATATTATTTATTCTTATGGTGATGTTTAAAAAGATTTCTCGTCTTTTATTATGGGAGGCAAAGGCACAGATTTGGACCATGTTAAAATTACACTTGAACATCTTTTTACTTCAAAAAGCCAGGATATTTTATCCTTCGTGATCAAGACAGTTTTATCTAGAGATTGTGTTATGCAAAAAGTTTGTTATTTATTCTTTCCATATACCTACTTATGCCAGGCGGCCAAACGGTCCACCCCGCCCCACCGCAGTTATGCCTATGTTCTTGATAGCACTTACAGATAGATACCAGTGTATCATAGATCATTATGAAGAAAGTACACGTATATTACACAAATTAAGTACAAACCTTGCTCTTAATTTTTATTTTAAATACCAAGAAATTTTCTGATACCTTAATAGTTATTTTTCATTAGAACTTAAAAGATTGTTGTATACAAGGTTTGTTAAACCTCAAACTATTGAATCCGTTCCTTCTATTGACGTGAATATTTCACGAATTTTTTTATTGCTCGTATTTAATTATTATTAAATTTATACAAATTTAATAGAACATTTTTACTGTCATTTTTACAAAAAAAAGTAACATTAGGTATATGTAAATTAATTAAGAATAATGAGCAAATCATTTTCGGAATATTTTTTAGGCTTCGTATATATGGACACAGGCACATCCTGTACATAAGGACCATTGTTGACAATTAGTCCATGGACTTTGAGGACTATATATCTAACTAATTTATTCTCTACGTTTCCAGGTGTGGCGCAGTCACTCGACGAAATCAGTGATAGATTTCGTAAATAGCAGTGAGAATGCGATATTTGTAGTGAACACCGTCCATCTGATCAGTCAACTCGCTGACAACCTCATTATTGCTTGTGGGGGACTACTGCCATTGTTGGCTTCTGCGACTTCACCTAATGTGAGTTAATCTTAAAAAAAATCATAGCTTCGTACTTTTTCATTCTTCTTTTTATGCCTTGGCACATGTCAGTTTCATCGTGCCCCAAACTTACATTCTATAAAAATAATACGTACCTATATGGATGCCAATAAATACTGCCCTTGGGAAAGAAGGCACAAATGAATTTAAAGTCAAGCTAGACACTTTGTTTTGGATAAACCAAAAAGAATAACCACTGTGTAAACTATAATATATGATTTTTTTTATTTTTTATTTTAAAACATAATGTTACTTTTATTTCGTTCAAAATGTTCAAATGCCCTTTCTTCTTTCACCAATGTGAGTGTTTAATATTATTGCCTTTTTACGAGATAGCAACTTTTTTCCACATCCATAACACACTCTCGTGCTATCTCCTTCCTTCGTATTTGTATTTATCTATTACTTTTCTCCTTTGTGGTCATTGAGATTTAGCCGAAGTCTGCGCTTGACCGGACTGCTTGCAATTTGATAAGGGATGGCGGCAAAATGCTTCGTCCTATTTTTTTGATCATTTAATTTTATAAATTATTTAATGACCTTAATACTTATTATGATGATTTATTTTTTAAACCTAGTGATAACCTAGAGGTATCTATAGGTATCTATTCGACTCACATTCGTGTGATTATGAGTTCAAATCCCCGATCCCGTACCACTGAGTATCTACTTAAGTACCTGGTCTACTGTTTTTTTTTTTAAATTGTCACTAACTTGGCAGTGAAGAAACCCACATGCTCCAGAAATAATAAAAAAACTGAAGTATATGATCCACCAATCCGCACTGGGCGGCGTGGTGGATTAAAGCCCGATACCCGCCAGTGATTTACTAGGGGAGGCTTGTGCCTTGCAGTGCTCGAACGCTGAAGCGTTCAGCGCTCCTTGTTACAACACTAGTTACAAGTGCATGCATGTGCATATTCATTTTGGCTTCGTGTGAAATAAATAAATACAATCTACCGTCACAGAACGAACTGGACGTAATCGAGCCTACACAAGGCATGCCAGTAGAAGTCGCGGTGACATTCCTACAGCGGCTAGTGAGCATGGCGGACGTGCTCATATTCGCCAGTGCCCTAAACTTTGCCGAATTAGAGGCTGAAAAAAATATGTCTAGCGGAGGAATATTGAGGCAGTGCTTAAGGCTGGTAAGTAAGAAGAAGTTACTGAAAGAATCAGTTGACAGAAGTATACAATGCATAAGAAATTTCGTAGAGACGTTTAAAATTAAAGTGATGTCACTAATTTATAATCATTTTGCTATTTCACTTGTTTTGTCGCAGCGAACAAAATTAAAATACATTGACTCTTTAATGGAGATACTATCACAGCGTATACAGTTTATATATTGTGTTTTGTATTGAATAAATAATTACATTTATTTCGAAGTACCGACCCAACTTAGTATCGCTTAAGTGACATAATAGGCTCTGACTGGTCTTTTTAGAAAAAAATTGCCATACTGATTTATAAATATTGCAATTTCCCATGGTAACCAAATGTAGCTTATTTCGTTTGCATTAGCTTCCTGAAACTAAAATAAAAAACTTTACGTATGAGTTTTTGGGCCGCAGTTTTTGAGTTTAACTTTTACATAAAAACAGCTATAAAGGAAAACAAATTCTCAGTCTCCGTTTATACATAGCATAGATTTACTTGACATGATGTATAAAAAAAAAACACTTAATCTTGATTGTCGCGACAAAATTATTTAAGTCGTATAATGTTTACTGGTAAAATGATTATTGAATCTAGTTAAGCCTTTATGACATTTCTTTATTTATTGTGTACCTATGTTGTGTTTGAATATCAGCAATGCTTTAAATTAACTGACAAAATATTAATTATCTTGTTAATTTCTTTATGCAAATATTTTTTGTAACTGAAAAGAAAATGCATTTTACTTTGAGCTTTTAAATAAATTTTAGACGACACAAATTTGATTCTTTTTTGAAATATCCATACCATTAAAAGCATACCTGATATTATGTTACAGTTACTAATATTTCTGATACCTTTTAATTTAACATGTCTAGTCACTTTTCAGTTAACATTAAAGAATTCTAGATTATTCCAAACATAGTTTCTACTTCATGGTAAAAGTGTATCTAATATATTTCTATAAAATGGTATGCTTAGAAACAGTTTACTTCTGTCCTGTAAATAGTCCAAATATAGTATACAAAGGTGAAATAGATATTTGTCCTAGAGAAAGTATATTGTAGTATAATCTGTACTTCCTACATTTCTATAGATTTTTAGCGTTACTATTTTCGAATGACAAACTCTTTTTAGAAATGCATGCATGTAATTAAATTAAATGCATTTAATCTAAGTAGCTAAAAACCAATGATGAATATGAATGAATATTTTCTACACGGAATTACTTTTAAAAAAAATCTAATTTCCCTATCAAACAGTAATGTGATAAGATAATACAGCGTGGAAAGACTCTTTCAGACTCTTTAGAAAGAAATTAAGTGGAGTTCTGATTGAAATAATATAAAAAATTGGTGGACCCAAAATGAATGGCATGGGGGACATTTAAGCAGTTTATTTATTTTATATAGAGTAAAGTTGGTAGACAGAGTCCCCCTGATATCAAATCAGAAACGGTAGTACTAGCAGACGGTAACATCAGTAGTATCTGATGATAATTATATCGTTGGTCTGTACTGATATTGATATGCCAATATCAGAGAGAGAGAGAGAGAAAAGTATAGACTGGCGATATTATTACAATCAGGATCGCACTTTCTGATCAGAATTATTCTTACCGGACCTTATTAAATGATGTTGGCAACGGTAAGTCAAGTTTTCACAGAAAGTGATAAGCGAGCAAACGATGCGCTTGATGGTAAGCGAATACTGTCGCATACATGCCAATAGTAATGTTGACGATATTAGTTCAATCAGAACTGCAGTTTCTGGTTGGAATTGATTAGTCCGAGAATTTATTTAGTCTTCTTAATCAACTGAACAACAATTAAATCTATTAACACAATAAAATATAGATGTCGAAAAGTTTAAAAAGAGTTTGTCGTTCTGAATGTTCACTTTTATTATAGTCTAGTATTCGTATAGAATTAGTGTAGCGGCAGTATCGCAGTACCACGTGATAGAAAAGACTCAGTGCTTCGTATAAAATTCGTGATAACTTAAATGTAGATAAAATCAGAAATACTTTGAAGTGTCTATATAGGTCATTAGTTGTTTTGGTCCGCATCGGTACCTGTGGATCCGAAAATTAAAAAGTTTAATCGGGTCTTGAACACATGTATTTAGTTATTTTAATATCTAATTTTACTTGACGTTTCAGCGGGGTTACACAGACCAATGGTCGCGAGTCGACTGCAATGGACGGTGAAACCCCGCTGAAACATCGAGTGAAACGAAATAGGTAAATGTATATTTTGAGGCTTGTAATAATACGTGCACAAGTCTAATCTTAAAAGGTATAAAAGCAACTTTCATGTTCCGCGAGCTAGTTTATTTCCAAAATTTTGAAACCTGTCGCGAGTTTTTCTAAGTGTCCGTAGGCGTGGTGCGTGCGATACGTCGCTAGGTGCGTGTGTGTGCGTAGGTATGCACGTGTGCGGTGCGCAATTGTCTCGAGTGCAAGGAGAGGCAGCGGTACGCGGCGCGCCAGCCGCGGCCCGGCGAATCGCCCGAGCCGAAGGTAATCGGTCGTCTCACAGATAGCTATAGTTCGTGCCATTTAGCATGACAATAGCGAGCTATCACACTAATGTACTCGTGTTTACAATAGCGACACATGCCAATGTTCCCGTGCCATCTATTTTATAAATGAAAAAAAATTAGCGAAAATAGCTATCTCTAGCATGGTAGCAGCCACGTTGACATCGAACTAGTACAATTAGTTCGGGGTGAAAGTCGAGGTAATGACCGCTATTGCCTGCCATGCTAAATGGCTCGGAGTATAGTACTGCAACCAACCCCCAAAATACGTTAAAAATAGGCAAAGTAGCCGTAACTGTGCACTCTAATTCCTTTTCTAAGGGTTATCGCGCATTGGAAGTCTAAAATCCAAGGTCACTGGTCGCAATAGTCCTGGCCGTTATACACAACTAATGTTTCCATTTCGCACTTATGGTTATTTTTTTTGTTTATAGAAGAGATGATAAACGAGAGGGCAGGCCACGTGATGGTAAGTGGTTATCGCCGCCATTAGACACCTGCATTACTAGGGGACATGTGGGTGCGCTGCTGTTCTTGCAGAATCCTGTTCATAGCTCTCTTAGCGAGCCCCATGTCGTAGCATAACGGCAAAATCTCAGTACGTCTAGTTCAGTTTGTAGACTGCTCTATGTGACCAGAAATTATTTCTATATTTTTTCTGACGTAGAAACAAGCAATCTATTGCAGCTATCGTTATTATAATCTATTAAATGATGTTACCATTGCGAATGAGGCTAACCCATTGACATGCGACTAGGCGTAGTGGTTTAGTCGCCCGCTTGGACTACAAGCTCCTGCGACTAAAGTGCGATCATTGGTCTTGAATTTGGACTACCAGTGCGCGATCGCCCTAATCGATAGTTCTTATTTATTCAGAAAAGAAACTTTTTGAAGGTTGGAAGTGGAGAATTTTAATAAAAGTGGTCGGGTTAATACGCTTCGCTCACTCTTCCCTTAGCGTTGGGGATATAACTTGGCATGCTTTCTGTTAATGTTCCTCCACTCCAATCTTCAAAAAAAAAATATCTTTTCTAATATGTCTAAGTAAGAACTATCGATTAGATAAGGAATTACAGTTATGGCCACTTTTCCTTTTTCTGACGCCTTATTAGGGGTTGCTTTTTGGGCATGGGGACGTACGGCCAATCTGGGTTATTGGGAACACCGGTAATTGGCAATATGCGTCTGGTATATATAATTTATTCAACTCGTATATATGCTTCAATCAACTCGTTACTTCTAATTGCTAACAAAATAACACGAGTAGTTTGTGTGACCGATTAAACACATTACCTATTTAATTCTAATTCCACCCGGGCGAAGTCGTGGGTAATACGGTAATACCTATTTTAACCATAACCTCTGTACCCAATTGTCCTCACTGGCTTTATACGGCCTTATGGAGATTTTTGGTGACCAATTCGATCAAGAATCGCATTTTGACGTACGGTTTGGGATACCTTGCCAAATGTTATAAAACTTAATGAAAGCGCTTTATATTTATTAATAGCTCAGTTATTTTGGTTATAATTGAGATTGATTTATGAAATTCCAAGAATACCTTGATGTTTCTTATTTTGACAAGACTAAACACATATAAACACTTAGACTAAACTGAAGATGTTGCTTAGATTAGATGTTGTATTAGAATCAAATTTGTCATCAGAATCACCTATAGGCCTCTGAGAGTCGTTTGCTGAGAAATAAATCCGGTTTATTACTTTCCAAAAATTACAGTAGGTAATAAATTCTGAGATCATTTTGCAAACTTTCTTACTCAACGTCCCCGGGCCTGAATTATAATCTAAATGCAGCTTAATTGGCACTAACAAATACAGACTTAATTTGATGAATACCAATGTGCCTAAAATCACTGTACTTCTAAAAACCTTTGGTTTAATTATATCTTATTTAGATTAGTAATCGTTCTGTTGTAAATTTTCTTGTTTTATTTTTTTGTTAATAGATCTAACTCAATTTTATTTTAGTTCGATAATTGTTCTTTGTGGTATCCATTATGAAACATAACGGGTCTTATAACTTCAAGATGGCGACCACAAATCTAGTAACCAATAAGAGCATAGCACATGTCATTGGTTATTCGAGATGTGGTTACACCCCCGCTTTGGTTTTGGAATATGTTATCTTTGGTTTGTCAAACATCACACTTTTATGTTACCCTGGTATTTTGAGCTACACTAATTGATTCATTTGTCACCTTTTTATGATTTATTGCCGCACACACATCGACATAAAAAAATTAAAAGACAAGGTTCCCAATACTGGCAATTCGCACAGAAAAAACCACTCACTAAATAACGTTGCTTCATTCCTTGCACCATGCACAAAAGAGCGAGAACGTATCACAAAAAATACAAACCAACACACGCTGCTAAGTAGTCAGTGGCACTTTTCAACACTTCATTTACTTGCATGGTTTTTTTACTTCAAACATTCTATAAGGATCGGTTTGTATGTCAGTTGTGTCTCCATTGTCAGCTATTAAATGACAAAATTAACAATACCATTGCATGGTTGCATTAGATTTCTTGTATCTAAGACCCTTTTACTTGTATAACCTTTTACTAACTTTTTCTTTTTTCAGAACATGTTATAATATGTTTAGAAAAATATCCTTGTGCAATTTGGTCTTTAATCCTTTCACTTATGGTTCAAAAGTGTATGCATATTTTTTGTCTATAGTATTTATTTGTTTATCAATATTTTTATCCGATACCTTTTAAATTATTACGGTTAGGCTTGGGTTACGCCATTTTTGACTCTACAGCACCCATAATTCCTGGATACAACTTAGCATTTTAAGAAAAGAGTTTAATGTTTTGAACAAAAAATCCATCAAAATTTTTAACTTATTTTGAGAACATATTCAAGACCACGTGCTGTTCTTTCAATAAAATAAAATTTATAATGGGGATCCCTCTGTAGCAGTTATATTGTCCTAGTACCATTGTATAGTTTTATATGTATGGGGTTCAAGGCCACGTCCGGTGCTTGGGACACGGGTATAGTTTAAACAAACGCTATAATCGTAATCAAAAAAAAATCAAGATTAGACACAGAATGTGTCTAATTTTGATTTTTTCAAATTAGCGTCCTTAGCGGTTATATTCTCCGAGTATCATCATATCCGTTTTATACGTATGGAGTTCAAGGCCATACATACACTTTACCCAAGTTGATTTATAAAAATAATAAAATGAAAGTCCTGTATACCTTCTCTGTCAGTTATACTATCCTAGTACCGTGGTATCGTTTTATATGTATGGAGTTCATGGCCATATCTGGGCATTGAAAAAAAGATGAATGGAATTTCTGCTTTAAATATTTGTGGTATTATTTGGGCGCGCGTATACGTTTAACGAAAGTGCAGTCCAACCAACCTCTCTTCCTGTCATAGTATTCTGGTACCATCGCCACGTTTTGTATGGAACGAGTTCAAGGACACAGTCGTTAAATAGTAAAAAGTGTTTTCTGTCATAATGTCATCTAGAAATAACTAGTTCATCTCATCTAGTTTCTACATTGTATTTTTCTGTATTACGAGTTCAAGAATTCCGCAACTCAATAGCTCCTGATCCTATGATTGTACTCTGGTACCGTCGCAGCGTTTTGTATAGGGCGAGTTCAAGGACTCTTCGATCTCTGGCAACAAAAAATCTTCATCCTCCCATAGTACTCTGGTACCGTCGCAGCGCTTTGTATGGAACGAGTTCAAGGACTTTCTCACAGCAAACAGCTCCTGATCCCACGATATTAGTTCATCCCCATACTCGCTTTTTGTATGGGGCGAGTTTAAGGACTCCTCGATCTCTCGCAATACAAAACTCCTAGTCCTATGATAGTACACTGGTACCGTCACTGCGTTTAGTATGAAACGAGTTCAAGGACTCTATCGCCCAAGTGTGCTTGCTTACTCTTACTTTCCTTATATCTGCTATTTCGCTCTCACCAGCATTTTAACCGTTGTTTCAACAGATATATTTTAACGTCATTTGCAGATGGAAAGATATCCTGAAAGAAAGAGATGAAACTATAATATGCAATTATGTTAGGTTGTACTCTTCATTAACTGTACTTGTTTCACTTACACTACAGTGAAATAGAAAGAGAAAGGACGTAGGGGTAAATGCATAGGGATGTGCTATTCATCGTATCTATTCCTTTCACTCCCACTTGCATTGAAGATGCAACACAGTGCACTGTCAAACTATAGATTGTTTATGATTTCCTGGTATTCCCTTGTCCCAAATAGTGACTGATATTTTTACTCTGTCTATAAATAGATCAAAGATGAAATCGTTAATAATATCGTCCATATACTCGTACATACCATACATACATACGGACATTGCTGTTGGTTGGTGATTTGTGTTCATTGTAGTATATCTTATGAAATCTATGACACAGAATCGACGCTCACACAATAGTTACACACTCGAGTAGGTATTTCATGTTAGCCTTATTTACTATTTTGAATAATGTTAAAGTAGGTTTATCTGCACCATACCTATATGCTCCTTTATTTTTAAAAGGTATCGGATTCAATTTATTTCAAATAAGAATATAATTATATCCAAATTTTAAACTCATAGGTAATTTAGAATAGTATTTCAATGTGTGTTTCATATGGCCACAGAGTGTCGTGGCAAGTCTTGCTGACGCCTCAAGTCCTGTGAAAGATCCAGAAAGACTGCTTCAGGATATGGATGTGAATAGACTTCGAGCTGTTATCTACAGAGATGTTGTAAGTGATATTTATATTATTTATTTATTTCAGGGAACTGGAATACATGCTCTTATGCAGTTAGTTGTATAATTGCATGTAATTCATGTACCTACATTATCTAAAGCTGTAGCTAACGTAATTTTCTACGTAATTAACAAATTTCGTCAATGTCTATTCCAGTCTAAGTAAGTTAGCGAGTCACATAGTAAGCACACGAAAAACGCAGTCTTATTATCACAAACATTATGCACTTTGCAGTTTAATAAACATCACACTATTAAACCACA
Organism: Sesia bembeciformis; assembly: GCA_943735995.1. Lineage (NCBI taxonomy): Eukaryota > Metazoa > Arthropoda > Insecta > Lepidoptera > Sesiidae > Sesia > Sesia bembeciformis. Next base: position 879,489 of record OX031041.1, read on the forward strand.
AAACCCACAATACACACAATATTTATAACAACATTGATAAAAATGCACCTCTCAATAATTATTATACCTCTACTGTAACTATATAAGCCTAGTACAACAGTGTCGTTTTATTAGCAAGCGCGTGGTATTTTTATCGGTAAGGATGTATCGGTCACAGGAACATCATGGCGTTTAAAAATACTTTTTTTTAACTTATATAACACATTAATTATAACAATATGTGTTTTTATGAAAAAATAATGTGTATCTGATTGTTTATTGCCCAACAAACGAATTGTTTTTGTCATAGTGCTAAATTCCCTATTTATCTCATTTTAGGAGGAGACAAAACAAGCTCAATTCCTCTCCCTTGCTATAGTGTACTTCATCTCAGTTCTCATGGTGTCAAAATATCGGGACATCTTGGAACCACCTGCACACGCCCCACCGGACTGTGCAAGGACGCGGCATCACCCACACGAACATCACGGTATGAACACACACTTATAACTAGCTAAAGAATGGGAACGATGATATCTATTGTTGTAAGAGCATAAGAGACGGCATTAAGTGCAAGGATGAGTGTTAATATATTGACCTTTCGAATGCAAGTGTGCGAGTAAGAGAGATTCAATGGCAGCTTTAGTGAGGAAGAGCAGGACATGATGATTCTCTTTGCTTCTGCTTATTATTAAACATTGTAATAAACTGACAGCCTATGGTAAATGCATCAGGATTTGTTTACGTAAAAGAGAAAGCAATAACGAATGTGTGACTGAAAGGGAGTAGTTGCACTCCTTCTACATTTTTGCTCTCCTGGTACTCTACGAGTGTAACCGTCGTATAACGTGGTATTTATTTTTTATTCGTCGAGAAAAAATTGTCAACATGAACCCGATACGATTTTTGAAAATAAATATTGTCTTGTCTTTAACGAAACTTAAATGCATGAGATAATATATATTACGGACTGAAAGAAACATTTACTATTAAAATAATCAAAATTATGACTATATTTTTTATAACGTGTACATATTTGTTTTGTTCACGCTAATTATTACGACAAGTAGTTCAATGCACATTTATGTATGAAATATAAGTATGTACACTGTTCTTGCGTAGTACCTTTTTATTAAAATATACTAGTAATATGTCCTAATTCATTATTTGGTATTTATATGATATAAATTTATTGAATGATTTTCTTTCATCATCGATAGAAGTACCGGGTTTGTTCGTTAGAATTTCTATAAAGCTCCTTTATTTCGCTTCTTCCTTTATTTGCTTTATTGCACTTTAATATAAGAAAATAATATCATACTCTTTTGGTATTATAATTTATACGTATGTATATTTTAAGATTTTCAACATTAACAATCAATCATCATCATGTTCAAGTACTGTCGCGGTCAAAAGTAACAATATAAATTGCTTTTTATTAATGCTTTTAACTTTTAACTAATGTAATCTGCATTTTTGACTGCGGTAGTACAGCAAAGTTACTGTTAGACTTGTATATCTCAAGTGTGTCGTTTCTCCTTTTTTTCACGCCGCTTGATATACGCGTCACGGTTTGGGACTGGTAAAATCGTATACATTATACTGCGACACTTGCGGCACTGCATCGAACACTACATGATACATTGTACACATATCTCAAACGGAATTATCGTCCATCGTTGCATGTTCGATGGTGGACTCAAATTAAAACATGACACAATTCGTACGATCGAAAACTACTGCCGCATCATTGCAATCACTTTTAAAACTCTTCCTTATCTCTTTATCAATCCAATATCGGTCCTGTTTCCTAACATTATTATCATCTGTCTTATTTCTTTTACATATTCTATTTCTTTAAAATTTATCTTTATTTTTTATAACGCTTTTCGATTTGTCTGGTTGTTTTTCTGTTCTGTATCCTTGCAATTTTTGTTTTCATTGATTTTTAATTAAATTTCTAATTTTTCTATTTTTACAACTCTTTCTCAATATTCCAATCTCTTTGCTTTATTTTCCCTCTCTATTACTTGTCTTTTATACTCTTATTAAAAATGATTTTTTGTTAAAAATTTACAACTACTTGTCGGTCTTTATGATCTTTAAACCAATTTTCTTCTCCACTCTTATCGCTCCTTTCGCTGGACTGTTCCGTTTTATTTTCCTGTCTTATCTTTTATTATTCTCTTTTATATTGCATTCTCTTCACTCTACGATCTACCCATGCCTCCTATATGTTCCTTGGAGCGCGATCTTTCTTACCTTGCCCGCGCCCGCTGCTCCACCATCACCCTCGGGTGGCCACTCTTCTTGTCATTCCTTTCGCTGGACCGTTCCTTTTTATTTTCTTTATCTATCTTTTTTACTTCGTGGTCCATTACTCTTGATGTTCCATGTCTCTTAAATGTTCCTTGGTGCGCGATCTTTCCCATCCCATTTCCTGCTTCTCTGTCACCCCCGAGTGGTAAGTGCAGGCTCCCGCCCACTATTCCCCCAGTGGTCCCACCACGTGTACCCACAGTTCCTGCCGGGTGGGCACCCTGCGCACCGGCACCCGCACTGCAAGCTCGACTGCCACGCGAACGGCCACGCGCACGCACCAATTACTAGTTACCACCGCGCGCACGCAGGTAACGCGGCCACAAACAAGTGTTCGCATCGCATAATAAAAAAATAATAAATGGCGCAAAACTGAAAGAATTGTACCGACAACAGACTATGAAGAGTTGATGAAACCAATTAATTACAATATGTATAATATTACAAAACGAGAATTTTGTTTTAAAATTGGAGTAACCGTAACCGCAACAAGCTTATCGTCCATTGCTGGATTCGGGCCTCCTCATGCACACTGTCTTCTGCATGAGGGATGTAAGACCTTAAAACGGCACGCTGGATAATCGGTTAGGCGAGTCTACTGTTTTAGAGGTTCATAGAGTACATACTCGTATTTTAAACTACTAGAACAAACAGAATATTATTTAATTCCAAATTACATCTACTCCAATAGGAGTTGCTTAATCTGTTAAACTTAATCTTAAACAAGTTACAAGTTTATAAAACAACAACAAATTACAAATATGGTCAAGAAGTTAAAATTATTATGATTCATTATTTCCTTGATGTTGCGGGGGATGTTTAAAAAATCATTTATAGAATTCAAAAACTTTATCCTTTACGTGTTGAACTAGAAAATACTGTAACACGCGTTGAAGTAACAGGACTGGTCTTTGTGCTTCAATATCTGCTTACACGCTTCTGTAGCGTTGCTAATACGCGTGTGATAATTTTCTATACCTATTAAAAACATTTTATGAAATGTACACGTGAAAATAGAAAATAAAATAAAAATAAGTCGGGAGAAATAAAAATGTGATGCGATCGCTTGAAGTATTAACGTGGTCGATGTTCGCAAACACTGTTTTGTCTTTACTTTCATCCTTTAATATTGGAAATGAATTTCGGAACTATTTTGTACTTTTCAGAATTTGGATTGAATTATATGTATATAGAACACAAATCAAACAAAGAAAGAAACATTTTTTTAGTAAAAAATCAATAGGTAATTTTGATATGTCATCGACTGAGTTATAAAATAAAAAAGAGAAGCTAACAAAGATTAAAACGTTGAGATAGATGTGTATAATTCAATTATAACCCAAAGACAAAACATTGTTAAATAATAAGCACAGCTAAGGCACGCTTTGGTTTTATTTCTATTTTCTTATCATTTGCAACATTTAGAGTAGAGGAGTGATTGAAGATTTGTTTAAAATTTTACATGCATGTAGTTTTAGGCTAATTTGAAGACTATTTTTGTATGCGAAAAATAACTCTGTACACTGTAAAGCATATCAGGAAACACAAAGCAGGATTCAACTCAAATAACAATTAAGAACATGATATAGAACAAATAAAAAAATGTGAGTGTATAGCAGTGTACAGAATTCAAGAAGTAAATCTAGAATTAGTTCCTTGAATAGAAGAAGTGACAACTTAATCTGTAGGTGATTTCGATCGCTTTATTGAAGCAAAGCTTTGTCAATGTTGTTTAATTAACGTGTGGGTAATTTCCCTGGTACTGACCAGTGTCATTTCTGTGTCTCTTAGATCACAATGGAGATGACGTGGAGTATGCCATGATAGTGGTAGACGAGAATAACTCGACAATGAACGATTTGGACTCGCCCTCTATGAAGGTAAGATTCTTAAGAATATTTTTGAAAATTCCTAAACATCGAGATTTTTTTTTACTAAATGATATTTAGTTGAAGATCTTTAATAAATAATTAGTTAAAAACATTAATAAATCAGTAGGTAGTCCATTGCATTTAAATTCTCTAATATTTTCTACTTAGTCTGAAGCTAGACATAAAAGGAAAATTACTATCTAATATTGAACAATTACTAATATAATTATCGTCAATATTTTTAAAAAAAATCTAGAGTTCAAAACTTAGACAGAATCATATGTCAGGTAGATGTAAATATAATCTTCATTGTATAAAGTTTCCTGTGTTGATATATCTCTTTATTAAAGATTTTGGACTTGTCTATTTCAAGTTCCTTTATATTTAGCTTCAACTTTTAGAAATCCTATCTTTTTAATAAATCTTTCAGTAGCACGTCTTTCCAGATTTTTCTAAAAAATAGTTTCGTAGGTTTTCATAGTATCTTTAAAGAATCATCAACTGTGTAGTAATTCAGTAGCATGTTTAGTATTCCATGGTCATTATGATAAACATAGAAAAGTTCTCATAGATAGGTTTTCGTAGTGTTGGATGCATGACTGACTCTCTACAGATTCTGTTTTATTGGAAGTGTCATTGGTTATCCTATCGACTTTATGGTTTTGCAAATTGTTTTGCTAATTGAAATTTTGTTCAATGTGCCTGATTGAGTTGTGTGCCAAAAGGTGTGTGGACGCCTGTGTGTCATTTTTACCGCTTTTTATATTCGTTTTATTTTGCGTTTTCGTTAAAATAAAGAAGGAAACGGAGGGGACAGAAGAGGGTGTGGCCAAAATTGAAACTACTACAGATGAATTGAAGCCCTATTCTGGCGATAACGCAAAGACAAGTGAGAAGCCTGTGACACCATCTTCGGATAAAGAAGAACCGTTGTTCAAGTCAAGTCTACGGGTGAAAACGCAAACTAAACCAAAGGTTAGTTGACGGTTGCTTTTATGAAAAAAGGCGGACCGTAATACTCCTTTCCTTTGGGTATTGACCTTTAAACTTTAGCAGTCTTCCAGGTCCTTTGGTTACTCTTGACAAGATGTATCAATTTGCCCTTAAGTGAGATCTATTCATTTTCGTGCATAAATATTTAGACACAAAATTTACCAATTTTTTTTTATTTTTCTTTAACAGCATTTTTATTAAACGCGTGTCGTTCCAAATTAGTGCAATTTTGTTCTTTTTTGGAGATCCCACTTTTGTGTAAATAGTAACGACCTACCTAATAAATTAACTATCAGTCTAAATTCTATTCTTTTTTATTGGTGTTTAAGTTTACATTTCCTTGTACTAAATGTTATATTCTCCTGTTGTAAGCCTCCAACCGCAAGGTCCAAAACATTGTCGGGGATAACGGTGTCAGTGGTCAATTTGGTTTGTACACTTTATGGACATTTATTTTTAGTGTGAACATACTGGTTAGTGCTGGTAGCCTGGTAACTTGGTTAGTGAACTATAATCGGTTTGCGTTAGATGTACATATTTTTTTTATATTCTCAAAAATTTTGTCTATATACATATATCTATTAGTTTCTTATTTATATTAAATTAGTTAATTATTTTTATAAAATTTCTCCTTACCTACCTGTAATCGATAAAGTCTCAATTTCAGAATTAACAGTCGAAACCTAACACATTAAATGGGTTTTAAAATGTTTAGAACTCATTACCCATTTTAATCTAACCTCTCATTTTAAGACTTGTATTTTAGTTCGTTGAAAATCTTTAAACGAATAGGTCCCGGAACGAGTTGAATGCGGTGCGGAAGGAATGTGACCATTTTTTGTCATTTGTTTTTAGTGTTGTACTACAATGATCTTACTGAAAGATCGATATCGGTTTTAGTCGATATTTTTAATTTAAATGTCACGGTCAAAAGTAAAACACACAAATAATTATAAAAAACATGACTTATTTTTTACCATTTTTATTTACTTTCATTATTTATTATTTAGCACACATTAGATAATATAGTAAGTAGGTATACATAATTTTTAGTTTTAAACAGATATTTAATGTTTAGTTTTGAGAAATAAAGTTACTGAAAAAAAAAACAAAGACAAAAATACAAAAATTACTAATCGAGAGAAATATAAAAAATCGAATCACCGATCGTTTTTTTAAATAAGCTTGGTCACTCATTTTAACAAGTAAGTATGTATAGTAAAAATCTACCGAACACGTGTTATATCGATGAAGCAAAAGAAAAACAATAGAAAGTGAGCAAGCGCATCCCTTAACTAGCCGGCACAAGTGCGGCGAGGCGGCTGGGAGGGGGGTGTGCTCACACCGCGCGCGCATTTAGCTCATTCCGGGACTGTAGTTAGCGATATTTTTCTAAAATAATAAAATATATTTTAAGGATATAGTTAAATTTAAAAGATACGTTTAAATGCAATGCGAATAAAAGTAAAGATAGTAATAGAAAAATAGATATGGAGGTTATAGTTGTGAGACGGTTATGCTGATATAATTAATAAAGTAGTAGGTTGTAATAATTATATGCAACCGTTTTAGTTCACCAACATGCAGGTTACTGGTTCCAATCAGTACACAATACACGAGCTTGTCACACCAACTAACTGTATACATAATATAATGTACAGTACAACACTATTAGACAAGCTACGCGCCCACAGAATTTTGAACTAAAATTTATATAATGATTGTGCTCCTTATGTGAAAATAATTGACTTGTTACTTGGAATTAGTTCAATCATAATAAAAGTGTGTGTTTATTTGTCTGCGTAGATGCAGTGTGTAAACATTGATTCAGACAGACCTTCAAAAAATTGAAATCCTCTTTGCGGTTCGTTAACAACATACCCAATGTAACTAACATCGATATCCGGTTTTTTAAACGGAACAAATAAAATTGTATTACAACATTGTTTTTGCGATTCTCGTCACTTAACCACCTACTCATTAATTTGATAACGAGCTGCAAAAGTTTTTTTAATAGTTCGAATGCCTAGTAGGCCAATAATTCTCTTGGTCTTATTCTTCTTACCGAATTTTTGGTCTGACGCAAACTCATTAACGAACGGATTTCGCACTTTTGCATGTACAAAGAAAAACTTTCTTACCATAAAAAACAAACACGTTTAAAATAACATTATACTCGTTTAATCTGATTCGTTAGACGCTTTGTTAAATACTGTTTTGAGAAATGCATGTCTTTTGTTGTAAGAGGAGTTACCGTTTAAACCTTTTTTTACCGATTTATTATCACAGTGGGATCACATTCGACACAAAATAATGACACATAGCATAGTTATCACACTCTTTCACTTAATAATATTTTTATACACACGCCAACCCTGTACCTGTATTTATATTTACAATAAATGACTGGAGTGAGTACGCTTATTAATATTCTTTAAAATGGGCAGAGGAATGGGTTATTGATGGAATTAGAAAAAAATATCTGTATATTTTTTTGATTGACAAGCTAATTAATATAATACTAGCACGCAGACGTTGTCCTGCCATAGAAGTTGATGTGCTGCAGCGCCATCTAGTGGCGAGTTACAACAAAGTCGATAGCTCGAAAATATTCTCCGTGCTCAAATACCTATGTATACCAATTTTCATGGCGATCGGTTGAACGGTGTAGAAGTTGATGTGCTGCAGCGCCATCTAGTGGCGAGTTACAACAAAGTGGATAGCATAAAAACCTTCTCCATGAATAAATACATATATGTGCCAAGTTTCATGGTGATCGGTCAAACGGTGTCGAAGTCTATTAACATCAGATATACCAACATACTCTTTTATATATAATAGAAATAGATTTTCTTTTATCTGTAATTAAATTAATATATTTTATGTGTTTTTATGTATAAGCATGTTGTGAGGCTTTGCTTGCTTTTTCCACCCGACCTCTTTAAGCGTTTGCATGTTTATAACACCTCTTCACTAATTTATTAACCCTAGTATTAGTCAATAAATTATATAGGGTTCAAAGGTAAGACAATTAGTTTTATTAGTTTATGCATTTATTCAATTCAAGTAAATTATTGAAATATAATACTAATAATGTATAATACTTTCGGAAGCAGCTTCTTCTATCTAGCCGCTTGGACTCTATTTGATGACGTCTGCTTTGAATTTAGTCCAAAGTGCTGTCCCAATATTAGCATTTGCAGATATAAGTATATAGAAACGTTGAAATAATATACTACCGGTGTGACAACGCGGTGTGACCACGAGTCCGTCGCGAAATAATATAATAAGTATAAATAATTTTCGTATATCTGTCACGAGTAAGCTTTATCTTTTATTAGCCAGTATATAAATGAGTAAGACGTTGTTACTACCCCAAATGGTGTATTCCGTGTGTTCGTGATATCGGGAATAAGCAGAAATGAATCCTGATAAGGATAACTGCGGCCACCATTATAAATAACGCGCCACGGACGGTTTGGTTATAAAGCAGCAGGCTTATTACGCAAAAAAAGAACTAGGAATCGATTGCATGCTGCTTACTTGATCGGTCTTTCAAACGCTCGTAAATTTCGTAATACGTTTCTACTTAAGTATGGATTATATTTACCTCTCCTTACTAGAGGAGTTATCCAATAGAGACCAAGTATCGGGAAACGTAGCGTGGAATGTCCTCCAGCCACGTAGACCGACGACGAAGAAAGTCGTCAGTAGTGGCTGGACGAGTTCCGTTAAAGATATGTAAATTTTTAGTTCACAAAGGAAATTGTTACAAACGTGCGTGTTCACAGAGCGTGGATTCGATCGAAGATGCGGGCTCCTTCCATCTGAACTCAACAGAGACGACAAACAATGATCCCGAGACCTCCAGCGAGATTGCGCTTGATGACAACAAGCTACCAGTTAGTTACTACAATAATAATTGTCTATAGACTTTTTTCATAACCTCTAAGGGAGATCTTTATATCCAGCAGTGGAGAGAAAACCAGAGAGCACATACCTAATTTTACATTTTACTATATATAATTTCAATAAGTCCAATAATAATGCCATACAAAGCTTTCCACACTTATACAGCTTATTAAATTATCATAAATAATTCAATTATGGCTTATCGCAGACGAGCGACAATATTCGGTGTATATACTAATTATGTATATATATATATGTGTATGTATATATTGATGTATATATACGACAATAAGCAGTATATATTAATTATCGGTGAAAATAGAATATAGACTATTTCAACGCGATTTAATATTTTAAGCAAACGTTCCACAAAAATCGATCCTACAGAAATACGAGTTACGATCGGTGCGAGTCTGAGGGATTCTCACCGATCCGCTCCGATAACTGTCGCTTGTTAGGAAGAAAAACAAGGATATACGAGTGAACACGCGCCAACGCAGACATTTTTTTATAATAGGAAGGCGGCAGACGTGTACAGTCCACCTGGTGATAAGTTGATACTGTCACCCATTAACACCTGCTGCGGTACATGCCAACTTTAGTCCAGATTGACGAACGTTGACACGCCTTCGGATGCGCTGCCCCCTACCTTTAAATATGTTTAGAGCTTTCGAGGTTTAGAGAAAGGAAAGGTTTAGAGAAAGGTTTGGGAAAATGGGGAAGGATACGATGGGATGGGAATGGGCTCAGGCATATCTCACTGACTATGGAAACACCTACGTACATTGAGGAAATGGAAAAACTGCGAAAAATACATTTGAAGGTGAATAAATCCTGTGAGACAGGGGTAACGAGGCCTGTCGAGTGCGTCCAGTGCCGGTTACATTGCAGCATACAGCCTCGCCCTACATTTAGTTGCTGTAAAAAGGAAATGCAAATAGATTATCGGCAGCTGCAGGACGTGTCTTAAACCGGGAAATCAGCCCTCCGACCTTCGCCGACAAAAATTGACGATATTTGTCAGCCGCCGATTTACCACCTACAAAAAGTTAGTCGTCTGCGTTCGACCTATATTGTTTTAAAAAAAATTTTTAAATATAATTTTCGGATTATTTAGAGGTGTGTTTCAATTTCCAGGTGAGCAACGACGAGTCGTGGACGGATGTGAATCTGAACGAAGATGGCGAACGAGGCCCTGCCACCATTACCGGCAGGACCAGGGACCACGAGGGGAACATACATGAAGGTATATATTATTCGGAACACGATGTTTGCAAAAGCATTCTAAGACATAATATTGAATTATACTGAGAATTATTTTAAAATAAATGTTTATTTTTCTCGAGACGTTGGACTTAATAATAGTTGGTTTTAATAATAAATAAGATGACCACAACAGTAGGTAATTACTTACTAAACTGTAAAGTTTCTATTGTTTTTCCTTAAATAAATTTAAAGATACACAATCGGCGACAATGGGATTCCTGCAATAAAAGATCAAATAAATAATAAAAGGTCAAATGTCATTGCTTGATTGGATAATTTTGAACAGACATTTTGCAATATTTATATTTGTTACGTTACCCAAGCAACGGTACCTTATTGTCGTCATGAATTTTCTGACTTAAAGTTTCGCTGTTTCTAGATCCTGTTTACATAAATAGAAACATGCTGCAACATCCGATTTTTAAGATATAAAACTTTTTTTTTTAAAGGGCCCACAAAAATCTTATCATCTGGAACATTAGATCCGACAATAATGTTATTTTTCTCAGATAATATCACAATCGTCAAATTATGTTTTTAGACATAGAAAAACATCAGAGGAGTGCGGAAACGCATCATCATATTCAACAGAGGCATCCAAACAGAAGCTTGCAGGCCGCGCAAAGACATTTACATCCGGTGAGATATTACATATTCTCCTTTTTTTTTATAATAATTGTAATATAGGGTTAATCAGGTAATCAATTAATAAGTTGAAAAAGGGGTAACTGTGAACACGGTTTAAAAAGTAATATTTTTTGGAAATTAAAAGTGCTGTTACACTACCAAATATATTTATATTTCAAGGACATTACTTGTGCGTTAATAAAATTACCTGTGTTGTTTGCCGGCCACCAGTTGTTTAGTTTTTCGTTTTATAAAGGTGTCTCAACAAGAACTTGAAATTCGAATCGCGCGGCATTTTGAATTATTAATTGTTCTGTCAGCCATATTTAGTACTTTGGTAATTGAAATACCCGAATCTGGGGATCAGAAAATCCTCATGCTTTGTATGAGCTTCCCATGCTTCCCCAGTTTGGTGTGTCATGTGTGCAGGATGGATCATCGGACCATACTTTTTGAAAATGAGAAAGGATATCGTGGCATGTTGATAAACATTTTGACAAAAATCGGATGAAATAGACAGGTGTGGTTTCAGCAGGATGGCGCCACTTGTCTCATGGCGCTTGAAATAATGAAATTGGTTCAAATCAAGTCCCCCGATCGTGTCATCTCTCGTTTTGGAAATAAAAACTGATCGCCAATGAGTTGTGATTTGTCCGACATTTTATTTCACGTGTAATGTCAATAATTGATCTGTTTATTTAAATAAAAATTTCTATGGAATTCATTCAAATATGGTGTTTTATTCCATTTATTCAAAATTCAATTCTTGTTGAGACACCCTTTGTAAACACACAAGGTATTATGATGAATCTACAGATACCTCAATCATGCAAATCTGTTAAGACTATTAATTTATTACCTCTTGTTACTAATTGGTAATTTGATTGACCCAATGAATCCTAAGTGTTTTGTAACTTTTAAATTTATACAGATAAAAATTATTTTTTCAATTTACTTGATTTCGGTTGGGTTGTACTGACTGTTATTAAAGCTTTTTCAACACGTTCACAGTCTAATGAACCATTTATGATGCAATCAAGCTAGTATAATAGGACCAATGACAATAAAATGTTAAACTAGTTTGATCAACTAGTTTAATATTAATCAACTAGTTTGATCGGTTATCGTACATGTACGTACGAAACTTGCAAGATTAGTAATTTTCCTTTCATTTAATTCATATTCAAAGAATGTGTAATCCAAACCCTCATATGCAAAAAAGAGTGCTTTTTTAGACTTTTGCAAACTTCAATTTCAGGACAACGAGACTCTAGCCGGTCTAAACGCAATAAACGCTACCATGTCAGCGGAGGGAGTCTCTCGCGAGGCCTCCCTTACACATAAACTAGAGACAGCTCTCGGCCCTGTGTGCCCTTTACTAAGGGAGATCATGCTGGACTTCGCGCCCTTTCTCTCAAAAACCCTCGTGGGCAGCCACGGGCAGGAGTTGTTGATGGAGGGTAAAGGTATTAAAGTTTTAAGCATGGTTTAGGGCTCGATATCTGTGAGATATCTTCGGATGAATTGGTATTAGAGGAGTAATGTAATTTGCTGGCAATAAGCATGCTTATAAAAATTCATAGCTTCTTCAATATATAAGTGTACAACGTGTCACTATTATATTTCATTATTAACTAATTTTGTATAAATACTGTTTTCCAAATAAAGTAAACTTTAAAATTTTCTTTATGTCGTTTACTAAAAAATATATAGAATTGTTTACATTCACTTTCTATTTTAACTTTTTTAATTTTTTAATGTCTCAGTTAAAATAAATTTGTCTTACTTTTATTGTATAAATATAATTGGACCCATTTGACTCCATCCAACAACGTGCTGTACGTATTGTCGACGATCCCACTCTCACGGGCGGTTTAGAACCCCTCAGCAGTCGGAGAGACGTTGCGTCTCTCTGTGTACAACGGTCTCTGTGTCTCTCTGTCTGCCTGTACAACGGGGAATGCTCTGAAGAATTGTTTAATATAATTCCCACCTCGGGTTTCTACAACCGCACCTCCCGTCACAGAAGTGCGGTCCATCCCGCATTTCCTCGATACGGAGGTGTCGCGCACTGTTCGCTCCAAAAATTACTTTATACCGCGAACCCGTAGGCTGTGGAACGAACTGCCTCAAAAGGTCTATCCATTAAGCTACGATATGGGGTTCTTCAAGAGAGCTGTGAATAGGATTTTGCAAGGTCGGCGGCGCGCCCGCATACCCCCTGGTGTTGCAGGTGTCCATGGGCGGCGGTAACACTTACCATCACGTGGGACCGCTTGCTCGTCCGCCCACTAGTATAAAAAAAATAATAATAATAGGAATGAAAATGATACATGTAATATTATGCAGTTATTTTTCTTTTTGAGATTCCTTCTTTTTAATGCTAGAATAATGAAAACGTTAATCTGTGAAAAGATTTATTTTGCTTTGTTATTAAGTCGCCTAATTTTTAAAAGTAATATTTTTTATATACATGTCTGGCATTGTTTTTTTTTATCAATAGTAAATGATTAAGCTTTAGATTGGTGCGCATGCTAAGTAAGAGCTTTGGCAAAAAATATTAAAGTATACAAAAACTAAGGAATCGCCAAATTTCGTTATTTTTTTGAGTCATGATAAAAAAGTTTTTACACAGTTGCGGAAGTTGATCTTCTTTTCAAAAAAATAATATTTCTAGGATATCGAGACATTATTTTTATACCATCGTAATTTTGAAACTACCGAACCAATTTCTGCAATACGTAGATTGCTGAAATATATGAGCTGGCCGCACTCGACTGGCCACGTTACCCCTCTCTCACAGAAGACTACCTTGAAATGTACTGCATTTCCCACTTCATCTTATTTCCCTAATGTACGTACGTGTTTCGGTAGTGAGTGAGATGTGCCAGAGCCCATTCCCCTCCCCATTTTCCCAGCCCTTTCTCCAAATCCTATCTCTCCAAAGGTAGGCAGCGCATCTTAGGGAGGGCCAACGTTTGTCATTTTGGACTATTGTTGGCATGTATCACGGAAGTCACAGTATCCACTTACCATCAGGTGGACTGTATGCTCGTCTGCCGCCCACGTCCATAAAAAAATAATATGCTGAGCTATGTGTCCATTTTGTTATTACGACACATATAATGTCATGCTTTTATCATATTGTTACTCTTTTTAACCGCATGAAAGTTTTAGCACCTGGGCGCATTAATTTTTTATTTTTGTTACTTCAAACTAATTGTTTAAAAGTTGTGTGTGTGTGTTGCTTTATAACAAATAAACCATTCATTCATTCATTTGCAGACAAAAAATAACAAACATCCTATTTTTTAAAATTTGACTACAAGTAAGGAATACGTGTTAGAAAGTAACTTCTACTAACATCGCTTGCATTTTACTTATCACTAAAAAAACTCATTTAAAACTACTCTTATTTTCTCCAGGTCTCCAAACCTTCAAATCCAGTACATCAGTAGTGGAACTAGTGATGTTACTCTGTTCCCAAGAATGGCAGAACTCCCTGCAAAAGCATGCGGGTTTAGCGTTCATAGAACTCATTAATGAGGGCAGGCTGCTCTCTCACGCCATGAGAGATCACATCGTGAGAGTCGCGAATGAGGCCGAGTTCATACTGAACAGGATGAGAGCCGATGATGTGCTGAAACATGCTGATTTCGAGGTGAGAATATTTTGTGTAGATTTGATTGTTTACAGGAAAAGGACAGAAAATTTATCTGGTGGTAAGCGATTTGTGACATCAATGATTATATGCCAATATTAGTCAATAATCATACACGTTGATACGACTTACGAAAATCAAGTACGCCCAGAGTACAGTGCATAACTATTTTACATTTTTATAGAAAAATGGTATCTATCTATTAAATAAGCAGATAGTTTATCTGGTGGTAAGTGGATATTGTCGTTCTGCGATGTCAGTGATTATATGCCAAAACTAGATTTTTTCGGAATGGCTAATTTCTTGTGGCCCTAATGGTCTTTCAACAGTCACGGGACGTGTATAGTTTAGGGCAAGCACTGAAGCCGCTCAGCCAGGTACAAAGACTGTTTGCACCAACAAGCATAAGGGCTCCCCCGCCGGTAGACCGGCGGAAGGAACGCACCTCGGCTTAGGGCGTTGCATTGGGAGGGTACCGCGGGATTGCAAGTCGGTGAGAAGCGCCCAGACATTTGCCGATACCTGGCAAAGTGATGGCTGAAGGCCGGTGTGACCAAATTAGTCAGTAATGACTAATGTTGGCACGCACGCAAATGCAGTGCGTACTTTTTTATCGCTTTTTCACAGAAAGACTGTATTACATACAACAGATGTACTGTATGTTTACACAGTCCTTACACGTTTTTTCTGCAATTTAAACGGTAATATTTATTCTGTATTCGAATTGTGTAGGTTTCAGAAAATGAAATGACCCAACGGGATCGAACCTATTCATGCACATTTTTCTTTATCTTCATTCGCTTAAATAATGCAGTCTAGGGAACCCCCTGTTATAAGCGTTATATCGCTGTTACATTTACTGTGTTCAGCGCTTTGCGTCTGCGTCTGCGGCACCTGATGTTCGATCACACCCTGATATTCCACTATAAACATTGACGTGTAACATATTTTAATCGTATTTCTATATGTCGTTCACAGTCAATATGTGCGACAACGAGCGCGGAGCGAGCAGAGGAGGAGCGAACTTGCGAGCGACTTATAGCGGCGGCGCGGCGACGCGACACGGCCGCCGCCGCGCGACTACTGGACAAGCTGCGACACGCCGCCACACACGCCCTGCCACAACCGGGGTACGTGCACCCTACAAGGGAATATACCTTGTGTTCCTTGTGTTGTAGAAAGAACAAAAGTTGAACTTAGTTGCTAGCGACTTATAGCAACTAACAGTTACTAATAGCGCCACGGCCACCGTCGCGTGACTACTGGATAAATTGGTCCGCGGCCCACTGGTGGTCCATCGGCTATCTGGTGGTCTGCGAGCTTATTAACTCACTCAACCAAAAATAGATCTAGAAAATTATTTAATAAATGACATGTTTGAAATTCGCTACCGAACCCAAGAAGAATCCAGCAGTCAGTAAAAGGCCCCGTAGACGATCAATTACATTGCGCAATTTTACGGGTTCCGCAATGTTTTTGATCGTTCAGGGAGTATATTGAAACTCGTTTGGGGTGCAAAGCGCAATTGAATAATATTGTACAATTTTATTGTAGTTCAAGGGCCGTCTAAGACGAATGCAAATTCAAAAAAATAACGTAATTTGTGTTAAGGATATTTTTGAGCTTGTGTTGTATATCTGAATTTGTGTAATTACAAAACAAAACAAGATAAACTTACTTTGTAACTGAGTACTTCTTAGTAAAACTTACAATTTTTTGATTTATTGATAGTATGATTTATTTATTTCTCACCAAAACATACGGTCCATGATGAGAAAAGGAATTAGTCAAATGGTCACGTTTATGGTCTCTCACTTTTAAAAGTTTAAGGGCCTTTCTCACCACCTCCTAATACTTTATCAGAAGGATCTTTAGATAAATTTAGATAAATCTATCAATTATCTGCCAATTACATCTAACTCATACTGACTTTCTGATAAAGTATAACTGACTTTCTGATAAAGTATCAGAAGGTGGTGAGAAAGGCCCCAAGAATCACATTTATAACAATCACTAATCAAAATGTTTATACAACATGAAGTTATGACACATCTATTTAAGCCGGTTAGAACGCGTATGTTTGCCTTATTATTTTTTCTCGACGTTTCGGTTGGGTTCCATCAACCATGGTCACGAGCTGACTGAAGTCCACGTCGAGAATTGCGAGCAGTTTCATCAACTACCCGAATTATTTCTTTATAGTCCGGAAAGTCTCCTTAAATAGATAAAATATTTATGAAAACCGCGAAGAAGCTATGACAACAATAATGTTGTTCTCACAGTGGTGCTACCCAGTTCTGGAAGCTGGACTCTTGGGAAGACGATGCGCGCCGCCGGCGAAGACTGGTGGCTGACCCGAGGGGACACCGGCATACCGCTGCCGCTCTAACAAGGGAAACCCCTTCGCAACCACCACACGACGCCATACTACAGGTCAGTACTTCCGGCCTTCCCATACTCCTCCATATTTGACCGGCTTTAATCAGAATGGATCCAACCCACAGTCATGTAGTTTTGAGATGTTGGAGTATTTCGCAAAATATAGAAACAAAATATAGTGATAATGTACAATATACGATTGCCAAAATCTTAATTTAAGTTTTAAAAGCGTTTTGATTGAATAAATATATGCAATGTTACACCACAGTTGTAAGTCGAGCGACAAACTGAGCACCAGATTACAAGTGTTATGCTGTAGAAACTCAAAAAGACCGACGCCTGTGCTAGGGCTATTTAGAAAATAAAACGAAAATATTTTCTATAATGCTACCCGATCCCGATATTGTGTCGCACGATTTAATATTAAATGTCTATAGGTATGGATAAATCTGTATAAATAGAATATAAACTAATCATACAACGTTATCTATATCATTAAAAAAATAGCATAAACAGCGTACAAACTGGTCAAAAAGGGATTCATCGGGGAATTACGCACGGCGCCGACGCCGGCTGACTGATAGGTTATTATGATTCAAAATAAAGACGGATTCAAAAGCAGAAAAAATATTTATTTTCTAGACAGGGTAGACAGATCTGTGTCGACACGACATCAGGCAAAGAGAGAGTTGTCAAAGTCGAATGACAGTATCAATTTGAACATGACATGTATAAGCTACCTTCTAACACTGGTGGCCGACCCGAGGGGACACAGCCATACTGCCGTTGCCCTAACAAGGGAAACTATCCATTTTCCCATACTCCACCATATGTGGCATTAACTGGTGAAAGGGCATCAAAGTGTAATGCCTCCTGGGTGATCAGGTGTTAGCGCTCAGTATGGTTAATACTTCAGATACGATCGTAAGAAATAATTGTTGAGCAACAAATCATTGCTATGACATTGTAGTAGGCGCTAATCGATCACAATTGAACAATGTTTCAAACTAAGTCTCACTATACATTCAGGGACATAATGCTCGTCACTGTTGACAGATGTTGCCATGTATCTCGGATTATTCACTTACCACACTAACTGTTTATAATAAGTGATTTATCAAACTTAGTACGAGAAAATCTGTATTTTCCTAATTATTTTGTTTAAATATTGTTGGCCGCCATGTGGTGTCGTGTGACTTTAGAATAGTATCACCCGACTAAGGGATAATAAAGCGGCTGCCACACACCTGAGGAACTACACCACATCTAAAAGAGTGGACTCGCCAATCATCTGACGAAACCATCTGACAAAGTATCAGGAGGTGGTGAGAAAGACCTTTAATGTTGTTATTAATAACATACTTATTAAAAGCACCCAGTGGTCCATATCCAAAAAAATATATTGAATGGTTTGATATATCAGTGCACTGAACATGCACAACACAATGTGTGTGAGGTTCGGTGGTTACGGTTGTAACAAGCCCTTTTAGCGTTCACTGCCCGACGTGGGCCTCCTCGTGCACATTTCTCACCACCTCCTGATATTTTGTCAGATGGTTTCGTCAGATGATTGGCGAGTCCACTCTTTTAGGGGTGGTGTAGTTCCTCAGGTGTGTGGCAGCCGCTTTATTATCCCTTAATCCTCTTTTCCGACACCCACCGGAGGAGATGGGCTGGTGCTGTTCTACAGCCGACCGTTTTTTTTTTTTTTTTTTTTTTTTTTTTTTTTTATGTTCGAAGGCGGCAGACGAGCATACAGTCCACCTGATGGTAAGTGGATACAGTCGCCCATAGACATCCGCGATACATGCCAACATTAGTCCAAAATGAGAAACGTTGGCATGCCCCCGGATGCGCTGCCTACCTTTGGAGATATAGGAATGGATTTGGAGAAAGGGTTGAGAAAATGGGGAGGGATAGGATGGGATTGGAATGGGCTCTGGCACATCTCACTCACTACCGAAACACGTACGTACATTGGGGAAATACGATAAAATGGGAAATGCAGTACATTTCAAGGTAGTATTCTGTGAGAGAGGGGTAACGTGGCCAGTCGAGCGCGCCCAGCGGCTGTTGGATTGCAGCGTGCACTCTCCCCCTCAAAAAAATACGGTTATACGTCACACTACATACGGTTATATCTGTTTAATTTAATTGTATTTATTGTGCAGGCAACAGAAGAGTTACACGCTCGGATAGCGGGCCGCGGCGCGTCATTGCCGACACCGGCGGCCGTTGAATTACTTGATGATGCTGAATTACTGCTTGATGATCGGGAGATTGACACTGATCTAACTGGTTAGTATCTAACTGTTCTTTAATTATCTTGTAAGGAAAATTCAATTTTGCATATAGTGAAGAAAGTCAGTAGGCACCAACTTTATTTTGGAACCTCGGAAGTTATATATACTTACTGAATGATATGTGTTTCGTTGTTCTTCGGATTAAGTACTAAAATTTGATTTGATTTATTTAATTTATATTTCATTGTACTCAAAGCAATATATTTATAGATGGATTATATAAGAGCAGATGTACAAAAGGTTCCACTGGTCTAATTGCACCCCACTTTCATGGAATAATAACATTATTGAAACAAAAATATTATAACTTTTATATAAAATCTTTATAATCAAATTATTTAATAGTAGACCGCTGAAAATTGAATGTATAGCGCCTGATAAACTTTGTGAGCAATTTTACTACGGACTGATATTAGTTGCTCATTATGTTTATTATTGTTGTTATCATTATTATATACATAGGCATAAACAGTTTAACGGGATGTGGAGTTTTCTACATCCCATTACACTTCCCATTTTCCATCTGGATGGAATTGGCAGTAAAGAGTATATAATGCTATAAGTTTTTTTCACCCCCTACTTGATAAAGTAATATTGACTGGCAAAGGTTGACTGGCAGAAAATGCCACTAGGAATTGAGTCCTCCTTTTGTACAATGTTTCTTAGTACACTAAAGTCCGTGTTATTCTATTGATGACGTCAACACAATAGTACGTGTTGTAACTACACGTAACAGCGTCAGCGATAGATCCCCACTGCAAATATTCGTAAGGTCACATCTACTCGTATCTAATTTTGGAAAAAAATCTCTTTTATCTATGTATTTATTTGTTTTTTGTAATTATTAAATAAATCTATATAAATAAAAATGTAAACGTTCGTTTGTTCAAAATATTAAATCTCCGAAAGTTCTTCACCGATTGCTTTGAAATTTTGACACAACGATGCATTCGAATACGCACGTGTTTTTATATACCTATCACAGGGTAAAAACATGATTTTTACCCAAATTTTGGGTAAAATTTGTTTTTGGGTCCCAAAAACAGGGTGAGCGCCATCTATTGGGCAGCCACAGCAACGCGAGGCCGGGCACAGCTGGTTATATAATAAAATAAATTAAAAAAACTACGTTAGAAAAATTCGTAATAGCGAATTCGAAATGGAATGAATGAATAAATGAGAAGTTTATTTGTTATAAAACGACACACACAAATCATTGGTTAGTCGAATGCATTAGTCGCTCACTTTCAATCCTGTGGGTAGCTGGTGATGTAGATACGACATGTACCTTAATTAATCTATTTAAACGGGTCTCAACCAATCGAAACCTTGAATAAAATAAATAAGGTAAACATGCGCGTTGACGTCCATTTAAATAGATAAATAATAATCAAGATTGTCGGATTGTATAATTCACGCCTTAGTTTTTTTGTTATGCGGTATGCACGTGTAACATTTCTGCGTTATTTCTAGCACATATATAGAGGGATACATACCGAAGTTGGCGCTAAGCTTCTACTTCTCGTGCTGATGTCGTTGTTATAAAACACATAAATGCATAATTTCGCTATGATCAATTGTTAAATATCATCAAAAGTCGTAGGTACAAAATAAGTGACACGTTTGGTTTCCATTCACGAACATGCGTTATCCACTTTATTGTATTTTCCCAATGTACGTACGTATTTCGGTAGTGAGTTAGATATGCCAGAACCCATTCATATCCCATCCTATTCTACACCTCCCTATTTTCCCAACCCATTCTCCAAATCCATTCTTATATCTCCAAAGGTAGGCAGCGCATTCTGAGGCATGCCAACATTTGTCATTCTGGACTACTGTTGGCATGCATTGCGGATGTCCATGACAGTATCCACTTACCATCGGGTGGACTGTATGCTTGTCTGCCACCTGTTTTCTATAAAGAAAAAGACTATCTATTTCTATGATTTCAAGTATAGTCAACTACGCAATTCTCCATTTTTGAAATATTTCTAGGTCCGGTAAACATCAGTACTCGAGCGCGACTCGTGGCACCCGGACTGACGGCACCCGGCACCGTTTCTCTCACTTCCACGGAGTTGTACTTCGAAGTGGACGAGGAAGACCCCGAGTACAAGGCCATTGATCCCGAGGTGAGTGGTCATGTCATTAATCTGTTGTTTTATTGTGATTAATAAATAAATAACCCTTTTTGGCAGGAACCAGAGAAATGAAGGTTGGGTTTTTGTTCGATTCTTGTAAAAAGAGTGTTGATTTGTGTTTTAATAGTGATAGTTTATTAACGCTGAACCGGCACAAAAATGATAAGATTCTGAATCGTATTGTCACTTGTGATGAGAAGTGGATCATGTATGACAATCGTAAATGTTCGTCACAATGATTGAACCCAGGAGACACAGCCAAACAATGTCCCAAACGTAAACTGAGCTAAAGGAAGCCCATGGAGACTGTGTGATCCGGTCCTGTGCCCATATTATCCACTACAGCTTTCTGAGATCTGGCACAACAATTAATGCATAAGTGTACTGTAAATAACTGCAAATTACTATCTATCAATCAACTGAATCTGGTTAATCGCTCTAGTCCTTGATAACGCTCGCCCACACACTGCACGACAGAAAGTCTCAAGGTTACTGGAACTTCGACTGGAAACACTCCGTCACCCACCGTACTCGCCAGACCTTGCCCCTACCGATTTCCATTTAATTTTGGAATTTGGTTAACTTTTTACACGAGAAATTTACTTCGATTAATTAAAGATAATTTTAAAAAGATAAGAACAAGAATAGTAAATAATAATTATGTTTATTGTATAAATTAACATAGTTGTAAAAACAGAAAAATGTAGCTTCCAGACGATTTGTGACAAGGAAATGTGATTCGGGAAAGTAGTACTGTAAACTGACATAAAAAAGTCGTATTTAAACACCAATACTCCTATACAGATAATACATATATATACAAAAATATACATACATTATCATAGAATTACTCCTATATATTAAATATTTATTTACATAATAATACATAATATATAAACATAATAACTATTAAGAAATATATTATGTTATTCCCGGGTACGCGAGTTTCCTTACCATGTTTTATACCTTCCTTCAGCGCGAAGATAATTGTAATACGAGTAATTGAATAATATGACCTAAACTCAGTGTGCTGTGGTGCGAGGTTCGTGTTCATGATCTCAGAAATGTGAATCGAACACATATACTTCTAAGCTATAACTAGTCCTTCGAGCCGGATAACATCAAGGTATCACATCTCATTAAATCGGTTTTTGTTTTTTTCATCAATCAGTTGAGCTTAACTCATTTATCTTGCCAGCTGCTTATCTTGCTTTATTGCTATCGGGGAATAACCGGTCCAGTTTGTAGCCGTTTCGTACTCACCTGATAAATTATTTACACCGATTTACACATTACAACGTTATTCAAATTAGTACATCAAAAAAGATAACAGAACATAAGCTTTCGATTCAAATATAATATTTTTATTAATGTACATTATTGCATATTAATTAAAACGTGGTAATAAATTTTAAATGTTATAAGTTAACTTATTACCCGATAATATATTTTTAAGCTATTAAAACAAAAGTTATAAATAATACGTTAAACGGAGACAAGACAAAATGGCTTTCAAATAAGGTGTGACACGAGATCTTTGTTCAGTAATTTATAAAGGCTGGTTTGTGTTCAGGCAGTAGTGAAATTAAAATGATATCCGTTGACACAGACATACTGACACAACCGCCACTCGTAAAAACAATCAAATATAAACTCTAATCTAAGCGAATACAATTCAATTTTTATTGCAGTGTTAATATAAATAGGGTTGTTTGTTTACGGAATTGCGTGAGATATCGATACTGTGTATAGGCGTGTAATATAGGCGGGTAACCGAATATGAGGCATTTAGGTGCACGAACAATGCGGCCCCGCGGCGCTCGGCCCTACGAGGCGCCATGCTAGTGTTGGCGAGTGGCGATAAATTTTGATAAATAATAAACTAATTATAACTCTCTAGTCTTTTTGAATTTATACAATGTCATGTTAAATTATAGGTATACGAAACTGAAGTTATCAATTATCATTTTATATTGTTTTCTAATAAAAAAATATTTTATGTTTTTTAATTAACAATGGATTTTAAACTAGTTTTAAAGTTAAATTTCTTCTCCAATTTTAGGTTCGATTTTGTTACTATAACTAAATCTTTGTCACATTTCTTTATTTGTATTTATATTAGGTAGTCGGATAAGACTTTATTTATATTACATTGTGTAACTCCCACCATTACAAAAAAGACAGCTGTCAAACGGTATATCACTTACCCGCCAGTGATCAGTGTTGCCAGAAATAAAGCACGCTAAAATTATATGTTCAAAAAAGCCGCGAACTTTTTCGACTACCTATTGTTTGATAAGAGCATCAAACATTTTTGAAGCATCAAAGTCGTTACTGACCGTAGCTGTTCCGAAACCATGTCAATTAATGCTTGTCTCGCAAGGCTCTGTGCTTTCTTTTACACTGTTTCTTCTACATATCAACAACCTGTTACAAGTCTGTAACATGCGTTGTTATGCTGACTACAGTACTGGGGAAGCCTTGTACTAGGGGCTTGCGAATATCCCTCGGAGCGAGATAGAAGACAGTCGCGTGAGGCTTGTGTCGAGAACTCCTTAGATAGTCTGGAATTGGGGTAAACTTAACTTGGTCCAATTTAACCTCAGCAAGACCGCTAAGAAAGCATCATTTGTCGTGGCACCTCGATTTCAGAATATTCCCCTGAAAATCTCTGAGTTTCGGATCCTTGGCGTCGATATTTCGAGCAAAGTAGTTTCGGAGTCATCTGGCGAGCAAGACAAAACTTGCTAGTAAAAAGTTCGATGTACTGAATAGAGCAAAGCAGAACTTAACTCCGGGGCAAAGCTCAAGTTAGTTTCTACATGGAGTACTGCTCTCACCTCTGGGCTAGTGCACCGAAGTACTAGCTGGACCCTCTTGACTCCATCCAACGACGCGCTATCTCAATTGTCGACGATCCCGTTATCCCTTAAAGAGAATGGGAAACAAAAATTAAATAAGATCGAACATGCGGTTTGATGTGATCTGTTTTTCGGCCCAATTTAAGTAATTAAGGAATATTAAAAATAATTTTATTTATTTGAGAAAACATGATATATAAGTTTGCTAATGAATTCTAAATATGAAATAATAATTATAATATTTTATCGGTATAACATCTATCGATATCGATACGTTCCAAACTCTATGGCGGCGTGTGGGGCAAATCCTCAGTCTCGGACAGCGGGACAATGGCGTCCCGCCGCGCGCCGCGTGTCACTGTCCGCGGGGGGTGAAGAACAAGGGGGAGGGGTATTTGAACTTGAATTTTATTGAATGTTTGAATTTTTTACTGTTGGCGTGTATTATGTTATGAGATTCTCAAAAAATGCACACGAGATTTATATTTTTTGACGTCTAACCTAGCTATTGTTCACGGATCGTCACAAATGTCGATTATTCTTGGTGGGAATTGTTCAAAAGGTTGCGGGTTCGATTTCCGGTGGGACATTCATTTTATTAAAGTAAAATATTGTTTCGTATGAGTGATGTGTGTTCGCGTATTTAGTGTCTGTGGACCCACGACATAAGGTTGGTTACCCATTTAAAAAAAAATATTTTATTAAAAATATATTTTATGGACGATTTAAATTTAAATTTGCAAACTCTATTTTCTGCAGCTTACAATACTACTGCAAGCGATTTTTATTTAATAAATTTGGAAGTACTTCTTTTATTGCAGGTCATGAAACCAAATGCAAGGCATTATCGCATTATGTCCGACTATAAGAATTTTATTACAGTTTATTTATATGTTAGTTACATTGCGTGTTTTGACATAAATTGACAAGAAACTCAGTATTAATTTCACATAATAGCTTTATTATACTATCTTTGTGAGATCTCGCAATTTGCATTATCAATGCAAAACGTATGAATATGCGAATGTAACGCAGGATCTTAATATACAATATTTACTTAACCGTTGATTTAAAATAAAAGCGTTCTTCGTAACGTTCTCATGCCTTCGCATTTAGAAATTTAAATGACGAGCGAAAGCGATTTGTTTATTAAATGATATGAAAAAAAATTTCAAAGCAAAGTAATAGCTTCATAGTCAGTGACATGTGCATGACATAAAATCGTGTATTGTAGTGGAAAACATGCATCGTTATCGAGGTGAATAATTTGAAGTTACTTATGAGTTATTGATTTAAATTTTACTTAATACTTTAAGATATTCTCTGCCAGTTAGTTAACCTTTGGTTAGATAGAAGTACAT
This sequence comes from Sesia bembeciformis, assembly GCA_943735995.1. NCBI lineage: Eukaryota > Metazoa > Arthropoda > Insecta > Lepidoptera > Sesiidae > Sesia > Sesia bembeciformis. Next base: position 905,165 of record OX031041.1, read on the forward strand.
GAGGGTGGTGGCTAGTCAATTCCTTGGTTAACAAAGGTAATTATATCTACTTGCATAAGTTTTTTTTTATTGAAATAAGGTGGCAAACGAGCATACAGTCCACCTGGTGGTAAGTGGATACTGTCGCTCATAGACATCCGCGATAAGTTGGCAATTAGTCCAAAATGACAAACTTTGGCACGCCTCCGAATGCGCTGCCTACCTTTGTTGATGAAAGAATGGATTTGGAGAAATGGTTGGGGACGCGGGAAGGGATAGGATCGGAATGGGCTCTGACATATCTCACTCATTACCGAAACACGTACATGCATTGGGGAATATGATAAAGTGGGTAATGCAGTACATTTCAAGGTAGTATTCTATGAGAGAGGGGTAACGAGGCTAATCGAGTGTGCCCAGTGGCTGTTGGATTGCAGCGTGCAATCTCCCCCTACCAAGTTATAAATAATTTATCAACGAATTATCAAGCTGGTAGCGTCTACCTAAAAGGTTTTATGTGATGGTTGCGACAAACTTGTATGGCTTAGTTTTCAGACTTAATGAATTTGTTAAAAATAGTTAAGAGTTGATACCAAGCCGAACTATTTGCCGTGAGATTTATGATTTACAATAGAATTGATCATTTTAAGATAATACCGCTGTCCGCTTATCACTTACGTCCCGACGCTATTATCGAGACTGTATCCGAGATATTATTTACTGCGACTAATTTAACCGATTTCGAAGATTGTAAATTGAATTCGTAATGGCCCATTTTATTTGTTTATGCTAATGTACCGTTTTAATTAACCACCTCGCAGTTGCGCGCCGCGCGTGCGTGCGGGACAAAAAATGGAATTCCGACTATGCTGTCATTGGTCGAATACGACATCGATTTATTGGTACATATATCATAATTAAGCTTTTCGAGAATTAATCATAGATTTTTTTTGTTAAGTTTTTTAACTGTTAAAATTTATTTTGTGGGTGGCATCGTAGCTGTGTTCTGAGTGTGTAATAGGCAATTATAATTACAACTAAATTTATTGTTATGTATTCTAGTGTAACTGACATTAAATTGAATTATTCATAAAGGTTGAGACCTTACATTGCGGTTAAATGATATAGACATGATTGTAATGTAACAAGAAATCAACAATAAGTTTTTTCCTTAGCGCTATAATTGTGTCACACTGTTGGAAAAACACCTCCACTCACTTATAATAACGAATCTTAATATTTAGTGCCTACGCTTATACGTCTACGTCGTTATGTTGTTAACGAACCAAATTTTATCAAAGTAATTTATGACATTATACGATTGTAAGTCCAAAAAAAAAAGTTATCCATCTAATATGCCATTTAATGATTTTTTAAATTACATACTTTGACTTCGCTAATAAAAAAAAAAAATTTTCTCGGATACAGTTCCTCGTACTTTTTATAAATATTTACTCCAAAAGATTTTTTGTTCATGAAAGTACAGATTTTTAATACAATTTTGAATGTAATTGATGTTTTTCGGGATTAATTCTTATCTGTATACCTACTTGCTTACTTCGCAGGCACCGATCAGGAGTGCGTCCAGTTCAGATAAAACTTCAAAATGAGATTTGTGAACCTCATCATTATAAGCATAAGGCTCTTAAACTACACTGAATTACCGGATTTTATGTTGTGTGCTAAACTATTTTAGTTTATGTAAACATTTTCTTTCATAGTCGGCCTCTAGACCTACAATAATGTCATTGCATAATGGCGCCTTGCGCCCAAACGAGATGCAACACACTCCCTAAACGTTTAAGAACATTGCGCGATCCCAAAAATGGCACTATAAATTTAACAAAAATCGTCAAATATTTTTTTGGTTGCGGAATGTTTTTGATAGTTTAGGGAATCGCGTCTTGCACCCAAACGAGTTTCATTCAGTAACTCGTTTGGGTGCAAGACGCGATTCGATAATATAGTGCAATGACATTATTTTACAATATTATTGTAGGTATAGGAGCCGCCTTATGAATAGTTTTAATATTTAATGCCATTTAAATCAGCCAGTGTTTCGTAGCCAAAAACTTTTTGTTGCAAAACTTTCTGAGTGAACAGGTTTCCCACGTCATTGATGACGTGGGCCGGGAGCCGTCATCAATATACATATTACGTCACTCTGACAGCTCCTGGAAGCCACATTTGACACGTGTCATGACAGGTCTGATACCTATATCATATATTATGGTCATAAATTTTAAAAGTATAATTTAAAATGTGAATAAAAATAGGTGAGTATTAAAATTTCTTGTTTTCGTTCTTGTACAGGGTATTGGTAAAATATTAATTACTGGAAATATTGAAATCTGTAGAATATTATTGAATAGCGCCTTGCATCCAAACGAGTTTCAATACACTCCCGAAACGATCAAAAACATTGCGCAATCCGTAAAATTGCTCAATATAGTCAATCGTCTAAGGGGCCTCTAACATTTAACTACGTTACACTTTACAAAATTCGTCAACTGTGGGTAATCCTAAAAAGAAAAATCGACAACTTAGTGCAGTAAAGCTTTAATTAATAACATGTTATTATTAAATTGGTATTGGGAGAGTTTCAAGAGATTTATGAATAGGCCCATCCACATTAATGTCAACTATTACCTGTCCGTCCGTCTGTCGGTGGCGATTCCCGGTTTATTTACAACCGGTGTACGTTGCATGCAGGAATTTAGGCGCCAGATGTCGGTGCGATAAGGGCTCAGTACGAAAAGCAAGCAGTAGGTCACCTTTATAAACACGTAGGACTCATTCACGCCGAACCGCAGAGAACGTAGGTGAAGCAGTGGGGCGGGAAATTCGTCTATTTTAAAAGTAAACATTGTCTTTAACGTACTCGCTTTAAATGCTGTGACTACTGACTACAGCTAGCAGCCATCTATTGGAGACTCGGATTGCCGTGCGGATATCTAACTGAGGCATGCAACGACGCGAAATTCCTATTCGCATAGTCTTATCTATCTATCTGCAGCCTCAGAGTTCACGTTACTTTATATGTGTACTAGCGACTATCCCTCGCTTCGCTTCGGTTTATAAGAGTTTTTCTATTTCAATTTTTTTTTCAAAATTTCAAAATAAAATATATTGCCTATATTAGACATTGATAATGTGGCTTCCTATATGTGAAAGAATTTTTGAAATCGGTTCAGTAGTTCCAGTGATTACCCCCAACATACAAACACACAATTTTACCTCTTTATTATATTAGTATAGATGATGTCCCTGCAGACAAATGTACGGTCGGTTACAACAGTTACGATTATAACAATGTCCCTAAAATACATATGTTAATAAGTACTTATGCAAATTATTTTTCATGTAATAAGAATTAATACACTTTAAGCATGGGTGGGTACATTTTTTTTTTTATGTACGAAGGCGGCAGACGAGCATACAGTCCACCTGATGGTAAGTGGATACTGTCGCCCATAGACATCCGGGATACGTGCCAACATTAGTCCAAAATGACAAATGTTGGCACGCCCCCGGATGCGCTTTGGAGATATAGGAATGGATTTGGAGAAAGGGTTGGGAAAATGGGGAGGGATAGGATGGAATGGGAATGGGCTCTGGCACATCTCACTCACTACCGAAAAAAAAAATCTGTAGAATTGTTCAATATAATTCCCACCTCGGGATTCTACAACCGCACCTCCCGTCACAGAAGTGCGGTCCATTCGCATTTCCTCGATACGGAGGTGTCGCGTACTGTTCGGTCCAAAAATTACTTTATACCGCGAACCCGTAGGCTGTGGAACGAACTGCCTCAAGAGGTCTTTCCATTAAGCTACGATATGGGGTTCTTCAAGAGAGCTGTGAATAGGATTTTGCAAGGTCGGCGGCGCGCCCGCATACCCCCTGGTGTTGCAGGTGTCCATGGGCGGCGGTAACACTTACCATCACGTGAGACCGCCTGCTCGTCCGCCCATTAGTATATAAAAAAAAAAAAAAAAAAAAAAAAAGAAACGTGCGTACGTTGGGGAAATACGATAAAGTGGGAAATGCAATACATTTCAAGGTAGTCTTCTGTGAGAGAGGGGTAACGTGGCTAGTCGAGCGCGCCCAGCGGCTGTTGGATTGCATCGTGCACTCTCCCCCTCAAAAATGTCAGTGTTATACATGTCAGAATAAGACTCATGGCTCAGTTAATGATTGTGTAGGGTATTAAGGGGTTAGGGGTAGTCAGAGACACGAAAAAATGAGAATTTTCAGTAATTTTTTTTTGCTATTAAATCATGTTATTTTACAAAAGTAATAATATGGCATTATTATACAATGTTTTGACTTGGTCACGAAAATTTGAAAAAAAAAAATTATAATTTCCAAAGTTATAGCTGTCTGTGTTGACCCAGTTCCAAAAAAAGGTCCTTGCGGTGACTATCATAAGTCCTTGGAGATTCATCTAAAATCAATCGGATGAAGAAAATTAGTTTTATAAATAGATAATCCTAGGCCTGATCGTAGCTTTTTTTTTTTTTCAAAAATTAACAAAATGGCGGCCTCAGGAAATTTTTTTCTAGATTTTCGGGAAAAAATCAACAGTTAATTGGTCTTAAAAAATCGAATATTCACGGTTTTTGGGCATATTTTCCACACTAGTTGGTTGAAGCTCTCATTATTATTCTGATTGAATCCACCTACACATCTTGAAAGTAAATTATCATTACTGAGATCGTCGTAAATCGGTTTAATAGCTTTTAAAACATCAGGAGGTAAGGGAGAATATTCTTGAGTATAAGTATCAAGCTCTCCACTTGCTTCAGCGCGCTGGTAAGAGCACCAAGAATCTTCGCCTTTTGGACACATACCATGATTCGGATTTTTATCAGTCGAACCATAGTGGTAAAAAGTTGCCATAATAGCAGATTTCATATCTTCGATAGAATCGCAATGACGACGTATTGATAAACCATAGTACACAGTTAATTTGTCTATTACTTTTCCTGTAAGCTTACCTCTACCACCAAGACCTTTTTGTTTAGTTTTCAGAGTACGCAGTCGAGTCCCCATCCGCTTTTGAACATGGCCTATACATTCCTTTTTATTTATGGTTGTATTTTTGTAAGGATCTGCTTTTATGATTCCAGAATAGGTTTTCGAATCACCATCGCCAATGTAGTTTGTATATTTAACTCCATGTTTTGTTTCAGACTGCTGAAACATTTCAATCATCGCATCCACCTCCATTTTCCCAGAAGACCCCTTGTGATTAGCACTACACTCATTTTCATGCGATTCATACCATTCCTCGAACTCAACCGTATTTCTTTTCTTTTTCCAATACTCACATAGCTTACAATAAGCACTTTTAATGTTTATATCAAGAATCTTTCCAGTAAAATAGCCAATTATAGAAGAAACTCCAAATGACGATGTAAATCCCCGTTTTTGCCAGGTTCCACTCCCGATACAGTCAAATCATTCTTATTTTCATTTTCACTAGTTGCTTCTTTTTCTTCATTCACAGCTTTTTTCATTAAGGCTTCTGCAACGGTTTTACCACAATCTAAAATTTGCTTCAATAATATTGTATGCGTAGCTTTATCTAAAAAAGACGGCATGTCCATCAGGCCACAAAACTTGCACAAACCTTCGTATCCTATCCCTAGTATTCTCATCACAAAAATGAAGCGTCTATTTATTTCATAAGAATGCCCAATGAAAGAGCAGGAAGGAATATATTCATTGTCACAGTTATTACATGAAACTAGAATTTTAAATCCCAGCCCACGTGTACTAGCTGTTAGAAATTCAATGTTTCCATCACATTTTTTACATTTCACAAGAGCAGAAATGGCAGTGAATACCGTAATAAAATTAATTATTCGAAATTCAGTGGTGCAACTTTCGGGTACATCGTTTTCAGTATTTTGTTTCAGTTTTTTAGACGATGTACTCCGAACACTTTCATCACGTTCCGCCGTTTTTGGGTTAAATACATTTTTTCGTTTCGTTGAATACGACTTACGGATATTTTCAGATCTCCGAACTTCTCTCGAAACTTTTTTCGTATTACGTCCCATAATAAATAACTTCAAAAATAATTTATTTTAATAACGCACAACTATCGACTGCTCTCCGCAACTGCCACAGGCATACTAGTGACGTGGCGACCCGAGCGTTTTGGAGTGCCCGAGCGCTCTTTGTTATTTGTCGAATAACTCGAAAAGTAATTATCGGATCAACTTCAAATTTTCAGAGAATATTTTTAAGATATTACACTTAACGAAAATGCAAAAAAAAAATAGATTTTTTGAAAATCCTGACTACCCCTAACCCCTTAATGATGTCTGATAGCGAGGGTGTGTGCGTATGTATGCCAGAGAAATGAGTTGTATGAGCGTTACGTGTGTGTGTGTGTGTGGTGAGGAAGCGTCTAGTTTAACTAGTCTTGCGAAACCATTGTGCGTTCTTGGGTTCGAGTGGGTATATATCCTCCCACTGAGTATAAGTTGAAACATTTATGTACTTGTATCCTGATAGGTATCATAGCATTATTTACGATGAAAATTTTGTCACTGAAAAATGGCACATTTTCTTGAAAAACATTTAGTTGTCTTACCGTTTCTTCTGCGCACTGTACGGTGGCCGCCCGCTGTGCGTCCCCACTGTAACGATCGATACGTGCCCGGTCCATCACTATTCGTTGTCGACTTTTATCTTGTTAATTCGTTTTGTTTCCAGTCGCTGCTGTTGTTTGGTATGTTGTATAGTCGTGATAAGTCACTATACACTGGGATACTTCACATAGCTGAAGTATTCGTGAGTATTCTGCGATGGAGATAACCTTTTTGCCTTTCTGGTTGAGCTCCGCATATTAATTTGAACTGTTTAGAGAGTTGATCAATTGCTGTACTTTCGATGTTATATTATAGATATGCTATATGCGTCGTATGTATTGTCGTGTGGTGTCGGAGTAGCTTCAGAATAGCGCCACCCCGTTTCTTCCGTGGGTGTCGTAAAAAGCGACTAAGGGATTACAAAGCCGCTACTACAGCCCTGCGGAACTATAATACACCACCTCTAAAAAAGTGGACTCGCCAACCCCCTTGGCCAGCGTAGCGTTTTAAGACCATACATCCCTCATGCACAAGACACTCATTACCGCATGTCGATAAAAGTGCAGTGGGTGGACGATAAAAGGGCTAGATACGGTATGCTTTATGCGAGAAGTCAATAAAATACGCTTGAAATTGTTCGTCTTTTACTTGCAATGGTTTTCTATAAGCCCTCACGTTTTACGTTATATACGTTTTTCCATTCACGGTTTCTTACATCCTTATTTTATTTATTTAACTAAATACAAGTTTTTATAACACAATACACATTTCCTGTGTTTTAGTAAAGTTGTCTGGTTGATAGTACACAGCATGTAAGGATGTTCTTGACCCTTGCAGCCTGGTTTTTATTACTACATTGTTTGGCTACCTAATTGTCTCGTTTTTCACACGTTTTTTTTTTTTGTATCTTGTCGAACATATCCAAACTTCGCCTTTTGAAGATAACAGGCGTGATCGATACATTTATTAGTGTGTATTTCAGAATGTTTTGCCAAACTGTTTATCAATCTAAATGAATTCACACCGCAAACACTATTTATAGAAGTTGCAACAAGAGTTATATTAAAAACACGTAGTATATGTGCGATAGTATAATTCCTTCCTAAAGAGAGTATAGGCTATTGCGAAACCAGAATAAAACGCACAACGAAAAGTACCTACACTCAAAATAATACAATATTTGAATACTCAATTATCAATTATTATTAACTACAAAAAAAGACTGTATAAATCACAAGATTTCGTGTAATTAGTCACCCAGCATATTCAAAATAATTACCAGGAATGTACACTAACGCAAGAATTCTTCAACGTCAGGCATCCGGTCGCGATCTCCAAGACGCCACAGCAACTAGGCTCACTGCACACTCGCTGTTTTGATTAGGCCAAACCTACTCGATCAAGTTTCTATCAACCGAGTTGCGAAATCGACTTGTGTTCCCTAAGGCACATCGATGACGGTTAATATCTTACACAATATCAACTCCAATTTCATTTTCATTCGAAATAAATCGTACTGATTAGCTGATCTAATGCTTTTAATATGGAGGGAATCTTTTATTAACCTAAAGGCCATATTCCACTGGTAATATCCCAGTAAGACCGCGTTCTTATTGGCGACAGCTGTTATTCGTGTAATTGTGTCAATTAATAAGATCTTTATCATAGAGTCTGAACTGCTTATCTGTTTGATTTGCCGCTGTTGCGGCTATTAAACAGGCGAGTGTAAATACATCTGTAATTCACACGGTATGAAGTGTCAATTGTCGGCGGTAACCACTTACCATCAGTGCCCCTAACGTGAGTTTCTAACGTTTACAAACGATGCGCCTACACATCTACTATTATTTCTGTATAAAGATTTTAAGTTTCCTAATATAACCGCCAGGAGCACTACTTGATATGAATAGGTTCCTACTTACCAATATAGGAATTTGTTATATAGGAATAGGAAGAGCTTGTCTTCCTTGTTTGTCTTAATACATTTACTCTGAGAAAAAAGACAATATTTTTAAAGATAGCTAATGATTAAATCCGGGAATCCGTGGGACACCACAGTGCTGACTTACGAGATCCCATTGCGTTATTTATACATTCATATGTTATTTTATAGAAATATTATTTTAATTAAACATTATAGGATTTTTGGCGCCTTGCAAAATCCTAACGCAAATACAACAGTGCTAATTTATTGTTCTTTAAACAACGTCGTCCATTTGAAAGAGTGAGTCGTTTAAAAAAGTGAACATAATTGTGTGGACACTTCTAAAACGGGCATCAAAATTATGTGTTAATTAAATATAAACAAGTAAGTTTGTAGAGACCCTTAACGCCACCAGCGGAGCGCTAAACCGAGGGCGGAACCGCGGAGCGGTACCTAATTGATACAAAAGAAAAAAAAAGAAGAAAAAGCTTGTTTACGCTCACGTGTGTTTGGTTATAAATAGGAGAGGAAGCTTCTTAGTTGGTCTCTAGAGTACAATATCGGTAATTTGTTGCTGATTTTTTACGAGTGGAATTTGCTGCTAAGCCTCCAATAATTCCATATTAGGAAACCTCCTACAGACACACACGAAAATTAACATTTTAGATATCGTAAATTTTCCTAAGATAAATGTACGAGTATGTAGTTTGCAAATATTTTATAATTAAACATACTTCTACTACTACTTACTTCATCTTTACTAATCTATGTGAATATATTGATGATTGTGTTATCTGAGTCCACATTCTTTATTATCCTAGATTACTTGCGACTAGTAACGGATCAACCGTTGCAGATAGCATTGTGGTTCGCGTCCAGTTTTTTAAATAACCTTAACATTTCCAAGGATATTCCCTTATCGATTTCTCAGATCCAAAAAACGACGAGAAACGCCTCAACCGCAGAACTGTGGAGTTACACGCGACGGACTTCAACAGTTCGTTTAAGCAAAAATACTGGCGTTTTATATGTTCTACTCACGCCAAGTTCAAACCATTTGAACCAGATAAAAGACACAAGCAGATTTGTCCTGTATATCGCAATCGCTTGAAGCATCTTTCAAAGAGCATCTGTTGGATGAAAATTGTGTTTTGTGGGTTATGTGGTTTAATATTGATATTTTGTTTACGTAATGTTTTTGATAATCAAATAAAATCATAACACTGCGTTTTTCGTGTTCTTTCAAAAAGTCCGACTCTTCTCTCCTCAGTAAACCTACTATCCCTGTACTTAGCGTCTCCTAACATACTTCGACGGAACAGTGCATTGGCGAGATACGTTTTGAATGGTGTTAATTTTAAAACAGATAATTACGAAGAAAACTCGACACTAGCACAATGTGCTAATTGAGCTATTGTCATATAAGAAAAGAAAAAAATCTAGCAATTAAAGTAGCAAAGTACACGTTTGAAAAGTTTGTTTTGTAACAACAAACATTTTTACAGTTACACATTCTTTATCGTCTTATCAATGCATCGCATTAGCATCGCATCAATTTTTCAAATTGTAAATTACTGTTTAATGTCTCAATTAAAATTCATAATATGTTACCTAAGCATATTAAAAGTAATATTTATTCAAAACAAATCAAGCTTAGTTCGTATAATCTTACAGAATATTGGTATAAATTAAACATTTAATAGTATATTGGCGCCGACATTCACTCACGTATCAGTGTAAGGAAAAAGACAATGGGTATACGGGCGTGCAATATCAAAATAAAGTCATCCGAGTACGTGATCGCCGATCTCTAATGCCGTTGACATAATATGCTAAATGTTCCTGGAAATCATATTGAAAACTAAGCAAGTGAAGTACGGCCGTGTGAAAATTGCTATCTAATGTTTAATTCAGACTTGACTTCGACGGATAGGTAGTTGCATGATGTTGATGACGACATTAAACGTTTGGACATGTTTATAACTACATATATCCTTTTTGACGTAAACTGTAAGCAAAATAACTTGTACTCGATAGCATTTTATGAATTTCACTGTACTTTTTTATGTATTATTATTCCTTTATAATCCATTTCTATCTCTCTCTTAACATCACACATTTTTCTATCTCTCACTATATTTATAAAAAGCAACGTCTGTCTGTCTATTTGCTTTCAACATGGGCTTTCACTATCGTGAATTACTGTAAAGCAAAAAATATTTGAACTTGAAAGTATTATGAATTTGGCTATATTTTTATTATTATTCCCTCATTATCCGTAACACTGAACGTTTTTTTCTCTTTCTCTATATTTATAAAATACAGCGTCTGTCTGTTCTTTTGTCTGTCTTTTACTTTTGATTTTGATTTGGTTTCTTTACCATGTAGGTTATTTCATCCGGAAGATTTTAAGTATATAAGACCCATGCGACATACCACAAAAGCTAGTCCTCGGATGGAAATACCAGGGCCGCATAGTACTCCGAAGGTACCGTTGGCTAAAGCTAATTTGGTACATGCATAGGTAAATTTGCGATAGCGCGTGCTTGCCTCAGGGCGCGCGGCGGGTGGCCGCTGCTCCGACCCGGTAAACAGACCTCCTGTCAGAGTATGATAGCCCGGTGCTGTTAGATAAAAGGTTTGTTAGCATATGCGGAAGAAATTTATCTTAAGGTGAACATAGTATGTTAATTGATAAATCACTATGATAAGGATAAGTTGTTATCGGTATACTTTGAAACTGTGCGAAAATTCTCTCACATTGTGAAAACGAGAAAATGCGAAATACATTACTTAAAACTGTGCTTATTGTATACAATTCCCATAAACAACGTTGTGACATAAATCTTTCAGTTTGTGGTATTTAGCAGGTATATGGATACAGAATGTGAACGTGGGATGTCTAGGTAAATTTTGAGATACAAAAAAAATATTTGTTATACAAAATTTTATTCCTCAAAATACTCTCCATTAGTCTCTATACAGCGATTCATTCGTCTAAACCAAGATTTAAAGCACTGGCGATGCTCTTCTTTAGCGAGGTCCTGAACAGCTGCCATTAATCATTCCTAGCGTCCTAAGGGCGGTCGAAAAAAATGCCACGGAGTCCAAACTTCACTTTTGGAAAGAGAAAAAAGGCTCAATTCTTGCATCTCTGTGGTCTTCAAAAACTCTTGGGTAAGTTTTCGTTTTGACTAAATTGCCTTTGGAATTCAAATTTCAAGTAAATGATGCTTCAAAAACGGTACAATTCAAATGAGTTCTCTTTATGAAATTTGAGTATCCCAAAAGTTACCTAGTCACTCTATGTACAATCTACTTTATGTTTGAAATATGTTTAATTACGAAAAAAAATGATGATGCATTGAGGAATCTTCTGCCCAAATTTCCCTGTTAATTAGCTTTCTCGATTATTGGATATACAGTCCATGATTCATGCAAATGTTTTTTATAAATACATTGAATGTGACAGACGAACAAACAGGCTACCGTCTCCTATAAAAATAAATATAATTACAAATAGTGTAAGGCCCGTTGCTCAGGATTCTGCAAAAATACTTAGCACATTTTTAAATATAAATAATAATTAGACGTTCAAGTAACGACTACCGTATTGATTTTAGCTACAAAATCAATCATGACCAATTTTAATGAACCTATTTAACGTTCAAAGCTACCAAACGAGCTGAGGCGGCTACCGATACATACTCATCTATTACTTCGTCAGACGCTATCCTGCATTCTTTGAGGCTCATTACTCATTATTAAAAGTGGCTACCGTTACAGATGAGTGGGCTTGAGAAGGACTAGACGTGCGGTGAATGTCCTTACTGTAACAGTGGAGAGCCATACTTCTCCACCTGCCATTTTCACTATAATTGTATATTCCGTCAACGAGAAAGAGATGGACTAGGGAGATCGGCTATTTTCGGTTTTATACATTTAATAACTGACTGGGGCCTCTTGTGATCATCCATTTCACGTTAGAAGTCTCAGTAATTTTGTAATTGCGAAAGTTTGTATGTTTATTATTCAAACACGTCGAAACGACTAAACGCATTTCGTTGAAACTTGGAAAATACGTAGATTGTAATCCGGATTACACATGGGCTTCGTAAATCGTGTAGACCATGTGAACGAAGTCGCTGGCACGAGCTAGTAGTAGATAATTATGTGCGACACGTGAATGCGACACGCTGAACGGTGGCGCTTTGCAAAAAGGAAAATAACTAATTGTCCCATTTCATTTAAGACGTGCTTTATATCTGTTTATTGCCCTGTGCCTTTGGTACCACTCTGTACTGCGGTATTCTTGTACGGTGGGTCTTATGTTACATTTTTACTCGAAATAAACTTTATCATGAGGTCATATGTCAACGACTCCAAATACCTTTTTTAAGTGACCAACTTTTTCTGTCCTAATTTCAAAGTGCTGCCACCTCTATTATATGCACAACGTCTATTCAAAATAAGTAATTGGTAATTTATATGTAAAACTGTGCGCGGGCGGCGTCAACGTCAATCATACCGCGAAGAACGCCGGTACGCACCGGGTGCCTTTATACGCGCAATTTATTTGTTCTTTTTTTTTGGGAATCGAACCACGTGGCTAAATGACTAAAGAAGTAAATTATATAGTCAGTTTTCATTACGTACTGCAGCAATATGCCGTGTGGTGTGGCCCGGCTACAGAATGGCACCACCCCGTCTCTTCCCGTGGGTGTCATAAAAGGCGACTAAACGATAACAAAGCAGCTACCACAAGCCCTGCCTGTGGTAGCTGTGGTAGCTTCCCGCTGCTTTGTTATCGATTGTGATATTGTTACACAACCTCCAAAACAGTGAGTTCGCCAACCCGCATGGCCAGCGTGACGTTTTAAGACTACATTTTGGAGTAAAGTTTCAACAATGGAATATTAACGAAAACGATCAAACTTGAGTACATACGAGATATTCAGAACAAAAATAATTTCGGTTAAGTTCATAGATGAGTTTAATTGCTTTAGTTTCAAATCAAAATTGTATAAAGTTTCAACAAAATTACAAAATAATCAAAGTCGAATATACAAACGGTTTGGATGTAGGATAGGGCTCGTAAAACTCTACAAATTGTCTCTAAACTTTTTATTCCAAACCTTATAGAGCATAACGAAATCTACCTATCATCAGCATTATTTACTGACTACCGATTGGCGCAGCTCTGATAGGTCTCCGGTTCGATTCCCGGTCGGACATTCATTTGTTTAAAAAGACAAATGGTTGTTCAGGTCTGGGTGTTTCTTTGTGTGTGTCTCTGGACCACACAGGGAATCTTAATACGGGCCATTGAGTGTGGCGTAATTTATTAATTTATATATTCATTATTGATTATCTTTCATTCTTTAGATATTTGTTTGTTTAGTCGTGCTAATACCGTAACCACAAAGGTCAATAAAAATAATATCCACTTATCCTCGCGTGTTATCGGCGCCGGCGCTTCGGCTCCCACCCTAAATATACCTCAGAATGTGATGACCTCCTTGTTTTAGCTGATTGGAAACACATGTCGCCCCCATTATAAATATTTGTAGATTGATTGATATTATTGACTACGGAAATGGGATCGAAGAAACTCGTGGTTTCATTCAGATGTGGCATTATTCTATATGTATTTGCAGTATCATACAATCATACCATCAGTGTGTATCTCTTCACTGCTGGATATATTCACTGCTCTCCCAAGAACAGCCAACCACATACAGTCTTCTGCTCATATCCCAAACTCCAATACAAACATCCCAAAGAAAACACGCAATAAATTGTAGGTACGTATATATTTTCTTCTCTTTTATACTCCGTTCCTTTTCTATTCTTTCTACTAGGAACAAACAAACATGTTAGTTTGGTTTTAATCGACTGTACTCTACAAAGGTAAAAATCTTATCACCACCTTGACAATGATATGTAGGCAAAAAATACAAGAGAACATCTTAAAAACGTCCACGCCTCATTAGGCGGCGCGAATTTGCATAAAAGCCGTAAATACACTATAAACAAGGGTAAAAAAACAGTGTAGGGCAGCTGGGGGTCATATTACCGGAAGGGAATTGATGGAAGATAGATAGGGGAATAAAATTGGGAGACATATTTAAGACATTAGACTACAATGTCATATCTGAACTGAATCATTACTACAGTGAATCAACGAGACATGAGCTTTGCGTTTGTGTGAGTGCACACCGATAATGTATAGTGCGAACCATTTCGACAGTCGGATTCGACAATTTGACACCCACTCACACAGATGCAAAGCTCATATCTCGTTGAAACAATCGGATTGAACAATTCGGCACCCACTCACACACGTGTAAGGCTCATGTCTCGTTGATTTCGCTGTACCAGTTTACTTTACGTTTGTACAGTTTAAAAACAAAGGACAAAATGAATGAAAAATGGATGTATTTCAATCTCACCTGCAATTTTGACTGCATAAACAAAGTATCGATTCATTTGCACTAAAATGCACTAAATGGTCATCTCATGCTCGTATTTACTTTCTAGTATTGCGGATGGCAGGGGCAAAGGTGAATCTCGTGAATTCATTGACCATTTGGAGACCTTCGTCCTATTTTTAGCCACATTCAACCCTTTTCGTAATAATGGATACCATCTTAACTTCACACTACACTTTATTACCAAAGTATAATAAACATTTATAAGTATTTTGTTTTTATTTTTACAATATTTATAATTACTTGTTGAAGTATAATAAAATAAATGTCTTGATGTCTGTAGATTAATTTTAACTATTTTAAATTAAAATGTTTTATCTATAGTGTGGTAAAGAGCGTTGTTACATTCTAAAAGTTGATATTATTCCTGTTGGAAACCCATATAAGCCTCAACAGTTTTATAGTGTATTAGGCTTACAACTTTTTGTAAAATAGAAAATTAATGAAGACTTACCGAGAGCAGTGGACGTCCGTGAGTGGACGTCCACTGTTGATAAAAGATGGACAACGAATTAATTAAATAGCCAGGCGTTCGATGTTTGAAGCGAATTTGAAATTTTGAAAACTTGTGAAGAATTAGAAATTTAATCATAGGAATCTTTGTTTGTGGTTTAAGAGTTCTGAGGAATATAAAAGCAGTGAAAGTAAGTACAGTAGGAGATAATGCTCGTAGGACTATTGTTACAAGTGTAGACCTACTGCATTTACTATTACTGGTCCATATTTCTTAAGTTCGTCCCCATCTATTAGAGTCACGTTACGCCTACAATTGATTTTGTTCATGCAAAAGTAATAATACAATAATGTGATACGTAATCAAATACATTTCAATCCACATTACAATCTGCGCTCAACATCAGCATTAAATTTCTAACGAGCGGTGTTATTAATTTATTTATTATATATGTAATTTTAAACTTTCTAAGGAATGTCCGAGAGACGCCGCGGGGAATTCAACTGCCTTCGTTTTTTGTTTGAACAAGCCCGAGGTGAAAAAGGAAATATAAGTATAAAGAGTGTATGATGGATGATGAAGGCTCCGCGGGGGCGGGACGGGCGATTAAAAAACAATAAGCTGCGCTGGCCTGTGTCTGCCACAATTTGTACAGGCCAGCACTCGTCTTCATACGAGCGAACCTTTGCCCGTTCCTAACGTACAACTTCAAACTTTACTCTCACGGCCTAAGTTTCATGTTACCCTGGTACTTCGATGTTCACCATCCTAGTTCTTACAATGAAGATTGTTTCTGACGGGCCAAATTGTTAATTTGTTTATAATTGATGCTTAACACGCGTCTTTATTTTTAACTAGAGTGGTAACAAATGCGCTTGTCTAGTTTTAGTTGACTACTGTTGTGAAATTAATAGTTACACAAAAAAGCAAAGCTACCTTCTGCCCATGTATTGTTCGCGAATTTTTTTATAATTAAATCTTATAGTTGACCTTACGTTTTTCAAAGAAAATGTTCAATTTAAATTATTTTAAATTTATTTAATATTAAAATTTGTACTTAAAAGTCTATACACTATTGAAATTTTGTATCTTTTTAGAAATATTGTATCTTTATATTCTGTGTAGAAGATGTCTTATTCATTTGATAGGTATATCTTTTTAAAAATTGTTAATTCTAAAAAGATTCTGAAATAGCAATAGGCGTACCATTTCTGCCGCAGGACCGAGATCGAATACTTCTTCTATGAAGATCACATACCGTGAAGAGACATCTTTCGAATGACAAATATTTACTAAAGTGCGCGACACGAGCAGGAAGAATTTCGGTCATTCACATAAGGTCAGCCAAGACTGGACGCAAAGAGATTTTTATGAAATCGTCGCACAACTTTACAAGACCCCTCGTATTATCGAACTTTAATTTCGTAACCTCAATGACTGAAATTATTCCTGCTCATGGCGCGCGCTTTAGCTGGAGTTCGCTAGTAGAAACTGGTTGAGAAGAGCGAAAGATCATGTTTGATGACGAGCCTTGAGGCAGGTTTTTTATCATGTACAATTTTAAAAATTTTAACAATTTTTAACTGTGTGATTTAACAACAATTTATTTTTGTTTCAGGTAAGTATCTCTGTGTTGCAGAAGATTTTCATTTTAATCAGGTATGTACATGGTTGACACTGAAAGTTTTTAAATCTCCAAAATACAATCATGTATGAAGATGGAAGTGTTTTGATACTTTTGGAAGTATTCTCTGCGACAATTGATACACTTTTTCATGCTATGAAACCATAGTGCATTTAGCCCACTTTAAGCTTTAAGCTTCTTTAAGCACCTCTTCAACAGTCGTTTGGATGGCCGTTACTGCTTCTTCAGCATTCATAAAACTTTAATCATCAATTTGATCTGAATCTGTTTATCCTTAATTTTAGGGAATAAATAAAAATCACAGGGCGCAAGGTCGTGATTGCAAGGGTCAAGGCGGATTACGTATTAACTCTACATTTATAGTACCTACACAAAAATTGTTTCGACTGTCTGGCTAAGTGTGCTGGGGCATTGTCGTGATGGAGGATCACTCTACTTCGTTGGCGTCGTTCTTTGACTCTTGACATACCAGTCTGCAGTTACTGTTCTTTTATTTTATAAAGTTATAGTAGCAAGGTGGCCTGATCTGCCAAAGAAGGAGATCGTCATCTTCTTTTCAGCACTCCGTCCCTTCGTCACTTTACTCTTCGACAGGAAAGACCCACTGCACGGATTGCCTCTTAGTTTCAGGCTCATAGCAGTAGATCCAGCTTTTACCACCTGTTACTTTATCAAAAACAGCATTTGATCGAATTTTTCAAACATTTGGAGACTTTCATACGGCAGTATTTTTGAACTTCGCTCAAATTGTCAGGAATCCATTTAGCACAAAGCTTCCTTACCAGGTGATCGCGTAAAATAGTGTGAATTTGACTCATGCGAATACCTAAAGATGCCCGTATCTGCTGATATGTTATTCGTTTGTCTGCTTCAATTATTAGTCCCACAGTTTTGATATTTTCCTCCGTCACCGCCGTACCCATACGACCACGTTTAAATTCACTGAATCAGTTATAATGGCACTGGATGGGGCTTCATCACTAAATGCTAACTTATATGATACCTTGTATTATGAACAGTATTCCAATTTAATTGAGAGAATCTCTTAAAACATTAATTATTAAATAATATTATATATGAATAAACTAGTAAGAAATGATCAACTAATGAAAAATAAGTTTTTTTTATTATATTTATTATTATTATTTTCTATTATAACATATAATATATACCTATGTACATAATTACAACCATAACACAATATTCATATTTACTTATACCTATCTACACAAAATTATGAAAACGCAATATTTAAATTACATATTTATAAATACAACAAACAAATACAAATATATAAATATTACAGGAATTTCCATAGAATAATAAAATACTAAAAATTGAAACATAAAATCTTAATAAATAATAAATTATGATGTAACGCTGGAGCAGCCTGTATCAGGACCGTGACGAACCGGTTTCTCTGTACGACTGGTGGCTTCATTATTGTGACTGATATGTTGCGTGAATTGTATTCATTATTTAAAATAACAAACCAGCAATGTATATTCATATTTTAATATCCAATTAAGTTTACAAATGTGCAGTGCCTGCACAAATCTTGGTTTACGGGCACAAAGTAGGCAACATAAATGTATTTATTCTTTGGTATATTTAGTATAAAAAAAAGTATTTCATAACTTTGTTTCTGGTTTAGACCGCAGCGAAAGTCATGAAAAATAATTGAACGAAAATGTTCTGTTGTTAAATTCATTTTTCCGCAAACACTTGTAGAGACATAGTGTTGCTACAGTGCATGCAGAAAGTGTACAGTGTTTTAAGTTGTCAGCAATTTGCGGTATAGCATCACTGTCCGCACTATTCTCGCAGTAGTCTGCACGCCACACGCCACACGACATGCATACTTTCAATTAATCTTTGTGATTATTTAATAATATAGCGTGGACGACAATGGACGTTATTTTACGCACCTTCTTAAGTTACATATTACACTACATCTTAAATTATAACCTCCACACACTTAATTTTCAAATTGCCGCCAGAATTAAAAAATCAAATGACAGCTTTGAAAATGTAATGGCGATTGACAAGTAAAGAGATTCATTTTCAAAATTCGAATTTGTTTTTTTACAGTTTTTTTATTTTACAGGAGCCGTATATCAATATGTTTATGTAGTTAAATAAATAACAGTACGGCCAATGCCGGCTATAAGATTTCTCCAGTGACTGACGGCCTCAAACACAGTACCACTCCTCACGTCGCGATGTCGGTTTTGTGTATGGGAACGTGCAACGTTACAACGTTACTTTACAACGTTACAGCAATTTAAAGGTTTTAACCTTTAATCCAAAACGAGTCAAATACGGTTCTTAATTTCATGTCAGATATGTCGTTTTACAACACGAAATAAGAGACCTATTGACATATTTCTTGTGCGACACCGCTGTTCACTCTAAGGGGTCACGTGGGACCGTGTGCTCGTTCACCTACTTCCCTATAAAAAAAAATCAGTGTATACAAATGAAAGACTGCCGCTGTACATTATTTTTCTTGAAATGCCATTATTTATGATGTTACGACGATGCAGTGATGAGTATGCACTTTGCAGTAACAGCAAATTGGTACTTATGTGCGTTTAAATGTACTGTTATTGTTGTTTATGCACATTATTTGGCAAAGATTACGAGCAATATCTCACTTTCAATGTGTAAACAATTAACACTGAATTACATTGGACGACATTGGCCAGTGCAGCGTGACGTTTTATGGACAAACATCCCTCATACACAAGACCATGTGCATGAGGAGGCCCAGATCTAGATGTGGATACTAAAAGGACTGGTTACCGTTATATTTATTTATTTATATGACACCAATTCTTCTTCTGTGTTGATAAAATCGTTAGTTAAAGTAAATAAATGTCACAACTATTATTCTGTATTACTTCAAATTGCTCCTGACTGCGTGCACAAAATAAATAAACGTTAAATAGGATGACGTTAAACAAATTATCTTTAAATGTACTCCTCAATCAAATTCAATTTTAATTACAACTTGACTCAACAGCCTAGGGTTGTCCTATTTGAAGTTATTCTGCTATGTATGGGGCTTGCGAATTTATGGCATCCGACTATCGACCCAGTAAACTGTTCACTTTTCTTCTTCCCTAAAAGAATAGACGAAAGATTTTATGTTTACTATAAATCAATAAAATAATCAAAACAATCACTGTGATTATAACATAGATAACAATTGATCATCTATACATGTATTTTCAAAAATATGCAACACCGAGCAGGGTGATTTGTTTAACGAAACTGTCTACTGAGATTTTTCCACTCAATTACATGGGCTCTTCAAACGGTCTCTAAATAGAATTATGCCCTGGTGTTGCAGGTGTTTATGGGCGGCAGTGAGTGACCACTTACCAGCTCGTGGGTCGACAGACCGTCTACCATCGCTTCTTCTATAAAAAGATTTACCCCCTATAGTACAGATGCCCCTATGCTATAGTTGACACTATTAGCAATATGAACTTACCACTGAGAAAAAAACATCTTCTAGATGTGTATAACAAAAGCTTTGAAAACCTCCCTTCTGACCTGAATGTGAGGTTTGCAGGTGTTTTTGCAGCATCAGAACATCTGAAACTGTGATCCTCTGCAAAAGATTTAAAAAAATCTCTTGTGCCAACCCTTGCTAAATCCCATGTCCACTCCAAGAGTCCGTACATCAACGTATAGCCAACTGTACGATATAATGTAGTTGTAATCACTGTAATCATGCCGTTCACGTCAGAACGCCTTTACGTTTTGAAAAACAGCTTCGAGGTGTGTTCCCATTTCGCTATAAATCCCGTTTTGGGATTCCACGTTTTTAACTCTAAATTAAAATTCGGTAATATTAAATTTCATTTGAATATTTTGAGTCTTATCTTATATTACTTCTTAATATGGATAACGATTTCATTAAAATATATATATGTATGTAAAGAAACTATATTTCTTCAATTTGTACAGCACTCTTCTGTCGGTAAACAGTGACCATGTACATATGTACTCCATAGATGGCGCTGTGAATAATGGCGGCCAACACGGTTGGTAAAGCAGCTGATGTTTGGAAGTTGACAGAACTCACGGTCATTGAGATATTATTGTTTGATTATTATAAAAATTGTATAAAAAGGAATTGACAATTTAAATAATAGACTTTAAATGTCGTTTCTTTGTTTTCAGGTAGGATAGTATGATTTAAGTTAAACAGTGTAATTATTATTGTACGTATATAAGTAGGTACTAAAATAAAAACTTTGTTTTCAGAGCAACACAATTGTTTATTAGAAATTTACAATTCCTAATAAGTTTAGAGATATTGTACTATATGTATTTATCATTTTTTCGACTGAATGATTTCTTTTGATAATACATATTTTAAAATTTGTATTCCAAACTGTCATAATGTTTCACTTGTCAGTAAACCAAATAGTGGTCACCCCGCTCAACACCTGTAAATAGCAAGGGGGCATGCGGATGCGACTTTGCAGAATCCTATTTACAGCAGATGCACATTCACAGCGGAGTGTAGTGCTACCATAACCCATTCCTTTAAATTAAACTAATTAAAGTTAAACTGTAGTTAGAGACCATTTGTAATATTATCTCATTGGCAAGTGTACCAAACGGCCGCAGTGCCCACACAAGGCGGTTGTAGATCAGGCAGCGCCGCTGGCCGTGTGCGTTAACCATAGTGTGGAGTATAGCGCTACCGCCTTCCACTTGTGTGGTCCTGGTGGTTAGGAGGCTCGTAATACCGCTACAGAGCTTTGGAAAATATTTAATTAATTAATTAACACTTAATTTTTATTTAATACAGTAGATAATTACATATATTAATAGAAATATATCAACGTGAAAAAAATGACATCTGTTACGGTTAATAATATCCAAATAAGAGCTTAATAAAGTCTGAAACGACAAAAATATTCTTAACGAGAAATCATTCCTACCCCGTGATTTTTTTTAAATGACGCGTTAATCCTTCCGACCTAGAAAAATATTGTTAGAAATAATTTATATGTTAATTGGACTCTAACCACATTAGATAATGCTAGCTTTATCCATACATATAATATTAAGTTAGGATTCAACGTATTCAATTTATCTATGACAGAGTTTGTAGCAAAACTCATAGTAGAAAAGAACGTAAAATACGAATAGAGGTATCCTAGATCTTCGTCTAATTTATGAGGTAACAGCGAGTTCAAATCACTCATTTAATTTCTCTTTCGACTAGGATTTCTCTTTAAAAAAATACATTGCCATTCTATAAAATATTTCTGTTCATCGAAATTCAATTTTCCCTTGCAATATTTTTGGTGGATTTTTGCCACCATAACTCAGTGAGGTGATCGGCTGTTCCAATAAACAATAAACAACAATTTTCTCATACCTTTCCAAACAAAATCACACATGCGTTACCCACAAGCTTTACTTCAAAGTCTCTAAGAACTCATTTTGCTTAATTTAATAGCAAAAATGACTGCAAAAATCTGTGGTGGTAGATTTCCTGTCAAACTTTATTCTGCACATGTCTTCAACTTTAACACGATGTGATAGGAGCGATATTAATTCGTGTTGACAACAAAGGATGTTTATGACAGCGTATAGCTAGTTGGCGATGTGCTGTATTACCGTTGTGACGTGGTGGTCGTTTTACTCTTCCCTAATTGTAGGTTCTCGACGCCTTGTATGATCGCCGGAGTCGTTTGTAGGGTTGACCACTTTAAGGTTTTTGTTACCCCGCTAAATTGAGATATTTGCAATTTTTGTGTACGTTGTCGTAACGTAAGTAAGTAAAGTAGACAGGAGGCTAACGTACGATCTTTCAAACGCCAAATCTTAAATAGAAATTTTATCTTTCTAGACGATCGATTCTCTTAGTGTCGCGTCGTAAAAGGAAAGCTCCTTGTCGATGGATGCCTAACGCGTTTAAAGGATGTTTGCTATTTTATCTCGTATCTTTTTATAAACCGAGGTAAACATACGGATTCCTTAATTTTCACGTGTTCTCTATCTCTAAGCTTTACGCAATTTATTTTTCAATTGTAATATTATTCACAGCAAAAGGTTTGTCGTAAAAAGTCTGTCTGATATTATATACTTATGTACTTACTTTTACTTCAACAAACCGCAGCGTCTGATATGTAGAGCGTATATCTCGAGAAAGAGTCTCGCCAAAAATAACAGTAAGAGGTGGACAGTGAAAGAGATGGATCAAGCGTGTAGAGGAGGAGAATAGTAACATCCTTGAAGAGAGAGGCAAAAGACCCAAATGGAAGAGGATTGTACAGGAGGCCAAGACCCACAATGTGTTGTACCGCCGCTGAAAGTAAAATAAAGTAAACACTAAAACTTACTCTATAAATATTTACATATGGTCTCTTGAAATGTATGAGAACGTCACTAAGCTCACTCCTATGAACCTCAATCGAGAACCCTCGCACCCAAGTGCTGGCACAAGGGCGCGCGGCCGGTAATTTGTCGACGCCGTGTGTGGCGGCCCTAACTCAGCGGGGTCCGCCCGCCGCGCCACTGACGGGCCAAATTGAAAAATAAACACGCTGACTGATGGCCGACGAGCCTGACGGGACCAGGTTGTTGACTCGGGATCTCAACACGCAAATTGCAGGATTGAGGATTATAGTTATGCAAATCTTGGTGAGGTAATTACAGCGATGACAACACCGTTTACCGATTTTATATTGTAAATGAGGTCTGAACGCGTATAATAAAGGTATTACCTTTTATTCCTACTCGATGTTTCGGTACGGGTCGTGCCCACGAGTTGACTGAAGGGGCGGGTAGTCCAGGATGGGAGGTGCGACCAGTATCATCAATCAACATTTGGTCTTCACATTCGGAAAGGCTGCGACACACTACACTAGCAATGTCCGCGGACGTATTCGACGGTAAATCGCACAGATTAAATTTGTTAATAACTAGATTCCACGTCGACTATAGTCTTCACGATTGAAATTTTCAAATTTCTTAATATATACATATGGTACAATGGAACATGTGTACAAAACGCGAAAGTTTAAAAATTATATTGCTCACCGTTTAGCGAACCGTTTAGCGATCCCTGGAGGTGTCAAAATGCGGCAATATCTTTGACAGTTTTCAGATAGATTTGTTTATTACTCGTGGTCGAATCTCGACCAGTATTATCAAGGTATTTATCTCCCTTGTTCCACGAGTCGAACCATCGACTGAAGGATTTAAAGCTTACTTAAGAATGAACCGTTTCACGAAGCCAGATTGATAATTCGAGAAATTAAGGTATATGTTGCAGTATTGGGAATTGTAGTTTAAAGAAGAAAGAATTACCGCATGAGCATATCCGCTATTAGCTTTACCGTACTCGGGTAATTAGGATGAAATATCAAATTGAATTATCTTTTAAAAGAAGTTAACAAAATTCTTGACTACTGACGACCTTAAAAACTATAGAACGATTCAAATGAATGTACTAAGCATCTAACAAACATACCACCATTTACCCGTATTTCGTCTATCGCTTTATCGATAAAGCGATTTCTTCCGGGCCCGGTTGTAGTTATATAATATTTACTTATATTTATTGTGTCTCTGTATATTTTGGTATGCAATAAACTATATCTATCTGTCGTAGACTAGGGAACAAAATGTCTCCAGACCTACGTTTTATTACAATATAGAATGTAACTGAAAATGGGCTGACTAATGCTTAAATTTCATGCATAAATGAAATCCACTTATCACGGAAGAATTTGAACAGATTGCCTCAGAAAGGGAGTTGAATACTAGGTACATAAATAGCATGTATATCCCGCTATAGTTCAATGATTTCATACACTACTCCATTCCAACACGTATTATCATTTGCAAGATCTACCTAAAATGATAGCATTTAAAAAAATAATTGTAGAATAATCATTCAATTAAGCAAAAGAGGTCTTTAAATGTTAAATAGTATACCTAATTGAAATTACAATTTTAAATACAAAACCACCTATAATTCTCCAGTGATTCATACCAAATTGGACAATAAATCTGCATTTACAACAGGTTCGACTTCTAACTACACTTAAACAGTCACAATAAAACTGGCTTTCACATTAGTACCATTGAAGGAAACAAGGAAAGATTGACACTAATGAAGGTTGGAACAGCTTCTAGAATAACTAAAAGCTATAAAATAGAACTGGCTATTTAAATCTGATATTAATAACAACTGACAGTGCTATTGTTGTTGCCTATTTTATGATTGTTAAAGTCTATTTGAAGATCACCTTTGAACTAAATGCATAGCTCAATGTTACACCTTATTGTAGACCCCTAGTCACTCGCTTTGCTGGTTAGGCCTCGCCCGCGTGGAATTGGAATACATACAAGTTGCACTTGTTCCAAATTTTGATACGATTCATTGATTTGTGAAGGAGTTATAGATAACGAAAACCTTTTGTATTTCTTATATTACGAGTAGTATGTATAAATTCTATAATAGCCATCTAGTCAGGCCAATAAAGCCACCGTATTTAAGTAGATAGATAAAAATGGTCCAAATTCAAGTTGTCTTGACTAAACCATTTCAAAATTTTAAATGGTTTAGTCTAAATCATGACGGACTAACTTTCGTTTGTTTGTATGAATACCATAAGCTCCTCCTGCATATGAATAATTATAGAATTGATCGCTTTCAATAAATTTTGGAATTTTCCATTCGGATTTTCGTTTTTCGACAATTTCAATGTAAGCAAATTATTATGAACTGAAATAGAATGAGATTTCTTCCATTGGACATTTTATCAAATCGACCGGGAAAGAGAACCAGAACGTCTTTCTCTTCTTTAGAGGTTCACATATAGGATATAGGTATAACTTCAACTAAAAATCGCATCTCTTGTTTTCTGAAAACAGTAGATTTCTTAAATCCGATATTGTAAAATAAGGTAGGTGGCACTTTAAAATTCTGATACTCGTGCGACCACGTAAATTAAATCCATCGGGCGTGCTCTCGCGCCGTTTAAACCGAGTTTTACGTACGAATTAATTACACGTTTGTCCCTCTGTGGCTATAAAAGTGCCCAGTGTGAACAAAAACAGTAAAACAATCAATTTCGTATTGAGTCACACCCTCAATAATATGAGGACCACGATTATAAAAATCAGAAAGAGGTTTTTGAACCTCAATTTTGAAAAACGATCCACAACATATACATAATATGATGTCTGGTCCTTACAGCTTTCTAAACTACGGACTTGACAAGACAAGAATTGGCCAATGAAGCCAATACCTTTGTTGCGTTTGCAAGCCATTCGGTGTAATAAAACATGCATATTACACCACATAAAACAAACATGTGAATTAATAAACTGCATTTTTCATCGCAACAGTAGCTCTAGCTTGAGACTTGAGCTTGACCATTAGCTTGCGACGACTTGCTCTCAATCTCAAGCTAATCTTTTGTGTGCTGCGTGTTTCACAATAACAATAATCTCTTATTACTATATCGAATTGATAGCAATCTAGGTTTTTTATTATCACGCCGCCAGTCAGCGAAGGGTGGTTAATCCGCACTTCCTTGACAGAGATTATCTCACATTAAGATGCTGATTTACATCACAATAACCTCAAGTCATTCATGATTTTCCTCATCCTCATAAAAAACGAGTTCCACAGAGCACAATAAATCGGCTGTGAATATGATAGGTGCGCCCGCGGCACCGCGCTCCCCGCATGTTTACGACTCCAATGATATCGGCTCTGTTGGTTTTACCTTCGCTTTATTTTCTTTTTCGTCAAGATTATCATTTCGTAATGCCCCGTGTGGTGAATTGTTTTAATAGTTTCCTTCTTCTTGCAGTGCCATCTTGTAAAGAACATCGGGAATCATGATAGCTATTTGTACGTCAAAAACGGCAACATGGAATGGCGACTTCATATAGCTTGTCATATAGCCTAACGGGTAATAATGCTGGGGATGATTGAGCTAATCGTAATACCATTAGCAGCCGTCCACTGCTGTACATGGACCTCCTTATACACATTGTCTTGTGTGGTCTCGTCAACCCACTGTTAGTGCTAGGAAGAGATAGGGTGATATTCTGAAGCAGGTCGACATCAAATGGCCAAATAGAACTAATTAACTGCCTGCATACTCGTACTGTACTGCTTTTGGGAATCAAATCCAAAACTAAACAGACAGACTGATAAATTCGCACTCCCATCCAATGGAATCTCAAAAGCACTTGCGTTAAGTGTCGTTGTATATTTTGCAAAAATATCTTTCTCCGAGCAAAAAATAATGTAGTTTATGGTAACCCTTTTATCAGGTAATGTAAGGTGAAGCGTTGTTTGTTTGTTTGTTTGTCGGTCCGCGTTTGATATCTCCGAAACTGCGAGATAACGCGCCTCGCTAAAAGCGTCCATCCATCGGGTACGCCAAACTGGATTGTAATGGATTGTGCTTGGCTTACATGTGGTGCTTCAATTTTGTTTTAATCAATTGGCTAAAAAAAGGTGTTGTTTTATGAGATTCTTGAAAAATTAAACATTATTAAATTTAAATACAAATTCTGCCAATAAATAAAAAAACATCTAATAATATTTATTTTTATAAAATATTTTATTAATATATATATCGTCTATAGAATAGCGCCGGCCCATTTCTTCCCACGGGTGTCGTAAAATGCGACTAAGAGTTAACAAAGTGGCTAAAAGAGTGAACTCCCTAACCCATTTGGAGGCATCCCTCATACACAAGACAATGTTCATGAGGAGGGGAGGCCCTTGTCCAGCAGCGTATACTGATAGGGCTTATTGCATTGCGTTAAACAGTCGTAATTTTTATAGAACTCACTCAGGTGGTAGATGAGCATACAGTTGGTCTGGTGATAAAAACAAATTCGCATTATACTCGTAGAGTACAGTTAATTCGTATAGATTTAAATTTCGCTTTTATAGTCGCCATTTTGTTCAGTTTATTAGGTTATTATTATTTGTTCAGTACTTAGGTAATTTTCGCGATAAGTAGCACCTAAGTGTTCTGTTTTAATTAATATGTTTTGTAAAGATGACATTATTATAATAAGCCATTGGCAGACGATTTATTTTTATCACAATACTAGCTGACCCGATCGACGTTGTCCTGTCCAAATTTCAATAATACAATAATTTAATACAAAAATCCCATAGAAAGAAGCACATTTAGTATTTCCCGAATTTTCCAATTTTTCTTTCCCTAAAAACTTTATTCGGACTTTGCGGAACATTTTAAAAAAAATAACCAAATGGGTCCAGCCGTTCTCAAGTGATGCGCTTACCAACGAACAGCATTTAATTTTTATTTATATAGATAAGAGTAGCAACAGAAATGTTGGAACCATACTGAAAGAACTTTCCTAACCAAGTACCATAAGACCATTCTGTAAATTCTAGTCATTCTTAATTTCATTTAGTCTTTTTTTACTTTAAAGTAAATGATTTTACCTCCATGTAATCCCATGAACTTAATGCATCGGTATAATTTTATATGTTTCGCCCGCGGCCGCGACGCTCGCCACGATAAGCTCCTAATGAGGATGACTGTACCCACATTACTACACGACATACCAATAAGACGCATAACCCACATACATTGCGACACCTGTACCTCTCCAATATTAAATTAATCAGTTTGTTGCTTTCTCACAAACTGATAATATACTGAAACTCATGGGAATAATAGCGCTTTTATACTCATACTAGCGACCCGCCCTCACTTCGCGTCGGTTTATTAAATTTAAAACAATCGGAATAAGATATTTTCCTGCGGTAAAATGGAGCCTATATTTTAAGTTAGCAACCTCTAGCAATACATCGGTGAAAACTGCATTCATTTCCATGCTGTAATATTTGCGTGATGCGTGTACAAACATACAGACAGAAAGACGGACAAAATTTCTAAAAACTGTTGTTTTGGCTTCTGTTGCTCTAATAAAGACCCCCATATTAGTTTTTTTTCAATATCTATAATGTACAGACATCGGCCTGTTACAATTTTATTATATGTATAGATTTATAAGGCCGCTTCTTAACGACGCTGCTTTCCGCCGTGAAAACCTACGGTCGTCAGTGTTAGGCCACTGTGGGAACTTGTTAACACACATGGCGATGTCAAGGCGCGGCGCGCTCGCCGTATGCTTGGCGATATATCGAGCAGTGTTTTGTGACAATATGAGTTTGTTAACGACACTTGACCTTTTTGACTGT
This sequence comes from Sesia bembeciformis, assembly GCA_943735995.1. NCBI lineage: Eukaryota > Metazoa > Arthropoda > Insecta > Lepidoptera > Sesiidae > Sesia > Sesia bembeciformis. The sequence goes on from OX031041.1 coordinate 934,513, forward strand.
TTCGTGAACACTTACCTGTGCTGGTTCGAATTATTTTAATTATGGTTTTCTTAGCATAGCATTCAAAATTGACACAAGAAGTCCGCACCTAAAATACGCTTGCCGTGTATCCACCTACGGAAAACCGTGCTGTTAACAAGCATATACGGCTTCTCTATGGCGCGGCTAACTCAATAATGTAGGAAAACCGTTTCATTAACAAGGGGGCTAATATTATAGTATTTATAAAAAGAAACTATATAAGAGGTAAACTCAAAATTACGTCTTTCTATAAAAAAAGAAACTCCCCTAATCATGGATTATGCTCGTCTTATTACACAAAAGGTCAATCATTGTGACTTACTTCGAAAGGTGTTATCATACATTATCATAAGCCTATATCTCTTCACTATTGGATATTAGGCTCGCCATGCACGGTCTTCCACTCTTCTCATTTAGCGACTTCTTCATGTCGTCGGACCATTTGGCGACCCCGCATAACGCTTCCCGGTACGCGGTCTCCATTGTAGGACTCGTCTGCTGGTTTCTATCGATAGTCAGTTCTGCAGCAGATATGACCACTCCAATTCACCAACCAGTTCAGCTTTGTGCTGTTACTATGAGTTGTTCTACTTTAGTATAACAATTTTATATATACTAAAACTCATAATGAATAATAATTTAACGATTTAAATAATAACGGTCTCATAGGTTCTGCAATAAGGATCCGAGTTCAGAGGCCCAATTTCAGGATCAATAGAGTCCTAATACATACCTTTCGTGTGCCTCAAGAAATACCGAATGCTTACATTACAGAATGTAAAGACTTACCATTACTTGCTATCCAAACATGTAATTACGTTGAGAAATAAACGTAGTGGTTTAATGAAATCAATTTTACACGAGATCAAGCATACACAACAAAGTATATACTGAAAACAGTAACCGAACTCACAGCAGTGTGGAATAATGAATAAGTAGCTGAAATAATAACTGGACCTGCAATGTCCGGTTATTACCTGGGATATGCAACCAAATGTTCACGACTGCACGATGGATTGACACCACTACAATTACTAAATCATGACTGGGATCTGATCTGGCTTTGTGTGAATTCATTATGAAACGCCACGTGCTCGATATGTATATACTTAACATTCCGTAAGATGTTAGGAAATAAATATTAAGAAACCTTAAACGGGTCTTAACTATTAACCCAGTCTATTTAACCCGATTAATTAGATGAATATTTGTGAAAAACGCGAAAATCTCAAATGTTACATTAAGAAAGCTTTATCCCCGCACTGTGCTATCCCGAAGTCATGCTAAATGCATCTTCTATAATAAATGGGTAATTAATTTATATTTTCGAAAACTGTCAGTAAAGTTTTGTGATATACATATTTTTTTTGTGATGTAGATCTTTTGTGATGAATGGTTATATAAGAAAACGGCGTCATGATATTAAAGCATTTGAATATTAGGGGCCATATTGACATCAAATTATATTGAAAAATGATTTATTTATCGTGTTTTTGTGCATCAACGGTTTCTAATATATATATTTTTTTAGATAAAAGCACTAAAATTTAATGCCAAAAATGTACAATTGAAATATTTACTACGGTTTTCCGTTTAAGCGGTGCGTTTGTTTATTTAAAGCTCATTTGGGTGTTTATATAGAGATGAGCTACTGTTCGTGTTACTTGCTATGTAGAACTCGTTAGGAGGTAAGAAATTTTGGTGAATGCGATTAATAAGAGTGCACGAGTCCAGCCCATAATTAGATGCTTGATGCGTTTTTAACAGCTCCCTGTTATGTTAGCCTGGTACATGTAATTCCGTTAATTGAATACGGCTTGTATATACCAATCAACCGAGTTATACTATATTTATGCCAAAAAAATGAAATTTGCTAAGAAGGTAGAATTATCACCAATTTGCGTTATAAACTTAATGATTTGTTTATTGCAAACAGCCCTTTCAGTATCCATTGCTGGACATGGGCCTCCTCGTGCACATCGTCTTGTGCATGAGGGATGTATGGCCTTTAAACGCCACGCTGCTGGCCTTTTAGAGGTGGTGTCATTCCTCTGCGCTTGTGGAAGCGGCTTTGTTATCCCTTAGTCGCCTTTTACGACACCCGTAGCAATTTGTTAATACAAGTTGTAAAATAATTAGAACTAGAAAATGTAAATAAAATATAATCTGAACATCCAAGATAATGTTATTATTGTATGTTGGACGGGGCAACTCTTTGTTATATGTCTCTATACTACATCTTTCTTTATAACGAATAGTTTTAGTTCATGAATACCTTTTAAGGCCATTAATAGATTATTCTCTTTTAAAATGCAAACAAGATATTTACATATTATGGCGTTTGTTCATTTGGATTGTTTATTTATTAATGTCATTATAATGGACGATATAAAGGGTCTTTATAAACGTACAAATACTTTTTATTTTTGTCAAAAGGTGTGTGTATTGTTTTTGTGGTGAACCGCTGAATTGGAGGCGGAATTATTTGGTGGGGCCATTAAATATGCTGTTAAAATAATTAATTTATTAAATCTTTTTGCATCAATAAATTCATATATAAACCTTTATAAACCTATATATGTTATAATAACATATATAAATATGTTTATAAACCTTGATAAAAGGTATCAAAGTTTATAAAAGGTAACTATAACACACTCCTTAGACGTTAGGCTTCACTGAATTACAAATTTATATTACAACTTCTCAAAATATTTTCCATTAGTCTCTCTCTATACAGCGATTCATTCGTCTAAACCAACATTTAACCGAGCATAGCAAAAGCATTTCGAGCGTCCTCAAGGCTATCGAGAAGAATGCCACTGAGTCCAAGCTTCACTTTTGGAAAGAGAATGAAGTCGCATGGAGCTAAATCAAGGCTATAAGGAGAGTGGCTCAATTCTTGGATCTTACGGATGCTTTGTCATGATGCAAGAAAAGCCCTCTCAAACCTGTTTCAGGACGTTTCTGATTTAAGACATGGAATACAGCAGTCAATGAATGAGGAATCCAACGCGAACAAAGCATCATATCTTGAATGCGTTTGTGTAAAATTTCATGAATTACCGGCGATGAAATCTTAAATCTCCTCTATCTGTTTGTAGGTAATTTTTGGGTCTTCGTGCAACATTTTCTTTACCGCCTCTATGTTTTCATTCGTTACAGAAGTCTCAGGACGGCCACTTCTCTCGACATCTTTCAAAGAAAATGTTCCTTTTTTAAATTGAGAAAACCATCTAAAAGTTGCACGGGACGGTGCTTTACCACTAACTTTCATTTAATCCAAATTTAAAATCGTAGAACATCATTGCACGTAAATGTTTTCGTTTGAATTCCATTGTTGACAAAGCTAAAAAGAGCGAAGTACTTGTTTTTAAAGCAGGAACATGTAATCCTACGTTTAATGCTCTAAAAGTAATCAACGGGTTTAAATACCTTGGGCACATGATTATGGAAGACCTGAAAGGCCTCGATGAGGAAACGGAGCGCAGGGCGTTGACGGTGAGGAGTAATGTGCTAACACGTAGGTTTGCTCAATGCTCAGTTGATGTTAAAAAGAACACTTAAAGCATACTGCACATCATTTTACTGGTTTTACTACATCATTTTACTGCACATCAGTTCGGTCGGTGAGCTTCTGGTTCGGTACACGAAACGAGTCGACAATGCCCTGCGAGTACAGTCTATCAATCGCTTTTGGGGCTGCCGCGACACTGCACTGCGTCAGGCATGTTCGCGAAGGCATGTACTTACAGTTTTCATGTTATAATTCGTAAGAACGATACCTCACTTTTGTATCTCACGATACCTCACCCGGCACTGACAACAGCATCCTGAGCATGATTACGACCCGGTTGCTACTGCAATCCTCCATCTTGCAACACTGGATGGGAATAGTCAACGGCAAAATTAATTAAATTTTTAAGTTTATTTTTGAATTAAGTTAAACTCGTATTTTACTAACATAGTTTTGTTTTTTCTACTAACAATTTTATGGACGAAATAGTCTGAAGTAAATATGTATTTATTATTATTATTATATTAATATAATAGAAAAAAACTTATACATTTTTTTTCTCGTTCCTCTAGCGGCCCCACAGTCTCTTGTCAACAGCATTTACAAAAGTACGTCGTCTTTGTAGTAAAGGGGAATGATTGACCGCTTCCTCCTCACAAACGGTCGCATTTTGATTTACGATTGTACCAACTAGACCCCATTTTGTTTTATGCTCGCCTGGTACATTAATCGCTGCCCCGTATTTTTTGGGGTAATTTATGCTAATTTAATTACGTCTCCTTTTTAATTAGATTAAAGTCTGGTGCATATTATTAAAATTTTATTAAATTTATTGAACCATTTTAATATGGAAATTAAACATCTGATTTAGTGGTGAAATCATTGGAAGTAAAATTTTGACTAGTTTCTAGTATTTTATGTAAAAAGAAATATTCGTATTAGCATATTAGCAATATAATATTTGTGGTTTTCATTAACCATTATTTTGTCTGTCTTATACATGTTTATAAAGGACGGACACTATATTGAATAATAAAAATTGTTTAATTAACTTGTGTCATTTTCTTTGTCAGCCTAGAAAGTTTAAGACCTCTCGTAATAATAAATTCACCTTTTCTTACAGGAGGTATTTCTTAAAGTAAAATACGTAAAATAAATCACGAATTATATTATATTAGGTAGTCAGATAATATTGCAGCCTTTTTATAGTGAAATAAAGACCTTTTTTTACATAATTACATAAATGTTTTTTGTGCTGATAATACTTTATATTTATTTATTTATTGTCCATTTGCGTAGTCAAACTCAGTATTGGAGGGATGTTGCTCGGTCAAAAGCTTTTGACACCCTTCTTTATTCCTCGTGGAGTATATTCTATTTATCTTCTTCCGTTTGTACTTCTTTTTAGCCAACAAATAATCAACTCATCTTCTTCAGCTTCAAGTAAATTAAGCTTCTGAACACAATTCGTGCCTGTCTTTCACAAAATACTACGTAGAACTGAACTGTCAATCGGCGCTTTCGTACGCACCAAAAAACACACGAAACGTATGTACGTCGAGTATGCGCTGCGTATATACGCACCAAGGAACCCCTACCTTTACATCTACTAAAATTTAGTAACTAAGTAATTGCAACACAGATAATAACGACCTGAATCTTAGATCAAATCTCCTTTTAATTTGATCTAAGGCCAGAATAGCGTATAAATAAAACAAGTAGTTAATCCATCGATGATTTTTAAATACATATGTATGTATGTGCACAAAAAATATACCAATTTCGAGGCAAAACGTTTATCAACACAATAAATCTCCTATTTTAATCTGATATGTCGAAACTTGAAACAAAAACAACAAAAAATGACTATAAATTAAGAAATAACAGACATCTGTCCACACAGGGCTATATAGAATGATTAATTCTTCCTTGTAATTATTTGAGAGACCTCATTTTTTATGTACTGTGAATTTTCAAGGTGAGGTTCTTTACCTGCTCAGAGATAAGACATTTGTCAGACCAAAAAAAATTACCTTATGACGGTAAAAATGTAAAATTGCTACGATAGGTCAAACTAAAAGTTGTTAGAACTGGCTACTGTAGGTACAATACGGTAGAAGAAAAAAACAAATATTCGAATTTTGAAAATGGAACTCTGCTTGTCAAACGCCATTAAATTTTCAAAGCTGTCATTTGTTCGAAAATTAAGTGTGCGGAAAAATTAATTTAGCAGGAGAACAAAGTTATGAAAGACTTAAGTTAGCATTTAGCCATGAAGCTCCATCCAGTGCCACGGTTTATAACTGGTACGTGAATTAAAATGTGGTCATACCCTCCTCAGTGCTGAGCAATGTTAGTTAGGCATCCTGTGACGGCGGTGACGGAGGAAAATATCAAAACTATGTGGCTCATGATTGAAGCAGACAAACGAACAACATATCACCATATACGGACATCATTAGGTATCAATGTATGAGTCAAGTTCAAACTATTTTACACGATCACCTACGGGTAAGGACGCTTTGTGCTAGATGGATTCCTCACAATTTGAGCGAAGCACAAAAACACTGCCGCGTGCAATGGTGTCTCTAAATGCTTAAAAAATCGACAATGGTCAATCAAATGCTGTTTTTGATATAGTAACAGGTGATGAAAGCTGGATCTACTGCAACGAACCTAACACTAAGAGGCAATCTTCGCAGTGGGTCTTTCCTATCGAAGAGTTGCCGACGAAAGTGAAGAAAGGCCACTTTGCTACTATAACTTTATAAAATAAAAGAACAGTAACTGCGTACTGGAATGTCAAAAGTCAGAGAACGACCCCCACGAAGCAGAATGATCCTCCATCACAGCAATGCCCCCAGCTCACTCCGCCAGACAAACAAAGCAATTTTTGAATACTGTAAATGTAGAGTTAATTATCCGCCATACAATCCTGACCTTGCGCCCTGCGTTTTCTTATTTTATCCCTAAAATTAAGAATACCCTCACAGAAATACGTTTTACGAATGCAGAAGAGGCAGTAACGGCCTTCCAAAGGGCTGTTGAAGACATGCCTACAGAAGGTGGGCTGAATGCTTCACATTCGTATGCCACATGCTTTCATGCCATGAAGTGATTTCATGGCATGAAAAAGTGTATCGATTGTCGCGGAGAATACTTCGAAAAGCAGCGACACAATTTTCACCTTTATATCTGATTTAATTTTTGAGATTCTAAAAACTTTCAAGTGTCACCCACGTATGACTTCTTCGCTATAGAATTCTCTCTCTTTCATATACAGTATGTTATATGAAAGGGGGTTAAGGGGAATATCCAATTGTATTTAATACTTAGGTATGTATAACAAATTCTATATTTTGAAAAAAACTGTTACAATCATCGTAACCAGCATTGAATTTAGGTCTGTATCATGTGATAATAGGTATGTTTATTATTTTAATTACAACAATATCAAGTTTAAAAAAAAATCGGAATCTCAATTCTGATTTTACTCAAAGCCACAATAAACACAAACGATATAGATACGATTCATGAAACTCAACAAACTTATAATTATTAGTTTTTTTTTATCCTAAAATATTCGAAAAATATTATCTTCTTGTTCCCAATAGCTGTTCCCAATGTTTAAATGTTTCCCAAAGTACCAATGGGTCGCGATCCACTGGTGGGTCGCGAGCAAATATTGGGTGGGCCCCGAAAAAAAAATCTAATTTTAAGTAGGTATAGTGTTCTGATTTATTTTATTTTTACTTATTAAAAATTTCGATCACTGGATACTGGATTTTTTCTTATTTTTTTTAATTGTACAACTCTTCACATAATTACGCTTCGTAAACGAGAACATGCTGCAGCAGCGACACAATGCTATTTTCATGTAAGGCGTAGAATGGGGTTGGTCCCAAACTTTGTCATTTTTTTTAGGTGGGTCGCGGTTCATATAACTTTGGGAATCACTGTTCTAGCTAAAAAATAACGCTGTCATTTTTTGACCACACAATTTCAAAACACACAAAGTTTGTATTCGAATCGTCATCGACATCATCATCAACTAATAAACTATTAATTAACTATAACAAATTAATTAACGTACCCTTAATAACGTTGAGTTTTTTTTCTGTGCGTCGTGTGCGACCAGGACTGCATAAATTGAATGAATTTTATATAGCACCACCTATTGAGAGAGACGAATGGGATGCATCACCTGGGGGCAAGAGATAGATTAAATTTCTTTTAGGATAACTTAGAATGTTAATGAAAATGTTGCTTAAAATGAGCTCAAATTAGTTTGTAACCCAAGAGTTTTGGAACCCGAGATGTTATATAGTTTTGCAACATTTTTAAATAAAGTTGTCACATGTTATTGTTGTCACAAGTTCTAGCGTAACGGGTTGTGTCAACATTTGAGTTGCTAGAATATTCTTTATCTTTACAAGGTAACTTACGGTACTTTTGAATGTTGATATTTCACTTAATACCAAATGTCGCAAAAAGCAAAGATACCATTAATAAGTTTTCTTAAGAACCTTAAAAACCTAACCTTAACATTATGATTGCGTTGTCCTGTTTTTTGACAATTCAAACAATTTTCTTCGTTCTTATTTTTTTTTATTGCACACTAGCTGAGTCGACGGACGTTGTCCTGTCCAAATTTCAATAATGCAATAATTTCAATAAGTTCATACAAAAATCCTATAGAAAAAAGCACTTTCAGTTTTTCCCGAATTTTCCGGGCAACATTTCCAATTTTTCTTTCCCTAAAAACCTTATTCAGACTATTAAAAACATTTTTAAAAAAAAGTAGCCGAATCGGTGCAGCCGTTCTCAAGTGATGCGCTTACCAACGGACAGCATTTAATTTTTATTTATTGAAAATACAAGCTAAGATATGAACTAGAGAAACTAAAACATTAATTTTACTAACAGATAAAAATAACGTGCCTCCACATTACGCACTATATGGAATTGTTATTGGTATCGAAATGATCGTGGATGAATCGGTTATAGTCAACGAGGCTCCCATTAGGCATATCTCCAACAAAGTTGCTTTAAACGTTCTTGTATCTATTCATTTAAATTCAATTGTAATCAACCCCATTTAGGTGTTAGTCGGAGAGCCGACCATAAGAATGTTTTGATTATAAAAGAGGGGTATGAAAACATTTTATAAGTATCCACCTAGATAAAGATAGAGCCATTTCTAAAGTTGGAACAGAAAACCCGTTCAGGAGGAGAACACCGTTGCACTGATACATGATACTGAATACTGAACTGATACTGAAAATATGTCTGGTACATGAGATAAATATCATGCTTGAACGGATTTTGAACTTGAACGGATAACGTTTGACAGACACGTCAATTTTTCGTACCACAGTAGAACCGACACCACAGTAGAACGACAACGGTTTACTGACACGTCAGTAGAACGACCGAACGTTCGACCAGAAGTCGGAAAATCGGGCTCACGGCTATATAATCGGTCTACTGATATAAAATCGGTATATAATCTCTTGCGACCAAGGAATTATTAAACTGTCAAACTGACAGATCACGTGTGGCGGCCATTTAATGAATTTGTTGTTTACCATTATAATAATACACAATCTTTTAATCTTTTAATATATTTTACTAATACATCTAATATCTTTTACTAATACATCTAATATCTTTTACTAATACATCTAATATCTTTTACTAATACATCTAATATCTTTTACTAATACATCTAATATATTTTACTAATACATCTAATATCTTTTACTAATACATCTAATATCTTTTACTAATACATCTAATATCTTTTACTAATACATCTAATATCTTTTACTAATACATCTAATATCTTTTACTAATACATCTAATATATTTTACTAATACATCTAATATCTTTTACTAATACATCTAATATCTTTTACTAATACATCTAATATATTTTACTAATACATCTAATATCTTTTACTAATACATCTAATATCTTTTACTAATACATCTAATATCTTCGTAATAATGTTTTATTTATCAATCTAAACCTTATATGTTTGTCTAGACTATTTTATTAACATACTAGCTGTTGCCCGCGACTTCGTCCGCGTGGACTTTAGTTTATAAACAACGTCTTTACCTTCTTAGGGGTATTTGGTATTTTCAAAAACGATCACACACATTATTTCTTATAGCTTATTTTTTATGGAACAAATGTTCGACGTGATTCTTTAAATTGATATAACTTTTTTATTTATGAACTGATTGAAATGAAACAAACACTAAATTTTAAGTGAAGCTTACCACAATACATTAGTGAAAACCGCACCCAAATCGGTTCTAAGATTAGCGCGCACAAACGCACAGACAAACAGACAAAAATTCTAACAATCATTGTTTTGAGTTCTATTGCGTTGATTAAGGCCCCCAATAATATTTTTCTCATATATCTTCCATGTACAGACAGCGATCAGTTACATTTTTATTATATGTATAGATTGGTTCTCTTTATATCTGCGCTAACTCGTGGTTATACAATAACATTTGAGCTTTTCGCGTTTTTCACACACGTTTTTCACGTGACCATGGTCGGTGCAACCCAACCGAAACGTCGAGTAAAATAAACAAGGTAAACATTCGCGTTCAGACCCGTTTAAACAGATAAACTCGTGATTAGGCACGAACTGAACCTAAAGTCTGTCAAATTCCTACTGTCTCTTGGACTACATCGAACTTAAACATTAGAAGCTGCCTAGAAATTCCATGTTTACCTATCTATTTATTAGCTGTTAGTGGACTGGTTGAGCTAGCAACTTTGTAACGTTTATTAAAACAATCTTCTTTAATCGTGTTGGGATTAAATGTTTAGATCTGCGTTTATATTATTACCTATTTACTTTGATCATTTCTCTTTTTATAGTTATCTGAGATGTGAGAAGACTTTTAACATAAAGAGATTATGTTAAAACCCGTAAAGAGATTTGTGGTGCTTACGGAGAAGTTGCTTTATCTAAAACTAATGCAATAAAATGGTTCAGTCGCTGCAGGTCTAGCAATTTTGATATGTTGATGTTTCTCACCGTGATCCGAACAAAGACAAATTATGTGTATGGTGGGACTGGAAAGGCATTCTGTATTACGATCTTTTACCACATGGTCAAACGATTAATTCTGATGTCTACTATCAGCAATTAGTAAAATTGAAACAAGCATTTGAAGAGAAACAATAGAAAAGAGAGAAGAGATATAATGAAAAGGTGTAGTTTTCCTTCACGGCAATGCTCGACCGCATACATCTTCGATGACTAACCATAAATTGATGGACCTTCGCTGGAAGTTTTAATGCAGTCTCCATATAGTCTCAGACATAGATAGCTCTTTCAGATTAACATTTATTCCGCTCTTTACAAAATTCTCTAAATTGAGTAAAATTACATTTAAGAGAAGCCTGTATAAACCATTTAAACCAGGTATTCGCTTAGAAACCCCACCAACCATATAATGGCTCTGCCAGTAAAGCGGCGAAAGTCTAATTAAATGGACAATATTCAATTCAATAAATATTTATGTTATACGAAAAGGTCTTTATTATTTTCACTATAAAATGGCGGCGAACTTATCAGACTACCTAATATTAAAATTTGCATGTATCGTATATACAATTTCTATAATAATATACCTATTTATAAATATGTAACATATTCCTTATAATAGGTATACTTTTTCACGTGATGCACCAAAGATTTAAATCAATTAAACAAAGATTAAAATCGATTAAACGATCTTTGTTATGAAAAGGCTTACATACTTCTGTTCACTGGTTTACTGGTGGAAAATACACTAAGTACGCATTTTGTGCAATATAAAAGCTTGAATAAATAAATAACCAACTAAGTTCACGGACTTAACTTAAAGAGTGGTGAGCTCTGCACGCTGCTTGTATGGTACAGATCTAAGAATATTATTATTATTGTTTCTTCTCCTCCACAGAAGTTCCTTCAGTTGATCCAAATTATTTTCTCCATTCTCACTAATTGTCATAAGAAATATAACATCATTATTTAGAAAATAGATCACCAAACATTTCATTTTCTTATTATTTAAACAAACTATAAATTGGCTTCTTGATCTCCACAGTATACATGAAAATTATATAAAATGTTAACTTATTTAACATTTAATAATGGAACTCAGCGGTGGACACATAATCAAGTTATTTACAACGGGAAGGGAGTGACTGAAGTTTAATTAATTTAAATGTTACCATATTAAACTGCAGCTTCGTTTAGGGTTCCGTTGAGAACGATTATAATGGATAAATATAAAAAAAATTACATCACTAGAATTTCCCGTATCGTGAGTCTAGAGACATATACAAAGACGAACATACCACCCACGTTTGTTTTTTTAACAAATGAATGTCAGACTGGGAATCGAACCGGAACCTTTTATATAGTAGGCAAGCGATTTATGGACGGGGCTAATCGTTCGTCAAGAAACAATTTTAAAAGTTGTTTATAAGCTTTAATTTCACATTACTCAACACCAGTTTGGAATGGATATCTGAAAATAAAGGAGTCAATCCTGAGATCCTTAAAATTGATCAGCAAACAAATATAACCATTAAAATACTGAACTAGTGTTGTAAAATATGAGCGCTTAAACGCTAAAGAATTTTGAGAACCGAAATCATTTTAGACTCGATATTTTAGACTCAAGGGTTTAAGACCATCGAACGATAATTAAAAATTAGACTATAACGCTTACGAGAATTCGGTGTCGCGTGGCTTTAGAATAGCATCACCCCATCTCTTCTCGTGGATGTACCGTAAAAGACGACCAAGGGATACCAAAGCGGTTGCCACAAATCCTAAGAAATTACAACACCTCTAAAAAATTGGATTCGTCAACCCGGTTGGCCAGCGTGGCGTTTTAAGGCCATTCATCCCTCATGTACAAGTCAATGTGCATGAATAGGCCCATGTCCAGCAGGTCCATGTCCATGTCCACCATACTAAAAGTGGTATTTCCCGGGCTCTTGAACGCTTAACGCTCGAATTATAAACGTTCATTGGCACTTAATCAGCGCTCGTACACTCGGCGCTCATTTTTACCACACTTTTTTTTTATGTATTATACGAAGGCGTCAGACGAGCGTACAGTCCACCTGATGGTAAGTGGGATACTGTCGCCCATAGACATCCGCGATACATGCCAACAGTCCAAAATGACAAACGTTGGCACGCCCCCGGATGCGCTGCTTACCTTTGGAGCTATAGGAATGGATTTGGAGAATCCACGTACGTACATTAAGGAAATAAGATAAAGTGGGAAATGCAGTATGTTTCAAGGAAGTCTTCTATGAGAGAGGGGTAACGTGGCCAGTCGATCGCGCCCAGTGGCTGTTGGATTGCAGCGTGCACTCTCCCCCTCGATAAACGGAACCACACTATACGGAACCAATGAATTACAGTTATCTGTATTCAGAGTATCGAGGACCGCGTAGGCCGACGACACGCTGCGTCGAACATACCATTTAAATGTTTTTAAAACAAGAGTTGTTTTTACGATTGTTGCCTTTTTTGTAAGAGCTATACCTCACCGCGAAGCCATGGCTACGTCGCTAGCACCATCGTTAGACAAAGGCTTTATCTTGATTGTTGTCTTTTGGTTTGTCTGCCAACGCTGCTGACGTCGCCCTCAACAACGTGATGGAGAACAATACTGCATTATCTACAGCTACTGGACACGTCCGAGTAACACCTGTCACAAAAAACTACCGAGAAATGCACCAAGATGTTTCAGCAGTGAGTGAAAGATGCCAATGTCAGTCCCTTACTCCTATTACTCGTTTTATTCCACATCCTTCCCAATTTTATTTCCAAATCCAATTCTTTCGCTTTCCGTTCCTTCCTCTCTGCCAAAAACCCAACGTTAATTTTTGACTGTATCGCAAATGTAACCGCTATAGTATGGGTAGGGCGATAGTAACCGATCACTAGAATATGGACTGGTTGTTGTTTGCCACCTTCTTCCTCTAAATAAATATTGTTAAGACAAGTTGGCTGTGTGGTGTCCGTCAGCTGTAGAATAGCATCAACCCATCACTTCCCGTGGGTGTCGTAAAAGGCGTAAAACAAAGTAGGCTACCGCGTGCCTAAAGAACCCCTAAGGAATTATTACGCCTTTAAAAGCTTGGCTGGTGTGGCGTTTAAAGGCTATACATCACTCATGCATAAGATAATGTGCATAAGGAGGCCCATGTCCAGCAATAGATGAGCTGGTTACGGTTTAAATTAAGACAAAAAGATTAAATTTAACAAATTTTCAGCCCAAATTGAAACGAGCAAATGTGCAGGCAAAAGCTAGTTTTACATATCTCAGACTTTTCTGCCAATTACCATTAACAGACTGTGCCTGTAGATGCGTGGTGAGATATCTCAGTTCGCGGAATGTCGCGAGGCGACGATTACCTCCTTCTACGGACGGAGGATAATGCCCCCCCCCCCCCCCACACACACACTTGCGACTATTGTTTTTAAATCGCACCACTTTGGCTCTTCTTTCAGTTTTAGGTAAATTTCGGAGGAATAAGAACTTCAGAAGTTAAGATTTTTTAACGTCGTTTTGATTTTACCCAATGGGCAACGAAAGAAAACGAATAAAAACACAATATATGCCAATAATACTCTGATTATCTAGGTAAGTATGAGTAAAAGCCGTCTTACTTTTACCAGCTATTTTAAATTTTGTTTAATTGAACTAGTGAGACTACCTATTCTGAGACTATTGCATGTAGTTCAATCGTTAATATAAAACAGCTACAATTGAAATACTTTGAAAAAATATTGCAACTAGTTCAATGATGGCACTGATCGATTGAACTCTATTTACCTTTCCGACTCGCGAGTACAGTCGGAGAATCTTTTTTAAATTTTCATTTTTTATGTTTGACAATAATTCAATAAATGACGTTTTCTTTATAATAATAATTTGCCTATCATTCATTTAAAATAAAATAACATGCCAAGTATATCTCCATTGTATATTTTGTTGAATTAGCAATTGTCCAAATTATACTATTCAGCTAAGTTACGTCAAACAGTTCAATTATGTTCTTTGTTGCAATTTAGCATCTTTCGTGGGTGCACCAACAGTATAAAATGGTTATCTGATGCCTTTTTTTTATATCTACTGGTATGTTTCTAGTGGTATGTTTCTACTGGTATGTTTCTACTGGTATGTTTCTACTGGTATGTCTAGTTTGCGACACCCATAACCTAAAATTGCGAAGTGCAATAGATCTTGAATTGAACACCTTCATATACTGAACTCTAAAAAGCATAATTAACATAATTAAATTACAGTTTGGAAGCGCAAGGAAAAACCCACGATCTATTTTTTGCAAAGCCTCACGTAACATTGAACATAAAATTACATGAACAAACATCAGTGATACGTAAGTGTAATACTTATATCGTGTGGTGTCCAACACCAGGAGCGCATCAATCGCTCACACAGCTTCTGATCGTACAATTGAATATTAATGTTCACCTATGAACTTATGCCGTATATTGTATAAAGGCGGACCTCCTTCGGTCACGAATCTTTTTTAATTTATTCAAGCGATTTATTGTTTTAAATTACTTATAGTTTACTAGTTTATTTAAGCGATATGAACATCGCTTAAATAAATCGCTCAAATGTATATTTTTGTAAGTATATTTAGACCTTTAGTTTTACCTATACCATTCATTCGATTGCGATGAAACTTTAATGAGTTGTTGTGCGCACGCTCGCGAAGATTTCTGGATTAGTATATACTTGGAGACCACGCGAACGAAGTCGCGGGCAACAGCTATAAATTAATAAATAAAAATGTTGTTAACATTTTGGCAAGCAGGTCTTCGCCGAAACTTTCCAAAACTAAACTATCCTGCATAGCCCAAAGGTTTACTTATACATAATGTTTCAAAGCACTTAGCGCTTTGTGCATAAAATTTGTATTTGTATTCGCCGCAGCGAGGCGGCATGTTAAGGCGACGCGCGCACCGCAGGCGCTTGTAATTGCCGTCCAATGTTTGTTTTGTTCACCCCCTAGTTAACTCTTCGTGCTGTCTCCCTCTCTTTCTCTCTCATCTCATCGCCCTATACACGCGACTTTCTCGCACGCACCTCTCCTGAGCTACTTAAAGTTTATTTATCACAGTTTACTCTTCGATACTTTCGTTGCCAGCAATGACTTATACTAATCGGTCGTATCATTAAAGTGGAGACTTTATCGTCGTTATTTTAAAGTACATTTTCATTTAAATATTGGGGATACTTAGAATTCTGTCTGTACATCGAAATCATCAGATTAATAGTCGCTATTCGGTTTATGTATCGTGTAAGCGATTATTGATTGTAATTATCATGGCGCCCTAAGTTAAATACCGGACGATCACGCGATGTTCGTAGAACCAGCTACGGATTAAAGGCGGCTGTTGGTAACTTCAAATCGAGATGGTTGTGTTTTACAATCATTTTACAACCCATACTCAATAGATATTTACAATAATTGTAACGTAGGCACTCTACTTACAAATCTTTGCTGTTTTTTCCTATTGTGTAATCATCTGTACAAGAGGAAGTCAAATATTTTATATTAGTTCAGTAATCCTTTTCTTTATTAGTTTTTACTATTATGTTAACGTTGGTTTGTTCATTGCCTAATAATTCTGCAACAAATCGTTACCAAATTTGCCATATGTGTATTATATTTTTTGTGTGACAGCATATTATTTAATCCCAATTCCACGCAAAAACGGTCACTGGCAACAGCTAGTTCCTTTTAAACTTGCAAATTAAAATCGAGAATAATAAATACGTACAAACATAAGGACTGATAGGTAAGTAATTAGTTCTCTAGTATCGCTTGAAAGGAGGAAGTGGGAAAACTAATACTAAGAACTAAGAAGACAAAGCTTTCAAGGGTTCAAGGTATACATTATTTATGGTGCTACGATTGATTTATTTTTTTCAATTTATATGGTAAGTTAAATATTAACAATAATAAAATTATAATTTAGCGTTCCTTAAACAATTGAAGGTGCAATTTATGTACCGCAATTCAAATTACCAACGCCATTGACAGAAGAATCGACAAAAAATACAAATGTTGCGAATAAAACAAAATTGACTGCGCGGTTCGTCACCACCATATTCGGTGTAGCGAGGCGGCACGCTGCCTTGTAGCCATGGACTTAGTTTGAATGGAACAGACAATTAATAATCGTATTTGTATTATATTCCATACAAAAACAATCCATACAACGTGTTACAAATATTTTTAAGATTAACCTAAAAATGTATACAACTTAGTCGCATAGATCGCAAGGTGCTGTAGATTGTAGGTACTGATAAATAGAACAAAATAAGTATAAAACTACAATATTTTCGTTTATATTTAATTTATTACAAAAATCATTGGAATAATTTGTTTTGGAATATATATATTTATTATAAGTAAAATTGTTATTAATCATAAATTTGTAATTTGAATCATGTGATATTGTTGTACTGTAGTCGTATTTACGACTTCTCGGAATCTTTCAGCTCACTTAATCCAGCTCCACTCGCGGATACGACTCATCTTAACGATTCCTTGACTCATTTGATTCGCCTACTTATTTATATTCTATAAGAGCCTGAGAACCACTCATTCGCTTTGCATCATGTTCGTTCATGTAACTCAGCAATCCAAAAATGAAAGGATTTAATAATTCCTCGGAGCCGATAACAGTTATGATTCCATTAAGTTTCGGCTCCGCTCGCGGTTTCAGATCTTTTGATTCATGGAATCCGGAGTTACCCATCGCTAAATGTACTGGCAATGGAAGACGGTTAAGAGGTAGCCGTTCACCTGCAGACTTGCCTCTGTTACTTAGGACAATGGATTTTGTTACCATATGTACAGTGTGATTCTGATTGAATAAATTATTATTGAAATAAATGATTAAGTTTGATTTTGTCTTCTCCAGTCTATAATAGATCTACGTGGGAAACAATGCGCAGTAAATCTGTAGCGGCACCGCAAAAAGGCACCGATGATTTCGAGCCCCGGGACGTCAGGCCAGTCTGCTCCTACAGTTTTATGCTTCTTTAGTGCTCGAAATGAACTCGGTTTCTGAAATCTGTAGGGGTTAAGACGGCGAAATGCTTAATAAGGGAAGGGATGTAGAACAATGGGACAGTAGCTCCCGCTTTGAATAAATAGATACTAACTAGGTAAAACCAGTGAGGTCCAAAAGCTTCTGGCCTGCCATATTTGTAGTCTAAAAAAACTAATTAAACGTCATTATAATTGTCATTTATCCTGCTAATTCCTGTATATTTTTTCGAGTTAAACCCTCGTTAGTTTTGATTCCTCGAGAACTATAGGAAGTTCCAAATCTTTATAATGTCTAAACTGGAATATTATTCCATGATTAAGTTCCTTACATAGGAAGATGTTAGTCCGACCGATATCAAACAAAAGTTGGATTCTTCTCCACCATTTTCCACCATCAAAGATTGCTGTAAACAATTTCGTTTAGGACGAGAATCCATCGACGACGAACATCGCTATAGTCTACCCGTTGAGGCACTCACTCCAAACAACAGCAAATTAGTGGAAGAAGTTCTAAGCGACCGACGGCTAAGGACGAAATAAATAGAAGCAAGGACACGTAGCTTTCAAATAGTAGCTTTCAAAAACTTCAGCCCTTAGATTTCTTCATGAACATCTTTATATGAATAAAGTTAGTGCTAGGTGGGTGCCAAAACCTTTCAAGTGTGCAGCCAAGTGAACGAGTAGCGTGCTCTAAGGAACTTTTGGAGGCTTTCAGAGAATAGGAAACTATTTTTTGGAGTCAATTACTACTGGGGATGAAAATATGATTCTCTACTATGGTCCCCTATTCTAAAGGGAGTCAATGGAGTGGCGTCGTTCTGGTGAAGCCCCGCCTAGAATGGCAGAGGTGACTCTGTCTACCAATAAGATTATGGCTTCGATATTCTGGGATTGTCAGGGAATATTGCTTAGAGACATAAAAGACCGCAATACTACGGTGACTGGAAGCTATTATGCTAACCTTATAGAGCAATTACGAGAAGCAATCAAGCAGAATGGTCGTGGATAACTAAGCGAAGGTGTACGGCTTCTCCATGACAATGCACCCGTTCAAACCGCCGCAGTTGCGAAAGCTGCAGTTTCAAAGTGGCTTCACGGAAATTCGCCGCCCACCCTATACTCCTGAACTTACCCTCGTATATCCAGAGTTAAATAAAAAATATTTCCAACCTCTTAACATTTTTCTGTAATTGAAACTAATAACTTTTGTTCTACGACTTTAATCTTACTTGATATTTTCTTGGAAAAATAGGAAGGGATAGGATATGATGGGATGGGTATAGGAATGGGCTCTGGTACATCTCACTCACTACCGAAACACGTATCTACGGTATACTCCCTAGTTTACTTTATTATTAAGATAAACATAGGTTAATTCACTTTATTATTAATAAAATTTCTTTGCTTAAACTTAGAGCTAGGTGTTGAAAACTATTCACGATGCTTTGATTGCCACGACTTCGATTAATTCTAAGGCCTCACTGGTCACAATCAATCCCTACGTACGCGTAACTCTAAAATGCGCTCTAAATAATTAGAGGGACAAATTATTATTGAAACGACTTGATTACATACAATGGTGGCGAATAACTTTGTTATGATTTACAGGCCTATTGTCCCTGACTTTTATTAGCTTATCTTGTTTTTGTTGGCCACTGCAGTGCTACTTCATTAGTTACGAAATTTGTGGACAAACGCAGGGCGGAATTCTTAATCGATTATAATGAAATTTGCCACAAAATAATTTGCATCTATATATCGGTTAAGTTCGAGATTAAATCAGTTCAGTAGTTTCAAAAGTCTTTGCGTACAGTGCGGCCATCAATACACTCTATACCGGTAAACTGAAAGTTGTAGGATGAATTACTAGCTGAGGTTTTCCCGCAGTGCTACGACATTGGACTCTCCAAGAGAGCTTTGAATAGGATTTTGCAAGGTCGACAGCGACAGATCAAAATACCCTATAGAAAATTTTAATGGTTATATAATTACGCAAACGATGTATTGTTGAATAAGGCTTATGAAGGCGTTATCATTTTTGCCTAAATATTTTTTTAATGAAATGAACTGATAATAACAAAATCTGCCTTACCATCTGACGCGTGCTACCCGCATTTTTTAATGCGTAAAGAATCTAACCAGACTGATGGATAATTATATAGACATTAGTTTTCCAATAATTTTCTGATCGATAACTCATAGTACCACCTCAAGTGTTTGTCTGTTTGTTCGTCTTTGTGACGCGAGCAGCGTGATGCTTTGCGCTGAGACGACATTCCTCGCCGGCAAAAAGTGAGCAGGCTTGTGGCTTGATACAGTCCGTAATCAGCTCGGTGCTGACTTCATTTGAATTGATCATCATCTTGAAGAGGTTTACAGTTTAATAGGAAAATAATTTTATAATGCAGTTTCAATGTTACTTTGTTGCGATTGTATTTTTGAGAAATGGTAAGGTACAATGTGCTGTCTTTATTACCGAGCTCGCGACCCATTGAGAGTGCTTCGTTGTAATGCTATATTTATTTAATCTTTTACACGTGCAATTTTCTGTCTATATCTAATCCTTTGAGTAACACCGACTCATACATACAAAAGAAAAAGATAAAAGAAATATACGAAATAATAATCAAGTTACTAACAAAGAAAGAAAGTTCAGGGAATGTTACATGACGTATCTCCTCCGTTTTGTTGATGTTGTGCATTACTACAAGCAAACAATCACTGTATGCCGTAGAATCACATTCTTCTGCGGCAAAGTGTAATGACAAAAACTTTGCAAACAAAATTAGAAGGGTTTCTTCTAATACAACTCTTGAACCTTCCAAAAATTAATATTTCACTCACATCCACAAAATACAAAATGCCTCTAAACTGTAATATTTCGTGCAAAAACTGTGTCGTATCGTGTATACGTGTGTCCAATCACAGCGACACATGTATGTCATGTATTAAACATGGCCGATACGATGCGTCCGCGCAAAAACTCTTCGTTCATGTTCAGTCGAGCTGTCTTATCGGCGATTTTAAATTGCACTTGTAGCACCAACTGTAATGGTGTTACTATTTGAGACTTCTTGAGTGGATTTTAATGCGATCATCAGTATCGAATATCTAAGTCATCTTTTTTCATCATCATTCTCAGCTTCTTTTTTCTATAAAAACTATGGTAGATATAAGTAGGTGATACAATTGTATTTAATTAACCCAAATGTTTAAGAGTTTACCACCGCCAGTCCTCTCCTCCATGTCCGTAATTATAGAGGTATATGGGCTTGCCGGATTCATAATTTCAAAATTGTTAAAATAAAAAATAAACAGGTTATATAGATAATATAGGTTTCTGCGAACCTATATCGGGAAGCATAGTCTGCTATCTCCAGGCAGGGGGATCGATAACTTGAAGAAGATCGCCGGGAGTGTGTAAATAAAAGAATGAACGATCGTGTGTGGTGGTGGCAAGACTTGGGAGATGGTCCAGCAGTGGAGAGACATACGCTGACTGCATGGTATGGTTGCATTGCAAATGCAAATTGGCGGCCTCCTCATGCACATTGTCTCGTGCATGAGGGATAAAACGCCACGCTGACCAAGCGGGTTGGTGAGTCCACTCTTTTAGAGACGGTGTAGTTCCTCAGGGCTTGTGGTAGCCGCTTTGTGGTCTCTTAGTCGCCTTTCAAAACATCCACGGTGTTGCTATTGTATAGCCGGCCGACACCACATCTTAATGATGTGTGGTTATTAAGTATAAAATTACACGTTTTTCGATTTCAATGCATCGTGTACTTTTATTAAACAGCCTTTTTAAAAAGCCAAGCTCTTTGTTGACGTCGTTAGGTGGAGCAAGTTGAACCATTATCTCAATTAATAGCTTTTATAGCGAATGTTGTGATTTATTTTTGTTAATTTACTATTATTATTTACGACTGCTCACGAATCACTTAAGCGTTACAAACGAGTATCTACATCACTTCATTTTTGTTGGAATTGTTAATAACATATTTTTTTAAAAATAACATATCGAAGAGCTTGGAGGAGAAGCTGATCTTTGGCCAGTAGTGGGACACTATATAGGCTATTTAATCACATGTAGATTGAAAGAAATATACCTACACGCCAGCCTATTAAATATTTAATGTAATTAATCATCAATGTAGATAAGAACATATCGATATTTCCCATCATGTAACATTTTCCGACAACGGCTAGGTAACACGCGGCTATGTATCGGATAGACAACACGCTTATCGGATAGCCCGTGCCGACGCCCGGTGCCGATGTCGGCTGATTGATGAGCTGATTGTACAAATAGACCGACGCGGACGTTTAAACGTAGATAATGATTGGTAATAGACAGTTACATGTCAGTGAAAAGTTGGTAAAATATCGGAACAACTTAAAGGTCTTTCTAAAAGTGTTCTTAGAAGTGCACGTGGTCTAAGTTAGTTGAAAATAATGTTTAAGGACGAGAATTCATATTTTTTGACAAACATTTTGGTAACAGTGCTTGTTACGCCTACATTCTAACTGTATACAAATAGCGGACATTGTCCGCTATAGTTACGTAGTTAAGAAGTTGTGCCATTGGTCGCTACATTCCTACGTAGACGATTTAAATGTCTATAAAAAAGCGCAGTGGCTTTATTTCAACCAAAATCTCAAAATCTCGGAATCTCGCCCAATGAAATTTTACTGCTCACCGCCTCACATAACTCCGAAACTAAAAAACCGTCGACTCTCAAATATGTTGGGAAAAATAAATAAAAAGCTGGAAATTGTTTATCTTGGAGTTTAATCGCCAGGTTTCCCCGGCACGGAATTAAAACATTGCGTTTTTGGTCCGCCTTCGAATGGAGATGGTATCTCGGGTATTCACGATTTATTTAACGAGTCAAAATTTTGTTTCTTGTGGTTGCAACTGGTATGGAGATTCAGGCTGCGGTCCGACCAAGAACGAGAGATGATGAGCGGGTAATCTAACTATAAACGAGTAACGAGGAGCGAGTATTAGTTCGACCAGTAAAGCTAACTGTGCAACGTATTTTCGCTGAGCGAGGAACGAGTGAAGCGAACGACAACTGCGAGCTAGAACCAACTCGCTTAGTTGGGCCCCTCCGTCCCCGCACACTAATTGAAGTCGGTCACATTGCGGGCAAGTGTTATTGAGCGAGCTCTTTAGGCTCTCTTATCGCCGAGCCATAAAACTAGACCGAGGATCCTCGCTTGTAATGAGGCCGTTGTACTATTATTAGTTGTCTTGTGGAATTTGTATGCGTCTTGGATGAGAAAATAATTTATCGCTCATCGTTTCTCGTTCTTGGTCAGACTGCAGGCTTAATGGAGAAAGGAGACTATTTTACGGACGGTTAGAGACTAAACATGAGAAGTTTTTAACGTTTACGTGGGCGTAATGATTTTGAAACTGGCTTCAAAATCTTGTTACCGATTTAATAAATAGATGTGTTTCTGAAGAACACCTCGGCCGTTCGAGCCTTCCCATAATTACACACTTATTTTTGCGTTCGTAAGTTGGTTATTATCGTGACTTTACGGTTTATAGTCGCTGCTCCAGCAGCTACAATAGTTTGTTTTACAAATTTGTATTTGCTGTTGACGCAACATACTCGCCTTTTGAATATGTTGACAAGGAACTGTAAATGAATTTGTACTTGTTCCAATGCTCAATCAATACGTAATTCTCTTAATTACTTAGCAGAGTTCTCAGCATCTTATTAACACTTTAAAATATTGTTTCTAGATCGATATTTTTTTTTAAATGTGGCAGATGGGCAGTCCCCGAGATGGTAAGTTAAATGGTATAATGGGATGGTATAAATCAAATCGAATTCTCATGTTTTATTTTTTTAAACTATACTTATATTAAATGTGCTAGCAAGTTTAATTTTATTAAACTCAATACTCGGATGAGTATATCAACCTATAGGTATAATATTTAAATATTTTTTGCAAGATCGTGTAGGTACTAGGTACCTACCTACCTTTCCACTTAGATTTTACGGGTTCCAGAAGATTAAACGAGTATCAACCATATTGCTACCACAATTAACGATCTCCACTTAATAATGATAAATTCCACAAGGCTAAATTGCAATATTTATCAAATAATCAGATGGTCCAATTAACACATACCGAAATAAAACTATCTTGATCGAGGGGACCGCATAACATCACGCTTGGCACAATGGGACAAAAACCAGGTGCTGACTGTAATTGCTTCATCCTCGCGTCGGAGACTGGACGCCGGGCACAAGTAATATGAGAGACAGTATAGTGCCTTGTGAGTATATGGTAAAAATTTGAATAGATATCCGGTAACTATTCGATATACGGCCATATTTTTGTTCTAGTACAACCATGGTCATGGTTGGTGCAAGCCAACCGACACATCGAGTAAAATAAATAAGGTAAACATTCGCGTTAAGACCCGTTTTATAAATTAATAGAAAAACGCGAAAATGTCAAATCTAATATAAACATGTTGTACGAAGGTGGTGTCGGCCGGCTTTAAAATAGGACCGCCCCGTCCCTTCCCATGAGTCGTAAAAGGCGATCAAGGGATAACAAAGCCGCTACCATAACACCATCTCTAAAAGAGTGGACTCGCCAACTCGCTTAGCCAGAGCATGGCGTACTCCCCTCACGCACAAGACAATGTGCATTATGAGGCCCGTGTTGAGCAGTGGATGATAAAAGTTACGGTTACAAAGGTTTTAAAGTAAGAAATAATTTTTGAAATGAAATATTTTCCTCTTTATCCAAAGGGCCGTCTGGCAAATATCCTTTTAAGCGATATGACCATCTTTTGTGCATTCTTTATAATTTTAATTTTTGTCTAGTTTTTGTTTTCCGAATCTCCAAAAGTAGACTCATCCGACATTCATATGTTTATCATCCTGTACTGATGTTGGCATGTATCGCGAATGTCTCTAAGCGACAGTATCCACATACCACCAAGCGGACTGTCTTGCCGCCCTATTTCTATAAAAAAATGTACCTACACAGATTAGTACTTTTTACTTCAACAATTTCGATATTTTATTCGGCGGCGTATCGATATATTTATCGTAATAATAAATCATTCCTCGATCATTACTGATGATAATTTATAGTAGGCACCGATCGGCCATTCGTTTGTAACTATAAATCAAATTGCAGGAGCAGCGACGGTACCGACGCAGCTACCCAACTTTTTTGAATATTGTTCATGATCTGAAATTAATTGTCTTTTAATAGTAAAGAAATTAATCACAAATAAATATTTACAATGCGGGTCCAGTGCGAATTGGCGGATACACATGCTCAAGCAAACTGATGACCTCATAAATTATAGTTGCTATTCTAGGGGAATGTGGCGATCTCCCACTGGACCGTGTTGGTCTCTGACGGTAGGAATGATTCAAAGTCAAAAGTAGCTTTCTCTACTTGACAAAATTCGTAACGAAGAATTTCGTAAAAGAACTAAAGTTACCGAAATAGCTCAAACAGTCGGCAAATTGAAGTGCAGTCAGCGGGTCTTATATGTCTAAAATCCGACAAATGATGAGGTAGATGAATCTGCATGAGGGATGTGAGGACTAAAAACGCCACGCTCAAGCGCGTTGGCGAGTCCACTCTTTTAGATGTGGCGCAGTTCCACGTGGATTGTGTTAGCGGCTGTGTTATCTCTTTGTCGCCTTTTACGACACCCACGGTAAAAGATGGGATAGATAGCTATTCTCAATTCTCAGTAAAGTTTCGTACAGACGGCCAAATAGATAAGTTAGACAAGTTATGCAACTGGCCTTGCACACTACGTACAACATTACACGCACACAGATAGGACGTTAACCGACGTTAACCTTGCAGTGAATACTGCACTTGTAACAAAATTTTAACCGTAGCTCGAACAAGCTGTGAATAGGATTTTGCATGGTCGGCGGCGCGCCCGCATGCCCCCTGGTGTTGTAGGTGTCCATGGGCGGCGGTAACACGTGGGACCGTTTGCTCGTCCGCCCATTAGTCTATAAAAAAAAAAGCGTCTTTCAAACCCGAAGCGGCGATAACCCTAGTTATACATGAGGCGTAAAACTTTGCTATATTGGCTAATATCGAACAGTCTGTGACACCGTGTTATTTACAGTTCCCATGAATCGAACTCACGTTTGACTAAAAATTGATTCCTGAAAGTGCGTATTCGGCGCGCACAAAGCGGTGCGCTCATTGCCCGCGGCGCACTAACGATGCGGCGCAATTGATTGATAAATCAACGCGTAATCGTGCGCGCGCGCATAACGAAGCCGCTTTGAGAGATGCCGCGCGATATACGCTGTTTGTTTTTAGCTTATTGAGATGTGGGGATGCTGCATATTGCTATTATAGTTTTAACAAGGATATGTTCTGCCGCGCTTGTATGGTAACAGTTCAGAGGATGCTCTTTATTTATTGTTAGAGAAAACTCAAGCATTGGACATGAGTGCAATCAGTGTAATTATAAAGGGTGTATAATTTCTCCGCAGTTATCATAGTTATCAAGATATACGACCTTTAACCTTTAATTGTTAATATTTGTACTAATGGCCCTTGTAGATGTGGCGAAACGCAACTTTTAAAAATAATTAATTACTGTAGTCGAAATTTAATGGAAATTTCATCATTAAAAAATTAAAGTAAGTAATTATCATTTGTGACAGTTGTGTCAAATCGCACTTAACCAGTCATTCATATTTTATTTTTCCCATCCCCTCTCATCCGAGGAAAAATGGAATGAGGAAAACTGTTTGTTTTGTTTTAATGAATCCGTCTGATTGAGAATTTAAAAAACTCTATTGTACTCTGACACATGATTGCTAAATGACAAATAACACGAGAAGTACAGTACGAAAAGTGAAAATTTTACATGATGTCAATATATAACTGAAATAAATCTTATAAGTAACATATAAGTAACTATATGTACTTACTCGAGATTCATACAATACACAGAAGCACATAACGATGATTATTGGAAAGAGATAATTAGAATTTAAACAAACCACATACATTCTCATCCAGCCACGACCGGCGACTTTCTTCAAGGTACGTTTCCACGTTTCTGGATGAGAAGAGCTGAAGGCCGTGTGTGGTGGCGGTACTTGGAAGTGACCTATATCCAGCAGTGAAGAGACAGGCTGATGGTATGGTATAATCATTACTGGACAATAATTCACTTGGTGGTCCACCTTTTGTTATTGTAAGAAGTTTATGCCGTGCAGTGCATATTATAAGGTTACATAGAGCTTATAAGATATAGAAATAGAGAAACACAGGTTCATTTTTTTTTATTAATAATTCAATTCCTCAGCGGAATTCGTGGAAGCGGGTCACAAATCATCGAAGGGTTGTGTGTAATCACTTTAGGAGTGCACTTCTAATCTCGTTACCACCCCACCCCGTGGTCATTAGCCCTGTAATCTAATTCCGATTTCATTAGTCCGCCCCCGGTTTGTCTGTGTTGTGTTGGGGTGGGTTGTTGTCTTATTTTTGTTGTTGTTGTTGGATCGGACAATGAAACAGTGCTCTATGGTTTTGGCGAATTGAATTTCCTAATTAAAATCGATACCTGCAAGGGTCCACAGTTGTATAAGAAAGCTGATCAATAACCGAGAAGATAATGTATTCCGATATTTCCCGTACGTTTTGTGAAAATGTTTAGTCAAAAGTCGTAGAACGAATACTATCCAACAAGATATCGTTTATTTATACCTAAGAATATACTCGTATTAATGATGATTTTTTTGAAATACATATTTTGATTTTTTTTTTAATTTACACCGTCATATTTCTGCATTTACTGAACCTATTTGATACATCTTCGATCTTAATCAAACTAAGCCATAATTTGCAACCAAAACTTAGAATTAAATTTAAGTTTAGGGGGGGGGGGGGTGCACGCTGCAATACAACAGCATCTGGGCCCATTCGACTGGCTTCGTTACCCCCGTCTCTCACGATCAAATGTAAACTACCTTCAAATGTAGGTACTGCATTTCCCACTTTATCTTATTCCTCAATTCGTGTTTCGGTAGTAAGTGAGATATGCCAGAGCCCCTTCCTGTCCTATCCCTCCCCATATTCCCAACCCTTCCTCTAAACCCATTCCTATATCTTCAAAGGCAAACATCGCATCCGGGGGCGTGATATTTATTGTTATTGTGGACTCAAGTTCGTATGTTTCGGCGGATATCCACGGGTGACAGTATCCACTTACCACCAGGTGGGCTGTATGTTCGTCTGCTGCCTTATTCCTGTAAAAAAATATATTTTCGTTTCACAAATACGACCATAAGATGAAATATAGAAAGCAAGAACTTTGAGTTTCTACAATAAATATTGTTCCAATTTCTGCCTTTTCGTATGTGCATCTACAAAGGGAGGGTGAATCAAATTAGATTGCGCGGAATTATTTCCGGCTCGCAGAGTGCGGCCCTGCGTCGACATTAGTTTTCATTTGATCCGCTTATTACATTACTGTTTATCGAATTAACTTTCCAGAATGCATTACAGATGCACTTTCATTATGTTTGTTCTTATTTTATGGAAAACATCAATGGACAGTTTTAAATAATTCTTCTTAGAACCATTAAAAAGAAATTGAAGACAATTTGCTTTCACTGACATTTCTTGGATTTTTACCGAAATCTTGAACTGCCTCGTTCTCACTAAATAACGTTTTTCTTTTTAAAAAAGTGGTCCCTCAAAAGTACCTACCTACCTACTCGAAACAACGTCTGAAAAGCTTGCAAAAAAATTGATTATTAATTCCTGAAGCACCGTGTATGTACTATAAATAAGAAGGACATTAATTTATAGACTATATTTTGTTTGAAATGAAAAAATAAGATAAAATATTAATTAAGCTTTATAAAGATTACAATAATTGTCAGCTTATCACGTTTGCGCATTTTTAAGGTTGCCAGGCCACCTCGTTCGCACAAACAAAGAATCAGACTGATTCTACAGAGTGCCACCTGACAGATAATACAGTTATAGCATTAAAATCTTAACAGAGCGACCGACGGGAGTTCTTGATGGCACAATGATTAAATAAACAAAACCTAGATATTAAAAGTGTCAAATTATTTCGCCAAAAATTCGCTGACTGTCACTGAAGCGTAGGATTTGCCATTCCGCCACGCGTGTGGACACGCGACACAATTCGATGTGCCAAGTAGCTCTTACGCGTCCCTGCTTGCCTGGTGCGTGAAATTATAACATTAGTAATGCATGATTTTTTTTAATATTAATATATTGTACCGGAAAACGTAGCATGGGTAGCATTTGAACGTAGCATGTCCCTCCTGTGGACTTTGAAGTCTCCGGTAGTCGCTGAATGAGAAAAGCGGAAGACCGTGTGTATTGGCGGTCTATGGGAAAAGCCTATTCAGTGGAGAGACACAGACTGATGGAGTCGTATGGTGATAAAAAGAATGCATTATATAAATGTAAACGGAAAATAATTTAGTCACTTTGATTTCATGATGCATGAGATTTCCATTTTAGTTTCTTATAACCAGTTCTTATTTATACCTACTTCTTATACAGTTCTTCTTATTATACAGTTGTTACTTATATTCAGTTTGTATAACCAAAGAAACGAAATGAAAACACAAGTATTTTAAACCTTTTTTTATTAGTTTTCCCAAAAAGTAGTAAGTAACAAATGAATCATCGGGAGGACATGATACCTATATTTAGGTTTCATTGGTTTACTTGCATCGATTTTCAAAACTGATTTGATTAACTATCCTTTGATTTCTATAGACTACTGAAAATAAATTGTCATGTGATTGAAAAAAGTTCGCATTGATCGGTCAGAGATATTCTCTATGTATTGAGCTTGACATTAACAACTAAACAAGACATTGAGAATCTTATGTATGACTTTTTCCCATAAAAATAGGTTATTATTCATATTATTACTTACCAGTCCTGAACTACTTTATTCTTACAAATTAATTCAAGTATTTATAAGATACAATACATCAAACTATACAATTCAATAAAAAGGATTTTAATAAATGTAGGTACCTATTGTTACCTATGTTAGTGATGGCGTTGATTTCTCTTGATTGTCATTAATCACATTATCTTACGTTTTATCAATCAACACAAAAATATCTCTAAGTTCACTAGCTATTTACTTCATAGCCAGCTTAAGCCCAAACGCAAACTACAGCTGTCATTTCCTTTAACTATAAATCAATTCACCTTAACCTTTGCAAGCCTAAACCACAAATTGTGATGTCGTCGGGATTATACTAAGCGTAAACTAATCCCGGGATTATTTACACTCGATGATTTAACGAAGCCAGCTGTCAACGCTCTAAATGGTCTAAAAAAAGACACATTAAACTTCTTACCGACAGCTGGAACTCTCTTCCTTAAGAAAATTGACAAGACTCAAAAATGGGTGACCGTCATGCTGTAATTAAAATTATATTTTTTTATTTCATGTATGTTTCGGACACGAGATAAGGAATAAAATATTATTTATAATTAATAATCGCGGCAATAAGGCGTATAAGTAATTACCAACATTGTGTATAAGTAATTGATACGCGAGAAAAGGACGCACGCATTACTCAGCTACGTACTTGAAGAGGGCGTGGCTTACGCCGCCCTGCAGCGTGTAGTGATGTCACTTAAAATTTGTCGATATCCCCCAGCGGCTGTACGTTGTGTGGCTCGATATTATCGACTAGCTAGACGAATGATAAAGGGCCGTGTACTAGCCGACGTTAAAAACACAACGGGGCGTATTTTTATTGCACAAAAATCACTAGCAGCAAGACGCTTTAATAGAACAAGCTTTTAATTAGACCGGAGTTCGGATTATTTATATTCAAACGAGAGGAATTTATTACTAAACCAGATCTCAGTCGAGACTGACTGCAGGGCAGCTCGTTCAAGTACCTATATTACAGACATCATCTGGATATTGAATTCCACATATATACGTAGATGTCCTTATGTGTATACTGTCTAATTTACACAGCAATTGATGTATAAATTAGTGTGGACCTATTTATCGTTACACTAAGTAGGTAAAGATGGTTTTTTTATAGTCACTTGTATGTATTACTTACCATTTTACATTATGTAAAGTGGTTTTTCCTCCAATGCATAAATTGTTTAGTAAGATTACTTGTAGAAACTTTCAGTTAATTGATGAAAAAGAGAAACATTTTTAGATGCAAGGATAATATCAAATTTCTTCAATCCAGTGTATCCAGATTCTAATTAAAATAAAGAAAGTAACGGTTAAGCACGGTGGATTAAATTTATAGGCCACCATAGGAGTTTGAAATCAAATACAAGACACATTAGTAACGATTCGTTGGGTTAATTTATTTCAATAAGTAACTTGATACGTTTTTTATATTAACAAATTAAAAAGTGGAGATGAATTTGATAATGACGTATAGTAAGACCGGTTAAAATGTAAACTTATTTTTTTATTAATAATTCTAATATGTAATTGTTATGTGTGGTGAACTATATTGTATCATTTTTAAGTATGTATTAGGTGTACAAATAAGTTTCCGCGGTTTTTTATAAAAAATTAGGAATTTATTGTGAAGGAACAGTACATTACGTTTTATTCAAAGTATTTTCCATCATTTGCCACTACTTTTCCCCATTAAGACATTAAGACAAACAAACTTCTTTAAACTTCATTTGCATACTTTCTGTGTATACGACAATCTTAACCTATGACGAAGTCATGCACTATGCAATTATGTATCTTATGAATTGGCCCACAAGACTTGTCTTTTTTTTTTAAAGGTAATATTAACAGACGTAGAACTATTGTATTTTACTCGATTCGAAGCGTCAGTTCGTGATTACCATTGATGAAACCCAATGGAATATTTAAAAAATGTTGCAACTTTTAAAGGCAATAAATAACAGCTTTTTAGTGCTGCGTTGTTTTGTCGTTAAACATTAAAATTGCGTTTTTTAACATCTTTATACAGGTGAAGTTTTAATAATTATCGTTGTACTCGGTACGCCATGTTTGGCGCCGCCCGCATTACGTCGGGTCTGGTGCGCGTGTGCGCATCGCTGCGTTGCACTAAGCCGATGCGGCGACGTACAGCCTAATATGACATAAGCTATGAGCGTGTAGCGATAAATAACTAGTACGGTTGTCAATCCAGTATGCAATGCTAAATGACTGTAGTGTTCGCAAACAAACCATAATAATAACCAGCCCTCGTTGTACAAGGACTGGTTATTATTATGGTAATTGGTGTAAGTTCCTCGGGCTTGTGGTGGTAGTCGCTTTGTTAAACAAAACAACTTACCTACAAAAGCTTAGCTTACCTACCTTATTGACTAATTATTTTAGGCCTTATATTATTCAAAATTTTTTGATAGATATTGAAATCCAAAAATTTGTAGGACGTATGAATTTTCTTGAAAATAAGTTTGTTATTCTTCGCGGATCTGTCCGCTCGTCACTTTTGCCTGACGTCTTGATTACGCACCGCTTTGTCCGCGCCGACCTTTGTCTCCGCCACTTATCGACTCGGATATCGAACGTCTTTCACGCGCGAATGCACAACACTAGTGTTATGAAGGGCTCGCTTCATTCCATTTGACGGAATTTCATAACTCGCTTAGATGCGTTCACTGATATCTTACTTTAGAGTTAGTGTATGTTTACTTAATATTATTAATAGAGAAAACAAACCGTAGAATGTGTTTTCTACATCTACTCGAAAGTCCACTACATGGTGAATTGAGTAATTTGAAATCCTTTGATTTGAAATGTAAAAATGCAGTAGAGCGTATAAATTGATAAGAGAAATATTAAGGAACCTGTTCCGTGCAGTATAAAGGTATAGATTTAAAACCTATGAAATGACCGATCTGTGTGAGAAACGGAATTTTTTTTTTGTTATAAAAATATTTATTATGTTAGTCGAAATATTGACCCATATTATCTACGCACTGTCGCCACCTCACGGGCAGTTAATTGATGCCACTCCTGTAAAAGTATCGTGGACGGTATCAACCATATATAAACGGTATATATAAAAGGGGTATCAACGAATTCTTCAAAAGCCATAATCACACCTATCACCAATCAAATTTTTTTCTTTGCAAAAATTGTTCAAATTTCGAAAGAAATGGAAATCTGTCTGGGCAATGTCCAGTGAGTATGGTGGGCGAGGGAGACTCCAGGTCCAGCTCTTGATGTTTTAAAACTGCCGTATGAGAAGTGTGAGGGCGGGCATTGTCACGAAGAAGTAGAGATAAGCGATTGATCAAACTTGGTTGCTTTATTGCCAGCTTTTGTCGTCGTCTGTAGCTCCTTACTTGTACACTACTGCATCAATCGTTTGACCGGCTCGTATGAAACTGTAGTGGACAATACCGGCACAGGCCAACCAAACTGATACCAGTAGCTGTTTCTTAGTTATCTTGCGTTTTGGACATTGTTGAGCTGCAACTCTTGGATTCAACCACTGCAGTTGATATTGTGAGCTGTCTGACTTGCGTTGGTGCCGCGACGAAACTCATATTCAAAATTAGCACAAATTTTCAATTTATCAAGACAATCCACATGAATAAAATTTAGGCATAGAAAAACAATTGAAATACTGATATTGAAATATGAACATCGTAGCTATTAGATACATTTTGTTTTATTTTGAAATTCGAATCATAACAGAAGATATCGAAACTCAAAGTATCCAGTAATAAAACCGGTCATTTCATAGGTAAGCACCTAACATATCTCCTAATATGCAGCGAACTTTGAAAATGTGAAAATAAAATTTATTAATACAGCGCACACTGCAATACAAAGAAAGATGAAAATATACAAAATTCAAAATATACTTTTGAAACAAAAGAAAAAAGTACAATAATTTGATGTTGCCGACATGCTACGGCGTCATAGTTTGTTTTCTACATAAACTATTAAAAAAACTAAGCAATGGAACTTGTGTACGCATAACGTCACCGCCTTTTTATCGCGCATTTAAATCTACGACAAAAAATACCCATTACTCCTTATTATAATCACACGCCTTTTCAGCGCTTGCACAAAGAGACGCCGACTGGCAAAGGAACCTTTTGGATACGTTGAATTTATGTAAAGGTTTAGCCTCAGTGTACGCGGGTCTAATAACCGTGTGTATTACACGGATCTATATTTCACACTTTGGAAGAAATGAATTAAATAGCTAATCGGACTATAAATGAATAATTACAGTGACTGTATTGGAACTGATCTCAAGTCGGATGAGATTCTACTACAAACTTCCGTACATAATAACAGTACCTATATAATGATCTTTTATTATGTAAGCCATAGATAGCACCTATCTTGACCTCATATTAAAATTATTGTTACAGGATTATTAAATACTAGCGACCCGCACTCGCTTCGCTTCGGTTTATAAGCTTTTTTTTTCAAAATTTCATAATAAAATATAGTGTTCAGTGACTTGAAAATTAATGATGTTTGTAACGAATAAGTTTAATAACACCGTATAAAGACAGAATATAGGGGACTAGCGACCCGCCCTCGCTTCGCTTCGGTTTATAAGTTTTATTTTTTCAAAATTTATTTTTCAAATATTCAAAATAAAATATAGCTTATATTAGACACGGATAATGTAGCTTCCTATTTGTGGAAGAATTTCTGAAATCGGTTCAGTATTTCCAGAGATTACCCCCAACATACAAACACACAATTTTACCTCTTTATTATATTAGTATAGATTCCTAAGAACAATTACAGAACTACATCACAAGTCATTGTCTTTCTGCTGCGAGTATGTAAAGGTTGGTCTACTACTAATTTATGTTATGCAGTTATAACCAATACATAATAATATATTGCTGTTTACTAAACGCACCGGTATTCTAATTCAGTCTACAATACTAGATCTACATTTAAATCCTTAATCCGCCATCCGTAATCCAACAAAAATACGCTGATATTGAAGCTACATCCCAACACGGTCCAGTTACCTAAAGATTTGAAATTTAAAGGGCTCCCAGAAACAAAGCAGTCTTTCGAAAGCCCTTTGAATCTAAATCCCGACTTAAATGTCTATTGAGCATTGTTTGGTCCCGAGTGTCTGTTTAGAAAATGTTTTATACGAACTACGGTAACGTAATATAGTAAGTATTGTTGGATAAATCCAGATAGGATCGGATGTCGGATCATCTTTAGCGATGATTTTGTGATCATGGATATCTTTTCTTTATTTGCGCGTTTTTTTTTTTTTGTAAAACATGATTTTATACTGACTTCGCTGATAGTCGGAGTAATTATTAAATGATAAAAATATTCGCGTAATTCTATTGTAGAAAAATCTATAACAAATTAACTTTATCATTTAGGTACTTGTTTTGTCTCTTTCTATTATGTACAGTTTAAAGACTTTTTCGATAAATGAGAAACAATATTCGAACATCTTACCTCATCCATAAATTTTCACCGATAATAAATTCACGATCGTTTACTAATGATGGCCACAATAAAAAGACCATAACAAAATATCTTTATACACCCCCAACAACCACTAAGCGCCATTGTCCTTTTGTCTGTTTGTCTGTCATAATCCCCCGCCTATACTCTGTCACCGTACAATGACATTGTGTTGACAACCATTGTCCGCGCGATGCTCTTGCGCAGCGATTGTATCGGCCCTTTGTAGTGATTTGACAATCCCTTTTATAGATCTAAGACACAGTTTTAAACTAATAATAAGTTTAATAACGTAATAATAAAAATCATAATAAATAATAATCGAACTGTCATTACCCCGCCCACCGTCTGCACCCAAATATGCGACCTTGTGCTAACTTTTTTGCTCACAAATATGATTTTGTTATTTTTATTCCAACATTTTGTCTAAATCAATTAACTTGATATTTCATTCACAAAACCGACAAGAGATTATTGAAAATGGCCGTTAAATTTACGAGGTATATTTAACGATTTAGTTAATGGCGACTTTTTTGTCCTAACGATGTCACTAATTTAATAACCTATTCCCTAACGATCGAGTCGACGACACTAGAGCGTGGGCATAAAAATGTCGGGTCGTGTCCAATCAATCTTGGTCCGTACCTGAACCCAGAGATCGGACCCACGAGATAACCCTTCCTCAATGCGTAATACCATTAAAACAACGGTGACAATCCGACCAAAAAATAATTTTCAACAGCTCTTTATCGATAAATCTAGCGCAGTCCCATCCGTAATCCGTCTTACTTAAGGTCAGTTTTCGTTCGCCACTAAGAATTTTATGTTCGATGATTAAAAATGTGAGATGATGATCATTGCGGGGGCTCCCACTGCGAAGGTTTGTTTAACCTCTTTGTTTTTCTGGATTCCTGGTCGTGGGTCCATTTTAATTAATGCCCATCACGTATTTTTTTCGTTGTTGGTTTTTTCGTCTTCTTTATTTTTATCTCCGGTTTTGAAATATGTCTGTGAGTCGTGGCGTGTGATGCGATATCTCGATGTCTCCTATTGTTTTCGATTTGATATATTTATGTGTTGTCTTCTCGGGAGTGCTGTTTGTTTTTTTTTTTTCTCGAAGCGGTGACTGTCCGGTGACGCGGTGTCATGGATCATCGGTCTTTGACTGCCGACTGTTGATGTTATTTATGTGAACGGAGATACTTTTAATGCTGCTATGGAACTGACAGCTACGTCTCCTATCATTGTATTTTGACCATTCATCAGGTTATCGGCGTATCTCGTGTCTGACGTTTCATTATGAAGCGTACTTCGCTGTGATAGACTGTTGTTGAAATTATTATTTATTTGCCAAATAATGAAATGTTTCGTTGATGATTTGGTAATTCCAAGATATTACTCAACAAATAGACTTTCATATTTTATATATTTAGTTCTAATTAAATGTAGGTACCTACTTAAGAGAATGTCATAAGAACAAGAAAATATAGACAACTAGGTAGGTCTAGGTATAAATGTATGATTCCATTTATTAAAAATTTGGCTGTATCTATAGATTTTTTTTTTCTTTTTTGAAATTCAACTCAAATGAAGCGACATCTCAACGAAGTAAAAGGGACAAGAATATAGACTACTTTTCTCGAAGTCCACGAGAACAATGTCGCGGGAACAGCAATAAAGTTAATGTTTTATTAAATTACCTCCACGTTTAAGAATTAATAAACCAAAACTTCAAAGATGTGTAAGAACACTAAAATAAAATTTGTTTTAGAACGTCTTATATTAACGGGGACATAACAATCCGATCTTAAACGGCCATGTCACAGAGTTTATAGTATAGTAGCACATGTATAGATAAAGCGGACCCAATTTATACTAATTAAGTTATTTATTGTACGCACTACGGAATAGGTATACACACGGTATGAAAGTAATCGGTATAGAGTCTGCAGATAAATGCGAGAAATGCGCTTCACTCACACAGTGGCGCCGCCTACATAAACGCAAGTCCTGAGCTCCTGGCGTACCTATTCAGATACTAACATGAATAAATACGGGTATCGGTGTTACCTATCGATTTCGTGCCATTACTTTCTTTCTTTATAAGAAAGGAAGCATTTTTTCTTTATAGGAAAGATGTGGACAGTACCTACTCTATATTATGCAGTGATGTATGCTCCATATGGAGTACTGCTTACACCTTTTGCATCAAGGCTCCCCATCACACATGATCATCGGTGTGGTGGCGAGACTTAATAAAGGCTTATATCCAGCAGCAGAGAGACCATAAGCTGATGGTGTGGTATGGTGTCAAGTATTTAAGAAGTAGAATTGAAATAGTATAGAAGTCTGGTTAAGACCTGAACATGTATCGTTAAACCTGATTTTTTAGATTAATGCTTAGAAAACTTACTGTATGTTATTTATCATATGGTGCATTTTAGAGATAATAACAGAACGTAAATCTAACTAGTATCGAACGCGAGTTAAACGCGTATTAAGATAAAGTGACGATAATAATGAATAATTTGAACGTTTAAACCGCCTCATTGGCTCGTGGTCACGTGAAAGGTTTAGATTCGATTATCAATTAATGTTTAGTCCAAGGTTCGATAAATCAATTATACGCTAGTCCAGTAACAAGAATTACGAAAGCCTGTATGTTGTAGATAGAAATAAGGGGTTTTCCAATAGGGACTTGACAACTTTGAATTCAATTTGTGAACGCACCCTTTCACTAATCATCGAACTGTCACTGTCAATTTATTCAGTAAACTTAACATTTTCATCATGGTAAAGTACACGAACGAACAACGTCTGCAAATTATAAAAATTTACTACAGAAATTCGGAGTCGGTGACCGCTACTTTAAGAGCGTTAACTCCGATTTTCGGTCGTAATTCTCGCCCTAGTAGACAGGCAGTAACAAGTTTAGTGCAAAAATTTGAGTCTACATATTCGTTGTGTGATGTTGCCGTACCAGTGAGACAACGGGTTGGTCGAAGTGTCGAAAATATCCCTGCCGTTGAATCGTCCGTAGCAAATGATCCAAAGCAGTCAATTCCACGGCGTTCTCAAGAGTTGGACATCGCCCAGACCACTTTATGGCGAATTTTGCGTAAGGATCTTGGTTTACACCCATACAAGATCAAGCTGACTCAGGAATTGAAGCCGATGGACCATTTGAAGCGACGTACGTTCTCCGATTGGGCTCTGGAAAAGATGCGCCAAGATGATCAATTTCATCGCAAAATCATCTTCAGTGACGAAGCTCATTTTTGGCTCAATGGGTTCGTCAATAAGCAAAATATGCGTTATTGGTCGGGTGAAAATCCACATGTGCTTCATCCACAAAAAATAACTGTTTGGTGCGGTTTGCATGCCGGCGGCGTCATAGGGCCATATTTTTTCGTCGACGATAATGATCGTCACGTTACTGTGAATGGTAATCGTTATCGCGCCATGATTACCGATTATTTTTGGCCCGAATTGGAAGATATGGACTTGGACAACATGTGGTTTCAACAGGACGGTGCCACAAGCCACACAGCACACGTTACAATCGATTTATTGAAGAGTAAGTTTGATGAGCGTGATATCTCAAGAAATGGACCAGTCGATTGGCCGCCTCGTTCGTGCGATTTAACGCCTCTAGACTTTTTTCTTTGGGGCTACGTCAAGTCATTGGTCTATGCCAACAAGCCGACGACGTTGGAAGAGCTCAGAGCCAACATTGAACGCGAAATAGCAGCCGTTTCGGCCGAAATGTGTGGCCGAGTCATCGAAAATTGGGTCCAACGAATCTACCGCTGCAAACGTGCCTGCGGTGGCCATATGAACGAAGTCGAGTTCCATTCATAAATGTTTTGATTGTACTTCAACCCGATAATAAAGTTTTTGAAATATCTCAAATGGTTTACATTTTATTTTGAAAAAAAGTTGTCAAGTCCTTATTGGAAAACCCTTTATAACTATTTGGACGTAAAATACTTATAATTATATAAGTACCTACCTACATATATTTTCAACTACCGACCCGTCCTCGCTTCGCTTCATAAGTATCTTTTTTTCTCATTTTTTTTTTCAAAATAAAATATAGCCTATATTAGACACGGATATGTTCAGTAGTTCCAGAGATTACCCCCAATATACCTACAAACACAATTTTACCTCTTTATTAGTATAGAGTATTAGTATTATTAGTATTCTTTATTAGTTATTAGTATTCTTTATACTCTATACTCTTATACTTACTCTTTATTAGTATTCTTTATTATTTATTAGTATTATTAGTATAGAAAAACCCATAAGTTTTCTTAGGACGGAAGGGTTAATGCATACATATATTTTTTTATAAAACAAATGATAATGTTGCGGTCAGATAAACCGACTTGTGCTTATATTTTTAAGCAACATCTAAATTTCTAAAGCAGAGAAAAGAATAAATAGTGAGTCTATGACATACAGACTGACGAGCACAAGAAACTACCAAGTTCCTAGTTGCCTACAAAACCCTAAAAATATACATATAAGTGCAGAAATACGCCTAAACTTTGTGAGGAAAAAAAAATAATTGATAAAATAAATAAGTGTGCAGGAGTCCATGCGCGGCGGTGACCACTTACCATCAGACTTACCGCCTGCTTACCCTGCCATATTTTCTATCCAAAAAAATAAATAAATAACGCAATCTTCAGTGGCCCACGTGAGGATTAGTGCAGGTAGTTGATAATGACGTCTTGACTTAAAACAATTGCCCTTAACCCTTAATTGGAGTAAGGGACGAATACTAAACATTGCAACAAATGATTGTTCAATACTTCTCAAGAATAACTGCTTAATTGGAAGAAAAAGTACATAAAGAAGTAACCGTTCGTTATCGGCCGTCTCGCTCCTGTACGCACCACCGCAAGCCCTTAAGCTATTGAAGATATAAGCTGATAGGCCTTAAGCTATCAGCGTTATTATTTTGAAGACCTCCATCGACCCAAGTTCCTGGCGTGCCAATCTGCGGGTCCCGTGGACGTGAACCAACGCCGATATCTGCACACCGTCCAGCTCAACAACACCCTTGGGTGACCACTGACCCATTGGGGAAAGGAGAATACATATCGAATACAGTTCGAAAGGGCTATTCGTATATTCTCAATATTGTATGGATTCAAACCTAGGATTTTACTCAGCAGACTGATAACAACACCTTTTTATCATTAATCTGTCCTCAATATCGAAAAATTACCTCAATTCGTGCGAAGTGTCCTTAAACAACCAAATGAACTTAATGGCAATAAACAACCATATAATCAGCTATCTAAAGTGTTTGTATCGTATTTTTTGCGTGCTGTAACGTATCCTTTTTATCTTTCCAGGTAAGTTGGCGAAACTCGAGCCTTTTCCCGCCAAAAACATGCGCGACTCTATATTTAGAGTTGGATGAATGTGAACGAAGGTTTGTGCACACCATGGTGTTAAAAAAATTAGCAATTATTTTTTTTGCATTTTTCACTTTATCCTATTCCCACAATCTACGTACGTGTTTCGGTAGTGAGTGAGATATAGGTACCAGAGTGCCAAAGCCCATTCTCATTACATCCTATCCTTCCACATTTCCCCAACTTTAAAATATTTTATAAAGTACAGTATAAATAGTTGTATTTTTTGCCATTTTCAGATTTGAGAATTTGCCCTTTTGAGAATTTGTCAGTTAATTCATTTGCCGTTTTGAGAATTGTACATTTTGCTACTAACCCATACGGAGATACTTCTTCGCGCACTTGAGTTCGCGAATTTGTAGATTAAACGAGTCCTGAGCTAAAATAATTAGTTGATTGAATTAATTGTATCATGTCAGTTTATCATACCCCTTTTCTTACAAAGACAAAATATTCGATAGAATAATTTAACAAACCGCTTCTCTATGATTATTCACACCTGCTAATTACCAGCCCAACCATCGCGAAATAAATGTTTGCTAATTTTTGTACACACATAGTGATTAAGTACCAACATGCGTGTGAATTTGCAGTTAAGAGGCGGACCTTTAAAGGTAAGTCATGTTTTAAGTGCTTCACTGCTCTTTCATAAGAAACACTTGTACTACGGTAGTGCGTGTGATAGGCAATATCACAAGATTTTGATTAGGCAGCAAAACTCCTGAAACATTGTCATTTTTAACGTATCAAGTACGCCTGAGTCTTAACATTCGGAACCTTCTTGTATATTTTATAGATACAAGTTTAATGGCATTATTTGAAAACATATCTATCTGACGGAATTAGAGTACCGACTTGAATCTTCCTGAAATTTAATTATATATATTTTTGTTATTATTATTTTAGCTAACAATTTTTAAATTAGTCGTTTTCCTGATTGTATCTCTAAATAAAAGCTTTTTTACGAGTTGTTTGCAAAAAAATATCCTTACATACTTATTATATGCTGTAGAAACCTTGTCATAGCCTTACCTGACATTGAAACCCAATTGCCCCAACATCTAAGTACTAAAACAAGATTCTAATCAATATTAACAAAAATAAACATCCCTCGAGCGCACTTCAAAGTAACATATTGTAATGTGTCTACAAATTTATCTGTCTGTCCGCCGTCTCTCGTTACGCGTCCCCGGGGACCGGGCGGGATTACAACTCCCGACCCCGCGGGAATCGTGTTGTAATGCACTAAAAGACTATCTTAGTCATAAACAATGTTGTTGATTGATTTCTCAATGATATCTGATTGGTGTGTCTGAAGCCGATTCTACATTAGACACATTTCCAGATATTTCTTTATAATTGAACCTGGTGGTAGTAAGCGGTTACTGTTGCAATACAAGCCAACGTCAGTCCAGAATGATAGTCATTAGCACGACCCCGGGTGTGTTACAAGAAAAGATATGGAAAAGGAATTGGGAAGTATGGGAAATAGCACTACTCCATTTCTTTTCGTGGGTGTTGTAAAAGGAGACAAAGGGATAACAAAGCCGCTCCCACGAGCCCTGAGGTACTACATCATGTCTAAAAGAGTGAACTCGCCAACCCGCGTGGACAGCGTAGCGTGTTAAGGCCATACATCCCTCATGTGCATGAGACGATGAGCGTGAGAAGGCACATATATACCTACAGCAGTCGACGGTTACAAAAAGGGTTGATTACGGTTTATACATAACTAGCTCTGCCCGGCATGCGTTGCATGCCCGGCGATTTTTTTGCACATAATATATATACATAATATATAGCCTATGTCCATCTGGAATAATGTACCTTTCAAATGGTGAAAGATTTTTTTCAAATATAATAGTTGCAGTGGTTCCGGAGATTACCCTTCACATACACACAAACTCACAAAATTCGCACTCTCTCTTTATTATATTAGTATAGATAACAAATTCCTATGACTGATTTTAAATGTGTTGTAAAGTGTAGAAGAAAATATAAAGAAAAATATCGTAGTAATCATTATACACAAATACGAATGGCGTTTGCTCTGATGTACCTGCTGGTCCTCCATCTCTTTAACTGAACATTTGATACATCACATCATTATTGTAACATCTGCCTTACAAAACTCAATCTCGGCCCCGACACTGTTCGCTGATCTAGAAAATTGAAACAAGGGAATCGCAACAATGAATAACGATAAAACAAACTTAACATTACATCTCGCAAAATGATTATTTGAAAGAAACAAAGGGAATAGTGTGAATATGTAGCGGCAAATGTAAGTTGGTAAGGGATTAGGGTTGTCAAGCGTGTCCCTGGCGGTTCAGGATTTAGTAGACTTTTGAATGATGATTGAGAAGTAATTTGGGTGCTATTATGGGTTATTTTTGCAATGTACGTATGGATTATATGTAAGAAATTACATAATACTTTATTTACAACTAGCGAATCGCACAGACTTAAGCATAACTATTTCCCAGACTACCCAAAAGTAGCAGTCTATGGTGTAATATGTCCTATATCCTACCCTAACGGCCCTATGTTACTTTCTAGCTTTCTAGAATTAAAGTTATTCTAATTGTTTTTGTGTGCAACTCCTCACAAACAGTCTCCTTTTATAATAATAATATTATGCAGAAAACATAAAAAGAATTTATATCCTTAAGAAGAAATATATTTGGTTGTAAAGGGACTTGAGTAAGTACATTTATTCTAAAAAAAGTAATTTTTTTTCTAGTACTGTTGAAAGTAAGAATATTTGTATTATAACTTACAATACAACTAAAAATAACTAATCTGACCTATATAAATAAAACAGGAACCGTAACGTACCCCCATTTTTTCGTTCACTGTTGGACTAATGTGTATGAGTCTCCTCATACACAACAACATCTTGTGCATGAACAAAATGGCCTTAAAAAACTAGAAAAACTAAACTAAAAATAACAGTACCATTATATTTTGATTTCAATTAATTCTAAGGAAGTAACTAGTTTCTTTCAAAAAAAAATGTCATTTGTACAAATTAGATTTAGCTTACCAATTTTTCATGAAACACAAAGTTTACTTGTACTCACCAAAATTACATCCGTGCCATAAATCACCGCTCTATTATAAATATAAAAAAAACATTTTTTTCTCCCTATCCCCTCGAGTCCCTTAAGAGCAGAGAAAATCGCAACACGATAGTCATTTGAAAAATAATGATGTCATC
The DNA here is from genome assembly GCA_943735995.1 of Sesia bembeciformis. Taxonomy (NCBI): domain Eukaryota; kingdom Metazoa; phylum Arthropoda; class Insecta; order Lepidoptera; family Sesiidae; genus Sesia; species Sesia bembeciformis. Next base: position 978,328 of record OX031041.1, read on the forward strand.
AAACACTAATCCGAAAGCTTTCATGTGGATTACACGTCCACCATCTTGCTTCTAAAAATAAGAAAAACTGCCGTTGTTAACCCTAACGCGAACAACATAAGACGTACATCTATTTAGCCAAGTGAAAATGGTGTGCAAAAATGTGCGACGTCCGTTTCGTATCATACCATGAACATGTGTTTAAAATGCACGGAAAAATATACTTTAAAACGTCGTAATACCAACCACATTAGCTTACAACTGTTACATAGAAGGTATCTTTAATCCAATTCCAAGAACGAACCAAGCTAATGTAAATTTAAAGCTCAAAGATATTGGGTTGATTTCAGATCGGCAAGGCTGTAAGGGTGGGTATACACTGGTGCGCTCGCTGGTGCGTCATTTCGATACATTAGGCGTGTGATATATGCACGGGTAGCGACGCAGTCAAAACATGCGGGGTGCGTAACGTGTATGGTGTGTAGAAGGCCTACTACAACTAGGGCTGTGCAAAGGAATAATTTTGTTGATCCAGTCAGAACGACATTTTTAATGGCTGTATAAACGGCAAACGCCTAAATTTTATATGGCGGTGTCAGTTGAATTTGAACGTTACGCTCTCCAAGAGAATCGGATGTTAAGGCGATGGGATCAAATCACTCCCAGATGATATTTTAATTAATATAAAAATAAAAGTACCTACATTCATGCATCTACTACATATACTATATGACAGTATGACTAACAACCTGGCCTACACCACTGATTTTATATTTAAGTAACAATATTTCAATCATCACTTAGGTAGGTACACCACTAGGAAATATACTCGTAGTTATAAATTCCGCGTATACGAGAATTAAAATTTTAGTATCCATCTATTGGAGTACTGGAGCATTTGTAGTATCCACTAGGGGGGATATGGGCCGAAACCATCTAATAATTGCAAGGGGAGATCTGTGGATGACCTGTAGCACGATGTTCTAGGATTGTAAGCCATCAACACATTTTAAAATTACTGGAAGCATGTAATATACTTCTGATTATACGAGTATTTTTAATTAAATCGGTATCTGCACTTTTAAACAACCCTAAAGCCACTTGGTAAATTTTAGTAAGAGCGGTGCGTGGTCCCTCGAGAGCAAGATCACGGGTCCGTCTCTAGGGCTGTTGCAAATTACTATAAGCGGATATTGCTTTTTGTCGACATCCTCGGAGCAACGGTAATGAGATGGTTATCTTGAGACACAGGTGGATGGGAATGAGGAGGAAAGACAAGCTGTCATCTAAAAAACATTGGATTTTTTTATATAAAACATTGCAGTTACGCCGCTTCTTTAAGAAAAGACTAGAATAGAATATTTTGATTTGTTCTAAGTACGGTACATTTAGTCGGTCACGTACATCATAAACATACATCGTCCACGTACTTTAACCGTCTCCGGTACATTAAATTTACCAATTATCATATTATACAGATTACAAAATCAAAACGTTTTAAAAATTACATTTAATTTATGGTAGATACTAAATACTCGCCCTCGCCGCAAAAAAAAAAAACGGATTTTCAACAATTACCCACTTTTCAGAACAGCGTTTGAAGTTCATTTTAAAGAAACACTTGTATTTTTATTCTCTATGAAGAAAAGATGACAGATGAGCATACAATCCACGTGATGGTGTGTCGTCGTCGATATTTGTGGGAATATTGGTTTTACGTGTAATTTAGATTAATTAGTAAAACATATAAGCAAAAAGGTAAGTACCCCAAATAGTTTGGTAAGTACAGGCTGTATATTGATACGACCCAGAGATGTGTCCTGTGCTTTTTTAAAAATTGCTAGACTGATAAACATCGTCATGTGGTCAATCCGCACTTCCTTGACACAGAGTCGCTGCGTACATCGTGCGGTCATCAAGACACTTTAATACCGCGAATCCGAAAGTTGTGGAATGAGTTGCCCGCTGAAGTTTTCCCGCTAGATGGGGTTCTTCAAGAAAGCTATAAGTAGGATTTTACAAGGGCGGCAGTGTAACCTCATATCCCATGGTGTTGCAGGTGTCCTTTGTCAGCGGTAGCCACTTACCATTATGTGGGCCGCATAACCCGTCTCTCATGTTCACCATAAAAAAACAGAGATACAACCAATTTATATTGTATTAGAGAATAAACGCAAATTGTCGGTCACTAGCCGCCTATCTATCATAATTTAAAAGCGGTAGGGTGGTTTTGCAACTAAGTGCGATTTTAAGGACCTTACACATTGCATACTTTTGCTAAAGTATCCGTTAAAGCAGCGCAGTAGTATTTGTAATATAGAATAAACACTTCCCCAGACATTTCGTCTTAGGTTTCAACACGTCACAAGTCAGTGTAGAAATACACGAATAAAGCCGAAGAAGAAATAATGTCTATCGATATCAACCAGTGCAAGGCTCCAGACCTCTTACAATCACTAGGCGGTTTCGGGCCATAATCCACTACGCGGACCTAGTACGGATTGGTGGATTTAATGTGTATACTTCTCATAAATAAACCTTAAACTGATGAGCAGAATCCATGGTTTTCGGCTTCGGAAATGTTTCAGACAGCCTCTATATAATTCATATACGCAATTCATATAAAAATCTGTATATTATCATTATTTTTCATGAGATAACAAAAATTTTCTACAACCCATTGATTCGTTTCTCCGACCGCGAATATTTCCTACGAAAAACATAGCGTGTGCAAGGTCTCTTATTCACGGGCAACGAAGGGTTAATTCACGAAGTAATTTTATTGCGACGCAGCAAGGGTTAACGGTTTTGAACACTGAATCGTGTTTTATGCTGTTTAATTTGTTTCGCAAAAAACGCTTTTAGGGGAAGGGGTGTTGTCTTGTTTGTCAGCGCTGTTAAAGGCTGTATAATTTATAATAGCATATCTAGTCTGAAGCAATGTAGAATTTGAAAGCCTCAAGGCTTTAGTATCGTAGAATAATTTTCTGTTTAGTTTGAAATACAGACAATTTAGTTTATACACCTCTTCCATAGCTAGCCAAATACACACGATGTCAACTACTACCGTTCTCGTCCAATTACTATCAAATTTAAATCCGTACCAAATACATAGTTATCCGAAAATATATGATGTTGATTCAATTTATCTATTTTCACACAAAAATCGTACTGTCTCAATTATGTTTTCATTGACGATTAGTTTAAATAAACTGAGATTTTATTTTACCCAGACACATCATATACCTACTGATTCAATAGCCAAGCAACTTTTATATGTTTCTATATTTAGTGGAGAGGCACGGTTACATGTCCAATCACTTTAATAAATTAAAATGATTGACTTACAAAGTTAGTACCTATGGCTAGGAGTATAGTAGGGTGTATCTATAGAGAATAAATGTCAAAGTAAATTTGTTTGTTTGTTTTCTGCTACACACCAATGAATCGCTAGCATAATACCACATTTTGACATCGTTTGACATCGTGGAACGGACTGACTAACATAATTACGTTTAATCTCGAATAAACGAAGTACCGAGCAACGACAATTCATATAACTTCCTTGTTTGGAAAGTTGTTAGGTATATAACACATCACAATTGATATAATAAATTACATACAAGGTGGTCAAGTGGATGTAATATACGAGTATACGCTGATTACAGTAAATGTTTTGATCGAATCAATCACAGAGTGCTTTTGGATAAACTCTCAGTTACAGGTATCCATGGCGACCTCATGAGACGATTTGCATCTTATGTTGACAATCGTAGCCAAGCAGTAGCACTCCATGGTTTTGCATCCTCTTGGACACCCATCCCATCAGGTTTTCCGCAGGGATCCTTTCTGGGTCCACTACTATTCGTTATATTTATTAGCGACATAAAAAATGCTTCACTAATTCTTAAAATATTAATATTCGCGGACGACATGAAAAGTTTAAAAATAATACTTAGTACCCACTGATGATGTGGAGGATCTTCAAGATTAACTTTGAAACCTATTGTACTAACAACAAATAAATTTTTTTACCTGTCGTTTTCGCGCAAATTTAACATAATTGATTCTTGTTAGAATGTAAAAGGATGTAACCTACAGATAGTAATTATGATTAGAGACTTGTGGGGTATTTACTATTTTAAATTATTTTTTAATGAACACATTAATAATATCGTTAAAAAATCGTCAAAAGCACTAGGTTCTGAACATCGGAGAACTTTCGCAATATTAAATCCTTAAAAATCCTGTATTCACAGATGACGAATATGCTTCTTAAATCTGGAACCCTCAATATGAAGTTTATAAAACTCGTATTGAGGGTATTCCGAATAGAATCCATCGATTTCTTGATTTCAAGACTAGGCAAGTGTCTCGAGACTAGCATCATCGTTGTAAACGCTATCGTTCCCTACCTCTGACTGAAAATCGAAATATTGCAGATATAATATGTTACCTGATGTGTGTAGCCAATGGATCAATTGATTGTCCCGTATTACTTTCCAAAATACAACTGCGTGTGTACAAAATTAACCTTGAAAAGCCCCTGTAGCTTCACGATCCCTCAATTAAAACGAAGTACATACAAAATCATTTTTTACTAGGACTATTAAGGTTTTCAATAGACTTATTTTGCACCAGCACAGCATTAGTAAGACGAGCCCTAGCGGGCAACTTTTTCTCCGAAAACATTTAATTGCACTGTTTAATTATCCAATTGTTTAATTATCCAATTGTTTAATTATCCAATTGTTTAATTTATAATATGTTAATATAAGTATTTGTATGTTTAAAACTTTATGCCTTATTTAAGTGTTTTTATATTTCATTAGGCCTAAATATTTTACATAGTAGTCAAATGTGGAGATATAATTAACAGCATTTGTTAAGTATTATAAGATTTATATTTGTCGATATACCTAGATTTATATTTGAAATGACTGTAAATGTTCCATAAAAATAAATAAATAAATATAAGCCCGTTTAATACCATGTAAAATCTTTTCCGAATTCGCGAATTTGAGAAAAAGAAAATATTGATTTTGTTTCGTTGCTAACACCTGATATTTTGCCCAATATTTTTTTATCTTTATGTCAAATAACTAAGTATCTTCGAAGAGTATCCAATGTAGTTTGCAGGTGAAAAATTTGCCAGGTAACATTTAAAATAAGTTATTCAACATTATTTTTCAAAAAATGTCTTTTAATTCGCATTACCTTTAGTTTTTATCTTAATCTTTTTTATAACGGTAGATTATTACTCGTATATATATTACTTGCCTTAAGTTTGTGTCATATTGATTATTACATTTATCTCCTGCTTTAATGAGCCCAGCTGTTAAATAATTACCATTTTTGGATGGTAAGAGCACCTGGTTTACCGTCCCTTATTCTATTAATATGGAACGTTTTAACGCACGCTTTTAATGTCCTCGTTCCATTAGGCGAAGCCGTAAATTACAACCTCCTTAAAGTCTATGCGCGCCTGGTAACGCTGCTACTGTAACGCTAAGTGACATTTTTGATGTAATTCGTGTTAAATGCATTAAATGCATAAACGGTTTCAAGATGACTTTGTTATCTCGATCGTAAAAGAAAATGGCTAAAATGTTAATCGTAAATTAAGATTAATTTTAATTCTAGAAAAACAAGTGCGAGTAAAGAATAATAATTGTTGAATTCCTCCATACTTTAATTAAGTATGAAAAATACCTGATAGGCAAAAATATATAGGCGTTTCAACCTTTTATTTTCGGAATGGCTAAATTCTTGTGGCCCTAATGGCCTTTCAAGAGTCACCGGACATGTATAGTTTAGGGCGAGCGCAGAAGGCGCTCAGCCATGAATAAAAAAATGTGTGCAGTAACGAACCTAAGGGCTGCCCCGCCGCTAGACTGGCGGAAAGAACGGACCTCGCCGTAGGGCGTTGCTTTGGGAGGATACCGCGGGATCGCGAGTCGGTGAGAAGCGCCCAAGCACGTGCCGATACCTGGTAAAAGTGTTGGCTGAAGGCCGGTGTGTGTTTAAGGTGTAACGAGGTAGCCGTTTTCGTCTCCGCCGGCGGGAACGGTATATATGTGTAGCCTGTGAGTGTAGTGTAAGAACCGCATTGGCAGCTGTAACTGGATCGTCGGGGTCGTCTAGGACGTGCTGAGGACGACGCCGACTGTAACGGGGAGGGGCATTCCTATCGGGGATATAGGTTAGGCTGGGTTGGGATAGTGAGAAACTCTGTCGTAGTAGCGTCGGGCGGAGTCTCACGTATTTGACGATGGAGGGAAGTTTCGTGTCCCTGTAGAGGTCGACATTATGAGAGTACCATGGGGCAACCACGGCCTTCCGCACGAATCTATTTTGGATGGTTTGGAATATTTTAATGTTGGAGGGAGCTGCGTGTGTAAAGACAACGCTAGCGAAGGTCATTGGGACGTACCTACGCAGGTTTTGTACAATGTCAGCTTATTTCTAAACGACATTTTACTTCTTTCGCTTATCAACCCTAGAGGGTTGAGGCGACCGAGTACCTACTTACAAACGTCTACATTAATCTATTGAAGCATCTCTTTTATGAAGTTTAACTTCTGGTTGAATATTCTATAACTTTAAATAAAACATTTTAAAATCGATCACTTGCTGAATTGTTTAAATATCTGTCCGTTTTAAGCATTGATTATAAACGTTATTGCAATCGTTCGCAACTTATTTTGCGTTCGTAAATGAGTTATTATAGCAACTTTAACGTTCATATCCTTTGCTCTAATTGAATGAAAAGGTTTGTTAAACAACTTTATATTTACTCCACGTTTGTTGCCAACTGATTTGTTGATAATGAGCTGCGAAGGCGATCGTATTTGTTTGACTCAATGGTGACTACTTGTGCACTAAAACAGTAGATACTAAAATTCAAATTCAATATTATAACCTCATATCTCACATCGCATTCTGCGGTGTTCATTGAACTAACGCGGGAAAAAAAAAGAAAAAATATTATGCGACACAGATATTAAATTCACTACGCCTATTTCTGTCCTCCCATGAATTGATTTTTTTATGCGAGGCGCGTGGACTCATGTCATTTGTTTTCATTATCCACCCCACAGAGAAAAAAAAAAGTAAAAAATTGTACGCCAAAGTGTATGACAATATTTCCGCGCGGTGGTTTATTTTAGTTTTAATATGTTTTAGCAGTCGTTTAGCGTGATTAACACGATGCTTGCTGGATGGCAACGGAATGTTGTTTTGAAAATATATTTGGCCACCATGTTTTGCGATTTCAAACAAGGGCAATATGAAGTTTTAGTTATAGTCAGCTGTGTTGAAATTTATCGTAAGAATTTTTAATACATCTACATACGTCAATGTATTTTAGGCAGATATTGAAGTTTTAACTATACGTAGGGGCAGAGTGCACGGTTCATTCCCACAGCCGCTGAGCGCACTCGACTGGCCATGTTACCCCTCTCTCACAGAAGACTTCCTTGAAATGTACTGCATTTCTTACTTTATCATATTTCCCCAATTTACCTACGTGTCTTTGTAATGAGTGAGATATTCTAGAGCACATTTCCATCCCATCCTATCCCTCCCCATTTTCCCAACTCTTTCTTCTCCCAATCCATTCCTTAATCTGCAAAGGTAGGCAGCGAATCCGTGAGCGCCCCAACGTTTGTCATTCTGGACTGATGTTGGCATGTATCGCGGATGTCTATGTACGATAGTATCCCATTTACCACCAGGTGGACTGTATACTCGTCTACCGCCTTTTTGCTATATTTTTTTTAAAGAAATATTAACATATATTTATTGATCCATTTTCGATATCTATCGAACTTATAGTTTAAGACGAAAATCGTTTAAACTCGTAGAAGAACTATATATCTCATAAATTACCACTACTAACCAATTTTAGGCAGAATAATTGTAATAATTTCCCATCAATTTTAAACTTAAAAAAAAAACCCAGTTCCTTTTTAATACAACTCATTAAACTTTACATCTTTCGGGTCGTCAGTATTTTTTATTTAAGAATGTTTATAAAGAAATCGTTGTCGCATAATTGCATTTAATGATATACCTACATAGATAGCACTAGAAATAAATACTAAAATGTTAAAATTAATAAGACTTATTGATAATATATTAATGATTCTAAAACTGTCTTAAATATTATGCAGCCGGAATCAGATTTATTTTTACTCTACAAAAATAATTATTGGATATCAAAGAATAGTAAAAATTAAAAGTACTCAATGAGATACGTGGCACTTCGTAAATGGGAACTAATCTGGTATTATTTTTACAGAGATTCTTTTCTATCATTTACTATTGCAAAAGATTAGAGTTATGAATAATACAAAGAAACAAAAATACCCGATTACAAGTGTATGCTTTTGTCGTTCACGATGTGCCATATAGATCGCCGGGTATTGTACATAAATATTAATTACCATACGTACCTCTCATCATCTCAGGGTCACTTAGCAAAAACATCAGATTAACCGCCTGTCCATCCTCACCCCGTGCCACCGTCTCTCCCCTAATAACTTGTTATTCAATAATAATAGTGCTTGTGCCCAAGTGCACTCAGCTCAAGTACCCTCTCACCCCACACGTTAGAGGGATGTAAGAGCACACTTAAGCACACTACTGGTCTTTTTATAGGATATTTTTAAAACATTTTTGTGTTTTTAAACGTTTGAGTTTCTTCCGTTTTAATATTTTCGAGTGTATTTCTTTTTTCAAGATAGACATAAGATGACACTGTCTTAAAAGTTAGGGATACCTTAACTACTACTGCTTACTAAGTGATTCAGATCACCGATTTCATGATTTCAGATAACCGTGATTTTAAATCTAAGGTAGGTAATGCTTAATACCTTTTAAATCTTAAGAGGTATCTTTAAGTCTCAGTATCTACACACTTAAAATCTTAAAACATTAAACATAAGTATATATTTTTAGGATACATATTCATATATCTATCCAACTATTTTTAGTTGATATATCTATCCTCATTTTTTTTTCAATATTTCTGAGGTTCATACCACCTCGATGATATATTATAAAGAGGACACTTGTTTAAACGTCTAATTCCTACATCCCTTATAGCGACCGTTATTTGGTAGGGGTTGTTCAGGAATGAATGCCAGTCCTCACTTCAGCAATTTATTTAGTCGTAATTGTAATAAAAATACACTGAAACAATATGTAAAACTTTGAATATAAATTGTCAAATAGTGAAACTCTGTGCACGTAAAACCGGTATTTTTTTATATAGATATTTATAGTTTTACAGAAGAATTTATTACAGAATTTATAGAAACAAGCGGTCTATGGGATATTAACAAACATACGAGTATATTATAGAAAAGCTTTTACTGCAGTGTAATAGGCACGTCGGTACGGATCTAGAAATGGATAGCAGAATGCATCAAAGAGCAATCGAATCATGGAGTTCGGAGCAAATTTGAATTTGGGTTTCCACAAGCGGCCATCTTTTTAGGGATTTAATAGTAAGTACGGTAGAAGACAATACTCGAAAGAGTAACGTTAGTTGTTGCACACAGCTCATTATGTCCACACAGCTCATTTATAGGAAAAAAATTGGTGGAAATTCAAAAGGAACTTGAATAAAATCAGAATAAACCACTGCAGGAAATGATCGTGGATAGAAAACAAACAAAATCATATCAACATTAATAATCGCAGTGTGGTAACCACGGTATAGATACACACTATTGCAGGCATACGGGTGGGTACCGCGTTGGCGCCTACCGCCTGCCGCGCGGACCCGACAAATATTCCCGATCAAATGGTTCACGTAGCACTCGCTAGATGTGACTAACGTGGGGATTAGCTCGGGAAAAGTATAAGATACAAAGTATAGGTATATTTATTCCACGTCGTCTGCTCTGTATTCCTTAGAAAAAATGCATGAGTGCGTTTTGACGGCGTTTCACTAATTTATCATCAAACTAGAAACATCGAGTTTTGGAGAAAATAAACAAATTAACTGGTATTTCTTTTCCTTGTTTACATTTAAAATGTTATTTAATATGTGTCTTTTCTTCTTAATGTTCGTCCCTAAATTTTTATTTACCGACACGCGAATATACTTCGTCCTCACTACAGATTTTAGGCGTATATTGTCCCTATATAAATATCTTTTCTGTATTAAAAGTACAGCTAGAATGAATATTTATTCACTGGATTCATCCTACTAGTCTTTACTTGGAATTTGTGCTTAGGTTTCGCGTTTAGTCCTTACAAATCTTTCCCGATCGAGTGAAGACATAGCCGTAAACCATTACCAGTCCTCTTAGCATCCATTGCTGGACACGGACTTCCTCAAGCACGTTGTCTTATTCATGAGGGGTGTATGGCAATAACAAACGGGTTGGTGAATTTATTTTTATAGATATGGTGTAGTTCCACATTGGAAGCCACCTTATTCGCCTTTTACGACACTCTCGGGAAGAGATGGGGTGGTGCCGGCCGACACCACGTGGGGGTATAATATGTATTACTAAAATTACTTACTTTGCTATAAATCGTTAAAATTTCAATGCATAAGTGTATAAGTACTGGTACAATTGTAAATAAAAATCCCTTTAGCGTGTTTGTAAAATGTGTTTTTTTTTTGTATTTACATTAGCCACCGTTACGATGAGTTACTTACGTTACGTTACGGGTCGTAAAAGTTCTCCAAATGTCGTCTAGGTTTTTGTTTCCTCTTTTATCTCTCATTAACACTCATTATCGCGAGTTAAACGTCTGTTTTGATAACTGAAACCCACGCGACAAAGTTTTAAGAAGTAATAAACTGGAACTAATAATAAAATCATGAATCGGTTGTGTCTGTACGGAGACGGACACTCACTTTACGCAGGAAAACAATTACAATTTAATACTTTCTTGATAGAAGGACATCATACAATGGTCTCCCGCTATTTTATGTCATGCACGACAGTTATTTCATGTGTTTCAACAAAAAGTACGGCAAATATTAGCATCTTTCCTGTACGAATGTCGCTCTTTGCTTTAAAGTCCAAACCGTATACACATAAGAGTTCATGTGTGTACATTATATAGTTAATTCGTACAAAGTAATTGATTATATTTGATGTACATAAAAGGTAGTTTTCAAATTAATGTGGATGTCACCAGCTTTGTTCACAACGCATTGATACTCATTGACTTATTTTTAGAAATTAAATTTTAAATAACTACTTAATAAAATAGAAATATCTTACAATTAAAACAAATTTTGATCTGATTTCAACTACCGTAATTATAACCTTTTAACATCCACTCCTTGGCACGGACCTCCTCGTGCGCTCGTCTTCATTGTCTTGTGCATTAAGGGTGTATGATTTTAAATCGCCACGCTGGCCAAGCGGATTGGCGAGCCACTCCTTTAGAGGTGGCGTAGTTTCTCAGGGCTTGTGGTCGCCGTTTACGGCACCCGCGTGAAGAGATGCGTTGGTGATTTTCTAAAGCCGGCCGACACCACGCGACCGGGATGAACTAACCACGTCACAATTTAGTATATGTATATTTTCATATTTTATAACTATACATTATAACGTCTGTGGCGCCATTTCACTAAAAAAATCTGACACAAACAAAGCTGTGAGCACAAACTAGTAGGCTAACGTTTCCTTCATTAGCTACGCCTACGAAAATTCAAATGTAAACTGGACATGACATTAGTACTAACACTGTGGTATCACTCCGCTACCAGTCGGTAGGTGAGGTAATATTTTTCACACCTACACGTAATGGGCATTGACAAATGTGTCCAACCGGCCAGCTGTTGTGTTAGATTGTCTGGTATGTTTGCCTATTGCTCGATTGATTGGATGTTAGATTGGGGTCACTAAAATGCTGCGTTGCCACTAACGAGCAGCGTACACGAACTAATAAGGTACGAGCAGCGTACACGGGTAACGAGGCCAGTCGAGTGCGCCCAGCCGCTGTGGAATTACAGCGTACAGGGTGCGAATTTGTGGAACGCATACCCCAGATCTTTTTTTTTCCTTTTTAAACTTCTGACACGATTCCTTACGATAATTGATTAGTAACTAGTGTTAATTTAAAAATCCATAGAAATGTAGGTGTACGATCCGGGATTCGAGTTCATTAATCTCACGAATGAGTGTTACCGTTGTAATGAATGATAAAATGTTTTAATGAAACTGAAATAGAAAACAAGTAAGAGAGAATCCATTTCGGCAATGCATTACACATCCGTATTGCAAAGTGGATTGCGAGTTTTCAAATTATATTTTTTTATTGTGTTTATTTGTTTTATGTTTCTTCTTTTATGTGTAGTTGTTTATTCCATCCTTTAACGTGTGTTGTTGTATCGGAATAAAGTATTATATATATATCCAATAGTATATATATAAAATCATGGCAGTCACAAAAAAGAAGAAATGTGTATAGTATGTAACACGTATTTAATTTCTATAGAAATATTGACTAACTTATTATTGGTAATAGTCTCATTTTTAACTATTCTAATTAGACTATAAGAAAACCGAGTTTGACAACCAGTTGCATAATAAACCTTTTATTTATTTGTTTATTTATAGGTATATATTTATGCCAATAAAAATGTATTATAATGTTATACTAAAATTGCAGTTCGAGCGACAAATCGAGAAGCGGTGTCGAGGTGTAATGCTATTAGAAGCTCAAAAAGGCCTGTGCTAGGGCTAACTAGAAAATAATGTATTTTTTTTTTGTATAATGTACAAAAAATACAAAAGCAACATTTTAGGCGTAAACACTTATCTTTCAATGAATAATGGCTATCAGGTAGCACAGTGAAATCACCCACTAGTTTTTCGATCCGAGTAAGAATAATTGATTGCACTAATTTTTCGTCAAGTACCTATCTGCGAGTAGACATAATATTGAGATATTTATGCAAATTCACATTCCTGAATAATTCAATTCGTATTCGAATATGATGCTACCTAATACAAAAAACACTTTATGTGAACATTTTTAATTAATCTGCTGTCGGATAATGTAATGTTTTAGCAATAAGTGTTTTATTTATTAAAATGGAATTAGTGGGAATTAGGTGATAGCCTGCAATGCAATACAACCAGTCTTTTCAGTATCTATCCACTTCTGGACATGGGTCTCCTCACGCATATTGTCTTGTGCATGAGAGATGTATGGGCCTTAAAACGCCACGCCAACGGTAATACTGTAGTTTCTCGGAGCTTGTGGTAGCCGCGTAGGTAATAGATATCTGTTTTCAACATTCGTGAGGTTGTGTGTTCGCATCACTGATTTTCCACTTAAAAATTACCACAGATTTTTAAATCATCACTGACTCGGCGCTAAAGGAAAACTTCATGAACATCCCGCGTGCTTTAAAATAGAAAAATATATAATTAATTGACTATATCGTGATTACAACAGCGATTGTAATGGGAGGCTTGTGCTGTAGGACAGTAGGATAGGTTGATGGCATTCATATTTATTTATATTTGTGTGTTTTTTTATGAACTAAGTGGTAATATCGTATTTATAAACAGGCATTTATTGTATTTGCGTAAAATATTTACCAATCATCATATAAGTTATTATATTTATATATTTAATCGCGTCTCCGAACGTGTCTCTCTCTGTTCAATCCAAACGTCGGCTGGTAGAAAATGTCTGCACGCATTAAGCGCGCAGTTTGTACGTTTAAATGTAATGAAACTTTTAGAATTAAACAAACAAATAAATAGGTAATTAAAGGTCTCTCTGTAGATGTAGGTCTCTGTAGGTCTCTGTAGTCTTCTGTTTAATATTAAAATATTAGAAAATTGGAAATATTTCTTGTAACTCAAAGGGCCAGAATTTAACGAGGAAAGCGGAATAAGCCATATCCAACATCGGAGTGACACGCTGATGGTACGGTATAGTGGGTAACAATGATTGATCGCAGTCATTGTACGTCTAATTAAAATAGTATTAGGCTATTTTCCAACCATATATTTAACGATTAAATTACCTATTACATTGTAAATATAACGAGTAGCTTAACCAATTAACAATTACTGGTAATTGGAAAATTGCATGTTCTACGAGCAGCCTCCGCAATGCATGCTAAATGTAATAAACTTACAACTTGAAACAGTCATGGGTCGCTTCTTAAAACATTAAGTAGGTACTGTCCAGTTTGGTTTTATATAGAAGCGGTTCCCGGTGGGGGGGGGGGTTTGTTGTTTTATAGTTACAGTTTCCGTAAAGAAAAGTTGCGTATATGCAAAACCTACTTACTACACACAGTACAATTGCTAGGTATGACATTTAATTTGTTTTGCTATTTCCTTACTCATTTAAAATAAAAATGGACACTAAAAATGTTAACACCATCGAAGGAACCGCTTTTACCGGCCGAAGTGGGCTTCGCATTAAAATGAAATGAATTATTCCGTCAGTGTGCCATCATAATGGGGATGAGACAGTTCAAAACCGCTACTTCTATACTCGTTTAGTAAATAATTACACAGGAAGCCGACCATAACGCACAACACTTAATATAAATCATCCACTTAACACTTTTTTCGTCGCGACAAATATCTAAATATACCAGGAACGCATAAAAAGCAAATGAAAGTTTATTTTAGTTTACTTGGATGAGAAAGTATGCGGCGTGCCTTGAGCTACGGCCGCTGTCGCTGCAGTGGACGCTGCCCGTCCATCATAGGTACTTCTATCCCGCTCACACTTGATATACAAATAGCATGCTCCCTCGCTCTACCAAGCCATGCGTGAACCGCTTAAAACAATAACGCTAATAATTCCGGAGCGTATTTTTGAAATACGCACCTTATGTTTTTTATGTAAAAGTTCAAAATAGGTTTATTTATAAGTGTCTTTGTATTCAAAAACCGTCCCTTTGATAAAGGCCCGTCAGCTGACGCGATAGTGGGATTCTTATTTTTACCTTTACTTATATTTCGCCTAATATCTTTTTTTGCGTCGATATTGAAAAATGTCGTCGGATGCGTCACAGTTACCCGTGTGTTTGTTTTTTTGTTTGCTCGGAACCGAATGACACAGAAATGCTTTTTGGATGTCGCCCCTTATCGGTCGAGGAACAATAAAAAAGTTTGCGAATGTTTTGCGACTTTTGTATTCAAATTCGTTTTTAAAATTTTAAATAAATTTAAAATTTTAAAGGTACGTGTATCTTGTTAAATGATACAAAATTGATATTCTTAATGAGCATTTTGAAAAAATCGGCCGTATTTTTAATCAAACAAAAATTCTATCTTCGCACATTATTAGTTACAATCTAAATTAATAATATGAGGTAAACACGAAAACTACTGGACTGGTTTTGAAAAAACGTTCACTCTTAGAAGCTACATCTCTATCTAAAAGCTACCTTTAAAAGCATAAACTTGCAATCAACACGCCGCGCTGCCTAAACAATTCCCATGGGATTATTTAGATCACATCAATTACACTGATTTTTGAAACATTCTCTCATATGTGCAAATATTCAAATACTTCAAAATTCAATCTATACAACAACTATTTGTACGGATATCTATTATTACAATAATACGGTTATTAATTCTTTTTAGTAAAATCTAACCTTTATTCTTTACCAACAATACATAACATTCCGCCGTTTGTGAAAGCAAGCCCGATTGTAGTGAAATTCTATTTTTTCCGGGCGGGTGCGTGTAGGGCGTGGTACCATTGCAAGCGGAGCGCATCTTTGTTTTGTAGGTATATGTTACGTAGACTGAAATTATCTTAATTTATATTTATCTTGTTCGGAATTCCACACCGGAATATACGATGTTGTACCTACAACATGCTTTATGCCATTTTCATAAATTATTGTCGCGTAAAAAGCTATTTTTTATTAAATTTCATTGATAAAATTTAATTTAGAAGAAAAGTATTAACCGTTTACATAAAATACATCAATTGGTAATTAATACATAGTTATATTTGAAAAAAAATACTACGTTTACTAAAATACCGTCGGTACCCTACCTACGTAAAAAGGTTAGCACAGATCTTTTGAAATAAATATTTTACAAAAACGAAAAAAATAATATCAATAACACGGGAACTCTCCAACGATTCTGGTTCCGCATATAAAGTAACTTATGAAGCCTAAATAACCTCTTGCAAAATTTCGTTCCTATCCATTGCTTCGTAAAGGCATTATTCGAATAATAAACATATGTAAGCCACTCAAATATTATATATTAATGCGATTACTTGTTACATTCGTCCTATTTATTATACATTATTAATAGTTTCCTTACATCTGTATCCACTTTTTATAGATACAAAGTTGTAGATGCCGATACATGTAAGTAATGTTAAGAAAGATCATTATACGGCTAATGAATAAATTGAAGTTTATAAATAGGTGGTAATTAACGTCTTAAACATAAAATGAAAAAAATAATGTATTAGTAAGACATTACCTACTTACAGATGCCAATTAAAAACTACATACTTACAGGTATAATTAAAATACAGTAAAAAAAACATCAATTGATTTTAAAAGGTTACAAATATTATATAACGGTTCATAGATGCTTTAAAATATTGTTTATTAAGATGGGGCATTCAACTGTAATATGTATTATGTAAATTCTTCAAACATCATTTGCAGTTAAATTGAAATAAATATCGGTATTCGTATAGCTGTAGTCACACGTCCTATCTCAAATAAATAAGACAGAATAATTATCATGGGGAGGGCGAACCCCGGCCGTCCTAACAACGTAAGCGAGGCCAAATGCCGAGCTGCATGTCGCGAAGCCTTGCTCTGCTCAGAACGATGCCCGAAACGTTCCATCGGCTTAACTCCAGCCTGATCCACTTTGTAACTTAAGCAAGGATGCAGGCCAAGCTGGGTCTCGTGAGGCCGTAGGCCGAATTTCGCGGAGGGCAAAGCCGGGAGCCTCCCAATGATTGGACCAAATGAATGGATCACTTAGTATTTGTTTTGGTTTAGGAGTTTATCCATATGCTTTTTTTTAGTTTTTATCAACGTATCGCGCGATATTTTTTTATTGTTACGTGAGAATAGCACACTAATATATATATATATATTTTTATATGTTTATATATATATATGTTTATATATTTTTGGAATGTGCACAATAAAACTTTTCATATGATACTAAACACGATACATTTGTCTGGATTAATTTTTTTTGCTACCCGTATTTTATTTTTCATATCCGCCATATTAGATTTAAAGTAACGTCAGATAGGCTGTAATAAGCGGAACGTCGAGATAAATCTAGCGACACCTCATTTGTCAAAATATTATGAGTGGTTTAGGAATTACAAGGGAACAGATGAACGTTCATAAGTACATACTAACATAAATACTTATACTGCTAAAAGCTTTGCCGTAGTCGGCGAAAAGGGCTGGTTACGGTACGGTTACGGTATATTTTAAACATTCATGACTTCAGTGGTCATTTTTAAAAATCTATTGAAATACCATTATATATGGCTTCCGCTTCGCTGTCGTTGTCGCTTATGCGTCCGCTCGCCGCTAATCACTTACGTGTGTCGAGTAAACGTCGGATCGCATTAGACGCACGGACGGACGCGATGTTCGGATGAATTATTAAATATTATCCGCCGATGTTCCGCCGCTGTTTTGTTACTTACTTATTTGTTTATTTACGGCACACTATGTGCGACCCTTCACCCTTCGTTCGCGGAGTTGTTTAGTTTAAAAGAAGATAACATTGAACATTTAATTCGTTTTGCAATTGTTATAGTAAAATTACTTTTATTCATGTATTAACTAGCTGTTGCCCGCGACTTCGTTCGCGTGGTCTTCAATTTAATGCGATAATATAGAAACCTTCGCGGGCGTGCACACAACAACTCACCAAAGTTTCATCGCAATCGGACGAATGGTATAAGAACGTATACTGGACAAACAAAGAAACATTATTTTTTATATATATAGATTGTGATAGTTACAAGTGATGAGATGTTACAAATAAAATGGTATGCTCCTCTATAATATACCCTATGGGCGTACAATTATTTGACATTAATAATTATGACCACTAATTATAAAATTACAATTTTATGTGACAATTTAAATTTATTATTACATGTATTCACTGTTCCTAAGTTGCTTTGTCTCTTTTATTTAAGTTCAAATTCTGCCCTCATAAGAAGAAAAGGCCCTAGTAACATTTCTAATGTGCTTTACAAATAACTTTATACTCGTAAATTAGAAAAAAAAACAAAAGAGTCTAAATGATGGTTATTCTTTTTGTTTCGTCCAAAACTCCCAAGTTTCGAGCTTGATTGTAAATTAATGAAGATTTCTTCAGAATTTTGTGCATTTTTCTCGAATGTCATCAAAATGCACTTGTGCCTTTTTCTAAGTATCGAAGTCCATAGTCCATCGTCCCATCTCCACTTCGAAATTAAGGCCTCCCTTAACGCCTGCTACTGTTGCTATCCACACAACACCATACCATCAGCTTGTGTTTTTTTTAACAGAAGAAATAAAGTTCTTAATAAACCTAATTGAAATATATAATAAAGGGGAAAATGCAGTACATTTCATGGTGGGTCTTCTTTGTGAGGTTATCTTGATTCATAGATTAACATACTATATCATGAGCCCGTGTCTCTGAATATAAGCCTCTCTTCTAAGGCTCTCCACTTCACACAATCTTCCGCTCTCCTCGCATTCTACCGGTAACTTACTTTAAAAATGGCATATGTACAAGAAATGCAATACGTAAATATCAGCTATGCACTAAACAAATATCCTGGATTGAGATCAAGACCATTTGAATGTCTAGACGTGAAAATGTATTCTAGTATTTGTAATACAATGACTTGGCACTAAGTTCACCATTTCACCGACTTAAAACCCTAGATTTGTTACTTAGATTTTCTAGGCCGGTCTAGTATTTAAATTTCATTCTAACTACTTGTTTAATAATACAGTTACACGTTACCCGAATAAGACATTGTCAGTTTGTTGTTCCTTCTTGGACTCGTTTTAATGCAGTTTTAAATTTCTGCTATACTTAAGTGATACGTATAGATAAGTAATGCCATACCATCAGCATATGTCTCTCCACTGCTGGATATAGGCCTCTCCTAAGGCTCGCCACCACACACGATCCTCGGCTGTTCTCATATAACTACCACCGGCTAATTTCTTTAAGTCGTCGATCCACCTGGCCGGAGGGAGTCCCACACTGCGCTTCCATTACGTGGCCTCTATTCGAGGACTCATCTACCCCAACGACTATTGGTCCTGCGACAAATATGACCTGCCCATTGTCACAACATGCCGGTTCTACGAACTATGTCGGTGACATTAGTTCTTTGGCGAATGTCTTCGTTTCGGATCCTGTCGCCCAAAGAAACACCGAGCATAGAGACAGCGAGCTATGGAGAGACATAGCTTGCTGAGTGACTTTGAACTTAGGATCGGGCCTACCGTTAGAGGCCACGTTTCGGCACCATGCGTCATCATAACTGGTGATGCAAGTAACTTGTGGCAAGATATTATTGATTGCATAAGTAATGTAATTACCTGTGTGCAGAGACGAACGCAGGCATGCAACACCCAGTCCTGAACAAACAGCTCTACTTGTTTGTCCGACTAGAAATCAAACCCGGGACCAATTAGCACAGCAGGCAGGTGCACTATCAACTGTGCTAACCGGTCGTGTAACTAGCAGGACGCCCTGATCTAAGACTTTCAAGCATTGTGGTATAGTCAAAAGCCGAAGCATTTTCCAAAATGCTGTCCAGCCGAGCTCAGTGTGTTTATCGACCTCCTCGCTAAAGCGATACGTACACTTAATTAGAAGAAACAATGAATGAGCAACAGAAAACTGAATGGGTTGCAAATTCAATGGTGGGTTAGATTTAGGTGCTCTGGTGAACATTAAAAAAATAGCGACACCATCGACCTCGTGGTGACAATTTCTAATTATTTATTTTGTTACTCAAAAATAGTTTGTTTTGTTGATCACGTTTTGCTGCCTAATGTGCGTAATGGTAGGGTCCCTTCCCAAAGCCCTTCGAAGATATTCTCTATAAGAAAAATTACAATATTTCTCATACTTATTAAGCACACTGCAAAAATATTAGAAAAGTTTCACATAGTATTTTCTTGTATACGATTAACACTGGGGTGAGTAGACAAAGTCGCGGGCAGGAACATTGTACACTGTACGTGTCCAGTTATCCGTATTGGCGTCTTTCGTACTCGGGTTTTTCTACGCCTACTTAGCACCCAGGTGTAATGGCGCAATAAATACGAACTTTGCATTATTCCAAGAGTTGCGGTTCAGTGTGTGATATAGTTCATGAGACGGTCTTATGCATTGCCATAATACATACATAAAACCCATGCAATGTTTAAATACTTACCATATACCTATACTACTTTTATCGGTATTTTTTAGTATATTATACCGGTATTTGTCAAATAATTCTTAATTTGGCAATATCATTCGTCCATCGTAAAGATGCCTTATTTTTTAAAATTAAACTTAACTTACTCAAGATGCTTTTACTCATCTTTCCCAGTCTTCGATTTTAATTCCTATCCAAGAACGTTGACACATGATTTATGGATGTGTCAACGTTCGTAATTTTTGTTTGATGTTACATATATTTTGCCCATGTCCACTGTAACCAGGCGAAATGTCTGCTTATTTGGCATCTTCATTTTATAAAAAGTCGCCTACTTGTCTATAAAGAATCACGTCTAAAAAGTGGATTCGCCAACCCGCTTACCCCAGCATCCCTGTTGACAATGTACTTGAGGAAGCTCGTATCCTGCAGTGAACGAAAAAAGGCGTCAGTTGTGAATTATACTTCAATAGCTTAAATTAAACATTTCTCCGTACGTGGAAGGATTTATAATACAGTAACTACATAGAAACGTTAATCAATTTCAATTGCAGACCATAAAATTATGCGTGTGATTAGACTTGTCCACAGTTCCCGTTAAGGCTAGCGAGTTAGTTGTATTACTTGCAATTTGTTAACCATATTCCTTTCTGTATAAATCATAAATGTTGTATGTCTGTATAAAACAGGACAAAACATTTGTATACCCTGAAAATCGGCCACAAGTTATAGTACGAGTATGGGATTATTTGTGTTTCAAAATCAGTGAATTACATTATAATTCATATGTAATTTATGGAATCAGACGTTATTTTGCGAAATCTTGCAATGCAATAACGAAAAATGCGTTACTTTGCTCCATCTTTCGCTAGATATGGGTTTATACACGAATGCACAATGCACATATAACTACGCCTAGTCGATTACGGGTATAAATTTGCAGTCTGTAAAAATACATGATTCATGCCGAGTTGTAATTAACCAATCTATACTAATATTATAAAGAGGTAAAGTTTGTATGTAGGAGGTAATCTCCGAAACTACTAATCCGATTTAAAAAATTCTTTCACCATTTTAAAGGTACATTATTCCAGATGGACATAGGCTATACATTATGTTCCAAAAAATTGACGGGCATACAACGCATGCCGGGCACAGCTAGTGACGAATAAATTCAATACCAATATCAGATTTGTATCTACCAATATTCACATCCATATTGTAAATACCTACATATGAGCGTCTTGTGTCTGTAACGCCGCTTTTAACAATAAGGTTCATTTACACAAGCTGAATTTCTCGAACGGTTTGGGCGAAAATATTGTACACGATTCTCGTATGAGACCATACTTCAAACGATTCTCGTCTGCAACTGTTTACATGGTGGATAAAAACTTGATGATAACAACGATTTATTTACTCTTTATGCACTATATTGTACAGAGGCGGACTTAATGCCTTAAGGCATTAAATCCGCCAGTCGACCGTTGGTTAAATGTGAAAAATTTAAGCGGGTGCAGAAGAACTCAAATGAATTAATCATCTCTATAAATAATAATCTGGACTGCACATGAAACAGTTGTTTATACTAGTCATGACGGATTTTCTCTCCTGCATGCGTTCCAGAAATTTGCCTCGTGTAAACGAGCCTTTGATGGGTGCAAGTGAATACAGATGAGTTTCCACATGTGTATCTACTATTTAGAGGCCGTGACTTCTGTGCCCGCGGTACTACTTTGTGGACACTATTTTATATATAATTTTGTGTCCACGATAACAGGTTACAAGCAAATATTATATATAAAATATACACACATACGTAAATATGTAATTGAATAAAGATGGAACCGCGGTCATATTGAATAATTCATTAGTTAAATTGTAATATTATACGGGGTTAGTCGAATTTGTCGCGCGCACTGCGCCTGCGCATCTCTTATGCATTTTACGTGTGACACTCCTTAATGTTTGCTTATTACTCTATGATATTGCCACAGTGGCATTGACTATGCATAATTTCTGCATAAAATGCAAAGTCCTTTGTTAATACGGTTATTTGCAACGCAGTAGCTTGTAAATTTTACAATGTTTCTAGATCTCGGTTTTCTTATAAATAACGCCACAATCATTGGCCCACACTCATTGGCCTGGGTTGTGACCAGAGGGTACAAGGTCAAAGACGAACACACAAGAGCGAACACCACCCAGCCTCAAAAATATTTGCCTTTAAACAAAACTGCGAAATTAAACCCGGGACCTTCTGCATATTAAACACGAACACTACCAATTAAGTAATCTGCTGTCAAATGTCCATTAATTATATTATAGTTTATTAAACAATAATTTTAATGATTTACCACCGCCCATGGACACCTGCAACACCAGGGGGGGCATGCGGGTGCGCCGCCGACCCTAGAAAATTCTATTCACAACTTTCTTGAAGAACCCCATATCGTAGCTTAATGGAAAGGACTCTTGAGGCAGTTCGTTCTACAGCCTACGGGTTCGCGGTAAAAAATGATTTTTTGGAGCGAACAGTGCGCGACACCTCCGTATCGAGGAAATGCGGATGGACCGCACTTCTGTGACGGGAGGTGCGGTTGTAGAAACCCGAGGTGGGTATAGCTGTGCCCGGCATGCGTAGAAATGCGTTAGATTATGTTTTTTGTCTGAAACCTTTGCGGGCGCGCGCATAACTCACCAGTTTCATTGAAATCGAATAAATGGTTTAGGAACGCATAGAAGACGAACAAACAAACATAAGTTTTTATATATTAGATTAATATATCTTCTGTAAACTATTAACAATTGTATGGGCTAAGGCCTGAGATGAATGAATTTATTATTATTATTATTATATTATTATTATTATTATTATTAGTACGCACTCCCTGATCGTCTTGTATTTTGCGATGTCGTAGAAAAAAATAAAATAAAATACGGTTGTCATTTGAAGTATACCTATTATATAAGGAGTTGGGATATACGGCTTATACATTCCAGAACAGAGAAAAAAGAGAATTTCAGAAAAATATAAATTATTCTAACGTTTGATATAGATAGGTACAGAACATTAAACATATATAAATGTAAATAAAATCACGTATGATTCTGATAACGGTACTAAATTGTATTGTTATAATATATGTGTAATGGCGTCCCTGGCGCCAACGGTGCTAATGCAAACGCATACTAATGTATGCACATAGAAATTATACCGCGTACAGGATCCATGTATGTGGAAATAATAAAGCAAGGTGATAGGAATGTTAATCGGAGAAGCGATGATTATATCACGTTTGTGAATATCGGACAGAATAAAAATTAATAACTTGAACAGAATGTAATAAAACGTAGTCCACGCGACCGAGCGATACCGTCAACGTCGTTGGGTACCCTACTCGTATTCGAGGAACTTCGGGGCGAGATATTTAAAGTTAGCGTACTTTAAATATGTTTAAATGATATATGTCTTCAAAATCAAACTTATACTAATATAACTACTAATATAATAAAGAGGTAAAGTTGTGTGTTTGTTATGTAGAGGTAAACTAATATAATGTTGGGGGTAATCTCTGGAACTACTGAACCGATTTCAAAAATTCTTTCACAAATAGGAAGGTATATTTATCCGTGTCCAATATTGGCTATATTTTACTTTGAAAAAAAAAAGAATTATGAACCGAAGCGAAGCGAGGGCGGGTCCGCTAGTATTTTATATTCTTCAAATGCGTCATACTTCCTTTTGTGGAAAATAAAAAATCACGCGAACTATGTAACTCGCACCTACAGCTGATGAGAAATGAAACGTAAAATTAAAATTGTTACAATTTCTCTCCTATCTACGGGAAATTTGTTTGAAAAATTGCTTAAATTTGAGAGGTGGAGCTAGATCCTACCTAAGAATTATAATTTATTTTATTTTATTGTTATTAAAACGTTGCTTGTAAAATAAGAGTAAAATTTTAAAAAAAAATATATTTATTATTATCTATAATATATACCCTATGTATGCGTGTAAGGTTGTATGTATATTTAATAATGTATTATATTTATTTTATCACTGAATCTAAATTGTGTCTTTCAGGCACCTCCAAATTGAACCTCTCTGATCAACCCAGGGGTTGGTTGATAGAGAATGCCTAAGGCATTATACTCGCCTTCAGTACTATAATGTGCAATGAAGTGTAAATAGCAGACAAATAATGCTATCATCGAAATAAACATAAGTTATAAACCATTTCTAACGTTTTCTTTTTAAAATTACTAAGTTATCGAGTTTATGACCTATAGGTAGTAGCGCCGTTACGAGCGCAAAGTTTGGCTCATATAAATCATTATGTCAATAATGATGCGCAAAAAATGTTTTGTTTGTCGATAAGCGCACGCGCAGGTAGACGACTGTCGGTTTGTCTATTTAATATACTATTTATTTTAGCTGATAATTTGTAGATATTTAAATATTCTATAATATTATATTCGAATAATATATTTTTTTAAACAAAATTTATATCATTTACTTAGTATTGTTTTATTGTATCGACAATACATCCATCACAGTTACGCACATCACTAGTGCAGTTCCATAAGGCCCATGTGTGCGAGCGAAAGGTCCGCTGATAATAATTTATGACCCAAACTTTGCAGTCGTGACTGCGCTACTAGCAGGGTTTTCTCCCCTGTAACAACTACAAATACAAAACTGTGCCTAACAAATTGAGTCGCCGCGCAACCTATGTTAATATTATTTTAATATGTACCTTTATATATTTTGTTATATTTAAGTAGATTATCATTTTTATATATAGAGATGAATTAAGGACGCTTTAATATCTGCTGCACCCGCTTAAATTTATCTCATTTTAACCAACGATCGACTGGTAGACAATGTCTTAATAAGGTATTAAGTCCGCCTCTGTATATTATAGTGCAAAAAGAGTAAATAAATAAATTGTAAAAGTCAGTGAAAAAAGCTCATTACAGAGAACAGCGACCAACCTGTGCCTCACATCCAGCTAGCTACAACAACTGATATTTTTTAAAAGGCCAACCCGGCGGGGTCAGTCTCTGTAGGCATACTTGTAGACCAAAGCTGGAATAAAGCAGACTTGCTACTAGGCCAATTTGCACAAACATTCCTCTAAAATCACATAAACCGTATGTACGTAGTCAATCACCAGCTTCACCTTTATGGTCGCCTATTATCAGTAATTGTAGTTTAACGGCCAACTAAATCCAGTAATTACTTTTTAACTATACTTGTTTAACTAGTAACCTCCCGCTTTTGTGATATGTAGATTTATTTGACATCGTGAGCATGACCGATAGCGGCTTCAATCGGTTTCGTCAAACGTGTTTCTGTCTAAATTTAATCATTAGCCCGACTGATTACCTTACTTAGTACCTAGTGCTCCTAACTGCTGTGTGAAAAACGAATGTTTGTTCGGATCTGGGTGGTGTGTTCGTCTTTGATGTACCTATATATTAGTTCCTCCAAAAAATGCAGCCGTTTGCTTAGAAAATTCACGGGTGCTATTCTCAAGGTAACGTTTCAAACGTAAAGATTTTTTTACAAATATTTTGCTAAAAGGAGGATGTCTGTTTTATGGGCACTTGTGTGGCGGCAGACAGCACGAGTCCAAACAAAGAGCGTTTTATAGAATAACAACCTGTAATTTTAATTTTTAGGGTTCCGCGGATAAGCGTGATAAAGTGTTCTCTGCTGCGTTATTTTATTGAAAGTAATTTTGTGTTATATTTTTTTTTTAATAAAAGTACATTCATTGTGTCTATTACCTACTCCGTAAACTATTCTCAAAATGAAATATTACTAAAAATTGATGCTCTTCTAAATGAAACGCTCTGTCTGCGAGCGTTTCAAGTAGATAATACCTAAGCTGCGAAGAAGTTTGTGTTTGTTTCAACGTTCGATTGTATAATACTATAAAATTATTATTTGGCTAGAAATTGTAAAAGTTATATTAAAGCGAAGTGTCTACACAAAGCTGAATAAAGCTTGTGTAAGGCATGTTCGGATATAAAGCGATGTCTAGGCGATATCCCACCGGGTATTTTGTATGGGAACCATCAGTCGCGCTAATTCGCCAGGGTGAGCGAATATCGGCAGCGGTACGCGTCTTACCGCTTCGGACCTAGGCCGCTATACGCGATATATCGCTACTACCCGAAGTCTAGGTCTGAACGAAGGAATTATCGCGTACCCACGAGAATATCGTTACCGCAGGCGGCAGCGAATATCGCTTCTCTGAACAGGCGTTTAGAGGTTGCATTAGAAAATGTACAAAGTCATTAGAACAAATATTTGTAAATACTACGGAACCAAGCATCGAGGTATTCGTATTGCCACGTTTTTTGTATCGCCTCCCGTCGGAACACCGCCCCCTTTTCACCCGCTCATTAACGCTAGCAGTTTATTGAATACGTGTTACACCGCCCACGCTATTATTCGTGTTATTATAACCGTTATTTGTTTTTAAAAACTCATAAATTGTTAATATAAATAAATGGTTGCATAACGGTAACATTTAGAGAGGTGGCGTTAAGTATAAGGGTTATACTTAGTTTAAATTGTTTTATTGTTGTTAATATTGCTTGTAGGAGTAGGTATAGTTTGTAATTAAAGGATTGCAATGTATAAAATTAAAGTTCAGATATGTGCGGTGGAGGATTTAGTGGTTCAGTTTTGGCCAAGCAACAGAGCAAAATATTAGCGATTTTTTGACATAAATCCTAGTGGGAAACTGACCGTTCCATCATATGAAGGACAGTCCATAGATGAATTCCGTTATGTTTTCCACTCAGAAATGTCGTCTATTAATTTGTTATAAAGATTTTTAAACAAAAAATCGCGTTATTTTTTTTAGTTTTTTGTTTATAAAATGGAAACTAATAAACCAATGTTAATGCTCTAAATAGACAATTTGTAGAGAATAAAAATATGAACACAATGAGAAGTCGAACAACCCGATCGGATAATTAGCAACGGAGAAAATCCGGAAAAACGGGAAATTTCAGCGTTTTTAAAAAAAAAATCACAAATTGGTCGTTTTTAAACTTACAGGGCTGAAACTTCACGAAAAAGTAGTCATTTATAGGTAGGTACATGTATAGAGCACTAACTGAACGTTTTGCTCCCACAGTTAGTTTGTAGTTGATGTTCTATAGGTACCTACTTACTTACCTATACGGAGGACGGGTACATAAACATGTGTCCTCTTCAGTACATTTTGGCTTTTAGCTATTTAGTGAAAGGATAATTTGTAAACCAAATTGTACAGAGTAGAATTTAATGGTTTGTATGTACCCGTCTCCCATGTAGTGCTTTTGATGTAATAGGTATTTTATGATTGCCGTATGTTTCTTTCTCTTATTAACTTTGCTAATAAATTCATGATATTTATTAAATTTTGATAATTTTAATATTTTATGGTGTTATTAAGGACAATACCCGAAAGAGTATTGTTACAGTATCAGAGGCAACAGAGATCTTAGTCCTTACCTAAGATATATTCTTCGTCAGACCGATGTTTGGAGAAACATTACTGACATCATCATCATACAGAAATCCTCCAAACGCTCAGTGAATAGCACCAATGTCACATAGGAAGAATGATAATTTTAATTAACATCCGAAGCAGCAAGCAGAACATTAAATTAGCTGCGGAAAATTCTGAGCGGGGCAGCATATCGATAATGTGAGTTAGGTCATAAGACTAGTGAATGGTTAGGTTTAGATTCTTTAGTGATTTAAATAAATAGCGGGCCTCTGTTTGACCCGGTAATGAGTAATGGTAGATATTCCTAGTAATTTAAGATTATTTACTTAAGTTATTAAAAGTAGATTGTTTAAATACAAGCCATACGTTCATCCAGTTCAGTGCTTCGCAACCTTTTTTTTATTTTCGGCACATTTATATTCATTTCAAAATTCGGCCGACGCATCTGAACTAAAAATATAATTAAAAGTATAGAGATTAAAAAATAATAAGAAAATAAATGCATTCTGTTGATTTACTAATATAAAGTCAAAAATCATTGAATAAGTGTGTAAAACCGCTGGAAAATTGTCACGCTCGTGCCCTTCGTTACACCTCCCTGCTGGGTGATTCAGGTTACACTGCGGCACACCAAACATTGTCTCACACGTGTTGCGGAGCACTGATCTAGAAAATCTAGATACATCGATAAACTGATTTCAAAATCTATTTCCGAACGGCCATAGGTAGTAATTATACAAGTAAATCGTCGATTGGTCTCATGACAATGTTTCTTTGACCCTAAGTCCTAAAACAAACGCGCGCGTGGGCGAGGTAACCAAACGTCTGCGGACGACACACTCGGCCCAGTGCACGGTGTACCACCAATTTGGTGATTCAGTTGTTTATTGTAGTACCTTTATTGCTCCGATACGCTTCGATTTCCGAGAAGTGTGATCGTAAACAAAGCAACTTGGTTTGTGATACACAAGCTATAGCGGACGGCTTTACTCGTGTTGACTTAGTTGCGTTTAATTGTGACTCCATATAAAATTTGGCACTGTATTTTAGCCCCTTAACACATTTTTGAAAAACGGTAATACACGTGTTTCAATTTTGGAAAACGGTAAAACACGTGTTAGCAGCTTGGTATGTAATACTGGCTGTAGCCCGCGGCTTTGGATTCAGTTGCATTTAATTGTGATATCATATTTTGTGACTCTGTATTTTAGCCCCTGACACAATGTTGAAACATCTTTAATAGTTAGAAAATTTTAACCAAAATTAATGAATTCATCCAAACAATAAGGTTCATTTGCTCATTTAACAACATTTAACGACCAAGGTATAGGTATACCTTACTAAAGTACAGTGAACTCATCTTAAATAGGTATTCAAAATGTTTAGTGTATCATAATTTCATAAGCGTTGAAATAAATTTTAATATTAATTGATTTCGCCTACTGATTCATTCATCTTGTCTGTCAACTGGGCTGTAACAGTTTTGTGAGCCCGCTACAAAGAACTCTATGTTTTGAATTTTATTTTTACAAGTATCTATATGAAAGTTTTTAATAATTGTATGCAAGTAAAAACATGTAGATACGATAGAACAACGATTATACGAATTAATTATCTACCACATTATATTTCTGTAGTAGGTAAGTAGGTACCTACGCATTATATATTTCTAGGGCTATTTCGAAGAAATAGGTAAGTATAGATTTATTCTGAAAAATTCGTAAACGTTTTCGGAAATGATCACTAGGTATTTAGGTACATTTTATTATAGAAAAAAAGCGGCAGACGAGCATACAGTCCACCTCATTTTAAGTGGATACTGTCGTCCATAGACATCCGCGATACATGCCAACATCAGTCCAGAATGACAAACGTTGGTACGCCCCCGGATGCGCTGGCTACCTCTGCAGATCAAGGAATGGATTGGGAAAATGAGGAGGGAGAGGATGGGATGGGAATCGGCTCTGGCATATCTCACTCATTACCGAAACACGTACCTACGTACATTGGGGAAATACGATAAAGTGGAAAATGCAGTACATTTCAAGGTAGTCTTCTCTGAGAGAGAGCTAACGTAGCCAGTCGAGAGCGCCCAGCGGCTGTGGGAATGCAGCATGCACTCCCCCCCTACCTGTCTCGATCTTGATTAAAGACGAGGTGAATCCAAAACAACAATCAATTTCAAAGTTTAATATCAATGTACCACCTATGTAGGTACCTACGGTACGAGTAGGTATATAGGTATATAGGTATATACCTACTCGTAGTATCTAAATATATTGGCTGTGAGGTGTCGGCCGGCTATATAGTAGCAC
This sequence comes from Sesia bembeciformis, assembly GCA_943735995.1. Lineage (NCBI taxonomy): Eukaryota > Metazoa > Arthropoda > Insecta > Lepidoptera > Sesiidae > Sesia > Sesia bembeciformis. The sequence continues at coordinate 1,008,554 of OX031041.1, forward strand.
CGGCCCCAACTCTTCCCGTCGTGTCGTGTCGTGTCGTGTCGACTAGGGGCTAACAAAGCCGCTTCCACATAACCGGAGGAACTACAGGAACGAACTCGTCAACCCACTTGCTAGCGTGGCGTTTTACGTTTACGAATTACCGTATAATAGGTACGTATAAGTACTTGTATTATAATAAAGTATTTATTTTAGTTTCTATTTTCCTAGGCTTATTTGCAAAGCGTCTACTTAAAGACCGGTACAATAAATTATTCGTCCGGAGACGTGTCCGTATCTGCATGTAACCCGAGCAGGGCCGCGGGCGCGACGTGTATAACCAATAAAATATATTCTAGTAACCCGATATGCCCCGCGCAGGACGTAGGAGGAACGGTTTGAGGAGACAGGGCGTTTTGTATGAAACCTTATATTGAATCCTGATGTTGTAAGGATTTTTTACGTACGCATATTTGCGTATAAATGGTTTAAAATGCGCTTGCTTTTGTTATTTTCACTTCGTTCAAAGTGACATGCAAAAATATTTTAGCTATGTTATACAGGATTAAATAAAACATATTTGCGCCCTCTTAGCACAGGATTTAAGTACGTGTTTCGGTAGTGAGTGAGATATGCCGGAGCCCATTCCCATCCCATGCTATCCTATCCCTCACCATTTTCCCAACTATTTGTCCAAATCCATTTATACATCTCAAAAGGTAGGTTACAGATCTGGGGGCGTGCTAACGTTTTTCATTCTGTACTGAAGTTGGTATGTATAGCGGATGTGTATGGGCGACAATATCCACTTACCACCAGGTGGACTCTATGCTCGTTTGTCGCCTTCTATAGAAAATCTTCCTATAGACGATTTTTTCCCACGGGTGTCGTAAGAGGCGACCAAAGGACAACAAAGTCACTACCACAACCGCTGAGGAACTATACCACTTCTGAAAGATTGGACTCGCCAACCCGCTTGGCCAGCGTGGCGGTTTAAGGCCATGCATCCCCCATGCACAAGGCAATGTGCACGGGGAGGCCCGTGTCCCGCAGTGGATACTGAAAAGGCTAATTGCAAACACTAAATAAAATGTTAAACATTTTGTTACTTATTACCCGACTGCGGCACGCGAAGTGCGATTTTTCTTATTGTTTCTTTTTTTGTATTTTTTGTCTTTGTCTAACACACCGAGGTCTTACAATTTCTCTTTCTCAATAGTTTGAAAAAGTTGCATTTTTCGCTTCACAAAGTAGATAATTTTTGTCTGAAAGTTATTGAATTTTAAAAAGACCTAGAACAATAGACCGGCTTCATTCAAAATGGATCCAACCCACATTACGATGCTGGAGAATTTTGAAAAATATAAAAACAAACAATTGTGATAAAGAACAATATGTAGGTGGATATATGATTTCCAGTCTCAATTTAAATTTTAAAAGAGTTTTGATCGAAAACATATGCACTATATTTTAGTTTTTTGTCACAAAATTCTTTATTATGAAAAAAATATGATTTATGGCTTGGAACCACTCTAATTAAAGTCAGTCACTATAGGTAAATGATTTCCAGTTGTTAGTTTTCACTAAAGAAACTCAGCGTTAAGAGGATGCAATTGTTTTTTATTTAAACTTGCAAATTGTTGCTGCGATGGCAAAACAGATTTTCGTGATTGATCATAATTTCCTTTGTGATGAAGATGATTGATTATCTCCTCGTACTAAGATATAAGCATTTGTAACTATGTTGACTTTACCACATAACGATTCTCTTATACCTAATTTAAATCAGATATTACTAAAGGTCCTATGTCCAAGGTTTGGGGAGAATTTGGCCGGTTAATTTATCTATTCTTTTGCATTTTTTATCTGTGATATGATATGAGTCATAGGTAGGTTATGCTAGGTTCTATGAAGTGAAATTCTGTATAGTTTTAAAAATTACAATTGCAACAACGACATGCATAATTTTAATGAACTGAATTCTGACTTGGAAAAAATTGAAAATCTCTAAAGAAAATACACATCCAAATTGAAAGATGATTTAACATTATAGCCTAGACACTATCTGTCTTTATATTTATATTTATATTTATTATAGACCTTTATATTTATAGCCTTTTAGACACTTTTAGTATTTATAGCCTTAAAACTGTCAAACTGTCATGACATGTAGATATACTTTCTAGTAGGTAAAACAATTAACCAAAATATTAAGTAGGTAATTGTTAGGTATAAAGGTTATTGTTAACAATTAAAATATGTCCATTTTTGAAATTGCATCATAAAGCAATGTTTAAAAATAAATATGTCGCAGTTAAAATCAACATTAAGAAAAAATAAAAACAAAATTTTTATTATCAGGTTCTTATGGTAATTTCAAATCAAAGATTCTGTTATAATTTCAAATTATTTATTTTATAGAATATATATATACCTACTTTAGATGATTTCAGTCAAATAAATACACGGGATTATTGATTTAAATTAAATACCTAACACTAAAATTGTACAACTTTAAGCTATTTACAATATATCACAAATAATAGTTGAAACTCCTATTCTAAAGAGTAGTATCACCTATACTTACAGTCTGTCCGATCCAAATGGAATTATTGACCAATTCACATAACGTATACATTAGTCACTGTTGGTATAATATCGTTTTCCAACACATAAGTCTCCTACTGAAACAAAACACTTCGCTAATTTTCTTAAAACTACTAAAATGACTCGAAACATTAGAAAATCACTACGCGTAATTCACTCACTTCATATCATATACAAGATAGGTAAATTACGAATGCACTAGTCCATAGACATTTCACAACTTTTCGAAGGCTCTAGAATTCGTCAGCATTTCTCTTGTTAGCCGCCAGACTTGCTTCGCGGCGTTCTCGAGTGCCGTCGGCGACTTTCCTTTGAACAAGTCGACGTGGGGGAGGAAGTAGTGAGGGCACCGACGGCATTGCAACGAAGATATTAATTGAAGAAAGATTCCATTAATCCTGTCGCCTATAGCAGCCTCGTCCCATTCGTGTTCCCGTGGATGCTTCTCGCATTCGTAGAGGAGAAGCGTCTTCATATGATAACAAGTCACAGGATTCCCTGGCAAGTCTAAATGCCTGTCCCTAATTGTCTTTAGTGTGCTCAAACATTTTCTCCGGCAGCCGCCTTGGAGGAGACGGTTCTCGGCTTCGACGAAACTCAACACCCACGCGTCGCCCTCCATTGCCGAATTCTTTCCTTGCAAAGCGACACATTCTTTTGATAGTAGATCGAAACCTTCAGTTTTGACTTCAGCTACGATGTTTGGATGTGGCCACGGAATCGCAGGAAGAGGCCAGTGAGCCGCAGACCGCGGCCACAGACCTGCGCATTTAAAAGCCGGAGTAATTTGCACAATATATCTTTCACGGATCCTCAGTTTCACTTCCGTCGTCTCCGCGATCATTTTAACGCAATCTCTGTAGGAGCACTTATCGCAAGCCTGCGCCACTAGTGTCTGGAAACGAGATCTGATCTTCCTCGCTGATAAATAGCCAGAAGCGGTGATGAATTCCACCCAGAGGGACATGGAGCGCTTCCTGCCGTCGCTAAGTTTCAGCACTGCGCATCCGGGGAGAGATCCGTCGTCGACGAAATTCAGGACACCCATTTGGTTTAGGTAGATGACAATTTCAAATTCGTGCGGTGATACCACTTCCAATCCATCGAACCTGCCATTGTAATCGGTGAGGGAGGAAATAAATCTCGGTTCCTGCAGCTCGACCTCCTTGAGAACATCTTGCACTATCCTACACACTTCGTGTATAGTTTTAGCGATCTGCGCTTTCCTGTTCGCGACCCTTTCATTGTAATATTTGTTCATCTGGTAGACGAGTTTGGATTGGGCCGCCATCATCTCAGGGGGCACGAGCATGGTGGCTGGTTTGTGACTCTACGCGATGTACATGGTACGTCAGCGGCCGTGTACGCACGCGCGCGGCACGCTGTCCTTTGTCGACTGAGCCATGTCGGATTATCCGACGATGAAGGCCGGGGTACGCCCATGGGCAATGAGTTGGCGAATCGGAGAGACGCTAGCTCTCTCGCCTCTGCTTAAGGAGCTCCGGAACGAGCTAGAGCGAAATGGGTGTTCTTTAGTATAATGTCGTTGGAGTTTGTTTAGTATTGATCGGCGAGAAGCTCCGCCTGGCTTCAGAGAGGAGTAGGTATTTCGGAGGTCGAGGTGTAATTATATGATTGCGTTAGAGCGGCCCTCATTAATTCGGTAGCTGAAACAAGATTGGCTATTAATGGCAACATTTTTTTGTCTATTGCCTCGTTATCTTGTTCCTAATTATTCTTAATTTACTGTCATTAGATGGCGCGAGTCGATAGAATTGACGATCTATTTTGTAATATCTCATTAGCGCTCATAGTTTTAATTATATCTATTTAAATAGTGTTTTTTTATATTCTATTCATAAACAGGCTAATAAACTCGAGGTCCGCCCCGACTTCGTCTAGGATAATAAAATGATATCCATAGGGAATAATTTGCTTTGCTGTGATGAAATAGTTTTCAAAATCAGTCAGGTCTGTACGTAGGAATACCTACGAATAGTTTCCAAGATTACCACTCAAAGATACTTACTGTCTTGTGTTTGAATTTAACTATGTAGGTAGGTACTTATTACAAGTTATTTGCTTTACAGTAGTTTACAGGTGTAATTAAAATTATACATACCTATCCACCATAAAACCTATTTGTATTCTATCTTGGTAAATAAACAAACGAAATACTACTGCATTACCAATCTTGTCTGTCCATTGTATCGTAAATCATTATATAATTAACAATTTACACTTATTTTATGCCAATAAACATCAAATGAGTCCAAAACATCGCCATTTAAATATCAATAAATCATAGAAACTATATTAAGAAACATCAGTCCTCTTAAAGAATTTATATTGTTACTATGTAATAAAAGAAACATAACTTCAGCGTTATCTAGACGCTAGACATTTGAGCTGAATTATTGTATGATCGTCGATTCGATCCAAACACTGGCAGTTGGATACAAAACGCTACCACATTCACGCCACGCAATTCAGAGGTGAGACTGCATCCAAGTTTAGTTCTACGACGACGGGGCCATTCTGAAAAACTGTTTTTAACTCACTGTTTTAATTATTCATATAATTAAGTATAGTCGTACGTTAAATCACAAGCAAATGAGATGTAAGTACCTACCACCATTTAATTTTTTGTTTTATCTTATCCGGAGCTGGTCATCTACTTGAATTCCCAAACACTGACCCACTGGGATCTTTTGTGTACCTACCTACCTGTACAGGGGGTACTAGTTTTGCTCCCCGAATATGATATTCATGTATCCACCTACTTCAGGGTATCCGGCTGTCATAGAGCCTATAGTCTCCTGACTCTTGTATATGATCGATTACCTAGAAGACATTTTATTTTTTTAGTTTACCTACTTAATTTTTTTCTTGCAGTATTTAACAGATACTTTTTAAAATATTACAGTAAAGGTTCTTAAATAGTGTTTTGGAAACATTTCGTTTATCTTTTAGCGCATTCTAAAACCACAAATCTGTTTATTCAGTAATACCTACCTACCTCCCTATTTTTTTTTTGAAACAACATCTTTGTGTCCGTTTATCTTAGATTTATTTGTAGTACCTACCTACCTAGGTATCAACTAAAAATCCTCACATCAGATTTCATTTAGAAACGTTTTTTGGGTTATTTATTATCTATACCTCTCAAATAAAGCTCTTAACACATTGCACGTTTTAAGACAGCTATCGACCTACCTTCGCTTTTATGTAGCAGTAAGGGTTACCTTGAAATATTAAGAGACCCAAATAGTTCTATAAAAAGCCTAAAATGTCATTTTTAGGATAAATAAAAATAACTTCAAGCTTCAAGGATAGCCAGTGCTTAATTTATAATTACACTAATGCTTACATAGTAGATAGATATTGTAACATATAAAAAATACCTTAATTGTAACACCTATTTAAGGCACCCACAACATGTATAATAAATAATACAATACACTTTAAAGACTGCCTTTGGTGAAGGGAAAAAAACAATTGGGTATATGAAAAAGAAAATCAAAAAGGAATCACTCAACTCAACAAATGTGTATAGTATAGGTAGGTACCTACTATTCGAATGATACGTTTCTTAACTTTTCTAATACAGTTTTTGTTTAATATTGTTAACGAATCATTAAAAATGTCGACGGAATCCGACATTAGATTCAGCAAGCATCACATCCTAGCAATAACAGTACCTACCTATTGCAATGGCCCAAGTTTGATCAGGAAGGTGACGTGTAACAGGCATTAGGGGTTTCCAAGGATACCGACAAGGAAGTCTAAATAGGTATTATATTTTTGGAACGAAGTTCCTTAACGCGGCTTGCGGTAGGTGTTATTCGAGAGAAAATGTAACGTCACGTAAGATTTTTACCCCCTCTATACGCCTTTCTCTTTCTCGCCTTTCTCGCGGTATGGTCGCGATTCTCGCGATCGCGTCAGTTTGTCGGTATTCGGTAAATTTCGGTATACACATACATATTTTATTTCGAATTACATTCGGAGTTTAAAAAAATGCGTGAGGATCTTCGTTCCTGACGGCGGTCCCCTGACCGCAACGTTTTTTTTTTTGAAGCTCGCCACTGTCGATAGTTCCACGAACAATTTTATAAAATGCGATCTGTGCCATGCGTTGCAATGCGTTAGATTTTTTTTGGTCAGAAACCTTTGCAGGCGCGCGCACCACAAATCACTAAAGTTTCATCGAAATCGAAACAAACATTAGCTTTTAGGTATATATTAGATTACCATATCCAGATACAGTCTTTTATTTAATAACTTTAATAAATTATCTATACCAAAGTATTTCAATTCTTCTTCATATCCGGTATTTTCTTGTCTCCAACAGTGTCTCGTAAGACGTTTCTGTACGCGTTCTATACGCAACTGATGAATGATGCGAAGTCATCTCCTATATCTATACGAACCGCTTTGCTCCAGAATATCCCGCCTCGTCTCTATTTCGGTGTTCGCGATTGATGGCGCGACGCGGCGTGATGGATGTACCGGTGCGGCTTGATTTACGTCACCGCTGTCTCCAGCCGATTCATGGCCGCCTGGTACCGGGGGGATGGGTTTCGGGAGCAGACGAAGGAAATAAACTAAATGAAGCATGAAAAGTTGGAATTTGGAAAGGTTTATCGTATCGTCGTTGTCGACCCCGATATAACGCAAAACCTGTCAACTGATTTAAAATATATAGGTACAGCCGTTGTAACGAAAAATATTTTTTTTAGTACTAAATCAAAAGTTACAAACATGTAGGTAAGGTTTTATGGTCCTGTCTAAAATGTTCGTAACGCTCATTACTCAGACCGGTCGCATAGGCGGCGCGCGTTGGCGAATCGGGCAACGCACGTACAATTAAATGATATGTTAAAATTGTATTATAAATCATGAAAAATAAAACCAATTGTAAAGTCTAGGTAGAATCGATTCAACACTCGATACTGAATACCTAATCTATTGCATTATTTCAGTGTCACTTTGTTTGTTTGTTAGCATAGTCTCCTAGAAAATGTTTATAAAGATGCATTCTCAAGACGCCAGACTGATTTGAAAAGAGCACCAGCGCATACAAAAACCTTCCAGTGGAATTGATGGCAACTGGTGCTGCCTATTATACATATTATATCCAAGTATACCTGCCTATTTTAATCAGTAGGTATTCTTTATACCTACTTTTTCGTTTAATGTAAATTCATTGTCTTTTCTGTCATTGTCACATGTTCCTTTGTTATTAGGTACACCGATCCCTAACAAAAGCTGTATTTTCTTTTGAAACCAAAAAAGCCAATGCAATTCTCTCACATAGGTACCTTATTATTATTCTCTCGCAATTCTCTCGTCATATTGTTAGGAAATAAAACTTAGTTTTCGAGTGGGTAGGTATTTACGGTACCTACATCTGTCCATCGTGTCATTTTTAATGCAGAAATTGGTAGATGCAGTTTTGACTAGTTGCGAATGTTTTATCACAAAACAACGGTGACGGTTTCGGAAAGTTTCTCAAGATGCCTAGAGACCATTTTGGAAAAAGCATCAGGTCTCTCGATCAACTGCTTCCGAAAATTACGTTGACCATGTTCCAATATCGATAATGTCCAATCTCCCGTAATTATTTGAAACTGATTATCAATTTTTGGCAACATTTAAGTAAGTAGGGTAGTTAGTTCAAATTGAATTATTTTAGGTATGTAGGTACCTAGGTATAAAATTATAGTTTTGTAATTCACATAATTCCCCACAACTTATTCGGTCAACAAAACTGTACCTACCTACAACAGAATTACTGTGAACAACGGATCACAGGTCAGTATAGATAGGTATAAATATTTTCCTAAAGATAGATATCAAGAACATCAAATGCATCTAATATTACCAGTGCAGTGTTACCTAGGTTCCTATGTAATTTCACACAGAGACTAAAATATTACATCTATAAAAACCACCCGTGTTACATCCATAGAATATCAGTATCCTCAAGAAAACAGAGCAATTTCCTAAAAAGCTCAAAAGCTCGCACCCTTTTACCGTCGGCTGACGCACGCGCGACGGCGGCAAAATGGCGCCCGCACGCCCCGCCCACTTCCGCCGGATGTCCGCAAACTGGATCCGCCCAACTCTAACCTACCCTTTGTAAAGTTTTCATGTTTTGAATAACATTTTTAGGGTTCTAATTTTTTAAATATGCAAACAGTTTTTGAGATACTGTCGACCTACTTTAAAATAACATTTAAAGAATAAAAATGCGTAGGAACGGAAAATGATTTACTTTAAAATGTCTACGAGCAGATGTATGAAGACACATCTAATAAAAACATGTGATTGAAATATTCCAAACACACAATTTAACATTTTACAGACCATGAATATCCGTTTCTGCGAAAATTATTTAATATTACTATCACGAAGATACGCGAATTAATCCAACTATCATTGTGAATGAACAGTGGAATTTATATCGAGGGTAATGAAAACCAACGTACAACTTATTAACACTTAGAAAACCTAATGTTTAGATATACAGCGTCACTTAAAATAACGATTGAAGACCGCTGCTCCGTTTTCATTGGCTGTTTGTCACGTAGGCGCCCGTGTCAACAAACTGTCAGACAGTATTGTAAAGGAAACAAGTTGGCGGGAACGGCGCGCCTCTTATTATTTATGGAGGATTGAATTCACTATCGTGTAGAGGTATGAACGATGTTTACTGAGACACATCTATCATCCCCCACCGTCGGAGCGCGACTGACGTTCGTCCCACCCTCTCTAAAGCGCTTGGTGGGAGACGGCCCCGCCTATTAGCTTTTTGCAGAATGAGAAGTTAAACGCATGGAACGCCGCGTTCGAATTTCGAATCTATTTTAAAACCGCTGCAGTTTGAATTAGTGTTGAATGTTTTAGTGTACGTACTAGGGTTGTGCACAGTCGATGTCGACTTTTTTATTTATTATCGAAAGATATTTCGGTCGCCTGCCCAAGGTAATTGGTCTCGTGCATGGAGCACACGGTCGTCGATTGAGACGTTCGTATGTCCGCTGTAATTATTATAAAGATCGTCGATAAGAGGCAGACTCTTTGTTGTGTCGGTATTGAGTTTGTATCTTTTTGCGTCATTAGCAGACTGTTTCGCTTGGAGGGTTCGTTACAGTGCCATGTCAAGTGAATTGAGAAAAGGTTACTATTTAAATACAGCATTTTATGGTAAACTTAGTCTTAAAACCTTTGGAGAAATAATAAATTATGTTATTAATTTTTTAATGCTTATTATATATGAAATACAAATTTGGTCTCATAAACCATTAGCTGTGATAGAACAAGGCTATCTTGTTTTCGACTCGCATTCGTAAAAGCACGGATTTTTCAATTATCACTAACTCGGAGATGAAGGAAGATGAGAAATAAAAACATATTAAATACCTACCTATATAGATATATAGGTAATAAAATAAATAGGTAGGTACCTACCTACGTAAGATATTAAAATTCTGGTAGATGTAAATGTAGGTAATAGGTATCTACTTACCTATGTAGGTAATAGGTACCTACATATGTTAAAAATTGTATAAAATATACTTACCTGTATAAGTAAATATAATATGTAAAAATATGTTTAATACATCCGCACTGAGCCCTCGTGGTGGATTATGGGCCAAAAAACCCAACAGTGGGATGTTAGGTAGATAGGTACAATCTATCTATTCCCAACTATTAGTATTTTTGCAACCATTAGGTATATCAGTTCAACGAACTATGGATGCTCGGAATTTATTTGCTTCATAAGATCCAGAACCAAAAGCCTTCCAAGAGGTTCGTTGAAGAACTAAAGTCTCCGACATATCTTATAGAATAAGTATGCTGAAGGAGCAATATACAGGTCATATTTGCCATAGGACTGACAACCAATAGGCTAGACTCTAGACGAATCCTTGAATAGAGAGAGATCAATCAGTACCTACCGGAAAGTGCAGTGTGGGATAGGTCTTAAGTGTTTCCCGAGGACCACCACCACACACGGTATTCAGCTCTTCTCATCAATCACCACCGGCGATTTTCTTCAAGTCGTCAGTCCACCTGGCTGGAGGGCGTGCCACGCTACGTTTCTCGGTACGTAGGTATATGCACATAGCCATACTTATTGTTATTTTTACCAACCAACCTTTGAATGTAAATATCTTTCTATCGGGGCTTAAAAGCGACGACACAACAGTTCAATAAAATTTATAGTTCGTGTTAACTGCGTAGGTACTATCAAGGAACCATCGTTAGTGAATGGTTTGACAACAGCAGTTTGAGATAAAACTCCGGGTTTACGGCTACCTTATCTCGTCGGCGGTGGTTAGTTGTTACTGTCGTGTCGAACTATGTTGTTTCCAGGTGGAAACTGGAACACTGGTGGACACTAGTGTTAACAAGATTTTAATTGATTTTGTAGCGGTGATTGTAGACAATCGCCTTGTAGGCAGCTATATTGTTCAATTAAAATATATGTGGTCAAAATAGCAATGACGTATTTCCACTAGTAGAAAAATATTTGAATTAAATAAAGTAAGTATAATTTTTACTGTGTAACAATGAAAATAGGAGTTAACTACAAACTGCATTATGGGCTACGGTAGTGTTTAAGATGACTGTACCTGGGTACTCACTCACTCCAGCTCTGTTATACTTATTGAGACATGTTCTTTGTCTGTCCTAGACAGAAGATCCACAGAAGAGTGTGCGAGGATGTTGACACTGTCTTGTGTTTTGTTTTATTATACATTTTATTATACAAAGGCCGCTATTAGATAGGTAGGTACCTACCTACCTACATTATAAAACTAGAAATAACTTTAGTCATTGCCACAAACTGAAATACCTACCTACATATAAAAATAACTTACGACTAATAATATCTACGGACAAAAATAATTTTAACTACAAATCTTGTTTGTAGATATCATACTTAATACATAATATACTTTTGATCATAATTCATGGCAATGGTGCAATTCGCACATTCTGCCAGTGTCAAGTTTTTTTCTTAGTATGTACCTACTATACAATTTCAAAGTTTAAAACATTTAACTATACGGTCAACGTCCAGTCCCGTCGAAATAGGTCAGGAGTCTCTTAGTAAAGCGATAGTAGGTTTACTGAGGACAGAAGAGGACTCGTTGGAACACGAAAAACACAGTCCCACGCTTTTATTCGATTATCACAAACATTACACACACAAAAGCACTGCATAAACTATCACTATTAAACCACAAAACGTACAATGCACAATTTTTACAATCAATCCAACAAAAACTTAATTCGTGAGTTCCCGTCAAAAAGTCCAATTTACAAATTAGGAGTTTGCGGAAGTGTCGCGACGGTGGCGCCGGGTTAATTCCCCGCAGATGAATTCAGAAACAAAAAGTCGTCCTTCCGTCGCACGTGTGACTGATTACACGTTACACGCTCGCTCGCGGACGATAATCAATCGCGACGTGGTGTGACGATAGCTTTATGTTGAGGATTTAATGGCGGCAACTATTGTTTATATTAGCGATTTGAACATTAATTATGATGAGAGAATAATGGAATATTTGCCAAGAAACTGTGTACCTAATTATTTTGTAATTTAAATGATTTAGTTGAAACTGTTCTTTGTTGCGTTTAGAAGATTAATGTGTTGATAGTGCTGTTATTTAGAAAATATCTTTTTAAATAATACCTACAACGACATGTTACGTTTTCGCCTAAGAAATGATTCAATGAGCGGCAAAAATACTGAATGAGCGGCAAATGGGAGCCAATTTAAAGGTTATCTTGTGACAACAAAGAAATAGCGACTCCGTCGACTTGGTGGGTGGCATTCTTAGTAATTTATTATTATTTATTTTCAATTATTGAAAAATATCATAAAAATAGACCTAAAATTAGATGCTTACTAGAACCTAGAAAACTTCGTTGCTGCTTAGCTAGATATCTGAAATTAGTCTTGGATGCCTTTCGCCCTTTGTTTGTCATTAGGTATCTACTAAATCTAAAATAATCTTTATACTGATTGCACACTGTTGAAAACGGAATACCCCCCCCCCCCTTTTACGTAGGTAAGTACTTATTTTAAAAAAAAAGGTCAAACAGGATATATAATTTCACAAGCTTTATTCAATAAAGTTTATCGTTCGTCTATATTGACTAAGATTTTTGGGATTTAAAAAAAAATACTCTGCCATCATTTTAAAACTATGCCAGGTACCTATTGTACTGTACGAATTTTCACATGGGCTATTCACATGGGCTTAACATTTAAACTTATAGATAGTTTTTCAGGTAGGTAACCACTGATGAAATGTACCTAGTGATATTTTTATCGAAATACAAAAGCCGTGATTTCTGCAATACCTACCTGCGTGAATTTTTATTAATATAATATATAAACACTAGAATACTGCTAATATATTTAAAAAAGAACGTAACGGTGGCAACATTGTAACGGCACTCGTAACATTTCCCACGAAGAGGAATGTTCAACTAGAAGATTTAAAGTTAAAAATCGCCAAAAGATTTTAAAGTTTAAAACATCGCCATAGATCTAAATAATCTCGTCCCATTTGCGGTTTTCCACAAGCCGTAAGATTTACAGCACATCTCCATTCATAGTCGCCCGGTATCCCCGATAATCCGCGGCTGACATCTCTCGTAAGTCCGCATACGGCCCGACGCGTAAATTTTATGAATGACTACAATATTTTACAAGGACATGTTTATTGGGTTACTTTTTCAGCTTAGAGAATTAAGGGCTTACTTAATATTAATTTGCCAGTTTATTTTGAAAATGTTGAAAATATATTTTATTGTGGATAAAATCAGTGATATTAATCTATCTATATATATAAAAGAGAATATTGGTATATTGGAGATTAATAGATTTCGACACCGTCTGACCGATCACCATGAAAGTTGGCACATATATCTATGTATCTTTTCATGGAGAAGGTTTTTATGCTATCGACTTTGTTGTAACTCGCCACTAGATGGCATCAACTTCTATACCATTCAACCAATCGCCATGAATATTGGTACACATAGGTATTTGAGCACGGAGAATATTTTTGAGCTATCGACTTTGTTATAACTCGCCACTAGATGGCGTAGCAGCACATCAACTTCTATGGCAGGACAACGTCTGCGGGGTTTTGCTAGTCACTTATAAATTACGCGCTATTTATTACACACTGCCATACAGTCTGCGTTTCTCGCTAGATATAAACCTTAGCCAAGACTCCCCACCACACATAGATATCCGCTCTCATTATCCAGCCACTACCAGCGACTTTATTCTGGTCGGCAGTCCACCTGGTTGTAGGTAGGGTTGCCACCTCTTGGCTGTCTAAATCCGGGAGAAAAAAAAACAACTTTTTATTTTATTTTGAACTTATATTTTACATTTGAGCATACAGATTTCAAAATATCGGGTCTAGAACTGACCAATTTAAAAAACACTACAGTCCATTTTAAAATTGTCACAAGAAACTTGCCGTCGCTGCCGCGCGCGATCGTATGATTTACGCAGCTCAGCCATTTCGCCCGCGCTCATCGGTATTTTCGAGCAACTTGAAATTCCGGGAGAATTTTGTTTATTTTAAATTCCCTCCTGGAGCCGGGAGATTTTAATTTTCAGAGCTCAATTCCGGGAGAGTCCCGGAATTCCGGGAGAGGTGGGAACCCTAGTTGTAAGGCGTCCCACACCACATTCCCGGGTAGGTACCTGGTCTCCATTCAAGGACTCGTCTACCGTCTAACCCAAAGGTTATCGATTCCGTGATATAATTTGTGCAAGCTACCACCTCAGCTTGTTGCTTCCACGAACGTTTTCCACTTCTAGAAACAGTAGAAGCAAGCTGCTGGAAGCAATAGAATCAAGCCGTTTCTACTGCTTCTAGCAGCGAGTCGTAGGTATCAAGGCAACATCACACATTATTAAAATATCTATATAAAAGGCAATTTATATTAAGAATATTTATAAAAAATAAGTTTATAAATCGCAAAAAATAAGTGTCACTAATTATTATTTTAAAGACACCGGTTTCTCGCGTACCTACGTACTTACTCGTATCTTTACGCATTCTTTTACGTTTTTAGAAATCAACGGTACAAATAAAGGCTATTTACACGACAAACGGAGGCACACTGCAGTTGTTAACATTTACAGAAATTAATACAAAAAATATGAACTGAATTAAGTGTAGGGCGGTAGGTAAGTGCTAATTGACATACCGTGTTACAAGTAAATGTTAAAGCAATTATAATGCAAAACATTGCTCATTAGTGCATAAACACATTCTTTTAATAGGAGCTGCCGATACATCTTATAATAGTGAACGACTGACGAAGCGAAATGCTGTTTAGCGGTTTTCTATAAAGGTTACTAGTTTGATAGCCTTGGGGTATCTATACTCGACTTACATTCGTGTCATCGTCAGTTCAAATCCTCGGCCTACTATTACTTTTAAAAAAAATATCACTAACTCGGCGATGAGGGAGAACATCATGAGGAAACCCGCATGCTCCAGAAATAAAAATAATAAATCTGCAGAATGTGATCCACCAATCCGCACTGAGCCCGCGTTGTGGATTACAGCTTGAAACCTCCGAGTGATTTACTAGGATTACATACTATAGATTGGGGATTAGAGCCCACATTACTATGATCAAAATATGCCTAGTGAGTCACTTAGGAAATGCAGCTCTTAACGAGGATTCGATTCCATGAATCGGAAAACATTATTGGTAATTTCTAGAATGCCTTTTTGATTATTTGTAGGATAAATACCATTCCATAACATCAGCCTATATAAAGTATTATTTTCCATTCAAATCTAGGAAAAGTCCTTTATCTGCCATCTCCACCACAACTATCCATAAATTTTGATTTAAACGGATATATTTAAATATATGAAAAGAACACCTCTAAGGCATGTAAAAAATAGCATATGTAACTCCAGAAATAGTCGACGGAGCGGCGAGATGCGATGACAGGGGATTTATTAACCATTCCCAATGACAAACTGCGAAATGGGGAGACACGCGGTCCCTACCAAGGGAACTATTTAAACACGTTTCATCCCGTAGTAATTTATTTGTTTGAGAGCATAAGATTTTTAATTTGAAATAATTTATAACTTTATAACCACAATATTTCTCCTCGTCAGAGTAAATTATATTAGGTATGTATATTCAACATGTAATGAATGTTATAATTAAGTCCTAACCATTCATTTGAAATACTGCCAATGAAAATGTTTAAGACTGCAGTGGCACGTGTTTCTGGAGTGTATGAGAGCTGTGAGATCCCCTTTCCCATCCAATCCCATCGAATGGGTAATGTAATGAGATGAGAAAACTTCTCTTCTCGTTATATTTCTATTCCCTCAATATATATTCACTCTCTATTCCCCATTATTCCCAAGCCTTTTCTTTTAAATACGACTTCTAAATCTCATCATAATTCTTTATAAGAAAATATGGTTTCTGTGTATACAGATACCAATTTACCAGTTTATTTAACCAGTGTTTCTGTGTGTGCTAGCGCAGAGTCCAGCTAGTGGTGAGTGGATACTGTCGCCCTGTGACATCCGCGGTGGATGCCGACATTAGTCCAGTATGACAAACGTTGACATGTCTCCGGATGCCCTGCTTACCTTGGAGAGTTAGGAATTAATTGGAGACAATTTAGAGTAGGAATTATAACGGGACGATGACTTTTTCTCCTCGCATTTCACCTCCCAACACTCCTCGGGGGAATGGCGTGTGATGGGGAGTATGTATAATGTATAATGGTATATATGTATAAGAGTATGTATAATGAAATAAGGAGTTTCTTTTTTACATTATACTCTCCATTCGATGGGATAGGATGGGATGAGATGGAAAATGGGCTGACATCTCTCATTCACTATCGAAACACATAGGTACTTACATTGATTGAAGGGTAGTGCAGTTTACGGTAAGGTAGTCTTCTGTGAGTGCTGGGTAACTTGGTTAGTCGGGCGCGCTAAACGGCTGTGGGATTGCAGCGTACACTGTCCCCCTGCCATTACTTAAAATTACTTATCCATTTCTATCAAATTCAAAGACCCCGCCGCGCGAGGATGGAACTAGGTTATATTTTCTAACAAATTTTTGCTAACGTTTTACGATTCTTAATCGAAAACCATTAGTACAACTCCCGGTAATAGACGCACCAGATTCGAGTTCTGCGCATGACCGTGATGTATGGTGTTTTAATTAGGACTTCCCTTTATCGCCCGACGTGGTACCGCCACGTAAATTGAAACTCCTGCGCATTTAGCAGTTCTCTTGGACTTATTGTTGTTTGAGATCTTTATCTTTGAGTGTTTTTCTTTTGTTTGCTGTGTTAAAATGAAATGACATTTTAGTTATGATTTCTCTTTGTCGTTCATCGTAACGTTAATTAATATTTTAATTTTGAGCCATTTTTCATTCTTTTCTTTTGATCCTGTAAACGTGTTTACGTAAATCACATACTTAATTATATGCGTAGGTACTTAATTTTATTATTGCAATTTTATAATAGACTAGCAACCCGCCCTCGCTTCGCTTTGGTATATCTAATTATAAGTATACCAAATAATAATATGTTCGGACCAAAAATTATTTTATACCGCGAACCCGTAGGCTGTGGAACGAACTGACTCAAGAGGTCTTTCCATTAAGCTACGATATGGGCTTCTTCAAGAGAGCTGTGAATAGGATTTTGCAAGGTCGGCGGCGCGCCCGCATACCCCCTGGTGTTGCAGGTGTCCATGGGCGGCGGTAACACTTACCATCACGTGGGACCGCTTGCTCGTCCGCCCACTAGTATACCTATATAAAAAAAAAAGTTTTTTTTCATTTTTTTTTTGCAAAATTTCAAAATGAAATGTAGCCTATATTAGACACGGATAATGTAGCATCCTAGTTGTGAAAGAATTATTGAAATCGGTTCAGTAGTTCCAGAGATTACCCCCAACATACCTACAAATACACAATTTTACCTCTTTATTTATATTAGTATAGTTTCCCGCTGTCAGCCCTTTAATAATAACAATAATCCAGCAGTGGATAATAATACATTGCTGGATACGTTGTCTTGGTGTACGAAGCGAATTGGCGAGTCCATCCTTTCGGAGGTGGTGTAGTGTCTGCCTTCTCGGGGCTTGTGGTAGCCCCTTTGTTATCTCTTAGTAGCCGCGACACGACACCCACGGGAACAGATGGAGTAGTGCGTATTCTATAGCCTGCCAACACCACACGGCATATTGGTATTGCCAATTTAATTTGTCATAGGGATAATTAAAATAATTATCCGTTTTCTTTTATGGACGAAGGCGGCCGACGAGCTACAGTCCACCTGATTGTAAGTGGATACTGTCGTCCATAGACATCCGCGATACATGCCAACATCAGTCCAGAATGACTAACGTTGGTACGCCCCCGCATGCGTTGCCTACCTTTGCAGATTAAGGAATGGATTGGGAAAACGGGGAGGGAAAGGATGGGATGGGAATGGGCTCTGGCATATCTCATTCACTGCCGAAACACGTACGTGCATTGGGGAAATGAGATAAAGTGGGAAACGCAGTACATTTCAAGGTAGTCTTCTGGGAGAGGGACAACGTGGACAGTCGCGCGCGCCCTACGCCTGTTGGATTGCAGCATGCACTCTCCCCCTTTGTCAATAATAAAATTAAATAAAATTTGTAACAAATTATTTTGCTTATTATGTACTTATGTACTTCTTATTATTAAATTATGTACTTCTTTCTGATCTTTAACATTTAAAAAAATAGTAAAACAAATGCGTTACAAGTCCCGTTTAGTATATAAATATGTATGAAAAGGGTTATAGATACTTGCAGCTATGTTCTTTAATTAATCGATTCTATTTCACGATGGACGTATCCAGGGCTAACATTTAATACTATAAATCGATATGAAATACTTAGAACGCACGGCAGTAGTGACGGCAGGATGCAGTCACCGGCAATGCTCCCCAAGGAGTTCGTGGAATCAAACCACTGCCAACGATCCCACGGCATAAATACTGCGCGCGCGTCGGTCTCGTAAAACAAAACGTTGGCAGGTGACGGTTATCTATGGCAACGGACTGTGGCGGACAGAGCTAAAAAAATAAACAATTCGCGTATATGTAAAGAATTTCCAAAAAAAAAACTATTTTAAAAAAATCCCCACATTGTTTTTAATTGCAATGGTAAGTATTTATTGTAAATGGGTTTGTATCAAGAAAATACTAAACGGGCACTAAATCGTGATTAACAGAACAAACTATTTTTAATAATTGAAATAAACAATTTTTGATTATTAAGAATGTCAACACAAAGTCGACGTCCTATATTTTTATTATCACCATACAACCTATATAGATATATAGATCCATCTTTAAATTTGCAAATACCGAAATCGAAATACCGAATGAGCAGCAAGCTGATTCGGTATTTCTGCTGCTCATTTATTAATTTCCCTTATAAATGTAGGAACCTCATAGTTCATATATTTACAATAAATATAAGCATTACCACAAGCGGTGAGGAACTACACCACCTCTAAAAAAGTCGACTCGCGAATCCGCTTGGCCAGCGCAGCGTGACGCTTTAAGGCCATACATCCCTTATGCACGAAACAATGCGCATGAGGAGGCCCATGTCCAGCGATGCACGTGAAAGGGCTGGTTAAGGTACGACTGCGATCTCCGCACTAAATCGAAATTTTCGCAATTTCCCTAAAAATGGACTGAAAGTTGGAATCAAACAATTTTATTAACGCATCTATACATTACTTATTCTTTTCACATTACTGTCCATTTCTTAATAGGCATTGTAAACAAAAAAATGTTTTTATAAAAGCATTTTCATTCGGTAAGCGTTGACACCTGTCATCGACTGTTTCTATCCAATAAATGTCATTTTTATACATCTATTTATATTACGGCATGCCCGTCGGTCGGTGCGATGGTTATCAGGTCTTAAATAAGGGTCGCGACCGATTGTGACAAGTGTGCCCATTAGGTTCTCGTATTTAAGGAAAAAGGATAGAGATATTTGTTCGCGCCAATAACATTGGTGCTTTTAACTTGTAGGGTAGTGTCATATTTTATTACCCACATATAATATAATCACTTCTACCGATTCGTTTTATATCGCTGCATTTTTGCATACCCGCCAGTCTAGCGATCGACGCCTCCCGTCGCCAGTTGTCGATTACTAAGCTCACCTTTTATTTTCTCCTTGGACCTTGGACCCTGGACCCCTGCACACGCTGTGCTTTTCCATACCGCGAGTGTATCTGCTTTAAGCTGTATTGTAGCTTAATATCGAAGGACGATTAAACCAAGTGGAAAATCAAGAAGAAACCGAGAAGAAGTGCTACCAGGCTGGGAGGAACACTAGGCGATCGTAAGCTGTGTCAAAGTATAGCTACTCTCGGCATATAAGGTCTCGCTTTCTATTTGGATATCTTTATTAGTATTAAACCTATGGATCCGCTCGTGGATATTGCTACGGCTATATTGCTTAGCTGTCGCCTTCACAATATTAATACTAATCTTTTTTTAATATATTGTAACACCATATTAAATTCTTGATAGAAAAGAATTGATTGTATTAATAATTAAAAAAACATATTAGTAATAATAATCTTTATTTCCAGACCAGAAGAGTTCATATACGTTTTAGTAGATCTTTGTTTTATTCATATTTTTACGTATGTAAAATGTCCTTCGAACCTTTGAGGGGGAGCACGCTGCAATCCAACAGCCGCTGGGCGAACTCGACTAATAACAATTTAAAAATATCAGTGCCAAAGCCAACTTACAGGTCCAGTTAGATTATACTGTAGTTCGTATTTTATTAATTGATTCGGTATACAAAACCGATTTAAAACAACTCAAATGATACTGCAAATGGAGCTGCGATAAATAATCAGCGTAAAGCGAATTTTAAACCGTGATTGATGGCAAAGTTTCAAAAATTTCTACTGAAATATCTTTAAGCTCTTTCTGCACAGTTTGTGTAACTACACCTAAGCAAATGAATAATTTAGAGAAAGTAACGGCAAAAGAGGTTAAGGAAAGTGCATTCCAATACTGGCTGTTTACCGTACAGTACCTACTGTATATGCGTAGAAGTATGGAGATAATTTTACACATCTCATATAACCTATCTTTTTAAAAAATGGGCACTTGAAAATGAAAAAAATATATACGAATATATAGGTACATATATATACTGAAGTATGATATGTAATAACGTCGTCATAAACGTGTATTAATTGTTAAAAAAAAAGAAGATTTTCCTTGTCAGATAAATAATAAATACCTAAATATGATTGTCTAGTTATATTTTCTTTTCATAAAATACTAATTCATGGGGAATAAATCATCGAGTAGGTAGGTACATGTAATTTTGCGTACAGGACAACTCTCAGAAGAAGCGCAAGAGGAATATAAATGAAATAATGAAATAATTATTATCATTGATATAAATGAAAATAACTAACAGATATAATTTATATAATTGCTTATTTTTTTTATTGCTTAATAATAATACTTTGTTTCCTTTTAGATAAGTATTTCCTGTATATATTTAAAAAAAAAGTTTTTAAATGCATTTTTATGTATATTAAATAGTAAATAAAAGAACATTACCTGATAGCCTGTAACATTATAGTTTGTGTGCAAAATTTCAAATATTTTTTGTAAGAAACTACAAGACTTACAGAACTTCGAGACGAAAGGTACACGTTTTGCCCCACAGTGCGCCGGCCAAGCGGGTTGGCGAGTCTACTCTAATGTAGTGTCCAGTGTAGTCTTCTCTCTAAACGAGTCCACTCGTGGGTGGGTGGGTGTAGTTGGTCAGGGCTAATGGGAGCGGATTTATTATGGCTTAGTTACCTTTTACGACGGCTACGGGAAGAGATTAAACTACATTTAAACCAATTTTTAAACTGTTTATTGTTATTATTATTATTATTATTATTATATAATAGACGAGCACGTTTCGCTGATGCATCTATATCTGTTTCTGTATTCTGATATCGATCCAATCTGTTTTAAAATTGATTAACTTTCTCAGATGATATCACTTCCTTAGGTAATCTGTTCCATTGAATGACCACTCAATTTGTGATCAAGTGTTAGTAGTATAGAGTAGTGTAGTGTAGTAATATAGATAGTAGTGGTAGTTTTGCCCTTGAGAAACGGTTGATTTTGACTTATCACTTCCCGCCATACACGGATTTAATCTGTATAAATTATGCGTGGACAGCAACATTGCACCCGCCATGCGATAATATAGAATCACTTAAAGTAATGGCTCTACGGTTAAAATATTTTGTTAATAGCCCTTATGAACTCTGTCTGATAAGACACGTTTACTATAATGTAAATATATATATTTTTAATAGAAAAAAAGGAGGCGGACGAGCGTACAGTCCACCTGATGGTAAGTGGATAATATCGTCCATAGACATCTGAGATATATGCCAACATCAGTCCAGAATGACAAACGTTGGCACGCCCCTGGATGCGCTGCCCACCTTTGCAGATTAAGGAATGGATTGGGAGAAAGGGTTGGGAAAATGGGGAGGTATAGGATGGCAATGGGCTCTGGCATATCTCACTCACTACCGAAATACGAAATACACTACATTGCGGAATTACGATAAAGTAGGAATTACAGTACATTTCAAGGTAGTCGTCTGTGAGTAAACGGTAACGTGGCCAGTCGAGCACTCCCAGATGATGTGGGAATGCAGCGTGCACTCTTTTCATAACAGTACAGAGATTTTGATCATATATTATTACCGGTCAAAGTCGTTGCGTAGTTATAGGTTTAAAAAGATGTTGAGAAAGTATAGGTAGGTACCTACATCACTATAACTTGCCGCGTAGGCGTACAATCTTATAAAGCCATTAATTAATAAACATTAATTTTTACAACATTAAAAAATTGTAAAAATTAAATATTCATTAGCTATTCATTTAGGAAAAACTCCCGACGGTAGGTAATTTTTTTCCCCCACTTTCGTAAGCATGTTTTAAACATACTTAGATACTATAAAAAGTTTACCACCACAGAGAGTACGCTTTATTTTTTTATGTAACAAAAACGTTGTAAAATACCAGTTTTTGCCAAATAACTCTTGAAATATTTTTTTACAAAAACATAATGTTGTCATTTGAAAGTACCTACTGGAAATTTTACTTAAAAAATGTAATTTTTTTTTTCGTTAAAACAAATGTAGACGGCATTACTTTTTTGTTTAACGCTTGAAAATATCTCCGCGGCAAGTAAATACATACTTACAGCGCTTGTAGACTGTAAGCTTGTAAACTCGGGCCGCTACCGATGAGTAGTGAGTTAAGAAGAAACTATAGAGGTGCCTCTACATTCACGCTTTGAAGCCCCGCGAACAGCCGCGAATGCGATTGTGGATGGTTTGATTTCTTGAAGAGAGGCATTCGCATAGCGATTTTACACTAACACCGGAAGTCACCACGAGAATTCACGCAGTGAACTATGCGCCCTTAGAACTAGAATGTAGAAATTTAGCCATTAGAAATGTAGTAGAGCCGGCTTCAGGACGCGCAGTTCAAGGCGACAATTGACACCGTCACTTCAGTCTAGTCTAGTTGACTAGACCCGCTTTAAAACAAATCGGCGAGAAGAGTACGCCCAACATGGTGCAAATGGTATCAAACTATGGGACACCGTGTGAAATATAAAGTGTTTTAAAAGCAATATTCGTAACAAATATGCAACGTTGCTAATAGAACACATCTCACAGCACGACTGTACTAATTTATCGAGTGCATTACAACACTAATGCTCCCTGGTCACGCCACTGTGCGGGGGATGAATCCCGGAAAATTTACAACACGACATATTTTCAACTTTATTACAGGGGATTAAGGTTGCAAATTAAAATGTCCTTTTGTAAATGGGATATGCGTATGAGAACAAAACACGTGTTATGAAGTACTACTGTGATTGTGTCTATTAGTTCGATGTGATTTGTTATTTTTGGCAGAGGTTGAAAGGTTTAGACATGCGAGTGCATCTTTTATTACCGTTACCTCCCTGTTTGGGAAAATGGTCTTTCATTGAAACAGGTGGTCTTCATCTCATAGTAGGTATAATGTGTAGAATGTACTGCATTTCCCACTTTATCCTATTTTCCTTGTACGCACGTGTTTTTGATACTGATTGGGATATGTCAGGACCCATTCCAGCTTATCCTATACCTCCCAGTCTTGCCAACCCTTTTTCCAAATCCATTCCTAAATCTCCAAATATAGACAGTGCATCTGCGAACGGTGGCAACCGTTTGCCATTTTATACTGAAGTTGACATGTATCGCCGATATCGCAGTGACAAATCGTCTGATAAAAAAAAAACTATTCCATCGATTATTCTTATTCCATTTCTAATCCTATCTTATTGTATTCCATTTCATATATTCGGTTCTAGATTTCCAGATATTGCGGACTTTAGTCCTAAGAATAAAATATTTTTTATTTGCTCGATCTTAAAAATCGAGTGTAACAGTATTTTTTTAAACATAATCTTGTAAAAACGCAATTTTAAGTTAGCAAATCTAATAGTAATACATATGTACTTATTACATTACGACAACAATTTCAAACTCAAACATTTATTGTAACATGTAGTACAATATGAGATCTTAACATATAAAAAGATACAGTTAAACATTGACCCTAGCGGGACGCAGGTATTAAGGGGGTGACAGAAAGACCGAGGTTAATTAAATTTGTAATTAAAATACATTAAATCTTTTAAATTATATTAGATTTTTATCTATATTTACTTGTATCGGCCTATAACGTCCCAATGCAAGGCACAGGCCTCTTAGTACTCAATTATTGGAGGGTTCCGGGTCGTAATCTACCACGCGGGTCCAATGCCGATTCGTGGATCACACTCGATTTCCCTCACCGCTAAGCTAGTGATGTTAAAAAAAATCCGTACTTAAGTACAAACTCAGTGGTAAGGGCCGAGGATTTGAAGTCACGATCACACGAATGTGAGTCGAGTATAGATACCACTAGGCCCTAGGCTATCACCGCTCTAGTAACTCCTATTCTCATATTTCATAAAAAATCTATGATTAAAATCTCAGACTATGTATGTTCTTTCCATTTTTCAGTAGATACTTTTTATGGAAGCTCACGTCCCTCCCAAGATAGCAGTTATTAGTGCACGCAGGGTTGCGCCCCGGGCAAGAGGGATGTTTGACAAATTGCGTTACAATTGAACCGGACGGATGCACCCCGACACCCCCTACCTTTCTAGTGAGAACAATGCTACACAAATAATAAATAACAATAGAAAACTTACAGCCTTTGTTTCTCTAAAGGCGGCTCTATATTCACGACGTGAAGCCCCGCGAACAGCCGCGAATGTGAGTTCGCGGCGTGAGTCTAGAGCCGCCTTAACATAATCAAATTTCTATGTATATGAAAGACGAAAGTTTTTATAATATTCAATGTTTTTTTGTCTTAAGATTTGACCAAAGTTTAAAACAGGAAATTAGAATCGACAATAAGGTATCTTTTTTGATAAATGTACCTTAAATGTTTAATGAACATACTGTACCTATATTTGGCATATCTACTGTTTGTTTCGTCAGCTCAAATGCTGACAAAACAAACGGTAGATATTTATCATTAGCCATTATCTCCATTATGTTGGTACGAGCACGACAATACACCAATCTGCCACCCTCGCGCCCTGCTCAATGATCATACAATCGCACGCGGAGAGGGTCGTATACGAATCCAATCTAATGAAACATGTTTTCTAAACAAATAATATCACAATACATAGATAAAAGTGTTACACACCAAAACAATGTAAAAGAATGACACACATCGTAAACTAATGAAATACACAAAAGGCGGATTCATCGCTAAAGGCGATCTCTGCCAGACAACCTGAGGTTCGCTTCAAAAGTATCGGTGAACTTCTTTATTTTTCAAGGGTACCTACGAGTATATATATGGGCAATGGTTATCGGCTTTGATCTAACAAAAAAAATACAATATTCCTCAAAATTTGCTTGCTTAACCAATCTCGCCGAGTGTAGGTACTCCAATATCATACAAACTACAACAAAGCAGTGTGCTAATCTCTATTCGGCTTTATAGCTCCCCGTGGGAATACGACTTGGGAATACGTCATGTGATTGCACCTACAATGGTTGTAGGTGTTTTTATTTTGGTATTCCTTTTTGACTATTTATAAAATATCCAACCTTTGACAACAATTTTGATATAAAGAAGGCGGCAGACATTCGCCTGGAGGTGTTTGAATACTGTCGCCCTGTCACGTCCGCGATGTATGCCAACATCAGTCCACAATGATAAATGTTTGCACACCCCCAGATGCGCTGCCCACCTTTGGAGATTTAAGAATAAATTTAGAGAAAGAGTTGAGAAAATGGAGACGAATAGGGTAGGGTGGGATGGAAATGAGCTCTTGCCTATCTTATTTACGTACGTTGGGGAATGGGTTGTGGGAAATGCAGTACATTTTACGGTAGTCTTCTGTGAAAGAGAGGTAACGTGGCCCGTCGACTGCGCTCAACGGCGACTGTGGGATTGCAGAGTGCACCCTACCCTCCCAGATGGCTAGCTTGATAGGCTAAAATTTTAATTCATTATTTTATATTTTATTTGTAAACCAAATGGGTGTACGGTTATTTTTAAAACTAAATGGTCAAATAACAAACAGTGAGGCAGATTCATAATATATTGAAGATAATTTCAATTACAACCAGCTCTAAGGCGAGTCGTTAAAACAATAACGTGATTTACGTGGAATTATTGTACTTATAAATTTCGAATAACGAAGGTTTTACGATTTCTCGTCGTTTTTACGACGGCTCGTCCTTTTTACGACAACACGACCTAAACGTAATAAGGTGTTTATTTTAAACAACGTGGATCAGAGACATGTTGAGAAGTTGATAAATTAAGTTTAATTGGTTTTATGATATTATTTTAATTGTATTATTTTTTCCAATTAATTGATGCCATAAATTATAGATTTTTTGTGGCTACAAAGATGTATAACACGATACTGCTGTCGTAGCCGCCCTTGTGTGAAATAGTTTTCATTTTTATGACGATTGTGGCACCAAAATTACAATGGATGAATTTATTTTAGTACACTATAGGCGGACTTAACGCCATGCGACTTCCACCAAACAAAGAAACGGGGGGATTCCATTATACTCGTATATGACGGTGAAAACGTAAAAGCGACCGTAGTAGCCCCAACAAAACCTTTTTTCAAAGTTTCCCAATAAATGTTAAGAGACGTTATTGTTATGTGGTAAAAACAATTTTTAAACTTCGTAAAGATTCCTTTTTCTTAGACTAGTTTTTAGAATAGAAATTAATTAAATCCAAATGGATATGTATGCTGTGGAGAATTGGGTAGGAGAGGGCAGAGCGCGGATATTGCTTTTGCTCGCGACTTTATTCGCGTGGTCTACATAAACAGTAGCCTATGTGTCAATCTACCTATTTCTGCCAAGTTTCAACGAAATTGGTTGAATCGTTTCGACGTAATTGAGTAACAAGCATCCAATCTTTCGCATTTATAATTTTAATAGCATACATTAATTGTATATAATCTCTTTCTTCCAGGTGTTGAAGTATTGCGAGCACCTACACGGGAAATGGTACTTCAGCGAGATCCGCGCGATATTCTCGCGCCGGTACCTACTGCAGAACGTCGCCATCGAGATGTTCCTCGCGAGCAGAAGTAAGTGTCTACCATATCATCCTGTGTGTCTCCTGAAACCGGAATTATATTATTGTGGTGTAGCGTGGAACGCCTTTCGGCCAGGTGGAAGGGAAAGTCGGTAGCGGCTAGATGAAAAGACCGTGTGTGGTGGTGGTCCTTAGGGGAGGACTATGGACAGAGAGTGTGGTGTAGTGTGGCGAAGTTCGTTCTTATCCTCCTATTAATGACAAGTCTTTGACAAACGACGCAACATTGACGTCAATCACGATATCACAAACATAGAAGTAATAGGTACATCTTCTTTCATTATAATACGATTATGACCGACATGACACCCGAAAACTTTTCCCTTGTTGCTATTGTAGTTCCTACATTTCAAATCGGTTGACTGTACCCGGGCAGGGGTCGTCTCTATATCCCGGTATTTATTTTGGAAGCTAGTTATTGTTTCTTTTTAACAAGACATCTAAGTCTTCAATATTTCAAACTACATAACTTAATGAGATCGAAGTTAACTGGATTAACTACATAACGAATTTCGCACCTTTTAAAACCGCTTAATAATAACACGCTTAATGTCAAGCTGCTGCGCGTCTCTTTTTATATTATGAATGCAGAAAAAGTTAGTAAATACCGTAATTATGTTGTAAAACAGCTAATTAACCCCAGCCTAGAAAAATAGCTATTATCCACTTCGATGCTAGCACGTTTACTCAATATTTGTTAACTACATCATCATCATAATAGATTCATGTAGTTTTAAGATGCTAGAGCATTTTGCGAAACATAAAACAAATATAATAATAAAATATTGTGATTAAGTACAATATATGATTTCGAAGGTCTTAATTTAATTTTTAAAGGGGTATTGATTAAAATTAAAAATTAAAATTAAAAATATTTCAGTTTTTTTTGTCACAAAATTCTTTATTATGAAAAAAGTATGATTGTGGGTTGGTTCTATTCTGATTAAAGTCTGTCAAATATAATTCTTTAGGTCCAATTAGGTAGAATATTAGTGACTTTGCAAATTCTGCAATATTTAACTCTCAACTCCTCCAAAAAAATGTTCGGATCCATTCCATTCACCCATTATAGAAGTATGTGCTGCGATCAATAAAGCTCATTCAAATGAGAATCTCTGATTGGCCGATCCGGCTATTAATTCTGCTCAGCAGCTCACTGATACATTGGACAGTCTACTGGCATACTACCAATTTGTTAATCGGCTCATGGGCTCTAACAAGCGATAGCTTGTCTGCAATCTTTTTACAGGAACTCTCCAGCTATGACTACTCGTTCGTAAGGAAGGCAATAGTTGTCAAAGACTGTCGTTTTACTTCTTTTTATGGAAAGAAGGCATCCATACGCGCATACAATTCACTTGATGGTAACTGCATACGGTCACTCTGCTACATAAATGCCAACGTCAGTTCAGAATGGCAAACGATGGCATGCCCGCGGATGCACTTTTTTTATAAGTAGAATAAAGGCGGCAGACGAGCATTCCTTTCCACCTAATGGTAAATGGATACTGTCATTCATAGGCATCCGCGATACATGCCAACAGCTGTCCAGAATGACAAACGTTGCCACGCCCCCGGATGCGCTGCCTACCCTTGCAGATTAAGGAATGGATTGGAAGAAAGGGTTGGGAAAATAGGGAGGGATAGGATAAAATGTGGAGAGAGAGGATGGAAATTGGCTCTGGCATATCTTACTGACTACCGAAACACGTACGTACATTGAGGAAATACAATAAAGTAGGAAATGCAGTACATTTCAAGGTAGTCTTCTGGGGGAGGGGTGTATCGTGACCAGCGGCTGTGGGAATGCAGCGTGCACTCTCCTACTACAACCCCCTACACTGGGCCACCTTTGGAGATTTAGGAATGTATTTTTTGAAAGAGTTGAAGTAATTGGGAGGGATAGGATGGGATAGGAATGGGCTCTGTATCAAACTCACTATTCACGTACATTGGGGGAATATAATAAAATGAAAAAAAAGTACATTTTACCATAGTGTTTTGTAGGTTGCATTGTCTGCTCGTATGTCATCTTCTTCCTACAGAAAAGTCCGAAACATTCCACAGTATACCTTTGTTTTGATAACTGCAGGTCACCTACTGTATAATATAATAACCAATATGTCTATTATGTTGCAGCGTCCATCTTCTTCGCGTTCCCGGACCAGGCGACAGTGAAAAAGGTGATCAAGGCACTGCCTCGTGTCGGTGTAGGCATCAAGTACGGCATCCCGCAGACCAGGTCAGTGAATTTTCTTTTTTATATACAGAACTTTTTTGACCTGCATTTTTATAATTACAGTCGTCATTTTGGATTAAAGAAATATGCCTATCCTATGCTACTCCGGCACCGATTTGAGAATAGCACTCTAGAGCAAGCACGTTACAGTCTAATAGTGTTCAATGTTCAGTAGCTTACGAAATCTTTAATTCATTACGTAGTACTTATGTTTCAAAAAAATTGACATTTTTAATGAATCCCTCATCTGCTTCACTCCCCCTAGTGATGCCAGGTTACGAGGAACGTATGATGTGTCATCTAGTCTATTCCCATATCGATCGATGCACTCGGGTAATCAAGATGAATAGATTGACAATTAACACCTCATTTCTTGAAATCGATACAGTAATGGAAGTGCTCCGGTAGAACATCCACCCATACGGACATTTCCTGGCAAAGACATAATCCTTCCATTTTGGTTTTGCTGTAGTCAGATATACCTAAATGGGTGTTATATACGTATAATAGTTAAACCTATTTAGTTTAATTTATTTGACTATGTCATTGCCACTGACGTTATTTGATTGTCGTTTTTTTGGTTTATTTTGAAAACCGGAAAAGTTACTTCTTTTCTAAAAAATAATAGAACACCAACTGATCATTTTTGAAAAAGTGGACATCACAAGAGCCTATTTAAGTATTAATAGAAACATTTCTTCTATAAAGCACTCAAAAAAATTAGTATTTAATTCTTTTATTGGTGTGTTTCTTTTTAATTTTAAATCCGTACAATTTTGTATGTATGTAAGTATCAAAAACTTTTCCATTGTTGTTGTTAATTGTGCTGCCATCTATACAACACGCCGTGCAATAAAAAGAACTCAATGTTACATGAATCAAGATTTACCTTATGTACGACGAAAGCTTCAATTTATTTACATTTTACCCAGATGGCGCTGCCTGGCTTTTTAAATACTAAGATTACGATTGCTGTTGGTGCTTTTGTAAATCCAATATTTTGGGAATTCAACGTTTTGACAAGTCAACATTATGAGAAGTACTCGAAGTGTTGTAAAAACTAACATTGAACGCTCGACGCTCGGACGGCTGAGTGATCGATAATGAACTTTTAAGACTCCTCTATAAAGGCTAGTGGCGCGTTAAATAGTCCAATTTTTTAATATTTGATGATCATGAACCATTGTAGTTCAAGGCTAAAACGGTTAATGTTCAACAACACTAACATAGCGCGCCAGCGCTCAAGCGTTCAGTGCTCATTTTAACAACACTAATGAGAAGTCAACGATATGCTCTAAATGGGATATCCCCTAAGGGGGGGGGGGGGGGACTCTGTCGCGATGTATTGAAATATTTCCAATAGGTACACGAAATGAAACAAACATTGAAAACAACACATTATTTTATTAATGCTATAGCGTCATATTATTTACTCTTATATTAATTCTTTATTAACTTATATTATTATTATTATGTATTACATCTGTATAATTAGAGGTAAATTTAAATATTTATATATCACACATACAACAAACAGTCATTTCGTCTTATTGCATTTAAAATACATAATGTATTGATTTTTTTGGGAAAATATTTTCCAATATACAAAAATATAAAATTAAAATTGCTGCGACCGGGAGCTGTTTTCCACATTTGTTACACTATTTGTATAATACTTAAAAAAATATAATAAATGTCTCATTCCAAATATGGATTTTTAACTTATTAAACTCGATGCATTAAATAAAAATCACCTTGTATACCTTAAATTAATGGAATGTAATATCAAAAATTTATCAACAACTATAATAATACTGATCACATAAAATTACCTAACAAATATATTCACAAACATTGGTAACTTATAATAACCGTCTTACTTCAACACTATTTGAATTTCATAAACGTTCTAAATGTTTTGTCCTTTTCTAACAAACAACTTCAAATGGGTTTGAAAGTGACAAAAAATTTTGAACAAAAATAAAATTCACACAGTGTTAATAAAATAAAGAGGGTGACATTGAAAACCTTTGGAGCAAGTACTAGGCTAACATAAAGGAACAAGAGTTTCATTGAACCGTCTTTTCTTCGACATTTTTCGTCCATTTCGGTTCGAGATCTTCCTTATTTTTTTCTAAAGCTCCGCCACTATTACGTCTACTGACTGATTTTTTGACTTCAACACTTGTTTTTGAAGCACCCTCAATATCAACTTCCTTTTTCTCATCAAATTGCCTCATAATTTCATTCAAAGACTTCCCTTTAGTCTCCGGTAAAAACCATAGACAATATGCGGCTCCTATTAAAGCGCAACCTCCAAAGAGATATAACGTACCATTGCTGGTAATTAAATTTTCCAATTGGGGGTAAGTCTTTATGTTGAAGAAGATTAAAACATAAGCGCAACAAGAAGTCGCTCCCGACATCACCCCTCTGATATCCTGAGGGTATAACTCTCCTGACATAATCCAGGGTAGTTGCAAAAAGCCAACCATACTGAAAGAGACGTGGAGTAGGACACAAGCCAATTTTATTAATGGAGGACCGTTTAAACTGTCACAAATCGCAGCCCCGAGCATAGCAGCGCCTAGTAAAAGGCCAGAAGTAGCAGCTAAGGTCTTTCTTCTAAAACTGTTTATAAGACAAGCGCCTACAGCCCCCATGAAAACTCTCACGCCACCCACAATAATAGAAGCCGTGAATTCATTGATGCTAGTCCCAACGGACTTGAAGAAATCAACAGCGTAATACAAAATAACATAAATTCCGGACAATTCTTGGAAAATGAAGAAGACAATCAGCAAAACGAATGGCTTTAAGACGCTACGTCGTTTGAAAAGACCTAGTTTCTGTTTGAACGACATTGTTTCACCAATAGTTCGGTCTTTCGTGAACTCCATTAGCTCTTGTTGAGCTGTATTGTTGTTTTGTCTTAACCAGAACATTGCGTTGTAGGCTTCTTTCATTTGGCCCTTTGATGCCAGCCAGAGAGGAGATTCCGGGACGAAGTACATCAAAAATGGCGTCAAAAGGGAAACTCCAGCGCAAATGGCAGCGACTTTCCTCCAATGAACGAATGCTCCTAAAGAATAAACTATGAAAATGCCCGTTGAAACTAAACCGGGTCCTAAAGCACTGAGCACTCCGCGTTTCTCTGGAGTTGTGATTTCAGCTACGTAGATGTAAGAGACCGTTGACATGCCTGCAAAGATAAAGGGTTTATGTTAGTTTTGTGGTTGGCTAAAGTATCTAAAGACTAATATTGGCTCTTTCAGGATCTAGTAATAGCTTTGAAATTAGGTCTGGTCCTTACATATTATTGTTCTGTTCATCTCTTGAAAGTAAATTGATCCCTCAACCATATGTACTTAGTAGAAAATTGTTATTGGGAATTCAATTTGCTAATTTTCACGTTCCCTATTTTATTGTCTTCTTGTTTTAAGAAAAATGTTTCAAACTTGTTACGGACTTTTTAACGTCTTCTGGTTTACTTTTTAACGTCTTCTACAATTGAATTGAATTCTTTAATTGAACACGAGACGTTATAATTTTAAGTAATTATCAATATTCTAGCTTACATTAGATTTCAGGACTTTGATATATCTACCTGATTCTACAATAGTTCTGATTCTATTGAATGAATGAGATTCATTGCATTCTATTGAATGATTCTTTATTGCATTATTGTTGATCGAAGATTGCATTCCTGTTTTAAATTAGATATTAATTTACTAATTACTATAGAAGCAAGAAGCGGCCTAATCGCTAATAGCGATATTTTCCACGCCACCGTAATTTTAATTTCATCTATAGGTAATACAACAGCATATATATATATTATATATATATATATATATATATAGATATAGATTATATATATAGATTATATAAATCTTAGATCTTAGATTAGATTATATAAGTCATCTTAAATTGTATAAATAATGAACTAAGGCTAAAATTGGATTACAAGTAAGTACAATGATTGCAATAATCGCCAATTTGGATAAAACTCGATACTTACCGATAGTAAATCCGGTGATGAATCGTCCAACGCATAGGAATATGTATGTCTCCGAGAAGGCGATGACCAGCCACCCAATGAGGTTGGGCAGCACTATGGACTGCAATAGCAGCCGTCTGCCTACCGCGTCTACTATCATACCGCCCAGCAGGGCGCCGATTGGGTTCGATATCACCCCTAGACTTGCTGCAAAACGGATAATAAATGTTATAAATCGTGTATATGGGGGATAATCCTTAAGTTAATGATTTACAACCCTTTTATCGTCCACTGCTGCACATGGACCTCCTCGTGCATATTGTCTTATGCATGATGAATGTATAACCTTAAAACGCCACGGCGGCTAAGCGGGTTGGCGAGTTCAGTCTTTTAGAAGTGGTGTAGTTCCTGAAGGCTTGTGACAGCGGCTTTGTTATCTCCGTAATCACCTTGCCCGACATCCACGGGAAGAGATTGGGAGGTGCTACTCTACATCCAGCCGACATCACACCGACGTAATTTAATTGTTAATGCTAATTAGTCAAAGTCAAATTAATTTATTGTTGACTAGCTGTGCCATGCCACGCGTTGCTGTCGCTGCCCAACAGATGGCGCTTACCCTATTTTTACCTGTTTTTGGGTAAAAAGCATGTTTTTACCCTGTGATAGGTATATAAAACCACGCGCGTATTCGAATGCTACGTTGTGTCAAAATTTCAAAGCAATCGCTGCAGAAATTTCGGAGATTTAAGATTTTGAACAAACGAACGTTTACATTTTTATTTATATAGATTGTCCAATCACAAAGCATTCTAATAGGGGACCATTACCAATAATATACTAGTATTATTCATATATATATATTATTATTCATATTTTGTATCAACGATTATATAGTCTTTACACACGTCTACATGTAGCTTCCACTTGACTAATTTTTCGCTCCTAATCGTTTTCTCTCCTTCAGACTTCAAATCCTTTTCTATTCATTGTATTAATTCAAACTACGTACCTTCTTGTACTTGTACAAACTACGTAAACTACGTACTTGTACCTTCTTTCTGACTACACATATAATAACAAATTGAATTATAAACTCACGCGTAAGATTATATACAGACAAAATTGACATACATAGGTACATACTTATTCATTACTACATAATTTAAAAAAATATTAAAAAATCAATATTTTTTAAAAACCATTCAACTGTTATTAATCCGTATATATAT
Source organism: Sesia bembeciformis (assembly GCA_943735995.1). Classification (NCBI taxonomy): domain Eukaryota; kingdom Metazoa; phylum Arthropoda; class Insecta; order Lepidoptera; family Sesiidae; genus Sesia; species Sesia bembeciformis. Next base: position 1,043,470 of record OX031041.1, read on the forward strand.
ATCAAGCAATATAAAGGATTCTTTATTAATTATATATAGCAACAAGCGTCGCTGTGCCCTGTAATATCTCATATCAGCAGACCAGCACCCACGTGACTATGAATGTATACCGCCGCTTACGACCTCCGACCTCCCTCTTTCACTCGTTATCTGAACTAGACATCAATCAGTAAATGCACACATTGTGTGTTTGTTCACCATTCGCACACACTATCAGTGTTTGCACAAGTACTGTTTGATGGCAAATATTGAAGTAACAAACTTCAATATTTGCAACTTCAAGTAACAAACTGATGGAAACGGTAAAAAATGATGAAATATATCAACGATATGTTAGATAGAGTATAGAGTACAATTAGATTCACAAATTTTGTTTCGACACGTTTTTCTAAAATATGCTGAAGTAAAATGTCTTATCACTACTAGATTTAATTAGATTCATGAATTTAATCGGTTTCTAGATAAAAATACAATTTATAAAGTACCGTTTATAATTTGCAAACATTTCCCGAAAATAAAGTCATGTTTGTTTAGTTGTGTCCTGTTATGTCTACGCAATGTGGTATCGCAAATAGTTTGGCACGGGACGCCATTACAAAAATAAAACGTAAACACAAAATGAGTTCATTCACTAGTTTCACTACTGCACGGGACGCAACTGATTTTATATCTATATGTTCCTAACTAGATATTTAACAAAATTAGCTAGCACCTGGTCTGAAAAAGCTGTATTATTGAAACTTTTTTACGTTTCATCTACTCTGTTCCCGTTCTTTCCAAACCCATTCTAAATGGTGTTGTGGTTTATTTTTGGATTTTTTATTGTACTTGTATCAATATTTAATGTCCCACTGCAATGTACAGGCCTCCCCTAGTAAATCACGGACCATAATCCACGCGAGCCCAGTGCGGATTGGTGGATACACACACATACTCCAGATTGTTTTATTTCTGTTACATACGGGTTTCGTCGCGATGTTTTCCTCTCACAATTTAAAATATGTAGTGACAATTTTTAAAAATTCGTACTTAAGTAGAAATCCAGTGGTACCTACGGGTCGAGGATTTGAACTCACAATCATACGAATGTGAGTCAAGTATAGGCTATCATCGCTCTAAGATTTGTTTGTTACATATTCTTTCGTAATTTTGACAGTACTGAACTGATTTGCCCTATCTACGACCCAAACAATTTTTGTACCAAATTTCACTTAAGAAATGCACACCAAATCTGTTAAGAAATGCGCGCTGCAGTTTGTCCACAAATTTCATTACATCACATATATATAATATATACCTACGTATTATAGTACTATAGATACTTGGAACTTCGTCACTGATCGTTTTTATTAATTCGACTGGTGCACACTTAAACGAGATATAGTGAAATTTTTCCCAAATTCTAAAGGCGTGATCTCCGCAAAAGCAGTGTAATTTTACTTCATGTTGTCATTATGATCCAGATGAGGATGTACGCGGCAGCAGTGTGTGGTTAAGCTAATTGGAATGATAGGTGATAGTAGACTAAAACTTACTTTCAGATTATTTTAACTTTGATAAATAATATAATCGCTAAATACCAATACTGTAGTTAGCTACTGAAAGACTGTTTATAAATAGCAGATTTTTTTCTTATCAATAAAATTTATTATTGACCAATATCAATCCACTGATGTTTTTATACTTGAATAAACTTTGTGGTATATTTACATCCCAAGAACAATAGCTGTTATCAGTATAACTACTACGGCTTTCCACCGTCGGTGACAGATAACCTATCTAACGTAAGAGAAAATATAAATCATATTGTTCAAATTAACAAAAATAAATTATATGTATTCTTTAAATAAACGAATTACTCCTTCTCTATACACGGATGTGGAAGCAACCCTTTAAGTATCCACTGCTGAACATGGCTCTCCTCATGCACAAGACAATGTATGACCTGAAAACGCCACGCTGCCGAAGCGAGAGTTGGCGAGTCCACTCTTGTAGCGGTTTGTGTAGTTCCTCGGGGCTTGTGGTAGCCGCTTTATCCCTTAGTCGCGTTTTACGACAGCCACGGGAAGAGATGAAGATGAGGCACACACAGACGATATACCTACGAGTAATTTGCTCGTTCATTTAGTTAAAACTCGTTGCCAAATAAAAAATGACAATACAATCACCGAATTGCTGACCAGATGTCGAATTTTATCTAACTAAATTGGTATAACCTTGTCGGTAACGCATATTTACTACATAATGTAGTTGAACTGCTCTTACTACTATATTTATTTAATTTCGCTACTCACCAATCCATGAGCTCTGTTCATAACTGATTTCTGGATATTCGTGAGTGTACTGGGGCAACAGAACAGCTGAGAAGCCCTGACAGAAGCCCACCGAGATGTTAATGGACTGCGCGGCGAGGGCCGCCAGCACCTGTAACCAAGTATACGCTCCTGGTAACTACACTATAAAATATTAAAATGAATTAGGTAATAGGCGGGAAAAATATTTCCTGTAATATTTACAGAATGACATACGACACACATGTGAACGTATTTAGAACCAAAATGGACAAAAATCGCTAGTAAGAGACTTAATTCAATTTTCCGCAGCACCTCATGAAAGGGCACTTTCTCCTAATAAGGTATTTTAAAAATACCTAATTTTGTCCAAAGAAACTGTTGAGCGATTTTTGACCACTTTGGTTCAAAATAGGACACTGTGCGACGTAACAAGTTCAGTGACACATTTTTCTTAATAAAAACCACATGGCATAACATCATGAAAAAAATCACACTGTCACACCTCGACTACGATTATAATAACGTATTAAAAAGCAAAAGTGCACACTTCCGCGAATTAAAGCCAAATTACCCCTGAAACGTTCCATTTGCCCGTGACGACAGCTTTTACGTTTTTGACAATTTTAAATTGCTTAATAACAACAACACTAATTATAAAACTGTCGGGAAGCGAGCACCAATTCTGAAAATATTTAATGTTGCTAGTTTTTGAGAAATTCTGTGTAGTTGTTAATAAGCTCGACGATCAGAAGGCCCGTTCAAGCACAAAGAAGATGAAAACATCTTGAAAAACAACTGAGAACCGGAGAAAATAAACACGTGCTTAGTTACGTGACGATCAATACGCGCACGAGTGGCGCCGTTCTCACGTGATAATTTCTTTAATACCATCTAATAATGAGCACTAGACTAATGGGTTAATTAATGGTTTAATGTAATGACTACAGCTTAAGATGCGACTGGATGACTGCTGAATACACATATGTATTAATGGGTTAATTTAATGACTACAATGAATACACATATGTATTAATGGGTTAATTTAATGACTACAATGAATACACATATGTATTAATGGGTTAATTTAATGACTACAATGAATACACATATGTATTAATGGGTTAATTTAATGACTACAATGAATACACATATGTATTTTAGAATGTTAATCATCTGTGACAATTGTAGTCTGATTATACCACGCGCAGCTGAATCAGGTGGTCGGTGCGTGATTCAGGAAGATCACGTGTATCAAGAAGTAGATCAAATATCGCAAATGCTATTATAAAGTTATTACGTGTGTTCGTGCTGGTATAATAAAGTACGTTTGTAACGATTCAGTACACTTCACCGACCATCGTGGAATTCAGACGAAATATTATTACACCGTGAGTTGTGTGATAAGAGGATTATTAGATCGCGAAGACGGGCCTTGAAAATCCCAGGCTAATAATATGCAATATATTATCATAATTAGCAAATTAGATGAATAATTTAATTGAACAGACAAACAATTTACTTTAGGTATATATAAACGGGCAAACACCGCCACGACGTACCTAAGTACAGCTAAAGTAACTATAAAGATCAAAATTCGTCCTGAACTCCTGAAAGCGATTTCTTCCAGACAAGACTGCAAATAGTATTTTGAATATGCCTGAATGAAGTTAGATGGTGTGGTTTATCACTTTAGCAAAGTATCATTTGAATGAATGAGCAGTAAAAAATCACATCACACATTAGCTTGACAAAAAAATCTAGAATATGTATGTGTAATAATAATGTATATATTATTTGTATAATATGTATACACACACACATATATATATGTATATATGTGTGTGTGTTGGTATATGTATATGAATTGTAAATACCTATGTATTTTATTCCTTAATATTGTAAATTTTGGTATATGAGTCTTAGTTACTTGAAATAAAGATTATATTATTATTATTAGCTAGCTAATGGTTGCTATACACATCTACTCTCCTACAAATAACAAAATGTTTTTTGGCTAAAACAAGGAAAAACATAGAAGTGATTCAATATGAAGTAATTACAAAGTGAGACTAATCTGATTTACATCCATTTGTTGCAAGTGTTGACGCAGTTGTGTCAGTCCAACCGCAAATACTTCCATGTTTGCGGTCTCATATTTCATGTTAAAGATGCTTTTATACTTAATGTTTCATAACGTTCGTAACCATTTGTCCCTCGATATTGAGCAAATGTTTTCGTCCGCTCGTATCCACTATGGATACGAGCTGTTCTCGTGATCATGTCATGTTTGATACATCTCGAATGAAATATTGAGTAAAATGAAATAAATGAATGTAGGTAGTAATGAGTAAATAAGTAATGTAAGGGAGTGTAAAAGAGTTCAAGTTTAAAACGTGAAGATCTTAGTTATAACATTTTAAACATTTATTGTAAAATGTCGTTGAAATATTTTTTATAATGTTATAATACACATGCATATATATGCATTCTAATAGTTTAGAATTAACGAAGTGTTTTGTTAATAAATGTTAAGAAACGTTTGTAAATAGTTACTGAACATTGAAAAAAAAAAACATAACAAACAACCGTTTTTATAATGTTGAGAAATGTGAAATATTTTTCTTTAGAAAATATTTTGCAGATTTTGTGGAAGTACCTTTACATGTACAACAATTACACATAAAATTACAGACAATGAGGAATTTCTGCACAAGTTTGTGTCAGAATACGATGACGAGACACTTTAGAAAAAGAAATTGTTATTAATCTTTAAAATATCGGTTAATATCAACGAGGTACTAGACCCCCTGAAAAGTAACGCTAGCAATGTCCACCGATGGGTCTGTGTGCTGAATTATGGCTCGAAACCTTGTGATCGCAAAGAAAATTATTGTACATTTCCCACTTTATCGTATTTCCCCTGTGTTCACGTATGTATTTCGGTAGTGAGTGAGATATGCCAGAGCCCGTACACAATCCATCCTATCCCATATCCCTCCCTATTATCCCAATCCTTTCTCTAAATACATTCTACAAACGTATACAAGTTTCTGCTGACGTTTGTCATTCTTGACGTTGCCATGTATCGTGGATGTCCATGAGCGACAGTATCCACTTACCACCAGGTGGACTGTATGCTATCCGCTTTCTAATCATAAAAAATAAATAAAGATAGACAACCCAAAAAGAGATTTGAGAGATGGGGAACTGTCACCGATGACACGAATCATCTCCCTTGATTCGGCTCGTCACTTTTGACGAATGTTTACAATTTATTATAGCACAATTAAACATTCTTGTGTTTTGTAACTACTTGCTAACGACACGGATCCGGACAGACGAGCAGAGAGTAGGAGCTTAGCGCTAACTTCGGCCACGCAGCCGGACGGTCAGTTTGCTTTATCCGTTCGTCTATATCTGTGTTGCTATCAAATCTTTATGATATTGTATCACCTCTGATTTGACACGCAGTATAATAATTGTCATTCAGGGGTGGCGTGCGGTGACAATGTGCGAGTTTACATAACACGCTGACTCGCGGCTCGCGGTTATAAACAATTAAGTTCAACCACCGGAACGAATGCACTTAAATGATGAACGCGAGATAAACGCGGCCATTTACTGTCGATTACACTGTTGTTCACTGCAGTGATCATTAATTAATTACTGTTGTTGCCTATATTGATTGTAGATCATGTCAAATAATCATGATTTTAACGCGGTAGTTGTCTTTTCATATTTTTAATAATCTATCGATTGTGTTGCAACCATAACCATAATTTTAATTAATTACTCCAAATGTCTATGTTGATTTAAGATAGTAAATGAATAAACTTAATTGCAATAACTTAATTGCCTTACTTTTTACTTAACGTAATATATTACTACAATTGTAATTAAATAATACCACATAGTAATCTCCGTATTCCCAACAAACACGAAGAAATGATGAGTGGAAAAGGAAACAAACATACAAACACACTCTCACAGTTTGTTGCGCTACGTTGTAACCACTCTATGTTGTATACATCTCTCTTCGTTCGGTCACGGTCAGAAATACGAATTATTATTTAATAAATAGGTACTCTACTATGTGATTTCATCATTACTTTAACGAGACTACCGATTAGCTCAGTTGGTAGTGCTCGCGTTAGATTCCCGGTTCGAACACTCGTCTAAAAGATACATGTTTATTCGGGTCTGGATGATTGTATCTCTTCTACTATCTATCTTCTATCTGTATATCTATCTGTATTATATATATAAATGGATGTTGGTATATCTGAAATTAATAGACTTCGACACCGTTTCACCGATCACTATGAAAGTTGGCGCATATATCTATTTTTTCATGGAGAAGGTTTTATGCTATCCACGTTGTTGTAACTCGCCACTAGATGGCGCTGCAGCACATCAACTTCTATACCGTTCAACCGATCGCAAAAATCATATCGACCGCAAAACAAAATAATTTGTGATTTTATATTCAGAGGTAAATAAATATACACAGGCAGGACAACGTCTGCCGGGTGCAGCTAGCATTATATGAATTCAATGAAGGCTTTTGATATTCAGCAAAAACTGAAAAATATAACATGAAAATATTATTAAAAAAAACATTATACATATAGAGTTGTTAATATGCTAGAATGTTTTGCAATAATCTCTTGTTTAATGTCACTAAGAATTTCTCAATTTTGGTGCCGAAGCTAACACTTCATTGTACCTATCTATACTATAAAATCTAGTTTCATATTTTCTTTGATTACATATTTTCATATTTTTATAAAGAGACTAATTTAGACTATTTTTTGTTTCAGGTAAGTGAATGTATCTCAACGTTGCAGAAAAGTTTTATCTTAATCAGGTATGTAAGTTGGTATATTAAGAAAGGAATTTCTTAACTTCGTAATAAAGTTATCATTGTTTTGATTCTTAAACCGTTAATATCGTAAGACATCTCGAAGTATGAATGTATAATATACAGAAATATACGTACAGAAAGAAACATTATTTTGTATACACTTACAATGGATAGAGTTTAATAATTCGTTACATTTCAAGTTTACAATATCTAATTTTTATTACTTTTATTAACTTGATTATAATGAGGCAGTTTTTTTCTACTCGCAACTATACTATTTTCTAAATTATATGTATGTGATCCAAATCATAGACAAACGAAACATCTTCTATCTTCTTTATAGTTTATAATATATAACAACAACTTTATAGATATTTGTGATACAGTGCCATAACTATATTGTAATTAAATGATCTTTTTGTAATCAAAAACATAGTTTTTACTCAAAAATATGTAATCGATTTTTGTATGAAATATGTAGGAAGGCATAGACATGTTAGAATGTGGAAGCTATACTTTCTGTAAAAAGCTCGAAATAATACAATTTTGTGTGATCCCAACGTCCGTCCTTTAAATTGTCATACTCTATCGTATAGGTCAAGATGGTCGTATCTCGTAGATTATGAATCTAAATTAGAGACAACACTATATGGAAGAAACACTACAATAATTGTTATAACCTTTAATCAATCTGGCAAATGAAATTGTTCCCTGATGGTTAGTTTGTAATCTAACTTTTTTTTTTTAGAATTTTTACATGTGTAAGAACCGGGCTCTTCTCAGAATATTTTTTATTTAACAAATAAACAAAAATAAAAATGAAATTTTCCATGCTAGAGAATTGTTCTAATTTTAGATATAAATACAAAACAATGATTATAATGACTAACGGGCCCCGTAATGATAGTTGCTTTTCTATTTTAAACGTTAAATCTGTTTCTTTCTTTCTTATTTGTTTTTTTCTGTGATCATCTTTTTTAACGATTTCAACGATTTTTTTTAACGATTTTAACGATCATCATTTGTAACGAGACATCTTTTTTCATCGAACATGAGATTTTATTTCAATTAATCAGTATAGAAATGATACTTCCTTAAAATAAGTATTTATTTTCTAACCAATTATCAATGATTTTGCATTCAAGATAATTGAAAGTCGGACTGCTTTTATAGTCCGTGACTTTTCCTGCAAAGTAATATTGTCTCTTCTAGTTGCTATATTAATTATAAACAGTTAACGTATGGTCTCATGAGTGAACGTAAGGTCACATGTGTTTCTTCCAACGATTGTTCTAGAATACCACCTTAATTTACTTATCCGAGAGATAAACAGTGCTATTATAAACAACATAACCGATTCCTAGAAATAACAGAAACTGTGTCAATGTATATTCTAAGGATTTTCGAAGGTTTAACGTTATTTAAACTCTACCTACAGTTACAATTGGTACAGAAACGGATTCTCAATTTTGTACAGTATAAATAGATACAATTTTATTCATTCATTCTCCTATTTTCTCTCCGCGACCCCTACGACGCTGGTCTTCGCTTTAAAAAGTCTAACCAACCACCTCGGTGTCCTTTCATCCTGCGTTTAGAATATTTTCGATAATTTTGAAAACTTGAAGTTCATAATTTTGTCATAGAATTGTTACCAGGCAATCATGATTCGGAAGTTAAAATCGGAAGCGGCCTTGACAGTGCTGTTCAACAATCGCCTTCGGCACAAGCGTAGTGGTTTGGTTAACGACCTCTCTGAACTCATTCTCGCCTAGTACTTATGTATAAACCATTTTAGGATTACCTTCGTGAATATTTTTTTGTTTGTTGCTTACAATTAGTTTAATTTAATTATTGTTACGCAAAAACGATATGAATCCCAAAAAAACTGTTATGTATATTTTTCCTTATTTTTTCAGAATTGACGACAATGTCTGTAATCATAACAATATTTTTTTACATTCTGTTGATATCGATCAAGCAGATTTTAATAAATATCCTCTGCGCAATTTCCATCGATTCTTTTAACAGAAAGGTGACAGACGAGCACACAGTCCACCTGTTGGTGACTGAATACTGTCCTGAAACCTGAACTGAACATCCGCAATGCATGCCAACATAAATCCAGAATGAAAAATGTTGGCACGCCCCCAGAAGCACTGCCTAGTTGATTTGGGAATGGATTTGGAGAAAGGGTTAGGAAAAAGGAGTGTAAGAAGAAAAAGTGATACCCGTCTTAGAGTATTTTAGACCATTTAGTATGTAGACATTAAGTAGTATATTATAGTATTATAATAGTATTTAAGTCTTTAAATAAATTAATGTTAAAGCGGAAATCAAGTGGTCTAGTAGGTCGTCATAACACAATAACCTTTTTCTCCTACTTGCTCGGAAATGGTTTCATTATTTTAAAAAAGAATACGTCAATCGGCTCTTTCCTGTACGCACGCCAGCAATTTCCAACACGACAATAATAGAGATTGCTGGACAGTAGCGAGGTTATTTTTAGTGCACACTAACATAAATTAGGTTTTTTTAGGTACACGATATTTATTATTATAGAGGCTGAATGTGCATTTCTTTTCAAAAGTTTAAAAAAGAACAAAGACCGCGCGCAGTCGAATTGGCAGGAATGAAACTTCTGTTTCTTGAATTAATTTGTTTATTGTTTCCTCGCAAATTAGTGAAAAGTACTATACAAGTCTCGGCCGAAATAGCAATTAACGGCCTCGTTTATTCAAAAAGGACTCGGCTTCGCCTCGTCCTTCCAATATTACTCGGCCGTCAATTGCTTTATTTCGGGCCTAGACAGTAATGTACTATCAATTTATTGTTATTAACTATTACACGGCTACAAATTATTATATGCAAATACACGAGGCGTGTTTAGCAATTATTTTTAGATCCGAGATCGTAATTTAAAATGCGGATCGTGTGACTATTGTCCCCTGTCTAGCCACATATGCAAATCTCCGAGAACATGGCCCGTTGGCATTGAGCTCTCGATATCTAGAACTGAATGTGGATAGATGGCCCAGCGGTGTCGCGGCGAGATTGTGGCGATAAATTATTTATCTATTTCTATTCATTATAAAATAGCGACACATTTCCTTGTTTCTCGGTTGTCTGTGTTTCCCCGCGTTTCTTGGATCTATTTATTATACTTCGATATAATTGTGCTGTAATATGTGACATATTGTGTTTTAATAAAGTATCAGATTCTGATCTACCCTATAAACCAATAAGATCCGAGATATTTTTAATCTGATTTTGATTTTATAGATTGAGTTGTAGCCATTTGTTATTTAATTAAATATATTTCCAAAAATAATCACACATTCTTTTGAAGTAAATGAATCGTATACATTAGTTTGTTAACAAATTTTAAGTCTTGTACACAAAACTGACAGACAACGCACAGCCTAAATCAGTGGGTCTAGAAGCATGAAATTTTGCACAGGAGTTCCTTATATAACGTACGTGAGCACTAAGAAAGGATTTTCGAAAATTCATCCCCTATAGGTGTAAAAGTTCCTGAGATGTTGCCGATGAGATTTCTCATCGGGCACACGGCTAATTGTTTTATAAATTCGTAACGAAATTTTCATTTACACATTTTTATATTGTTAAGTTGAATCCTACTCTTTATTGAGCTTTGCCCCTGAACTATATTCACTTAGCAAGACGTTGTTTTCTATGTGATGATTCACAGTATATTTCTGATATTGTTTTATTCATGGTGTTTTTACACATGAAATATCACATAACCTCAACCTCAAGTATATATATGTAAAAGTTACATTATCACAAACTAAAATGTACTGTGACAGAATGTAAATATAGCAGAAGCGATAAAACTGAAAAATAGATAACTGTTCAGTTCGTATCAAAGGTTCATAAAGTTCTTAAGTAGATGAAAGTATGAAAATGTTTTCACGATATTCTAAACACCAGTTAACAAATAAACTGAATAAAACAAGTCGTCAACATGAAATACTCGATTAAAAAACGCATTAACTAAACTACAAAACTCATAAGTCCGAATACAGAACTAGGCATTAAAAGTCCGCCTTTTTTACAATGTTTGTCCGTGCACTAAAGTTTAAATAAATAAATTAACTAACCTATTATACAAAACTCATTAACAAACTACTCACTTTATCAAATAAGAACGAATCATTTTAAGTAAACATGTAAAATGTATGTTTGTATTTTTTATTAATTTGCAATTTATTTCGTCGCCGATTAAAAATAATCGATTAATCGAACTAGTGTCGAACTAAGACTAAGACTAAACTAAGACAAACGCCACCACCTCATGACCGGAAACAGAGGAAACGTCATTGACTAACTTCCGCTTCCATTGTCACAAATGCACACAAGTGATATTTGACACTTGATATTTATAGCAATGCTATATATGTCTTTTTAAGTTGCATGTTGACGTAAGCGATCTAATATATCTTGGTGTTCGGTCAAACGGACTATCAAAATGTAGGAAGCAGAATTATCTATTTCCTAGTTGCGACTTTTGTCTGTAAAGGTTACATATAAATCACAGTTTGACAATGAGATTGCTTATTACTTAGTACACGGTTATCTCATCGTTTGAATTAGGAAAAAATCCAATTTTATAGTCTTGTACATGTCTACATAAATGCGTCCATGAATCGCTTAGTTGGTCGTGTGGTATTTAGTCCATCTCTCTCTCCACTGTTCGCCACTATTACTCCAGGATTGTGCGTGAAACAATTGAAATAAAAAAACATAGAAATTTCAATCGAAAAGATGGGTACTGATTAATCCACTGATTAAAAAATTTAATAAAATTAAACCTCGCGATTTTACATCTGACGCTACTTTTGATATTGTGAGTGTTGTGTGCCCCAACTTTCTGGACTGTAATGACCAAATGTGGGTATTTGATGAAACTGCTCACAACTCTCGACGTGGACTACCTGTCTCTTCAGTCAGCTCGTGACCATGGTTGGTGCAACCCAACCGAAACGTAGAATAAAAGAAATAACGTAAACATTCGCGTTAAGATCCGTTTAAATAGATAAATATGTCAGTGGTGTGGTGTCCGACCGCCTTTAGAAGAGCACCACTCCATCTCTTCCCGTGAATATCGTAAAAAAACTATTAAAGGATAACAAAGCAGCTACCACAAACCCTGAGGAAGAGATACCACCTTTAAAAGAGTGGACTCGCCAACCAGCTTGGACAGCTTGCCGTTTTAAGGCCATATAAATCCCTCATATACGAGATTGCATCTCGTGCACATACACCATACATCTAATGCACATTGATGAGAAGGTCTATGTGCAGCAGTGGACGAAAAAGGGGCTAGTTACGGTTTTATCAGTATTATCCGTGGAACGTCATATCGTCGTGGCGTTAGGGAAAGATCCCTATTTTTTCTGAGTGCACAAAACAATATTTTACATAAAAATCTCCGTAATTTTATTTACAGCTACAGCTTCTGACCTTAAGAGCTTTAAGATTGTATAAAGAACTAATAACTAATAAAGCTACTGCCATTACCGAAAAGTTCTTTAGAAGTTTTGAAGTTTCCCGGAAGAAATTGCTTTATCGATAAGGCCTACTTTTTGTGTACACTTGTTTAAACTTTTTTATCTATTTCATTGTACTCTTTCGTGCATAATATCCAGCAAATTCGCACTGGGCCCGCATGCTGGATTAGGATTCGACACATGCGTTTAATTTTGCGAGCGCTTGCTATGCAAGTCGATATCAGTATTAATGCCCATAAGACCCGTCTTACTAAGACCCGACCCATAAGACTAAGACTACTAAGACCCCATAAGACCCGACACGTGCGGGTAACTCGTAATGCTTTACAAAGCTCAGGTTAGGCCTCATATGGAGTGTTGCTCGCATCTCTGGGCGCCGGCACCGAAATATCAATTGGACCCATTTGACTCCATCCAACGACGTGCTGTCTGTTCGTATGGTCGACGATCCCACTCTCACGGCCGGTTTAGAACCCCTCAGCATTCGGAGAGACGTTGCGTTTCTCTGTGTGTTCTACCGCCTGTACAATGGGGAATGCTCTGAAGAATTGTTCAATATAATTTCCACCTCTATATATGGTAGGCTATCAATATAACGGTAAGGCAATACTTGTACGGGTACAAGTATTGCCTTACCATATACAACTATACTATAAGACTATACATCTTATGGGCAGTAATACTGATATGGACTTGCATAGCAAACGCTTGCAAAATTAAACGCATGTCAATGAATTCGAACTGAACTGTGAATGAATGAACTCTTACGACAGATATAAAAACATATTTCATAAACGCAATTTTAAATTTTACCCTTTCGTCAACAAGGCACATAACAGAGTCGACGAAATGTCTCAAAAAAGCGTGTGAGCTATGTATGTTTCTAATGACGTTGTGAACTATTCACAGAGACGAACCGTTAATGAACTTGAACTTGTCGCTCCGTTCAACGCCGGTTGTTATGTAAAACATCAACTCATTATCCGTTCGTTTGTGCGTGTTTCATAATGGACATTCACTGGATGTTGTTTAAATGTATTTGTTTAAGTGACAGAAAGTAATACTGTCAACTTTTGTTGACATCTTTTGGGAATTTCCTGAAAAATTGTTTTGTCATCCGAAAATAGTTGCGTTTGGTCACGCCTTCAATACATTGACTGAAGCTTGCGCCGAAGAATAAACAACAAAATTTCATTAACTGACCGCCAAATTTCATTTTGAAGATGATGTTATTACAGGATTTTTATACTTATATATTTTTTATAGAGAGAAGTGGCAGTCGAGAAGACAGTCTTCTTGGTGGTGACTGTTGCCTTGCGTCATCGCGATATACGCCAACATCAATCCAGAGAAACGTTGTCACGTCCCCGTATGCTCTGGACCTACCTTTAGTGATTTAGGAATGGATTTAAAGAAACGGTAAGAAAAATGGGGAAGGATAGGGTGGGATGGTAATAGACTGCATATCTCAGTCCCTACTGAAACATGTACGTACATTCGGGGAATGACTACATGTTTTCTATGAGAGAGGGCCAGTCGAGTGCGCCAGGCGGCTGTGGGATAGCAACGTGTGCCTCCTCCTCACAAAGTTAACAGTATTTATTATTATTATTATATATTTAACTAGCTGTGCCCGGCATGCGTCGCATGTCCGTCAATTTTTTTGCACATAATATATAGCCTAGGTCTATCTGGAATAATGTATCTTTCAAATGTGAAAGAATTTTTGAAATCGGTTTAGTAGTTTAGGAGATTATCTCCTACATACAAACTTACAAACTTTACCTATTTATAATACTAGTATACATAGTATAGATTGATCGCAATTTGCTATATCTACTATATCTTTCGTGAGTAGAAATGAACAACGATGGTAATCAAAAGTTAGCATCACATCAATACAATTCATTTGTCATGAAAGGCGATGTGTATACTCGTATAACTATATGTGTAAGCGTGTAATAACATACTATTTACTACCTATATTGTAATGCGACCTTGGCAGTGACATTGTATATCTTATCGGATAAAATCTTTGATATTTTAAACTATATATCAGTTACCTCCGGCTTTACACGTAACTCTATTTCACATAGAAACTTTTAAATACCGCCAAATACAATAGCCCATACTAGAATTCCGTCAAGACACAATAAGACGACCACGTTCTACTCAGATACGTATATAATATATTTATTATATCTTCATACAAATTATTTTCGACCGGGAATTGGACTCGGGATCTTCTGGATAGCAGACAGAAGCAGTACCATTTTATGTAATTGACATTAGAATCAATATGTATGTAACTAAAATACCTGCGTGCATATCATTTACGTAATTGAATATAAAAATGTTATAATTTGTCGTCATCTTTATAAATACTCTTTACAACAAAAGATAGACAAATTTTGAAACATTTGATTGGTTCACTGTGTGAGTCTTATAATTAATCCAATTTTAATGACCTTCTGGAATATCGTTATAACGATACAGTTATAGTGGAATATAGTTATAGTGATACCCGCAAGAAATAATGAAAAAAATGTGAGAAAATTAAATCAAATACGTCTGATCACATCAGACAGACAGGCAGACCAGTATTATGTACATATATTATGTAACTAGCATACATATTATGTAACTAGAACACCTGCGTGCATATCCATTCACTATATGTAATTGCGAGGCTCATTCAAGTAGTCAGAATTTTTCTTTTTCGCTTTAGAGAAGGATCCAGAAAATCTCCCTACATGGTCCCTTTGTCACCAGAAACTGTACCTACTAATCCATTATTACAATTTGTGTAAAGAGCTGATTAAGCCAGACATACGTCACAAAAAATACTAAAATTAAATAGAATAATTACCTGTAATTAGTGTATAGAATTGAATAGAATAATTACCTTGTTAAGTAGTCTATAAAAATCTATAGTATAGTATAATTGATGTATACTTATAAAATGTTAATTTTACTTATTTCGCATTACGAATAACTACCCAATTCGAATAATCGGATAGTTTGGGATATAATAACCAGATTTTCTATAGCAGAATCAACTTTTAATGCTACACTTAATCGAAATATTAATTAGGATGTAGACTTTATTTATATTTTCGTTATTTACTTTATGCGACGCTATCTAAGCTAAGGGATCTTATTGTCGGTACTAAGGATATTCGGAATATTCGTATTCACTAACTTTCATATATTCGTATTCACTAACTTTCATATATTCGTATTCACTAACTTTCATATATTCGTATTCACTAACTTTCACATATTCGTATTCACTAACTTTCATATATTCGTATTCACTAACTTTCATATATTCGTATTCACTAACTTTCATATATTCGTATTCACCAACTTTCATATATTCGTATTCACTAACTTTCAAATATTCGTATTCACTAACTTTCATATATTCGTATTCGTACTCGTATTTGCCATTTTCTAAACAAATACCCAAATACTAATCGACAAGTAAAACCCCGTATGAATAGTATATAAAAGAGATTTTCTACAGAAAGCAATACTTTTAAGATTAAACGTTCATTTGAAAAGCAGCTACGTAACTGATTTTTTTAGTTTAATTACCAAATTATTTTTTAATTCAATTTTAATTCAGGTAGGTACCTAACTTTAGATTAAACCAAATAAAAAAAAAATAGTTACAGCAATCAACCGGCTAAATCGATAAATTTATGTAAATAAACTCTCATCTCATCAATAAACATCTCACATTTATTGACGAAATCAAACATAATTGTCTCTATTAAAATTATGTTACTGAAACTACGCGGAAGCGAATTATTAGAGATAAATGTTAAATTACACCACAATTACTGAGAAACTGCATTAATTATAGGAGAATACGATAGTCATAATATTATTAAATTATTGCAGTATAAAGCTTTACCCTCACATATGTGTAAATTAGGGATGTTCCGAATTAATATTCGCGTTCGTTTCGGCGAATACTCGTCAATATTCAAATGCTCGTATTCGCCATTATTTTGTTTAATTTTTGCTAAATGCCATGCAACCAGCCCTTTCAGTATCCACTGCGGGACATGGGTCTCGACATGCACATTGTCTCGTGCATGAGGGATGTAAGACCTTAAAACGCCACGCTGACTAAGCTGGTTGGCGGGTCCACTCATAAGAGGTGGGGTAGTTCCTCGAGGTGGAGGTCGTGGTGTAGTTGTTGTAGCTGCTGTTTGCTAAATACAAAGTACAAAATTGAGTTTTTTTTTTATTGGGTTTTTGAGTGAAATTTCATGTCGGTTAACTCAAAATCACGAACAACATTAATCATAGTTTCCCTCTTCGGAAACCCTTTTACTCTTATATGTAAAAATCATTTCACACATGTGAGTTACCGGCATTGTAATAATAACCCATACATAACTAAATATCACGTTTCTATACAACGCTATTTAGCAGTATAGTTCTATGGCAACATCATTTAATCATCTTTTATTTATTCATTGTGATAATTACAAGTGAAGAGATGTCACAAGTAGGTACAAAATACATACTTGTGTATGCTTCTGTGTAATATACCCCAATATATCTTGTAATATATCTTCGGTGGTGTGTTTTCTACACTGTTGGCAACGAATCCATCTACAATTGAGTACTTAGTAAGCTAGTCATAAGGTCCAGAATGCAGTTATTTTGAATAGTTTGTGTTATCGATCTGTGAAGTCAAGTGATAATATATTGCTAACATATCACGACTTCACAATTGTATATAGGATCAAAGTGTTCTAAATTGGAACAAAAGATCGTACTGATTCAATTTTTTTTTTATGGACGAATGCGGCATACGAGCATCCAGTCCACCTGATGGTAAGTGGATACTGTCGCCCATAGACCGTGCCAACATTAGTCCAGAATAACAAACGTTGGCACGCCCCCGGATGCACTGCATACCTTTAGAGATATAGGAATGGATTTTGAGTAAGGGTAGAGAAAATGGGAAGGGCTAGGATGGGAATGGGCTCTGGCATATCTCACTCACTACCGAAACATTAGGGAAATATGATAAAGCGGGAAATGCAGTGCATTTCAGGGTAGTCTAATTAAACAATTACTAAGTGCTGACAAGTAAATGACTGACATTAAAGTAAACATTTAAAAAAAAAACGATTTTTATAACGAAACGCTGATTTCCATGTAAGAAAGTACAGTACCCGATGGTGTAGTTGGTACATTGTCAATAAGAAACTGGTCGTCTCTTTCACATTAGCATAAAGTTGTACATCCATGCCCTTTAGTGCAAATAATGGGCATCGAATGATCAAAATTATTTCCAAAAAATGTCGTCACATCTAATTTATTTTGAACTTTGGAATTCTGGTGAACTATTTAGATGTGATTTAAAATTGATTGTTAAATATAATCTCTTTTTTATGTATTTATTCATTATAATTGTAACGATTACAAAGTTGTATTCGAATATTAGCAACGTACCGCGAAGCGCATTGTGGGACGCCCTCCTGTCTGTTGATCCGACGACTTGAAGAAGTTCGCTGGTGGTTGCTGGATGAGAAGAGTCGAAGAGCATGTGTGGTGATGAGGGAGAGGTCTATATCCAGCAGTCGAGAGA
The DNA here is from genome assembly GCA_943735995.1 of Sesia bembeciformis. NCBI lineage: Eukaryota > Metazoa > Arthropoda > Insecta > Lepidoptera > Sesiidae > Sesia > Sesia bembeciformis. The sequence goes on from OX031041.1 coordinate 1,061,779, forward strand.
TGGCTGATGATATGGTATTCGAATATAGTAATAGGTCATAATCATAATTTAAAAGAAATTTTGTTTATTCATTATTTAAAACGTGAAATACATTGGTTGAATAGTTGGATCCAGAAACTCCAGTGTCTCAATCCAGAATAACTACTATAAGAAAAATTTTCATGATTATTTTTAACCGCCGTTATTTATATATACATAGGTAGTTTCCAAACTGCCACTCAATAGTATCCGCCGTTGTATATAATATAAAGCAGGGATAAAAGATTAGTGTGAAGCATTAAATACCATGTATAGGTCGCCATAGCGGCACACCTTCCAGAAGCCCTTGATGCTCGCAAGCATGTTGCGCGTGCGCCGCTCGCCCCAGCGCGCACCCCGCGCCTGCCGCGCGCCCCGCACACCCCTGTAACACAATACAACACTTTAGGGTGTAAAAATAATATTTTTTAAATGGGCAACGCTTTGCTTCCAATAACGTTCCGCTGAAGCGTTAACGCTCCCTAGATAAATTGTAAGTTCAACGCACGCTTTTTAGGAAGTCACTAACGTTTGCCTAAAACTTCCGCGGCTTTCTAATCAATTTTCATTAAAAAATATATATAAAATTTAATTACAGTTCTGTCTTACAACACCATAAAACCTTTTGCAATAAATACTACTTAACAAAACCGCAAACCAAAATGGAGATAATAATTTTTTATATTAACGTTAACAGATAGACATGACAATAGGCTTGGTAAAGACTGTCTACAGTACAAATATAGTTAGGAATCTTTCAACTAAATGAAGACGCGAATATTTACCTAAAAAATTGACTGAACAGTAATGGGAAAAACAGTGGCATGATTTGATTTTCTTGCTTTTCTCTTAGCTTATGATAAATGATAAGATTGTCTGACAATATAGTATTTTATCACTGAGCCTCACTCAGTCAAATGATAATGTTCCTGAGGATGTTTAGATTAATAAATCAGTTAAATTTTTAGACGAAGATTTATTGAGAATTGTTAATTTTAAAAGAATACAAATTCTAAAACGAAACTAAAAAGCACGGTTCATACTCGTATGACGCCATAAGAGGTATGACGTGTTAAGTTCAACAAACGTATCGCGAGTCATGCACTTGAATACCTACTGTAATGACGTACGAATATTTGGACGAAACCGTAACCAGCTCTTTTTTTGTCCACTACTGGACATGGGCTTCCTCATGCACACTGTCGTATGTATGAGGGATGTATGGCCTTAAAATGTCGCGCTGGCCAAGCGGGTTGACGAGTCAACTCTTTTAGAAGTTGTATACAAGCGGGTTGACGAGTCAACTCTCTTAGAAGTTGTGTAATTCCGCAAGGTTTGTGGTGGGTGGCGGCTTTGTTATCCCGTAGTCGCCTTTTACGACTCGGGAAGAGAAGGGGTGGTGTTATTCTCAAGCCGGTGCTGTTAGACACCACACGGCCAATTTGATTAAAAATGAGCTGTTATTCAATAAAATATCGTACAAATATGATGAATTATTAAACTGTAAGTTAACTTAGTTCTTGTCCGAAAATTAGATCTTTTTTTCATCAAATTAGATTTAATAAATGTAATTGATAAATTACACTGATAATTAGATATTTGATAAATTTAAGTTTGATAAATTTTAATAATATTTGATAAATTTATAATTTAATAGTGATGGAGAAAATTATTAAAATTTTAGTTTTTTAACGATGGCGAAAATTAATAAAATTTTAGTTTTTTAACGATGGCGAAAATTATTAAAATTTAAATTTTTTAACGATGGCGAAAATTATTAAAATTTAAGTGTTTTAGCGATGGAGAAAATTATTAAATTTTTCGAGAGGTTCTTTTACGTGTTATAATAGGAGCCGCTTAGGTTACTGATGTAATGTTCGATGTAGTCAATCATCTTAGAAATCTTAGAATCATCTTAGAAATGAATCAATGTTTTATCAAATATTAGGAGTAATAATTACATATTGACATTTATCTCAATCTTAATCTGCCAATAAACAATTTATTTTTATGTTTACGTTCTATATAACAATTTACGTTTTTCTTTGTTATGTATTTAAAACCGGCTTTTCAACCGGCCTCATTGAGCATGTGTAGCAAATTTTCCGTGACGTTTTTATGTATGTTTGTTTATTTTGTACATCTAAGTAAATGGACGGTGTGAATAGACAATGTATTAAACAATTGTACTTAATTACAGTGCCCCTAGAAAATAATTTGACTGCTTTAGAAATAACATTAGTGTCTGAAAACATATGAATTTTGTTATAAAAAGCGATTAATGAACTAACAAGAATTGTATTATTTTTTCTTTTTTTTTTCTTTTTCACCTTTTTGTATAGCAGTATACTCCTATAGTATATACAAATATAATTTGATAGTTTCTTGATAAAAGATTCTCTGTAACAGATTAATAGATTCTGTTCTCCCGTGACCCATGGCGAGCATGACATAACAAGGCCCATAGCATGGCTTAGCCCTGCTATTGCAATTATGACAGGTTTGGTGTCATTAATAGATTTAAGCATAGAGATTTATCGCTCTTTAAATAGATTCGACAAGTTTAAATGTTAATTTCGTTCTTTTGGTTATTTAGCAATGTCATTCAGCAAACGGCGCTACTGACAGTCGCGATAATCTACAAACAATTAAAACCAGTTTTCTGTGTATTATATGCATACCATAGTCATTTTTTGTCAACATTGCCAGACGCCTCCTTGTACGAATATGAAGTGCACTCCCTTGACTCAACGCCCACTAAGTATATCGGATAATATTTTTTTGTGCCACCGTTTTAATGAAAAAAAAAGTTAATCTTCCATGAGACACGTTGCGGTTATTTTAAACAGATTCTCGTCGTAATGAATAATAATATATATTAGTCAGAATTGGCAGTACCTGACAATTAGTAATTTCTTTATCAGTTATAAATAAATTATGACACGTAATTAACTGAGTTTGATCACTATTCTGTATTCGGTGTAGATTTTTCGGATATAATTGAATAAATGGCTTCATAACTGTTCAATTGTTTGCATATGCTTTATTTACCTTTCTTATTCGAGCAACGAAGACTTATAAATAAAGACAATAAATCATTAAAATAACAAAGACCCATAAGTCTAAAGGTAAACTAAAACAGTAGCTACGTTGGTTACGATAAAGAGCCAAATACTTTTAATTTTTATTAATTATCTTTATGCAAAAAATATTATTAATTATCTATACTAATATAATAAAGAGGTAAAATTGTGTGTTTGTTTGTATGTTGGGGGTAATCTCTGGAACTACTGAACGGATTTCAAAAATACTTTCACAAATAGGAAGCTACATTATCCGTGTCTAATATAATCTATATTTTATTTTGAAATTTTGAAAAAAAAAATTATAATCCGAAGCGAAGCGAGAGCGGGTCGCTAGTAAAGTATAAAGTCATCATAAAAGTTATAATGTTTATAAAAATATTATTACGTGTAAATAATATAGAATGTCTACTGTCATTACCAACTCTTCACTTTAGTTGACGATTTACAATCCTGAATTGACGCTCTAAAAGATAGCATTATCTAACGAAGTGGTTGTCTATTGAAAGTAAGATAAAAGTCATCTAATAATGACGGTCGTTATCTATCGAACAGAAACAAAAGAAAGAGAAGTATAAATCTCGACTTACTTCCTAAAGAGTTGTGGACAATATCTGTTACACGTAGGTACCTTATTATCAGTCAAATACTGAGGGCCGGATAGACTACCGGATTTTTACATGACTTATATTTAGACTATATAAGCCTATAACATCCCACTGCAGGGCACAGGCCTAGTAAATCACTGTGAAATTTCGGGCCGTAATCCACCACGCGAGGCCAGTGGCGATTCTTTTTTTATTATTTCTAGAGCATGCGGGGTTTCCTCACGATGGTTTTCCCTCACCGACGAAAAAGTGTCATTTTTTTAAAAAAAAACGTACCTAAATTTAAACTCAGTGGTACCGGTCGAGGATTTGATCTCACGATCACACGAATGTTAGTCGAGTGTAGATACTCCTAGACTAAATACCCTCTGAAATATCAGCAGCAAAAAATACTAAATGAAATAAATAAATTTATTAAATAAATACATAGTAAGTCATTAAGAATCATTAAGAATGTCATCAAAAAGCCGACGCGGGTCTCTTATTCCTTTATTGTCACCGGAGAACCTAAACCTATGCAATCCAACGAGCCCTTTCAGTATCCAGTGCTGGGCATGGGCCTTCTCATGCACATTGTCTCGCTGGCCAAGCGGGTTGGCGAGTCCACTCTTTTAAAGGTGGTGTAGTTCCTCGGGGCTTGTGGTGTCTGTCCGCTATAGAATAGCACCACCCGATCTCTTCCGTGACGGTGTCGTAAAAAGCGACTAAGGGCTAACAAATCCTATCGCAACTTGTAATTTGCTGCCATCAATTTGCTACTTATTCGGTATTTTCGGATGCTCGTTTATTTCTCTTTTTAGTTAAATTATGTTAGTTTTAGTTAGTAATTATTCTTTTTTAGTTTTTAGTTAATTATTTCTTTTTAGTCCACATAGAGTTCAGTTTTTAATATAGCAACAACACTCTTCCAACAGTTTCAACAGTCAACATAGCAACGTTATCTCGGCCTGATTGACTCCTATAAATAGTTTTGATGCAAATCAGTGGCGGCAACTTTGACCGGAAATTTTTCCTATCATTTTCATACTCAATGATTGAGGAATGTCAGATAAGATTTATGTCAAGTTGTAGTCATCTCGGGTGAAATGGTTTGTGATATGAGAGTTTAATGATTCGTGGTGTAATAGAGTAATTGTTGTAGAGGGATCATGATAATATAGATTGTACTTGTATCAGTCTTTAATCTCCCACTGTAGGGCACAGGCCTCCCCTAGTAAATCACCAGGCGGCCCAGTCGGGATTGGTGGATACAAATACTCCATTTTTTTTCTTTTTTTCTTTCTAGAGCATGCGGATTTCCTCACAATGTTTTCCCCTCACCGCCGATCAAGATACAATTTTTAAAATCCGTACTTAAGTAGATACTCAGTGGTACGGGACCGGGGATTTGAACTCACGATCACACGAATGTGAGTCGAGTATATACCTACAGATACCTCTAGGTTATCACCGCTCAAAAAAGAAATCTCCTAAAGTTCTTCACCGATTGCTTTGAAATTTTGACACAACGTTGCATTCGAATACGCGCGTTTCTATATACCTATCACAGGGTAAAACATGCTTTTTACCCAAAAACGGATAAAAACAGGGTAAGCGCCATCTATTGAGCAGCCACAGCAACGCGTGGCCGGGCACATCTAGTTTAAAATAAAAATGGTTGCCATTCGGAGGTGGTTCGACTTTGACGCACATATGGGGGCATATTTCTCCTAAAATTGAGTGTACTACTTGCCGTTAAAATTTGTACCGACCATAGTCAAACACACTGTACATGTAGTCGCTAATGAAATTGTTGCCGGCGAATTATAATGCTATTTATAAACGGTTACCCGTTTATAAATACAGCTTTACAGCCACGTTTTTACCGACATTGAGGTATTGAGGTTAATTTTTGGACCCTTTTTACGAATAACTGATCTATTTCTAATGGTTTCTTACGTAAAACGTGACAAATATTATTCTATTGAAAAGATTTCCGTGTTATTTCAAGTGTTCAGTACTTTTTAAGAACAAATCATCGAAAACAAGCAAATGTGTATTGTCATGTTAATTAAAAGGGCTGAAAGCAATATCTGTCCAATTTCTATTGCGTATTGTATAGTTTGTATTGTGGTATTGTTTGCTAGAATACGGCATAGTACAGTTTACGTCATGTAATGTCGTCCTAGTTATATGACGTAGGTACTCAAATTGTTCACGAGAAAATGTAAATAGGTTATGTATTTAAGAAATATTTATGTTTTGGAGTATACCATGTTGTGTCCGAATATTTCCCAATGCCCGAAACCGCGAATTCTTGTCTTAGTAGAAAAGATCTTAGGAAATAGTTTGATCTTTATATTTATTATGTAACTATTAATTATTTTACGTGTCTGTCTTAAGCTCCGTGTCCTTAGATAAATAAAATAAAGTAAATAAAATTGTACTCATGATTTTGTTGACATATGTACATTATTAAGAATATGTACATTATAAATGTTACATATTTTTTCTTTGTAGTGATATAACTTTTGGGGGGCAAATTTGTATGAAACAGTTATTAAAAACCAAATATAATGGTACCTATTTTGAATAAAAATATTAATGAAGTTATTCCGTATTTTAATACTAACATCCATTGACATCTACGATAAATGCCAGCATCAATCAAAAATGACGAATGTTACGTTTTGGGAAAGTATATTTGCGAATGGTGATTCATTTTTCTCAAGTGATAGAACTGGAAAAATTGAAAACAAATGCCTTAACTACCCACAAATATAAACTATAAAATAACTACTATAAAATAACTACTATAAAATAACTACTATAAAATAACTACTATAAAATAACTACTATAAAATAACTACTATAAAATAACTACTATAAAATAACTACTATAAAATAACTATACCACACAAACTATAAAATGATAATTTTATAGCAGTTTTATATATTTGTTAATTTATTCTGAGACATTTCTATCGCCTTCTGATCAATAACACAACGTAATGAATTTGTTTCGCCATGATGACTAATGCTAAGGAGCCATGAACAGTCGACGATCCGTGTCAAATCGTGCCAAATTAAATTACGATAATTTTCGCACGCGACTATACGAAAGAAAGATTTCTTTAAACATAGATTGTGATAAATAAACGTATAGCTTAGACAGTCTTGATTTTATAGAAAAATAGGCAGACGGACATGCGACCCACGTGATGGTAAGTGGTCAACGCCGTCCATTGATACCTGCAATACTTGGAATGATTAGTGATGGGTAACTCCGGAGCTAATGAATCAAAAGAGTTGAATCCGCGAGCGGAGTAGAATCCCTTAATTGTTTCATCGAATTGTTATTCATTCCGATTCCGGCGCCAATCATGATCGTGAGTGTAATCGCACATACGTTGGGGACTCAAAATCGAGATGCAACGATGGCATGGCCCCATTAGGTGAAAGGGAATGAAATGGGTGAATCAAAAGAGTTGACTAAATGAAACTTTCTTCTTCTTCTTCTTTTTTCTTCTTATTAAATAACTTTATTGTTCCTTATTTTATAATTATATCAACTTACATTTTGCACGCGTAATATCTGTTGTCAAATCACTAACCATTCTATTTTTTTTATTTTTTTCTATATACTAGTGGGCGGACGAGCAAGGGGTCCCACACTGCAGTACAGTTTGTCAAAGCCTGTATTTACTATTTTATGTAGATGATATGTTATCGAAGAGCCCATTGCTCTACAATTACCGTCTAAACATTCTTTTTCTGAAGTGTACCGAAAATAGCGAATTTGGCGCGTGCTATTTGCTATTAGGCATCCTCGCGTGCGTGCCTGACTCGTGTCTCATCAGTCTGTAAGTTATATCTGTTAACGTTTAGTTCATAAGATAAGTGTTACTAACACTTTTAATGGATCTTGTAATCAGAGATAGTAATTTAAATAAATTATCGTTTCTTACTAATTAGATTATGATAAATGCGTGAGAAAAACTAAAATATTGATGAATTGAAAGGAATAGCGAAATGTAGAGAATTTATTATTGCGAAAAAATTGCATTAAACTGCAACAGCGGGACTAAAAAGAGCGTCTTTTGCGAAAAATTTAGCGGCAATAGTTCCGGAGTTATCCACGCAAATTTTATGTTCGTGCGAATGATGACTTGAGCATGTATATTTCTCAACATTTTGGACATTTCATTGGTAATGCATTGGATGAGTGAAGAAGCACACTGCGTCGCCGGTAAGCTGTAGCATTATACAATAATTCCACGTTCTACAATAGTAGTAACTATCAAATAAGTAGCTAGTGATTTAAGTTACTGATTAGTTCCTTTTTAGTTACGTAGTGTATAAAGGGCCTTAGTTTTAAAATACGGAAATGCTCAAGAAATTATTATTAACCTCGGCCTTAATATAAAAAAATGCATTTGGTAAGCTTGTTAACTCATTTCGTTGAGGTGGTTGTCTTATCAAGACTTGCATTCGAAATGTTCTTTGAAGAAACAACGGCTATCGACGCGATAAGTAATCGAAACAATGTTAACGTATAGCTTTTGCTTACGTAGCGTAGGAGAGGTAGGGGGAGACAGCACAGCCATTCCATTCCCACAGCCGCTGTACGCACTCGACTGGCCAGCTTACTCCTCTCTCACAGAAGACTACCTTGAAATGTACTGCATTTCCCACTTTATCGTATTTCCCCAATGTACGTACGTGTTTCGGTAGTGAGTGAGATATGCCAGAGCCCATTCCCATCCCATCCTCTCCCTCCCCATTTTACCAATCCATTCCTTAATCAAGGTAGTTTTGAGTTTTTTTCTTTTCTTTTGTTGCAACTGTGCGATTAGCCTACTGTGCCAATGTCGAATTTTCTACGTGATTAACAATTTTAACAGTCCCGTCGAAGTAGGTTAGGACTAGTTAGGGAGTCGTTCAGTAAACTGATAATATATTTATTGAGGACTCGCGACTGGCCTCGCTTCGCTTCAGTTTATAAGTTTTTTTTTTTTTTTCAATTTTTTTTTTCAATATTAAAATATAGCGTATATTAGACACAGATAATGTGGCTTCCTGTTTGTGAAAGATTTTTTTTAAATCGGTTCAGTAGTTCCAGAGATTACCCCCAACATACCTACAAACACAATTTTACCTCTTTATTATTATATCAATATATAGATAGAAAAGTTGGACTCCTTGGAAGCACACCAAAAACGCAGTCTTATACTTTTATTCGATTATCACAAACATTTCACCACTCTGAAGTTTGATAAAGCATAATCAGTAGTTTAAACCACAAAACCGGCAATAATAAATCAAACAAAAATGTCGAGTTGACTTTCAATTGTCGAGTCCCCTCCAAAAAGTACAACAGGATTTAAGTTGCGTCAAATAAGAAATGTGATGTCTAAAAATTTATTCCAAGGTTATTAAATAATTTGATTTTAGAAATGCGTGTGTAGAATTTTTACCGCCAATTTATTTTCGCGCTCCTATCTAGAGCACCGAATTCGATTATTCACGGCTAAAATAAGATCATGGTAATTTTTCAGTTATCCGTTTTCATTACATACTTGAAAGAAGCATTGGCTTTTGATATTTTTTTTTTAATAAATCCAATAAATATGTATAGAAATCCTTTTATAAATCACTTATGTTAATAGTTACAAACAAAGAAAGCTCTATTAAGAAATACTTACTGAACTCACTTCTATGCACAAAATTAAGGTATTTATGTTAATTATCTTCTATTCTGCAACTTAAATTCAATGAATAAGAGAAACAAAAGGAAACCACAACTGTCACAATTTCAGTTTTTCTCGCGGTTGTTTACGCGGGAAATCTCGCGCTTTTTCATACAAGAGCTTTTAAATTTGGAACTCCGCGCACGTGTGTTCTACACTGCTTTGTTTTTTGTATTATTTTTTGTAAATGGAACGAGTTATGTTCTTTTTTTATTATTTTTTTCAGCTTGTATATTTGCGTTTATATGTTTCTTCTTGAGACTATGTCACATCACGATTCAGCCCGGCGATCGACTGATATTTCGAAGGAGCCTGCTTGTATGCTCTTGACCTTGCGTACACGGTGTGCTCGGGCGCACTGAAGCGGCTTTTGGTTCACTCGTCGTGTTTTATAACGTATTATTGTTGTGACGACTTTTACCGTGTAAACTGTGTGCTGATAGGAATAGACGTGCGATAGATACATTACTGATACCATGCGATACGTAATAAGCTTCATAGCGCAGTACTCGATATTCGAAAATCAGACAAGTGCGTTCTACACGTTTTATTTTTCACAATTTGAGTTTCGGAGTAATTTAAGAACGATATTCTTTTATGAAATAGCTTCCCAGTGTCCGTGTACTGATCTTTATTTAAATTAAGTACTACTAATAATTTAGAATACGTGAAATTTCATTAAAAACGAATGTAAATCAGTTGTAAGCCAGTTAAAGACATCTGACGATAATTATAAACGTTCCTTAGTTTTAAATGCAATTTCTTTTTATCAGTCGAAAATAATTTTCGAGACAATTCACGTCTTAATAGATAATTGTTTCTAATTTGAACATTATTAATTATTATTGCTAATTGAATAATTTATCGAGTATCTTTATTAAAATCAAGAGATCAGACAACGAATGTCACCGCCTACAACAAAAAGAGACTGTGAAAGGAATACGAATGTGAATGTGAAAGTATAAAAGGAAAATTCCTTTAAGAAATGCCTGATTAAATTAACGAAAAATCTTTAACAATAATTGCATAAATATACATCTATTAAAAGGATCTTAATACAACATGTTTATTTTACTCCACCTATCGGGTGGCCTTTTTTATGGAAAGAAGTCGGCAGACGAGCGGACAGTCCACCTGATGGTAAGTGGATACTGTCTCCCATGAACATCCGCGATACATGCCAACATCAGTCCAAAATGATAAATGTCGCGCTATTCCGGATGCCCTACTTTCCATTGAAAATTTAGGAATGGATTTGGAAAAAGGTTGAGAAAATGGGGAGCGACAGGATAGGATGAGATGGGAGTAGACACTATCGACACACTTACGAATATTTGGAGAAGATAAAGTGGGAAATGTAGTGCATTTTACGGTAGTGTTTCATGAGAAAGGGATAACTTGGACAGTCGAATGCGCCCAGCGACTGGGATTGCAGCATGCACCGTCCCACTACTTAATGGGTCATACCAATCATGATTATGAAAACCTTAAAACCAGTTCAATACATAAATAATTACATAATACTGCATATAATTACAGTGGGGGATTTTCAGAATGCACCTGAAAATACAGTTTGCGACAAATTGCAGCATGAGTGGCAAATGACTCGCGGACGGAAGTGACTGCACGCCACCATGCAATTTGTGTTAATCTTGTATTTATATTGCATCTCTTATCCAAGCACGTGTTTTCATGTGACACGGGAAGACCGCGGACAATCATGAGATGGTTAGTATCATGAGATGGTTAGACGTTAGTGAACATTGATACAGTCATGTTTATAACTTCTCAGACTTTCGAGTATTTTTAATTTTTATTTTATAGACAAGTGAGCGGACGCAAAATCCTATCCACAGCTTTCTTGAAGAACCCCATATCGTAGCTCAATGGTAAGACCTCCACAATTCCACAAGAGAGGCAATTCGTTCTACAACCTACGGGTTCGCAGTATAAAATGATTTTTGGACCGAACAGTACGCGACACCTCCGTATCGAGGAAATGCGGATGGACCTCACTTCTGTGACGGGAGGTGCGGTATATTTTATATTTTAAATCGGGTCTAAACGCGTAAAATCAAAAGCTTTCGTTTACCTTCTATTTTTACCCGACGTTTTGGCACGGGTTACACCAGCCTGTGGTCACGAGTTGACCGAAGAGGCGTGTAATTCAGGATGGGAGCGGCGAGCATTTTTATCAACTACCCCCATATTTGATCTTTACATTCATGCAGTCATCGTGCAGTAATAAAATTTTAAGAATTGTAAACGCTACTTCAAAATTTGAAAATTATACTAAATCAATGTTAATAATATTATACTAAAAGTATGAGTTGTTCGAAAAATTCATTACAAACTAGAAACTAGAATTATGCGTGAAAATTATCATGGACACAGAGACATAGAAAGACAAACACCACCCAGACTCGAACAAACATTTTTATACAAATGCGCGTCCAACCGAGACTCGAATATACACAGCAAGCTGAAGCATCACCAACTGGGCTAATCGATATGGCGGAGATGTCAATTACGTCGTCAGTAGCTTATAATTTCGTATTGCAACCAGCCCTGTCAGTATCCAACTGCTCGACACGGGCCTCCCCATGCACATTGTCTTGTACATGAGGGATGTATGACCTTAAAACGCCACGCTGACCACGCGAGTTGGCGAGTCCATCTTTTAGAGGTACTACCTAAGGGATGGTAGCGACTTTATTATCCCTTAGGTTGCCTTTTACGACACCCACGGGGAGAGATGGGGTGATGCTATTCTGTAGCCAACACCACACGACACTATAATTGGTATTAAACAATTTACAATATTCGTATTAACATAATTTCGTATTAAACGCTAACAATACGCGGATCCTTCTCGTAACGAGATCTCGTTGTGGCGTTGTGATAACATCTGTTATAAGCATTGATAGTTGCATTATCGTGCTTACTGTTGGCACTATCTGATGGATTTAATCGTTTCAAAGTAATATACTCGCTGTAATTGAATTTAATTTTCAATGCGATTGAAAGTTTGAGATTCAACGGGTTCAATTCTTTGAAATATTTTGTGCTGCTCCTCTTTGACCTTTTCTTGTTAATGACGTGATAAAATATTTCGTTCTCAATAATCTGAAAGATTATTTATTTAAGAGAAAATATCTTTTATTTGGTAATTATTTCTCGTTCTTTATTAGGAAAAATATGTCTTACAATCCATTTTCCTGTTATAACAATGCACCTTAGACTGAAGAGACGGTCACCAGACATTGATTCACATGTTGTGGTTAAGTTCCAAAAAATGGGTCATAAATTAGGATATGGTAATGGGGAATAGTTTAGAAAATGGTCACGTATTTTTGTGTAAGTCACTCGTACACGCGTACACAAAATCGTACAACAATTTTATTTATTTTGCGTCACAAAGCAAGATATCAATGCATAATTGAATCTAGTATGTGTATAGTGTTTAATCTAGTTCACATCTCAACAATGCGTCGACAGTATGATTGACCCTCCCCTACATCCCACATCCTCCCCTACATCGCTTCGGTCCATAATCCGCCACGCGGGCCCAATGCGGATTTGAGGAACGTGCGATGAATAGCTAGATTTTCTTAAAATTCTGGAGCGTCCAGGTTTCTGGCCATGTTTTCCTTCACCGGCGAGCTGGTGATATTTTTTTAAAAAGCCGTAATCTTTAATAACTTATTAAAGTTTTGTAATCACATTTCTTTAACGTACGTTCTGTGTTTACGACACGATCATCTAGAATATATTGTTCAGAATAAATACCTACATTTACGTCTAATGAAAGGATTATTATAAAATGATGATACGTGGCGTTTTAATAATAATTTCACGGGCAATTATTCGCAATTAACAATTATCTACTACAAATTATGATTATTCTTGTAATACTTACCTCCACAATCATTGGTATCAAAAAGTTTGACAGATTTTAAGTTTTTAACAGAGTTCAAAAAGAAGGTTCTCTGTTTAATCTGCATGTGTGTAAATGTACACTATACAGTGGACAATGTATATAAATACACTCGGTATGTATCTATATACGTGCATGTAAGTACTCGAGATTTTCCCGAAAAGTAGCGAACGATTTATGTAATTTTACGAAAAAAAATCAAAGAATTAATTATTTTAATAAATTCCGTTCAGCTGTTTTCAAATAATAAATAAAAAAAATTTTTCAAATGTATTACGATGAGTGTAAAACTTATTAACGCCCCTTCTAAAATCGTTTGTTGTTTTTTTTAAAAGCATCGTAACACTAAGCTACATTACAACATGACGAGACAAAATGCAAAATTCTATTTTGAGCCAATCATCCTCATTTTTTTACGCCATTTCTGCTACGTTAGGGAAAACGTCAAAACCAATGAGGAAGTTGTTTCTGCGGTTTGAAGATGTGCCTTACAGACATACAGTGTAATAAATATTCTTATCATGCGAACTGTAACGTGTGTAACTGTCAATAAAACGACGTTTCCTCAAGGACGTAAAACAAATAGAGGTTTACTAGACTTAGTCAGTGTACCTACAAATTACACTACCTATTTGGTTATTGTCCAATTTGAATTTTTACTTTCATATTTCAATACATTCGACAAAAAATATTAAAATTTTCGATACATGTCCAAAGCTTGAATCCAAAGCAGCGATCAATTTCATGATTTATATTTAAAAAAGAAATCCCTTAAAATCACTGTCAACGCCAATATTTACCAACGATATATTATTAAATACAGCTCGTAGAACTGTAAAAAATTGGTAAGTATATTTTTTTTCTAAAACGTCCGGAAAATGATAAAATTTTTCACCCGAATTTTCAAAATTCTAGCATTTTTTTTTAAATTCAAATCATCTTTTTCGCATAAAAAGACTATTAAGATGTTGCATAAGTAGGTACTATAGGAGGTAGCATGTGTTTCATCCGTATGGATGTGCAATCAAACAACTATGTGGTAAAAGTACCTATTGCAATTACTTAAATACAATAATTAAAACAACTAACATAAAAATTCATAAAATATGTATATCGATAATACTTCGAACTACATAAAGACAAATTTTACAGGAAACACTAAAAATGTGATGTCATTTTTTTAAAACAAATAAAATAATTTTGAAAATCTCGTTTGTACAAAATGGACATAATTTGTTTTTTTATGTAGGTGTAAAACTCTTAAACAACTCCCTAATAATATATAATATTTTTTACAGTTAGACGTATAAATTATGTGTAATATTCACTAAAAAAAACTGTAATCATAATATTTATTTGCAGAAAACTAGATCATTTTTAAAGATAACTTCAGAACATAGATACTTCCCCGTGTTGTTATCATCAATGTACCTACACTATCAAAATAAACCCCACATAAAACACTTGTTTAATAAATAATTACTTCGCGCACTTACACTATATTTTCCTTCCACATTACACATTAAACTAGGACAAGGTATTGTTTATATTAACGTGTCAAAGACAATATCCGCACACGGCAACAATACTTTGATAACTCGAAATGTATAAATAGGTTACAATAACAAAATTAAGTCTTTCAATACTCGACAGCTTCAGAGAAAGAAACTGATTTCGGAATTAGAGTGGTATCTCGATATTCAAAGCGAAAACATGAAAATTAAACTTTTAAACCGTGTCCAGTTGATTTTCACTTATAATTTATTTCCGCCATATAAAAATACAACTACATCACACTCGTCAATTGCACGCCGGTAGCGGTAAACTCACTGACTCAAGAACTCTCCTCTTTGAGTTATCTTTTCTCGTATCATTTGTTTACTATATAATGAATCGTGAACATTTTACACTTATCAATATGCAAATGGCGCATTACGTATGTTATACAACGATGGATTTAATGTTAACAAATGAGGCTTTGTTTCGGTAGGGTTTTGCGAAATGTCGTTATATTTTGGTTTTAAGACTTGGCAAAACATTTGACAATGACTTTGTATAAAAATCATTCATCGAGGTGCTTAGTAGGACTATATTACACATCAGCCTGTATCTCTCTAAATATCAATTATTTCAGCATTAGACAGATATATATATATATATATATATATGTACTTTATTGTACACCAAAAACGTATAGATAAATACAAAATATATATAATTGAAATACAACCGGCGACCTTATCGCTAAAGTGATTTCTTCTAGGCAACCTTTGGGTGGCGAGGAGAAGTCTGTAGACAGAATAGAGGTATGCATACATACAGACACATTCAGATATACATACATACATATAAGAAGAATCCATGGTTTCGAGACAGTTCGGACATACCCCTGTATAGAAAAAATATTCATTATATGTGTAGTATTGTTTTCTGTGTTGGTATATGTGTATGGTATACATATACCGTAACTATAATTAGCCCATTTATCGGCTAATGCTTGAAACGAGCCTCCCCGTGCACACTGTCTTGTGCATGAGAGATAGATGTACTCGTATGGCCTTAAAACGCCACGCTGGCCAAATGGGTTCGCGAGTCCACTGTTTAGAGGTGGTGTATTTATCGGGGCTTGTGGTAGCGGCTTTGTTATCCCGTAATGGCCACGACACGACACCCACGGAATGAGATGGGGTGGTGCTATTATAAAGCCGAGCTACACCACGCGGTTAATACACTATCTGGTATATAAACGAATATAATATGGGTACTGGAACAGTTCCGGGGAACTATTAGACTCGCCTACATACAATCGCTTTGATACATTATTATTGTAGGTGATTATTATTATTAAGTGAGGAAAACTATCTTTCATATATTGGTACCGAATTAGCTAATACTAATAGCTAATAGAAAAAGAAAATACACACAAAATATCATTCATACACACTTTCGGAAATATACAAGAAACAACACTTACACAACTCGAGCCATGTACTGTTGAAGAGATTTCTTAAATTGTTGACAATCTGGATCCCAAAAAACATTATAGTTACCCGATAAGATTAAACTATGTATTAGTATATATATATATCTAAAAAAATAAACCAAAGACATATAATATGAAAATATTGTTAGTAAATAAGTAATAATAATAATAAATACTCTTTATTGTATACAATTGGTTATTACATGTGCACAAACAATAAATGACAGAATACAATATGCGACCTCATCGTTAAGGCGATCTCTTCCAGGCAACCTTAGGGTAGAGATTAGAGATAGATAGGATAGAGATAGGATAAGTATTATATTTTTATCCGTATACCTTATATACTGCACTGGAAATGCATGCTTTTTCACTAGAGTAAATGTTTTATATAATTATTTAAAATATCATGTAAGTGTATGTAATGTATTTAAGGTTCTTACGAGAATAAAGTTTCTTTAAAGCGAAAATTATGTAAATTACACAAACCAAATTGAAAATTAGTGTGTGGTTGACAACTGTTTGTTCAGTCAATCGAGAAGCAAATGATACAGTAACGTGCTCAAAAGTTGGTTTAAACAATCATTACTTCATAAATTTTCGTAGAACTAAACAAAAAATTTGTTGACAAGCGTATAACGTAACACGTGTATTGTACACTCTAATTGACCACAGACTCCTGGTGCGGTACAGTCATCAACAGAAGTGTTGACGTTTAAACTCTTATTTCTAAACACGTAAATACCAATTGGACCCATTTGACTCCATCCAACGACGTGCTGTTTGTCGACGATCCCACTCTCACGGGCGGTTTAGAACCCCTCAGCATTCGGAGAGACGTTGCGTCTCTCTGTATGTTCTACCGCCTGTACAATGGGGAATGCTCTGAAGAATTGTTTAATATCATGCCCACCTCGGGTTTCTACAATCGCACCTCCCGTCACAGAAGTGTGGTCCATCCGCATTTCCTCGATACGGAGGTGTCGCGCACTGTTCGGTCCAAAAATTATTTTATACCGCGAACCCGAAGGCTGTGGAATGTACTGCCTCAAGAGGTCTTTCCATTAAGGTACGACATGGGGTTCTTCAAGAAAGCTGTGAGTAGGATTTTGCAAGGTCGGCGGCGCGCCCGCATACCCCCTGGTGTTGCAGGTGTCCACGGGCGGCGGTAACACTTACCATCACGTGGGACCGCTTGCTCGTCCGCCCACTTCTTTATATATATATATATATATAAAACGTATATCGCACTGGCATCTATCGCACATATCCGCGGGCAACAGTGACCGGAATTTATTGACTTTTGCATATTAGCAAGTTGCACCAATGGTAATACATCATCCACTTCTGAAGAAGACATGTTGTCATATCAACATGAGAGAATTGAATGTCACAATACCACGCCCTACCTCGTCCGCGCCTGCGCCCCGTCGCTTCTGTATATTTTAAAAACGTCTTATGCGTATTCCGTCTGTGCCATGTCTCCGCCCGACGTCTCTTCTGTCCGGCTTGCCATCACGCGCACTATTTGCTCGAATTCAAATTCAAATCATGTTATTTGCAACGTAATAGATGTCATTCACATACAACAGCTCGTTATTATAGGACATTAGTCAATTTAATATAATATGTAATAGTGTCAATTACATACAACAGCTCGTTATTATAGGACATTAGTCAATTTAATATAATATGTAATAGTGTCAATTACATACAACAGCTCGTTATTATAGGACATTAGTCAATTTAATATAATATGTAATAGTGTCAATTACATACAACAGCTCGTTATTATAGGACATTAGTCAATTTAATATAATATGTAATAGTGTCAATTACATACAACAGCTCGTTATTATAGGACATTAGTCAATTTAATATAATATGTAATAGTGTCAATTACATACAACAGCTCGTTATTATAGGACATTAGTCAATTTAATATAATATGTAATAGTGTCAATTACATACAACAGCTCGTTATTATAGGACATTAGTCAATTTAATATAATATGTAATAGTGTCAATTACATACAACAGCTCGTTATTATAGGACATTAGTCAATTTAATATAATATGTAATAGTGTCAATTACATACAACAGCTCGTTATTATAGGACATTAGTCAATTTAATATAATATGTAATAGTGTCAATTACATACAACAGCTCGTTATTATAGGACATTAGTCAATTTAATATAATATGTAATAGTGTCAATTACATACAACAGCTCGTTATTATAGGACATTAGTCAATTTAATATAATATGTAATAGTGTCAATTACATACAACAGCTCGTTATTATAGGACATTAGTCAATTTAATATAATATGTAATAGTGTCAATTACATACAACAGCTCGTTATTATAGGACATTAGTCAATTTAATATAATATGTAATAGTGTCAATTACATACAACAGCTCGTTATTATAGGACATTAGTCAATTTAATATAATATGTAATAGTGTCAATCACATACAACAGCTCGTTATTATAGGACATTAGTCAATTTAATATAATATGTAATAGTGTCAATCACATACAACAGCTCGTTATTATAGGACATTAGTCAATTTAATATAATATGTAATAGTGTCAATCACATACAACAGCTCGTTATTATAGGACATTAGTCAATTTAATATAATATGTAATAGTGTCAATTACATACAACAGCTCGTTATTATAGGACATTAGTCAATTTAATATAATATGTAATAGTGTCAATTACATACAACAGCTCGTTATTATAGGACATTAGTCAATTTAATATAATATGTAATAGTGTCAATTACATACAACAGCTCGTTATTATAGGACATTAGTCAATTTAATATAATATGTAATAGTGTCAATTACATACAACAGCTCGTTATTATAGGACATTAGTCAATTTAATATAATATGTAATAGTGTCAATTACATACAACAGCTCGTTATTATAGGACATTAGTCAATTTAATATAATATGTAATAGTGTCAATTACATACAACAGCTCGTTATTATAGGACATTAGTCAATTTAATATAATATGTAATAGTGTCAATCACATACAACAGCTCGTTATTATAGGACATTAGTCAATTTAATATAATATGTAATAGTGTCAATTACATACAACAGCTCGTTATTATAGGACATTAGTCAATTTAATATAATATGTAATAGTGTCAATTACATACAACAGCTCGTTATTATAGGACATTAGTCAATTTAATATAATATGTAATAGTGTCAATTACATACAACAGCTCGTTATTATAGGACATTAGTCAATTTAATATAATATGTAATAGTGTCAATTACATACAACAGCTCGTTATTATAGGACATTAGTCAATTTAATATAATATGTAATAGTGTCAATTACATACAACAGCTCGTTATTATAGGACATTAGTCAATTTAATATAATATGTAATAGTGTCAATTACATACAACAGCTCGTTATTATAGGACATTAGTCAATTTAATATAATATGTAATAGTGTCAATTACATACAACAGCTCGTTATTATAGGACATTAGTCAATTTAATATAATATGTAATAGTGTCAATTACATACAACAGCTCGTTATTATAGGACATTAGTCAATTTAATATAATATGTAATAGTGTCAATTACATACAACAGCTCGTTATTATAGGACATTAGTCAATTTAATATAATATGTAATAGTGTCAATTACATACAACAGCTCGTTATTATAGGACATTAGTCAATTTAATATAATATGTAATAGTGTCAATTACATACAACAGCTCGTTATTATAGGACATTAGTCAATTTAATATAATATGTAATAGTGTCAATTACATACAACAGCTCGTTATTATAGGACATTAGTCAATTTAATATAATATGTAATAGTGTCAATTACATACAACAGCTCGTTATTATAGGACATTAGTCAATTTAATATAATATGTAATAGTGTCAATTACATACAACAGCTCGTTATTATAGGACATTAGTCAATTTAATATAATATGTAATAGTGTCAATCACATACAACAGCTCGTTATTATAGGACATTAGTCAATTTAATATAATATGTAATAGTGTCAATTACATACAACAGCTCGTTATTATAGGACATTAGTCAATTTAATATAATATGTAATAGTGTCAATTACATACAACAGCTCGTTATTATAGGACATTAGTCAATTTAATATAATATGTAATAGTGTCAATTACATACAACAGCTCGTTATTATAGGACATTAGTCAATTTAATATAATATGTAATAGTGTCAATTACATACAACAGCTCGTTATTATAGGACATTAGTCAATTTAATATAATATGTAATAGTGTCAATTACATACAACAGCTCGTTATTATAGGACATTAGTCAATTTAATATAATATGTAATAGTGTCAATTACATACAACAGCTCGTTATTATAGGACATTAGTCAATTTAATATAATATGTAATAGTGTCAATTACATACAACAGCTCGTTATTATAGGACATTAGTCAATTTAATATAATATGTAATAGTGTCAATCACATACAACAGCTCGTTATTATAGGACATTAGTCAATTTAATATAATATGTAATAGTGTCAATTACATACAACAGCTCGTTATTATAGGACATTAGTCAATTTAATATAATATGTAATAGTGTCAATTACATACAACAGCTCGTTATTATAGGACATTAGTCAATTTAATATAATATGTAATAGTGTCAATTACATACAACAGCTCGTTATTATAGGACATTAGTCAATTTAATATAATATGTAATAGTGTCAATTACATACAACAGCTCGTTATTATAGGACATTAGTCAATTTAATATAATATGTAATAGTGTCAATCACATACAACAGCTCGTTATTATAGGACATTAGTCAATTTAATATAATATGTAATAGTGTCAATTACATACAACAGCTCGTTATTATAGGACATTAGTCAATTTAATATAATATGTAATAGTGTCAATTACATACAACAGCTCGTTATTATAGGACATTAGTCAATTTAATATAATATGTAATAGTGTCAATTACATACAACAGCTCGTTATTATAGGACATTAGTCAATTTAATATAATATGTAATAGTGTCAATTACATACAACAGCTCGTTATTATAGGACATTAGTCAATTTAATATAATATGTAATAGTGTCAATTACATACAACAGCTCGTTATTATAGGACATTAGTCAATTTAATATAATATGTAATAGTGTCAATCACATACAACAGCTCGTTATTATAGGACATTAGTCAATTTAATATAATATGTAATAGTGTCAATTACATACAACAGCTCGTTATTATAGGACATTAGTCAATTTAATATAATATGTAATAGTGTCAATCACATACAACAGCTCGTTATTATAGGACATTAGTCAATTTAATATAATATGTAATAGTGTCAATCACATACAACAGCTCGTTATTATAGGACATTAGTCAATTTAATATAATATGTAATAGTGTCAATTACATACAACAGCTCGTTATTATAGGACATTAGTCAATTTAATATAATATGTAATAGTGTCAATCACATACAACAGCTCGTTATTATAGGACATTAGTCAATTTAATATAATATGTAATAGTGTCAATTACATACAACAGCTCGTTATTATAGGACATTAGTCAATTTAATATAATATGTAATAGTGTCAATTACATACAACAGCTCGTTATTATAGGACATTAGTCAATTTAATATAATATGTAATAGTGTCAATTACATACAACAGCTCGTTATTATAGGACATTAGTCAATTTAATATAATATGTAATAGTGTCAATTACATACAACAGCTCGTTATTATAGGACATTAGTCAATTTAATATAATATGTAATAGTGTCAATTACATACAACAGCTCGTTATTATAGGACATTAGTCAATTTAATATAATATGTAATAGTGTCAATTACATACAACAGCTCGTTATTATAGGACATTAGTCAATTTAATATAATATGTAATAGTGTCAATCACATACAACAGCTCGTTATTATAGGACATTAGTCAATTTAATATAATATGTAATAGTGTCAATTACATACAACAGCTCGTTATTATAGGACATTAGTCAATTTAATATAATATGTAATAGTGTCAATTACATACAACAGCTCGTTATTATAGGACATTAGTCAATTTAATATAATATGTAATAGTGTCAATCACATACAACAGCTCGTTATTATAGGACATTAGTCAATTTAATATAATATGTAATAGTGTCAATTACATACAACAGCTCGTTATTATAGGACATTAGTCAATTTAATATAATATGTAATAGTGTCAATCACATACAACAGCTCGTTATTATAGGACATTAGTCAATTTAATATAATATGTAATAGTGTCAATTACATACAACAGCTCGTTATTATAGGACATTAGTCAATTTAATATAATATGTAATAGTGTCAATTACATACAACAGCTCGTTATTATAGGACATTAGTCAATTTAATATAATATGTAATAGTGTCAATCACATACAACAGCTCGTTATTATAGGACATTAGTCAATTTAATATAATATGTAATAGTGTCAATTACATACAACAGCTCGTTATTATAGGACATTAGTCAATTTAATATAATATGTAATAGTGTCAATTACATACAACAGCTCGTTATTATAGGACATTAGTCAATTTAATATAATATGTAATAGTGTCAATCACATACAACAGCTCGTTATTATAGGACATTAGTCAATTTAATATAATATGTAATAGTGTCAATTACATACAACAGCTCGTTATTATAGGACATTAGTCAATTTAATATAATATGTAATAGTGTCAATCACATACAACAGCTCGTTATTATAGGACATTAGTCAATTTAATATAATATGTAATAGTGTCAATTACATACAACAGCTCGTTATTATAGGACATTAGTCAATTTAATATAATATGTAATAGTGTCAATTACATACAACAGCTCGTTATTATAGGACATTAGTCAATTTAATATAATATGTAATAGTGTCAATTACATACAACAGCTCGTTATTATAGGACATTAGTCAATTTAATATAATATGTAATAGTGTCAATTACATACAACAGCTCGTTATTATAGGACATTAGTCAATTTAATATAATATGTAATAGTGTCAATCACATACAACAGCTCGTTATTATAGGACATTAGTCAATTTAATATAATATGTAATAGTGTCAATCACATACAACAGCTCGTTATTATAGGACATTAGTCAATTTAATATAATATGTAATAGTGTCAATTACATACAACAGCTCGTTATTATAGGACATTAGTCAATTTAATATAATATGTAATAGTGTCAATTACATACAACAGCTCGTTATTATAGGACATTAGTCAATTTAATATAATATGTAATAGTGTCAATTACATACAACAGCTCGTTATTATAGGACATTAGTCAATTTAATATAATATGTAATAGTGTCAATTACATACAACAGCTCGTTATTATAGGACATTAGTCAATTTAATATAATATGTAATAGTGTCAATTACATACAACAGCTCGTTATTATAGGACATTAGTCAATTTAATATAATATGTAATAGTGTCAATTACATACAACAGCTCGTTATTATAGGACATTAGTCAATTTAATATAATATGTAATAGTGTCAATTACATACAACAGCTCGTTATTATAGGACATTAGTCAATTTAATATAATATGTAATAGTGTCAATTACATACAACAGCTCGTTATTATAGGACATTAGTCAATTTAATATAATATGTAATAGTGTCAATTACATACAACAGCTCGTTATTATAGGACATTAGTCAATTTAATATAATATGTAATAGTGTCAATTACATACAACAGCTCGTTATTATAGGACATTAGTCAATTTAATATAATATGTAATAGTGTCAATTACATACAACAGCTCGTTATTATAGGACATTAGTCAATTTAATATAATATGTAATAGTGTCAATCACATACAACAGCTCGTTATTATAGGACATTAGTCAATTTAATATAATATGTAATAGTGTCAATTACATACAACAGCTCGTTATTATAGGACATTAGTCAATTTAATATAATATGTAATAGTGTCAATCACATACAACAGCTCGTTATTATAGGACATTAGTCAATTTAATATAATATGTAATAGTGTCAATTACATACAACAGCTCGTTATTATAGGACATTAGTCAATTTAATATAATATGTAATAGTGTCAATCACATACAACAGCTCGTTATTATAGGACATTAGTCAATTTAATATAATATGTAATAGTGTCAATTACATACAACAGCTCGTTATTATAGGACATTAGTCAATTTAATATAATATGTAATAGTGTCAATTACATACAACAGCTCGTTATTATAGGACATTAGTCAATTTAATATAATATGTAATAGTGTCAATTACATACAACAGCTCGTTATTATAGGACATTAGTCAATTTAATATAATATGTAATAGTGTCAATTACATAATATGTATCGATTAATGAATTATTAATGTTAAAATATTATAAATTATAAATCTTCAATTAATCATGCAATTATAAGCTACTATATCAATTATTAAAGTACAATTATCATTTATCACAATATTAATATTAATACAATCTCAGAAAAAATATCGTAAGAATAAACTTGCTTCACAATTATCCAAACAGGACATACACAAACTCTTTTCACAATACAATGTCAACATTGAATTTAAATCATAGCATTAGATGCACGTTTTTATTACTCGATTACTACCTTTTATAGTGGACTAATAAATAGGATCTAAATGGGTCAAAATATCAGTTAATCAAAATCATCGTGGAAAAATAAGCAAAGGTGTGCGGCTTCTCCGTGACAATGTACCTGTCCACGTCGCCGCAGTTGCGAAAGCTGCTGTTTCACGGTGTGGCTTCATGAAAATTCGCCACCCACCCTATAGTACTGACTTGGCTCCCAGTGATTACTATTTGTTCTCAAAACTCAAGGCGCACTTAAGGGGTAGAAAATCATTGATGTACATATAAGCTCACTGTAGAAAATTGTCCACTGATGATGAAGCGACCGCTACGGTTTTCGCCCATTTTGAAGACAAATCTGGGTTAAGAAGGTTTTGGATTCGTTCTCCGTTAATTATTATTTTATTGAGTTAATTATTAGCACCTGTGAGATTATAACACCTGTAAGTTAAGAAGATTTGCTTCTTTAGCGTTGTCTTTAAGACTTATAAGACAGAGTAAGAATGTGTTCAAAATATTTTCAATCTGCTTTAGAATTGACAACATATTGAAGTTTCTTTAATGCAAAATCTCAAGACATGAAGCTTAGACATTGATTTATTTAAAGCAGATATATTGCAACAATGTCAAGTTATTATCATCAACACAATTGTTATGTATGAAATTCAGAATATTTATTAAATGTGGCGCGCAATGTGACTTTTAATTGACTGTGACTTTTAAGGCATTTTAATTGGATTGATATAAACGGCTTACGTAAAGTGGCGACATATTGCTCGTTATTACGTCATCATAGATCTTTACTCAGAGAACATCTTTTATAGTGCAATGGTGAGCCTAATGCAGGATCTCGCTGTCAGCTTAGGGCGCAGGCATATGTCTTCTCACAGTACAAATCATAACGAGATTTCGGTCTTAGACTAGGATATAAGCTTCGACATATAACTTTAAATAAATAAAGTTCTGTGCGCGTCTGTACAAATGAGATCTCGGGACACAAACACATAACAGCTACTGGAATCAACTACTTATCATAGTATTTCCAAAAGTTTTCCTTCTAAATTTAAAGGTTTTCATATAGGTAACACCACTTATAATACCCTTCTTATCTATAGCATGGGAATAGTGCCCCGCAACCGACGTGTCGCGGCACACTCGTGTGCTGCGAAACAATGCTAATCGTAAGTGTGCCACAGCAGAGCAACCTAAATCACTCAGCGGGGTTACACGTCCCTAAGGGCTCAAGCGTGTCAAATTTGTAGCGGTTTTACGCACCTTTTCATTTATACATTTTGATTTTTTAATTTGTAAATTAGTAGAATGCACATATTTTTTGATCTCTATACATTTAATTTAATAATTTAATTTTTAGTTTAGGTGTGCCGCCGAGTTTCGAAAAGAATATGTGTTCCGCAAGTGAAAAAAGTTTACGGAGCACTGCATTACGTATATACGAATTAGTCCCGTATCATTCTTTCACATTTCTATTGCCGTTTATTTTATTTTTTTCAACGTCCCACTGCCACGGCACAGTCACCCCCCCCCCACTAGTAAATCACTGGGGGGTTTCGGGCCACAATCCACAACGCGGGCCCAGTGCCCTATTTAGTCTGCTGCCCATTTAATTATTTCTCTTAATTATATAAATCCGTATCCAGCCCTTTCAGCATCCACTGCTGAATATGGGCCTCCTCATTTACATTGGCTTGTGCATGAAGGATATATGGCCTTAAAACGCCACGTTCGCCAAACGGATCGGCGAGTCCACTCTTCACCACAGATCACCAACCTCAATGGTCTGTGTAAAGTACTAAAAGGTAGTTTAACTAACCTACCATTCTTTTTAAAAAAATAATATTGTTACACTACCACTCTCTATCACTACGTCTATATTATTTTTTTTAAAGAGGATTATTTATCTATACTGTCCATATCTATACTAATATAATAAAATTGTTTGTTTGTAGGTATGTTAGCGGTAATCTCTGGAACTACGGAACCGATTTCAAAAATTATTTCACAAATAGGAAGCTACATTATCCGTGTCTAATATAAGCTATATTTTGTTTGATATTTTGAAAAATAAATTTTGAAAAAATAAAACTTATAAACTGAAGCGAAGCGAGGGCGGGTCGCTAGTCCCCTATATTCTGTTTTTATACGGTGTTATTAAACTTATTTGTTACAAACATCATTAATTTTCAAGTCACTCTGCCCAACACGCATTATTACTTCGAAACCAATGAATAGATTTAGTCATAGCCAAACAATTGAACGAAACTGGCGATTGTGACTTGTGGTCTCGTTGAGTCAACAATCGGAACCGCTTTATTGATATCTTTACCTGTATGGTAATGTATTTATTTAAAAAATCGCGCGTCATACTATTTTGTATTCTTCAAACCTTTTACTTATAAGGTCATTTACGATCGCAGGAAAATCTCTTGTAAATATTAGATCATCACTAAATAGCTTAAAGTGGCGGTGTGTATGTTTGAGATGAACTGGAAATGTGCATGTGTATATACTCAACAGGATTCCAGAGAGACAGGTCTCTGTGCCTTCCAATGGCATTACCACCCTTGTTATTCGGATTGAATAGTGGGAGGTGTATGCCGTACTTGCGTTGGCTCTTTTCAACACCCTCCTTCTTGACTCTCTGCAAATTCGGTTCTTGTCCCTACATATCAACCCTCTCCTTTCTGGGGCATAACGGCACATTGACAAATGCTCCGGCGCTGAAGAGCTCCTGCTTCTTGTTCCCAAGTTTATGCCAACGGTGTGCGAATTCTCACAGGCGTTTAAAGTTCGCTACTGAGTTTATTAGGTCCTAGTTAACCTAGGCCTGCCTTACGCTCTATTCCTTCCAGCATCTTCTCATTCGCATCAATATAGACAGGACATCCCCACAACAGTATTAAAAGGATTGTCTGTTCGTCTTCTTTGTACTCATAGAACATAGAACGTAGAACTTCCTTCCTTCTATCAAAAAAATCCCGTTAACAGCCGCCAGCCGGAAGGAAGATTTTGTTCTTTTCTAGTTTTATAAAAACAATGTTTTGACAAATTTTTGTGTGTTCTAGCTAATGTTTAAGTCAACCGTTTAGGATTAACACGCTACTACTACTATCAGTCCGTTTCTCTCCACCGCTGGATATAGGCCTCTCCCGCGGACCGCCACCACACACGGTTTTCTGCACTTCTTGTCCAGCCACTATCTGTGACTTTCTTTCAGTCTTTAGTCTACCGGACCGAAGCCCGTCACATGTTACGTTTCCCAGTACGTGGCCTTCACTCGAGGACTTGTCTTCACCATCGGTTGTCGGTCATACGACAAATGCCACCTACCCATTTGCACTACATTTTACGGGAGTTTTGAGCCAGATGACTTTGGTTCTTCTACAAATTTCTACCAACGAAACTCTGAGTATAGCATCAATGAAACTCCGAGTATAGCTGTTTCCATTCCTCGCTGTTAATATACCTACAGGTTGACGGAAACACGAGTACATATGTAATATTGAAATAAATATGTACAATTGGAAATAAATAAATGAATAATACCGGAAACGTTACAGTTACACAAACCAGGTGGAAACTAAATTAGACAATTATTATATGATGTACTACGAAATAAAGCTATCGAGTTTTATAACGTTGTTATCGGAGTATGGAGCGTGAAATTTTTTATGTGGAAAAATATAACAATAAATTGTGTGAACGTTTTTTTTGCAAAAACATTGTGATGGAAAATTTACCAATGTTTACCCTTTCTGAATAAAATTACACATACATAGATACAAAGTGTGTCACTAATTTATGTTTCTCCATTGCTGGATATAAGCCTCTCTCCAAAACCGCCACCACACACGGTCTTCGGCTCTTCTCTTACCGCCACCACCAGGAGACTTCTTCAAGTCGTCGGTACATCTAGCCGAAGAAGAATGGAAGACCAAGTGTTGTGTGCCGCGAAACGTAGCGTGAGACTCCCTCCGGCAGGTGGACTGACGACTTGATGAAAATCGCCGGCAGTGCCTGGATAAGAAGAGCTAAGAACTTAAGTATAGTGGTACGCCTTGAGAGAGGCCTGTATTCAGATGTGGAGACACCTTGGAGTATACATAAGCAAGCTAAATATATGTATACTCTAAGGGAGAGACACAGGCCGATTATATATATCATCATATACAGTAAAAATATATGCAGTCTTAATAGTTCTTTAGCCGTGATCTCTTGTCATCCACGACAGTTATATCATGTTGTGTCAAGAACAAAGATGCGACATATATCGACATAATAATATTCTTCTAAGCGATGTCATTCTTCGATTTAAAAAAGCAGTCGAAGTCAACTTTTTTCCTTCCAGGACCAATAGGGACAATGTGGGCTGGCATCTCGGGTCGCATACATCTTAATATATGTATAATATTCACTAGCAAGTCCGGATGCATATATACTGGATGGTCTCTGTGGGTTTATAAGCCTAGTAACATGTAACATTTTATTTCAATCCAGTTGTTTATAGCTGGTTACGGTGAAAGTCGGAACTGTCCTCAAAGTCCGCAGGTCACAGTCACCTTGAACACTCGCAATTATCAGTGTCACATATAACCGTAAATATAGGGAGTCATTGTGCGCCCAGCACAACTCTGCACGACACATTATCGCATAATTACCACTGTTTCCTATTTCCGGCAACCTATAACTGTTAATTGTTTATGTCTTAATCGAGTTAATTAAATGTCTAAAGAAAATGTAAAATTTCAATGGCCCGCGGCGATCGGAGAAGTAATGTACTAACTTTTTTTTTAATAAACTAGTGTTAACGAGCTCTATCCAACCGTTCGTGTTTATATTTTATTTTAAGATGATTATTTTGAAAATATTAAACTTTCATTACATAATTTTGATTCAGTAAGAATTTCATTACATGTTACGGTAGTGATTGAGATATGCCAAGGCCCACTCCCATTCCAGCCTATTCTATCCCTCCCAATTTTCCCAACCCTTTCTCGAAATCCATCCTAAATCTCCAAAGGTAAGTAGGGCTGACCAACGTTTGTCATTCTGCACTAAATGTTGCCATGTATCGCGGTTGTCCATGGGCGACAGTATTCAATGGACCACAAGATGGGGCTGTCTACTCATCTGCTGCCTTTTTATATATAAAAAAATAATAATATGTTATATAAGGCTAAAAATGATAAAATCTGTGAAGAAATAGAATCTACAATTACTGGCACATAACAATATACGAGCACATACGCCAACACATTACATTCAAACTTATTAATAGCGCTATAAGATGCCCATAGGTATAGGTTAACCTATTAATACACCTATAATTGTTTTTTCTTTTTATGTGTGGCTATGGTGCAATTAGCACAAACTGCAAGTTTTCTTCATAATTAACAATTTCAAAATCTAAAACGTATTCCGTCAATGTCCAGTCCCGTCGAAGTAAGTCAGGAGTCACTCAGTAAAAGAATAGTAGGTTTATTGAGGACTGAAGAGGACTGACTCCTTGGAAGCACACGAAAAACGCAGTCGCACGCTTTTATGTGATTGTCACAAACATTACGCACAAAATACCTTAAGGGTCTAATAAACTAACACTTTTAGACCACAAAACGTATAGGTAGGTACACAATTTGTGCAATAATCAAACAAAAATACAACTTTTCCTCTCGAGTTGAGTACCTAGTGACTTATACTGAAAAGAGTATACTGACTTATACCACGAGTATTGTCTCAACCTTTGGAGGTTAAGACATTTTTGCAATAAATGGCATAGATTTTTTTCTAAGAATTCCATATCAAATTACTAACTTGTCGTGTCACATTACTGACATAAACACAGATCTAGGTCTTGATTTACTTACGAGAACTGTACTTGTAATTCCTCTGTGATTAAAACTTATGGTTTAAAGATAAAGGTACAATCATTGACGTAAACGATAACATAAAAATGAACATTATTCATTATGCATCAAATATCTTTGTGATATCAAATATCATCAAATATATGCATTGTGATATCAAATATCTTTGTTTTTTTTTTTAAAACCTGTTTAATCCAAGATTAACGTCCCACCGTAAGGCACATTCCTCCCTCAGTAAATTACTAAGGGCCCAGTACGGATTGATGGATTAAAAAAAATTAAATACAGGCTGAGAGAGAATCGACTTTACGTACACACACAATCATTTTCATTGACATTTCTCATAGTTAACAACAATTACATATATTTTATAAACAAATACTTTAAAACTTATAAATATAATAACTTTAAACTGTACTATATACCTACATTCAAACTTCCATAATTATGAAAAGAAACTGCAAAATATTAAGTTTACGACCACGTATCTACAGTAATATAAAAAATATTAATAAATGAATAATCATAATTTTTAATCTGATATTTAACAGTATAAAATATCGAAAACATACAACAATAAAAAGCAACATGTAACAAGATATTCGAAACAGCGATTGTTTGCATATGTTATGATATAACACCCACTGTACGCGACTGTACAATGTCGGTGTTTACCGGACGTGTAATATAATGAGTAGACACAGCGCGTGTATGATTTGACCGTCTCAATATAAAGCTGAGTGTACACGGGCGACATAGTTACTAATATTACAAATGCGAAACTTAATTTGAAGTGAAATCTTTAGAAAATAATATTTTTTTAATCCTATTTTTTTTCTAAATACAGAGCATGTTTTTATTTAGACAGAATCTTGTTAAAACGAAATTTTAAAAATGAAAATCTTACAAAGAGCAATAAGTCCATACCGTGTACTCATTACCTCCATCTCTTTACAATAAGTTATCGCATTTGTTTTTTTTTTGTTATTTATGAGTATTATTTATTCTGTTACAAATCCAAGAAACGCTGTCAAATTTGACATACGTATAGTTTTTGTCCGTTTCACTCATAGTTTTTAATCTTAATTCCACGCAAGAAGGCGGCAGGCAACAGTTTGTATATTATATCTAGAGAAGATTTTCGTATTTTCAATAAACTTGTGAAAAGGTTAATAATAATCTGGATTTATAGGTAAAATTCGCAACAGATACGATCTTCGACCTTTCTTGTCCAGGCCTATATCCAGCAGTGAAAAGGTATAGGCAAAATTGATATTATTAGGTGAGGTGGCACAAGTGTGCGCGATACGCAAGAGGACGCGGTTCTAACATTCGCTACGATTATGAATGAAATTAACAAACTTCAGTTATCTTTTGAACGCCCATATACATGTGACCTTACGACAAACTGAGAAAAATTAAATAATTTTCATAAGAAATAAGATTTTTGGTTTTACCAAATTTTTTTCAATGTGTATAATATTTTTATTATAAGTACATTTAAAATGAGTAAAGTCATCGATAATCTAATTGCTGTGCAGTTGTTGGCGTAGGTTTTCGTTAGATGGTGCGTTAGAAGGTTGCCTGGAGGAGATTTGCTTTGATGATACATAATAAGGCCACCTGTTATACTTTTTTGTATTACTTGGAACTGTGTTGGCATACAATAAAGAGTTTGTCTATCTATCAAAGTGCAATGTTGACGCTAAACACTCTATGCGCAGAATATCTCTTTCGCAGATTATCGCATTCGCGCCAGATGAGTTAGATTTGAAATACGAGTACGATAATATATGAAGCGTACGATAATAATGTATATACGATAATACGAGTAATATATGAGGCAAGAAAAAATAAAATAAACTAGACTGCTCTCAGATTTACAAGTCAAGCTTCCGTTCGCTTGCAGAGACATGGCGGTTACAAATGCCAAGTTCACAATACCTTGTTGACCGACATTAATTATATAGGCGTTAATAATTAATTATATTGCTTTAAAGTAATAACAACACTTTTTAGGAAAATTTCTAATTTTGTTATTTTACCCTCGACATTATTCCTCGTTCCTAATATATTATAATTTATGATTATTTAATTCCCGAACACCGAAATAATGGTTCATGATTCTGAGTTATTGACATAAAAATTTCACATACCTTTTTCTATAAAAAATTAAAATTTATAGATTTTTGCAAAGTTACAGATTTCACCTTACATACTTGCTCAATCTAAAGCAAAAAATCATGAATTTAAAGAAAATACCTAAAATGTCATGTAAACAAAATCTATGTCTTTTTAGTCGTTGGGAATATATCTGTTACAGTCTATATTTTCAGTTAGTGTGTTTGTTGTACACAAATACTTTTCAACAGGAAGCGAGAAAATAAATAAAATTTCACATTGGTATTGTAGAACTTGGCCCATATTTTTTCTGTTAATGTGTTATAATTCTTATAAATAATACCTCTCTATAGGAAGCGAACGGAATGCCACTTCCTAGTGGGCATATTAAGTGTTTTATTACTCGAACCTTTACACTTTACTCATGTGTTCTACCGGAAGTGAAGTCGGCCCACTGAAACTGTGTGTGTGTGTGTATTTCTGTATATTCTATATTAAATTCGTCAAGAGTTCACACTGTTGCAGCAGTTATAGGTTGCTAAGCAGTAGTTTGTAGGGGAGGAGCTCGCTGCATTCCCATAATAATATAAATAAACATACATTGCACATTGTTCGATGCTTCCAAAATTTTGATCAACATAACAACTTCGATAACTATCCTACTTTGGTATTTACATGGAACCAGAACTACTAAGATAATCTAAATTAAATCTTTAAAAATAAAGTTCCACAAAACGCCTTCCTTAAGACTCGTTTACACAAGAAGAACAGTTCCGGCGAGAATATTGTATACGATTCTCATATATGCGACCAAACTATATACAATTCTCGCTTGCAACTGTTCACACGATAATAGAAACTCGATGATAACACGGATAACAGTGATCAAATGATGATAACAGTTATTTATACTAGCTTTTACCGATGTTCGAGAAACTCACCTTGTGTAAATGAGCCATCATTCTGGACTGATGTTGGCATGTGTAGGGGGTGTTCACGGGCGCCAGTATTCACTTACCACCAGGTGGACTGTATCCTGTCTGCCGCCTTCATTCTATATATTCAGTGGCGGCGTAGAGAAGCATTTTAAATGGAAGCAAGGCATTTACTTTAAATAGACTGGTTCACACCAAGAAGGCCGGCAAAATTACTTGTTCGGAATCGAACCCTGACCTTACCTTAATTACGTATCAACTAAAAACAGTGAACGCGAACTTGTAAAAAATGCTACAAATAATATGTTTTATTACCGTGTGGGCTTCAACACAAGGTGGCATAAAGTTTCCTTGGCCTTGCATCTTTATTTATATTATAACAAAAAACAGTTTTTTTTTGGTAATTAATTTATGAGTTAAAACTCTAATAATAGGTAGTTCCTACCGCATAAATTAACGTTTTTAACGTGATCTCACGAACTTATGGAAGGTTTTGTTCCGGCGTCTAACGAGTTACATGTAATTAAATTACATGTAATGAGACAATATTTTAACAGCCTGACCTTGTCATTATTTCGTCAACTTCTTCTTCCTTTGGCGCTACAACTAATATGTCCCGCTATTGTTGGAACATACGGGACGTCAAAAATTCCGATTTTCAGTGGATCAAAGGACTCGTACTTCACAACCTCCGGGCGGAAACGTCAAAAGTTACCACTTATCGGGACAAGACTATCAATTTAAAATTTTAAAAAAGTAATTTGTAATGGAACAGAAAATGACATACCGACCGATTCAATTAATTTAAAGCAAAAGCTAGAAGAAATAATCCAAAATGGATGCTATGTTCTGAGTGAATTGAATTGATTGAGTGGCGCCTGCATTATCAAGACACTTGACTAGCTTAAAGTAATTAGCAAAAAAGCAACGCCTTAGTACCAACCCTTCTGGATCGTTCCTTTATATTTTGCTTTTATTTTACAAGTCTTGTCTTCATCATCATTCCTGTGTTTTCTACCGCGTATATGATGAGGAATGTTCTGAATAGCTGATCAATCTGATGACTACTTCGAGTTTTTATCATCGCACTTCTTGTCACCGAAGCGCGGTTCATCTGCACTTCATTGACAGAGAGCCACTTGTATTTCGTACAGTTCGGGTCTTTAAGGCATTTATACCACTAAGCTAGAAGTTTAGGAACGATTTTCTTCTCATGTTTTTCCACTTGCAACACGGGGCTCTTTAAAAAAGCTGTAAAAGGGATTCTGCTCGGTCGGCAGTGCACACGCATGTCCCCTGGTTTTACACATGTATTTTTTTTCATAGAAAAAAGCGTCAGACGAGCATACAAGACGAGTATACAAGCATACAGTAAGTGGATGCTGTCGTCCAGAATGACAAACGTTGGCATGCCCCAGATGGGCTGTCTACCTTTGCAGATTAAGGAATGGAGTGGGAAAATGGGGAGGGATAGGATGGGATGAGAATGGGCTCTAGCATATCGCCTACAAGATGTCCATGAGCGACGACCAATTACCATTTCGTGTACCGCCCACACGCCTGGCAGTCTTTCTATAAGAAAAATCTCGTTGATCGACGAGAAATGTCGCGCTCCGCAGACAGTATGCCGCGGGTCTGTGACCGCTCGCCCCTGACATAGTTGTGCGAGCTCCGCGTCGCGTGCGGAAGTCTGCCGCGTGAAAGTTGCTACTTTACAACATCGCACTATCTGGACAGATCTTTTATCATGAGCACAGATAATTCGCCATTTATTGTATACTAGCTTCTACCCGAGCCTTCGCTCGTGTGAACTAAGTAGCTGCAAAAGATTTTTAACACCTGTAAAAGCACCGACATGACTGTAAAAGCACCTGTATCACGGATGAAAATCCATCCATTAGTTGAGCAATTCTATTAAGTCATTTTTTTATTTTCCTCTATAACTCAACTTCCTTGTGTTATATGAATATCACACATAAACAAGTTTTCCTTCTGGATACTTAACTATACATTAATGAAGACCCGATCAAAATCCGTTGAGCAGTTTTTACGTGACGCTCAAGCAAACAGGCAAAACTTTTAAAAACTACCGTTTTGTGTTCTGTAATGTCTCAAGACCCCCATTTTTTTTAATTAAGTCAATGCACACACACAACTCGTTTACTGTTTTTTTATATGTATAGATTAGCGTTGATTTATTTTGGACTTTTTTCGAAAAGTTGATCCGTAAATCGTAACCAACACTTTCAGTATTTACTGCTGGTCATGAGCACGACATGGGCACCTCATGCACAAGACAATGTGCGTGAGGACGTCACGCTCATTGTCTTGTGCATGAGGGATATATGGCCTTAAACCACCACGCTTGCCAAGCGGGTTGGAGAGTCTACACTTTAGAGGTGGTGTAGGTCCTCAGGGTTATTTTGTTATCCTTTAGTCGCCTTTGACGCCATCCATGGGAAGGGCTGGTGCTATTTTGAAGCCGACCAAGTGAAAAGTTTGAAATGTTTGCACCGCCATTATTTTGGAACTGTTAGACAAATTCGACTTATCTTCGAACTTAGCCGAGATTAGATCCAAATTATTTTTGTGTCAAATTTCGTTACAATATATTAAGAAAATGCATCCTGCATTTTCTGCACAATTTACATTCCACCTCATTTATAATTGTATTATAAACATATTTATAATTAAATTAGTGTTTTTGAATTCAGCTGATGACCCTTAGTCGAGATGCAGTGAAATATTTGCCGTAGTTCGAAAATAGTGATCTCCACAATGAAAATCCCGGCGTTTTTTCATTACCGATTAAGTACACGGTAAGTACAATCTCGGGATTTGTGCTTACCTATTTGTACGTCGATATTAAGATAACTATTAAAAATCCTGTAAAATGACACTCCCCATTCGGATGACTGATAATAAATAAATGTACAATATTTTTTAAAATATAGATTTAATGTAGATTATTCAATATACGTATCTCGTTTATTGGATATTATTCCAAGTCTGCCAGTCTAGACTTCGCTAAAATAATAAAATTATTTTATGTGCATAAATTACCATTATTTTAACAGCCTTATGTAACACGCTTATCATTATGTTTACTGACATAACAAACCATAAAACTTTTCATTGATTATAAAAACTGATCTTTATTAGGTCGACATTTACGTAAGAGGCTATTCAGTTTTTATTTATGCGACTGTCTCAGGTGCAAGGTCATCGTGCCACATCTCTGTTACAAATTGCAACATCGCTAACAATTTGCAGCAGCGCCTAAGCCTGTGCAGTTTTTGTGCATGTGACCTTGTAATGTGCTTATTCGGAGAAAACTGTGTCGGACATGCGCTTGACACTGAACGTAGCGTATGCGTATATTGATAGTTTTTTTTTAGTTAATTCCATTATAACTATAGCATTTATAGCATTCTTATAACTGGTCCACGCTAGACGCCTTTAGGAATTTTGACTCGATGTTTTATTATTTATTGAATTTATTATTAGATGTTAATGAATTTCTGTTTGGTTACTTTTCTTACAATGAATTGCCTAATTTCTTCTATATTTACTCTGTCAATAAATATAATATGAATATAGTATAGGTAATGAATATAACATGAAGCGGCGAGATGTCTCAATTCTATAAGATCCAAATTGTCCAGAGTATTTGAAATGTAAATTGCAGTTTCTGGGTGACATCCATGACCACGATCTTCGTTTCCCTACCAACTCCTTACTCCAACTCTTTTCTTGCCGTACTGGCTGATAAATGATATAAATACTCTGGAAACACCATCCACACTGACATCCGGAAAGCACCTAATAAAATATCTTTTAAAAAGATGCTTCGGGAACATTACCTTTTATTTCTCATCGCCAGGGGCTCAGCCGGCTCCTTTTATTTCTCATCGCCAGGGGCTCAGCCGGCTCCTTTTGCTTTATCTTTTCTTTCATTTTTATTTTACTTTTGTAAGCAACATGTTTTTTTTGTTTCTCTTAATATAACTTATGTACCTATATATTTAATTATATAATGTATGTATTGATTATGTATACCTTGTATGTATTATATTTATTCTTATGTATATATGTATGTGTGTAAGTTAATATATACGTATAAGTAATATATTTATTTTAGCACACCATCTAAATTGTGTTTTTCATACACCTCCTAATTGAACCTCTCCGATCAACCCAAAGGTCGGCGGGTAGAGAATGCCTTAAAGCATTAAGCTCGCCTTTTGTACTATATTGTGCAATGAAGTATAAATAAATAAATAAAAATAAAATAATAATGCACTTTTTAAATAATCAGTAGGTATTAATATATAAGTGTATTTCGTTAATTCAAGGACACCGCTTCAGTCCTCCCTGCTGCAAATTTAATTCCAACGGTAGCGTCAGATCGGTGTGCATGTTTTTATGCATGTGACCTTGTACCGCGGCCGTTCAGAGAAAAGTGTGTCGAACACGCATTTGACACTGTTCTCGGTTCATCTCAATTGATATGTTTTTTGTTAGTTCATACGGTTGTTGTTATTTTTTATCTAGGGTGTTGTTAATCCTAGACCTTTGTAAGATCTTTTAAAAGAAAATTACTTTTAGAAGAATATATAAAAATATTTGACGTCATCTGAATGTAGGGACCTTATTGTCGGTATGGACTTACGTAATGGATTTTGTTTTGATGAATCATTTCAGTGTCCTAAAATAAATAGTTTGAACGGATCCTGAACGGATTTAGTATAACATTATCACTTATCAGATCAAACGAATTGGTGGTTTTTCCTTATTTGTAACCGAAACAATGCTCATGAATGGGTTCTATCACAGAATTATATTCATTAATTATAATTACAGGTAGGTGAATAACTAATAACAATAAAATAATAATTAAAGAGTTATATTTAGACTATTTTAGACAAACAAAAAATTGTATGCACCCAAAATATATTTTCCTGAAAATGTATTGCTCGTGTTAGCATCTCTAAGCGTTGCATTGTTTAAAATTAAAATTGAGATTAATGTGTTTAAACTAAGATTAAATATTTACCTATAATTAGTGATTACGGAAAATATTTTAATGAGTTTATTTATAACTATGATTTATTAATTCTTTGTTATATAATAATTATCTCTCGTTTAATTAAATAAAAAACTTAATGAACCTCTTGAAGATACTTTTTTTTATGGACCAAGGCGGCAGACGAGCATACAGTCCACCTGATGGTAAGTGGATACTGTAGCCCATAGACATTGCCAAATGACATTGCCTACCTTTGGAGATATAGGAATGGATTTGGAAAAAGGGATGGGAATGGGCTCTGGCACATCTCACTCACTACCGAAACACGTTTACGTACATTGGGGAAATATATAAACTGGGAAATGCAGTATCTACATTTCAAGGTAGTCTTCTGTGAGAGAGGGGTAACGTGGCTAGTCGAATGCGCCCAGCGGCTGTTGGATTGCAGCGTGCACTCTCCCCATCATAACATCAAGACGTGCATCTTCTAAATTTTTCTTTAATGTTTTTAAAAGTAATAAAAGAAATCGAAAAGTACCGAAGCGGATACTCGTACACCTACAGTAAAAATGTTGAGATATACATAATTTATGTTAGATAATAATTGGACAATTTATTGGTAGAAAGAGGTTCACGTGCAATTTCCCCCGCGACCCCGGGTCATGCACAACAGTGTGTTTCAACATGAAATACGATCTTTCGTGACGCCGCTCTTCGCTTTAAAGGGTTTCTTTCTTCTTTCTTTAGTAATCAGCCCTTTTGACAGCCACTGCTGGACATGGGCCTCCTCATACACATTGTCTTGTGCGTGAGGGATGTATGATCTTAAAACGCAGGCTGGCCAAACGAGGAGTCCACTCGTTTGGAGGTGGTGTAGTTCCTCAGTGCTTATGGTAACGGCTTTGTTATCCCTTAGTTACCTTTTACAATACCCGCGGGAAGATACGGGAGGTGCCCGACACCACTTCCCTTCGCTTCCTTTTATTCAAATTAGAAAGTATATCTGGCTAGTGTTTTATCTTAACTGTACGTTTGCCACATATTTTCTTCAATCAAAGTATGTAAACAAAATTGTCGCTTGTTACAGACGCGCGTCGATGATGTCGCCTCGTCAACTCATGCGCAACTCGAACATGACGCAGAAGTGGCAGCGCCGCGAGATCTCCAACTTCGAGTATCTTATGTTCCTCAACACAATCGCTGGTGAGTGGCCCTTGCATAACCCAATCATAATCACCGCAATTGCGTAAAGAGGAGATATTATTAGCAAGTGTGATGTCCGTACAGACCACTATGTGGGTCAGTTACGACAACATTCAGTTGCAGCAGGTGCTTCAAATACAATTTGACTTTTAAGTTATTGATATAATCTATACTAATATAATAAAGATGTAAAATTGTATGTTTGTAGGTATGTTCGGGGTAATCACTGGAACTACTGAACCGATTTCAGAAATTCTTTCACAAATAGGAAGCCACATTATCCGTGTCTAATATAGGCTATATTTTATTTTGAAATTTTGAAAAAAAAAATTATAAACCGAAGCGAAGCGAGGAGGGGTCGCTAGTCTATACATATATGGTCTCACATTTGAACGGTAGCTTCCTTTAATAATTTAGAGACGTACTAAGAAAGGATTTCATAAAATTCAATCCCTAAAATGGTGAAAGGAAGTGTCAAAGTTAATATGGAAAAAATATTTGATTCACATCTTAACTTGAAACTCTACAATACAAAAAAAAATTTTTTTTTTGTCAGAAAAGTGTGAACGAGCTAAAATACCTTTGAGGGGGAGAGTGCACGCTGCAATCCAACAGCCGCTGGGCGCACTCGACTGGCCACGTTACCCCTCTCTCACAGAAGACTACCTTGAAATGTACTGCATTTCCCATTTTATCGTATTTCCCTAATGTACGTACGTGTTTCGGTAGTAAGTGAGATGTGCCAGAGCCCATTCCCATCCCATCCTATCCCTTCCCATTTTCTCAACCCTTTCTCTAAATCCATTCCTATATCTCCAAAGGTAGGCAGCGCATCCGGAGGCATGCCAACGTTTCTCATTTTGGACTAATGTTGGTATGTATCACGGATGTCAATGGGCGACAGTATCCACTTACCATCAGGTGGACTGTATGCTCGTCTGCCGCGTTCTTACATAAAAAAAAATAAAAATAAAAAAAATACCTGATGTCAAATTTTGTATATATTCACAATTAAACGTAGAGTTTAGTATAATATCAACAGGGAGGTCAACAAAGTTGTGTTCTTGAATGATTACGAGTATAGCAATATTTGGGATAGGTACATAATTGTGCCCCACTTGGTACCTACATCTTCGACTCCCTTTACCGTTTCATTTGGTTAAAAACGACTTATCAATTTTCGTGTCTCATCTCTTTATTTCATTGTATAATTGAAAATGAAACAGTTTTCCCGAAATGAAGTTTTATATTATTTGTACATCCGAAAAGATTAGTAACTCCTACAATCCCATTCGTATTCATACAATTACAATTACCAGAAAATACAATTAGTATTTAATATGATTTCCTTTACGTACTTTAAATCGAATAATCGACAGTTAACGCAATCGACAGTGGGAAAAATAGAAGAGCTAGCAAAGACAACTCCTAACATAATGCTCGAGTGGTGACATCTATGCGTTACTGCAAGTACCTATTTAAATTAAATTTCAGGTTACTAAACTTGACGACGAGGCACAGTATACCTAGGCGTAGGTAGCCTAGATTTGGCAATATACACATAGTGGTTTAGTAATCATTGTTAAAATGCAGCAACCGTTGATAATGATGGCGGTTTCCAGGCTACGACGAGATGTTATGTCTACCATTAGCGGTGTCACATAAGATGATGTAACATCGACTTGTAAGAGTAATTGAACCCAACTTACATGAGATGTGGCCGTTATACAATGCAGTATTGTCGCAATAATACGTCTAAATTTTAGCACAAATCAAAAGTAAATTTGCCAAGTACTATAAAGTAAGTTGCTTCGAGGTTATTTCTTGTAATTCGGTTCAATGAACTCTTAGTAGGTTGAATGAGAAATTTACAAAATTCGATAACAAATGAAGCAGTAAATGCGTAGTTACAGAACATGTGTTGCCAAATTCTGAAGTACCGTAGCAGTTTACCATCGCTATCTAGGAATAGCATCCAACCTCGAAAGGAATTGTACGGAGTCGCTTAAATGTGTTCACACGGCGGCGTCGCACTGTCTCGCAATTGAACGGCTTGTCGTGCGGGAGCGCCGTGTAAATGTTGATCAATGAAGTATGACAGTACAAATGACTCCTCTATAATTTTATCCTATCGATTGCGTTTTGGCGAATCTTTTTGTCATTAAAATATTGATTAGATATACCACACCATCAGCTTGTGCCTCCCGCATATGTAAAGCTTTTGTTTCTAACGAAGCTCAAAAAATCAGTAAGCTAAAATGACAATTGACATATCACATCTGTCGCAGGACCGATATCCGATGGAGTAGACGAATTCTAGATTTGGTGAGATACTTACTTTAAAAGTATACTTGATAGCGCAGTGTTGAACATTCTCAAGCTAGCTGAACCGAGAACCTAAAGAAAATGGCAGCAAACAGTTGGGTGGGGAAAAGCTCATGACCGTTTATTATACATAGTGTACCGTAGGAAAAGCCTACATTCAACTAGTCTATGTTCGATCAACACAGGTTACACTTGTTGATAATGACTATGAATCATACTTGAAAACGAAGCAGAAGATAAGTTTTCAGAAAGGTTTTCTTCTTTATGTATATAAACCTGCGATACTTCGTGTTGAGACACGTGTGATGAGACAATGTTATGATGATTCACAGCAATACTAACAACTAATTGAATCGAATCCACGTGACAACTAAATTGAATTACTCCCGTGACCAAACACCTAAAGCGGTTCCTGTTCTTGCTGTTTAAATTGTTATTGTGCAGAGTTCTCCGTATCTTTAGGATGTAAACCAATGACATGATTTCATGTATTGTGATGATGAGATGCCTAGCCTACTATTCAATAGATTGTACCAAATTTCTAGTCTCTTGTAACATATGTAGACATACTAGGCGATTAACGAATGGGAAACATTTCTTCCTGTGGGTTTACGATTACACTAAATTAACATTTACGATCTTACATGAACAGGTTCGGAATGTAATTATAAAAGTCCTCACGTTTTTTTAGAAAGAAATGATGGGAACTGACAATCCACCTAATGATAAATGAATAACTCTGCCGTGGGACATTAATTTTCTGTATTGTTCACTTGACGTTTTAACTAATCTATACATATAATAAAATTGCAACAGGCCGATGTCTGTACATTATAGATATTAAAAAAAACTAATATGGGAGGTGTTTATTAGAGAAACAGAAGCCATAACAACAGTTTTTAGAAATTTTGTCTGTCTGTCTGTATGTCTGTCTGTATGTATGTTCGTATACGCATCACGCAATAACTACTGCATGGAATTGAATGCAGTTTTCACCGATGTATTCTAGAGGTCTATCTTAAAATATAGACTCCAT
Organism: Sesia bembeciformis; assembly: GCA_943735995.1. NCBI lineage: Eukaryota > Metazoa > Arthropoda > Insecta > Lepidoptera > Sesiidae > Sesia > Sesia bembeciformis. The sequence goes on from OX031041.1 coordinate 1,105,421, forward strand.
ATAGGCTCCGCAGGAAAATATCTTATTCCGATTGTTTTAAATTTAATAAACCGAAGCGAAGTGAGGGCGGGTGTCACACACACTAAGAAACGGAATTAGAGACGACCACCTACCAAGATGTCACGAATTAGCATTTACAAATGGATCTGATTGCAAATAATTACATCTTTAGCATACAGACATGCACGCAGCAACTTGTTTGCCTACATTCGGTAGTAATGGCCGTAATGAAACAGGAATTCCTCATTTCTCTCGATAATGCAAATGCATCAATTAGCCTCATCGGCTCATCATAATTACGCATCAATTTGCGTGAGGTCGTCTTGTCCAATCGGCATTATATATAGGGCGCTATCTACTGACATTGTCGCGCTTTTATCTTATTGACAATGGAGTAAAACTCATATTCCCTCGTATGAAGTGCCCGAATTTAGGTATTGCACCTGTAACGTGCAATAATTTTGCATACTTTTTTCAAATATTTGTCTGCGAAGCGACAGATAATAATTGTTTGCGACAGAACGATAAGTGTTTTAATATAACAACCTGTGCGCTTCTTATATTTAAATACCTATTATACAATTCCGTTCGTGATTCTGAGTTCATTGACCTATCAATTTAACCAACAGATAAAGAAATAATTTAGATCAGAAGTTGCCAACCTTTTTCTGGTTTTAGAGAAAAGAGATTTGACTGATTTTGATTAATTATAATGTTTATAACTTTACCGGTTTTCTTTTTACCGCGTTGATAAGTAGCTTACAGTGTACATAGAGGTAAGAAAAGTGAACGTCCATGCAAAGGCTTATGTTGTTAAAATCCTTATTTTACGAAGTATTCACAAGATATATATATCTATTTAAACGGGTCTTAACGCGAATGTTTATCTTATTTACTTTACTCGACGTTTCGGTTGGGTTGCACCAATCATGGTCACGAGCTGACTGAAGAGACGGGTAGTCCACGTCAAGAGTTGCGAGCAGTTTCATCAACTACCCGCATTTGGTCTTCATAGTCCGGAAACTTGCGGCATACAACACTTACAATATCTGAAGTAGCATCAGACGAAAAATCGCGAGGTTTAAATTTATTAAAGGTGAACGTTCGCGTTGAGACCCGTTTAAATATATAAATATGTGTGAAAACCGCGAAAATATTAAATGTTTTATTCACAAGATGTTAAAAAACGTAATTGTATTAACGTTTAAGATTTATTCTTATGGTTGATATGTAAATTTACTTATAATAATAGTTGCCTGGGATACTTGTGAGAAATCTTACTAAAATTAATTGAATTAAATACTTATTCCTTCTCACTTGGTACGATTTATAGTTTACTACTAAGGCTGTTTCTAAACGTGTGAAAATTGCTCTTGTTCAACCTAAATTCATGACTTTTGGCCGGAACTCAAGAAGAGAAGTTGAGTTTTTCTTTGAAAAAAAAATGTGTATTAGGCGTTTTATGGTTTAATAGTAACAGTTTATGAAACTTCAAAGTGTTTTATAATCAAATAAAAATGCGCGACTGCGTTTTTCGTGTGCGTGTCCAGTCCAGGAGTCCTTTTTAGTCTTCAGTAGTTTAGTACTTTTTAGTCTACTATCGCTTTAGTGAGCGACTCCTGACTAACTACGACGAGGCTGGACGTTGACAGGATACATTTTGGACTTTGATATTGTTTAAACTTGACACTGGCAGAATGTGCTAATTGCACCATTGCCATATATGAATAAAAAAACCTAAGGCTGAGTTTCTAAACGTGTAAATATTGCTCCTTTTCAACCTAATTTATACTGCGTTCTTTTCTGTATTCTATAGATAGAAAAAGATGCACAGTAATTAGATTGTAATTTTCGGACTTACTCATTAATTTTATTCAAAGAAAACAAATTATTTCAGTGTAAGTACCATAAAACGCTGAAACCTAGAAATTACAAAGCTAGAAAGTATTTTCTTACACAAATTTAGTCTATGGCAAGATGCCGGCGGCGTTATCACGCTGGATAATGCGTATCCAGCGTATAATAGGAGTTCGAATTGATTTTTTGAATTAGCTCAATTCGCGCTGAAGTACATAGAACGGAACATAAACAATATCTTCTATTTTTATTTGTTGTTACGTAGTGTTTATATTGTTATCTAAGCTTGTTTCTTATTTATATTTGTGTCGTAGCTATCAATTGTATTAATAGCATTGGGAAAATACCTCACTATATTATAACTAGAGGTGCATGCGACTTCGTATGCATAGACATTGGTGTGTCCGGTTAGCTTCATTCCCGTGGGAGGTTGATAATAATGGATCTGGATAAAAACTATCCTAAACGTTAACCCGCCATATAAGCTACAACTGTGCTAAGTTTTATTAAAATCCGTCCAGTGGTTTTTGCGTGATGAGCGTTCAGACAGACAAAAATTCAACAAATTGCTGTTGTGTTCTCTATTATTCGTTTTTTACATTGCAACGGCTTTTTTCAAAACCTATTTAAATGGACAGGTCGCGGTTTTGTTACCATTTAATTATATGTATATTAAAAAATAAGTGACTATGCGTACTTTGGATAACAAAACAATACTTTTAGATGCACGCACGCTTTTCTTATTTTTTAGATATTTCTCTTTGACCTACCTTTTCAATATCTCCACAGCCTTGATCTTCAACATATCAGCCATTGGTTTCCAAACGATTTTCATTCACGAAACACCACTGTATGTCTGTCAACACCTTTAAAGGCACTATATACACCATCAGTTAAAGGTACAGTTCTAAAAAAATCGGCGGGAACACACACTTCTTCTTTTCTTATATGGCAATAGCGCAATCAGAGCATTGTTCCAAGTTTTTCGACAGCTACACCTAGGTATTATTTCCCGCGCGCCCGTTCAGAAACGTCAATTAATTTCACTTGCAACTGTTGCGAATTCTGTAACGCAACTTTCGCTTATTATTTAGTTGTACTTTTTTTTTTATAAAAAGGTAATTTATAATAGCGGCGTCGGTGCGGCTGCAGAAGTTGGCTCGCCTTTGACGAATGGCCCGGTCAAGACGCCGGCGGGAGAGCTGCCCCACGTGACCACAACAACAATAGGATAGTTGTTGCATCGGATATGATAATGAGTGGGGTCACGTGATAACATATGTGAACACGTTATGCCTATGATGGATGTTAAGTACGATGTGCTTTCGTTAAAGGATCAGCAGTAACATGTGATCTGGGGTCAACATAGTGGGTACTGAGGTCGAGATAAATTAAATATAAACGTTTCGTAGGACTTGTGTTTACAAAGTAAGCTTCCGCAGACCGCATATAAGTTCCCTAAACTCTATTAGGTTTAAGGCAGTCTAGATTTACATACATTGATTGACGTAAGACTCTTTGCGTAATGTATTCTGGAGAAAGGAATTGAACTTTATTTGTGAGGACTTCGATTTCCAATTCTTTTGTTTTAAGCTCTAGACGTCTCATAATCTTTTATTATTGCTTACTCGCGGTAATGAAAGAACCTTTGTAAAGAATGTATTATACATTCTGTGTATATCAACAATACATTATTGCTATCAAATTGTTTAATTATCTATCTATACATATAATAAAATTGTAACAGGCCGATGTCTGTACATTATAGATATTGAAAAAAAACTAATATGGGGGTCTTTATTAGAGCAACAGAAGCCAAAACAACAGTTTTTAGAAATTTTGTCTGTCTGTCTGTCTGTATGTTTGTACACGCATCGCGCAAAAACTACTGCATGAAATTTAATGCAGTTTTCACCGATGTATTGCTAGAGGTCTAACTTAAAATATAGGCTCCATTTTACTGCAGGAAAATATCTTATTCCGATTGTTTTAAATTTAATAAACCGACGCGCGAAGTGAGGGCGGGTCGCTAGTATGAAATAACTTTTTATTCTTTCATATATGTACCTAGCGTATTAATAATTGGCTTATTTGTCTTTTTAGTTTACACTAACATTTTCCCACGACTTCGTCCGCTTGGAATTCGATTTCCAAATCCGTTTGTTATTATATCTAGGGACTTTTTGGCGAGAGGCGAAGAAGTAGAGTTGAGTTATTGTTTGATTATTGTAAAAAATGTTTGATTTGTGATTAGTGATAGTTTATTAAACTTCTAAGTGCCTAGTGTTTGTGATAATTAAATAAAAGCTTGAGACTGCATTGTTCGTGTGCCTCCAAGGAGTCCAACTCTGTCCTCAGTAAACCTACTATCACTTTACTGAGCGACTCCTACTTCTACGAGACTGGACAATGATTTAATAAAAACAATTCTGTTTTATTATTTTCTGTGTGGACCAATGGCTGTACCAGTGTCCAAATGAATCTATACTTCTATACTAATATATTATAATAAAGAGGTAAAATTGTGTGTTTGTAGGTATGCTGGCGGTAATCTCTGGAACTACTGAACCGATTTCAAAAATTCTTTCACAAATAGGAAGCTGCATTATCCGTGTCTAATATAGGCCATATTTTATTTTCAAATTTTGAAAAAAAAAATGTTTTAGAAACCGAAGCGAAGCGAGGGCGGGTCGCAAGTTATATATAAAAAAATAATATTATATCCGGATAAGTAAATCCAGGTGAATTGATTATACATTCTTATATAACTGATGCCTACCCATTATTTTTAAAACTGTCAGACGGATTATAATAAAAAAAATCCCATATCCTATCGATCTAACTACAAGTAAATCGCCCCAATGGATCCCGACATTAGCGCGGACAAATAGGTAAACAGACACAGTCCTTTATAAGTATACGTAGAGGTATGCATGTGGTAGCTAACGTTACTTGTGAATCGATGCCAAATGTCAACTTAATCATGCTTAGGAATACAAGAATCACTTACATCATCATAACATTTTTGAAGTAAATCAAAGGCCTTCGTAACATGTTGATCAATAATAAATTTGCACACAAATAAAGCAGTCATTAACACAAAGTACTGTCTTACGGTAACACACAGCTCTCTTTATCAGTAATCGAACACGGATAACTCTTCTATATTCAGCACTGTATACAGTGAAACTAGCATTATTTGTTTGCTAAATTTATTGGAGCATGTACGTAACGCAACCAATGACGCGTGGTACTAAGTAGTGGTCAATAGCTTATGTCAGTATGTTGTATCGACGAAATAACATTGAAAATGCGCAGATAATACTTGTCATTTTTAGATCAAGTGTATAGGATAAAAAGATAAAATCCGCTAAAGAATGATGACAAATTGAATCAACGTGTCTGTCTGCCATGTATTTTACCGGAATCGTAGCAACACTCCAAACACTGGCTCTCTAGTTTGCTAAGCAATTTTAAACTTATGGATCGAAGAAATACAACGAATAATAACTGGCGTGGCTCACAGATTAACAGTCCCGATTTGTCGTCCACTGCTGGACATGAGCTTCCTCGCGCACATCGCCTTAACTAGGCCTTAACTTAAAAGGACACGTTAACTAGGCGGTTTGGCGAGTCCACATTTATAGGTGGTGTAGTTGCTCACCCTTTATAACCATAACGTTGACTTCATAAAATGTCTAATTCCTAAAATTTAAACATTTTTTCGTTTTGCACAACATCTACGTTTTAAAACATTGAATTCACAAAACTTTCAATGTTCATTTATCTTTAGATAGTTTATAGTTTTGTTTAATATACATCAATATTAGCGTTTTGGAACTTAAATTAAAACTTAGTTTTTAGTGAGTTTTTTTTTTTTATGGACGAATGTGGCAGACGAACATACAGTCCACCTGATGGTAAGTGGATACTGTCGCCCATAGACATCCGCGATACATACCAACAGTAGTCCAAAATGAAAAACGTGGGCACGCCCCCGGATGCGCTGCCTACCTTTAGAGATATTGGAATGGATTTGGAGAAAGGGTTGGGAAAATGGGGAGGGATAGATTGGGTTAGTATGGGGATAGGATAGTAATTAATTTTAGCCGATTGATTGGTTTCCAATTTAGCTAAATGAAATTTTTGTTTTAGGCAGGAGGATGATTTTGGGAGAATTCGACATTTTGAAAAATTAAAATTCAACACTATTTAAATTAAACATTTTGGAAATAGACATTTTGAGAATTTAACATTTTAATAAGTCAACCTTATGGTCCTAAAGGTTCCTCACGGCTTCTAGTAGTGGCTTTGATATTCCTCAGTCGCCTTTGACCCACGGGAAGAGATGGATTGTTGCGACAAAAGCATGAAGCGCAGTGTACCGCACTCCCTCCGACCAGGTGAACCGATGCGACTTGTAGTTGTAGTGGTGAGCCTTGGAGGGACCTATATCCAGCAATAGAACGACACAAGCTGATGATATGGTTCCATAACATGCAATGGTGTAATGCGGTCTATTTCTTATTATATGACACGCGATCTTGCGAAATCTGCTTAATTTTGTATAATCTTGTGACGAAGATACATAGATTCCTATACATATTCTGTCATTGCAATGCCCTGCAGTTAGAAACGTGAGTAGACTGACTATATTCGTCTGCTGTGAAAGCCAAAATACTAAGATTTCCAAAAAGAAACTGTTCTTCCAATTTGTATTCCAATTTTGAATCCAATTTGTCTCTTATTCGTTAGTCCACTTAGTTAACGTTTACCAAAAAGAGATAAGAGAGCTATAAAAAATACTAGTATTCGAAGTGCTCATAAAAATTGCATTAAATTTTATGGCATTTGATTTTAAATTGTTAGGAAACTCAATTAAAATTAAAATTCTGAATGTTTATTAAATCAACAATCTGTACTGAACCTTCACGATGCACAAAAAATTTTTCGAGGTTTGTCTTAACGTGCTGGGATAAGACTATCAGTATTAAGGACTAAGCATTTAGGATAGTGTATAATGTGAATTGGTCCTGTAGCGGCGGCCGGATTTGAAATAGCACCACTCTCCCCGTGGATGTCGTAAACGGCGACTAAGAGATAACAAAGCGGCTACCATAAGCGCTGAAGAACTAACTTCACCATGTATAAAAGAGTGGACTCGCCAACCCGCTTGGCCAGCGTGGCGTTTTAAGGCCATATATCCCCATGCACAAGACAATGTGCATGAGAAGTCCCCATGTTTAGCAGTTGATACTAAAATCTGGTTATAGTTATGAGAGTCATCGTATGGTCTCATTAGGAACCTTAAAAACGGAACATTGAGAGAACAAGAGTCGGCTCTTGCGAGACTGTTGCCAATTCTAAATACAACCTTCATCGAGTCTTCCTATGAACTGTTGCAACCTTAAAACAATGAAACTTTCTATTATTTCAGTTGTCAGGCCGAGTTTCCCCTTAGCTAGTTTCGGTCCACGACGTTGGCCTCATTCCCGTGGACACTTAATTGTGAAACGATTTACCAATACATCCTTCACGGTATCCCTTGACATTACCGATTACCTTAAGTGGGTCGATCGTACGGTCGAACACACCGGTTATGACATCTAGCGTGCAAATTTATTTTCGGATCATTTAAAAGTTAATGTCAATGACCCTGTACGTCTTATCGATTCGTCTTCCCCCTATGTTCTGCTGGGCGGCGCGAAGCGTCGCGTCGCGCATTGCGTCGAGAAAATAGCAAAATTTCGCGCGCATGCGTGTCTTACGTGAGCAGTGCGTCAAGTGTTGCGGCGCGTGACATGCGTCTGTTTTGTTTACAATGCGCAGCGTCGTTCGTAATTTTGTTTAACTGCATCCTTTTAAAAGTCCTATTAAATATAAATTATTTTAAATTAATGTTTACACTGAATAATAACCGACAAAAATTATGTTTTGTCATGCCAAAATTTCAAATAGTATCTATTGACGATGAGGTGGGTGTGGGTGATCGCGTCCACGATTCTCACGTGGGACAACTTGACAGCGACACGTCGCGACGCAGCGCTTGACGCAACGCATCGGAACGCGCTGCTAGCAGGCCGGACAGTCTTAACAAAACATTTACTTTATTGACTGATTACTTTTACATTTTCGTTCTCGTGGGATGGAATCTTATCGCAATCAAAATAATTAATTTGAACGTTAAATTCATATTAACAAATTTGATAATTATCATTTATATGAGCCTGGCGATAAACGACTAAAGACAATGGATGTCTTGATACTCTGTAAAAAATAACGTAAAACGTTTTTGATGTTCTTTCTTTATTAATACTTTCCTCTGACAACCTGTGATGAATGAAAACTTTTTTATTTTAATTCTATAAACATGATATGCCCCGTGTTACTGTAAATAAATAAATTGATATATATACTAACTAAATCCACTACACACTGGTGCTCTGATAGTCTGCTTATTTCTTAAACGTACTTGCTTACTTCGGTACTACAAGACTTACAGTGTCAAATTTGACAACACAGTATATTCACATGTCTGTTAGGATTCCTGAACTCCGACCAGTAGAAAACGTGTGCCATTTGGAAGTTGATTCGTACTCTATCTCGCTTATGATGAGCGTGTTACGGATTAAATTTGGTAAAGCCCTATATCAGGCTCTTACAAGCCTCTTAAAACATCTCTTAAATTACACATGTCTTAAGTAAAACGTTTACTTTACCAAATAGCATCAGATTATCCTAAAGCGATATTTTCTTTGCAGGTCGTACGTACAATGATCTGAATCAGTATCCGGTGTTTCCTTGGGTGCTTACCAATTACGAGAGCGAAGAACTCGACCTCAGTCAACCGTCAAACTACAGGGATTTATCCAAGGTATGTGTAAGAGATATCTTTATTGTGACAAGATAATATAAAAACATTTTTTTTTAAATAATGTTATTCAAAAGTATAGAATAAAATGTAAGTGAATCTGCTGGTCAGTGCCTGTGGCCAACAGTATAAACACATGAGTACATGATACATACTGAGAAGCAGCGCACTGCGGACTGAGTTACCCTACTCTTACATAAGATTATCGTGAAATATTCCGTCCTGTTTCGAGGATGAGTGAGACTTACATGAACCCGTTCCCTACTCTATCGAATAGAGAGAATACGACGAGGCTAATAGGTTGACCTGTTTGTACCATAGGGCCAATTTTACACCATCTCAATCATCTGATTAAAAAGAGTTCTGACTGCATTCCAAAAATCTTCTTGTAGAAAGAAGGCGACATACTGATGGTAAGGGATGCATGTCGCCCTGCGACATGCGTAATACATACCAACATCGGTCCAGAATGATTTGAAACAAGGTTTGGGTCTGGGATAGGATAGGAATTGGGTCAGGCTAATTACCGAAACACGTATGTACATCGGGGGAATAGTGCGCCCAGCGGCTGCGGCATTGCAACGTGCACCCTCCTCCTCCTAAATGTGCGATGAATGCTCTTTAACAATCTAAATTATGTAGTGGCCTCCTCTTGAAACCAAATTCTGGAAAAATCTGAGATTAGCCGCATGTGCAAATCAATTTAATTGTATGTTTTGCTACAGCCCATAGGAGCGCTGAACCCAAGCCGTCGTGCGTACTTCGAAGAGCGTTACAACACGTGGGAGCATGAGTCCACGCCGCCCTTCCACTACGGCACACACTACTCCACCGCTGCCTTCGTGCTCAACTGGCTCGTTCGTATCGTAAGTGCATTTTTAAATTACAGGTTTTATTCTTATTTTCATATATGCCAATGGTACAATTATCACATTCTGCCAGTGTCAAGGTTTCTTTGTAAACAAACAGTCTAAAACGTATCCTGCCAATATCCAGTTGTCGCTCAGTGCATTGGTAGTAGGTTTACTGAGGACAGAAGAGAACTCCTTGGAAGCACACGAAAAACGCAGTCCTATTTATATTAATATATGGTCATATCCCTATATGACCATATATAGGCCATATATCCCTATATATGGCCATATATCTACATATATGATAATATTAAATACTTATTTATTTATTCTTCATTGCACAAAGTAACAAAAGTGAACAAAGTGAACCTTTGAGCTATTATGTGCTGAGTATATATAAATATCTATATAACTTATATATATCTATATATATATAATAGAACAGAACAAAGCAGTCTTTGACCAAAAAGCAAAAACTTCAGTGATACCATGTTACGGTGTTACCTGACTTTTGAAAGGAAGAAAATTTTCGAAGGCACTACATAAAATGCAGGGAGAAGTGGACCTTTCCTGCTTAGTTCGTTGATATGATCGTGCCAAGATAGACCATTGTCCAGTATTAACCCCAAATTTGTCGCAGTACTAAAGATATTAATCTGCACATTGTTGTACATCACATTTTGGACAGTAGGAATGGTCGATACGACTGAGCAAGTGCTTACTGCCGATTATTGTAATTATTTAATTTAATGTGACTTACTGTAACCGTATTTTTTTATGTACGAAGGCGGCATACGAGCATACAGTCCACCTGATGGTAAGCGGATACTGTCGCCCATAGACATCTGCGATACATGCCAACATTAGTCCAAAATGATAAACGTCGACACGCCCCCGGATGCGCTGCCTACCTTTAGAGATATAGTAATGGATTTGGAGAAAGAGTTGGGTAAATGTGGAGGGATTGGATGGGAATGGGCTCTGGGCACATCTCACTCACTACCGAAACACGTACGTACATTAGGGAAATGAGATAAAGTGGGAAATACACTACATTTCAAGGTAGTTTTCTGTGAGAGAGGTGTAACGTGGCCTTGCGAGCGCGCCCAGCGACTGTTGGATTACAGCGTGCACTCTCTCCCTCAATAATGTAACTCAACATCTCATTAACACTAAAAGTTCTATCCGCTTAAAGTTTTATTTTACACATTTCTCCTATATTTAGATATCAAGAATTATCCTAATAAAGCAACAGGGCTGAGACATTAAGATGACGTTCATTGGTGCGCGCGCGCATAAAATTAAGAGCGAATTAAGCTCGTCCCGCCACTATGATGTATGGTCGACGAAACTAAGGACGCACGGTAATTGTCTTTATGTGACACCGTACATTTATTGTCCAAATTGATTTTGGCATAAAAGATAATCAAAAATTGGCAGAAATGGCGCTAGTAGAAGATAAAATTGAAATTAAATCTTTCGCATTTATAATATTAGTATCTTTTCTTCTAAATCTATTCTATATTCTCTTTATTCTATACATATAATCATAACAAAGCGGTGTCTGTACATTTAACATTTCTTTTATTAAACTAAAGTACGAATTAATAAAGTAATAAAAATAAAGAATTTTTGAAAAATAAAGAATATTACAAAAATTCTAAAAAATGTACAAAAATCCAAAACATTTTTTAGAATTTTTGTCTGTTTGTCTGAACGCGCATCACGCAAAAATCACTAGACGGATTTTAATGAAACTTGGCACAGTTTTAGTTTATGTACATTTAGGGTACTTTTTGTCCTGATTTATCATAAAGTTCCCACGGGAATCAAGCCAATCTCACATACTCTTAACGTTTCACGCACGAGGTCGCGGGCACTGCTAGTTCCAAATAACTTTTCTATGTCTATAAAACTAAAGATCCATCTTTATGCAAAATTTTACTTAAAAAATAATTCAATGATTTCTCTAATTGTTCAGAAATGATTTAATCCAAAGTGGCAAAAGATCAATTTAGGAAGTGATTGAGATTAAAATTATCCGTTGTTTATAACAATTGAGTTGTATAACCGCCCGGGACACGTGTAACCCACACCTACTCGTATTTAATAGCATCTCTATTATAGATGATTACGTGATTGATAACAATAATTACCTGATTGTTACCGTTTTATAATCTTTTCTAATCGGTGTTTACCAGACATTAACTGGGTAACTTTGTATTCGCTACAGAAATTTAAGGAACATTCTACGAGTATATAAATTGCTTTCATAAGAACATAGTTCACTAACAAGAAGAGAGTGCACGCTGCAGTCACACAGCTCCCGGGCATACTCGACTGGTGACGTCACCACTCTGTCACAGAAAACTACTGTAAAATGTGCTGCATTTCCTACTTTACCCTATTCCGCCAATGTACGTACGTGTTTCGGTAGGGAGTGAGTTACGCCAGAGCCCCTTCTCCATCTCATCCCTCCCCGTTTTCCTAACTCCTCTAAATCCATTCATATATCTCCAAAGGTAGGCAGCGCATCAGAGCGTGCTATAATCTGTGCTAAGGGCTTATTTTCCTTAGCACAGATTTTATACAGTTTGTATTTGTGCAAATTAATTTGTGATAGTTATATGATTCAAATATGTATTTTACTAGCTGCACCCGGAAGACGTTGTCCTGCCTGTGTATATTTATTTACCTCTGTTTATTCTGTTTATAAAATCACAAATTATTCTGTTTTGCCGTCGATATGATTTTTGCGATCGGTTGAACGGTATAAAAGTTAATGTGTTGCAGCGCCATCTAGTGGCGAGTTACAACAAAATCGATAGCTCGAAAATATTCTTCGTGCTCAAATACATATATGTGCCAACTTTCATGGTGATCGGTCAAACGGTGTCGAAGTCTATTAATTTCAGATATACCAACATCCATTTTTATTTTTATATAATACCTATATAAATGAGTTTTGTTATGGAAAATAAATGAATAAAGGCGCGAAGAAAATTACAATAGATTGAACAGAAATATAATTTTGGAAAACCTTGTGTTGTGACTAAACATTGTCCCGTGACATCGTCAACGCGCTAATTTCAATACCAGAGCAATTTGGCGAAAATCCAACACCATTATAAGACTTTATTAGAAGCGTGATTCAGTTTATCTTAGACTATTATATTTACAACTCTTTCACTGCTTATTTTAACTTTAGTAGCAATACAAGTCGACGACAAAGGACAATACAAATGTAGGAGTCTATAAACGGTATCATCAAAGTGCATACCGCGATGTGAGCGGCAATCATTGTAAATTAGGGAATACATTAAGAGGACTGCGCTAAAAGAGAAACGTCAAAACAATCAGTGAGATAGGTCTCGATGCGCACGCGCAGATGCGCGGGAGAACCGACGCAATGCAATGTGACAGCGGACGCGAATGGGAAAAAAGTTAAAAGCGGCGAGACATAACGTTGCGTTTTTTTTAGTTTATTTTTTGTGTAGTATTTTCGTTATTCTCTGAAAATTAATTCTCTTTGAAGTATCCATTTTTATATGTACTCTTTTATGAGTCGATACGTTTAATAGGCTTAATCAAATATAAGTGTTTTCGGAGGATTTAAACGCTGTCAGCTATGCAAGTCTATCAGTGCTGTCAGCTATCAGTGGGAATTAATGAATTAATCGACGATGAAGGGAAACCATCACGAAAAATCTGCATGCACTCAAATTTAAAAACCTTAGACACGTATGTATAATGCCCACCAACCAGTACAGGGCCCGCGTGGTGGATTAAGGCTAGAACCGTCCTTGTAATCATAAAGGGAAGCATGTGGCAGTGGAAAATTTCTGACATAGATCGATAAATAACAGTTACATTTAATTTTGTTGCCAGGAGCCGATGACGACGATGTTCCTAGCACTACAGGGAGGAAAATTCGACCACCCGAACCGTTTGTTCTCATCCATCGCAATGTCTTGGAAGAACTGTCAGCGGGATACTTCTGATGTTAAGGTAAGTCAATAACAGCGCTTTGTGAAACCGTGAGCTCCTCGCAATTCATTGTGCCATCTTCTTTATATAATAGAGATAGTAAATGTGCAGGCCTATATCCTGTAGTATATAGGCCTATATCCTGTAGTATATAGGCCTATATCCAATGATACTTGAGCTATGTATTTATGTTCATTTCCTTGTAATTCCATATTCTTCTAACTACGTTCAACTTAAATTTACAAAAACCATAATTCTTCTATTTATTTTCAGGAACTGATCCCCGAATTATTCTTCCTACCGGAAATGCTAGTGAATAGTTCAGGATACAGACTAGGAATACCAGAGTCTCCATCGGGTGACGTCATCCTTCCTCCTTGGGCGTCTTCCGCCGAGGAGTTTGTGAGGATCAACAGGATGGCGCTGGAATCTGAGTTTGTTAGTTGCCAGTTGCATCAGTGGATCGATCTCATATTTGGATATAAACAGAGAGGTAACTCATTTTCAATTCTTGGTAAGTCAAAAGAAAGCACGAGAAGATGCTAATATTGCTAATAAGTAGATCTTAGCATATAACATATTTTAGTGTTATATGTTTACTAATACTATTAAATTCTACCGGCACCACCCGATCTAGGGGCGGACAACCCGGACATTTGTGAGGGATGACAAATCTAAAGGGCGGCATTTTGGCTGTTAAATAACCAATTCATCGAATTTTATACTTGTCGATAATTTTCCTTGGCTAAAATTACCATGCAATTTACATTTCGCACTTACTGTTTTTTTTGTCTAAAAGCTAAAAATGTTTGTAAAAATGATAATTCTGATGAAAACTGCCATATGAGTGCGGTATGTTTAATTAAATAACAAAAAAAGGCTATGTATCCAAGTTATGTTACATGTTTCTTTTAAATATACGTTTTAATAATAATAAATTTGCAAGTAATCTCTTAATACAAGAATTCAGAAAAAATAATCATAAGTTTGATAATTTTGATATTTGAATTCAATGCTAGGCTAATTTTATTATTAAATTCAAGTATCAAAAGTATTTTTCGAAATATTTTTAGTGATAACATAAGTTATACTAATAAATAGACATAGGATTATATTCATTTGCATATTTGCATATGCAAAATGCATGTTTCTCGGTTTTCACACAATTACTATGATTTTTCGTTTGAAAACGCTTCAATTTAAAATAGAACACTAGAACTCTTACGTATTTATAGTTACGTTACTTATAAAGAACAACTTGCAAATGTGCCATTACCCCCGGAACCAATAATAACCCGATGGAGTACCTGGTTGAAAGCAGTTTTGTATGTTTTTTTTATCCGAGTTTTGGCATTGATCGAGCATTTTGTGGTCATAAAAGGGGTAGTTGGTTAATTTGATAGTTTCGATGCACTAGCGATTGCATCATGCCAGCTGTCATTTGAAGACTGATTGAGAAGAATATAGCACACATTAAGACGCACTTCAATGTTATTCCCGACATCGTTGAAAACACTCGAAACCGAAAATCTTCCTGTACAATAAATAATCTTTATGTATAATCTCCCTTCTCTGTATAATTTCATCGCAATTTTAGAAAAAAATGGTGGATTTAATCCAGGCTCTTGCGGACTCGTTTTTGGAAAAGATCCGAAACAAGTTAGACGTCCTGTTAAAAATCATGTCAACAGTCAATAATATCGGAACTCGTCAAGCCTCTAATATCTTTACATAGTATAAAACAAAGTCGCTTCCCGCCGTCTGTCCCTCTGTATGTACGCTTAAATCTTTTAAACTACGCAACGGATTTTAATGCGGTTTTCATCAATAGATAGAGTGATTCAAGAGGAAGGTTTATACGTATAGTTTAATATTGTTTTAACGAAACCGAAGCGAAGCGAGGGCGGTTCGCTAGTTAATTATATGATGAACGTCAAAAATATGTGAACAGTTTACTTTGCATTCATATCTGTACCTATTTTAAAATTGACAAAACAGTGTCTAATATTGTATAATATTTGTATTAATATCTGCATACCTATATAGTTAAAATATGTTACCATACCAAATCATCAACCTGCGGCTCTCCACTGCCGGATATAGGCCTCTCCCAATGAAAATATGTTAACAAAACATCAATTATTGTACAATTGTACATTAACTTTCTCACCACCTTTTGATAACTGTCAAAAATCTGA
This sequence comes from Sesia bembeciformis, assembly GCA_943735995.1. Classification (NCBI taxonomy): domain Eukaryota; kingdom Metazoa; phylum Arthropoda; class Insecta; order Lepidoptera; family Sesiidae; genus Sesia; species Sesia bembeciformis. The sequence continues at coordinate 1,121,188 of OX031041.1, forward strand.
CAGATAAATTATCTGCCAATTAAATCTAGCTGATACTGACTTTCTGATACCATCTAAAACCTTATCGGAAGATGGTGAGAAAGGCCCTAATTATTGTACTTACGTGTTCCCAGGACCGGAAGCAGTCCGAGCGACCAACGTCTTCTACTACTTAACCTACGAAGGTGGCGTCCGTCTCGACCAAATCACGGACCACGTCACTCGAGCAGCTATAGAAGACCAAATTAGATCTTTCGGACAAACCCCAGCTCAGTTACTAAGTGAACCACATCCGCCGCGGGCTTCGACTATGCACTTGGCGCCTTTGATGTTCGCCGCGGCCCCCGATGATGTATGTGTGAGGTTGAAACTACCCTCAAATGCGGCTGTAGTTCATGTGTCGGCGAATACTTACCCGCAGTTGGCGATGCCGGCGGCGGTTACGGTGAGTTTTATTTTGTGTATCCATTATTATTTGTCAGAAACGCACTTTGCAGCCTTTCGTACAGACGTTTAAAGCTGTGAAGGAGAGAATCCGAAGAAATTTCGTCCGGAAGCAAATGATTTTATCCAGAGGATTCGGTTTCAATTTTTTTTTTAATTCGGACAGGATAGTTCCGGTTACGGCTACGGAGCTCTATAACATCCCTTATGTATTGTATTGCAGGTGAGCGCAGCGCGTGCATTCGCAGCGCACAGATGGGTAGGGGGCGCGGCAGGGGGGTGTGCACATTCAGGCGCGAGACACGCCGCCGATCACACGCAACCACCACCACACCCTATTGTGATGGATCCCGTGTGGGGTGAGTGTGAGATTACACGTTACAGGTTGTGTAAATAACATGACATTCAAATAACGTCGCACTCTAATATTACACGCTTCAAGAAAACCACTTGTGTAACACCGCATGCAAATAACGCCACATTCCAAGAATGTCGCTTCAATAACACATGCAAATAACGTCTTACTAGACTAAGGGTTGAGCCATACTTGTCAGCATCGATTCACACGTTTCTCACACTGAAAGCGTGTTTCGTGTGGGACATCGTTCGCACTGAGTCGCATCAACAGTCGCACGAGTACGCGATTGCGTACTCGTCGTGCACTGAAATAAAACGGGTGCCTAATCGGTGCGTTCGTACTCTATCGCACGCGGCCGCCAGCTTAGGCACCGATTAGCTGCGAAAGAGCCCTTCCGCGCGATGTGGATGAATCATTCGATCCTATCGAAGGTGCGCAGGTGTACCTTTTTTGTTCATCTTCAATTTCTTGCAAAATTCAAGCAAATATCACGACCTTGACTGTCGACCTGTCCTTAATCTGTGGTACAGGTTATTGTTTTCCCTCTGTTTGTTTTGTTGTTTTCCTCATAGCATTCAACAGCATGCGATCACATGCTGTAGCATGCTACTAAGCACTGACGGCTTCGGTACGGCGCTGCGCTTGTAAGTATGGGTCAATTCAACGGCCACAATGATCGATGCTGACAAGTAAAGCTCAATCCTTACGTCACATTTCGATAACAACACTTCAATAAAGCCGTTTTAATAACGCCACACTTAATTTTCTACACTAGGATTCCCTGTGTCATTTATGAGTTTAGAAACACAAGAATCCAGCTCCGGAAGAATCGATCGATTGATTCTTGTGTAAAAACAAGAGTCGATCGATAGTGCACCTGGTGGTCAATAAATACTGTCGCCCTGGGACATCCGCGATACATGCCAACACTTTTAACTTTTAACAAATTTAACACTTTGGTCAGTGAACAGAATCCTTGAAATCTTTTATATTCCAAACTCATAATAAATTTTACGATCTTCCAGCGCAAGGTGGAGCCCAAGCTTTAGCAAGACGACAACTTGGTGACAACTTCTCTCAACGTGTTCGCGCGCGGAGCAATTGCTTTGTGACGACTGTGGACTCGCGGTTCCTCATAGCTGCTGGTTTCTGGGACAACAGTTTCAGGGTCTTCTCCACTGAAACTGGTAAGTTATTATTATTATTTTTACTTTAGCAAGAAGACAAATAGGCGATAACTTCAATTTTGGTGAGCGCCAGTTTTTAAATAACTACTGCTTTTTTAATTTTTTCCACCAAATCCCGATATCTGAACCGAATTTCTTTATCACATCTGAAATTTCTCGTCTCTTCCAAAGACGTGACACCATCATCATCATCTTAGTCACGACTTTCAACTCCTAAGGTTCTTATTGGTTCGATCGATGAGCAGGGCCAGTTCAAATAAGAGTACGTCGTCTTCATCAAACTACACAACAAGCACGCTTGGACACGTGCGAGCTGCGAATGCGATAAAATTGAGAATACCTTGCAAAAAATTTTACTTGCAGTAGGTTATTTGTTAGAACCGGGAGTACCGGGAGTCTGTAGTCTCAGTATCGGGACTGGCCGCACCTCGCCGTACGGGGGGGGGGGATTCCCGGTATTTTTGGAACCGGGAATTACCGGGAGTAGGCCGATGCTACTTTAAAGCCGGCCGCCACCTAAATAATAACATTTTTCTTTCGTGTTTTCAGCTAAAATAGTGCAAATAATATTCGGCCATTACGGAGTCGTGACGTGTGTGTCGCGCTCCGAGTGCAACATCACTTCCGACTGCTACATCGCGTCCGGATCCGAGGACTGCACCGTACTGCTTTGGCATTGGTGAGCTCAAGTTACATTTAATTGTGACTTATTTAAGACTGTTAATTGTTAACTGTTAATTCAAACCAACTGTTTAATTGTTTTGTGTGTCGTTTTATAATATATCAAATAAATTTTACATTCATTCATTCATTTGGACACTGGCATAGCCATTGGTCCACACACATATCAAATAATAAAACAGGATTGTTTTTATTAAGTCATTGTCGAAGTAGGAGTCGCTCAGTAAAGTGATAGTAGGTTTACCGAGGACAGAGTTGGACTCCATTTTCTCACATAATGTACATGCAATGATTCAATTTAAATGTAGAATAAATGAAAAAATGTTTTATTATTGGCGCACATAAATATAGTAGCGATGCCATTTATGAGCATCGAAGTTCATTTAGTAAACGACCATAATCACAAATCTCACACACATTACAATACGAGATTTCTGGTATCGCGGTGAAAGTTGGCATGCACGTCTAGTACGAAAGTCTGTCCTACGTTCAATAGCTGTAGAATTCTTTAATTCATATGCGTTTTGAAAATTGAACATTCTTCTTACGTTGTAGGTACACAAGTTAAATAAATAAATTTAAATAATTTAAATAAATGTATCTATTATACGAGTCATATTACTCTGAAGTTGGAAGAACTCGGAAAATGCAGTCTCACGCTTTATCACAAACATTATGCACTAGCCACTTTGCGAGTTTAATAAATTATCACTATTAAATCACAAATTCCACAATACACATTTTTTACAATAATCAAACACTCAACTTTCCCGCCAAAAAGGATTAAACTCAATATGGTAACTCAGGTCCGCTCGGCACGGGGGCATCGTGGGCGAGGGCGAGACGCCGGCGCCGCGCGTCACGCTCACGGGACACGACGCGCCCATCAACGGCGTGCTCGTCTCCGCCGAGCTAGGGCTCGTCATATCCTCCTCGATCAGTGAGTATACCAAATCAAAAATCTGCACCCTCAATACTGATTATTTATTTATCTTTCGAAATCTTATTTCGAATAGTGTATTTATCTTTATTTCGAAAAGTTAGTGTATTCAAGGGCGTCGCCCAGGGAGCGTTGCCCCCCCTTTAGAGATTCGAAAAAAAATGTATTTGTACCTACAATTCATATTTCTCCCAACCTCTCTCATCTTGCCCCCCCCCCCCCCCCCCCGGCTCATTGGCTGGCGACGCCCATGAGTGTATTAGTAAAAAATAACTTACTCAAAAAAGCTCAGAAAAAAGTTCGTCTGTTTGAATAATATATATTCAGTGCTCTTGGGTTTTTAAAGTACTGCTTTTTTTTGTTTACCCTTTTTCTCATGCCATAATGAATGTGGTATAGAGAGCTAACATTAGTATTCTAAGGGTCATTCGTATTGATGCAGTGCTCGAACGTCAAACGCTCAGCATTTATTTTTAAAATTTTCGTTTATATTTTAGTGTTTTCTATTTTAACACTATATCCTTTTTCTGTATACGTCTTGTAGTTGACTGGTAGAGAATGCCTTATGACATTAAGGACGCCTTCTTTACATATCATTGTGCAATGAAGTTTAAATAAATATGTCGGCCGATGGGCCGTGCTACGTTCCATATCATACACTATCGTAGGAACCTAGACCAAAGTAATTAAAGAATGCATGGAACTCACACAATAACTGTAACGTTTCACAATCATTTGGAATACTAATATTTACACTGTTAATAGTAATTACGAATTTATCCAGACGACGATCCGTCGGAGGCCAGCGATGTCTATTTCACCCATTTCAAGACTAAAAACACGGCAATTCTTTCAATGACAACTGTCACACTCCGACGTTCCGTTAGCTCGCGCTGGCGCTAGATGGCGGGAGTGTCGTGCGCGGCTTTGTCTTAAAATTAATATCTCCCCTATAGACACCGCTAGGCTATCACCGCTCTTAAAATTGTCACTCGCTAGTGAGGGAAAACATCGTGAGGAAATCCAAAGTGTAATCCACCAACCCTCACCAGGCCCGCTTAGTGGATAACTGCCCGAAACCCAATAGTGATTTACTAGGGGAGGCCTGTACCATGCAGTGAGACGTTACAGGCTGATACAGTATCGCCTCTTTCCCTTCCACAGACGGCCCAGTCCTGATCCACACGACATTCGGCGAGCTCCTCCGCTCTCTACCAGCGCCCGAAGGCGTCGCGTCTCCGCAACAGTTGGCTCTGTCAAGAGAAGGAGTCGTGGTAGTGGCATATGCGCGCGGACACCTCGCCGCTTATACGTTGAACGGGAGGAGGTTGAGGAATGAAACGCATAATGATAATTTCCAGGTATGTAGCTTAAGAAAGAAAGGGCTTTAGACCAGGTTTAGATTTCTTTGTTGGATAAAATCCGTAACGAAGAACTAAACTTGCCGACATAGGTACCTTGAAGCATCAGCAAACTGAAATGATAGTTGGCAGAAAACACCATGGACTCGTGTGTTTATTGGGGAAGGTTCCGGTTGTTGCAGTTACCAAGAGATTAGCGGACCATTGAGGGACTACTGTTATTACCTTAACCGTAACGGGAATAAATTACTTTTATTAAAAATTTACATATTCCTTACATCGTGTCCTTACATATTCTCTTACCCATTTCCCCTTTCAAAGAGTTTTCTTTTATAATAACGAAGAGAGTACATAAACTTATTTTTCAACGTGATCACACATATTTTCTTCTATTAGGCAAGATGGTAGGGATAAGTGTGGAAAAATCTTCCTTTCTTCCTTAGCAGTGGGGATAAGATGGTATGGATATGTGGAGTAATCTGTTTTTACAACACTGAGAGCCTTTCTCACCACTTCCTGATACTTTGTCAGGGAGTTTGAGAAAGTTAGTTATAACTTACTTTATCAGAAAGTTAGTATCAGCTGGATTTGCAATGCAATGCAACCAGTCCATTCAGTATTCAGTGCTGAACATGGGTGTAGTTTCTCAGGGCTTGTGGTAGCTGCTTTGTTATCCCTTAGTCGCCTTTTACGACATCGACGGAAAGAGATGGGAGTGGCGCTATTCTATAGCTGACCGACATCACACGGCACGATTAAAAATTATTTATCTATCGATTCGATCGATCCCTCTCTTATAGAAGACTACCATGAAATGTACTGCATTTCCCACTGTTCCTAATGTACGTACGTGTTTCGATAGTGAGTGAAGTCTTTTTTCTATAAAGAAAGAAAAAGATATTTTATCTATCGGATTGTTAACAGTTACTTTATCAGGAGGTAGTGAGAATGGCACTTAGAGCCTTTCTCAGAACCTTCGGATACCTTATTAGGTGTTGTTAAAGGCCCTCATTGTTGTCGGTTGTCCAGTGCCTGCTGCTGTCGCGGTGCGGCGAGTACCTGGTGTGCGGCGGCGACGCGGGCGTGGTGGAGGTGTGGCGCGCGTTCACGCTCGCGCCGCTCTACGCGTTCCCGCCCGCCGGCGCGCCCGTCTGCTCGCTCGCGCTCTCGCACGACCAGAAGTATGTATACACACTATAGATACATACAACATGTAACGTGTCATCATCTATTCATAGGCTATTCATCTACTTTCATATGCCACCTACCGTGCGATTCATCTGCACTTCTTCGTACAGTTGCAGTTAAAAAGACACTATACCGCGAACCCGAAAGTTGTGGAATGAACTGCTAGCTTTGGTATTTCCATTATACTACGATATGGGGCTCAAGAGCAGGTCTCTTGAAGAGCTCAGGATTGTATGCGGTCGGCAGCGCACCCGCAAGCCCCCTGCTGTTGCAGGTGTCCATGGGCGGCGGCGACCACTTACCATCATGTGGCCCGCCCACTGCTATATAAAAAAATGTGGCATGCATTTAAACATTGGCGATACACGTCATCATCAGTCCAAAATGACAAACGTTGGTACCGATGCGCTACCTACCGCCGGAGATATGGGAATGGATTTGGAGAAAGGGTGGGGAAAATGCGGAAATATAGGGATGGGATGAGAATGGGCTCTGGCATATGTCACTCACTACCGAAATGTTCTCACTTGGGGGAATGAGATTAAGTGGGAAATGCCACACATTTTACGGTATACTGTGACGGCAGTGTATTATGAAGTCGGGATAACTCGCACAGTCGAATGTGAGATTACGCATGCGTCCTTCCGTCCAATTAATTAATGGACTGTATGAAAATATCGCCTCTTAAATTTCAGATTCCTTCTAGCGGGTTTGGATAATGGATCTCTAGTGGTATTCCACATAGATTTCAACAGATGGCACCACGAGTACCAGCAGAGATACTGAGGGTGGCGATACTTTTTCTAGAGGTAGCTACTATAGAAATATTTCAATTAAATATCCGCGAATTAACGTAGTGGAGAAGTTCTCATTACGATATAGGAATAGTCATCGCAAAAGCCTCTCGTCTTATTAAAATGGAGAAAGCTCCTTGCCTACACTTTTTGTAAACATTTTTATTATGTTTTCAAACTTGGCGTGTATTAATCATAAAGTCGAAATAAAAAGTGTTTGAAATAATATCAAATACATCTAAATATTTTAATTTCTAATTCAAATACATGTAACTATTCTAATTGTAATCCAAATTAAACCATGTGCATTGGAAATAAAGTTCATTGTTAAAATATAACGACAGGTTTAATAAAATTGCTAATCTGAAAAACATTATTTTAAATATCAACAAATAAAAATTGTTGATAGAATTAGTGGAGTGCGGTAAATAATTATAATTTAATAATTAAATGTTGGGATTTACTGGTTGTACAAGTTCGTTTTACTCTACGGCGTTGGCCAAAGCAGTCGCACGGTTACAAACTTATTTTGCGTTCGTAAACGTGTTATTTCTGTGATTTCGAAGTTCATTTTCGTAGCTCTAACCGAATGAATATCTTTGTTCTGCAGCGTTATATTTGCGGTCGGCGCTACCGCTACCGCGTATTGAATAAGTTGATAATGAGCTGCAAATGAGTTTGTATTAGTGCGAACGCTCGATATATTAAGATAATTCGTTTATAACGAGTATTGGGCAGCAAGTACTTAATAAGTTTAAGTGTTAACTTAAAACATTCCATTGCTTAAGTATTATAAATTAGTATTTAGTTAGTTTTAATTGTATTATGAAATTATGTTAATAGTTATTAAATGTGACGTTATCTGAGCAAAGGGACCTTATTGTCGGTATGACTTATTTAACTTTGGTTAATATTTTCTAGAATAAAATTTCGTTGTGTCAAGATTCAGTTCAAGTAGAAACATGCTCTAAAATCTATTTTTTTATTATAAGCAATATTTTTTAAGAAATATTCGTTTAATTATCAAATATCGATAATATTAATAATCACTATTATTATTGAGTCAAAAACTTGATTTTTTATTATACCTATTAATATATTTTTTAATAAATAATATAATTTTGTTACTGTCTATTCATTACAATTTCTCGCCAGGGCGTTTTCCTTTTATTCTGTTTTATTTATAATTATTATTTTCGTAGGTATATATTTGTATATTTATATGTACAGTACGACACAACTTAGAGGTTCCATCGTTGTATCTTTTCGCTCGACCAATTAAAATCGATTTATTACCCGCCTCAACGTGTTATCGTTGTCGCCTCGAGCGCGCGCGCCGCGTCACTTGCTTTTTCACATTACATTCGGTATAGTTCGTTTGACGAGGTCAGCCGATGGCCACCTCGCAGATCGCAGTTGATACAGTTATCAATGTTTTATCTCCTGTACTTGTATTGTTAGGTTTATATATTTTCTAATTATCATAATACCAACTTAAGGCGACTTACTAGTCCGCCTTTTGTATATTTTGTCTGTGCAATAAAGTTTAAATAAATAAATAAACAAGATTCAATATTTAGTAAATTTGAATTGGCAATAATGTCCATTTTTTCAGACAATGTCACAAATGTTATATAATTTAGTGCCATAGGTAAAACTTTTTTGACTGGAATATAAAGTATAAAACTTAATTTGAAAGTATTCCTTTAAGTTTTTATTTTTAAAATCAAACTGACGTCCATTTTACGTAATTTTAAAAACTGTACGCAATTGACTACTATATAATTTATTGTATTATTATTATAAATGTATTTATTATTGAAATAACTGAAGTGCAATATTTTACTATTTACTATAATTAGTTCCTTTTCAAAATGTCTTTTTTTTTCTGGTAATGGATACTTTAAGATTTTTTTTATTTTTCGGTGACAAAAATATTGCAAAATTGCAATTTTAAATGTTTTTACACATTCCTATTATTATCTGTGGTGATGGGTAAACAAGTACTTAATTTCTACTAAAAAAAATCATGTTATAAGAATTCAAAATTGATTTTGGTTGTTAATAAATGGTTTTAATTATTTATTTGTTCTTTTCTTTATTTTCCTTATTTCCTTTATTTAACAATTTCATTTTTATTGAAGTTGTCGACTTTGTTTTCATTACTTAAATTAAAGTTTTTATTTTTTAATGGGTATTTTTTATAATTTACTTTTAATAACTGTAGTGTATGTGGGTAGTAGATCCATAAACAAGCGGGCATGATGAAGTGTCGTAACGTGAAGCGACATTATCGCGCAAACCGCAATGAGGACGGACGTGCGCTCGCGCCGCGCATGCGTTACCGTCCTTAACATACTACCACATGTTACATACAGTTTATCTCAACATAGTAATTCCGATTTTACCCGCTTTTAGTCAAAGAATTATCAAAGGAGGGCATTAAAGTGGTTTCGCGAGGGATGACGCGCGAAAGTGCCAATACAGTAGTCATTTTCGCTAAGTTAGTATGTTAAGAAATTATTAAAAATACGTAGAGAACGTTAGAAATTCCTGTAATATTGTATAGTACGTACGGTTTATGCAAATTGCATTCTTTAGGACTAGGTGATTAGATTAAAGGTTCAATTAAGACGTCATGCCATTGATCTGTTAATTTTGTATGGTCAGAGTGATAATCATCAATAATTGGATACAGGGTGTAATCGATTAATTTCCAAACCTGAATTCAGTTAAGGTTCTGAATTAATTGATACGAGAATTTTATGCATATTTCTTTTATGGCTAATTTTGTCATGCACTTTAGTTAAACACAGCCCAAAAAATATTTTGTCATTAGGTCAATTAACTCTGAATCATACCATGTGGCTATTCCATCTATTCCTACCGGGTTATTCCCCTCTTGTAGGGAAGAAACGAAGATTTTACACTCTTCCCTACCGGTAGGAATATGTGGAAACGGTTCAAGCTTTGGAAATTGATGGTTACTTCTGTATATTTATAGTGTACAAACTTTATGGATGAAGTGGTATTAGCTCATAGCAGTATAAGCTAATTATCTTGCATTTACAGCTAAAGTATGATACCAAAATAGTTTTCTACACATATAATAATAGTTATTATACAATTTTATATACTAAGTATATTTTTGCATCACAAGCGCACGCACCTTCCGTTCTGTGATTTAGGCTTAAAATTTAGCTTAAAACAACGAGTATTAACAGTTGAATTCCCAAAAACTTAAACCGTGGATTATTTTCATGATTCTGAGATATTTTTTTTTAATTTTGTTCAATTTTTTCCTGCATTATTGCTAAATGTGCTTTATATTAATTCCATTAAAAGATACATGCATTTCTTTTTGTAATATTTGCGAAATACGAAACAAAAAAATGATTTTTGTTTTACAAAAAAATGATTTTTGTTTTACAAAAAAAATATTTAAAAATTCAAAAATCCACGATTTAGTCTTTGGGAATGCATCAGTTACATCCTGTATATCTTCTCATGCATTTCCTAACTCTGTGCCAAAATATTTAACAGGTAATATTCAAGTCAGTAATTATCATAAAGAACCAATCTTCTCACTTAACAGGCTGTCGTGTATAACTGTTCATGATATTAGTCTAGAAATAGATAGAAATAACGGTTCCCTTTCTAGAATATTCTAGATGGGCTTTTACAAGTAGTTACTTCTAGAATTGTATAAATTACTCTCAAAACCCTTATTCTCACGTCCCAATGTAGATTCTATGTAGTGAACCCAATGGTTTAGATACTTGTAGCTCTTACCTTCTACTATGTACTTGTAACTATGTAGGCTATGCTTATAAATATTTAGTGTTCTGTTTTTTATTTGACATAGATGCAAGTAGGACAAATAGGCAAATTTATACCCAAACGTTTCCTAAGACTTTATACCACTTGAATCTTATCTGTTTGAAATTAAGTTGAAAATGAATTACTGTTTCATTACAGAAACTGCAGTAGTAGTACGTTGTATAGTGCTCTTAATCGTATGCCTTCTGACTCGCATCTCTCTTGCATATATAATTCCGTCGGTACTTCACCCACTTTAGTTTTAATAAGCTTTAGTCTGAATCAATAAAGCTAATAATACTAGTGCTAGATAAAAAATTGCAAAAAAAAATGTACTTGCATTGTATCTCGCCAATAAACAAATCGTCAACAGTCAGCGTTTTTACATATTACATACCACACACATAAAATTATTTTGAATATAAGTTACTGGTACCTTACATAATATATTAAAATCCTTATTGTATGTGGTTTGTGGCAAATTGTGGCAAAAACAATAATAAAATTCTCAATAATAAAAAACCATACTTCGCGCCCATTTCATCGATGTTTACCCGAAGTGTCATCTGCTCCATTGACAGCACCACTTAATTAGCGCATTCTGCCAGTGTCAAGTTTTCTTCTTAGTAAACAATTTTAGTCTCTAACGTATTCTGTCAATGTCCAGTCCCATCAAAGTAAGTCGGAAGTCGCTCGGAAGTACCTAATCAAACAAAAACTGAACTTCACTTCTCGAGTTGGCGCCAAAAAGTCCTTCATCGATGTTCGCGTCCAAAAGTATCCATAAAACTTTTTATTATCTGGATACCAGTCCTTTCGCTAAAGGACTAAAAAGAAATAATAAAGATTTTAATCCTTTTATTTTTGGGATTAAAATTAAATACAGTTTTGTAGTGGACGCTTTTTATTAGAAGTGTCCTTAAAAAATAAAAACATCATACCAGTGTTCGCAACCATCGATTCGATTTCTAGAAAATAAGTTTAAATTAGAACCCTTCTTGCAAATCTACATAGATGTATGTGTGTATATATTTTATAGTATTTCTATTGGAAAACAGAAATACCTAATACCAAATGGGCACCTAGAAGATAAATAGATAGGCGGTTCCTGTCATAAAGTCCGAGAGGTTGGAAAAGGATGTCAATGCGGCCTGCGGAATAAGTTAAATAAACTATTTTCGGACTTAGTTGGAATCATGTTTTTGGAGGTGTTGTGCAGTCTGCATAGAGATTAGTGTCTAATCACTGGAAATAACTCTAAACAAAAACAAACATCTATAAGATCCCCGAGACTGGAATACTGTTCACTAAGACTTGGAACCGATTTACTAACATTTCATAAACCTCAAAAAATAAGATATCGTTCATTGCGTTGTCGGCGCCTTTAATATGGCGCCCCGGAAACTACACGTCAGAGTAACGTAGAATTCTAAACTTGCCTAAAGTAACTAAATGTTAAGAATTTGAGAATTTTTCATTGAGAGCATCGGTTAAATATTGGATTTATACGAATGTTTCTTGGGCCATTTTTAACCTAGACTTAGACCAAGTAGATGTTTAGAAACTAAACTCAATGCAAACGACGTAAGTTAATACACAACCCGCCCCTGACTATTCTTAGATCGAGAAACTTCTATTTATCCGTTAGAATGTATTCCTCTATATAAATTCGTTCGCACGAACTGAAAAATAATGCGCATTGGATTTTCTTTGTTTAAGGAAAGAGCGTCAGCGCGTTTTGCGCTTAGTGCTTAGCAGTACATTATAGTGTGGTCGGTGAAATGTGGCATAATTCCTATGGTATAATTTTTATATAATACTTTTGATTTATTTGTTTCTTTTGTGTCAATTGATTGTGTGCATTTGTAAATATACAGATCACATAGTAAATGTTACAATAGCTGAATTATAAAAGATAATGGTTTTAGAAAAATCAAATATTAAATTAATTTTGTCCTAACCTATGCGTGTCTCTTTGTTGTCCAGAATATTGTTTTTACACCATAAACAATACACCGAATACGTGTTATTTTCTCGCTCGTGCAAATGATGCCTAATACTTGTAATAGCCTAATCACGTTATTACTCCTGGTTCACGCAACATGCTAACTTCTTAACAAAACACGCTACACGCAATTCTGTCCATTAATATTAAGAATAAATCTAGGTCGTAAATGTTGTTATATAAAATTGTAACGTTTTAATTTAAGATGCACTTTGTACATAAAAATCACTGTCCATTTGATTATAAGAACTCAGTTTGTAAAAACTGAAATCGAGTTAAATTAAAATTAATTATTATATTTCTTTCTGATTTTAGTGTAACATTTTGTATTTTTATGCATCTAGAGCACATTGTACTACAATGTAGATATCAGGCAATGGCTTATGAGTAGTTAACACGCATTATAATGTCTGTGGTAATATTAAGCTTTAGAAATCCGATCACTATACTTATTAAACTATCTTGCCTTTGCCACCCAAGGATATACGAGTAGGTATATAGTACCTAACTCATGATACTTAAAATGTTGAGTGTAAATTATTATTAGGTATGTTTAGATAAAATCCTTAGAAGTAGTTGTAGTTTCTGTAGGTATAGAGCTGAGATCTGGCAAAGTTGTTGGCGAATTTTGGGCAGCATACGCTTTCGGCCGTCTTCGGTACAAACTTAATCGATTCATATATTAGATACGGTTAATAAATGAATCCCAATTTTTAATATTCACACTTCTAGTTAATAGATTACAACTGATTTCACAAATAGATTATTTAAACATTCACCCTCACAAGTTTGACCGGAAAAAAATATAATAGGTACCTACCATGTTTATTTACAGCTAAAAATTTTATGTTTAATAATCTTTTAGAAGAATCTAATCTTATATGTTATTGATATTGAAGCGATCCAAAATGTAAATAAGAGAATATTAATAAACAAGGTTGACCCCCCCTGCGTTACTGTGCCATCTTCCGACGTATATCTAACGGCCGCCTCAGAGGTTAATTGAATAATATTTCACGTTGATTTACCTAGATCATTATTAATTCTTTAACTGCTAGCTTGTATGAATCGATTCAGTGAGAACTTGGCGCGGCGTGTATAATTTAAATTTACTCACTGTGTTCTCAACAAAAACTGTAATATCATTTTAAATGGTTTAAATTTTGAATGATTTTATACATTTTTCCTGAACTACTACATATAATTAGATAATGCTTAATGACAATTATTTGATTGTATCAATTGTTAGCTTTATAATTGTTATTTCGTTTATTCTTACTAGAAAGATAGTTAGATTTAATAAAGTTAAAATTACTATGTTATGAATTTAATTAATTATTAAATAGATGTTTTATTGTACTACATTAACTCGCAAGGACGTTGCTTACTTAATTGTTGTTAATATTGTTATTATTTTAGAATAATTCTCACCATTTCTTATAGCCTTTCACGATTACATTACCACACATCATTAAAACTCTATTTATACCTAATTGGAAAATTTAATAAAATGCTATTAATCTCAAAGATATATTTTATTTTATATTTTATGTCTTTACTGCAGCAAAAAAGTAGATATCTGCATTTTCATGCCATTTTTCATGTAATAACGGTTATGTCCATAGTATAAATTAAATATTATTATGCTAAGTATGTGGTGCGTTTGTATATGTATTGAAAGTATCATGAGTAATAAATTGCATTGAGTACATCAAATATGTATTTTATTCGATTACTTAATATCTACCTGTCCATTTATCCATACCATCCGCCTATACTTCCTAATGGATGTAGATCTCTACCCCAAAATTCGCCACCATACACGTTATACTCATAGATAAAGTAGCGATATGAGTTTTTTTCGATTTATGTGGGAGAAGGGGTAAATCACCTCCTCAAAACTACTGGCTCTTTTTTCGTTTTTTACCCATGAATTGCCCAAAAACCTTGAATGCGGGGGATTGCGGAAGGTGCAGGGGGTACAACTTAATTTTGACACCAGATACGAGTTCAGCAACCGCAAAAACCCCATTACAACTCATTTTTAAGCCCATTTACTACAGCGCATAAAAAAAGAAAAAAAGAGCGAAAGTTTTGAAACTTGAAACGAAAAAACTCATATGGCTCCTTTATCTATGGTGAGAATTCCACAAACATTTCCAAAAATTGAGAACAACCACAACAAAAAAAGTTGCCACCTCGTTGTAGTCACCAAGACGTCTTTTGTCGTTTTTAGGGGGTTTATTTCAAAATTATACTAACATTTATATTTATTCCTTTAATGTTGTATTTATATTTCTCATAGACACGAGCGTTAATAAAAAGCGCACGTCATTTGTAAACATTTCTGAGCTGCGCTTTGGTGGTTTCTACTATTTAAAACTGTAGTGTTTCAGCATTGGGACATTAGCGCTTTTATGTTATCTTTTCTCCTTTTGAGCTAAAGCTCGTAAATTGGTTTCACTGCGAGAAGGCCCTGTAAAATTGTCTTTTTTATCCACGATGGGCTACATAAGACAAAATAGCATAACAAAAACATTTTACCACATGTTTTCGAACAAGCTTATCTATAAAAATAAAATATGTTATAATTTATTTTAAAACCATTTAATTTTTAAAAATTACAACATTATTGTAAATTGTATTTTAAATATTAGTCAGTGTATTGGTCAGTAAATAAAATTTTAACTGTATTTTAATTTGTATGAAGAAAAAATTACTCTATGTGTTATTATTATACATTAATCGTATTTAAGTTTTGGAACGCTATCTCATTTGACATTAACTTTTGTCTCTGGTCTTTTCAGCCTTTTCCTTTCTAATTCCCCTTGCAATATTTGCAATCATGGCGGTGAACAATATTTCTAAAAAGCGCAAAGTACGTCTATACATATAAACAATAATATCAAAATATATGTTTAAAATCTTTTTTCTGTACTTGATAAGTATATGAAATCCCACTGTAGTACGAGTCCTTCAGTGAAAGTTGTGATGTTTGTGGATTTGTTTGGAATATAGTAAAACTCTCAAAAAAATCATTCAATTCTTCAGTTTCCAATGTTCATAAAACGTTATAGCATGTGAAATGTTGTGTTTATCAAGATTGTATAACAAAAAAAATCAAAACACGCAACATAACCTCTTCGTTATTTACAGTTCGTCGGAGACGGAGTGTTCAAGGCGGAACTGAACGAATTCCTTACTCGGGAATTGGCTGAGGATGGCTATTCTGGTGTGGAGGTGCGAGTCACTCCTACAAGGTCTGAGATCATCATTATGGCGACGAGGACACAAAGCGTCCTGGGGGAAAAAGGTCGTAGGATTCGCGAGTTGACCTCTGTGGTACAGAAGAGGTTTAACATCCCGGAGCAGTCTGTCGAACTTTACGCTGAGAAAGTCGCTACTCGAGGCCTTTGCGCCATCGCACAGGCTGAATCTCTCAGATACAAACTCATTGGAGGTTAGTTCTTGCATTTTCATTGTTTTATAATTATTAGGCTAGCAGCTTTAGCTGATGCATCTATATCACTTGTACTGTTGAGTCCCTCAGACAACTTATAAAAATAGGTGTTTTGTATGCCAAAACACCCACTCTGGTAGAACGGCCCTAAGAGCAAGTTGATGGTATTCAAAGCAGGCAGTAAATCACCTCCAGATGTTACCTCCTATCACTGTGGAACACCATTAGCTAAGCTGTCATATTCTATATATCTAGGTCACATGGTGATGGAGAATTAAGTGCCAATATTGATAGGGCGCAGCAGTCCAGTGTAATATGTTGCCTCGAAGATTTGCTTTTTGTCTTTGTTAACAAAACTTGTTAATTAGTTAACTGCCTTTTGGAAAGATGTTATATCTTTTATGTAATCTGGAAGGCTTAGATAAAATATTTGTGCTCCCTCAAACAGTATGCTACATTTGCTACTCAAACAGTTGCCATATTTTGTTCTCAATTAAGTTCTCACTTCACTTAAGTTAAATGTATGATTTTTTGAGAATTTATAATTGAGAATGAATATAAGTCTACTATTTTCTTTATTAGTAGACTTAAATTAAATTTATATAACTCAGAAATGTTCATTGTTTACATTGCACTACTTGCAGATTATGTAGTTTTTTTAGTAGCCTATAAATTTATTATCATTGCTTTCCAGGTCTGGCCGTCCGTCGTGCGTGCTATGGTGTCCTCCGTTTTATCATGGAGTCTGGTGCCCGGGGTTGTGAAGTCGTTGTATCTGGCAAGCTGAGAGGCCAGAGGGCCAAGTCCATGAAGTTTGTGGACGGCCTCATGATCCACTCTGGTGACCCGTGCAATGATTACGTGAACACTGCTACCAGGCATGTGCTGCTTAGGCAGGGTGTGCTTGGAATTAAGGTGAGACTTAAATTTGATAACTCTTACAAAAATATATTAATGGCAGCAAAGTGAAAAGGACATATCACACCCTCAGTTTAATAAAGCGGAAATTTAATAATCAGTCAGCAAAAATAGTATGTTATAAATATTATTTAACTACCTACTAATAACTCCAAGAGTAATGGACACAACACAAACATGTAGGGGTGGACCCTGAATTTGAGAGACCCTGGGCTAACACAACTTGGGGGCCTACCTAATTAATCAAACTAATTGTCATTTTGTCGAAAAACTGTATTCTATAATGATGTATAGGTATAGGAATTTTTTTATTTTATAAATTCACAATATTATCCATTGTCTTCAATGGGACTGGGAGCCCTTTATATCCATGGGGCCTTGGGCTGCAGCCCGAAAAGCCCATATATAGATCCGCTCCTGCAAACATGACATGTGTCTGTTATGATACAACTTTGTGTCATAACTCTTTTAATAGCCTTGTTATATTTTAACAAATATTGGTATTTACCATAAAAATTATGTACTAAAAACAATTATTGGACATTTCAGTATTTAGTGCAGTTGTTTGTATTTTGCAACTGTTCATTTGTTACTTTGCTGGCATTAATCAATATTATAACTGAATTTTGTAAAAAAGCTAGATGTTTGGGTGCCGCATGATTTAAACTGGAGGAATAGTATTTCCATATGCGAGATATTGCTAAAACAAAATACAAATGATCCACTTCTGAAGAGATTGGTAACAGGAAATGAGAAGTGGATCATCTTTAATAAGTGTTCCAAAACAATGTTAGTCTAAGCAAGGTAGGCCATCACAAATAACAAATAGTCCCACAGCCAGGCCTCACTCTGAATAAAGTTATTTATATGTATGGTGGGACTGGAAAGGCATTGTGTATTACGAGCTTTTGCCACATGCCCGAAGGATTAATTCTGATGTCTACTGTCAGCAATTAGTAAAATTGAAACAAGCACTTGAAGAAAAACGCACAGAATTAATGAATAGAAAAGATGTGGTTTTCCATCACGACAATGCGACAATGCTTAACGGCATGCATCTTTCTGTCTGAAAAATGTCGAAAGACAGTCGAATTAAATGGACAATATTCCGTACAATAAATATTTATGTAATACGAAAAAAGTATTATTTTTACTATAAAAAGGCCAGGAACATATCTATATTATTAATCCATATCTATATTATTAATCGTAGTCTGAATCAGAATTCAAATTATCAGAATGTTCACTACTTCCACCCTCGCTATAACTGCCTCCCAATTGTATGGGAGTCATTGTTCCAATATTGTTCTTCAACAGATATAACCGTGTCTCCAATAACTTTCCCAGTTATTTGTATTTACCTGAGAAATTGCATCTACAGTCAGATCTAATAAATTTTTAAACTATATATCTGCATGCACGTTATCTTATCGGAAAATTCTCTTGATTTTACTCTATGCCAGTTCAATGTATCGACATGAATGATAGTGGAACTCGCCACAAGTGGAGAAGTCAGGGGTACCACCCACCTTCGCGGGAACCTCATTCCCCGACCGCCACAAACGTAGTTATATGCTATTTCTTGTAGGCTGATGTCCACAATATCAGGGATTATAGGCCTAACCTGGGCTTATGGTCTAATATTATGTGGTAGAATGATTCAACTTGTTTGTTAATTGAGGGTCTGTCCCTACGGGCTCTTGTGAAAAGCTAGCTGGACAATTTGATTTTAATAGATTAAATATTAAGAGAAATAAAAAAGAACATAAATAAACTATAAAAAAATATAATTATAAAAAATGACACTAATGGACAGATTTTTTCCTTTAGATTAGATTCATTGATATTCATCAATGATGATTGATCAATAAAACAAACATGGAGCGGGTTCTCTGTTTTAATGGCATATATGGCATATAAATATTGGTATAGCAGTGGAAATTTTTGGCATACAATGATCTATAAATTTACTGTACATAACTAATTATGAGCAACATGAAGTTACTTACTAAGATTACATAATGAAGGTAAAGTATTTCCAATAAATGTTCTTTGTGTTTACAGGTGAAAATCATGCTTCCATGGGACCAACAGGGCAAGAATGGTCCGAAGAAGCCTCAACCCGACCACATCCTGGTGACAGAGCCCAAGGACGAACCAGTTCCCTTGGAACCCACGAGCGACGTCCGCTCTCTAGCACCCGCACCGCTGCCGCAGCCCGTGCCGGCCGTCGCTTAGGCAATAAGGAATTGTTAATAAAAAAATTGACAAAATCTACTTGAGTTTTGTTGTATTTCGATTACCGCATTGAAAGTAAACGCACGTTTACCGCGTATTTTTCTATGGTCAGATTGGTGGACGGACATCCGGTCAAAGTTTTACTCAAATAGAAAATGTTTTTACCCCTAAAAACATTAATAGCATGATTTGTTTGCGTCCACTAGTATTAATACTTTAAAGTTAATAATAGGCATGAAAGCAGTGATATAATTGATTAAACTTGCTTTTTTTTTAATTCTCTACTTACATAAGTGATAACTGTTCGTAACTAACTTCACGTCAGTCTTGCACAAATTACGTTTTAAAAACCATAGACAGCATATGAAAAACGAACGGGAACTTTTAAAAAATACAAGTTCAACGGGTTTCTTAGTACTACCAGTTATTTCCTCTATGTAAATAAAAAAATAATGAACTTACTGTAATTTTATACATCCATCTTTGATGCGTACGTGTAACAAAAACCCTGTCCAATGTAAAGCTATGAATGTACGGGCGACAACAGACGAACGGCACTTTGTCGTTTGTTTGCGCTCTACGCACGAAACTGAAGATCTTTTGGAAATTGTCTTACGAGTTGTTCTCCCAATACATTTCGCTATAGCTTGATTTTCTTAAGTTGACATCTGGAACTGTCAAAATTTCCACAGAAAAACGTCAATTATCACTGAATTCCACATTCCTAGATGGACACAGAAAAGATGATGATCGTCTCGGCGAATTGTATGGTTTCTGCGACGCCTCGTATGTTGCCAATGCAGCTGTAGTTTTCATTCGAACAATCGATTGTAAGGGGGTGTTTATTCTCAATTGGTGACAGAAGACTACGGTAGCCTAATATGTGGCGCTCTTTTAATTGCAAAACTGCTAACGGAAGTGGCTAATATCTTGAAATTACGAAACTCAAACTTATGTACCTGGACGAATTCCAGAGTAGGCACTTCAGAAATTCTCAATATGCTCGACTCTGCCCAATGGTCACATGTTCAATCAAGCGATAATCCAGCAAAATGCGTACCTATAGGGGGGAGATGCAGCTTGTGGATAATCACCTATGGAAGAAAGGGCCAAGGTGGTTGCTCCAGGATATTGCTAATTACCCTGGGCACGGACCATCAAAGTGCGATCAAATACTATACAAAGTTTCAAAAAATCGAATTGGGTAATATAAAGTCATCGGTCAGTTAGAAAATTACACGTCATAAAAATCTACAGGTTTATTCCATGAATGTCGATACATTTTCGACACTTTATTAAAAGGTACATTACTAGCTACAGCGATCAATAAACGGTTACATTGGGATTCAAAGGCCCAGTCAATTGTAGCTAGTTATGTCTTTCTATCATGTTTGTGCGTACATTAGACGAAAGAGTGCGGATTCATATGAAGAGTTCAAGTAATAGCTGTTTTTCTACGCTTGTTAATTGCTTTGAGATTCTACCAGTGTTTAGAGTATTGTTAACCGTTCACTATATTATTTTCTCGATGACAGATCGCTTTAGGCCCGAATTGCTTGAAACCCATTCGCTTATCGATACAATTTGCATTCGCTTTTAAAGATTCGATTTATTAAAAATATTAGTCTTAAATAATTGATTTATTAATCGCAAAAATATATTTAAATAGCGACCCGCCCTCGCTTCGCTTCGGTTAATAAGATTTTTTTTTCAAAATAAAATATAGCCATTTTATTTTGAGGGATCCCTAATTTTTTCTAGTAGGTAATAAATATAGCCTATGTTACTCAGGGATATTGTAGCATTCTAATGGTGAAAGAATCTTTGAAATCGGTCCAGTAGTTTTTGAGTTTATTCGTTACAAACATACAAAAATACATACAAATCTTTCCTCTTTATAATATTAGTGTAGATAGGAAATCAATTTAATAAATCTTTTGTATTTTATGTAAACAATAAAATCATACGTAATAAAACGCAGATTTTTTTATTCTAACAACACTGGCTATAGCGAATAATAAATAACCATAACACATTAATTTTGTTTTATTTGCAAATAAGTCCCTACCTAATATTTTTTCTTATAAATTTATTTCATAGCTATTATTTTCGGTTTATTTTACGTGTGATAACTTATAGTCTGTAGTATGACTCAGAGAACGTCACTATTTCTCGCCCTCAAAAATAAAGTGACATTGTTTCGAGGATACTAATTTATTGTCAAGAACTACGGAACGTGCAAACGTCAAATAATAATAATACAGTGGCCAGAGTATAGTTGAAGTGTTTCACAGGTTTTCCGTTATTCCACTGGCACGTTGTATAGGTAGGCATATGTTGGTAGCTTTATTTCTTATTTAGTTTATTACTATTATTAATTTGCAGTCTCTAAACTGGTCAGTTAACATAAGTCTAACACAATGGTCAGTTAAATAAAACGACGAATTCCTTATCAATATTTTATTTCATATTACCTAACATTCATCCAAACCATAGTGCATTATAACATTACAATACAGTGATCAGACCAGTCGTTATAAAAAGTGTGATAAATAATTTACTTTATCCAAACAACATTTGTACAAATGGAATGATAAATTAGATTCGTTATAAATTGTGACCAAAAATGCAGTAGGATATGTCGAACGAAAAACATAATTGTTTATTAATCTTAAGTAAATTTTCTTTGTATTATTGATGTTTCCATATATATATTAACCTATCTTAAAACTTAAAATTATTGGACCAAACTTGTTCATAATTAAATAAAAATTAAACTTATATGTAATACCTTAACATTGACCCGCTAAATACTATCGTTGGAAATAATTACTGATGAGCAAAGTAATTCAATACACAAATGAAGTAAATTGATGAATTCCATATATTTATTTAGATATAGATTATATTTAGATTGCATTTGCAAAATAAATGTATCGCAGGGTAGGATTTTAGTGCTTTTGTCTTACATTAGGCTTCGTTCAGATGTTAAAAACCTTTTATTTATTTACTTTTCTCTATAAAGGATTAAAAACATTTTAATAAACACA
Organism: Sesia bembeciformis; assembly: GCA_943735995.1. Taxonomy (NCBI): domain Eukaryota; kingdom Metazoa; phylum Arthropoda; class Insecta; order Lepidoptera; family Sesiidae; genus Sesia; species Sesia bembeciformis. The sequence goes on from OX031041.1 coordinate 1,143,610, forward strand.
CGGGAATCGATATAAAGGTGACGTAGACTGCAGTGGATCGATGACATCGACAGTTCAGATCAAATCAGGGTCGACGTCGAATGATATTTTTATTCGATATTCATCGATTTATCCACGTAGTCCGTTTCAAATGTATTGTCGCAAATAATCGATCTATGGACTCATTCTCTATGGATGGATGGATCTATGGATCTCCAAGGACATCGATTATGTGTTTGAGGTGATTAATATCGACTGGTTGACATCTATCGAGTGCAGTGTAGGTGCACCTTTGATGTTAGCTGAAGGCTTTATTACGAATAGCCACCATTTTATGCGCTTGCGATATCACCTTAATTTCATAGATATGGCGTGTTCCTAGTCTATGCCAAAAATGCCCTAAAGACCACACACAAAATAATCCCACGCGTTGTCCTTTAGCGTCCATACAACAATGGTTTTATTACGCAGTAAAATGTTTCGCCTCCTTTTATTAAAGTTATTTTGAAGGTTAACAATGTAATAATTTATTTTTATACTCATTCATTATTTATTGTACACATGATTGTAAATAAAATCATTTTTAACTTCAAACAATATGAAAATTAAATTTTGAAGATACATATTTTTAATAAGAGGGGGCAGTTTATACACAAATACATATTTTATAAGAAACATAGTAAATAACAGGGCCGTCTTTACCAGGGGGTGCATGGGGTGCGGTGCACCCCGGGCGCCCCGCGCCCGGGGGCGCCTGTCGAGCGCTGAATTCAGTGCCGGCTTTACCTATGGTGCAGGGGGTGCGGGCGCAGGGTCTTAGGGGGCGCCGAGCGCCGCTCGCGACACCTCCAAAGAGTTCAAAACGCCTACTAGAGGGCGCCCTGCACCCGGGCGCTACATGAGCTAGAGCCGGCGCTGGTAAATAATATACCATAGTGACACAGTTAAAAGTCATAGACTAAAGTAGGACTGTCACATCATATTTTTGTACTGCATAGACTTAATTATTATATTGTCCAGGTCCGTAGCCTTAAACTGAACATCCCCGATTGGGAGGGGGATATAGGAGTTCAAATCCCTGAAACTCGTTTTAAAACTGATATATTTTGAGAAATCAGAAGCACCAGACTTTTCGCTCAAACGGTGTCAACCAAGTTGGTTTGAGTCAATTAATGTTGACCGTATTCTGAATGACAACCTTAGGGCTGTGGTCCAAAATCTGTGAAAACCGCTATTTGAGAATCTAAATATGATACATCCTTTTCTATCTTCATAGTACCAAAAGGGACGCACGATTTGGTTCGTTCCAAGTGCAAGTTCAAAGTGCAAGTTCCAAGTGCAAGTTCAAAGTGCAAGTTCCAAGTGCAAGTTCAAAGTGCAAGTTCCAAGTGCAAGTTCAAAGTGCAAGTTCCAAGTGCAAGTTCAAAGTGCAAGTTCCAAGTGCAAGTTCCAAGTGCAAGTTCCAAGTGCAAGTTCCAAGTGGAAGTTCCAAGTGGAAGTTCAAAGTGCATAACTTAACTTCATATATTTTATAATTGACACGTGTTTTTGACTTTTATATTTCGTTATTTGTTCTAAATGAATGACCCCAATACGTGCCTTGTGCGAATTGCGGACTATGAATTATAATTTTATATTTCTATAATCCCACTCCCCTTCCCACAATACTGAACGTAGCTACGGACCTGTTCTAAGTTTACAATAAAGTGACTCATCAGACTCGAGGGGGCAAACGTGTAAAGATAGGTCAGGTATTTTCAAATCATTGATACTTTTAAATGATTGTTATATTAGAAAAAATAAAAATGCGGATATTTGAGAACCTAGATAATATCATAACTAAGATTTTTATTTTTATGTACGAAGGCGGCAGACGAACATACAGTCCACCTGATGGTAAGTGGATACTGTAGCCCATAGACATCCACGATACATGCCAACATTAGTCCAAACTAACAAACATTGGCACGCCCCCGAATGCGCTGCCTACCTTTGGAGATATAGGAATGGACTTGAAGAAATTGGGAGGGATAGGATGGGAATGGGCTCTGGCACATCTCACTCACTACCGAAACACATACATACATTAGGGAAATAAGATAAAGTAGGAAATGCAGTACATTTCAAGGTAGTCTTCTGTGAGAGAGGGGTAACGTGGCCAGTCGAGTGCGCCCCGCGGCTGTTGGATTGCAGCGTGCACTCTCCCCCAGAAAAAAAATAATTAGGCAATATAATAATAAATTAACATAAAAGACTTTCTTCAGTAGTAAAAGATACCGCCTAAAAATTTTACATTTAACATGTTAAAAATTTAACAGTTTTAAACATCCCAATACCAGGATACGAGGCCATGCAATCACAAAGATGTTTCGGGTCATAATTGGTATGTTTCAGGTCATAATTCGTTGTTTCGGGTCATTATCGGTGTAAATTTCCGATCATAATTAGTGCAAACTTCGCGTCACAATTGGTGTGAGTTTCGGTCATAATTGGTGTAAACCTCGGTCATAATGTGGGTCCAATGTGAATTGGCGTTTATTACACATGACACAATTTTTTGGTTTGCGTTATTTTTAGTAACAAACGTACTGATGAGTCATTTCATTTTTAAAATGATTACACTTAATAATCTGCTCATCGTCCTTATAGCCTAAACTTTAAGGTTACATTTTTTAAACTACCCACAGATCGATTTATATATTTTTGTGACATAGAACATCCGGCTGTATATACCTACAGCGTCTGTTAGATGTATTCCATCTACGTTTTTTGTTGCATGTTTTGTAACAGTTTACAACCCTGTATACATATATTAAAGCAAATAAATCTAAATTCACGATGTGCTATATACAGCCGGGTACTGTAAAAGCATAAACTATGGTATATTTCAAAATTATTCGGTGTACTTATCATAACAGCCTGAGTCATGTATTAACGTTCTTTGCTATAGACACATGCTCTTTTCACGAGCGTTATCTGAAATTTTAATTAACATGATTCGAATTAATTCAGCACAGCGACCCTGAAATCTTCAATTAACGTAAGGGGTCATCCATAAATTACGTCACACGACAAGGGGGAGGGAGGGAGGACAACAAAGTGTGACAGGGGGACGGGGGGGGGGGCGAGTCTTAAGCATCGTGACGTCACATGTATAAAACTAAAGTTCAACTGTAACGAGAAACTTTAAAATATTATACCAACTCTATCAATATTATTATAAGGTTGTTTTAATTTAATAATTTCTAAATTTAAAATTGCAAAATTTGTGACATCTTATCAGGGGAGAGGGGTGGGGGGGGGGCACACAAATGTGACCACCTGTGACAGGGACGGGGGGGGGGGGAGACTCCAAAAATCATGAAATTCGTGTAACGGAATTCATGGATGGCTCCTAAGGAACAAATAACAAATTTTATATATAATAAACAATTGTTTATAAAAAAATGTTTTTTAAATTTAACTCAAGAGCGTCGCCAGCCAATAGGCCGGAAGGGGGAGGGGGGGGGGGGGGGGGGGGGGGGGGGGGGCAAGATGAGAGAGAGGGTGGGAGAAATATTAATTGTAGGTATAAATACAATATTTTTCGATCTCTAGAGGGGGAGCAACTGCCCTCCCCTGCCCCCCCCTCGGCGACGCCCCTGATGTAACTATTAACACTGTCTCTTAAATAAAACTCTGTCTTGAGACACAGTAGAACGGATATGAGATTTTATTGTACATTAATTATACATTTTCTTGATCTACAAACTGGTTCGTCTACAGCTGGTAAATACATATGAGTGAGTGAGAGGTCGGAGGTTGGCTGTCTCACTCCACGTAATAAAACTCGTAGGTTACCCGAGTCGCCTCATAAGCAAATGTAGTGCGCCGAGTGGGACGCATTTCTTGATATATGCTGCTACAACACACTAGCGGTGCCTTCGATTTCATTCACGTGATAATAAAAAGTACCCTAAATATTAGCACGGCACATAAGCTCTAACTATGCCAAGTTTCATTAAAATCCGTCCTGTAGTTTTCGCGTGATGCGCATTTAGACAGTTTAAAAAAAAAAAACTTTTGGTATCGGTGTCACATGTACTCTATAATTTGCAGACTATTTAAAAAAAAATCATGTACAGACACCGTTCTGTTGCGATTTTATTATATGCATCGATGTGAGGTTGGAGATATAGAGAACTCTTCGCCCCGTTAAGCTTCCTATTCCCTATTTTCCCAACCCTTTTCCAAATCCATTTGTAAATGTCGGCATCCTGAGTGGCATGAATTCTGTACTCGTCTGCCCACCTTTTGCAGTTTCTGTTGCTGAGTATGTTGATAAAATGTACTCAATATTGAATGTGTTCAGAGTACACGTTGATAAGGTGTTGAATGTGTTTCGTGTTGATAAGAAGGTGGACACAATGTTGAACGTGTTCCGTGTTGATAGGGTGTTAAATGTGTTCCGTGTTGATAATAAGGTATACTCACTGTTGAACATGTTCCATTGGCGGAGCCATACGACACACGAGGTTGATCCCGGATAATATAGCGCCCTTTACAACAGAGGGCAGCGCGGGCCGAGCGGCGTTTTGTTCGGCGAGCACGCGCAGTTCGCGGAACGTGTTCCGTGTGTACGGGTTACGTCGGGACGCGTAACGCCATGTTACGAAGTAGTAGTACACGAACGGGGTAAGTAAGCCACAGTACCCGCTGGAATTCATCGTTTCATCATTAGATGTGTTACAATATAGATTTGTGGAGAGGAAATCCAAAGAAATGTGATGTACGCTGACATAAAAAATTTACATTTGAAACTTGCCAATAATCATTAAAGATGTCAACGTCATGGGAATCCAACTCGTTATAAGTATTCAGAAGACCATTTAATGGCGAGAATTTACCCAGAAGAATCGTTATAAAGAATGTATGCATAAGTTTTTGTAAACTGTAATGTATATAATGTACCTTCTGTCATATTTAAATAAATAAATACTCTATAGCATCAGAGAAATTGGGAGTAATAATTGAAGCATTCATTCAAACCGAAAACACGAATATAAACTTTTAAAATGTGCCCATGAAAATCGGTTGATTTTGTTTTAGTCCCGCCGTGTACGGATATGCTCAGCGTGAAGAAAAATATCTTGGAAAAAGTCGAAATTCTGAAATTTTGTGCTGCTTTTTTTTACACAAACTACTCGTATTATTTATATTTAAAAAAAATGGCTCTAAATCGATTATCACGATTAACGATTGTTTAAAAACTCCCATCCCTATCGGTGTGTGCCCTATCTTTTGGATCTATGTGAGAGAGAGCGATGCCCGCGCATCGCTCTCTCTCCCCCCCTTTTCAACCCCTTTTTTGACGCCTTTTTGGGGCTGTTGCAGTCTAATGTGATATACTCACAAGAGCGCCAATATTGCTACGAGCGGGAATAGAATGATCTCCGCAAGAGCGGCGGCGCGCAGAATGTTCCGCGACTGGAACTCCACAAGCGATATCAGCAGACGAGCCATCCACATAGAGTTCTGGCCCAGCGTCTGCAAGTTCATACACAGAGGTTTTATTTGATGAAACCATTTTTACTATTAGGCATTTTGCGTTTTTTAACAATGACTCGCATTATCTATCCCTCTATATCTGAGAATCGCTGCGTGCCCGAAGTTGGCGCTAAGTTCCCACTTCTCGCGCCGTTCATTCACCCTGCTGCGACTCGTGTGGCTAGGAAGTCGTTGTTACAAAACTCAAAAATGCCTAATTGCCTACAATCAATTGTAAAAGTCCGTCAAAAGCGGTGAAGCAAGTCAAGGGAGATGTTTCAATTCAACAGTGAGTGGTTTTAAAATTTACTCAGGATATGACACGTTTGGTTTCCACACACGAACTTGCATCGTTTATGCCACCGACCAGCTAGTCAGCACAACTAATTGTGTCACTGGCATTCTTAATAACAGTGACTTTCACGGCAACCATATAGTCTTTAAAATTACACCATTTTTGTGCAGGATTCAATAGAAAAAAAACCTGCTGCCGCTTTTTCAAATTAAGCACTTTTTTTTCATAAACCACTCGCCCACTTGCACCGCGTACGTACTTTCCATTCCCCCAACGGGAAATTGAATTCAATATTTGTTAGTCAAATCTCAAGACATTTTAATATAACAGATTTATTATTTATGAAGGCGTCATTAATACTAATACTCTTGACTACTACTAGATACTACTAATAAATAATATTAATACTCACATCCAAAATTGTAAGGGAATATGACGCAGCGTGTAGTAAAGCGAACAAAAATATTGGTGTCAGAATCACTGGTGTTGGAGTTGAGGAATTCAATGAATTATAACAACAGGCTAACAACAGGGAACCCCTGGGTTCCCAATCTTTTTCAGCCCGCAGCGCAGTTACAAATTTAGTATTTTGCCACGGCGCCCTACCCTAGCTAGCTATTTGAAAAAGATACAGTCGAAAGAAATAGGTACCTATGTTCTTTACCGATGCGAGCGCTCAAAAAAGGTACCAGCGAATATTTGTGGTTTCGGATAATGATAAAGGATCGACTCACGGCGCCCCTCTTTACTTTCTACGGCGCACCAGGGCGCCGCGGCGCACACTTTGGGAACCCCTGGGCTAAGCAAATGTATAATGCAATTATACAGTACTGTTAATTTAATAAAGCTATCTGTGTATTTCACAATAATTTCACTATGGGCGGATAGGAAACAAACAAACATGTAATCAAACTATTACGTTACGTTGTAACCAGTCTATTATATACCAGGGTTCGTAAAAATCCGATATCTATATACATATAATAAAAATGTAACTGATCGCTGTCTGTACATGGAAGATATATGAGAAAAATATTATTGGGGGCCTCTATCAACGCAATAGAACCCAAAACAATGATTGTTAGAATTTTTGTCTGTGCGTTTGTGCGCGCTAATCTTAGAAACGGCTTAACCGATTTGGGTGCGGTTTTCACTAATGTATTGTGGTAAGCTTCACTTTAAAATTTAGTGTTTGTTATATATCAATCAGTTCATAAATAAAAATGTTATATCAATTTAAAGAATCACGTCGAACATTTGTTCGATAAAAAATAAGCTATAATAAATAATGTGTGATCGTTTTTGAAAATACCAAATACCCCTAAGAAGGTAAAGACGGTGTTTATAAACTAAAGTCCACGCGGACGAAGTCGCGGGCAACAGCTAGTTTATAATAAATATCAAAATATCCGTTAAATGAAACTTTGAGTTTGATTAATAGAGTAATAAGAGTAAAATTAGAGTAACAAAAAAGTGCCACGCTTTAGTTGATTCATAGATATAAGGGGTAGATAACGCAAGCTGTCCGTCGCTGCCTGCCTAAAGTTGGCGCTAAGCTCCTTTTCAAAACAAAAAAAAAAAACCCGATTATGCTAATCTCTTGCCAAAATTCTTCAAAAGTAGAGAACCGAGTCATTAAACATGTTTGATTTCATTGGTGAGTGGTTTTCCGTCAGTAAACATAACTCGTGATTTAGTCGTAGGTAAAAAATAAGTGACACGCTTGGTTTCCATACAATTCAATGAACCTGCGTTGTGTATCTCCGTCTATGGTTTGGTTACATGTTTGCAACATTATAAAATGTGTCCATATATGTATACATTTTTTCTAAATTCTTTAGTGTGGTTTCAAATTTCGTATCACTTAGTTCCAAGAAAACCGTATTAAAAAAATCCAGTATCAATGAATTTAAAACCGATTTCAAGTTTCATACAATATATCACATATACTTATTACGATAACCGACATTGTATGCAAAATGTCATTATGTTTAACTGTGTAATTATTATGATGACGGCAGTTGTGCTGTACTGTAGTTCACCTTGACACCACGTGCTGTTTGCATTTTACTCAATTCGAGTTACTCGAGGTCAGCAAATATCTATTTTACCTTATTTGTTAGTTTTTTGAGATTTTTTTTTTAAATACGTTAAATTTAAATTTAAGCAGTTAACTGGTGCCTATTTGATAAGTGTGTACCCAAATTGTCGCAAAAATCAAGCGGTGACGAGTGGGTATACTCGTCAAACGCCTAATTATTTATATTTTTTATTCCTTATACATTACTAGCAAAATCCCGCAGACGTCCTGCCATAGCAGTTGATGTGCTGCAGCGTCATCTAGTGGCGAGTTATAACAAAGTCGATAGCATAAAAACCTTCTCCATAAAAAGATACATATGTGAGCCAACTTTCATGGCGATCGGTCAGACTGTGTCGAAGTCTATTAATTTCCAATTTACCAACATTCTCTTTTATATATAACATATAGATACATAACATTAATAATATATCAGTCTTTTACTATCAGTCATTTACTCGTTTGAGGTAAGTCCGTGCATGGGTTGGAAAACTGCTTGAAAACATTTACCTTTCATTTCATTACAATATCATGTCTTCTCGAAGCTCTATAAAAGAAATCCTGTCACATTCAGAATTGAAATTAGTTTTAAAATAACAGGCTATGTTAAATGTGTAGGCATTAAATAGATAGTTGTGGCAGGTTCGGACAGTATCCATACAATGTTGGGTATGGATATATTATAGTTTTCACTCCAATTGCAGTTTAAAGAGCAAATGGTCACTATTTTTTCCCCGCATGATGAGTATAGTCGTCGATCATAGCTAATTGGCTTTTCTTCTCCGCAATTATAGGCACATGTTCGTGAGGTCATGAGTTCAACACTACTGAAATTTGTAATCAATAGTTTCAGGTCATAACATAATACACCACGCGGATATATTTTTACAATTGTATTTGCAAAGGATACATAAATTAGGTGCGACGTTCATGAATATCAGCGAGTAGAAGAGATAATGAGCGCTGTCCTCGAGGAAGAATCGCGCGAGAAATTCTCGCGAGAGCGATATCTCGCGCGGAGGGATCCGTTGGTGTAACCGGAGGGCTGAAGTCGCCGCATTTGCTAGGATGGCTTTGTAAAATGCTGAGATTGGGCTGTGAAGAAAGTCATTAACATTGTCATTGTCATTAACATCATGAGTTTCCATGTTTACTACAGGCCCCTTTCTGAAAAGTTACTAAAAAATAATTTAAAAACACCCATAGCACTTACCAGTCGGGAGATGCTGTATTTTTTCTATATATGTATTAAAAAAGTCCAGGACACAAGTTGGAGGAGCTTCATGAGTCCATACCACACCAATGGTAGAGGATAATCAGGCTGAACATTGCCTGACTATCCACTGCTCAATATAGGACTCTCCTAAAGCTTGCCACTAACACATGATCCTCGGCTCTTCCCATTCAACCACCACCGGCGAGCTTCTTCAAGTCGTCAGTCCGCACTGCGCTTCCCGGAATGTAGCCACCATTCCAGGGCTCGTATACCCCATTGGCAAATATGACTTGTTCATTGCCATGATAATTCTACGAGCGGTATCGGTGAGTTTAGTTCTTTGGGAAATCTTTTTCATTCAGAAATGGTGCCAAAAAAAATGATAATTAAGAGCTGGTTTGCACCAGCTGCTAGATGTCGCATCTTATGACACCAAATCATGAAAATTGTGTAATATTTCGCGGCGCTGTGAGAAAGTCGCGGCATCCCAGGACGCCGAAGAACAAACTTTGGGAACCACTGTTCTACACCAATAAACTTTTACATCATTTCAACCTCAAAAGAATACTTACTTATTAAACAGGGGCAGTATATATCCAATTGTGCACAGTACGGTGAGGATTCTTATGCCCCATAATGCTACATCCACCTTATTTGCGACCACATGTGCTTTTAGCGCAGGCATGCCTTTTGGCGGGCCTGTATCTCCTGCTTGTGGGTCCTGTGGTTCTGCCATCTTCTGGAAGTAATTATCAATAAAAATAAATTAAACTGTGTCATATAAAACTCAATATGCCACCAATCACCAGCACCTACACCAGTCCTTTTAGCATCCACTGCTGGACGAGGGCCTCCTCATACACATCGTCTTGTGCATGAGGGATGTATGGCCTTAGAAAGCCAAGTTAGCCAAGTGGGTTGGAGAGTTCATTCTTTTAGAGGTGGTGTAGTTCCTCAGAGCTTGTGGTAGCGGCTTGGGTATCCGTTTGGTACCACCCACGGGAAGCGACGGCGTGGTGCTACTCAAAAGCGGACCTATGGCCAAATGGCTATCACAAGGCCAAAGTTAAATAGTACTAGTAATGTCAATCGTATTTCCGACGGTGACCCAATACCTCTGTAGTCGGCATATAACATAGTAGTTTTGACGTAACATTGTGGACTCTGAGTGTGTTTGGATATTTGTTTCTTTTTTTTACTCATCTACTTTTTGTGTTCTATAAATATAAAAAAAATATAGATAAAAATAAAAAACTAGTAGTGGTTCAATTAGCAGCTGTTTATGAATGGAGTTTGCGGCGTTACCACCGGTAGTAGCATATAGTGCAGAGTAACAAATTCAGAGACTTCATTTAAAAGAATACCTATTTTTAACAATATATTAAATTTAGAAAAAAGTTGTAAACAAAAGTTGTTTTTAATAATAGAAATACTGTTTTAAGAGAGAGGAAACTTTTTTTATTTATTTATTAAAAACCTGGAATAAAATTTTGATAAAACAAAGTATTTGGAATGTAGGTACGAGGGCTGTTTGATGTCATTTTAAAAAGTTAGTAATTTTTTTTTAATATAAATCAAATTTTGTATTCTCAATATAGTCTCCTTTGAGGGCCACACACTTATTTTTTCATCCCCTCCAAAAAATATGATTTCTCAAGGTCTGCAAAATAGCCGTTCACGGCGCGATGAAATTCTCTTTCGTCAAAAATTTTTGTCCTCCCAGCCATCTTTTCATGTTTGGGTAAAGAAATGATAATCCCAGAAAACTGCCGCCATCACCTTCCCAGCCGACAAAATAGTCTTGGCCTTCTTTGATGCACGTTCACCAGCAGACATCCATTGTTTGGACCGTTGTTTCGACTCTGGTATATAATGGTGGACCCAGGTTTCGCCCACAGACACAAATCAATCAAAAAAATCCTGAGGATTAGACTTGAACATGTCCAAACAGCTTTGAAATAAACTTTCGTTCGTATTTTTGAATTCCATCAGATATGCTTGAACAACTACGTTTGAATTCATTTATCCAGTTGTAAATAGTCTATAACGTTGGTGCATTAGTACCATGAACAGATTCAAGCTCAGTTTTGATGGTAGCAGCACTGCAACCCTTCATAAAGAAGTGTTTGGTAACGGCTCGTAATTCATTTTTTTTCATGGTTGTGAAAAATGTAGAAGTGATGTTACTGTAAAGCATCTGGCTGAAATTTTGACAGAACTCGTTTGAAGTTGTCAGCGACAGTAGCACTTTTTGAAAAAAAACCTTAACAACAGCATTTTAAAAGCACTTATCAAACAACCCTCGTAATAAAGTTTGCAATGCATAGGTTATAATAACAGTAATGTATTTTTTAAATGTTTCCTCATATACATAACTAAAAAGACTTCGCCCCGTCACCCATTGACCTCTCCTATTTATGTATTCATCAATGTAAGTACACAGGTTCATTTGTGTAGCTTGTTTATTGTTTCAACATTTTATTATTTAACATTCTTGGGATTATTCAGAATTATTTGACAACTGACTAGTTCAATTAGTAAATCCCTTTCCTGCTATGCAAAATTCCAGGGGTTTGAATCGCAGTTGGACATTCAATTGTTTAAAGATAAATGTTAGTTTGGGTATGGGTAGTGTAAGATATTTATTTTAAAAATAGTTTCTATTTAAATGTTCTATTATTTACTAATATCTGTAGAAAGTAATTGTTAGAATATATTCTTTATGTCAACACAAAAAGGAGGGATGTCATGGTGGGAAACAAGATTATAAAATAAGAAAGGATGTGATTCTGGGGGCAGATAGTTTGTACCTAATTTGTATTAGAAGCTAGGATATATGAATTTAAAAGTGGAGTTGTGCATCACTGGATTCTTGCTTTCTACAGTGGTGTGTTCATCTTCGTGTCTGAACCCATAACACAGGGAATCCCAGTGTGGGCATTATTCATTACCCCTTCAATAATTTTGTCATGTCAATCTGGAATGTATTTGTCTGTGTCAATGTATTTTAATTGTGTTCATTGCAACAAAATTATCGATATAATTCTGAGTTAGGGGACAGGATGTATTTTTTTTTTAAATGTCCAAGTTCTACAGTCCAAAAAATGTCCAAACAAGTCAGTTTACGATCTAAACTGATTTCCTTTCATAATTCGAGATTGGAACAATTGAATGACTTCTGCTTGTTCTAATATGGTAGTTTAAGAATTTAAGGTAATTTAAGAACTAGAGAAGAAAACAAAAAGACCTTATTTTTAACTCATTTTTCAAGATACTTTGATTTCTTCACACATTAATTTCCAGTAGGTAGTATAAGTAATTTAAATGGATAATTATTTAAAATGGGTCAAACAGTTGATGTTTAATAGGGAAGAGTTTTGAAATTCAGTACTCAGTACTATAAGATGGTGCTATATATAACTATAAGATAAGATTGTACTATAAGATAACTATAAGATAACTATAAGATTGTAGTCTGAAATGTGTTCAGAATACAAAATTGCAACATATTTTCTTTCATTGCATAAAGTGAAAAGTATAACACAATACTATGTAATTCTGACTCATCTTTTTGCAACCACTGTTATTTTTTTTAACTAATGTTTATATTTAAATGGGTGCTTTTACAGATTTCATTTGACAATTCGATAGAATTTTTCAAGCTACTTGGTGTTGCAACATCTTTCAGTTCGAAAAAGCACCTATCACAATAGACATTAGTTAAAATACTTTCTAATAGGTAAGTTAAAATTTTCTCATTACAACCCAAACATGCCTAAAGTGGGATTTTTTATTTGAGGGATATGACATATAGAACTGTCAGAGTGAAATTTGTACAGAGATGACACTATTGACAGCTCTACATGTCATATCTCAGACTAATAAAAATTTGACTATAGAAGTGATATTTTTGGTGTAAGGTCACCTATTGTTCGTTTCATGTTACATACTTAAATTGTCTTTTTGCAATGTGTATTGGTGTACAATAAACAGTGTCGGGTGATATTGGCGGGCTATAGAATAGCACCACCCCATCTCTTCCTGTGGGTGTCGTAAAAGGCGACTAAGGGATAACATAGCTGCTACCACAAACCCTGAGGAAACACACCACCTCTGAAAGAGTGGACTCACCAAACCTGCTTAGCCAGCATGGTGTTTGCAGAACCATACATGTCTCACGCACAAGACATTGTGCATGTGCATGAGGAAGCCCATGTCCACGTCCAGCAGTGGATACTGAAAGGGCTGGTTGCATTGCATTGCAAAGAGTATAAGATAGATATATATAGATAGATACTTATAGATATACTATAAGATAGATATCTACTTAGTTGTCATTTTGCAACATGTGTTGATATACAATAAAGAGTTGATCTATCTGTCTTTATAGGTAATTCAGAATTAGGCTTTTTGTTAACTATAATAAGAGCTCATAATAGAGCCCCCTATTAGATGTATAAATTTCTACATGGGAAAGTTAAGTGTATAATTTTGATAAAAATAACAGAATTATTCAAGTAAATGAGTAATTAAGATGTAATCAGAAATATGTGAGAAGTTTGAAGAAAGTGAAATTTCACTTCACAAAGTAGGTCATGTATACAATTTTAACATAAGTGGATATGTGATATTACAACAATCTGGATGACGAGTTTGACATATTCTGTTGAATAGATATTTTCCTGTTAGATAGATTATATTACAGTTTTATTATATTTTGCAAAGTTGTGTATAACTCTAAGTGAATTTACTAGGGAATAGCTGTTCTATAAAATATGTCTGTAATTACATCAGGATAAAAAGTTAAATAAATATTATGGAAATTCTTATTTTTGTATATACATTTCGCTATATGCGAGAAATACATTCGAGAAAGGTTATGCTCGCCAAGATGATAAAGAGTACATTCCTATCAGTTAATACTACAAGATAAGAATTAGCCAACTCTGTAAGTATGTGAAATTTATCAAAGAATTCTTACAGAAATTAAGTATTTCCCACCAACAAAGTATTATCGTAATAAAAAAAAGTGTTAAGTGCACTTTTGTTTTAAAATAGTTAAGTGGGCCACGGTAGTCGTCAAAACGTGCGAGACTAAAAACAGTACCGTCGGAAAGTTCAAAAAGCAGTGTTAATACAAACTAGTTTATTTACATAAAACGATGTTCAAGGACATAGTGAAGTAGGAAAACTCGTTTCATTAACAATTAAATTACAAAACTATTAAAAATAAAAGAAGTATGTCCTACTTATCGTGTAAAAACACATGAAGTTATGAAATAAATCATTATAGAAGCATACTTACTTAGTTTCTTTATAGCTTAATAATAAACACGAAATTAAATTAAAACTTGAATTAAAATGAGAACGAATACTTAATTCACTCCACGATCAAATAAGACATGATTTGGGAAATGACAACAAAATGACGTGTGATATATGTGACGTGCATCGTGGTGACACCAACAAACCGGTTTTCCGATTTCTAAAACTATTTCATTTCATAATAATAGTTTACTTTTTGTCATTGCTCATAGTACATAATTGAAATTTTATATGGATTGCCTCCGGTTTTGTTTCTGATCAAAGAAGTGTCGGACCGTAGGAACTGGAGAAGTAAGAAGTTTTTTTTTATTCTAAAAATTGGGTTTTGTGGCAGTCTAGGATAGTTCTGATAGCGTTCTGTGGGTAATGTTTCCGATAATCAAAAAAGCATAAGACCACATATACTTCGTATACTTCTTGGAAATCCAACTTTTTTGTACTTAGTAAAGCTTTAAATTATTACTCACTTAAACATTGACAAGATGCTTTGTGAATTGTTTAACTTTAAAATTGTTACAGAAAAAAAAATCAACACTGGCATAATGTGCCAGTTGCGCTAATGCTAAGAAAGAAAGAAAACATGAGAGGTGTCAAAAATTTGACGTCTGCCTGTGCTGTCAACGACGGTGACAGTCGTGACAGATAACAGCTGAGAGTCTTGGGGCGGAATCCGCGGAAATATTGTGGATTTGTGGCTGTCACAAATCACAATAGAAGCCAGGTGGAGGAAAGTTCAAGTTAAGTGAGCACTGTTTGAAAGGTACTACGAATCCCTCATTGTGGATAAATAGTAAATATAAGGAAGATAATGTGGTGGAAAAATGTATTTATTAGACAATTTAGAAATCGTCTAAAAAGTAATTTCTTAAACAAAAATTACAGTGTCATTGCTTCTGTGTTAGAAAAAGCAAACGTCGGAGAAACCGCTGAAGTAAAGGTAAACAATTTTAGGGGAAGTACCTAAAGAAATCGTTTCGAAAAATGAAATTGTTACGCTTTTTAACACTTTTTTTTAGGGTTGGGTTAGAAGCCTTCGTCAGCAAAAAGAGCTTATTTTCGCAGACATCAATGACGGATCGTGCTCGCAAAAATTGCAAATAGTAATTCCGAAAAGTTTAGAAACAAATGGCTTGACTTATGGGAGCTCTGTCCACATCTTCGGCAAACTGAAAAAAACCCCGAGAGGACAGCTAGAACTTTTAGCTGAAAATGTCAATGTCTTAGGTGAATGTGTGGTTTTAGATGGCTATCCATTCAATCCTAGAACTTACCATCCACCTGAATATATCCGTCAATACCTTCACTTGCGATCAAGAACAAATTACATTTCTGCTATACTCAGAGTGCGGAGCTGTGTTACCAAACACATACAAGATTATTTTGCATCTAAAAACTATATAAACATACACACACCCATACTAACATCCAATGACTGTGAAGGGGCGGGAGAAGTCTTTAAAATACAGCCCGATAATAATGAGACCGTAAAAGCTATGATGCAGGATGGTAGAGACAGGGATACCGTTTACTTTGGCTCGAAAACATATTTAACAGTATCCGGACAGCTGCATTTAGAAGCAATGTGTAGAGGGTTAGGCAATGTCTATACATTAGGTCCAACATTTCGAGCTGAAAACTCAAGATCAAGGTTGCATTTATCTGAATTCTATATGCTAGAAGCTGAGCTAGCATTTTGTGATACTCTAGAAAAGTTGCAAGCAGAAATAGAAAATTTATTGAAATACCTATTTATTGAGACAAGAAACTCTAATGAAGCTGACCTACATTTAATAGATAAAGACAAATCCAAACTTCCTTTGTGGATTAACAAGGAATTTGTAACTCTAACTTACGATGAAGCGAGAAATATTTTAGAAAAGAAAGGCCTCAGCTTCACAGAGGAAGGGATAAATAAGGAACAAGAGTTGTCTCTCGTTGAACATTGTAATGGGATTCCTGTGTTTGTGGTTGAATGGCCAAAGCATATGAAATCTTTTTATATGAAAGAGTGCCACAAGGATATCACTAAGGTTGGTTTTTTAGTGTCATAAAAATGACAACTTGAATTTTAAGTCAGCACTAATGATCCTTACGAATTTTAATTCTTTTTAATCTCAAGGATTTAGATCTTCAAATAATATTAAAAACAAACTATAACGTTATAACTATTACCAGCCCATTTATCATCTGCTGCTGGAAACTGCCCTCCTGCACATTCTCTTGTGTATGAGAGATGTATAGCCTTAAAACACCACTCTGATCAAGCGGACTGGTTAGTCCACTATTTTAGAAGTGGTAAGTATTGTATAGTTCCCCAGGGCTTGTGGTAGCAGCTTTGTTATCTCTTAGACGACTTTTTTTTTTTATACTAGTGGGCGGACGAGCGAGCGGTCCCACAAGATCGTAAATTTTACCGCCGCCCATTGACACCTGCAACACCAGGGGGTATGCGGGCGCGCCGCCGACCTTGCAAAATCCTATTCACAGCTCTCTTGAAGAACCCCATATCATAGCTTAATGGAAAGACCTCTTGAGGTAATTCGTTCTACAGCCTACGGGTTCACAGTATAAAGTAATTTTTGGACCGAACAGTGCGCGACACCTCCGTATCGAGGAAATGCGGATGGACCGCACTTCTGTAACGGGAGGTGCGATTGTAGAAAGCCAAGGTGGAAATTTATTAAACAATTGTTCAGAGCATTCCCCATTGTACAGGCGGTAGAACACACAGAGACGCAATGTCTCTCCGACTGCTGAGGGTACTTCAATATATATTGTATATATTGAACATGATCCATCTGTGGATTTCGGTCTTTTTGCACTACCTATATCCCTTTTATTTCTCTCTATCCTAAGGTTGCCTGCTAGAGATCGCCTTAGCGATAAGGTGGCCTATTGTATTCTGTCATTTATTATTTGTGCACATGTAATAACCAATTGTATGCAAAAAGAGTATTAATTATTATTATTGTATCAGTGTAGCAAATAAAGAATGTAGATGTTTAGATGTTCATATTAGTGTTGGCTTTTTTTCATATTAGATTGTGATGTTTATCCTTTTCATGTTTTTCCAACATTCTTACAGGTAGATGCATTGGATCTCCTAACACCAATTACAGGAGAAGTGGTAGGCGGCAGTCTCAGGGAAGACAACTATGAAAAACTAAAGGCAAAATTACCAGCAGAGAGACTGAACTGGTATTTAGAACTTAGGAAATTTGGCAATATACCCACCGGTGGGTTTGGATTGGGATTAGAAAGGTTATTGCAGGTGATCTGTGGGGTTAATAATATAAAGGACACTTTGCCATTTCCTAGATGGCCTCATAATTGTGATATGTAGAAGCATTGATCAGTTGCTAAATGATAAAAAACATTTCATGAAGAAACTGTAATTGTAAAAAATATTAATTTAAAATTAAAATCCAATTGAAATTTTTAATTGACTAATATTAAGTTATCTATACATATAATATAATCGTAAAGCTGTGAATGGTATTATAAAGTCCAAAACAACAATTATTGTTAGAATTATGTTGCCTGTCTGTTGAACGCGCGTCACGTAAAAGCTATTGGACGGCTTTTAATTAATCTTGGGTAGTTATAGCTTATGTGCCTAGTTAACATTTGGGCTACTTTTTATCGCGATCGATTATAGTTCCCATGGCAATCACATGTTCACGCATACGAAGTCGCTGCCACCGCTAGTACCTACGAGTATAACAAAAATACATAATAACAGCCGTATTTAAATATTAAAAAAAAAACAACCATACACTATATTTTAAGATACAAAGCATACAATTATTGAATTTTTTGTGTCCGACTGAACGCACATCATGCAAAAAACCAGTGAACGGATTTTAATGAAACTTGACATAGTTAATGGCATATATTTAGGGTATTTTTATATTCTAAATCGGGTCTGAACGCGTATAGTAAAGGTATTTGTTTACCTTTTATTCCTAATCGACGTTTCGCCACGGGTTACACCAGACGTGGTCACGAGTCAACTCGTTCAGACGCGATTTAGAATATAAAATGTGTAAAAAACCCGAAAGTTTAAAAGTTATATATTAGAGTAGGTACTTTTTATCCATATCAATTATAGAGTTCCCACGGAAATCAAACCGACCAAACATGCTCTAAGTCTAATGTCACGGGCAAACATGTGTCTAATGCACACAAAGTCACGGGCACTGCTATTAATTCTAAGAAGTTTTTCCAGTTTTTTTATGGAGACATTTTATAGGAGATAAGGCCTACTTTATTTTTTGGCAAAGATAATGGCTTGTATTTAAAGAACAGCAAAAAAGTACTAAAATGATCAGCAAATCATGATCGAAAAGGCAATTTATTAATGTCATCACAGAATCGACGCGGGATTCAAATTTCTTTATCACCATCTGAACCTAACCCACCTATAAATTTTCTGCCCATTCAGTTTTTTCTGGTGTTCATTTGCTTATTTATTTATAAACGTAATAAAATGGATTCTAGTGATCGAATGCTCCGTTAGCCATTGCTTGGTGTGTGTTATTATCGTTACTTAATAAAAAATATTGATCTTGATTTTTATTGACTAAAAGAAACGCATATAAAATCAAGGTATCTTTATTTACATGTAAGAACAAAAGAAAACGTTGTGATACAGACAGAGTTGTAAAGAATTTGTAACTAAAGACTTCGATATTAAACGAATAAAAGAAATATTTTGTGATTTTTGGCATTTTATTTTTTAAAAACCTTCAAATGACAAAATGTCATTTAGAAAAACATATGTACAAATTACAACTATATACCTACAAGTGATTACAATACTTCTTATAGTTCTTTCATCTCACGAATACTGGTTACGCTTAGTAGTGGTTGTCCATTGTTTTAGTGTAAGTATGTACATGTACGTCTTACGACCACAACTACTACTAAGCGTAACCCGCCTTCGTGAGATGAAAGAAATAGAACAGCTAACATAAATTCCACTATTATGTTTAAGAGTGCACGCTGCAATCTAATAGCCGCTGGGCGCACTCGACTGGCCTCGTTACCCCTCTCACACAGAATACTATTGCCATCCTATCCGTCCCCATTTTCCCAACCCTTTCTCCAAATCCATTCCTATATCCAAAGGTAGACAGCGCATCCGGGGTCGTGCCGACTTTTGTCATTTTGGACTATAATTTAAGTATAGTATAAGTACGACGTGGGCGACAAGGGTACGATCATATTTGTCGGGAAATCCAACTCGGGCTATAAAAAGGTTT
Organism: Sesia bembeciformis; assembly: GCA_943735995.1. Taxonomy (NCBI): domain Eukaryota; kingdom Metazoa; phylum Arthropoda; class Insecta; order Lepidoptera; family Sesiidae; genus Sesia; species Sesia bembeciformis. The sequence goes on from OX031041.1 coordinate 1,163,295, forward strand.
CAAGCTTTCATCATCAATAAAAGAAAAGCATATAAATTAAGGTATATTAAAATTTATTGACAAGCATAAAAAGAAAAACATTTTGATAATCTTAGATTTGCTATAGAGACTTGGAACAAAAGATTGTGATTTTTTTTTTAATTTATTAAAAGAAAACAATCATACTCATACTTTACTTTATTATTAGAACCCGAGACTAAATGTAAATTTAGTTAAATCTAAAAATATTAAATATACAATGGAAAGTCGTATATTTTACTAAATTGAAGAGACTCGTTAATTTCCAAGTTATCCAAGTTACTATAAGTAACAAAATATGTATACTCACGAAGCTACAAGTAAAAAGAAATACACGATATATACACTTATGTACAGAACACACCTATATAGATACATTTTGTGATTACTATGTTTGTTAACAGTTAACATAAATTCCACTGTTATACACACATTAGGAACTTAAGATTAATATCACAATTTCTTCAACTTAAATTTACTATTCATAATGTAATCTTATTGTGAAATCAAACATTTAACTGCTACTGGGCCATTCGCAGAACAATTACATCTCAGAAATCATTGACATTATTAAATGTTGCCAGTAGATGTAAAATCCTACAAAAACGATGTAAAATATTTTAATATATCAATCAGTACACTAAAACTCACCTAACCTAAAAGTTTTTTTTGTTACATTAAAAATAAATAAATAGTTAGCGATTCATTTATGTGTATAACGCCATCCATATTCGCACGCTTGGCTTTCGACTTTTCAACGCACTCTAGTTACGTAGCACTTTTAATCCGTTGATAATTTGACTTTGAGTCTAATTTTCCTTACCACTTTTACAGGCTTTAAACTGTCCAAGTGAATGTACCCAATTTCATTTATTAATATCACTATAAACCCACTGACATACTAAAACATTTTACACATTTTTTGGAGGATCTTATGATTAGGCGACTCCATGACCAGTAGCTAGAAAACAAATATATAGGATCGCTAGAAAGTGTTCATACGGGAGATGTCGCCAATTCGCGGGAGTTAGTGACCACGCGACTAGCCTTTGGATATTTGGAGAAAGGGTTGCGAAAATATCTTACTCGCTACCAAAACATCAATACCGCGTCTTTTCTTACATGTCTTTTTTGGTAAAAACATCACTTCGTAACAAATTGAAACATTATGAATTGATCATAAAAACTGATTCAAAAAATTTTTAAAAACAAATTATTGTCCAAGGTATTATAAAATAAGATCACGATAGTGACACAAAATTTACGTACATTGGGGGAATAGGATAGTGGGAATTGCAGTACATTTGACGGTAGTAAAAAATTGTCATCAGTCATTTTACCGGTGTTAATTTAAAAGTTCGTTTTAAAAAAACGGCGACCAGCTCTTAAGTGGCGCGATTGCGCGACTCAGTGTGAACATTTTTAAGCGATCACATACGATAGTTTCCGAGCAATCGATTTCGTTTGGTCACAATGATAGACAACACAATGCCTAGACAAAGGGTAAACAAAAAAGGCAGTAAGTAGTTTTAAAACTTAATTCCTATCACGCATTTTCCTGGGGTTAAGCTTGCATGGGATTAGCCTATATTTTAGATAGAACTTAAACAAGAACTAAAGACGCAATCTAGGCTCTAATTTAAATAAAATAATGATTTCTATTAAATTTTTGTTTACCATTTGTCTCATGTGTGGATACACTAACGATTGGTCACAGATTTGCCTGCAGCTTTAAAGAATTTTTTTTCTTTTAAACTTTTACAAATATTAAAGTCGGTCCAATTCATTTACCCTCATTACTCATAAACTCTTTTTAAATAAACCTTTTCTAATACAATTTTATTTTAAATAAAAGACGCGACTACCCACGCATGGCATTTTTAAACATTGTAATAATGAGACATAATTAATTATTTATCTATTTTCTGACCATTCGTGCATTTACTCATTTTGAGTTAAATTATTTGTCCACGGGCATTCTAATATGATGCTACAAGGTATCACTGAAATAAGGCAAAAGCCGAGAAGTATCGTTCAGTGTAGAGTGTAGAATCGATTGTATCAGTTTTTACAATAGGCTTATTGTTCATTTCTAGTATATCTTTTATTTTACGCGCGTCGGCCGCACCCTGTACTGAGTAATGAGCAAAACTTTACATGTTTCGAAGTTTTAATTTATATCCTAAAATAATATTTCTCTGGAGAACGGTTGTATATTTTAAACCAGCTGACCCGACAGACGTCCTGTTCAAATTTCAATAATACAATAATTTCATACAAAAATCTCTTAGAAAAAAGCACTTTCCGAATTTTCCAATTTTCCGGGCAACTTTTCCAATTTTTCTTTCCCTAAAAACCTTACTTGGACTATTACGAACATTTAAAAAAAAAATAACCAATTCTGTCCCGCAGTTCTCGAGTGATGCGCTTACCAACGAACAGCATTTATTTTTTATTTATATAGATTAGTGTTTCAAATTTTGCGTCATTTCATTGACACGAGTAGCTAAAATCTGATACAGTAGTATCTCTAGGGCCCGATAGCCTCGATTTAAACTATTTGACATTTCACTAATTTTAATATTTATACCAAGTTTTATAGTAACGTTGTTTTTATGTTTTTATGTGTCTGCTCATAAATTAACATAAATTATGACGTACTTTTTTTGTACAAAAAAGGGGGCCTTTTAATGACCACCATTATCATCTGATATACGACAAAAATGATAATGTTATTGAAATCACTGTACAGTGACACTCTTTAACCGATTGCGACGAAGGCAATGGTTTTGACAGTCTATTTCTCTTCAAAATATTGGTAAAAATGATTCACAGTTCAAGACCATTAGCGTTGACACAAAAAGTGGTTCTTATGGTACATTCTATGTATTTCAATAATATTATGTCGAAAGTTAAATGTATACGTTATACCAATGAATTGGTAATATTTGTACCTAATTTGAATAAATACCATTCCGTTTCGGAAAATTTTCAGTTTTTCAATTAATGACGTCAACGATTACAACTACCCCCAGTTTAAAAGTCAACATAAAACAATAATGTCCATTGAAATACCATACTCGGTAACATTTGAAATGAAATTTGGCACAGTAATTGCAAAATTTAGACGATTTAAACAGACCAGAAGAATCACTAAAATGTTTATTGGTGATACATGAGACGGTATGTAGAAATTTAGTTTAAGCAGATTTGTTTTCCAAGAATCCATGATGTTTCAATTGTAATTACAGTACACAATAGCTATTTAAAAAAAAACGAAAAAAATTACATCGTTATTTATATTTTCGATTGACGTCTTTTACAGGACTTTTTTTTATTATTAGGGACTGATTTTAAAGTCCTTTTATCAATGTTCAAAATGTCAATGTAACATTGAGAGCTAAGGGACCTTATTGTATATATGGACTTATCATTGACTTTGAGATTTGCTAACATAAACTTTTCGCTGTTTCAATATTCTAAATAGAAATATAGAATATGTGCTTTTTAAAAGTAATAAGAAAACAACCCTAGAACTTCACTTTCCTTTCCTTGTGGAAGGGTATTGTTTGCTAAAATAGATGCCTTCCATTGAAGGTTTTATCTTATATTCATCATCTGGATTTGATGTCATCATGATCATTAACAAAGGACAGTGGTAGAATTTTGGAAATGTTTGTCTTTTTAAAATGCTTTGTTTAAATTGTCAAAGACAACAAAATCTATCGAATATCACGCTTTTTCAATGTTCAAAATGAATAAAATACTAATTTCTTAATACGTCCATTACATAATCGAACACAACCCTGAAAGTTCACTTCCCTTCTGGATGGGCGGTTGCTTGCTCAAGTGGATGCCTTCCATCGATGGTTTTAGTTTATATTCCATATCGGGTTCTTCGCCTGGTGGTAAAGGTTCATCGTCTGCACTGATATCATCCAGTTTGTCATCGTGATTATTCACAGAGGTCGGTGGTAAAGTTTTGGAAATATTTATGCGGATGCCACCAAATGGGATGATTGTGGGTAGTGTTTGAGTGGCTTCTAGTTGCAAGTTGCCATCGATCGATGATGTGACTGTTGGTTGGGTGATGTCAACGGTAGGAGCTATTGGTTCTTCTTCCGCTGTTATTATTGGTTCATCGTCTGTTGACAAATTATTTGGATAATTTATTTTATTTTATTATATTTGGAAAACAAACAACATTTTGCAAGTGAAGGGTTTATAAAAAAAATTAGAAACAGTTGTCCAATAAGTTTACACATAAAAATTGATATAAATTAATATATGTACATATTATTATATTGATTTGTTAGTTTTAATTTTATAAAATGTATATATACTACTCTGTCAAATAAGTTTCGGATTTTTTTAAATAAAACAAAAGATATTGCTTCAGTCGTCTAAATAAATTTTGTCGCCCTCAAAATAGGCTCCATTTGACGCAATACACTCTCGCCAGCGAATAATCCATTCGTCGAAACACTTCGTATGGCACTTTCCGGTATGGCCTTCACTTCTATTGGCGACTTTGTTTTATTACGTCATCAGGTCGTCAACACAAAATTTGAGGCAAAATCTTTGTTCGATATTTTTATCGATTGTTAAATTCGCAAAGTACACTCGAGGTCGTCTAGCAAATATGAACATTTTCAACCAACTATTTGACAGATTGAACCAAAACTTTACATGAAAATTAGCTACAATAGTGCAATGTATTTTTACGCAGGCATTTTCACGCGGGCATTCTTTTTTCAAAATTCCCGTTACTTATTTGACAGTATGTATATATCATAATTTATTTTTATTCTTGCTCTGTAACAATATCGTTACTCAACCAAACCGACTCCTACTTAACCTTGATCCTAGAAGTATGCTCCGCTCGCTCCGCATTTGTTCATCCCTGCTCCGCTTTAAAAAAGTAGTGACTTACCACGATCTACCATCTTCAACTTGAGATTGATCTTAGATGTGCGCTGCGCTCGCTCCACATTCATCCACCATCCCTGCTCGGCTATGAAAAAATATTGTGACTTACCAGGATCTATCGGTTTCATCTGGATCTTAGACGTGTGCTCCGCATTAGTAGACCCCTGCTCCGCTTTGAAATCGACAATGTAACTCACCAGTCTACCGGCTCCTACTTTCCTTAATCTTAGATGAGTGCTCTGCTCGCTCCTCATTGGTAGACCCCTGCTCCACTTTGAAACCAACAATGTAACTCACCAGGGTCTACTGGCTCCTGCTTAACTTTGATGGTAGAGAAATCAATCTCAGCAAGTCGGTCTCGCTCTGCTCGCTCCGCACTTGTCTCGTCGTCCGTATCGTCATCAGCCACTACCACTTGTTCCACCGGCTCCGCTTCGAATACAACGTCGTCTTCATCGCCTTCCTCGATCTGGGGAGGATAGGTTTTTTTTTATTTGCCACATAGAATATGTTCTACGTTTCGGGAAATCAATTGTTGTGGATAGAAAGTTAAAATGTTTTTGGAAAAATAATAAGAAATGATACTTTCTTTTCTTTTTGATATAATAAAAAGTGACACACTGCAAATGATACAGAAGTGTAAGTAGAAAAAAGAAAATAGGAAGCAATACACACAGGTGGGAAAATTCAAAAGCAGAAAAATAAGAAGTTCATAGAAAAGTGACACACTGTAAATAATAGAGAAGTCGGAAAGATTAAACGTGGGGAAACAGAAGTTCTATACATGACACAATATGGAAATAACACAGAAGTAGGAAAATTGAATAGTGAGAAAGTGGGAAGTTCAATGAAAAGCAGGGTTGATAAAAAACATATTTTTTTATTTTAATCAGATTTTTTTTATTTAATTTATACAAAGTATCATTGTCTTTTTGATTTCTTCGATAGGCAATATATCTTTTTTAAAGGGGCTACAAACTGTGTATTTTGTTGTCATTTTGTTTTCTTGGTTGATAACAAATAAAAACTAGTTTTGGATTATATATTGGATTAACGTAAGATAAAGAATTATTTTATTTTTAATTCATATTTCTATCATTTTCTATTGTAATCCAGTGAATTTTGCCCCCGCCTTGACCTTGGTTTAAATCATTGATTAAAATAAAAAAAGCACTTGATTTTTATCATGATTTAAATGCTTTAATTTTAATGCTTGATTTTAATGCTATCATGATTTAATGCTTTAAAGCAGTGCTTTAATCAAATCGATTTAAATCACTCGTCCCCGATGAAAAGTGATACGGAGTGGGGAAAATTCAAAGATGAGGAAATGGAAAGTTCAATGAGAAGTTTAAAATCAATTTAAGCAATATTGATTTTCATCCCTAGCACGTAAACAATAAACATATAATAGTTACATATTAATGATAAATTGTAACGATGTGTCTCTGAACCCACGACACCCATCTTTAGAGTGAAACATTGAAAGCCATATTAAACATATAAAAAAATATTATTTATCAGGAATAGAAACAATAATAGAAACAATACTCACTTCGAGTGGTTCAGGTTCTTTCTCTTCCGACTCAACCACTTCAACAACCGATTCATTGTCAGATTGATCAATTGTGTCATCAACATCTTTGATCTCTATCAGTTCTGATGGCTCCTCTATCTTCTCTACAGGAGTGATGATCTCCGGTTCCTCAGATGAATCCATAGGCATTTCTTCTTTGGCTAGAGATACCTGTGAAAAGTATACTTGATAACAATTTGATCGTGTTTCACAGACTAGGGGTAGTTGATTGCTGTAATTACTATAGTTATAAGCTTCCAAAATATTTGTAGGGAAATAATTAAATGAGCAACAGAAAATACTGAATGGGCAGCAAATCAATGGCAGCAAGTTTAAAGGTAAAACTTCCTGCTTGCTGGTTTAAAGGTGATAAGTGGATACTGTCGCTCTGTGACATTTGCAATATATGCAGACATCAGTACAGAATGACAAATATTGGCACGTCCCTGAAGATTTAGGAACGGATTTGATAAAGGATGTGGGAAGAATGGAGAATAGGATACCTCCTGTTTGAGACGAAAAGTTTTCATCAACTTGTAACACCTTCCAATCCTCCATGAGGAGTATATAGTGGCATGTGGAATAAGAGTATAATGGGAAAAGGAGATTTCTTTATCATGTTGGGGTAGGTATGGAGCAGATAGAATTATCTTGTGGGGTAGCTAGAATGTAGAGAAGGATTAATTGATTTATTAAGTAATCGGAGTGCCTAACTATATTTGATAATTAGCAAAAGTAGCTTTGCAAATGTATGCAGTATATCCACCAATCAGAGCTACGCGGTGTAAACAGGCGAGTGAAACAAATGAATATTTTTCAATCCAGTGACTGCTACAATCTGTCCCATCCCTTTTTATTCGCAATGGGATGAGATCGGATAGGGAGCAGGGAATATAATGGCTATGAGAGGACCTTTATTATATCATTGTACTCCTAGATGGGATAGGAAATGGATTCTATCATATCTCACTCACATCCGAAAGACGTACATAGAAACATTCTAGGATAGTCTTCTGTAAGAGAACTTGGTCATTAGAGCGTACCCAGTCGACTGTGGGATCCCTAAATAAAATTATCCCCACAAAATGGAATAGAATGGTGAACACACGATCCTCAGTGGGCTACAGGATTAATGAAATATAAACAAATATATATTCCCCGAAAACGGGAACACACGAACCTGGAAACAACATTCAATCAATAAATCCACTCACCTTATAATCCTTGAAGCACAGTGGATGATAATTCTTCTCGTCATGCTTTTCTGCCTTTCTCAGATGCCACTCCTCCTTGTCTTCGTTATAAAACTGGTCAAATTTATCTCCACACAGTGCACAGTGTTGGTCCACTAGAGCCCCAGCAGCTACACTAACCTCTTCCCCGGGTTCGGCTGGGGCTTCGCCTTCTCCCTCAGTACCACCCGTTTCGAACCAACTTCTTTCTGTATGGAAGATTAAATAAAAATGTTTTTTGAGTTTGTAGACTAGCTTTCTCCGTGCGTTTTACTGGAGTCTCGCCCGGAAGTTTCACCATTCGTGGACCAGCTTACTTATTTACTTTATTTATTGCATAGTGCATACTTAAATAATAATAATAATACATACAGATCTCGCACGGAAACATTGGCCATCGGAAATATTCGGGTATCTCCGACAAACGTCGAATTCATAAATATATAGAGCTACTAATACACGCAAAATATTTTTTTCAATAGATAATAATTTGCTTATATTTGTATATTTTTATTTTTTAACCTGAGCTAAAACATTTAAAAATAAGTCCACGAAAAACAACTTTAACAAGATACAACAAAGAGTTCGTGAGCGCTGCACTAGAATTAAATCCTATTTGTTACCTTTTTTAAATAAATATATGTATATATATATACATATAATAAAATTGTAACAGACATGTCTGAACATGAAATATTTTTATAAAAGGTCATTCACGTGTAACATACATGTGATACAACAACATACAGCCCAAAACAACATTTTTTGGAATTTTTGTCTGTCTGTCTGAACTTGGTATAATTATAACTCATATGTGGGGTACTTTTTATCCAGATCAATTATGTAGTTCGCACAGGAATCACAAGTTCACGCGAACGAAGTCGCAGGCACCGCTAGTAAACGGGTAGTAGTGGTAAACGGGTGTTTCTCTACAATTGTGCATAATTCCATGAGCTGAACTGATTGAAAATAACTTTTAATGACGGGAATTGTAAACAAAATGTTTCCGACAGTTATTTATAATTGTCCTGCAATAGTGATCATTACTACGGAAATAAATTTATATTTAGTTACTTTATAAATGAGAACAGAAATGGAATACATGGTGATGATGTTTATTATGAATTTGTAGCAAATTGGTCTCATTACCTACCGCAACACAGTCTGGTCAATATCCTGTCAGTACATCAAGGTAGCTTCACGTACTTAGTACAGTTGCAAAGGTCACCCGCTACTGATTTAGTTTTAACTCGTAATAAAATTAATATGCTCTTTATTGAGCTTCTGGTGATCAAGTCGGGGATTTATGGACCACTATGAAGATTTATCCAAACTTACCCCTCTCCTCCAAGTCCTCGAGTTCCTCGTACTGCAGCCAGTCGGGCAAGTCGTAGTGCCAGTGCCTTGAATGAGCTCTTCTGGCGGAGTCACGATCCCTTCTATTCTGGCGGAAGTGCCAGTCGAGGTGTTGAGAGTATCGCACCGTGTGCTCGGGCGGGAATCGAGCCCCGCACCCACTGCATTGCATCCCCCCGTACAGCCGAGATACTAGACCGGGCTGTTTGCTATAAAGAACAACAACAATATTGTAGAAGACTATTATTAAATTAAAATACAACCAATTACATACAGTACGACTGATTAAATAATGTCAATCGGACATCTTCGTATTCCGAATGAACACAGAGACGATGAGAAATATATATATCTATACTAATATAATAAAGAGGTAAAATTGTATGTTTGTTTGTATGTTGGGGGTAATCTCTAGAGCTACTGAAACGATTTCAAAAATTCTTTCACAAATAGGAAGCTACATTATCCGTGTCTAATATAGGCTATATTTTATTTTGAAATTTTGAAAACTTATACACCGAGGGCGGGTCGCTAGCAAATATATATACATATATATATTTATATTTGCTCTTATTTTTTACATTTAAAATATTGAGAGAGCCTCGACTCTCAAACTAAATTCGGTTCGCTAAAACTAAATACTTTCGACTAATTAACTAAAACAAATGACATTGTTTTTTTTTCAATTCACAATTTTATTTTCATCTAAAATATATGAATATGAAAGTTTTTCCAACGCTAAACACAACACAGAGGATTAATTAACCTGTTATTAATTAATTATTAAATAATTAGTTTATATACAATATGTCACTAAAATATGAAAACAGGTCGTTCAGTGTCGAGACTAGAATCGGGTTATACCTAGTTTTTACAAGTATTTTTTTTATAATGTCAATTTCTATAGTATATGTTTACTAGGCGCGTAACCCGCGCAGTGCACCCCCTCCCGGTCAGTATTAATAATAATCTAGTGAGTATTAATTAAATAAAAGGATTATTAATAATAATAATAATCCCTTTATTTCAGACCACAAGATCTATATTTCATTATATCAATTCATTAGCGTTGGTAGCAATTTTAATTTATAGACAGTACTTTTTATTACTAATTATGTAATTATATATATACGCATATCCATATATATACATACACACATATATTTTACATCATAGACACTGGCTGTCGCCGTCCGGTAATAGGTAATCGACTATAATCTCGATGCAACATGCTATTCCACCCAATGTCTTAATATTGGGCCATCCACCTTCTCCGCAAATATCCTCAGCAGGGTGTTAACGCTGCCCCGCACCCATCAGTCATGCTACCCGTCACAACAGTGACGCTACCCGTCACATCAGTGATGCTACCCGTCACATCAGTGATGCTACCCGTCACATCAGTGATGCTACCCGTCACATCAGTGATGCTACCCGTCACATCAGTGATGCTACCCGTCACAACAGTGATGCTAATCGGCAAAGAAATCGGCAGTACGGGCGTTCGCGAACATCTCCGATGCACTACAGTAGCGCGGCAGCCCCAACAACACCCGGAATGCATTGTTGTATTGGTTACGCAGGGCACTAAGCGATTTTTGCATGTAATTGAACCATAGATTGCACGCTACGGACGTAACGAGCGCTACGGACGTTTTAGATAGAATAATGAAACTTTACATGTTTATAACATTCTAGAGCGGTTTTATATATTTTAAAATAGTTGTCGTGTTGCAGGTTTTGCGTTATTACAGTGGCACGTTGTATAAAAGTAGTACTATATTACTATAAGAAAGAACTGAATACTATAACATTAAAAAAATACAATATTAAAAATGTATTTACTAGATGACAAAATGCAGTCATTGTTAAATATGAAATAAATTCAAAACCTATGAACAAATTGAAAATAAAAAAAAATACTTACACTCTCAATGTCTCCGACCTCAGCAAATCTACCCGGTGAATGATATTTTTGTCCTCCTTTGCCTTCTTTTCTTCCACTACACGTTCTTCTTTGGTTTCTTGGACTGGCACTTCGTTTGACACTTTTACGATTCCAGTTGCCACCAGCTTGGCAAATAGGTCATTAACGTTGATATTATCAAGTAGAGTTACGTCCGGGTTTGGCTTTTCTTCAGAGGGTGTCTTTAGAGGAGTTTCGAGGCCAGGGATTTTATCGGATTTGCCAAAGAATGGCTCGGAAGTATATTCTGACGCGGAAGAAGGTGCCATGGTCGATGGCATTACACTGGCTAACATGTCGAGACCTAAGATGGTAAAAAATATGATATTAAATAATGTTTAAAAGGATTACGAGGATATCAATAACGCAAAGCTACTCGATTACAACCTCCCACCACTGAGGTTTTTAAGTAATATGTATTTAAATGGGAGCATTCTTACATTGAAAAATGTTGCAACATATACGAATAGGTTCATTTGCATATGAAGCTATACAAAGTCCAACAAAAATAATGTGAAATATTTTACTATATCAAGCATTAACTACACTAAAAGTATTATATCTAATTACAAAATTAACGTGTATTTCACCATTTTTAATTACGTTACAAATAAATAATTGTTGATTAATTTACTCGTATATGTATAACACCATCCCATGTAACATCTACGTAAATAGAAGTGAGCGAGTTCAAAGGCCTAGGAGAGTGAGTGATGCACATGCGGGTAAATTAATTACCAATTACTTATTTTTAACGCAATAAAAAATAAAAATACGTTATTTTTTTAGTTAGATATAATAGTTTTAGGCTACTAATGGACACATTGCAATATTTTATACGGTTTTTGTAGGGCCTCATATAGCCTTGTTACATACAACCTAATTTACTTATGTTGCAATATATAGCTTAACTTATGAAGCTAATTGAAACTCTTCCAATTCGAAGAAGCATTCATTTAATTAAATAGATATTGTATAAAAAGCTACTGAGTTTGTTACGTATATATCTAATATACATATACATCTGTTTCAACATAATGCAGAATCTTATGGACATAACAATTAAGTTCAAAATAACACGTACTGAAAAAAATATTAGAACTATAACGTAATAGTTTGTGAATTAAAAATAATAATAATTAAGTAATCAAATAATGATAATTACCTTGACTCATTCCATCCGGACTTGGCGTCTTTATAGGTCTGTGAGCTGGTTCATCCATTTCCATAACATTATTAACAATTGCATTATCAAACGGTGCCAATGGTTGTACCGCCCTAGCTATCTGACCCTCCATGTTAGCTATATGCATGAATCCAGGTTTCACATGCCGAGGTAACACCGAAAACCTTATAAAATGCTTCGTATTCCCTATGAAAATAGGCTTTGGTAACCCGCCAAACTCCACTTCAAACGGCACTTCGTTTATTAAAACCGTTCTTAAGGAGTCTACGAAGCGAATGGTGAAGAAGCTGCCATTGATCATGAATTTCTGGACTTTCGCATCAAGGAAAATGGGACACATATGCATTGCATCCACTATAAGGTTGATTTTCCCTGCGCATAAGTCCATCCTTTTAACTTTCCCGATGTCCACTTGTGGTAATGGCCCTTCCAAGTGTATTAGTCGAGGCTTTCCATCTATTAACACTCCAATTGGCTGGCCGCCGAAGAAGCATTCGAACCATCTCCCATTGATGTAAAGTTCTCTGGTAGGAGCTCCAAATCTTATGTCGAAAGTCTGATCGTCTATCTCCACTTGCTTGTAACCTTCGTTGAAAGATACGACCACAGAATCCTTGTTATCAAACGTAACCCTTCTACTACCAGGGAGGAATTTGATTTCTCTAGGATCGTCCCAATCCATCATAATTATAGCAATTTCTCCGTAAAACCGAATTTCGCGGGGTATTCCATCAATTTGTATAGTTTTGAGAGGGTCTTGGTCGATGTATTCTAAGACTCTTATATCTGTAGATGGCATCATGATACCAGGGGTGCCTAAAGGAGGTGGGGGATTAAGTCTCTGGTATGGAAGTAGAGGATATTCGCCTTGACACATGCCAATTTTAGGCGTTGGTAGAGGGGGTAATTGAGGCATTTGTAAACGGGGATCGAAAGGTCGGATGCCTCGTTTATCGAACTTGGCTCTGTAGAAAGGAGGAGCAGCACCACGTCTTCTAGGAGGAAACTCGTCAATTCTCGGTCTAGATTGACCTCTCCACATAGGAGGAAACGGTGCAGGATTATGGTTGGGATTCATGTACATTGGTACTGGAGGCAGCGGCAAGAAAACTTTCTTTGGCCCGTCGAGATCATCATTGGACATGGTCATTCTCATATCTGAATCTTGTAGGAAACCTTGACTATCTGGAGGCGTATCCATAAAAACTGATGGAGTCACCCTCTCGTCTATATCTCCGAACGTGTTACGGTCGTTGGGAGAGGATTTCGGAGTTGGCACTTTATGATTTTCCTCGTCTATATGAGCCTTTAGTTTCCTCTTAGATATTTCCAAAGATTCCCTCTGCTTCGCTTCTTTTAATTTCAATTTCTCACTGAGCTGTAACACTTGATACATGAGCGTGTTGTATTGATTTTTGTCTAACTCGCCGTCACTGAATTGTTGTTTGGCTTGTGTCATAATAATTGAAATGGTCTTCTTGTTATCTTCTGTGTGAAAAATTTCCGTATCATTATCTTCTCTTAGATCGACATCTTCAGAGCTTATAGTGCGACGTCTGTCACTTTCTCTTTCTACACCTAAAACAAAGACGGAACACATATTTTTCATCGGTCACATGAAATAAATACTTAATTATTATTAATGTGTTCCACTTATTAAAGCTACAAATGATAATTCGGCCGGATTAATATTATCTACAGTCATACATACAGGGCTCGTGTTACAGTTAATTTTCAGATAATGTTAAAAAGTGGTCCAAGTTTGGGATAAATTAAGATTCCGGAGAGGTTTTATTTTTGCGAAAACATCATGTACATCCCAAGCAATAAAAAACGACCAATTATTTATATATTGATAAAATGTTTATGAGGAGAGAGACCCTGATTGTCTTGATATATAGCTTGGATTCATTTTTCATCTTTTTGATTCGCTATTCCCACTAGACTAGAATACCAAATGAGCAGTAAATTTGCATTTTACCATCTACCGATTGTTTAAACTATTAACTTATCGTAAACCAATTTTAATCACTTACTTGGTGACTTGCTGTATAACAGCGGCCTGCCCAATCTGTCCTTATCCTTGGTTTTTGTCGCTACAGCCAATTTCGCTCTTACAACGTCAAGTTCCGAAGGTTTTCTGTTTCCTTCTTTCTCTTTAACCTCATTCCAGTCCTTCTTTGGTGAGTGTTGTGGCGAATCGATAATTTTCTCTGTTTCGCTTGTTTCTTCCTCTGGTTTGGATTCTTTTTCTTTTTCAGGTGAATCTGTTATAGTAGGCGGCGGTGGTGGTAACACTTCGTCAACTAGTGGCAGTTGGCGAAGATCGACATCTTCGTTTCCGAATAATCTGTAAATAATGTATGATTATTAAGACTTTAATCCTATCGGAATGGGGTCATTCATCTTAGTCCGACTGGATCTTAGTCCGACTGTCTCAGACTACTCGGACTACATCAATTTTTCATTCATTAAAATATTATTGTTAAGGATTACGTTTTTTTTCGCAGTCTAATCAAGAGGAACCAATACAAAGGTTCGTAAATTCCTCCTGATCAGATCAGTTGGACTAAGTGGAAAATAAACTACGTGTAACCCGACTAGTCGGAAAATCGTGTCGGATCAAGTATGGAGAATTTGGTATTTTGAGAATTCCATATTTTGCTATTAAACCGTAGAATGACCGTCGGAATGTAGTAGGTATTACAAGCGATATGAAGCATTTCCTCGGATCGTCCAATGGTCATTCGGGCCAAATTGCGGGAGCAGGGCATTGTACTTGCGTGAATTCTTTCCGTGACGGTATTTCTCGACTTCCTTGGTCCCTTAGCGTAGGAAGCCTCATACTAATTTTAGTAAATGACAATAAAATACTTACATATCAAACTTCTCGAGTTTGTTCTTCTTAGCTTTCCCTTCCAATGCCTCAGTAGAGGGCCGTTTTTGCGAGATGGTCGCGGCTTTATCTGGTACCAAGGGGTGTAACACACGAAGATCAACATCCTTGCTCTCCACAGCCACATCGGCTACACCTGGAAAGGGTACTTTATTTTTATGCAGCTTTAAAGAAACAGCGCGTTAATTTATGATTTAAAAAAATCCCCTTTTACCTGCTCACCCATCCTTTGTATGGCGTGCACTGAGTACACTTCCGTGATCCATATACCGAGTAAAGTTAATAAGCTTATGTGTCGTGTTGTGGAAGCGAGTTACTTGCAACATCTCTAATTTAATTTTTATAATCATTACTTTGTCAGAGTTCGGTATGCAATGCAATAATGATAGAATCGTTACTTTTTTTTCTGTCTTTCGCTAAGTACGAGTTTATTACACACATACAGGGCTGTTTGCGAGTTGATTGAAATAAATATTTTATGAATCTTTTTCTACAAAAATAAATATGCATTGAAATTTTTTCAATTTTTCACACAAATTTGATATAAATTAAAAAAAACTGTAATGTTTTTGTTTATAGAAAAAAGCCGGCAGACGAGCATACAGTCCACCTGATGGTAAGTGGATACTGTCGCCCATAGGCATCCGCGATACATGCCAACATCAGTCCAGAATGACAAATGTTGGCACGCCCCCGGATAAGCTGCCTACCTTTGCAGATTGGAATGGATTGGAAAATGGGGAGGGATAGGATAGGATGGGAGTGGGCTCCGGTATATCTCGCTCACTACCGAAACACTTACGTACTTTGGGGAAATACGATAAAGTAGGAAATGCAGTAGATTTGAAAGTAGTCTTCTGTGAGAGAGGGGTAACGTGGCCAGTTGAGTGCGCCCAGTGGCTGTGGGAAGGCAGCGTGCACTCTCCCCCAAATGTAAACTAAAAAAAACTAATATAATTTGTGTAATTTCTCACAGAAAGCCTAAAAAACTGTTGTTTTAACAAAAAACATGTCAATTAACTCGGGACACATGAGCAGTCGAAACCATTGTGTTAGGCATCAGGTAGGATGGGGACACATCCTGTATCTGTATCAGTACAAACATGTAGTCTGTAACAATGGATGCAAATAAAATACCAATACATCAACGTGTACGGGGCCCTAAAACGCCCCATAGACCGTTCGTCTTGAAAAGGGGTCGTGTTTAGTTTGTACTATTGCAAATAACAATTAGGCGGATTTATGCGCATAAACCCATGCTTAGCGAAAGACTCATTATTGTATTACATTTCTAATTTAATCGCTACAATACTTAAAATCTACTTAATAAAAATCTAACACTGACAGACACCGCACAGCCTACACCGGTGGGTCTGGAAGCATCGCACAGGAGTTCCTTACATAATGTAGGTGAGCACTAAGAAAGGATTTTTGAAAATTCATCCCCTACGGGTGTGAAATAAGGGACGAAAGTTTGTATGGGAGGAAAGTCGGATGCTTCCTGAGATGTTGCCGATGAGATGAGCCGATCTAGTCGCCTAATAAAATAATTATCCACAAATGTTGTTTAATCGTTGTTGTTTTTAAATCACTTTTCTAGAAATTAAAATTTTAGTGTGTAGAGATTAATTCAAGATTTTAATTCTTAACTTTTTGGTTTCTAGGACAGTGATTTTAAACAACGTCTTTGAATGTTTGTCGCAACAGTCCCAAAGTAGTTCTCATATATTAGACAGCACAAAAAATATACCCATTGCAAATTATATCTAATTATTATTTTTTCCATAGACACCCTGAATAAAAATGCTGACATGAATAAATACATTCAATGCATACAGGGCTACTGGTAAATAGAACAGTTCTTTTCAGGGGGTGGTAGTACGGAGTGAAACAATTATTTTCCACTAACCTATTTTATTTTAACTACTCTGGCCAAAAATTAATAATTTCCGAGATATTTAAGGTTTTGCATTTTTCTCAAATAATTCAACATACCATCGATAAAACTCAATTATTTTGTTAATTCAAGATTCCTATTGACTATTTTTTTTGTTTTAAAGCTTAGTTGAGTATTGCGGTGAACTGATACGAAAGTAAAACTATCTAGAAAAATTACATGTGTAACAAAGAAAAAAAAGCCAATAAGAAATCTTTAATTAACAAAATAATTAAGTTTTATCGATGGTAGGTAGAATTATTTGAGTAAAATACAAAACCTTAAATAACTTTGAAACTATCAACTTTTGGCCAGGGTGTATGTAATAATAGTAAAAAATAATCGTTACACTCCATACTACCGCCCCCTGAAAGGAACTGTTCTATTTACCGCTTAACCTGTATAATAACTAATCGCACCGTCTTAATACTGAATATGTTTCGTTAAACTATCAACTTTTGCAAGACTTTTCAAATTTTAACATTTTTATTTACAAAATTTGAAAATCATTTTTATGCTATCTATTGATGCAATCGACTTTATATAGCGAAAAAATACGCAACGTTGTCAACTGTTGAGAAACATAAATTGCAAGCGTGCGGTGTATTAGACAAAGACATGAGAGTATTGGTTAGAGAAATTAGTTTAATTAAAAGATACTATTGAAATATATAAATAGTTAATTAATAATACATAATGAATTAATGATAAGTAATGCATGATTTAAGTTTCCTTCTTGTTCTTTTTATTTAAAACTAGCGACCCGCCCTGACTTCGCTTCGGTATATTAAATTTAAAACAATCGGAATAAGATATTTTCCTGCGGTAAAATGGAGCCTATATTTTAAGTTAGACCTCTAGCAATACATCCGTGAAAACTGCATTCAATTCCATGCAGTAGTTTTTGCGCGAAGCGTGTACAAACATACAGACAGACAGACAAAATTTCTAAAAACTGTTGTTTTGGCTTCTGTTGCTCTAATAAACACCTCCCATATTAGTTTTTTTTTTCAATATCTATAATGTACAGACATCGGCCTGTTACAATTTTATTATATGTATAGATGTGTACGGTCGTGAGGGCCAAACAGCTGTACTATAATTGGAATGTCATCTGTAGGTACCTGTTTTAAACAAATAAATTTAATTTGAAAAGACATGTAAAAGAACTAGAATGATGTTTTTGTTTAGGAGTACATCAAGTTCTAAAAACGTCGTAGAACAAAAGTTGTTAGTATTTATAATATAAAAATGCAGCGATAAGAGGGCGAATGTATTTTCACATGTATATGAACAAGTAGGTACTCGCACTGTTACAATTGTCTCATACAGACCAGGGCCGTCTTTACCAGGGGGTGCAAGGGGTGCGGTGCACCCGAGCGCGGAGCGCCCGGGGGCGCCTGTCGAGCGCTGAATTTTTGGATATTTCATTGAACTTAACGCCATTGCACAGTTTTATATACTTGTTACTTACGACAAATATGTATGCGCAAGCAAAAAAAAAAAAAGTCATTAACAATAATATTTTTTTTACTTTTATTACGCTTTCGGCGCTTGTCATACCGCATTACTACACTACACAAATAACAATTTTATTTAATACAACACGCGCGCGGCAAAATCTCTAATCCAAAGACAGTGTATGTATGTACGTTTGACACGTTGCCGCCCGGGAGAAAAATGATCTCTAAGTCAATAGAGTGTAAGTTCATTTGAAATGGGCGCGCGGGCACTTATGGTATTTACTTATGGTGCAGGGTGTGCGGCGCACAGGAGCGCAGGGTGTTAGGGGGCGCCGAGCGCCGCTCGCGACGCCTCCAAAGAGTCTACTAGAGGGCGCCAGGGTATTGATTGCACCCGGGCGCTACATGGGCTAGAGCCGGCGCTGATACAGACATGTATTGTTTTTCGTATTTGTCGATTTGCGAATATGCCAACAGGAAGATTATCCATTATACGTATGTATTCGTCGTTATGTGTGTGTGGATGTAATTAATTTTAGGTGTACGGTGTATCAGAAAGTTGAATAAATAAACCGTAATCGTCATCCATACTATTATACTAAATAATCACAAGTTTTAACTACAAGTACGCATCTAGTTGGCGTGCGGGAGGAGAAGTGGAAGTGTGGAAAGTGACGCTATACCGCAATTCGCTGACAACTAAGGACGTTTCGAATGTCAAAAAGCACTATTCGCGAATACAAATACGAAGAATTTGCCTCACTTAAATAATGTATGTTCTATGCAAATAATAGATAAAATAACAGACAAAAATTATGATAAAGCCGGTCAAATTAAACTAAAAATGAGCTACGCAACTGATTTTCAAATTAACGTTTGCTCTTAAAAGTATTTCTTTTTGTACAAGACATTTTTACGTACTATTCACATTGGGCTTGTACTATTCATTAATATTCGAGTAATTGTCTAAAAAATGGCGAATAGAAGTACGAATATTTGAAAATTGGCGAGTATTCGCCAAAACGAATACGAATATTCGGTACATCCCTAGTTTTCTAGGTTCTTTCTTTTTCACTAAATTTCGCTACTAAATTAAACACATTACTAAATTTCGTTAGTGCCAAGTAGGTTACATTGTAAAAATATTACTCTGATGATAAATATCGTTATCGTTACGTTGGTGTTTTATTTCATAAACATTGTTACTAATTGAATGCCTTTATATTACCAACATTTTAAACCAACACCACAAAAGGAAAGTTATGTGTTATGAAAGTGTTTTTTAGAATAAAAACAACAACGACATGATGTGCCGCTGGTCGATATCTTCACGAGCCAAAATCATCGTCGACAGTTCAGAATAAACGTCTCCGAGGTCACTTAAGAAATATACACACACCGAGAAAGATTTCGCCGATTATTATCAATACCGGTGGATACATGTTATCTGCGTCGATAGTCCCGCCGACCAGATACCGTACCGCAGTCACGACCACGTTGCTGTCCGCTAGCGGGCTGAAGTGGTTGACCCTTATACACGTTTCTTTAGCCACGATCCAGTGTATATCTTCAATAAACTGATAAGTTGGATTCTCTATTGCCTGTTAGCTATAATTGCCTGTGCATCCGAAGCGAATAACCTTGCAATGTAATTAAATGGTTTTCAAATGGTGTAGTCATCAGCACGTAGCAACGGTGCGGGGTGATTCTTTCGTACACGTGCCGATGGTTACCATCCCGTCACTGCTTAGTTTGGGTTTATTTTTCCACTCATATTCCTTGATTCTGTCGATGTCGTAACCACAGCTGATCTTCAGATTGATACTGTTGGTGTTGCTGCTTCATTTCTGTACCCCTGGAGGGGAGAGCAAAAGGGGGAGTCGTCTCCAATCCACTACGTCCGGTGTTCAAAATCCAAATGCGTTCACATTTTTCAATTCACTAAATGTTTATTGTTCATTAGGTATTTCATTTAAAATTAATATTTTAGATGTAAGATGGCGTATAGGTTGAGTAAATAAACTGTAATTGTCCTCCATACTGTTATCTATACTAATATAATAAAGAGGTAAAATTGTGTGTTTGTAGGTATGTTCGTGGTAATTTCTGGAACTACTGAACCGATTTCAAAAATTCCTTCACAAATAGGAAGCTACATTATCCGTGTCTAATATAGGGTATATATCTTATTTTGAAATTTTTTAAAAAAACTTATAAACCGAAGCGAAGCGAGGGCGGGTCGCCAGTATTAAATAATCACAAGATTTAACTATAAGTTCACATTTAGTTGGCGCTCGGGAGATTACTGGCGAGAGCAATGTGGACAGTGACGCCATACCGCGAATTGCTGACAACGTAAAACACCGTGCGCGTTCTACATGCATTGTGTCAACACTGTGTCCCTACACGTGTGATCGTATTCAATCCGCACTGGGGCCGCTTGGTGAATTACGGCCCGAAATCCCTAGTGATTTACTAGGGAAGGACTGTGCCCTACATTGCGACGTTACAGGCTGATATCGAAGTATTTAATTCTTACAATAGGTACTGCGAACATATTTATGTAAAATTGTAATATTCCTAGGACAATTGCGAATATGAACCGATATGAACAATTTTCTTAACAACCGTACAAGTATAACATTTACGATGCGTACGTTGATTGGCGAACTTCTGCCTCTTTGCAGTCTCCCTTTTTCCTCACACTCGCGTTAATGAACGACCAATCAGCACTAGTTATGCTTACATAACCTTAGGCTACGGACCAACCAAGAACGAGAAACGATGAGCGATGAACTATTTTCTCGCCCAAGACACGTGTATCTACAAATTCCACAAGACAGCGATTGAAAGAATGAAATATAAATAATAGTTCAACGGTCTCATTGCAAGCGAGGATCCCTCGCTCGTTTTATCGTCTGGCGATAAGAGAGCCAAAAGAGCTCGTTTAGAACAGTCTCACTAACTTTAATTGAGGATCGAATTGGGTTGCTTCTTGCGACCAGCTGTTGCTCGCTTCACTCGTTCCTCGCCAATCCCTCATCGTTTCTCATTTTTCATGGGACCACAGCCTTACAATTTAATTAAAAATGCAGTAATATGAAATATTCCTGAAATCTATTCAGTAAGTAAGGTTGTAAGAAATGGCATTGATTGACAATAATCCGTATCAATACATGAGAATTATAATCTTTCTACGATATCTATAAAAATATTCGTAAATAATACATCATCGGTGTTATGTAGCCGATGTCTCTCGTGTCAACTAAGTCAATTCCCGCCCTATGGAATGGCATTCGGCAATGTAAACTCAACTTTAACTTCTGTACTATACGATTGAAAATGGCATGACCAGATCACGAATCAGACCGATGGAGTCGGAGCGGTCATTTTAATGAAATTTTAAGTCTTTGAATTTGCATTGTCAATTGACAGAATTTAGCAGCTAATAACGTTAGAACACTACGCTGGAGCGAAGATTTTTAAGGTTCATATGATGTTAATTACATATCTATCTTAAGTCGTATTTAATTTTATACAAATTCAGGTCCACTATTATTTTCTATTGCTTAAAAAAAATAAACCTAGAAATACTCGAGAAGGTAGATAGTATGAAAGATTATTTTCTGGTAGGTATACATTACTTGTTTTGTTGATAATAGACATTTGTATTCCTATTACGCTGGTATTATGAAGTCTTTGGATTTAACAGCGTACATAAAAAATACCGTTACCGTATAAATGGGAAAGGTTTATAGTTACAAGTTTAGAAAAACGTGATTTGTACAAAGTTTAGGTAATTCAAAATTGGTGATAAATTAATTACATGTGGTGAATACGTTATTATATGGAACACACAGAAAACACTAAAACCCAAAAATTCGGCATGTAACATTGTCCGCGCACTTGCCCGTTTACACGCAACGGCACACGACGCGACGTACGCATGCACACACCCAGGGGCCGTGCAAGTATTACGTCTGCTTACGTACATTTTAGTCATTATTAACTCTCCCTTGTCAGAGAAAGTAAGCAATCTCTTAAATCATGCTTACGTAAGCATTGGTATATTTTTTACAAAATCTGTTCGTTTCTTTATTGTTATTTAATTAATCTTTATTTAATCAGAATCTACTAGATTTTACAGAAAAAAAATACGAAAAGTAAATAAATAGATATTGCTGACGTAATCGCCATTCAGACCCCCCCCCCCGTCCCCCATATCATCAAAAATAAGCAAAGCAAAGAGCAACCCCCGCCTCCCCCCTCTGGTGCTTACATAATACTTGAACGGCCCCCCACACACAGAAACACCTGAATATTTGTATCATTTATTTACTTATTTGTGAATTCATATTCTACAGAAAAACAAGAGAAATAACTAACTGAAATATATACATACATATACCAAACTTATTGCCCATAACAGATTTCACTATGGATTATAGTGTCATTTATAATTCATAGTGCGAGAAATAAACCTTCATTACTCGAATACAAGAATTACGAATGTGTTGCCGCTGTAACAAACTATACTCTATTCGCGTTAAAAATACAGTGACATTGATTGATTTTCAATATTTGAAAATAATAAAATGCACCCACATTTATGGGCATAGAAAGAAAACTTAAAACTAGATAGGAACACAAATGTAGTTACCATTACTAAATATGTTTTTATATTCAATAGTTGGATAGTTTCATGCACTAATTTTTTTTTTATTTATTTAAGACATTTACATATTTTCCATACGGTAAGGGGCCGTTCAAGTATTACGTAAGTACCAAAGCGGGGTGGGGGGGTCTTTGCTTTGCTTATTTTTGATGACATGCGGGACGGGGGGGGGGGTCTGAATGGCGATTACGTCAGCAATATTTATTATTTATTTATTTTCTTAATTTTTTTAAATAAGTAAGTATTTAAATTAGTAGATTCCGATTAAATAAGAAACTTGGAACAAATTTTGTAAAAATTATACCAATTCAGCTTACGTAATACTTGAACGGCCCCTAATTGTCACTAATGTAGTTTAGAGAGGATCAAATTTACAAGTAGGTATACATAAGGACAATGTGTGCTGACAGCTGTACTAGAATAATCTGTTTTACCCTTAGATCTATTCTTAGTACTAACTTAAAAGTATTAAAAAAAAAACGTTTAATCTATTGTGTATAATATGTACGTTGTGTGTGTTGTGTTTTATTCATGCCTGTAAGCGAATGTGTGGAAGTGTGGATTTCGATGAATTAGATGATGAAATTAGTTTTAAACACTAATATTTATCTATACTAATATAATAAAGAGGTAAAATTGTGCGTTTGTAGGTATGTTGGGGGTAATCTCTGGAACTACTGAATCGATTTCAAAAATTCTTTCACAAATAGGAAGCTACATTATCCGTGTCTAATATAGGCTATATTTTATTTTGAAAAAAAAAAAAAAAACTTTTAAACCGAAGCAAAGCGAGGGCGGGTCGCTAGTTTATAATAAAAGACTTCCTTTGTCCAATGTATTCGAGGAGGTTCGATACGCACGAAGTGTCGAGTCAGACTGAGATGTGCATGTTATTGTGAAACAGATCTAAAAATTCTAAGAAACACATGAATGATATGGTTCATCAAAAAAGGTGATGTCTATTGTATTAAGCGATGAGCCACTGCATTCTTAACGCGAACAGACAGTATGATTTTATAACAACATATACAACGATCTACATTTTAAATGCGAAACTATATAAAAGCAATTAATACAACATCAAATTCCAAAAGGCCATTCCAGCCCCTGGTTACTAATATGTCAAGGTGCACCATGTGTATAATTTAACATATAACTTAGAAAACAATAGACAGGTTCTCTTCCTGGTTACGGCTGGTATACTGATATCAGCATTACTGCTGGTATGCCTATATTTTGTTAGCTGGTGTTATAAGTTTTGCTATCTCTCTCCTCTTCTCCTGGAAGCCTTTACTCAAGTCCATTCTTGAAACTGTTTATAGTTGGCGATTCAAAGATTTCTTGTGGTAACTTATTCCATATGAGTATATTTTGGGCTGCTTTTGTATTGGCCAGTGTCTTATCTAATTTTAAATTATTGCAGCGTGTTAGCTGTTCGTTTGTTTAGTTTGAAAATGAAAATGTATTTGTATTAGGATTTTGAACGTCTTTAAGTCGCATCGAGTAGGGATTCCCCACACCTGGAGTGCGTACTCTTACAGCGGGCGTATATATGTTTTGTATTTTTTTAGAAAAATAACTGGTGAGATGTTGGAATGATCTAACGGATTCTAATGGCTTAAAGATATGAATTTGCTCTTTTTGTCTATTCCGTCTATATGTTCAGCCCATTTTAATATACAGGATGTGTCCAAACCTTTCCCAAGTGTTAAATCGTGGATTCCTTTTATGACAATATTCATGGAATTCTTATGACAATAAAAAATTTCACGAATATAACTTGTTCAGAAAATTTCATTAAATTATTAACCAAAGGGATTGCGACATTTTTCTATGGAGCATTGATTAAGTCAGTTCAAAGATGTTTTAGGAGTTTTCATCTAAGGATAATTTTTATCGAGTAATCGTGAGCATGGGAAACGAGTAAATGTAAAAACTATTATACTAAAACTATATTATACATGAAAACTTTCAGAAGATAAAATTGACGAAATTCTAAAAAACAAAAAATATACAGTATGACAAGCTTGATTATTCAGTGAAATAAAAAAAAAGACATTAAAAGCCATGACTATGTTGTTAGGTAAATAGTAGGAAACTTTCTAAGTGTAATTTTATTTATGTAATCTTTGCTTTGTACAGATCTTGCACGAAAACACTGGGCATCGGGAATATTCGAGTATGTTCGGTAAACATCGAATTCATAAACATATAGAGCTACTAATACCCCCCAATTTTTTTTTTAAATAGATAATTAATTTCATACGTATATATTTGGTTTCTTTTACCGATTAATGATCTCATTTTAATTACCTTTTTATATTTAATTTTCCAAAAAGGTATCCTGTCAGTGTAATGTAAAAATAAAAGTAAAATTTATTTTGGCCACCTCACGAATCCCAACTTTTGACTCACGTGTTAATGTATAAATCTACGGATACAAAAGGAGACGATCATAATGAGATCAACAGCGACAATTGTGAAAAATGTCTATGTAATCAATTGATTACACACTTACCTAAAAAATCGGTACTGGTTGTTGATAACACGCTTGCATATCATAATAAATATGCAGAAAAGCCTACGAATTCAAATACATTGAAGCAAGTTATGATAAACTGGTTGGTAAAACATGACATTAACGTCGATCCGACTTCGACGAAATCACAAATTATTCTTCGTCATAAGGAAATATTAGTGGAATATTCTATTGACAAAATTTTAGCTGAATATGGACACACTATATTGAGATTAACGCCATATCACGCGGATTTAAATCGAATTGAAAACATGGTCGCAGCTAAGGGATTATGTAGCTCAAAGAAATGTTGATATGAATATGGCCACAGTAAAAACATGTTATTGGAAAAAAATTATATGACTGGTCCAGATGAATGGAAAAAAGTCTGTGATGAAATAATCAAATGCAAAGATGAATATAGAAAATATGAACATACCATGGCCATGGATCCATAAGGATAGGATAATAATTAATAGTTCTGATGATTCTGAAAGTGATGATGAAGACTACTATTATTCTGAGTATGACATGTAAGATATTGAATGCACACCACTGGAGGGTCAACCAAATCTCATAAATGATTTGAAATGTTTGAGTGACGATTGATATATAGGTGCTGTGTTGATTTTTTTAAGATATAATTTTAATGCTAATAAAATCAATATAAAGTTATATCTACATACATTACATAATATAGATACATATTATAATTATCTGGTATGCAAATATACATAAATACACTCACCGGCACGGAAAGTTGGCCACTTGTGATTTTTGCTGTAACTTGCATTTAAATAAATTTTCTTCAATAAATTAAGCGTAAGTGGGCTCGATATGTGTCGCTTTTATGTTTTTATAACCTTTTTGAAAGATTACCACACAAACAATAAAGTTTATTTAAGATCACGCACTTTTACACAAAAAATGAATTTTAAATACTAGAAAATGAAGTTTGCTAATTTTCTTTATCGTTTATACGTTTTAGTATTGGGTATTTTCTCCTCTAGCCCTGATAACATTCGGTAACTGATAAGCAGGTGCATTCGATCTGGCATGCTTTGGATGATGTTTTTGACATCAACTTGGGGTATGTATTCCCAAGCGTCCAGTGCTGCATTTCGTAGCTGATTGTGTCTGTGGCGGGTTGGAGCTTTCTTTTGAGCATGTCTCAGATGTGTTCTACTGGATTTAAGTCCAGGCTACGAGCTGGCCACTGCAAATTCTGAATACTGACCTCTGAACTCATTCACGCAACGTGCGATGTGGGCGTGCATGATCGTGCGTTAAAAGGAATTGGTCGTGTCCAGTGAACCCCGAATAAGGCATAACATGATACTGAAGGATCTCCTCGATGTATCGAGTTGCAGTTAGCCGATTATCGACGATAACCAACTCCGTACGAGCGTCGGAGTTTATTCCTCCCCAAACCATTATGGAACCTCCGTGAGAACTCACTGTTTGTGTGGTGGTAATGGGTAAAGCCGTTCTCCTCTTCTTCTCTAGACTCGTTCTCGACCGTCTGGAGCACGTAAAGCGATTCTACACTCATCTGTAAACAGAACTTTAGCCCATTGCACGTGAGTCCAATGTGCGTGGTCTCGTGCGAAACGAAGTCGAGGTACTCGGTGGTGTCTGAAAAGCTGTGGACCACGTGGTGGTCTCCTCGATTTAAAATACACTTCCTCCATGTGTCTTCTCACTGTACGTTCGCTAACATTCACGCATCTCGCGATTTGGAGCCGCTGGCGGATCTCAACAGCGATATGATAGCGGTTTCTCAAAATTTCCAGGGCAATAAATCGATCGTCCCGAGCTGATGTGCATCTTATCCCTCCACTGTCTGGTCTGCGGATGTAGTGGTCAGTTTCCTGGTATCGTTTCAGGGCGTACTGCATCGATGAACGTGGTACATTAAGCACCATAGCAACTTCACGTTGTGTCAGGTCCTGATCAATTAATGCTATGGCTTGTGCAACCTGAGCTGGTGTTATGAGCATTTTGTTGGGTTTTAAGGTACCTCTGAATATTTAATTTAAATTACAAAATCACGAAAATGCAGTAATCTAATGATTACTGCATTTTCGTGAACCAAAATTAAGACTACAACTTCGTCGCTCAAATTACCAAATTCAACTAAAAGTTAAAAGAAATGTCACAGTACACTTAAATATAATGAATTACTCTCTTGAACTAAAGGTAAACATTTTTTCAACATATCGTCATAACAAACATTTATTAGAAATACTTAAAACTTTATTTATCGCGAGATAAGCGCGTGGCCAAGATTCCGTGCCGGTGAGTTTAAATAAATAAGACCTAAGTAGAGAAAATGTAATATGATTATCTAGCAATATAATTACTTGTTTAGTAAATATATAATGACATTAGTTTCTCAAGGGAAAATAACAGCTCCATATATTTCTCTTCACTGACTGGTGAAATATTCATAGTTCTGTATTTATTTAGTAATAAAGTATGTGTTCGGGTGTTTCCGAATTAGCCGATGGCCAATGTTTTCGTAATGTATCTGTAAATGTTCTTGTGCTGTTTGTTTATCAAAGAAATACACAATAATAAAACTGAAGGGCACTATTCAAAGATACTTACTATACAAAAATCTCCGATAATGTTATTTAAAAAACTAATAAGGAGAAGAGGTAATTCTTGCTTAGGACCTTATAATTATGCCAAACCCACTAAATACTGAATAATTAACGTTAGTAAATAATCGACGCTTCTCTGTACTAAATCTCGGATAAAGAAATAATAAACACAGTAAATAGATAGTTATCCTTAATAATTAATTACCTATAAATCCTCTAGTAAGCGAAAATATACGATATTTAAGTCTGTATGTCAGGTCAGTAATATGGATCGCTCAGGTTTACTAAATCGTCCAGTCCCAAAATGTCTAGTATGCTTAAATGTCCAGTGACACATTAACGTCTGTATGTTCATATTTATTTGAATCCAGATTTAAAACTGCCCCACATGTTGTCATTTTTATTTTATGAGGCTTTTAGTAAAACATAAAAATATTTACTAACTAAATTGCAATTCAAAATTTTTACTGTATGTACTAAACTTAACACATAGACCACAGCGTTCAGAAACAAAAGTGTACATTAAGAAAACGAACACAAACTACAGGACCAAAATTTACCAATTTATACAACATGCAAGGAAGAAAAGATTAAGTTACTAAACTGTACTGCAACCTAAAATTAAAAAAAAAGAAGCTATTAATAAAATACTTTTATGTTAAACGTAATAACCTTGGAGTACAGTGAAGCAGACAATTTAGGAACCCTGGTGAGCAGACCATGGGACCACCCTAGTCTCTTTTGAATAAAAAAGAATTATCAAAATCGGTTTTATAAATAAGGGCTACAATAAGTCAGAACACGGAACGTTGGTGGACGGTAAAAGATGACAAATATCCGGGACATACGGATTTTTTAATTACTTCTTGATACTGATCATTACGGGAATTGGACTATTTGATAATAGTCGTTTTGGGACACAACACATTTTGTGACTGGACGATTAAGTGAATTGGTCATTATGGTACAGTGGTCATTCTGACACATTGGACATTACGAACCTGAGCGGGTTGGATAGAAACTCGTGCCAATCACAGACTCTGTTAAAAGAAGCGTGACACTATGTGGCACTACATTCGAGATTCCTCACATGGCAACGTACATATTTTGAATATTAAGTTGATTTTATTAGTTGATTTAGCGTTTTAACATCTTGATGCTTTTGAAATATTCGTATTTGTCACACGCATATATCGATTGAACGGGTTTTAATGCATATTTTTACCCTTTTTATTACCCCATTAGTCTTGTTACCGTATTCATTTTATTACTATCGAGTAAAATAAAAAAGAAAGGTGCATGTGAAATAGACATAATTCTGTATTTATTTGAATTAACATTCAATTTTTTCTAAAAGTAAATCTAATTTACAATCTAACTTTTCATTATAACTAATATTACACTCAATTTACAATTTCTCTAAAAAATCATTCTACTTTTTCTACAGAATAATTCAATTGAAATTGAAATGTAGAATTTTTTAAAATAAACTTTTTTTTTGAGAAGAAAATACATACAAACTTCAAAAACACGGTAAACTGTTTGAAATAACCCCCTGCTATAAATTTCATTTATATTTCATTATTCATTTTTCATTTATAAATCCTGCATTCATTCGATTTTCTTTTTTTTTTTTCTAAATAGAGCTAATTTACAAATGTTAATTTCATTCTACTTTTTATTACGTCTAAATTATATTTTTTCTGTGGAATTTTCTGCGTTTGAAACCAGAAAAAACTGGACTCCCAGACGTGATAATTTAAAATAATCCAGAAGTTTAAAATAATCGTGGTATAAACTAGATATAATAATATAATTTTCTCAGTATTCATATTATTTTCAGGGCAGAAAATTCAAGGCTAAATAAAAAATACCTGGACACCCTCATAAAACTAAATTACTTTCATGAAAACTGACAAATTTTACTCAACGACTGTTTAAAATTCAGCACTTAACTACCTCAAATGTAATCTACACTGTGAAGTGAAAACATACGGAACATTGTCAAGCTGTTGAGAAACAGATATTGGAAGCAGGTAAAGAATACAAGTGTAACAAAGTCAGACTTCATTTAAAAATATAACTGTTTCAAAAAGTCATTAAAAATTAATTAAAAAACTTTCAATTAAAAAAGTTGTTATAATGACAATTGTTATAATGTTATAATTATATTAAAAGTTGTTTTCTAGTTATAATGACTGTTAAACAGACCAAGATTTTTGAAGGGGTTGGAACATTTTTGTATGGAGCTTGGCATACTTTCCGCCATTTCGAAAAATTCTCGATTTTACTGCCGCCAACCAAACCTTAATAAATCGATAGAAGACGTCAAAACAAACAAAAAAAATGTCCTTAGGAAAAATCTCATAAAACCTCTTAGAATTGGGGTAATCAAGGTCAAAGTTATATTAGGGCCCTATCTTAGAAATTGTCGTTTTTTTATAGTGGCCACTTTAAACTTAGTTATCTTGCACTTGGCTTGGAATTTCAAATTCAAATTAATTTCAATTTAAAGCTTTCTTTTTCTTATTCTTTATCAAAATCAGTTATTAATTTGTTTTTCCGTCAAACGACTTTTTGCGCAGATATCGTTGTGTTATCGACCATGGAAACGGAATTTCGGAAATGAAAGATAAAAATAAAAACTCAACATTATCTGTTTCTATACGTTTTAGAAATGTTTACTTTAGCATATTTTTGTTTATTTTGATGCCTTCTGTCGATCTATCACATCTGATACGGACCTCATAAAATATTTTGGAACTAGACGTTCCAAAAATCCAAAAAACGTTTCCAAAAATACGAAAATAAACAGAGTAAATCAAAGGTGATATAATGACTGTGTATGTGCTGACTGTGTAGGAGATATTTTCTTAAGTCTAAATTAGATGTAATAAATCGATAGAAGAAATCAAATAAACGAAAAATGTCCTAAAGGTAATCTAAAACTATTAAAGCACATGCCACGAGCAGGAAGAATTTCGGTCATTGTCATGAGGTAAGCCAAGACTAGACCCCTCATATAAGTGGTCAGTGAATGACGATTTCATACAAATCTCTTTACCGTCCAGTGTTGGCTGACCTCACTCATGTCAATAACCGAAATTCTACCTGCTCGTAGCGCTTTAGAATCCGATATAATTAAATATCAAAAGTTATAAATAGCAGAGACGTTGTAGGAGTTTTTACCTAAGGGCATTTTTGCTTGTTTTGATGTCTTTTATCGATTTATTTAGGTTTGCTTGGCGACTGCAAAATCGAGATTTTTTTCAAAATGATGGTAAGTAGGTATGCCACTTAGGTCACATATCCTTTGCCGGTCTTGTCACGGTTCATCTGCCAGACTCCATTTATCCTCGTCTTTCAATTTCAATCCCCCAAATCAAAAACAACATTATATTTAACCCATAGGTACGACTCCCATAAGATGACATATCAATCATAAAGCATTATTGATTGGAAAAGACGTCTAAAACAGGATTAACAAAGTAATATTTTTTTAGTGAAAACTTTGGTAAATATTAAGGGTCCTACGATAAAATACCTTTAGTTTAGTATTCCGTCTTGTGTGGGTCGCTACTAGGAGACGCACGAAAGATCCGAAGAACCCATAGAGAGAATCCACAAATCTACATCTTCTGGGCAATGTATAAAAAGCCCTGTAAAACTGCTATTTTTGCTAGGATATATAAATGTGGGAATGTGTACCATGATGTTTATGATAAACTACTAAAATACACGTTTAGTCCTAACTGTATCCAAAAACAGTTGATTCACTTTACAACACCCTTTGGTGAAACTGCAATTTGTTAAACCCTATGAAAATTGTGATTACCTAATGTAAATTGTTTTTTTTATCCTAAAAAGAACAATGGTTATGAAGAAATTCGTAGCTCGCAGTAATGTGCACGATTTGTGAAGTCACTCCTTGTTGGCGTAAGCACTTTTTCATTGGATTTTTTTCATACGACGTAAAATTGTCATTTGAATTAACTTAATTTTTTAGTCGATTTCCTAGTTAAGTACAAAGATTAACACAAAGGTCTAGAAAAAAACCCATCGGGGCTGCAATTTCCTCCGTCAATGGAGGAATTGCTTTTTTTTCTTAATTAATTAATATAGCACCCATTAGAAAAAAACAGAAAATTCAATTATCGAGAAGTTGCAAGAACAAACTGCATTAAATGTAATGTGAAATAGAACTCTAATATGAAACATGTGTCGTTTGGTGCATTAGAAATTGATCACACAAGTACGAAAATAGATACCTATAAGAGACAAATATACTGTAAATTATGTGCTAATTATGTTAACTGAAGTGAAGCAAACATGAGAAATATGAACACCACTTTAAGTCTGAGCTTAAAAGTAAAGGGTATATGAATCGCAACGTAATATGAATACTCAGAGTTGGAAAATGTTTTATTTCAGTCATCTCTCCTGCTTATAACTAATATCACAGTACGACTAGGAAATCTAACCCCACAATCAATCTAACCCCACAATCGTTGAACATAGAATGATATCTTACTTGATGGTTCTACGGGTTTCGCTTCTTCTTTTTCTTCCGGGATGTTGACGGGACTTTCAGACTTTTCTTTGTTCCGTCGCATGTAACGCTCCTTGTGGTAATTCTTTAGTTCTTTAAAGGCGACCACTTCTTGTTCTGGCTGTTTTTCTTCAACTTCCATTTGATTGTTTTTTGGCTTGAGCTTGCGATTTTTGTTTTTGGACTTTTTCTCTGGCGACGAGCTACTTGAGCTGTCTTTGCTACTTTCGCTGTTGTCTCTTTTTTTCTTTTTCTCGATGCGTGGTATTTCTTTCCGCCGTTTAGTCGGTGGTGCAGGGACATCGGACCGAGCCTCGTCCCGATTAATTTTTGGTATGGGTGGAAGTTTGTTAATTTTCTTCACGTCCGGAATTTGCTCAAGGTATGAATCCATTGAGTTTTTCTCCTCCTCAACTTTTTTATCTTCGCGCTTTTCTTCTTTTTTATTTTTCTCGCGATCTTTTAATTCGCGCTTGGTCTTTCTATCGTCATGTCGCTTTTCTAGTCGCGGATCGCGTCTTCGCGGTTGGGGACGTGGTTCGGCCGCGTCTGGTCGCACGTCTATAGTGATGACGTTTTTTCTTTTAGTCACACAGTCCAGTGGTTTGATGTCAAAGACATTTGGTGCTATCGGTGTGACAGGGGGTAAGGGAGAAGACGCGGGTAGTGAGGGGCGATTGGGGGGAACGTGACGTGCAAGACGCGGATCACGTCGAGCGGTCGCAAGCGCACCGCTAACAGGTGCTATACGAGCTCCGGATGACACTTTGTTGACAGGCTGAAAAGAAATGTCATTCTCAGAATATTGACCGACATTACATATGTTGTTTTACATCCCTATAAAAAAAATGAAAATATAACATTGACGATCACCAAACACATTACTGCCGTTTTTTTGCTTGTTGCGTTAATGCTCGTGCAACCGCCGTGAGTTTGAGCGCAAGAACATATGTACATATTACGAAATCTGAGTTCTCTTGAAGCGTCGATCGAATAAGCATTGTACAATAATTGCCGGTTGCTTTTTTATGTAGGTAATAAACCTGATGGTGTGTCAAGGAAATACAAACAACATCTCAAGATGACCATATCATCAAAAAGTTTAAGTCGCATATCGACTGGACATCAGAATAACTAGGTCGCTAGACGACCATATTCATGAAAAGACTAGATCCCAATATGACTGTTTTTGGTGATCGACAAATGTTCTAATCTCATTTTTTTATAGGAATATAGAACAACGTAGAAACTTATTTCCAAAATACAATAAAGGCGACACTGTCAATTGTTTACGTCATAAAAACGCCGTTTTTGGCAGCAAGTAATGCTATTGTACAACAGGCTGTAGTTGCAAGTTAATAATTCTGCCGAGTAATAACTTATTAATACTTATAATGAATAAGATTTTAGAGAACAGCCGATAAAATTTAATGTCGTCTATGACACTTGCAACGAAGGGAAATAAAGGAACAAACCTTAGACATTTATGAACCTGTATAATGAATAGAATAGATGTTTCTGTGCTAATAATCCTGTATCCGGTTGCTGTATGTTAAACCTGTTTCGACGTATTTTGGCAGTAAGCGAGATTTGCTATTGGGTTGATGTAAAAGTTGCGGGCGCGGGATTGCAATGTGCACCCTCCTCCCCACCCCCCTGTATAAGAAGTCTATATTTTAAATTTTATGTTGTGGTGGTGATGATTGAGCGTAGGTATGTCCGAACAGCTAACCCGCTCGGCGAACATGATAGAATTATTGTATTTAGATCGTGGAACTAATAAAATTGTAAATATTTAACTGTAACCGATGTAGTGTATATAAGGTTGTATATGTAGTGGTATGTGCTCACTATTTTACACAATTGCTAAATAAGTAAAAGCTCCTATATGTAGTGCATGTCGGTATTTCAGAAAAAAAATAATGTATAAAATATATAAGTAATGCATAAAGTGATTTAATCTACTTTATTTGTGTGCGTAGTTCGGAAAAACGCATTGATGTCGATATTTTATGCGCATTTATTAATAGGAGCCCCGTTGTTATATCATTCCGAGTTCTGTTACACTTTTCCTTGTGTTATCTATTATGTATACAAAAAAATAATGTTTGTTTGGTCGTTCATTCTTCTTCTTTGCGTTTCTAAACCATTCATCCGATTTCGATGAAACTTTCGTGAGTTCTTGTGCGCGCGCCCGCGAAGGTTTCTAACAAAAAAAATCTAACGCATTGCGACACACGCCGGGCACACCTAGTTATAATATAACCAATGAATTGTGGGATGTTATTGGTGTTTTTATCACTAACTTGAAAACAATGACGAATATGATCACCAACAATGTGATAGTATGCCGATTGCACAGAACACCGAGTCACTGATCACTTTAGGAAGGTTTGGATGTTGTTTACGCATCAGATATTTAGGGAGTGGTGTCGTGAAAGAGTTCATAGAGCAGCATCTGGGAAAACTTTTATGAAAAATGAAAATATTACTATAGACCAGCCAAGGAAAGAACAATGTGATACGTGGCGTAGTTTCAAAGTTGGCAAAATTGATCATAAAAATATACAACGACCACATTACAAAGAAGAATGAAGCACGTGAAGCCAAAAGAGCTACTATTATCCGCAAATGAGGAGAAATTAATTGTTACTGTTGATGTACAAAGTGTGTTGTTTGCTCCAAAATGACTAGCTAGTTCACTGCATTATAAACAAAAGGTAGAATGGCATAATTTAACCCTATACGACACAAGCACAAAAAATGTGACAATCTATTTTTGGCGTGAAGCTGACGGGCATGTTACTGCTATTGAATTTACTTCATAAATTACATCGAAAATACATCAAACACACAAATATATTATTATATCTGAGAGTTGTACAAAACCAAATAGAAATAAAATTATATCTAGTGTCTTAAGTGATCTATTCCAAAGAAGAAACCTAACCATAGAACAACTTTAGTTAAAAATAGGGCATACTGTGATGGAAGTCTAGTGTTCATTTTACAATTGAACAATATATTAGGTCACTTATATTCGCCCCTAGTGATTGTTACTCGAATGCGCCAAGCTCGGCTTAAAAATCTATACCTACATATAATAAAACTGTAGAACCAGCGAATCTGTACATTGAATATGTAAACTGATTGGGGGCGATGAAGGAAGAGTATCGGAGTACAAAAAGACGATTTTGAAAATTTTTGTCTGTCAGTCTGTCTGTTCGAACACGCTAATCTCCAAAACTACTGAACGGACTTTCATGGGGTTTCCACAAGTTAATAAAGGTTGGCGCTTCGAATAGGCTGACGGGAAGAAAAGACATCTCCCTATTTAGTTTAAAAACTAAAATTCCACACGTACGAAGTCGCGGGCACAGCTAGTGTCCATAATATAATATCAAATCAGTTCGCTATGAAGGACTCCCAAATATTCTGAAATCAATACGACCCACAAAAAGAAACGGTGACCCTGTTGTAGATTCGAGAGCACTAAAATATTTAGCGGACGGCGCAATATTATACAGACTGGGACATGTAGATGACTGAAAATGCTTCCACATCGATGAAACATTCCTAGATCTAAAAATTATGTACCGCCAACTCAGCTGTATTCTTAACCAATACTAATAACAGTAATAACAGAAAGCACATTTAGACATCTACAAGAATCAAAAACCGTTTTGAATAAGGACTCGCTCATTTTATGATTCCCTTAATTATAGATGTGGAACTTAATAATGAACTTTAATAATGCACACTTTTAATTTCTGGAACTTATGTACATTAAATAGATGATAAATTTTCAGTGATTTTCTTATTTTTCTCCCCTAATATCTCTTATGTGTATAAAAACGCACACTAAAAGCTTTTTGCGTATAAAATAGCACATTAAAAACTTATGTGCGAGTAATAAATTTAAAATACTTTCTAAATAATAATACAGGACTAGAAATTAAAATAAATGTAGTTTTTTTTTTAATGTCCATTTAAATGGTCAATAAAATTATGTAGGTATTCTTGATTTGTTTTTAAAACAAATTTTATGCACATAAGAGGATTTTCATTCCCAACGACGAAATGTAACATTCATCATTTTTGATCATTTACGATTATGATCATTACGTCATTTTTTTAAGATTTTCGATTTTCTTCATGGCAGTTAACGTGTTAAGCATTAAAAATGGCAGAAAACCAGAATTTTTGACATATTATGCTTTTTTATTTGCGAAATGACAAGAATGCGTGTTGTGTACGGTGAGGGTGCCGTTGACAATTCCACATGCCATAAGTAATACAGAAAAGTTCGTGAAAAAAAATATTCTTAGGGATGCACCACGTTCTGAAGAACCGGCCAAGACTGAGGGCAACAAAAATTTTGGCGGCGTCCGACACAGACTTTTACAACTTGACAAGAATGTTTTGGTCCATTCATCGTACTCTCCCGACCTTGCTCTCTTCGACCACCATTTATTTCGATCGCTTTAAAACTTCTTAGATGGTAAAAACTTCCTTGGAAGACTTGAAAAATCACCTGCATCAGTTTCTTCAGGCAAAAAACCTCATTTTTATGAGCACGAGGTTGTGCAGCTACCGGAGAGATGGAGAAGGGTCATCGAACAGAACAACACATACATATAGTATAGTATGTTTTTAAATGTAATTTTTAGTAAATAAAACTTTTCTTCAATTTTTGTCGGAAAACAGGACGAACTTTTGCATCAACCCAATATTGTCATTTCCCTAATATCCGTTCTTCGCGATTGCTTTCCTAAATTCCAAAGATAAGGCCTGCTTTTGTGAATTTGTCAAAGAATTTCTTTTTTACTATTGTGAATCGCTAATATCTATGACAGACAGTACACATTTACCATCAGTTAGGCTTGACTCCATCTATATTTATGCCCTTTTGTCTATTCCACTAACATATAAATGCAAAAGTTTGTGTTTGTTCCTCAACCACGTCGAAACGGGTGAACCAATTTCGTTAAAACTTGGCAAATAGGTAGACTGTAACCTGCATAATCGTGGGGCGAAGCTAGTAAGAAAGTGCTCAGCATCACATACTAGGTTTAACTGATACTATTATATCTTAGATAATGTAATTGGTTTCTTTCGAGGTAGTTTCAAAAAGTACTAAACTAATTATGATGTAACTTATATCTATGTTTCCTTTGAACTCACCGTTAAAATAATAACACAACGAGAGAGTAAATAGTACCGAACAAAACTGACAACAGTCACCAGACTACTGAGTCACTTTTGATGACAAATTCGACGCCAAGTTGGTACCAGTGGCAAACAGTCATTGATTTTGTGAAGATAGGTAAACAGTAGTAGCAATGTATAGGTATCTATCTATACCATACCATCAGCCTATGTCTCTCCACTGCTGGATATAGACAAGCCTAGAGAAAGGCCTATATGCAACAGTAGGTATCGATATAAGGACTGTTTTTAGCAAATTGGAAAATATTATTATAAATGTATGAATATTTTATGACTTGTTATGTACCCATATTCTGCAAATAAACGGTTAGAGTTCAATCAATGTGTTTTGATAGTTGATATGCAGTTTTTTGTGCTTGAAATGTTATGTAAGAGTGCTTGTAAGAGTCCTAATGTTTTGCGTCATTTTAGTGAACTCAAATTATTGTCTTTTCAATAACTTTAATTGGCTTCCACCTACTGAATGAAAATTGGCAAATGTTTTCCAATTATTTCTGTATATTTATGAAGTAGATTAATATATGAGATTAGCTGAAAAAAGGACTTCATTGTTCTAGTTTCATAGATTCAATACCTGTATATTTTCTATCGTATGTTCCTTGTACGCAATACGTTATTGATGCAAGCAGTCACATGCAATTTCTAAATAACTAATATGTCAAAAATAACTTACTGGTCCAAGTCGTTGTTTGACAGGCAGATGGACCACCTCCCGTGGTACTTGCATGGGCGCGACCACAGGATTGACCATCGCAATGGGCATAAGCGGCGAGGAAACGCTCTGCGGCACTGATGTTACCTATAGACAATGACCACGGGAATATTAACAAGTGTAATAAACGAAATCACCCTTTTTATCATCCACTGCTGGACAAGAAAATAGGTTTTTTTTATGGGAAGAAGGCGGCAGAGGTGTTTACAGTCCACCCGGTGGACATGTGAGGTACATGCCAACATCAGTTCAGAATGACAAATGTTGGCACACCCCCAGGTGCACTTTCTACCTTTCGAGGTGTAGGAATGGATTTGGAGAAAGGGTTAGGAAAATGGGAATGGGCTATGGCTATGACATATCTCATTCACTATCAAAACACGTTACGTACATTGGAGAATAGGATAAGATGGAAAATGCAGTACATTTAAAGGTAGTATTCTATGAGCTGGTTTAATGTTAACTTTTCTTTAATGCGCATTTTTTCTTTTCTTTGCAGGTTGTACAGAACGAGAGAACTTTGATACATGACTGTAATCAATAAACATGTTATACTGGAAGCAACAAGGAATGGGGAAAAAAATCGAACCTCTAGACGACGCCCTTGACTGGAAGTGGATTCTTTTATTTCAAGTATTGATGAGTCACAGTTATTTTTGTAGTTTCATTTCTATTATAATGATTGAATTGAAACATTAGTAACGTAATGGAAATGTAATTATTTATGAATCATTGTAATTATAACAAAACATAAGGTAAACGTTTTAATTAATTAACAACGTAAATAAATAAATAATGATGTTTTAATAGGTATATTTTGCTTAAGCTGAGTTTATACTAACAATATTTATTGACAATCCAGTATGTCAATAATAATAAATACTCTTTATTGCACACAAACAGTTATTACATGTGCACACATAATAAATGACAGATTACAATAGGCGACCTTATCGCTAACGCGATCTCTTCCAGACAACTTTGGGGTAGAGAAAAATAATAGAACAAAATGTC
The DNA here is from genome assembly GCA_943735995.1 of Sesia bembeciformis. NCBI lineage: Eukaryota > Metazoa > Arthropoda > Insecta > Lepidoptera > Sesiidae > Sesia > Sesia bembeciformis. The sequence goes on from OX031041.1 coordinate 1,203,156, forward strand.
CGATATCCACAGAATGAATCATGTTCAATATACACCTACCGACTATATCGATAATAAATAACTACTTATCATAATAAATAACTTAATAATTTACATTATACATATCCATATCTGCATTCAATATTCATTTGTAAATTAGAATCAAAGTTAACAAGGGTAGAAAAATAACGAGGGAATTGAAGTCTCCAATGGACGAAATATAATAATAAAGATTTTCGAATATTGATGGTGACGCTTTCACTAATCGTGGTTAGAGTTATGTAGTTTGATCATCGTAATGTAGCGGACGCATGTAATACGGCATCATCGTGTATACTCACTGTATCAGATCTAGAACGTTTTGAAGATCTGTAGAACATCTTTGAAATTATCGACAATAAAAAGAAAGATTGCTGGGCCTTGATAGCTGCGCTGGGAATGAAAAAACCGACGACGTTGGCTGAAAAATTGGTTATCTAAACGAGAAGAATACACCCTTGTGCAACTAGTGAAGGAAATAGTATATGGCAACGTCATGGATGATTATGAAAATTACTTTAAAATGGGCGACGAATCATTTGAAAAACTTTTAAATATGATGTCACCATATATATCGAAACAAGACACGCATTTAAAACAAGCTATTACAGCTAGGGACAAACTGGCACTGTTGTGATCGCGCGGCGATGCCGCGGGCGACAATATGCACATCGCACTCAACAGTGACTGGCAGATGTTGAGGTTATTGATGCGCCATGCGTTTTGACAGTCAATAAATATTGATCACATAAGACTGGATTTTAAAAAAATCTGGATTCTCTTCAACGTTTCATCAATACCAAGGTCAATAATATACATATGTCAATTTATTTATTGTTAATGTAAACGGACATTTAGTGTTAATTGCGTTTAAAATCAATTTTACAACAAGTTGTATTGCAAACATATGGCGGAAAATGCATTAAATTGATTGAAGTTTTATCGTAATCGAAATTAACGTACTAAAGGTGATAAAGACAATGAATGCTTTACAGAATAATAATTTAAATAATTTTTGTTAGAATAGTGTCAGTTGTAATTGTAACCTCCCCAAGAAAGAATAGGTAGTATAGCGGGATGAGAAGAACTTGTCTCATCGTACTTACTATTCCCCATGGATCCCCAAATCTTTTTCCAAATTCACTCCTCAATCTCTAGGCAACGCAATCAGGGGCCAATATTTTTCATTCTGCACTCGTGTCGTCATGTATGGCGCATGGTGTGTACCTCTGCCATATTTTTTCCCACAAAAGAAGCAGTTCTTATTCCAGTAACTATACACCGTGAAATATTTAGGGAATAATAAACGTGAAATATTCAATTGATTCAACTTGATGAATGTACTTATAGAATGCATTACCGATAAATCTTATGAGCACTATATTATTTAAACTAGAGTTATGAAATCTTGTGTTTAAATACTATATCCTGTGTTAAAATATATAGTATAGTATTTATTTATTAACCATAGACCGGTGGTTCCCAAACATCTTCTTTTCCATTTCCCTTTCCCAAAAACTATTACATATATAAAAACAGTTACAACTTCAAACTTCAACTTTATTGCCAGTTACAGGTGGATATTGTAGTAAATATAAATAATATTATGTAGTATCAGTGCAACTTGCCACTTGCCAGTGTCTGCATGTAATTTATATAACATTGATTAAATCTCAGGATACACAAATTATTAAAATTATATAATATTGGATTGGACATGTCTAAAAATATTAATAACTAGCCGACCCCGACAGACGTTGTCCTGTCCAAATTTCAATGAGTTCATACAAAAATCCCATAGAAAAAAGCACTTTCAGTTTTTACCGAATTATCCAATTTTCCGGGCGAATTTTCCAATTTTTCTTTCCTTAAAAGCCTTATTCGGACTATTAATAACATTTAAAAAAAAAAATAGCCAAATCGACCCAGCTGTTCTCAAGTGATGCGCTTACCAACGAACAGCATTTAATTTTTATTTATATAGATTATAAATAATATAATGTAATAATATTCATTGATGGGTGTGTAATAAGAGTAATAACATTTAGTCACTACAATTTTTTTAGTTTTATTTCAAATTGTCTACAAGACAATTACTTTAGGAGCTAATACAAATAGTTTTTTTTATAAAATGCGATTTTAGGACGAAGTATCGTCAATTTTATTCCTTCTTCCCCTTGGATGTCTAATTTCTATCAACTTAAAATTATTTAGCTTTTCAAGCTTTTCAGCTTTTAAAAATATAAAACGAGGATGTCCCTTTGATTGGCGCCAAACAGGCCTGATACATTTCTTTCGAGTTCTAAATAGGGGTAAAAAGTCCCTGCAGCACTTCCCCCAGTGTAACAGAACTTACTGCAAGTTTGTGGATACGTGTGCGCGTGGTATGCACAAAGTACAGTTTCTAGTGATACGGTTTTAGTTAAGTTCTTTAGGACATATAGATATTTACTTAATTTCAAATTTAAATTAAATTTTAATTAGAGGAATAAGGACACAACCCGAAAATGATAACTTTTCATTACAGCAATAATACTAAAAAATTGGATAACTTTTTATTATTTTCCCTATGAGTTTTTATATATATAATCATTAAAATAATAAAATCAAATTCAAATCATTTAACACAGGAAAAACATTATAGTTAAATACATTGTCCGACACATTCTGTTAACAGGTATGCAAAAGTTTTCGTCGTAAAACAAGTCTAAACTTTTCGTCAAACTTAATAAGTTATTATAATGTCAGATATTAATTATAATTAAAAATATGTCGAGATAATTAGATTAAAATATCATGATGAATAATATATCATGAATACATTATTATTAAATACTCCTATATGATTGAAAGAATAAAATTGTTTCTTCAATTACCCATCTTTCAATTTTCTTTTAATTATTTTTTCCAGGAGACTTATTTCCTTCAGTACCTTTATACAACACATGGCATGGCAATTTTTGTGGAAAAATCTAATTATCATTATTATTTTCTGTATCATCACAGAAAATAAAATTAAAGTATCAGTACTTTTATGCATATTATTTTTTAGGCTTTCTTTTAAATATGTACATTATTAGAAAATGACTAAAACACATTTTTGTTCATAATTTTCTAAAATTTGGTTATAATATTACGAAACAATTTGGATACGTGCAGTTTAAAGTGGTTCTTTTAAATAATGGTATTGATCTAAATTTCGACATAATACGACTTACACTGTTATATTGTGACTTACGCTGTATTATATTAAGGGTGCGCTTTGTTAAATTGAGGGTGCGGTATAATAAGTGCTTTATAATAATGTATACATATAATAAAACTGTAAAAGAGGTTGTCTGTATATTCAATTAATTAAAAAATAGATAAATTGGGGATCTCTTAGAAGCTACAGAAGCCAAATCAGAAGTTGTAAAATTTTTGTCTGTTTCATCATCACATAAATACTACTGAATGGATTTTGATTCAGTTTTCACTAATATATAGCTAAGTATCCGAAGGACTAGTATATGTGTCATGTTCATATGACAAGGAAGATGAGTAGATATGGAGGCAAATATAAAATGACTTAATAGAATTACTCAAAACCTATAGATGGATTTTCATTTATGAAATCCATCATGTTGGTGGTTTTACAGGTGTTAAAATCTTTTAGAGCTGTTTAGTAGTCCACACGAGTGAAGCTGCGGGTAGAAGCTAGTGTAATATAAAACTTTACCTTCTTAGCACTTTTCTCTGCAATCTCCAGCTGTCTTCGGGTCTGTTCAAGTTCCATTTCCACCTTTTTTCGTTGCAGCATCAGCAACTCTTGCTCTTTCTTGGCGAGGATGTTGCGCATTTTCTCCTCTTCTGAAGGTACCGCCGCTGTTGGTGCGTTGGTACTACTTGTTGGCACTGGCTGTAAAGGAAATTAAACGTTTAATGCACCTATTATATTTTCTTTTAATTTTTATTTACAGAGGTGATAAAGCTAGCCTTTCTTTGGAAAAAACCAGCCTGTGATATCTAATTTCAGAATTATAGGACAATGCAATAAATTTGTCAACTTTAAACGAAGATTAAATGCTTTGATGTGGAGATCTCTTGCCATCAGATGGATCTGGTTTTGAATATAGTACATATACCAAAATACAGTACATAGTTTTATGTATTAAAATAAGGTTTAAGCTGTGAAATGTTGATAGATAAGTAATGATTTTTGATGTTGAGATGTTGTAAGCAGTAGATTCGGAGTTCTACTTTAGTGTATTACATTATGGGAAACAGCTCTTTTTAGATATGGCAGATAAAGGACTAACTGGGGATTAACTATATGGAATCTTGTTAAAAACTACAGTTAAAATTAAGCTGAACTAAACAGAAACAACTAAAAAACACCTTTTTCAGAAAATTTGGATTTACATGGATGTTTGACTGATGCGGCTGGGCTTGGATCGGCCATGCTGGATCGATCAAGTTCACTTTTACATCCAACTGGTACAGCTTTGTAGCGGGAAACACATCGTGCCATGTTTCCCGGAGTTTGAACATTTGTGACCGAATTTTCTCATCCACCTGGAGAGAGAATAAACAAATGTTTAATAGAAAGACAAACATTAAAAATAATTTAAGTGACAATGACAGATCATATTTACCTGCTTGAAAGTCCTCGTAAACATATTAACAATGATTTGTGAAAACTTCTGTATATATGCTCCTCCAACATTCTTGATGATTGAATCAACTAAATAGAGAACTGGCAGCTTGATGTCTGAATGGACCTGTATGGAGGAAAAACACTTTCTAGACCCAGTCCACTTGGTTGTTCCAAGGTCAGATCCGGGCCTTATCTCTTTTCTCATCCTTTTATAACTTATATGGTGCGGGAAAGAATAAGACAAGCAAATCTGTTTAAACCGTTTTAATTTTCGATGCATAAAAATAAGAGTACTCAACTTTTAAAAACCTTTATTTTTTTTTTTACATATTTTTACACAACTGAAAGAAATCAGTGAGTTATTGGCATTTTGTAACATACCATTGAAGGTACAGGATTATTTGATATTCAAATTGGAACAAGTATCTCCTCTTGCAGTGGCGATAAACACTGCACGGAAAGGAAGAAACAAGTCTATTCTTTTCTTATAGATTTCAGTTGTCATATTTTACAATGTTGGTAAGAAATAAAAAATATTGTGAACAAAACAATCTAATCTCCAAAATATTGGCAGAAATTATCCAAAAGCAGTAATGTTACTTATCTAGGAGATACCTGTTACAAGGACTGGTTACAAAGGAGGTCAAATAAATCTCACTCAGTCGTAAACACGTAGAATACCCGTGCGTCATACACTTTCGCTAACGCTCACGTGAACCATTCGTGGCACATTTTCCACACCAAACGCGTAATTTTTGTTAAAAATACAAATTCACCTTCTCCAAATGCTTTTCCACTGTTTCAACGATAACCCCGGCGTGGTCGACGTTCTCTTCCGCGAGTATTGTCAGCATATTTATAAGAGGCTTGCTGTTGACCGTCAAATCGGCCAAACTCGAAGCATACTCTTCCGCGACTTCCTTCGACATCTTGAAAAGCGACTGCAGTCACTGATGTCACCATACCAGTCTTCACCAGCTCATCACTGTAAATGAAATATAAAATTAACTTACTGTTACGTGTAATATCCAACATGGCGAAGTCTTTCCAAGGCTCACGTAGCGAACTTACGTTATCGAAGATAACACTACACCGTTGATCAATTTATGTTGCAATAGTAATCACCTCACGTACGATTTTAAATGCACATCATTAAAATGAAATACATCACGTAAATACATTAAAATGAAATAGAAGAAATTGCAGGAAGGATGAAAACAAAATGGCGTCTATATAGCGTCTGGTTGACGAATGAACCGTAAATTTCACTACATTTTTTTACAAGCTAAAAGTGTTGCCAGCATTCAAGTTATATTTTATTTATCCAATTTATTTGGACACTGGTATAGCTATTAGTCCACTTAAAATAAACACTATCTAAAAATTGTTTTTCACGTCATTGTCCAGTACGCCGAATTACGAGAGTCAGTAAGTCTGATTGTGTCAGTACTACTGAGCGTATGTTGAGTTGGAGGCCATTTTCGGCATCACAACACAAACAGACATGACATAGGGACGTAATTTTATTTTTACTATTATATTTTTGTTAATTCTTATATTTTTTTAATGTTCGTGATATTCATAATGTTTTCTTTTTTGGTTAATGTTATATTTATTGTATGTAGGAACAGAGTTGTGATGTTGTCTATTGCCTAGGTGATAGTTAAATAGATTCTAATATGTTTACTGAGGACAAAATTGGGCTCCTTGGAAGAACACGAAAAATGCATCTCAAACTTTTATTAAATTATGACAGACATAAGGTACATTGAAGTTTTACAAACTATCACTATTGAACCACAAATCCCATAATACACAATATTTATAGTAATCAAGCAAAAACTCAATTCACAATGAAATATTCATGACTCTGTTCTAAAATGTGTAAAATCACTGTTTGGCAATATAATTAAAGTACATCAAAATAAAAAAATAGAGATGCAAGTACATAATTAAAGTATGAATTTCGCTACTTTTGGAACACAAGTCTCTGTTTTTAGCTGACGTCCATTGATATTATGAACCAATGATGTCAGACGTACCAACTTCTTGGTAAACATACTAGTTTTTAGTGTCACGTACCATGTACCAAGACTACTCGGTCCTTGTACGCAAAAATACCAAGATTGGCCGTTGACCGACAAAAATACACTGACAACATAGAATAACCGACAAATTTCAGAGATGCATAAAAAAAAACATTCCAATCAGATTTCCCTAATGTTATAAAACTATTACAACAAGCAGTCTCTATGAGCAGTTACCATTTTCCACCGTCGTATTCTCAGGATGTTAGATTCTCAGGATTTGTTTACGTCGGAGTTATTTTCCATTGTTTGCTCAAGTGAACCGTCGTTTTCGATAAAAATCTTCGTTATAAATCATTTATTTATTTTTTTCAATATGTTTTACATATTATATCCGAAATGCAATATAATATCAAAAAGAAATGTTAAAAGTGATATTTCTTCCGTGTGTTCAATAATTACTGCCCTCTATTAACGGTATACGAAATTATAATATAATTTTTTTTTACTGGGATGCGATTTCCGACACAGTTTGTCTCTCAGTATTGGCAGCGCAAGAGCGGAGCACAGGCGTACTAGTTTCCCGTCTCCCATACCAGCTTTCAGCCAGCTCGGTACAAGGATTTCTAAGTGGCCGTCTAACATCCCTGTTAGGAACAGATATTTATGTCATAATTTTGATTTCCAGAACTGAAGTCCTACTAGTCCTTAATAGATAAAACGTAAAATGTCGAATGTACAGACAGGAGAACTGTTAAACTTTCAAGACTATTCCCCGGAACATAATGATCGAAGTGCGCGGATTGATGTAGAAGCTGTCCATACAAATCAATACAACAATTCTATGACTAATTCTGCTTATAATTCGAATCAAAACTATGCTTCAACTCCGAATTATACGTATGATGAGCCCAAAATGACCGATGAATCGGAATCTGTGCCCAAGTGTAAGTTTTTTAAAATTTTACGTTATCACAAAACTATATTCTAATTAAAGATCAATGTTCGAAATATGTTCTGTCTAACTTAACCGTTACCAACCTATAACGTCCCACTGCTGGGCACAGGCTTCTCCTATAAATCATTAGGGGTTTGAAGTTCACTGTGGATTGATGGATATTTAACTGGTCCCAGATATACATATAATGTAAGCTGATGTGCAATCTTGTTTTCTCAGTCGCGGGCACTAGCTAATAAGTAAAGAAAGATATATGCTTCAATAGTTATATGTTGCATATGTTTACCATATATATTTTACTCAACCTTCATAAAATAAATAAGGTAAGCATTTATGCTTTAAGACCCGTTTAAATAGTTAAATATGTGTGAAAAATGTGAATATCTCAAATGTTATATGCTGTAAAATCTTTAATTTGGAAAAGCGAAACTTATCTACTAACCATTTAAACAGGTATTACCTTAGTCGTTGCATTAAGATCAGTTTACTGCTTTCTGCTAACTAAAAGGCGGCTAAGTGTCAAAAGGCCAATTTTGGCTAAGTATCGATTGCCAATACTTTTATACAGTCTAATAAAGCACCGGGAAGTGCAGTGTGGGACACCCTCCAGCCAGGTGGAACTACACTGATGACATAGAAATTTGATGATGGTGGTTGGATTGTGTGTGGTGGCTAGCCTTGGGAGGGGCCTATATCTGCCAGTGGAAAGACATAATATGCTATGGTAATAAAGGTGAAAATTCTCTGTCTTGAAATTATGCCTCTAATCACTATTAAAAACTTTTTGCATATCTGCTCACTGATTCCTAAATTTTGCCCCAATATTTTAAAATGCAACATTATTAGTTAGCCATCTTTTAGTTAGCGGATGGCAGGTTAGGAATCTCCATGTTACATATCTTCTTGATCAATTTTACATTACACTTCATTGAAATTTCCATCCCTAGGCAGCTGAAAACTGAACATTTATCAAAATTTTTGCAGCAAACCACAACTTCTGGACTATAGAGTACTATCAAAAGTATTTTGATGTTCATACAAATGAAGTGGCGGAGAGAATCATATCATCTGTTGTCCCTCAGAAGGTGTCTCGCAACTACTTTGATGAAAGAATCAAGGGAAAACCTGACTTGTATGGACCAATCTGGATTTCTGTTACTTTGGTAAGAAAACAATTTTTAAGCATGTTGGACAGAGTCCCTACACTATTATCTCAGATACTTTTTTGTTTTTAAAGTAAGGAAGAAGTAGAAGTCTCCATTAAGCAGAAATTTAGTTTTTTTTTTTTTAATAAAAATGTAGATATCAATTATTCTATATTCAAAACTAATTAAATAAAAACATAGACTGCATTTCTCATGTGCTTCCAAAGAGTCCCAACTGTTCTGTCCTCAGTAAACCCACTAACACTTTGCTGAGTGACTCCTAACTCATTTTGACATTGACAAGATGTATTTTAATTGTTTTGATTTAGAAATTGTAAATTTCAATACAAGGAAAATAAGGAATACAATACAATACAAGGAGAATTTGACACTGGTATGATGTGTCGATTGTCATGCACTATTGCCATAGAAAAGCAATATAAACCTAGTATAATTGTGCTATTGCCCGATAGAAAAAGAAAAAACCTAGATATTTTTATTTCTAGATATTCACAATAGCAGTAAGTGGTAACATAGCGAACTACCTCCAGAACGCTAATAAAGCAGTCCAGTGGCGGTACGACTTCCACCTGGTGTCATATGCGGCTACAGCTATAGTGTGCTATGTGTGGCTTGTGCCCATCGCTCTTTGGGCGGCCATGAAGTGGACCACAAAGCCTGATAGTGTCGATGAGATCGAGACACAGGTTTGTATGATATTAAATTTATTCTCTTTGTCAATAGGTATTGGGACATATAGTGTAAATCTTAAATTGCGTAAGGGACATTTTTAGAAAATCGTTTTATATACAGTTCTACTCCATTTTCTTCCTCTATATATTTAAAATTTCAATAGCTTTTAAAATAAGTCTCAACCTAAAGGAAACAGCAGTTTATACAATAAATTATAGCTTAAGAGAATGTTGTTTTAATTGTTTTATTGTTTAATGTCCTGCTTTGTCTCTTACGCCAATTGAGATTTACACCATTGATATGGCTTTCCACTCGGAACTTTTCTTTCCTATTTATTATAAGTCTGGTCCATACTAAGGGATTAGAGCTAAAATGACGTGTTATCTAAAATCCAATTTTACAGGAAACACAAAAAACCTTTAAGTAGTTGTGGATTTATGCTGTTTAATACTTATTTAAGGGCTAAGTGGTTTAATAGTTATCTGACCTAACTGGCATAATGTCCGCCATTTTGAAAAAAATCTCAATTTTGCGGCCCCCAATCAAACCTAAAGACCTTGTGATACTTTTCTTAACTCTTCTATGCCAAGAAAATTTTACGATTAAAAAGAAACTGTTTCAAACCGAATTGAGACTAATCTATAATAAGTTTAAGGTCCTATATTTGGTGCGGAAATGTTAAAATAACCCCCAAAAAATGGAATATCCATATTAATCTTTCTTACTGCAAGTACCATAATTACACTACCTAACTCCGACCACTGGTCCCAGTAGTACCCAACCTACCATTAAAACCACGGATAATGTACATAATTTTTTGGGAGTGTTAGAAAGTTCTATCCAGTGATTAATTCCAGCGTTGAGAATGTGCTCTGCTATTGCTGATTTACTAGTTTGACAGTTTCTTACAGCTGCAATGTGTTCCTTGACCCAGACACCTGGCGTCTGGTAAGATATAACATCCTTGCGTGTGCGTAGATTTTCCGCTAGTCTGGAGGACGGAGTATATCCAGATTTTTCTTCTCTAGTTGACAAATAAACCGAGAAACATATATAAACTTAATTTAAGTTAACAAACTACGACACAGTTAACAATAAACTTATATGTATTTTACATTAGATATACGCTTTTAGCGCAACACATATGTCTGATAATAATTAACATTCTATTAATAACATGTACTACTCCATCTCCTCCCGTGGGGAGGGATCCAAAAAGGAGACAGGAATAATAAAGCCACTACTACAAGCCCTGAGGAACTAAACCACCTCTAAAAGAGAGTGGACTCGCCAACCCACATAGCCAGTGTGGCGTTTTAAGGCCATACATCCCTCATGCACAAGGCAATGTCCAGCAATGTGCATAATGGGTGCGTGTCTAGTAGTAGATTCTAAGTTACTTTTTATTAAGTGTCCCATTTGCATAATACTACTAAAATTGGATTTTTGTTTTTTTGGAGTTTTTTGTTTTTTTTGGAAGGATATGACATGTAAAACTGTCAAACAGAGTGAAATTTGTATGGAGATGACACTTTATTGACAGTTCTACATGTCATATCCCCGACTCAATAAAAAATCCGACTTTTAAGCAATCTAGAGAGAACACATCCTAGACATCATGGACTGTAAAACAGGTATTACCTATATATCATACAAACTCCATACATAACGTTAATTGTATAATATATTCCACTAATTACAACTATTACACTAATCATTGCTAGTACAGTAATTACAACGTACTTACTCCGCTGGCTCAGCAACCCGAAGTGATACTTTTAACAAAAAAGGACATTTTTATAGAATGTTTAGTGCATTTTTTATAGAAAGAGGGCGGCAGACGAGCATACAGTCCACCTGGGGGTAAGTGGGTACTGTCGTCCATGAACATCAGCAATACATGCCAACATTAGTTCAGAATGACAAACGTTGGCCACCAAATGCGCTGCCTACCACCAGAGATTTAGAAATAGATTTGGAGAAAGGGTTGGGAAAACGGGAGGGGATGTGATTAAGTTTCAATGTGAAAATCGATTTGTAAAAAGCCTGTATATTTCTTTCCAGACGTCCGACACTCCAACACTGATGTCTCTATTCTGCTTATATGGCTATTCATTATCCATATACATCCCTGTAGCCATATTGTGGACCATACAGGTCTCCTGGTTACAGTGGCTCTTCGTGCTTATGGCTGCATTAGTCTCTGGTGCAGTTCTCATTTTTTGGCTATTACCCGCACTTAGGAAGTCAAGATACTTTTTGATTTTGATTGGGTCCATAATGGGTTTCCATTTTCTGTTAGCGACTGGTTTTATGTTGTATTTCTTTCATGTGCCCAGTACCATAGAGCCAACGAAGTTGGTAGCTTCGTCGACTATAACATCTACGAGTATTTTACCATAATTTATTTTTCTTTCCCACTAACATTTCAATAAAGCTGATTATAGGATTACAAACTCTTTTATTTTATTACAATACTTACAACTTACGAATTTGGAAAAAAAATCGCTATCTCGACTAGTCTGCCCTCCTAAGAAGAAAGTCATTAGTGACCTTTTTACAAAACCTTAGGACCATAAGACAATAGTTAAAACTAGCGACCCGCCCTCGCTTCGGTTTAAAGATTTTTTGTTTTTTCAAAATTTCAAAATAAAATATAGCCTATATTAGACACGGATAATGTATCTTCCTATTCGTGAAAGAATTTTTGAAATCGGTTCAGTAGTTTCAGAGATTACCCCCAACATACCTACAAACACACAATTTTACCTCTATTATATTAGTATAGACAACTACAAAGTTTCTAGTTTGGTTTTTTAATTATAGTTAATGTTCCGACTGAACGAACAGTTGGTTTTTACAACATTGCACATCTTTTGTAACGGTTTATAATACAAGTATTTTTTTCTGCTCGGTTAAATACAAACTTTGTATTTAACCGAGCAGAAAAAGATACTGGCGTCAAATTCGTGGTCAGCAAAATAAACTATTTTTGAATAACTAAAGTCCATCATTTTAAATAAGTAAAAACGACACGAACTGGTCGAGTTCGGCGACTCCTACCACCAGAAACCATAGGTTCAGGTTTTCTGATGTCGATAAACATTTGCTACCTATAAATTTGCTTCCCGTTCATTATTTACTGCTATATACAATCATTATTATTGTATATAATCATCGCTAATGTATCAAACTATTAAAATGTTTGGGAATTAGTAAAAGATCCATCTGAGTCGTTTTATCAACAAATTAACTATGAATCATTAAATAATAACAAAGGTTTTATATAAGGTAGTGACACCGGTGTTGAACAAATATCTACTAAATCCTCCCAAATAAGAATTTGCTGTACTTTTTGACTATTGGCAACACTAAACCGTAAACGAGATATTCATCTGTCAAACTTCGAAATGTCACTTTAGTTGACGTCCGTTTTGTTTTTAAATCAGACAGACTAATGTAAAGATTAAACTGTTAAAAGTTGAGAAGTTTAAGAAATAAAAGATTTTTAAGCATTTTCATATTGTTTCTTTATTGCTACCTACTTATACACAAAATTAATAGAGTACCCATTTGTGGCTATCCATCACTAGAGATAGTCCATTACTGAATTTCTCTAACTGGGAAGTGTCCATTACTGGTGCTTAGAAAGGGTGTTACTTATTTGTAGTTTTCTTTTCAAATTGTGTCCCTATAACTTACTTTTTGTTCCAAATTGATATTTTTTGAGATATTTTATCATTTGTGCAGTTTGTCACACTGATATTACCGATAATTTTAAAAAAAGAAACATCGGGAATAAAATTTTGATTAACATAGTCCAAGACTGGTGCCACTACCTTATAATTACTAACTAATGTGATAGTAATTATGTAGGCTTTAATATTAGTTGTATAATTATGTTTATTGCTACATTCCTATTGCCAAGATTGCTATTTGAGGGTCTTAAATATAAGTTTAATTTACGTGTTTAAAATCATAAAAATTCATGTTTATAAAAATATGGTGGTAATAAAATGTTTTGAAAGTACATAATTATTTTATTAATTTATAACCCTTAATACAATAATACCTTAATACGCCGCAATCCAACAGCCGCTGGGCGCGCTCGATTGGCCACGTTACCCCTCTCTCACAGAAGACTACCTTGAAGTGTACCGCATTTCCCACTTTATCTTATTTCCCTAATGTACGTAAGTGTTTCGGTAGTGAGTGCGATGTGCCAGAGCCCATTCCCATCCTATCCCTCCCCATTCTCCAAATTCATTCCTATATCTCCAAAGGTAGGCAGCGCATCCGGGTGTGCCAGCGTTTGTCATTTTGGACTAATGTTGGCATGTATCGCGGATGTCTATGGGCGACAGTATCCACTTAACATGCGGTGGATTGTACGCTCGGCTGCCGCCTTCGTAGATAAGAAAAAAGTCACTCATGTCAATCACTTTTGTCACTAGAAATTATCCATCTCTGTATTTTGGTTGATAAAATTTATTTAATTAAGTTGTGCCATTGGGAAAATTTCATCATTGCTTTTCCCACGGCTTAACTGGTTGACCCTTGCAGGTGGTCTGCAGGTCGGAATAGGTATTTCTTGTAATAAAAGCCAATTTCTGTACATAAATATTTTATTTCAATTGGTATTTTAAAAATATTAATTTCTTGCTCACATAAAGATTGAAAGGGGAAAATAGTGAAATATCCTATTTTTATAGGCAGAAGATGACAAATAAGCAGATAGTCCGTCTTATGGTAAGTACTGCCAACATGACACATGCCAACATTAGTCAAAAATGACGAACATTTACTTGATTGCGCTACTGAATCAGTATTTGAAATGGGAACGATGACTATTACAATTAAATATTAATTCATATACTAGTCCTATAAAATAATGTAACATATTTTAATATGTCAACCAGTACACTAAAACTATATATATATATATATATTATGTAATAAGGAACAAAAAACTAACACTTATTTCATGATAATTGTTATGTAAACGGATTATTCACGATTTATAACTTATTTATCATATAAGTTACACACGAATGTATCACACGAATATAAAAAACCCACCACAAGTCGCCAATAGCAAAATGTTACGTAAATTGCAGTCGGACACTTTTTATTTTTGTATTTTTTTCATTTGTTTAATTAAATAGTTTAGTTAATTGTAATTTAACCTTATTTAATTGGATTTATGTAGATCCACATTTAAATTTATTTTTTGGGTCATACTCGCGTGCCTCTGTGTTGAACTTGTATGCACCTATTAAAGTATTGCACGCGGTATTTTTAATCTATAAGTTTTTAACATTTGTATTTTTTCGTGTAAATGTTGTTGGTGTATCTTGCAAATAAATAAATAGCAAAGCATTAGAGGCAGGAACCAATCATTGGATTGAATTACACAACATACCATCAGCGTGGGTCTCGCCACTGCTGGAACGCACCGTCTACCGCTCACACAAACCAAAAGTAATTTCAACTGAACGCCATTACATACCGCGATCGGTCCGAGAAACAAAAGAAATTAAAAAATGTCGAAATTTAAATCAAGACGATGGATTGAAGTTGCCACGTACATGGGATTCAGTGATTGAACTTTGTAAACCCAGAAAAGTGGATGCGTTTTCAAACTCACATGTGTGTGTGGTGATATTGTTCGTATAGTGTGCAAGGAACTTAATCAATAAAAACAACTTCCGTGTGGGTAGGTGTATCAAGAATGAACACAACGGAGGGTAGACAGATTTGGCTGTCAATAGCAACGTTGCATTCGAATACGCGCGTTTTTATATACCTATCACAGGGTAAAACATACTTTTGACCCAAAAACAGGGTAAACGCCATCTGTTGGGCAGCCACAGCAACGCGTGGCCGGGTACAGCTAGTAATAAATAATTAATCGTGAGTAATCCGTTTCATAACAATTATTATGTTCAAGCACGATAACCATAGATTAAAATCTTCTGTTATTCGTGATTATTTTTGTTAGATTAAAAATAAGTAATTTGTGATCAGATTAGTTTATTCGTATGTGCATAACGCGTTACGCAGTTGAATACCTACTTACGGGTACCTACCCACTAACAGAAGCGGACGCGTTCAAAGGTCAAAGACCCGAGCGGGCGAGTGTGGATAGTGTTATGCACATAAGTACCAGTAAATTCATCACCAATTATTTATTTGTAATGTAATAAAACACATTAAAGTACTTTACACTATTTTTGTATAATATTTTTTAAATTTAATCAGCTATACTGAATGTGTCGAAGCTGTTAAACCAAGCTTGTTCGTAGAATGAATGCGGAACGTCCTCGGTCGTTGATTGGAATGTACTGGTCAATTCTGATAACATTGTCCCTGGGAGAATGGAAACAATTATGGAATTATTTATTAATATACAAAAAATATCAAAATTTCAATATCAAATATATTTGATTAAATGTTCCCCCTGCGCTCGCGTAGTGACTGTATAAAATTTAACATCCTATATCTTAGCCGCCTGACAAGAATTTTGAAAAACGGTAATACTCGTGTTTAATTATTTTGGTTATTTATTAAAAAAAATAATGTTTGAAAAACAATACAGAAATTAATCATTAAATATAAACAAACTCACCTCACCTCAATAAGGTGGCCCTCATTGTAAGCCAAATGCGTATGAATCACATGTTATCGACATTTAAGGAACATTAGTGTACATAGCGATGAGTAATTTTCAGAAATTTTAGTTTTTAGGGTACTTTGATATATTTTAGGAAAATTTTCCCCAAAACTGCTCATCAGTAGTGATAGGTAAGATTTTGGTTCGGAAAAAAGCCAAAAATTACACACCATTAAGCTTAAATAAACTCACCATAAACATCACCATGGTGGAACCCCTTCAACACCTCACACACTTCAATAAGGTGGCCCTCATTATAAGCCAAATGTGTGCTTAATTCAACATCTCTCGATGAACATTGGTACAATATTTTTATACCACTTCTACACACTGATAGCAGTTCCCTGCCGGATGAGCTTGGCTGAGAAGCTGTAAGTAAAAGTGGATGTAATTTTTTTTGGAAAATATATCTCATTTACACATGGAGAGTTCTGAATATGGATAGAAATAAGATGTTAATATTTTTTTTTTATTTATATCGGAAACTCCACACCACGAATACGCGGCATACAATATTTTTTAAGTCATTTACGAACAGCCCCATCCTATCTCTTCCCCTGGATGTCGTAAAAGGCGACTAAGGGATAAAAAAGCCGAGGAACTAAACTAATAAAAGAGTGGCCTTATGTCTTAAGGCCATACATTCCTCATGCACGAGACAACGTGCCTGAGCAGGTCCATGTCCAACAGTGGATACTGAGAGAGCTGATTGCATTGCACAATAATATTTAGAATACACTCGACTTTTTATCATATTCAGTCTCTAAATTAGGACATGCAAATATGAGCGAATATTTTAAGGTCAAAGAATTCTCAATTTACGAAACTTGATAGGCGTGCAAACGCCAAAAGCGCTACGATACAATGACACGAATTTAGTAAAGGCATTTAGGTACATATTAACTTCCAATATTTGAAAATAATAAAATGCCTCTAAGCATATTTCGACTCATCCGTAAAACAAAGTCCCATCTGCAAGATGCTTACTTTCAGGAGAGCTCATTGAAGATGTGATGTACCTAAACGCGTATATTTCCTATACTCAGAAACTTGGGAGTTTTGAATTTCTGGTATTATGTTATTAAAATTGGTATAGCCTTATACCCTTTCACATATTTTCTCACGTGTATTATGTTGCAAGAAAGTGGGTCTGGTTTTAACATGGGACGTTTTTGCTCTATGATCATATCGGACTCTGTTCTACGGACGAGTCGATTTATTTACTAAAATATGTTTAATAAAACACTTAATTATTATCTTTATAATAATACTTACTTTCATTTTCAGTATGATTATGAATATGATTTTTTAATAACTTGAGCATAACCGAGCATATCCTTAGAGCATACACCATTACTTGTATTATTACCAGCTGACAGTCGCATCTGGGAAATATAATTTTGGAAATGAGTGTCAAACCTCATTTCCCGTCTGGTCGTTCATCTCACGGAAAAATGTCAAGTGAGATGAAGAAAATTTCCGTCTAAACTTCTATTCTCTATATATCTCAATCTTTTATCTTAATTTTAGGGCCTTTCTCACCACCTCTTTATAAAGTAACTGTTAACAATCTGACAGATAAAATATATGTCAATTAAACCTAACTGATACTGACTTTCTGTTAAAGTAAACTGAAGATGGTGAGAAAAGCCATTAATCTCTTAATATGTGGGATATTATTTGCCAATTAAATATAGCTGATACTGACTTTCTGATCAAATAAACTGACTTTCTAATACCTCCTGATACCTTAGCAGAAGGTGGTGAAAATAACAATATGTGTAATCTTAATATGTGGGATATAACGAAATGAAATTTGGCCGAACGGTTTGTGCCTATATCTAGATTAAGTTTGTAGATATGTCAAATCGGTTCAGTACTTCCAATATTGATAATAATAAAAATAACGCCACACTCAATGGCCCACACTAGGATTCCCTGTGTCGTGGGTCCAGAGACACATACAAACATGAACACAACACGTGCAACACCCACACCCGAACAAACATTGTCTTTAAACAAACGGTCCGAAAATATGTTTAAATAGACGGACTATATTGAAAAAATATTTAATGTAAACAATCTTTAACTGGCCGCTAAAGAGGAGCCATACAATCGCAAGTCAGTCCTAGTATAATATCTATGACAGAAATACACATTTTTATACTAGGAAAAACGAGGAAACTAAAATCCGCGTTTGCACTTATCGTAATACTTTTATGTCTTATTGTAACAATTCATTTTAAATACAATAAAGAGCAACTATTATACAAAAATATAAACAACTCTCCGGTACACCTAACTGAAAACTCTTGTAACAATGGAGGTTTAGGCAACATAAAAAAAAAATAAACAAAAATACCTGGATTTATCATCTATGTGACTAGAATATTCAATATTCATGTTTGTATATAAACCTATTAAGTCCCGTGTTGTATTCACAGCTTGATCTAACAGATGTTGTTTCTCTATAGATCTTAATGAACATTCAATTTGTTTTATAAGTATTAGTATAAAACATGAATCTGAAAATTAAATAAAAGTCTTTTATTTCCATACGGGCTGTAATAAAAATTGACACTATTGACATTGAATTTCTATCAACAAGATAGAAATATGGAATTTCTATCATTAAGATAAAAACATGGACTATCTATCATCGAGATAGAAACATGGAATTTCTAGCATTAAGATTGAAACATGGAGTTTCTACCATCAAGATAAAAACATGGACTATCTATCATCGAGATAGAAACATGGAATTTCTAGCATTAAGATTGAAACATGGAGTTTCTACCATCAAGATAAAAACATGGACTATCTATCATCGAGATAGAAACATGGAATTTCTAGCATTAAGATTGAAACATGGAGTTTCTACCATCAAGATAAAAACATCTATCATCGAGATAGAAACATGGAATTTCTAGCATTAAGATTGAAACATGTAGTTTCTACTATCAAGATAGAAACATGGACTATCTATCATCGAGATAGAAACATGGACTTTCTATGATTAAGATAGAAACATGGAATTTCTAGCATCAAGATTGAAACATGTATTTTCTACTATCAAGATAAAAACATGGACTATCTATCATCGAGATTGAAACATGGACTTTCTATCATTAAGATAGAAACATGGAATGTTTATCATTAAGACAGAAACATGGAATGTTTATCATTAAGGTGAAATTCGGTAGAAACAGGAAAACTTGAATATTAATCATAATAATATACAACCAAAAAAAAAAATCTTTCAGTTATTTTAAATTTTATAAAAGGAAATTAAAGAAGTCTGTTTTCATGGAAAATGCTCATACAATTTATGCAAGAAATAAATAAAAATACTGATAAAAATTCATACAATAAAAATGTTAAAATAATTATAAAAAATATACAATAAAAAAGAGAAAATTCTTATAAAAAAATGAAAATACTGATAAAAAATCATACAAATGAAAAGTGACAATAACTGTAAAAATGCATAAGGTAAAAATAATGATAAAAATGCATACGTACCTTTTTTAAACAGCAACACTCCTTGATCATAATCCATCCTAAGATTACCAGAATTACTTCCAGGACAGAAAGTAGACTTAAAACCTTCTGCCAAAGCCAATCTCCTAAGTAAATGTAATAACTGGCACGCCACGAATGGCATCGCCCGAGATGTGATGATACTTTTGATTATTTGAGATATTTTTTTATTGTGGGTAGTCGGTAGGTTTTTTATTAGATTATCTATTAAAATTGTTATGGAATATAGAATGCCGCTGTAAAGTATTGCTGTTGACTGAAAAGAGAAATACAATACTATATACAGGGTGTCATTGACATAACGCAAAAGTTGAAAATAAGTTTTTCCATGTCGAGGGTAGAATCGATTCTACCAGTTTTTACAATAGGTTCTTCTTTCATAACTTATTGTTCATATTTAGTATGTCTTTTAATCTACGCGTAGTTTCATTCAGTGCGCATCGCACTCTGTCACTATCCTGTACTGAATAATGAGCACTACGAACCTTTTAGATAGAACAACGAAACTTTACACGTTGGTTACTTTTAATTTGTTCTCTAAAATAATTTTGGTTTTCGTTAGAATAGTTCTATATATGTTTTATCCGCGATACGCGGAGTCAAAATTAAGAGATAAACAAAAGTTCCGACCTTCCGTCTGCTCACCCAGTTCCTGGGGGTTGCTGGCCCCATGCTAGAGGGGCCGATGCCCAGAACTGCTGAGCAGGGAGGCGTTTAATTACGCCTTTGCAAGGTCTTCCGTATACTATACTATTAACTTCACTGATACTACACACGCTAATCCCAAAGTCTCAAAAAATGTGCAGTCTACTTGCACAACAAAGAAATTGATACCGTACCGCACAAGAATCGATGGCCGACTCGCCGGGCGATCCGCGCCCGCGCAGCAGGTGAACTCCCCCCCCTCAGATTTTGCGTTTTTCAGTGACACAGTATATTAATAACACTAGTAAAATGGCTTACGTGATGGGGTTGATCGAAATCAAAATATGTGTCTGCAAAATGGCGTACAGTAAGCCTACAAACCTACCAGGTTTAAGGGTACAAAGTAGACAAAATGTTATGTACTGCTTTTTTGGCATATAGAAATACATAAAATGTAAAATTCACTTATAAATAATGTAAACCATTGGCACGAACTGAGGATTTGCACAATTACAATCATATTTTGCGTTCGTAAATGAGTTATTGCGCTGATTTTAAAGTTCATATTCGTAGTTCTAACTGAAAGAATATGTGTGTTCTACAACGTTATATTTACGGTCGGCGCCACCCAATTGCTTATTAAAGAAGTTGATAATGAGCTGCAAAGGAGTTTGTACTTGTGCTAACGCTCGATTAGCTGATACTTATCGATGGTGTAAATCTCAAATGGCGTAAGGGACATTTTTTGAAAATATATTTTATATACAGTTTTACTCCATTTTCTCTCCCCTATCTTTCCGTATATTAAAAAATTTCGATAACTTTTAAAATAAGTTTGTTACCCTGAACAAAACAGCAGTTTATACAACAAATTATAGCTTAAGAGACCGTTTAGTGTTTAATGTCCTGCTTTGTCCCTTACACCAACTGATATTTACACCGGGATATGTGAATATGGTTAGAAAATTCAATTAATCTCAAATAATTTTATATAAATACTAGCAAAACCCGGCAGACGTTGTCCTGCCATAAAAGTTGATGTAGTGCAGTGCCATCTAGTGGCGAGTTACAACAAAGTCGATAGCTCTAAAATATTCTCTGTGCTCAAATACCAATGTATACCAATTTTCATGGCGATCGGTTGAACGGTATAGAAGTAGATGTGCTGCAGCGCCATCTAGTGGCGAGTTACAACAAAGTAGATAGCATAAAAACCTTCTCAATGAAAAGATACATATATGGGCCAACTTTCATGGCAACCGGTCAAATGGTGTCGAAGTCTATTAATGACCAATATACCGTTTCTCTATAATATCAATGACCAATATAATATCCTCTTATTTATTTATATATATATAATATATTATTACATACTATTATTACTCACCGTATTATCAATTAAACTACATATCCTATATACCAAATCAATAAAGTGTACATTTGTTCCCGAAGTAACGTCTCGCTGACCGTTTTGTTCTTCAATTCTTATAAAAATATTTACGTTTCTAGACGATTCTAGAATTCGTGCCAATATGGCGGTAATCCTTCGCGCTAATATTGCTTGTTCCTCCTTGTACAATGTTCTGTAATTAAATCTTTCAATTATTTTAATTCGTGATGATGATTTAATTGGTATTGCTTTATACCAAACGTGGCGAAACAAGAACTGGATGTGTCCAGTTCGTAATTATTATGGAAAAAGAATACGAAAAGTATACATACGTAGTACCTAAATTTGAAAATAATTTACCATTAGATTTAAGAATTAAAAATATGTCAAAAGCTATGTTCATAAACAAATTAAACAATGCATTTAATGCATTTAACAATAATTAATATTTTATATAATATTAGTAAACAGAAGTATCAGTAACATAGCTTGTAACATATATAATTACACAATATAATATATAATATATATAATTATATATAATAATACTAGGTACATTTTGAGATACTCAAATTTCATAAAGAGGACCCGTTGTACCGTTTTATAAAACATTATTATTTATTTGAAATTAGAATTCCAAAGCCATTCGGACCAAACGAAAAAAAATAAAAATGTAGTACTCACTTTTAAATTGTATTTCGCGCGTTTTTAGTGCAATTTTAGTGTAATGCAATTCGAGAAAATTTTAGTGCAATGATTTTATCTGATTTTAAAGGTGGTTTAAATGAAAGTGAGTGTAAAGATAGATTAGGTACAGTGAAGTGCGTTTATCAACTGTATTCGATGTGTTAAATCAAAAACATCTTAAAAGAGGTTTGAGAGGGCCTTTCTTGCATCATGACAATGAATCATCTCACAAAGCAAAACTTGGGCAAGTTTTTTGAAGACCACAGAGATCCAAGAATTGAACCACATTTCTTATAGCTCCATGCGACTACTTTCTCTTTCCAAAAGTGAAGCTTGGACTCCGTGGCATTCTTTTCGACAGCACCTCGCTAAAGAAGAGTATCGTGAGTGCTTTAAACCTTGGTATAGACGAATGAATCGCTGTATAGAGACTAATGGAGAGTATTTTGAGAAATTGTAATAAAAAAATGTGTTGTAACCCTAATATTTCTTATTGTATCTCAAAATTGACCTAGTCAAACACGTATTACAGCATTTATATACATTCTGCATTTTCTGGAGTATTGTTTGCATGTACCGCGGATGTCTATGGACGACAGTAACCACTTACCATCAGGTGGACTATGGGCTCATCTGCCGCCTTTTTATATAAAAAAATAATAATTGTACAATAGATTCTACTACAATTAATTTAAGCAGAAAGCATTTCTGCCGTCAAACTGATCTGCGGTTTGACAGTTGTTATTATGTGATATATTGTATAATTAATTATTTTTGTAATGTTAAATAAAATTTAAAAAAATACGAAATTGCACAAAAATATACAAAAGTTGCTAGGAGTTTCTTCTACGAGTTAAATAGGAATTTCTTTTTGGTTTTTTTTATTAGATATGAAAATTAATACGAAATTAATTGCTGTATAATATTAATGAAATTATTTATTTAGGATTATAAACTGTTATGAATCATTCATTCATTCGAGAATTCCCGAATTACAAGCATTTTGTTTTTACATAGTGTTTAAATAAAGCCGTGGAGAAAATAATTGAATTAAAATATTTGATTATCGTTTTTTTTTTATTTTCCATCTTATAATAAGATTTTCTACCCTCCTATATCATTCTACCCTTTCTACCCTCCTATATCAGTAGAAATAAGGAAAATTTTAACCCCCACCCAAGAAGTACTACGCCTACTTGTACATCCGAATGTTCAAGTAATACTTGAACATCCGCTATGTAAAAAGTACAGTAAACGTTGTTAAAGCGATGTTGCTCCAGATTACAATAGATTAATATATGTATAAACTTCACTAACCTGCCGCACAAGAGTTCCCTGCAATTTACAATAAGAAATGTAGATGTCGCTTCAATATATCTCTCATCCATCTCCCTCTGGAATGCGGTCGTAACTCGTCGCGATATCGCTTCCAATTCGCTACACACATCACTTAGAACTATGTTTATTGCACTCAGCACCTGGAAGATAACCCATCAGTGGGTTGTTCATGGTTGTCCCTTGTTGCGTCTGATCACGGCGCGAGTTTCACCTCGGATCACGTGATCAGATACTTTTATAAAACGAAAATATTTTCCTATCTGATCGCGTTACAGTTTTTAATTTACATATTAGTATTCTATACATAAAATTATGTTTGAAGTTATGAAATCTGTGGTGCCACTGGTCTGGTCATGTGCATACATGTGCTTTGAAACGGTTTTGGAATTACCGAAAAAAAAAACGGTAATGATAAAAACCGGTATAGATAAGAACCGGTTTAGATAAAAATCGGTATAGATAAGAACCGGTTTAGATAAAAATCGGTATAGATAAGAACCGGTTTAGATAAAAATCGGTGTAGATAAAAACCGATATAGATAAACACCGGTATAGATAAGAACCGGTTTAGATAAAAATCGGTATAGATAAGAACCGGTTTAGATAAAAATCGGTATAGATAAGAACCGGTTTAGATAAAAATCGGTATAGATAAAAACCGATATAGATAAACACCGGTATAGATAAAAATCGATATAGATAAAAAGCGGTATAAATAAAAACCGGTATAGATAAAACCGGTATAGATAAAAACCGGTACAGATAAAAA
This sequence comes from Sesia bembeciformis, assembly GCA_943735995.1. Lineage (NCBI taxonomy): Eukaryota > Metazoa > Arthropoda > Insecta > Lepidoptera > Sesiidae > Sesia > Sesia bembeciformis. The sequence continues at coordinate 1,227,675 of OX031041.1, forward strand.
CCGGCGCATACTGGTTGTTATTTGGAATTACAAAAGAAAAATCGTGTAAAATAACGGCAAGTATTATGAAGTAAGGTTTTTCAATTGAGAAAAGCCATACGATTTTCACCGCCATCGAATATCGAAATTCTATTTGTATTGTAGCTACTCGTTTGATATCATGGCCTTATTTATAAGTAATTCTCTTCATTGTGTCACCCAGTCACTGTCAAGGCTCTAGTTTTTGCTAAAAATATACACACATGTCACAGGTTAATAATAGTATCTGTTGATTATATTCCCGGTGACGACAGTTTCTCAAATAAAAATCTGAAATCACTTAGTATTAGGCGCTTGCCTATGAAACGATCGATTTATATGAGAAACTGAATTCTTTTTTGTTATAAAAATATTTATTACGTTAGTCGAAATATAGTTATATATAAGTTAGTCATTTTATAAAATTATAAAAAATCTGAATTATTCTAGTTCATTATACACACTCAACGCTTGGATTTTCTTGGTAATGCAACAAAAAATAAGAAAATAAAATACAATTATTACAAAATACTGTATTTCTTTTGACAATATGATGATGATTACAATCAACATCAATTAAATACAGAATAAAATTCAAACATCAAAACTAATCGCACATCGTGCAGTCTTACTCACATATTCTATCTAGTTAAACAACGCCCGTTTTAAAATTATGTTAGATAGAACATTTTTCCTTTTATATATATATATATATATATATATATATATATATATATAGTTTAATTTTACCTATTCTGCATGTTAATACATAGTTAAAGTTGTGTATAACTGTAAGTGAATTTACGAACGTACAAATGTTTTATATAATGTGTCTGTAACTAGATAAGTTTGTACATTTGTTGTTGTACCTAATAATAAATAAAATAAAATAAAATAAAAAATATATTTTTCAATGTCTTCAAAATTTACCTAAGTATACAATAAGAGAGTGCACGCTGCAATCCAACAGCTGCTGGACGCGCTCGATTCTCTCACAGAAGACCACCTTGAAATGTTCTGCATTTCTCACTTTATTTTATTTCCCTAATGTACGTACGTGTTTCGTTCGTGAGTGAGATGTGCCAGAGCCCATTCCCATCCCATCCCTCCCCATTCTCCAAATCCATTCCTATATCTCCAAAGGTAGGCAGCGCATCCGGGAGCGTGCCGACGTTTGTCATTTTGGACTAATGTTGGCATGTATCGCGGATGTCTATGGGCGACAGTATCCACTTACCATCAGGTGGACTGTATGCTCGTCTGCCGCCTTCGTCCATAAAATAAAAACCTTATTAGATAAACTGTATCAGTAAATAACTCACGTTATAAAACCTATCCCGCACCTCTCCATTCCCCATAGCAATACAAGTCAGGTCCTCATACAAATTTGCCATACACACAACAACTTTACCCTCCTTATTGCAAGTCGGTATTGATTGTAGACGGCGGAATGTACTATATATGGTGAATTTGTGATTGTCTGTCTGTTGCTGTAATTTCTCATTGTAATCAATTATTTGTTGTTGATCGGTGGTTGGTTCAAGTATTAGGGGTAAGATGACGGTGAGATTCGATGTTTCTAAAATAAAAATAGGACATATTAAATAAGATACAACTTAATTAACAGTATATATAATTTCCTCTAATTAATACATAACGTACATATGCGTATAATCAATACAAATCAATGAAATCAAAAACTAAATATTAAAAAAAAAGGGCTATGAAGTTATAATTGTCCGCAATCTGCAATTGTCCCAGCCTATACCTTTTGGTTTCATCAAGTAGAAAGTATAATAAAATAGAAGAATTTCCTTATCGCATTATACTCTTCACTTTTCATCCCACCGCATCCTCTCCGAGGAGGAATTGGACGTCTAATGATATGAAACTGGGATAACTCATCATCTCGTATCTCTAAACATATCCTTCGTACTTTCCAACCTTTTCTCCACACCCATTTCTATATTTGCAATTCCGGTGGCGTACCAACGTTTGTCATTCTGGACTGATTTTTTATATTGTAAATGGGGTCTGAATGTGTAATGTGAAGATCAATTGTGGGTAGTTAATGAAACTGCTTGCAGCTCCCATCATAGACTACCCACTTCCAGTGCCGGCTTTACCTATAGTGCAGGGCGTGCGGTGCAATCGAGCGCAGGGTGTTAGGGGGCGCCGAGCGCCGCTCGAGACGCCTCCAAAGAGCCTACTAGAGGGCGCCAGGATATTGATTGCATCTGGGCACTACACGGGCTAACAATAGATGATGTAGCCCGTGTCGAAACGTCGAGTAGAAATAAAAAGTAAACGAAAACCTTTAAACGAGCTAGCGGTCCCACGTGATTGTAAGTGTTACCGCCGCGTTATCGTGTTATGCGGGTGCGCCGCCGACCTTGCAAAATCCTATTCACATCTTTCTTGAAGAACCCAATATTGTAGCTTAATGGAAAGACCTCTTAAGGCAGTTCGTTCCACAGCCTACTGGTTCGCGGTATAAAATGATTTTTGGACCGAACAGTACGCGACACCTCCATATAGAGGAAATGCGGATGGACCTTCTGTGACGGGAGGTGCGGTAGTAGAAACCCGAGGTGGGAATTATATTGAACAATTCTTTTTAAACCGTCCATGAGAGTGGGATCGTCGACAATTCGAACAGCACGCGTTGGATGGAGTCAAATGGTTCTAATTGATATTTCGGTGCGCCGGCCCAGAGATGTGAGCAGTACTCCATGTAGGGCCTACCCTGAGCTTTGTAAAGCATTAGGAGTTGCCCAGAGGTGAAGTATCGCTTCACTCTGATCAGCACACCGAGCTTTTTGGAAGCCAAAATTCCAAAATTGTTTTTTTTTGGGTTCCGTATCACTGGTACTATTTATGTGTAGTCTAAGTTGTATTCTTGAAGACCTGCGATAAACATTAATTCAATAAATTGCTTATATTTTTTACCTGTAATAGACATTTTGTTGAGTTTCAAAAATTTCGCTTTGTCCTCGGTTTGTACACTGTTGGATGTCATCTTCACAGCTCTTGTTCTTGGCATAACAAACTCATTTTGTGTTATTGTGTTATGTTTGTAACTGAAAAATAATAAGCACTTTTTCATTAAATCTATACAGAGAATTTTTTATGGTTATCCTATCATATTTAAACTAGTTTAAAATAATAATTAATTGTACACACGTAACATAACGTAAATGAAAAGGAAGAAAAAGAAAAGATGTACAAAAGGTAAGCTTATCTCCTGTGGATATTTCTTCCAACAGACCTGGGAAAGGGAAATAAAACTAGTGTAGCTCAGCGCTCGTTTTTATGTCACTACTTGAAACTGGTTTAAAATTTACCAAAAAGTTCAAACTGTTTTTTTGTTTTGGTTTCGTTGAAACAAAATTTCAAATATTGATCTATTTAAACGGGTCTTAACTCTTAACGTGAATGTTTACCTTATTTATTTTACTCAATGTTTCAGTTGGGATGCACCAACCTTGTTCACGAGCTGACTGAAAAAGAGGGTAGTCCACATCAAGAGTTACGAGCAGTTTCAGCATTAGACCTGTTAGTCTTATTGTGTAAGCGTTAGACCCGTTTAAATAGATAAATATATGTGAAAAATGGGAAAATTTCAAAAAATAATTTATTTGGAGTCAAGTAGACATTAGGGTTAAATACGTTTTTGTACTTTACATACCTTACTGATATGTCATTATTAGGAACTATGACTTGTGTGAGCTTCACTTTGCTGGACTCCAGCATTCGGCACTTCTCTTTAATGCTGATTATTGCCACATTCTGTAACATTTCAATAAAAATATCTATACATATTATAAAATTGCAAGAAAGTTGTGTCTGTACATCTAATATTTTTTTTTAAAAAGTACAAAAGTGTTTCAAACAGTAAAGAATGCAAAACAACAATTTTGGAAATTTTTGCCCGATCACACAAAATCACTAGATGATTTTAATAAAATATAGCATAATTATAACTTATTTACTGGGTTAAAGTTTAGGGTGCTTCTCATACAAATCAATTATACAATTCCCACGGGAATCAAGCGAAACAGAAACAGGTATTGTAACATCTATGTGCACAAAGTCACTGGCACTGCTAATCTATACTAATATAATAAAGAGGTAGAATTGTGTGTTTGTATGTTGGGGGTAATCTGTGGAACTACTGAACCGATTTCAAAAATTCTTTCACAAATAGGATGCTACATTATCCGTGTCTAATATAGACTACTTATATTTTATTTTGAAATTTTGAAAAAAAAACCTCTTATAAACCGAAACGAAGTGAGGGCGGGTCGCTAGTCTAAAATAAAGCATTTGATTTTATTTTTCATGCTAATACTGATAAATGTGATAATGAGCATTTAATGAGCTTTCTCAACTGTAATTACTGACATTGTAAATATATTAAATAGAAATTAAAAATAAAAAAGAAAATGTTTTAAAAAATAAAAATAATTTATCACCGTAAAGTCCAATTGTGTCCGTAAGTCATGTATTTCTTTATTAGCATTAGTGATCTTCTCCGTCCACTCTGTTTGCAACTTCTCCTGAGCTCTTACTCTTTCCAGTCTAGCATTGTCCACTGCCATTTGACATGTCTTTAACTGTGTTCTAAGTATTGATGCTTCACCCTCTTTTGTCACACATTTGTCTAATAGTTTACCATTCTCAGACTTCAATTTTGCATTCTCCTCTTGCAACTGAAGCAACTGACGGTACATATAATCTGAATCTTGACCTTTATATATCTTATCATTGAATATCAAATCATCTGATATATTTTGAGATACTTTTGGAGTTACTTTAGAAATGCCCGGCAAGGGAGATGCAATTGTCCGACATTTATCTTTCAAACTTAATGAAATAGCTGCAGGTGAGTTGTTATTAGGTTTGTTGAATGAAAAGGGTGTTTTTGAAGTGCTAGGACCTGGTTCATATTGTGTACTAGTCGAAGAAGGTCGCATACAAAGGCTATAGTTAGGTAATATACTAGTGTCGCTGTTACACGCTTGTTCGCAAGCTTGGCTGGCCAGTAACAACATTTCGTCCTCATTGTCGTCGCCCCAATTGTCTAATTCTTTTTCTGCAAGGTTATAATAATGAGTTTAGATTTTAAAACATAACCCGAGTTTGCTACGTTTATAAGTAATTTTTTGGCAACAACAGATTTTTTTTTTAAGTAACTAATTGCTTAAAGTTGCTTACAACGTTTTACGTTGTAGGTGTTTACGTTTACTTTTGTAAATTTAGTAGTTTTGTTTACCTTTGGCAATGTTTTGACTAAGTGGAAAATTGTGATCTGATATGCTAATATCAAGTTTTACTTTCTTTCTTTCGCCGTACTCTTGTGGAAAAATGTATCTCTTAGACATTTTCTTATTATTTCGTTAGAAAAATATATAAAATAATCAATTTTTATCTTTGGCGGTAATAAAAATTAAGTAAAAACATTACATTCGTGACATTGACTTAACAACCATTCATAGACAATATTTTATTTAAGCTCATGTACGCACGAATGTTAAATGGAAATTAACGGTTTCGTGCACCTTTACCATCAAATTTACCATTACCAATAATAATCGATATTAGGTTTTGCGTTGATTTTTAACGTAAAATAGGATTATGTACTTAAACTAAAAAAAAATAATTCAGCGCTAACATGCGATCCGAAATGCCCCGTAGCTTATTTACGGTTAGAACTGTTTTACGACCATAGACAAGACGCGAAAACTTGCTCGCTTCGCTTCTTTCAACAAATTTTATTTTAGTTCGTCGTGGAAATCTGTCTACAATACACGTATACGATGTCGGTCTCTTATAAAACTGGTGATCTAGTTTGGTAAGTAGTTAAAACCAGGCCTATTTTGTCTGAATTATGTTTAAAATGACATTCCAGGTTGAATATTACATGTAATGTTATTGTTTCAGGGCAAAAATGAAGGGCTTCAGTCCCTGGCCCGGCCGGGTGAGTGGCTCCTAATTATATTTTCTATTTAAAATGCATAAAATAGGAATAAAATATAGAAGAAAGTGGTCGAGGGTGGTAAACAATGCTTGTTTTTGTTGTTGTTGATAGAAATTCACAGTTAATGAATAAATAATCGAAGGCGGGAAATCTTCCCTAAGTGTCTGGACGCTATTAATGTGTACGCTAGCAACGCGCTATTTTATTATCAGAATCTTGTTTCAATAACAATAATAAATAAATTGGTCCACACTAAGATTCTCTGTGTCGTGGGTCCAGAGACACAAACACTGAGACCCTAACAAAAATTGAACCAGAGACCTTTTGCACATCTGGCAGGGTCACCATCAATTGCGCCAGTTGGTCACCAAACCATTTCATTGCAAGAAACGTTCCATATCATTCAGTTGCCAATCTACTCTTTAGGTAATATTTGTCTATAGCTAGGTAAAGGTCTCTCCCAAGACCTTATTCCATCCGGATATCATTGGCTCTAAACTCCATGTATATAACTTGAACCTAATAAAATTGTATGTTGGTATTTCAGGTAGCCGTTCCCACCCCTGAGCTGAAACTTCCGAAGAAAGCTAATAATGTCTACTGCATTTACTTCTTTGGAACTAATAATTAGTAAGTATGGGATTGAGATGTGAATATAATGGCTCCTTTACACAAGGAGAGTTTCTCGAACGCTTCGAGCGAGAATATTGTAAACTGATTCTCTCATAATATGAGAAACTCTCTCATCACTAAACTACATACAATTTCATCTACAACGGTTCACATGATGATAAAAACTTGATCATAACAGTGATCAGATGATGATAACAGTTGTTTATACTATGGCAGTGCATGCTGCATTCCAATAGCCGCTGGCCGCACTAGACTGGCCATGTTACCCCTCCCTCACAGAAGGCTACCCTGAAATGTACTGCATTTCCTACTTTGTTGTATTTCCCCAATGTATGTACGTGTTTCGGTAGTGAGTGAGATATCCCAGAGCCCATTCCCATCCTATCCCTCCCCATTTTCTCAATCGATTCCTTAATCCACAAATGTAGGCAGTGCCAACATTTTTTAATTCTGGGCTGAAGTTGGCATGAATCACGGATGTCCATGTGCTACAGTATCCACTTACCATAAGGTGGACTGCATGGTCGTCTGCCGCCTTTTTTTCTATAAAAAAAAGCTTTCGACTGATGTTTGAGAAACTCACTTTCAACAAACTGATCAAATGCAATTATTTGTGTAACAATTCAACTTCGTTACATTGCAACTGTATGCACAAACCGGGGAGCATTTGATTCTGTAACTAACTGCCTGTAGGCATTTAAGTCTTAATAGACAATAGCATAAAGGTGTATGGAGTGGTGTGCATTATGGGGCATGATATCGGTCTGTACTTCTGTCTGCGATTTGTGCACGACATTGTCGCCTGCAAACTGTCAGGCTCCTTTTGAAATGTTTGCTAAAAGCTCATATACGCACGGAGATTGTTTCAAATGGTTCGAGTGAAAATATTGTATACTATTCTCAAATGGCTACATAGTTTATAACATTCTTGTCTGCTACTGTTTGTATGATAATAAAAACACTATAACAAGGAGCACATGATACCAGTTTTGTTCATACTAGGCAATTATATTGACAGATTTTATCTTCTGTACATGTTGGAGAAACACCTTGTATAAATAAGTTTTAACATTACCAATTGTATGTACTCCTTGTATAAATGAGTTCTAACAATTTGATTTCTTGCATTACCAATTGTATATAATGGTCAAGGAGCACTTCTGTAACAATTTTAATAGACTGACCATTCATTAAAAATTTTAATAGCAAACCAAATTTATCAGATGAGAGGTTGTATGTGCTGTCTTTATATTGATCCAATATTGTTATTTACATAAAATGAAAAAAAATACTTTGATCATTTGTTTAAGCACTAACATTCTGATATGGTAAATTTCCACTGGTGTACCAGTGTAGCGAGATCAATTGTATAGACCACTGAAGTTTGCTCGATATTGAACAATGTGATTATTGAACAATAAGTTTGATGCAACAAAATTGAAATGTCCAATTTTTATTCAATATTTGAAGCGAGCATGTTTATGCATGTGATCAGCTGACGTAGCAGATCAGTTAGTCGAATATATTGAGGATGTGTGTATAAGCAAGAATACAAAATGGCCGATTTTCGTATCTATCCTTATTTCATTGAACAATTCACAGTTCTTTATCTCGACCTACAATGAGCATGTCTGTTCAAACATATCAATGGGTGCATAGAACATCAACCATATCTACCAGCAGCGATGTTTCATCGTAAATCCGCTTATCCTGTAACATTTATGACACCCACTGCTGTAATGCTGGAATTTCAACTATTACATTAAATGGGATTGCTCTTGATCAGCATTCATAATGGAATGAGACTTCCCTTATTCTATTACACACCCTCCCATTACTCTTTAACACAAGTTGTTATAACATTTCACAACCCCAATTACCTGTACTGTAAAGTCAGCAATTTCAAATTAGGCCTTTGTATGCAGGACTGATCATATTTCGAATTTGATTTCATGGATAGATTTTTAGTATGTTGTACAATTACTATTTAGCATATCACTGAAATAATACAAAATATGGAAATACATATATTGTTTAGTATCAAGACTAGAATCGATTGTATCAATTTACATTATATGTTTCCAACTTTTAATTTAATCCCTACAGTATTTTTTTATATTTTAAATTACTTGACGTTTTGCGCTGTCAGAGACACGTTATATTATTATTTAAATAATATGACGAATAAAAACAGTGAAATTACTTCTGACAAAACCAGTGAAATTATTAGTTCTGAATATACTATTGACTTCTTTAGATATTTTCAACATACACTGAGGGGCACTGTTGCTCACTCTGGCGAAAAACTTCTACATCATACATAAAAATATCCTACAAACAATGTTTCCTTGTGACCAGTGCGTGGATTGAAGACAACAACATCAAACCATATCACGAGTTTAAAGAGCAGCTGATCAAGTCCTGCAAGACTGCGGCCTTCAAGGATGCCATTAATCAGATTGAGGATTACATCATTGACCCTTCGGTGAGTCAACAACTAAAAGCATTAGATTACATAACATATTTATAATAGTATCGTTACAAACCTGTCTGTACTAGGGATGTTTCGAATAGCAAAAAATCACTATTCGCGAATACAAATACGAATAATTTGCTTTACTATTCATGAATACGAATAGTACCTAATGCACTACGCAAGCACTCAGTAAGTAATTTTTAGTCCTATTTAATGCTAGTGCTATAATTAATTCTTTGGTTCAATCAGTTAGTATCTTTTTAGTTTGATCTAGAGTTAGGTACCTATCTAATCGAATTTAGGTAACTTTAAATGAAACTAAAAGAAGCACTTACTAATTGAACTAAAAAAAACAGTTACGTAACTGATTTTCAAATGAACGTTTAATCTCAAAGTATTTTTTACCAAAGGCTTTTACTTAAATATTTTTTGAAAAAAAATATGTACCTACTTGTAATATGCAAAGCCTAAAATGTTTCAAATTTTTGTTCTATTTCAATGCATATGATACGGATTTTCATAAAATTTGGTTATTATTAGAGTTGCAACAAATATTCGGTTACTATTCGGTATTCGGCTTATTCGGCCGAATACCGAATACCTATAAGTTGTCCTGCAAGCAGGATATTTAACATGAAAATAACCTACTTTTTTATAATTTTAAGTGTTTATTTTTCTATTGGTAATAACATATCTACATATTGTTTGAAATTAGTAATCAAAATTTAAAAGCGGTAGATATTTAGATAGCGGTAGGTAGATGGTGTAAAAAATATTTTTTTTCTGCATTACGAGGAAGAAGCTTGTTTCTCTTCTCTTCATACGAACTTTCTGCTTCTGAAAAAGTCTCTCCGAGTAGACACTGCTTCCAGGTGGGGACAAATACTTTGCAGCTAGCTTTACTAAACCTTGAGAAAATATTGCTTTATTTTTTGCCCACCAAAAAATGTATTTTTATTCCTATGTAATTATTTTAGATTAAGGTAAATATCTAGGTCTGCTACAATTTCGTTGTTATCACCTGATTCACCTTTCGGCTTTTCGGCAATTACCTCTTCAAAACATTTCAAGAAGGATCTGTGAATGCTCTGACTAGGCTCATTGTTGGTCCTTTTTCATTTGGTATTGAACAAGAGACGAGCTGGTACTTTCATCGCTGCTGGATTCACGGAATAAACCCTCTGGTAAAAGATGCTATTGGACTTTTTTTCCCTTTGAACTTTGTCAGAAAAGAAATGCATTTTAAATCGAGGGTCTAATAGAGTCGCCAGCAAATATTTATATCGTCATCAAGTGTTGAAAAACGTTACTTTAATCCATGTTGTATATTCACTATCATAAGCTTCAACTTGGGGGGTAAGATCTGATGCACTGACTTTGTCACAGTAACGCTTCAGAGTTACAACATGTTGAATAGATTCAGATATAAGTACAAGAATATTCAGAACTAGTAATTTTTGTTACTTTTTTCAAATGGTTTTAGTATTGTAGCTTAAGAAGTTTTTCTACAAACTCCTACTGAACAGCAGTCAGATTCGAAATATTTGATGAATCGGTAAGGTAAAGGGGAATGGCGCGTTTTTGTTCCAGAAGTCTGTCCAGCATATAGTACGTAGAACTCCATCTGATAGTATAGTATGTAGAGCTGATGTCTTGAATAGTTTGTGTTCAGGCAAACCCAATTCTTGCTGTATTTTTTTAAAGTTTAAAGCAACGCGATTGCGGAGAATGAAGGGAGCGCGAGCCAATGAAAGGACAGTGTGAGCTGTACCTCTCTGCGCCTAGACAAATTGGCGCGAAATATGGCCGAATATTCGGCCGAGGACTCCACCGAATATTCGGTATTCGGCGGAAGGCCGAATATACTATTCGTTGCAACACTAGTTATTATCTGTTATTATTTCTCTTGGGAATCCCCATCTAAGCAGAATGTCCTAATTGTACCATTGCCATATATGAAGAAATAAAGATATCGTTTGTTTGCGATCATGGGAAAGTTCAAAATTCGGGTTATTTTCGAATATGAGTTCCGTCGTGGCAGCAACGCTGCATTGACGGCATGCATTATCAACAATGGACCACACACCGCAAACGAACGCAAGGTGTGTTTTTGGTTTGACCTTTTCCGTTCTAGAAATTTCGACCCCAAGAACAAGCGCTGTGTACGACCGGAGACTAAAGTCGATAATGACGAATTGAAATCAATAGGAAGCTAATTCATCTCATACCACGTCTGAGTTAGCAACAGCCGCCCGCGTAACTGATAAAACGATATTGATTCTTTTGCGTCAAATCGGGAAAGTGAAGAAGCACGGAAAGTGGGTACCGTATGAGCTTAATGAAAGTCAGCTGCAAACACTCGTCGGACCTTGCCTTACTTTTCTGTACCGGCACAAAAATGAAGGGATTCTGAACCGTATTGTCACTTGTGATGAAAAGTGATTGAGGGGGGAGAGTGCACGCTGCAACCCAACAGCCGCTGGGCGCGCTCGACTGGCCACGTTACCCCTTTCTCACAGAACACTACCTTGAAATGTACTGCATTTCCTACTTTATCGTATTTCCCCAATGTACGTACGTGTTTCGGTAGTGAGTGAGATATGTCCATTCCCATCCCATCCTATCCCTCCCCATTTTCCCAACCCTTTCTCCAAATCCATTCCTATATCTCCAAAGGTAGGCAGCGCATCCGGGGGCGTGCCAACATTTGTTATTTTGGACTAATGTTGGCATTTATCCCGGATGTCTATGGACGACAGTATCCACTTACCATCAGGTGGACTGTATGCTCGTCTGCCGCCTTCGTATAATACATAAAAAAAAAAAAAAGTGGGTCTTGTATGATAATCCGTATACGTTCGTCGCAATGGTTGAATCCAGGAGACACCCAAACAATGTGTCAAACGTCTGCATGATAACGCTCGCCCACACTCGCAAGACAGACAGTCTCAAAGTTACAGGAGCTGTGACTGGAAACTCCGTCGCCTTGCCGCACTGTTTTGCACTTCTTTTCGGATGTTGGTTAACTTTTACAGGGGAAAAAATACTTCGATGAGGCAGTAAAAATGCCTTCAGAGAATTCATCGATTCCCGTCCCCCATGAGTTCTATAGCAAAGGCATCAATCAACTTTCATTAAAATGGCAAAAGTGCATAAAATGAACAATACTTCGATTAATTAAATACATATATAATTTTCATATAGATTTTTTGCATATAAAACGGCAATTTTATATGTAAGGACCCTAATACAATAGTCGTCATTTACGTCTGATCAGTTAAAATTTTTATGCTCGTAACTGCGAACTCAATATGTCCGGCCCATTTTACATTTCCGGCAATTATTAAGATGCCACGTGAGATAAACTATTCTTTATCTCACGTGGTAAACAATATTTCGCTTTACGGACGTGAGGGCTTGTTACGGCTCTCTAGAATGTTCCACTATTGTGGTTGTGCGTATTTTTAACGTTGTTTGTAATTTGCATTCCCTTGCTGTCCTGCGTCTGTTTTTCTTTTTCTAGATTTTGTCTTGTATGAATGCTGAGACGTTCGTTCAGGCTAAACGAACTTATTCACTATTTTAATGTTAGGCGCCAAACAAGTAACGTCTGTGTTATTTCAATTTTTGAATCCAGGCATGGGTTGACGGAAATATAGGTATATCTTTTTCAAAGCTGGACATAACTTTTATAGTAAAAGAAACTCGTTTACGTATTTTAATTAAGGCATCAATCAACTTTCTAATAAATACAAAGTCTTCTGGAGACTAGATAAAATCGAAGAACAAACAAAACATAATAATATTTTTTTTTATTAAATAAGAAAATATATGTATCCTATGAAATATATTTGACAAAAAGCCGGACAGGCCGGACACGTAAATATTTGGCCGGACACGATTGTAAAAAGGCAAACATGTCCGGCTAAAGCCGAACACTTGGCAACCCTAGCTGGGGGACCTCAATATCTATCGATTTAACCACCATGTATGTTCTCCGATATTGCATAGTAAGAGATAAGAAGTTTTTACTACATTTTTAGTTAAACTAGGAAAGCCTTCAATAGTTTTGTCGTATTGTCTAAACTATTCGGGTTGGTCTTGCTTTTTTATAGAACATGCTTCACTGATAAAACTATTATATTTTATTACAAAATAATTTTCTTAATTGGAGTGAAACGGTCTTTAAAAATAATTCGTAATTCAGTGTTATCTAAGATCAATAATTCTCCTAACTTTTGAAAGGGGAGCCTTTCAAAAGTTAAAATAAAGAAATAATTTTTTTTACGTTACTATCTTAAAAAAATCTTCACTTATTGTTAGTTAAATATTACACCTGCAAATTTCATCGCGACACTTGTCAGACCACGTAAAAAAAGAGAAAATACTTTTGGATTATTTTGGATTTTGGATTTTTTTTGGATTATGCGTAAAATGAAATAAAATAACTGATTTGAAGTAATTCAAACTTTAATTTACAATATGGTATATTTATATATTCAAATTTCATAATAGGAGGACCATAATGGTCCCCAACTGAAATACAGAGGGGACCAGTTTTGCGGATCGATTTACTGACTTTTAAATTGACTTGTGCTCGGACATCGAACTGTTTATTGCCTAAATGAACTGTGTGCGAATATCGAAGTGTGTTATTGCCTAAACGTTGACGTAAGACGCGAATATCGCATCTTTTTACTGCCTAAACTGCGACCTGAACGCGAATATTGCATTAAAAATGTCTTGAAGAAAGATATCAATTAATAATATTGTGCATTTCGTATGTTACAATACCTGTTACTGTCTATTTTATTTTCATGTGAGTATATGAGTTTCATATGTTTATGATATCTATCTATTAAGCATTGGAAGAAATATTTTATTCTTATTTGTGATAATCAAATTAAACCTTAAATATCATAAACATATGAAACTCATATACTCACATGAAAATAAAATAGACAGTAAGACAATAAGACAGTGAAAATAAATAAGAATAAAATATAATGACCCCTTTATTTTAGAATAAAGGGGTCATTACCATCTTCTGTTGGTTGTCAAATTTTCATATAAGACAAGGTAAAGAATTGTAAACGTATAGGAAAGACAGAAAACTTAATTCTGATAGAATAATGATCTCATACGAGTCGGATTCTTCACTTTATCATATTAGAATTGCATCATCAGAATATTAGAGTATTTAGAGTATTAAAACGCAACAATGAACAGATATTTTAAGTAATAGTTATCACATTCATATATGATGTTATTATTTTTATTTAAGAACTAGCTGACCCCACAGACGTTGTCCTGTCCAAATTTCAATACTACGATAAATTCATACCCATCCCATAGAAAAAAGCACTTTCAGTTTTTCCCGAATTTTCCAATTTCCCGGGCAACTTTTCCAATTTTTCTTTCCCTAAAAACCCTTTTCGGACTATTACGAACATTTAAAAAAAAAATTAGCCAAAGCGGTCCAGCTGTTCTCAAGTGATGCGCTTACCAACGAACAGCATTTAATGTTTGTTTATATAGATATAAACGTTATTTTTGAATCTATTGTTTCTATTAGTAAAAACAAATAATATTCGGTAATTATGATATTCGCAACGATAATAATTTATGTCCAATATTCATATGTTATAATAATTAATAATATTAACATTTTTCGTAACATAATTAAACTAATAAATAAATGAATTAGTCGTTGTCTTATTGTTACGTTGTGACTTTATCCTAATATTTGGTCGTCGGATACTTATCGCGCTCTTTTTATAGTTTTTTTTTTTATGTACGAAGGTGACAGACGGGCATACAGTCCACCGGATGGTAAGTGGATACTGTCGCCCATAGACATCCAAAATGACAAACGTCGGCACGCTCTCGGATGCACTGCCTACCTTTGGAGATATAGGAATGGATTTGGAGAATGGGGAGGGATAGGATGGGAATGGGCTCTAGCACATCTCACTCACTACCGAAACACGTACGTACATTAGGGAAATAAGATAAAGTGGGAAATGCAGTACATTTCAAGGTAGTCTTCTGTGAGAGAGGGGTAACGTGGCCATTCAGCGCGCCCAGCGCCTGTTGGATTGCAGCGTGCACTCTCGCTCTGACAAAATGATAGTGAAAATAATAAAAAAATAATTGTATTATATAAATATATATTGAACGGAATATTGTCCATTTAATTCGACTATCTTCCACAATTTTTCTGGCAGAGCCATTATCCCATCGCTATAAAATTTTTGTAGTTTCTGAGCTGGCTATTTCCAGCAATGGACTACAGATCTGGTTACGGCTAAATGTATCCACATGTTTTTTTAAATATATAATTTTAAAATTATGATGGCCATTCTCTATTTTTTTTTACCGACTGTGATGTTTGTAAATGTTAAAGAAAAATAAATAATTTCAACTTACTCACCATTGTATAATTTTCTCTAATTATTTATTTATTAATGAAAGAAAGAACATTTATTTCAGCACGGCACATTAAACACAAGAATTACTAGACAGAACAAGGCCAGAGAATAACAAAACTAGTTTGACAATGCCGCGTGTGGCAGCGCCGCCGAAAGGGTGTTCAGCTCAGCACTATGTCGGGATGCCACTTAATGATTTCCGACACTGATTTTCAGCTGAAGCCCAGAGTGACGTTCGGACGAAACTGGCGGATAGAACACGTGTAATGGAATTAAAATAAAGTAATAAAAACAATAAAATGTTACGCAAATAGATGTACTAACTAAAAATCAAACAAGGTATATAAATAATAATACTTAGGTGTAGTTTATAATTTTATACTCCATACAAATATATATCTATATATAATGTAATACTAATCTTTAACATTTAAAAAAAATACTTTTAACAATTAATTTAAATTATTTAATTTTTTAAATATTTTTAAACAAAAATACGAACATTTATACTTAAAAGCCGAGCTTTCAACTCTGTAGTGAATGGTGCCGATTGGTAGGGTAGTCTCGAACGACGAGAATGAGACTTTCAGGCACCTCGAGTTGGTACAGTTTATAGATTAAACTGTTGTGCCAGACCTTATCAAAGGCCTTCGCTAAGTTGAAGAAGACAGCTAGTGTCTTGTAGGGTCTCTTTTGGTTGAGTCCTGTGAGGATGTGCTCCGTTACTAGGTGCACCTGTTAGACACATGAGTGATTGGCTCTAAAGCGGAACTGTTCATCGATGAGTAGGCCTTTTGAGTTGATGTGACTCGGTGGGCGAGAAAGGAGAATTCTTTCGTAGATTTTAGCCATTGTATTCAATAGGCTAATGGGTTTATAACTAGACGGTTCCGAGCGGTGTTTACCCGGTTTGGCGATGCCGATATCGACGGCTTCTTTCCAAGCCGCTGGAAAGAGATAATGTTTCATTGCAGCATTGTAAATAGCATTGTAATGGGCATGGAGGCAGTATTGTCTGCTTTCATAGATCCCGGCAACCGCCAGTAGGCTCTGTGTGCTGGCGAAATCTCTGACAACAGATTGTTCTAACTCTTGTCTTTGAATTCAGCGATGTGATTCTTAGCGATCGTAAGCACGGATGGCTGCGTTCTTGGCTCTTATCAGTTTCCTTATGTCCTCGGCCAACTCCCATCGGCGATAATTCCCCGCTGCGACCCGCCTAGAGGAGCTTTGGATTATATCCTTGGGCTACAGAGTCCAGAGACCGCCGTGTTAGTGTCATTCGCACTAGTAAGATCGTTTGGGATAAAGTCCTTAAGTGTTTCCTCAAATTTGCTCCAGTCAATAATAGTGTTGTCGTAGGGAGGTGGGTTGTCTGCCGCCCTAATTTCATTACTACGAGACCGTGATCGGAGTCTAACTCCATAGGGTTTCTATCAAGTTTAAACGTGAGGTTATATTTTTGAAAAGGGCAATGTATAGTACGTCGAGTCGGTGTGTAACATTATGAGGGTAATGGGCTGGCGGCATTGGAGCTATAACGTCAATGTCGAGTTGATTAATGAATCTGTCAAGCCGTTTACCATTCTGGGTGGACGTGTGGCTGCTGAAACTAGGGTGTTTGGAGTTGAGATCACTTGCCAGGATGACTTACTCAGATCGAGGAGTGACTCGAGGTCACTCCTGAGCAGTTCTCCCTGGGGCAAGTATACAGATGCCAGAGTGACAGGTGGATGATCTGTCAAAATAGCTAAGCGGCAGAACGAGGCCTCCATATTAGTCGGTGGAGGCGTGGGTATGGGAATGCAGTGCAAGGACCCTTTGTAATAAATGAGGGTTGCCATTTATTACAAAAGTTGCCACCTAATATTAGACATTAAGGTGATCAGGTGGATGTGGCCGCGATTGGAAATACGTGTTTCGGTAGTGTGAGTGAGATATACCAGAGCCCATTCACTATCCAATCCAATCCCTCCCCATTTTCACAAGCCTTTCTCCAAATTCATTCCCAAATCCCTTAAAGGTTGGCAGCGCATCCGGGGGCGTGCCAATGTTTGCCATTTTGGACTGATGTTAGCATGTATCGCGAATGTTGGGGGTATTCACTTATTCACTTATTATTTCTCTACGAACAATACCATCGGATGAACTGTTACGTGTTTATGAACATATGTATAGGGGATAGAACATATAGTTCTATCCCCTATACATATAGGGAGACAGGTGAGGGAGTGAGGTATACTAAAAATACATATACTAAAAACTAAAAATACTAAATTTCAACATCTTCAAGAATACATTTTGTCGTAGAAATTCGCTGACATTGATGGTCAAACCCGCAACCCTGAGGAGGAGTTTGACAAACTCAAGGAAGAGATGGAGGATGAAAGTCAGGATGAAGAAAAATCCCAAGAGGAAAGCTCTTCAGTTGAGGTTAAGAAGAAGAGCTCTTCCACGCCTAAGGTAGGAAATATGGACTTTTTATGATATAATCTTACAAGAAGTTTATGCTCTTCGTTCTATTCGCGTTGCTAGAGCTCTTGGATTTTGAGGGTCTTTTTCCCATTTAAGTTTCGACATGTGTATGGAACGGTGATTGTAAAAATTGGATTTTTTAATCGATTGGAATTCAGATAAAAAAAAAATGATTCAAAGATAATAATGCAAAAGGTTTTCAAGATAATGATGCAATATATCGACACATCTGATCCCGAAGAAGAAAAAGGCATTAGTAATATTTTTAATGAGAGCATAAGTGAAATTAAAAATAAAGAGAATTAACAATCGTTTTTCTATTACTTTTGTCCAAAACTCCCAACTTTCTAGCTTGATTTTTAGGGGCCGTTCAATTATTACGTAAGCAAAATTTTAGTCATTTTTACCCCCCCCCCCCCCCCCCGTCAGCAAAGCTTACCCCCCCATGCTTACGTAAGTATTAGTATAATTTTTACAAAATCTGTTCGTTTCTTATTTAATCAGAATCTACTAAATTTTGATAAAACATACGAAAATTAAATAAATAAATATTGCTGACGTAATCGCCATTCAGACCCCCCGTCCCCCATGTCATCAAAAATAAGCAAAGCAAAGACCCCCCATCCCTCTTTGGTGCTTACGTAATACTTGAATGGCTCTTTAAAATTAATGAAAATAGCAAATTTTTTCGGATTCTTCTCAAATTTCATCACAATGCTGTTGTGCTTTTTTTTTTGTAAGGATTCGTGCGTTTTGTGTTCCTGTTATCAGTGACAAATAAGAATTATTGACATCCTTTTGACCTTAGTCAAAGTCGAGCCATCTTTGACAATAACTTTCAGTTGGCATCCGCAGTGAGCCATTCGGATTTTATATTCGAGTGGGGGATATGACATGTAGAACTGTCAATAGAAGTGTCATCCCCGTACAAATTTCACTCTGTTTGACAGTTCTACATGTCATATCCCTGATTCGAATAAAAAAAGAAAACAACTTTATGTGGCGCTATCTTTTACGGAAATTTTGAAATTTGGCACTGAACTGTTTCGATGTTTTAGCACTGAAGAAAATTGCCGTAATTTCCGAAACTTTGTTTCATGAGACATCAGTGTAGGCCAGAATAAGAGTAGCTCCTCTAGTCTTAAAGCGCTAAAAGCAAGTTTTTAGGTACTTTTTTAAATATCGCATGCTATTATCTTACGTTTTCTATTTATATACATATTTTTATTTATATATTATATGTGAATTTTATTACCTATTATTTACACCTTAAATGACAGCTGAGTAGGTACTCGTCTAAAGCTGTATCCGGTGTAATACCAGCCCAAATAAACTTACGGTCTATTCTCTGGCCTATATGAAAATAAGTTAATCAAAATAAACAGAAAATATTCTAAAGTAATTTTCTAGACTAGAGACAATATTGAAAGTTATAACTTTGACCTTCAGTACCTCAATTCGGAGACGTTGTAGGAGAATTTACCTAAGGACTTTTTTGCTTTTATCGATGTCTTCTATCGATTTATTTAGGTTTGGTTAGTGGCTGAAAATTCGAGATTTTTTCAAAATGGCGGACAGTAATTATGCCACTTAGGTCACATGCCCTTTCAATCGTTTTACACTATGTCTCTATTATTTATTTTTCTCTATCACAAGGTTGCCTGGAAGAGATCGCCGATTGTATCCTGTCATACAAATAGATTTTGATATGAAAACGGATAAAAACAAAACCCTTTAATGTCTTTATACAGACACACTATATCTTTTCATATAGGCCACTATATCTTTCACTTGGACACTGTCTTTAGACCAGCTTTAGACGAGTACTTTAGCTTTAGCTTTCATATAAGGTGTAAAAAATAGCCAATAACCTTCACATATAATTTATAAATACATATTACATACAATGTTAATTAATTTGTAAACTACGACACCATGTACATTAAAAAGTTCATTCTCAACGTTTATAGATTCGTTTGGGCATTTCAAAGGTGAAGTCAATCAAACGCTCGTCTTCCGCCGGCCTCAAGTCGGCTTCTAAGAAAAAGATAAAAAGCAGTCTGTCTCGCTCCTTTACTGACAGCGACGTGGCCAATGAGAAGCCTTCGATGCTCAATCATTCCTTTTCGAAGAAATCGAGCCTTTTGCATCGCCCTTCGAATATACTGAGACCTGTAAGTAGATATCATCACTTTATTGTATTTATTTATTGTTGTTGTATCAGCCTATAACGTGTCACTGCAGGGCACAGGCCTCCCCTAGTAAATCACTTGGGGGTTTCGGGCCGTAGCTTAATACGCGGCCCCAATGAGGATTGGTGGATCACAGACTCCAGATTTTTTATTTCTGGAATATGCGGGTTTCCTCACGATGTTTCTCTCACCACCGAGCTAGTGACAATGTTTTAAAAATCCGTACTTAAGTAGAAACTCAGTGGTACGGGCCGAGGATTTGAACTCACGATCACACGAATGTAAATCGAGTATAGGTACCTCTAGGCTATCACCGCTCATAGAATTTTAATATTTGAATTATTTTTTGAAGTACATTGAAACGACAGTCTTCCGTGAGTGTGGAGTAACTCGGCCAGTTGGCTGTGGGATGTAGATGCATCCTCCCTCTAACTAATCCCTCTCCCATCACATCTAATTTCCCCCTGAGGAACGACGTGGAGTCTAATAAAATGTGTCCCTCCTTGTACCAATATTCACTATTCCCCGATTCTTCCAAATCCATGCCACACTTTAAAGATAGCTGGCGTATCCGGGGACCGTGCCTACGTTCGTTATTCTTGACTGATGTTGGCATGAATTGGATGTCCATGGGCTACAGTTACCATCAAAAGAACTGTACTAACATGCCACTTTCTACCTAAATATATATTTATAATGTTAAGTATAAAATATACGAGTAGATGGGACGAGTCGGCGTGTTTTATTACAAGTTACATTTATTCTTAGCGGACAGAAGTACTACGTGACAAACAAAATAATGTAGTAATGTTTTTCTAGCTGACAATGCAAGTTGGGACCTTCATTCCCCGCAGGCTTGTGCCTTCCACTATTTAGAAACAACTACCGTATACCTAATATTCAAAATATGAAAGCAGTGTTTGTAATAATAGCACAGAATAACTAAAAGTACCAGATATTTCATGTAGGTACCTGGTACGTACTATGTCTGCACATTTCATTGCTCACCTATCACTCCCGGGTTTGCTGGTGAAAATCTAAGGGGATAAGCACGCCTTTTGTATTTTCTTTTGTAAGTATTGAACAAAATATTCTATAAACGTTTCTCTAGCTAGGAATTAAATCCATGACCTTTTGCTAGCAGGAGTCATTACTGACTAGGTGGAACGATTAAACTAGATTCTTCTAGGACTTTTTGATGGGAACTCGAGAAATTAATTTGTTTTCGATCATTATAAAACTGTGTAATTTGTGTTTTGTGGTTTAATAGTTAGTTTATTCAACTTCAAAGGTTTTTTTGTACGTAATGTTTGTGATAATTAAATAAAGTCATTTGACTGCGTTTTTCGTGTTAGAAGTACAGGAGTCCATTTTTTCTGTCATTGACATTGATTGGACATTGAAGCGATGCCTTTCGAATTGTTTTGATTTTAAAATGGTTAATTACGAAGAAAACTTGACACTGGCACAATGTGCTAATTGCACTATTGCCATATAAGAAAAAATAATGCATCCTTCTAGAAACTTGACTAAACTCTGTCTTCTTTTACAGGACACCCCACCATTGGACCTGGAGAACGTGTCAGAAACACTTCTAGAGAAGAACATTCAAGCGAGTCAAATGAAGTTTGGCTTCCTTGGGCTCGGCATCATGGGCAGCGGAATTGTTAAGAATCTGCTTAACTCCGGACATAAGGTCATCGTTTGGAACAGAACTGCTGCTAAGGTAAGTGGTTTCTTATTTCAAAGGTGACGACAGTAACGTCTTAATATCGACTCTATTACGTCAATGATAGGAATCATTCTTGCTGTGTTTTAACTTTTACTTTGTTAAATTACGTTTCCAGGATATTACAGGTGTGAATAAACCGTAATCCTTTGATATAAGGTTTAGTATTATTAATTTTGTTATTGATGTTATAATACAGGACTATTAAAAGTATTGAAGCCATGTAAATAAATATATAAGAGAACTATGATAAAATATTGCAAAATTTTAAGTTGATATCTTTGTCTTATCTTTTTGTGGTTATGAAGTAGTTATGAATTTTTTTTTTTTTAATAAATAACGCCACCCTCAATGGCGCAAACTAGGATTTCTTGTGTCGTGGATCCAGAGACACTTCGAAAGACTAACTAACACACCACCCAAACTCAAACAAACACTTGTCTTTAAACACATTAATCCAATTAAAATCTAACCTGAGACCCCTTACACAGCAGGAAGGGTCAAACTATAATACCAATTACGCTGATAGGCTAATCGGTCTTATTGATAGCAAAATATTACGGAGTGTTGAAAAGCAGAAAGTATACTTCAGTAGACTGGTTTTTTATTTATTTAAAAAACTTTATATTGCACATTATGGTACAAAAGGCGAGCCAAAAATCAGAGAGATACATTGAGAGGTTCGATGAAAGAAAAAAATTAAACGACCAACAGGATAAATAATTTACCTATAAATAAATATACGTGATGAATACATACCAATATCGTACAATATGCTTACATATACGTATATCGACTCCATTGAGCGAAAAGTCACGTTTGTCGTTTATACCATTCTTGCCCCAATGGGATCACTAAAAGATCAATGTCGCCGCCAGTCGGAAGGGAGGTTTATTGCGTTTAGATTTGTATATATTACCGTACGTTTTAATAAAAAAAAGTTTCGGACAAATGTTGGAGAGCTTTACAAGCCCTATCCGACGATATATACGTCGAAAGCTTTTTCTGTGATCTTTTGCAAAGTTCACACCATCACAATTTTGGAATCACTGAACTGATTTAGTTAGCTAGGTATGGCTATGGCTAGGCATTTTGTGCATCGTCCTTTCATTCTTTTTTGAGGGGGAGAGTGCACGCTGCATTTCCGCAACCGTTGGGCGCGCTCAATTGTCCACGTTACCTCCCTCTCTCTCACAGAAGACTACCTTGAAATATACTGCATTTCCCATTTTATCTTATTTCCTCAATGTGCGTACGTATTTCGGTAGTGAGATATGCCAGAACCCATTCCCATCCCTCCCCGTTTTCCCAACTCTTTCTCCAAATCTATTCCTATATTTCCAAAGGAAGGCGCGTATCCGGGGTGTGGGGACAAACGTTGGCGTTTGTCCTTCTGGACTTATGTCGGCACCTATCGCGGATGTCTCTGGACAACAGTATTCACATACCATCGGGTGCACTGTATTATTTTTCCATAAAAAAAAGTTGAGTAACGCGCCCTGCAGTTATAAATCTTGAATCTGATTGGTGTTTTGGACTCGGCTGGTGAAATTTTGTCGTAATTAGACAGTCGTAATCTCCGCAATTTCTTTGAAATCTACATAATACAATAATGACAATTGGTCAAAACTCATTTTCGTTTGAAGGATTAAAATTAAATTCCTTAGAAATTTTAGTAACTGTAGTTCCTTCTCATGCACATTGTCTTGTGCCTGATAGATGTAGGGTTTTAAAACGCCACGCTGGACAAGCGGGTCGGTGAGCCCCACTCTTTTAAGAGGTGGTGTAGTTCCTCAGGGCTTGTGGTAGCTGCTTTGTTATCCCTTAGGGGGTTAGTGGGGAGGGAAAAATTTATAACTAAAGTAACTAAACTTTTTTTTTTGTTTTTTTTTAGATAATCTTAGATAACTGAACTACGAATTTTTTTAAAACCGTTTCAGTCAACTAAAGAAATGATTTTGTGATAAATTAAGCCTATCAGTGAATCATGTACTGTAAAACAATCAAGCCTTCAAAACAAATAGTTTAGACAATATGACGAAAATATTGTCGGATTCCCCAAGTTTAATTCAAAATTTAGTAAACTCTTCAATTTCCTAAACTATGCAATATCGTAAAACATACATGGGGTTTAAATCTATAAGTATTGCAAGCCCCCAGCTGCCAGCTTGCTCGGATCCACCACCGATGGAACACCATGTATACTAACATAACTATAGGTTTGTGTATCACTTTGCTCTGAAACGGCGGACCCGATTTTGAAGCGGTTTTTTGTAACGTTTAATTGTACTTTGGAGCGTGTTTTAGGATAGGTGTTGCGGTTGCAACTAGCCAGGGGGCGCCGCTGTACCAAGTTAAAAGTTTTTTCAATCAGTATCACTATAAATAACATTGGTAGCGAAATTGAAAGTCTGAAATTCTAAACTTTGAAGTCTATATATACCCCACTGATGGACCCTTTCTCTACTTTCTCACAAATAAGTTCAGCTGTCGATTCAAAAATCACCACTTAAACAAACACCTTGTATTGTTAAAAAAAAAAACAAGAAATCTCCAGTTAAATTTCTAATCTTAAATTTTTCCGTACATATACGAATAAAACTCGAACTGTACCGCCACTATAATTGATACTAACAAGTCATACTACAAAATGCCTTAAGGACCATATTACCGTGCAACTATAGTCACACCCACGAGCTACTCATAGCGTTATTTTTCGCACGTGTAAGGGAATATAGTAAGTCCGTATATAGTTAAAGGTCACGTTCCGCAATCATAGCGACGGATGCTCCAAACAGTTTTACTTTACGGTCTAGACGAAAGATTACAGTTTAATTTAAAGGTTTCTCTTGTGGAAGGTATTCTGCAGATATCAAGTAATTTTAACTCCTGTATTTTTGGCTGTGAAATTATCCTTTACGTTTTTGTACTTATGTATGTATATATATATTTATATACCTAATATAGTTTAAGACTGCATAGTTCTTTTGTCCTCTTATTCATTTTTGTATCAATGTAGATAATTGGAAATAGAACAGTTATCGATCGTTTAAGTATGTGAGTAATACATATAATTTATTTTTAGTATTTTGTAGTGGAATTTATAACTTTCATGACGTTTTGTGAACTAAATGACCTTTGCATGAACCTATGCAATAAAGATTTAATACATAAACAGTGTTTTATTTTATCTGT
This sequence comes from Sesia bembeciformis, assembly GCA_943735995.1. Lineage (NCBI taxonomy): Eukaryota > Metazoa > Arthropoda > Insecta > Lepidoptera > Sesiidae > Sesia > Sesia bembeciformis. The sequence goes on from OX031041.1 coordinate 1,252,804, forward strand.
GTATGGTACGTTATTGATTTCTAGATAAGAACTTGTGTCGTTTCTGTTAATACGAGTATTCTCGATAAATCTTAGTTGTGTAAATAAAACCACCACATACATACCACAAAACATAAATTTACTGAATTTACATTATTTTTCTGAATTACCTTGATTGTAGTTTCATTAGAATTGAAAAAATATATCTTGTAGATATTATGTACGTAAATGTTAAATCTGATTATTATAAAAAAAATAAAACAAAACATAATCGTACATTGAAAAATAATTTATTTTCATGATTAGCCATTTACTCTCATTATATATTTAGAAAATGTTCAACAATATTTGTATATTTTATTAAGAAACGTTTTATATAATATAATCATTGCTGGATTGTTTTTGGCATATCACTGCAAGACTCCATTCACATAAGTCTGTAGACGGTCACAAAATATAATTACAATATATTATAAATAATGTAGTTTTAGTCATGTACTATTCAGAAGATTTAAAATATAATTACTACATACGTATGAAACTGCAGATATGCTTGTATATGTAGTTTAGTAGTTGAGATCCAACCGACGGACACAGGGAGATGCTGTTTGTGCGACTTAGAGGATACACCAAGTTACAAAAACCTAGCAACAATTACAACAAGGATAGTAACAACTCTCTTATAACCTCACTTTAGTCTCTACCTTTAAGTTGAACAAATATAAAATGCATAATGCTCTAAGAGTTTACTCTAAAAATACATCAAAATGGAAAATGATTGCAATAATAAGTATTTACAAGTTATAATAACCCACAGATTGCTTAATTTAATCCGTCCTTTATTTCATTAGTTTACTACATGATCAATGACGAACAGATCATTTCAGTATACTCTCTTAACCTACCACTAGAGACAGTACGAAATAAAATTGCTAAATGTTCAAATCTAGACTATCACAGCTTACTTAGAAGTACTCAAGCGGTACCTGAAACGGCTAGCGTCCACTGACACCCGACCAGGGTCCTCTCACAAACATCCGGCAAGACCACTAGGAGCTATACGTAGGAGGGCGAGTCGTAATCACATAGCTGAATATCAACCGGCTGATGCCGCGCGAGTGTCTGGCCGGATACGGCGTAGATCTTAAAGACTCGCGTCAGAAGCCTGTACTACAACGGCGTGTTCTCGCACAGTTTCGCGCACTCTCCACACACCAACTGCCCTGGCGCGTGTCTCACTTGACAGTCTGGCTTGGTGAACTCCACCGCCAACAACACTCGCGCCTGTTCGTGTCTTGCGTCACTTTCCCGTTCTAAGTCACCACACAACTCCGGCGAACTAGCACTCGCGGGCAGATTACACTTTTTGCGTTGATTTCGAACGTCACGGTTATCACGCACGCGGCCTAGCAACGGTTCACTCGACGGCTTAGTATCCACTTTTTCACACTCTATGTATGCCTTGGTCACTGGCCGCACGGATGCACACTTCGATGTGGTTGGCACTGGCGAATCAGGCGGCGATGGCGACTCCATTGTTGGTGGCGGCGCCATCTGAATCGGCTTGATCATAGCCAGCAGCCGCGGCGGAGGTACCCTCTCAATCATGTTAATGTGGATCCCATCTGGGATGGACACCGGAGAGTTCCTTCGCGAATTCACCGACCTCTCTGTCGGGGTGTAATAGACGGATGTTTTGCTATCGTCGTCTGCGATGAGGTTTGGTAGATTAGATAGTTTCTCTATCTTGCTTTTGAGGTACATATCTATGACTTCAACGTCGGGGTCGAAGCCCATTGAGTCACTTCGGCCGCAGGACCCGCTGCGACAGTTCTCAAAGTACAGGCTCGGGAGATTCTCCAGTACTTTGTTTAGCGTCTGCTGTTGATACTTGTACGATTCACGCAATCTCAGTATTTGATGCGCGCTGAACTTTCTTATCTTATTTCTTTGGAAAACGTAGTTCTCTCGCACCCAGTTCAATTGTGAGGTGGAGTACTCTCGGACGCGTTTCACCTGTAGAGAAAAGTACAGACGGTTAAAATATACATAACCTAGTTTCAATTATGAAGTGTTAATTTAAATCACCAGCAGAGATGCTTCAATAATATTTGAACTATTTATTAGAGCGTGCTAGGATAAATGTAGGAAGATAAGATACGTACTTGATCGTAATATTGATCTTTCATGGCAGTCAAGTGGTTAGTTCCAATGTCTCTAATATTGCGAAGATGCGTCGCTTGCGTTGAGTAACTGTTCTGTATCCATTCCATTTGCTGTGTGCAGTTCTCCTTTATGCGATGCACCTGAAAACAGATATGTATGTTGATGTATTTGTCACGAATTAACTGAAAAATTGTGCGTTATTACTTGAAGACTTACTTGTATAGCGTAATTTTCTCGTAATTTCTCCAACTGCTGCCGTTTATATTGTTCGATGTTGTCCAACATGCTGTATATTTGTCGCGTACGCGGCGCATCGCGATTGACGCAACTGCAGCAACTGCACCATGTCTCTAGGAGCCGAAACCTGAAAAATATATATTTATTCATGTAAAAACGTACTATTATATACCTTATAATTAGGATAATCAGGGTTTGTTTTTGAATCTGTGTAAGACAAGTTCATTTAACTAAATATAAAGTAATAAAACTCACCTATGTAAAATATAGAGTAGGGCTTGCACGAGTAAAGTGAGCCCTAAGAAAGCCGCTGCACATACAGCTCCAAATAGCAAGCTATCTATTTTGATTTCATACATTGCCATAGGGTCTATGTTTAGGATAACCTCTGCAGACACATTAGCAGACGGATTCGTGGCGTAGCATAAGTACGTACCACTGTCTTCTCTGTGAATGTCTTGTATGAATAGGGCGCCGTCTTCAATGATTTTGACTCTTGATTTGGAGTTATCTATGGGACGGTAGTGCCGATCGTGGGCAACTCCGTGTTTATGGAAGATATCGGTTATTAAAGGGTCAGGGTTCCAGTGGAAAATGTTTCTCGTAGGCGTTACCCAAGTGATTGAAGGCGCGGGGATTCCATCAAATTTACAGTACAGTAGAGCGTCAGTTTGCAATCTGTGAAGGGTCAACGGACTGCTGGTGATCAATTTAGGCGGCGTACAATTAGTCGCGTTCAAAACCCTTAACATGTCGTTAGGATACGCCAGTCTACAACTCAGATCGGATTTTATAATATCCTTTCTCTTCTCGGCCCAACTGACGAACCACTCCATCCGACAGTCACAAGCCCACGGATTCGTCCCTACTCTAAGCTCTTGTAATTTATCTAGCATACTTAAAGACAGCGGTAAAAATGTCAACCCATTTGCACTGATATCCAGGTGCGTTATCGACGGTATATCTTGAAATACATATGGTTCTATTTCACGTAAATAACTATTATTTCTTATATTAAGTCGCTGTAAATTAATTAAGCCTTTGAAATTAGTATTTTCTATAACTGTTATTTCAGTGTGATCGAGGTAGATCGTTGCTAAATTTTCATTATTATGGAACAGCATTGGTGGCAATCTTCTCAATTTGTTACCACCCATGTTTAACCACCTTAAATTATTAAGATTTTTAAAAGCATCCTGTGATATGTTTTGAAACTGATTACAGCTGATGTTGAGCTCTCTCAGCTGTTCGAAATTGTCAAATAAAGACTTAGGTATATAATCTAATTTGTTACTAGATAGGTCCAGTGTTTCCAATTCCCTTAAATTGACTAGAGCATTAGATGTAATTTTGACTAGGCTATTATTATTTAGGAACAGTGCTTTCAGTTGTTGATTAGGTTTAAAGTCGTAATCTAGGAAAGTAGCTATTTTATTGTAAGATAGATCTAAATATTGCAATCTTATCATCGGTCCGAAGACTTGGAACGGTAAGGCATGGATTTGGTTATGCGACACATCGAGGACCTCTAAGTTCTCCAGATCTGCAAAAGTGAACCTAGGAACATCTTCTAGTTCATTCCTCGATATGTTCAAGTGCTTTAAACGGGCGAGTCTGGCGAATAAGCCGTGTTCAGTCCTTTTCATTTCGTTTCTGCTCAAGTCGATGTATTCTAAGTTGTATAGTCCGTCGAATATGTTAATTTCTATGACTTGTATATTAGAGTTTGTCCAAGAGATCTCTTGGAAGTCTGTGCCATATTTGTTAAGTATTTCCCGCGTGAGTTTGTTGCCGGGTAGGTAGGTGTCTGTGCATGCTAGGCGAGTGCTGGTGCATGTGCATGTAGAGGGACACACCTCCGCTTCCACGGCTGCGCAAAGTATTGCCAACGCCAAGATTTTGTTCAGCCACTTCATTATATTACAACCCTCATAGTCTTATGTACTGTAACAAGAGAACAATAATGCCTTGTGAGATTTCATTGTTTAAAATTACAAGTTAGTCCATAGGGCATTCACAATAGAATGTTGTATATTAAGTGTTGTAGGTATTAAGGTAGCTTCGAATATATTATTAGCTTGAATTGTTGACGGAAAAAATAAATTATATATCCCAGAACTGCAGGATTAAGTTGATAACTAAACATTTTAATTTTTTTAATAAGAAGTTAACATTTATTGGATTTAAAATAGAAACATTTATTTCTTAGAAATAATAAAATATTTTCAATATTCCCCATAAAGGAATTGTTCAAGTATTAAAGTGATATGTCAATATTCATACTGAAAACACGAATATTAAACTTTTTTTACTATTTATTTATTTGTACTTTATTGCACAGACAAAATGGACTTAATTAATCATAATTTATGGCATTCTTTACTTGGCTGGTAAACCTTTGGGTAAACAGAGAATTAAGATGGGTGTATTTTAAAGTTGTTATTATACTCTTAAGAATTAGAAAATAAATAAGTAAGTAATATAAATGTGCACCCTCTTGTACATTAAGTAGTAAGAAGTTGTTGTATTTTAATTAAGTACATTAATTTCAAGTAATATTTTAAATTTCATAGATATAGATTGAAAATGGACATAACCAGTGACTTTTCTTCAAATCTGTCTGGCCTGCTTTCTCTGTTGTATATTTGAAACTTTTTATATGTAGTGTTTGATTTATATATTTTTATATTAAACTAATAGACCAGAATTCAATGAACTTAATCTATTATTTAATTTTTTAATTACATATTGAATTTGTAAGGTGTGACACTTCAATGTAATGGGGGTGACACATTATCTGGATTAATATATATATATGTATATATAGATAACATTAATTTGATAATTCATATTTAAAAGACTAAAAAAATAACTAAGTATTAAGAAATTATTATATTTAGTTTTGTTAAGGAAATCTACTGTTCCTCAACTATTTTATATACATATATTACCATCTATAAATGTTAACAAAACTGTTTAAAAATCAGAAAAATATTTAAGATATTCAAATCTTAATAATCTTTATTTTTTGCATCTATGTATTTGTCATCATAACTTAGATTTTTTTTTTCAAAATGATCCTATGAACAGATATTCTCCATTGATTGTAGGTTATTACATTTATTTTATATGATAGTTTAACAATCTTTCACCTCATTTTATTCCTTTTATTACAGATTAAACAAAAAATTGTCCCTTTACATGTAATTACCCACATACAAAATAATAATTATAATATAAATAAAAATTAACAAAATAATTTATAGTACAAATATACAAAACATAAAAATTATTATAACCAATAAAACCATTTTTATTCAAACTATGTGGTAGTCTATTAGCCTGGTTAATATTATCATTTAATTTTTTTGTACTAGGTGTTACCATTCTTTTTGCCATTTTATTAAATTATATAAAATTTAAGTTATTGTACTATATTTTATTTAATCTGCGTTTTTTTTTTATCAATTTAATCCTGCCACGCAAGGATATAATGTGCATGATAGTAATTTTTGTATCACTTTAGTTAGGTACAGTCACTAAATTCTTTCTAACTGTTTTCATGTTCAGTAGAATGAAGTTTTTCAAGTTCTCAAGGTGTGTACTGTGTAGATAGGTACGTGCATTGTAAAGACTCACAACGCGCTTACTTAGGCGCTCGCAACAAGCAAGCATAACTAAGAGGGCCAGGTTTTTAAAACTATGCCTCGTTGTTTCGTATTTGTAAACACACATGTAATTAAAGTCAATATATTGCGACGGCTACCAATAAACTATAAATTAATTTAATTCCTCCGTACATGTTTCTCTACGCTGTTCCATTTAGCTTACACAAAATTTTATGCGCCCGCTATCTGGCTCACCTTCTACAATGCACTGCTACCTCCTACTTTTGCTCATCTACAACTGACACAAAACTCATTTAACTATCGCAAATAACATAATTACCTAACACTCGTCCACATTTTACTCCAACTTGCATAATCCACGTTATTTTCTGTTGACAACAGACACGAAAACGTCAGCCATATTTCGTTGAAGAAATCTCGCGTTCACCACATTGACACGTAATATTTCATCGTTAACATCCACAATACGTTTTACACTTGAATATATCGTAACATCTGCGTAAAATTTTAATATATAAAATTCACAAGAATAGCTCGCAACTGAGGATATTGAGATACGGTGTCACTACGACCGAGGCGAATATTGGAAAGAAATAAATGGCGGCCGTACAGAGTTGCGCGGCGCGCTCTCCCTTTCTGACGCGCGTGTTGTCCCTATTGCCCTCTCCCACGCCCGTTGCCTCTGTCAGCTGTGGGGTGCGAACGCGGCCGACAACCTCCGAATGTAAACGAAAGTGCTTTCCTATGCGCGCTGTCCCACCCCGCCGCTTCACCTTTGCAGTTGGGTTTCTTCAGTCAAGAGCTAAAACAACACGTCTATTTTTATAAGTAACTAGCGGTTTTTAAAACGTTTCGTATCCTATCCAAATAATTTATGCGTTGGCTTAGATGATTTACTGCTATTTAGATGTTGATAGGTAACTGTAACTAACATATAATTTTTATGTTGCCATTTTTCAACGTCCAATCGATCGGTATTCGCTTACTTTAGCATACATCGAAACTTATTTGTCTAGACTGGAGTAAATTTATTAATGCTTATCGCCGACAGATTTATATTTATCAGCATATTTAATTAATGAACGTTAATGTTGAAACAAATAATTAAAATCAATTTACAAATTAGTCGCCTTTCTAACTGACTTACTTGCAACCGGTTTTTGATTACCCAACAAAGTTTAAGTGTTCATTGAATTATTGAATTGTCAAGGCGTATAATAAATTAAATGATCTAGGTATTCTGTTCCTATTTAGGACCCTGCGAATCATACAATACAAATACGTTTTTATACATCTTGGTATTGTGTTTAGGTTCTCTTTTCATAGGTATTGTAGGTGATACGTTTCCTAGTAATCCCTAATAGTAGGTACTCGCCTACATGTGATGTCATCAAACTATATATGTATCAATTTTTTCAAAAAATTGCCTTTACTGATCTAACACAAGTGTTGCGATTTCATAAGGAACCCATAACACAGCATGTCATATGTATTATTTTAGTTAGCCTCTTAAAAGTGACAGAATCTTCAAAACCGATTCAGCAATTTTTACTTCGTACATACAAACGTAACTGTTTATAATATCTGGTTTTACATAAACGTTACGCCAATCTAAAGCATATTATGACATCGTGAGAATCTAATAAATCCACCCCTTCCTCATTACTTTTTTAACTCAAAAAGGAATCGTATTCCTTTCCTATTATTTCGTATTCGTATTCGTACTAATCGATCACCCACTGATCAGGATCACCATAGATTATTTCCGTGCATGGCAGGAATAAGTTGATAAGTCCAAATCAACTGTTTTGCAACAGAAAAGATTATTAGTTTGTTTTTCGCTTTGAATACCGAGATATCATTTTAATGGTGAAATCAATTTCTCTGAAGCTATCGACTATTGGAATGATTTTTTTTATTGTAATTCCAGTGATACAACGTGTTAGAACGTCTTATTGAAAATTTTATATATCCAGTTATCAACTTATGCATGGATTTTATCTCGAAAAATTATAATTAGTCTAGATTGATTTTAGATTTATGAATATGTCTATATGAGCTACTTATATTTGATAATCTTAAAAGTTGAACTGAATACGATTGAGTTATTTATGTATTTTGGAACAAAACAATTATACTACAAATACTTAAAAAGGACTTAAAAGTGGAAATAAAACGTTATAAACATAACTAACATAAATAAATTACAAATTGTTATTTTCCGTAGAACTTTATTTTAGTCAATTGAGAGGGACTATATTTGCGTTTTAATGTTGTGCATAATTAACTGTTCTTGTCGTCGTCATTTATAAAAACAAATACTTCGCGGATATATATTAATAGAAACTTTGTTCATAACATCCATCTTTTTGATAGAAAACTCAAGGACACATTTCTTGTAGTCAAAAGTCAAGGTCGGGAGCAGCAAAGAAATACTGAATTAGCAGCAAATCGATGCTGGCAAATTTAAAGGCGAGGCGGCCTTAGATTTTTATAATAAAAAAAAGGTCTAATCTGAGGGGGCAGGTTTAGGTTCTCCGGGGACAATAAAGAAATAGGACTCCGTGGATTTGGTGTTGACATTTTTAGTCATTTACTTCAGTTATTCACAAATAAGTTTCTTTGTTGATCATGATTTGCTTTGCTTATTTAGTAATTTTTTGCTGCTCATTGAAAGACAAGCCCGCGTCGTATCTTTTTGCGTACATATAACTCGAGATATGTACATATAAGGCATACATTTGCTGGATAGATTAAGGCCTAGTTGCTCTTTCGAGGTAAGATTTTCTTGTTTGTCCTTACGCAATGACAAAAAGGTGGTGAGCAGTAAAGATTTAAGAAAAACAAATCGGACAAAATCGACGAAAGAAGAGACAAAAACGGGTAATGCGTCTGTCATTGACAGAATGGGGTACTTAGTAGTTCAAATTGATGTATTTTATCATTTCTCTGACAAATGGAGTTAAAAACAAACCTATATTGAAATAATTTTAAAAATTCATTACAAAATTAGATAGATGTGAGCCTCCGAATGGCTCAATAGCACTACTGTCTTAGTGACGTCATCAATTCGCTCCTTTTTCTAACTTGCAAGTTTTTAAGATTTTAAACTCGCCGTGATCACGGTTCATGTAACTGGAACCAAAATATTGGCTATGCAAAATAATCGTCAGTAACTCGTTTACACATTTATTTGCAATTTCTAATCCTGTAACTTATTATTCAAAATAATTTGATTATGTTCTACAAAATTATAACTAGATGCTTATTTTATAGTATTTATATACAGATGAATTACGAGTAAGCTCACTGTTTAATTTCTAATGCAACTCCTATAATTTATCTCATTTAACCAACGCGAACGGTTCACTGGGTAGTACCAATATAATGCAAAAAGAGTTAATAAATAGAATGAATATCTAAAAAAGTGAAATGCCATATTTATGCGTTGTCCCATAGCTAAGAGGAAAATATCAATAGTGTTAAAACTAGTTCACTTGAAAAGTATATTTTATTACTCATTCTCCTGGTGCGCGTCGTGTAGGGCGATAAGCGTGGGTGTGGCAGAAGCCCTCTTTACAATATTGTTTTCGCATTATGTCCGCTAAATAATTCGATTAGTGAAATTAGTTTTCAAGGTGTCTGCTATAAAATATATTGGTGTGAAAATTATTCGCGTGTTTTTATAGTAAGAAGGCGGCAGACGAGCATACAGTCCCATCTGGTGGTAAGTGGATACATACTGGTAAGTGGAGAAAGGGTAGGGATAGGATGGGAATGGGCACTGGCGTATCTCACTCACTACCGAAACACGTACGGAATAGGATATAGTGGGAAATGCAGTACATTTCAAAAGCCGCCACATAAAAAACACTAGATGGTTTTAAATGTAAACTCATACGATGATAGTTTATGTCCTGGGTTAACTTATAGGACTTATTCAAAAGACTATCACCATACACATTTTTCTGCTCTTCTTATCTAACCATTAACAGAAACTTGCCTTAACTTGGTCAGTCTACCCGAGGGCGTGATCTCCATTTCAGAACTCGTCTACTCCGTCGGATGTCGGTGCTATCTGCTGCCGCTTCAACTGGCTAAATCTTTAATCTGTGTCGAAAGCATTAGTATAAATTCATATCATCTATGGTACATTCAATTTCCGTCTGTCTGATTGAGTGTTAAATGTGAACTATTCGGCGGCTATTTAATCAGTGTATGCAAGAAGTAATGTAATCATAAATTCGTTGATCTGTAAAGAGTTTGATGGCCTTGCTATACATTTTTTTGCGAAGTTCACTTTCAGAAAATTAAAGTGTAATTCAGCAAATCAAAGACTTAATTAAATACAAATGTAAATTATGAATTTTCCGTGAGCCAGCGCCGGCTCTAGCTCATGTAGCGCCCGGGTGCAGGGCGCCCTCTAGTAGGCGTTTTGAACTCTTTGGAGGTGTCGCGAGCGGCGCTCGGCGCCCCCTAAGACCCTGCGCCCGTGTGCACCGCACCCCTTGCACCCCCTGGTAAAGACGGCCCTGCCGTGAGCATTTAAAACGGATTTTAAACGGTCTCCTGAAAAGTTGTCAGTTTGTACACTTTGTTTCAAGGACCGTGAATCCTCTTATGGGGCCGTTCAAGTCATTTTTAACCCCCCTCCCCCCGTCAGCGAAAGTAAGCAAAGCTCTTACCCCCCCCCCCTTCTTACGTAAGCATTGGTAATTCTTAAAGAATTACTAAATTTTGCCAAAAAAAATATGAAAAGTAAATAATAAATAAATATAATATTGCTGACGTAATCGCCGTTCTGTCCCCCCCCACCGTCCCCCATGACATCAAAAATAAGCAAAGCAAAGACCCCCCCCCCGTGCTTACGTAATACTTGTGCGGATCCGCACGAATATAATAAGAAATGTTATTCCAGTAACTACATAACTGTATAATGACTGATTTGTTATTATAAAGTTATCTTTAGATAAGAAAAGATGTCTTTCACATAGCCTTTAGGCCGCTATTAAAAACGTTTGATAATATTTAATTTTCGTTTGTATGTAAAATTATTCATTTGGCATATTTGCACGCTGCAATCCCACAGCCGTTGGGCGAACTCTACTGGCCACGTTACCGTTCTATCACGGAACACTACCGTAAAATGTATTGCACTTCCTATTTATCCTATTCTTCCCATGTGTGTACATGTTTCTGTAGTGAGTGAGATATGCTAGAGCCCATTTCAATCCCCATCCTATATTATACCTTCTTATTTTCTCAACCAAATCCATTCCTAAATCTATAATTTAGACAGCGCATCCGGGACCGTGCCAATGTTTGTCACTCTTAACTTGTCAGTTGTCTTACTTTAGACTGATGTTGGCGTATATCGTGGATGTTTATGGGCGACAATATCCATTTGCCATGGGGAGGACTGTATGCTCGTCCGTCTTCTATAGGAAAACATATCTTTGATAGTGCGATGTCGGCCTTGATGTAGCATAGTCTATAAATTTGAGCCATGATTATAACCCTTATACCCTCGTGATTGCGACGAAATCTCCTGTGCCTTGTGTAATGAAACTAATGAATGGCTCAATGTACTCTCAGCGATAAAAAATATTATTTCTTTTCAAACAAGGTTATTACAAGTCTATATTTATACTTTTATTTGCGAACTTGACGATTCAAAATATACATATTTTAAGTTAAGTTTGAAACAGGTTCTCAGCGTCAATCGGACAATAATACTTCGTGTTATTTTTTTGTTTAATTATTCGTAAACTAATGGCTAATTCACTAAAACTTATTTATACAACGAAGGCGGCAGAAGAGTTGTCAGTCCACCTGCTGGTAAGTGGATACGGTCGCCCATGAACATCCGCGATACATGTCAACATCAGTCCAGAATGACAAAAGTTGGCGCGCCCCCGCATATTGAGTAGGTATTGGGACGTACGAGATCAGGAAATTGACTTAGGATTACGTCTACATTTACGACCTAATCGCCAAGTACCTAATTAACTCTAATCATATCTGATCATCAGCGTGATTCCATTATAGTAGGTAGACCATGCAGTCAACGTGTGTCACTTCACTGCTGGATATAGGCCTCTCCAGAGGGCCACCACACACGATCTTTTGCTCTTCTCGCCCACCCACTACCGGTAAACTTTCTCAAGTTTGGACTATCTGACTTGGCCAGAGAGCGTCCCAGACTTCGCTTCTTTGTACGTGATCCAGACAGGTCAAATGATTCTCGTTCCGATAAGAATTGTTTTGAACAAAATTTTCTGTTTTTCGGTCGGCGTTAATTGTTCTCGCTTTTTGTGTGTCTGACTGAACCCACGACAGAAAATTGTAGTGGACCTTTGTGTCGTTGAAAAAAATATAAATAAACCAGACAATTTACCTAGTTATCTTCGCATAGAATATAACCGTTGACCGTTCAAACAATGTTATCAGTTGATATCGGAGTAAATGAAGGACCTCAATGACTGACAGATAATGCTCATAATGTTGTATTATACTCGGTTAGCAACCGGCCAACTAATCAAGTACTAAATTAATCTGTTTCTAGGCCAAATGCATAGTCGAAATGTTTTTAATTTAAAGACATTTTAATCTGTAGACCTAGCGATTTATCGATCGACGTATTAAGGTTTCGACCTCTTGTTGAACATTCGTTATCAATCTATGGATAATCAACCATTTTAGTTTTTGGTATTGTGTACCACCTAAATCCCTTTTAGTTATAGTTGAAAGTAAAAAATCTTTTATTACTTCAGTTAAAATACTGACAAACAGAGGTAGAATTTTATAAATATATGCAGATGTAACAATGGACCTATTTACTGAAGAGATAATTCCAAACATCCATAGAACAAAGCACTCAGCAGACAAAACCGCTCGCAAAAACGTTCCCATTTTCCTAGTGAAAAGAACTTGTTCCCTTTATGAATGTTGAGATATACGGCGCATTAACATCTACCTGGCCCTTTGCACCTTTTGCATTGGCTCCATCTCTTTCACTACTAGAAATAATGTCTGTTAGAACGAGACGGCAGATACAATCCAACTTGACATACAAATAGGTGGCATCGCTCTTGGCCTTGCCCTGTTAGTTGTAAGGCTTCCAGTGTAAGACCGAGTGGGTTGTTGGTTGTTTCTCTATGCAAGGGCAGGCGAAGTTTGTAATTAATTTAAACTGTGGCGATAAATTGTATTGGACTGCGCGAGGACTTGCGGGTTTTACGGATTTAACTTGAGTTTATTTTGTTTATGAAATGACCGATTTTATTGCTGGCCACTTTGAGTTTCGATATCTTCTATTCTAATTCAAATTTCAAAATAAAACAAAACAGATCTAATAAGTTTAATAAAAAGTTTTTCCTTACCTTAATTTTGTTCATGTGATTGTCTTGAAAATAAAATGGATAAATTGAATTTTCCTGCTAATTTTGAATATGAGTTTCGTCGCGGCACTAACGCAAGTCAGACAGCACACAATATCAATAGTGTGTATGGGCCAAACACTACAAACGATCGCACCGTGCATGGATGGTTTGAACGCTTCCGTTCTAGAAATTTCGATCTTAAGGTTCTGTTATTTTGGAGCCAAATATACGTGTCACTAACACAAAAGCTGAAAACAGGTTGTTCAGTATCGAGAGTAGAATCGATTATACGTTTTTCTATTTATAATAATTTATTGTTCATTTCTAGTATATCTCTTATTCTACGCGCAGTTGCATTCTACGCGTATTGCCCCCGCCCGCCTTAGCGCCCGTTCATCACCCTTTACTGAGAATTGAACGTTTTAGGATGCCTAGGAGAACAAAACATTTACATGTTTGTAACTTTTAATAATATATTAAACCATATTATACGGTTCTCAACGCGTGTGTTCGCCTTATTTATTTTACACGACGTTTCGGTTGGGTTGCAACGACCATGGTCACGAGATGACTGAATAGGCGGTTAGTCCACGTCTAGAGTTGCGACCAGTTTCATCAACTACCCGCATTTGGTCTTCATAATCTGAAAAGTCGGTTTTGATTTATTCCGAAAAATAATTTTATTTTTCGGAATAAAAGAACTGTTTTATATATTATTATCTTAAATTACGTCATTATTACAGTGGCAGATTCTTATATTCTTATCCAGAAAATTCTTATATTTGAAATGATGAATTACATCCGTCTATAAACTAAGACTTCTATTTTTCTAGGCACCGTCACAAATCGAATATTTTTGCTTTTAGCCTTGGCAGTAATTCACGGAGGACAGAGTTCATTGAATGGGTGGAAATTTGGTCGATAACTTCGCACTAGACTTAAGACATAATTATCAAAAACTACTGTATCGACCTCATGCGATAGTTACCATTGTCACGCGCGATTCGTCTCGTGATCCACATAAATAATTATTACTTACTAGCGACCCGCCCTCGCTTCGCTTCGGTTTATACGTATTTTTTTTTTCAAAATTTCAAAATAAAATATAGCCTATATTAGACACGGATAATGTAGCTTCCTATCTGTGAAATAATTTTTGAAATCGGTTCAGTAGTTCCAGAGATTACCCCCAACATACCTACAAACACACAATTTTACCTCTTTATTATATTAGTATGTTATTGATAATTATTGAGACTGGTTGCATGTTATGGTCCCAGTTTTTGCTTAGTTTTCTTAGCAACCTGGCGATTCTAATAACAAGAAAATAAAAACGTTAAAACAAGAATTTCAGAAACTTTTACTAAATGTCGCCTTTCATAATCTACTAATTATAAACTCTTCAGTTTTGATTACATTGATTGCAAACTTCGATCAACAATTACAACTAGTTGATCGATGATTGGAATCTAAAAAAATTTTATTCTCGTATTTTTTGAGATATTAATGAAAACAAATTGATGTCATTATTTCTTTTAAATAGAGTTGTGTCTATTTTTCATAATCGAAAACTGATAAAACTGAATTCTTATCTAGAATACGAAATCAAACTCGATTGTCTTCGATAACGTAATCCATATTGAAATAACATCAATACCTCAGCTACAATTATTCCCTTTCTTGAGGTCTTCTGGAACAAAATGATTTAAGGCAATAAGATTGACTATAGTCAGTCAGTTTAGCTGTATTCTCTTCTTAATACATTCTTCTTTAATATTTTATTATAAATAATAGACTTTTATTTGAACTAGCAGTAAAAAATACCCCAAAACATTATCAACAAAACATATGAAATAAACATTTTTTTTATAACAAATTTATTTTATAACAGTACTAATTGAACTAATACAATAAAATCAACTTATGAAAATCTATTTAGTATTCTCTTCTTAATACATTCTTCTTTAATATTTTATTATAAATAATAGACTTTTATTTGAACTAGCAGTAAAAAATACCCCAAAACATTATCAACAAAACATATGAAATAAACATTTTTTTTATAACAAATTTATTTTATAACAGTACTAATTGAACTAATACAATAAAATCAACTTATGAAAATCTATTTAAAACTAAATTACTATAAAATATCTTTATCTATAGTAATAATGTAATCGGTTCAGTCCATTATTATATTATACAGGGTACTCAATATATGCCTATATATTGAGCATGCTGTATTTTGGTCCCGTAGTAAAGGTACTCAAAATACTATACTATCAACACCTAATGCAGTACAAATATATTAGGAGTCGATGTCATTACAAAATCGACGCGGGACCCTAGTTTCTTTATTGCCGTAGAATTATGACCTAAATCTAATCCACTTTTAAATTTGCTGCCCATTCATGTTCCTGCTCATTTAATTATTTCTCTAAAAACCATGTTCAATAACTATTTAAACGCACGACAAGAATGATATGTACTGAAAAACTTTAAAGTGATTGTTTGTTGTAGTGTTTATTGTAGTGTTTATTGTAGTGTTTATTGTTAATCTTTACATAGTATAAAACAAAGTCGCTTCCCGCCGTCTGTCCCTCTGTATGTACGCTTAGATCTTTTAAACTACGCAACGGATTTTAATGCGGTTTTCATCAATAGATAGAGTGATTCAAGAGGAAGGTTTATACGTATAGTTTAATATTGTTTTGTGTTAATTTGTTAAAATTGCCGGGCATGCAACGCACGCCGGGCACAGCTAGTTTCCTATAAAATTCACCTATTTCAATTAATGTCTTCTTATTAAATATTGCGTTTTGTGATTTAACATGTTTAGTAAACATGTTATCGCTTGTTAATTGTGTACAAGATAACGGTATCTTTGTACATAATTACAAACGTTGAGGCGTCGAATGCAAACATCGAATACGAACAAGCACACAATAAGCAATTCACACATACACACCACAATGGTAATACCACACACAATATATGTGGGTGTGTGTATCGTAAAATTCACAAGGACATTTGGTTTTTGCTTAATATACCTACCGTTCTTATCTTTAAATAGAAACGTAATGTTTATAACATGTTATTATGAGAAAGTTACACAATTAGCATTCAAATAACATCGTGATATATTTATAACTCATATCTCAAGTAGTGTTGTACAATACTGTTGTAACGACACTCACACGCTGTGTGATGTGAGCACTAATGAATTTTAAGACTTAGCGTTCAACGTTCGTAAACGCGTTATAGACTCGAGCCTTTAACGGTTAAGAATTTAAAAATCGCTAAACGTTAAAACCTTGAACTTTAAAACTGACGACCGTTTAACGTTCGTTAGGTTAGTATTGTAAAAATAAGCGCTGAACGCTCGAGCGCTAAGTCAATAAAATAAAAGCGTAGAACTCCGTTATTTATGTGCTTCCAAGGAGTCCTCTACTGTTCTCAGTAAACCTACTATCGCTTTACTGAGCGACTCCTGGCTTACTTCGATGGGACTGGACATTCACAGGATACGTTTTAGACTTTGAAATTGTTTAATAGGAAGATAACTTGATACTGGCATAATGTGTTAATTGCATTATTGCCATATAGGAAAAAAAAAACTAAAGAACATTAACGAGATGGTCTTAAACGAGAGCGATCAAACGCAAAAACATTTGGTACCGTAACGCTTACGAGCGCTCAATGCTCGAGTTTTGAAGTTAATAGCGCTCACTCAGCGCTCGAGCGTCGAGTACTCGGTGCTAATTTTAACAACAGTAATTTCAAGTTATATGTCTCATGTTATTAGTGTTTTGCGCGTTAGAATTTGATACGGATTTAGTGTAGCGGAAATAGTCGTGAAAATACTTGATAAGGGATATTGCTGTAGTTTTAGGCCACGTTCACATAGGACAAATAGCAGCTAACATTATTCAATCATTTTTCAAATTAATCATTAGGTTGAGGGGCAATATGTTAATTATCTATGGTTTTAAACTTCGGGAAATGGTCGGTTACACTCTGTTTAAAACAAACTCACAGTATATGATATTATTAAATATAACTGTATTTTAATTTACAATTGTTACGTGGTAGTGATGAAAACTTGCTTTTTAAAAACAACAAACCATTTATTACTTCTTAATATTAATTTACAACAATATGTTGAATGTAGGAGGATGCTGGATCGACTGCGCGGGTTTTCGGGGAACGGGTGTATATATCGGGTCGGTGTGTAGGAAGGGATAAGGAACAACTCATTTAGTAATTATGTACTAATGTACCTACTAACTAAACATATTTACTTTACTTATAACTATTACAAAATAAGTGTTAACTTATTTACTAATTATGTACTAATGTATCTACTAACTAAACGTATTTACTTTACTTATAACTATTACAAAATAAGGGTTGCCACTATGTAACACCTCCCCTGTTAGTATAAAGGTTGGGCCTTTATGTGGCGCGACCTTTCAGAGTTTGATGTTGATGGTTCTTCCTCGTCTTCGGAGATGCAGGCCGTGTCGACTGTTGCCATCGGGATCTGGAACTGCTGCCTTCTGTTCGATTGGTCGAAGCAGTTGTTGAATATTTGTATGCAGCCATTAGGATTTTGTTTTCTTATAAGTCCACTAGGACAGCGACCGTAGCACTTGAGAAGGATGAACCCGAGCATTGTTAGCCCTATGGAGAAATAAATCCATGAGAAACTAGTTTGGTGTTTCTGGAGGAACGATTGCGATTCGAGTTTTCGCAATTCATCGGAATACTTGTCCAGATGGTGTTTTATTTGCTTCAGAGAGTCGAGTGGCATCTCGTTGATCGAAATTGGTATCAGATTCGGAGCTTTTAAAGTTTTGATCTCCTCGAAACAGTCATCTGTTCTGATGTCAGGAACTGTGATGGGGAATGTGATGTTCTCCTCTGACGTCAGCGACGCGTAGAGTGTGCTGTAACCGGTGTGAAGTTTGCAGCTAGGGGGCAGCGATGTGATTCCGGTTCCTTGGAGCTTGTGATGCGAGATTTCGTTATTGCATTGGAGTATGCATTGAGTTTCTTTGCTTAATATGTACAGCCATTTATTACTGCCTAAGGGTTGGAACGTGTTAATCTCAGCGGGGAACGTCGTAGTAGTGCAGATCTCCGGAAGCGAGGTGGATGGGCTGAACAAAATTTGTAGTTCGCACAATGGGCGTGCGGTGGAGTCGTAGACCACGAGGTTGGTGCAGATGCTTCTTCTTGTTCCATAGGTCTTGCAATTTTCCAGTGAACTTGTCGAAATGTATTGTTGCCCGTTGGGGTTTGTGGCCAGGTAGATATGCTCAGGTAGGATAGTGGTATAGAAGGAAGTGTCAGAGTGTTGGATGGGGACCGAGTAGATGTGATACAGTGTAAATAGTTCGTTCTGTATCAGAGGGAATTCTAATATATAAGTAAGGCGATTAGAATAGACGTATGCGGATAGGGAGGATGAATCTAATAAAGTATGGATGTTATTAATCGTAACAGGTGCGACTAAACGTTTATTAGTCCTAATATGATTAGAAAGTAGAAGCTTCTCGTATAGTTTTTGTAATGTGATGATCGAAGGATGTATAGTATTAGATTTTGCAAATAGAATACTTATAAGGCAATCATTAATTTCATTTTCTAAGCTGGTGACTAACTCTAGGATTTGCAAGGAAATTGTAGAGATATCTTCGCTAATTTTAATGTCGAAGATAATTTTTTTGGTCTTATTTAAATAATTGTTTAATCTATCAATATTCTCGTTCATGACTTGTTCATCAAAAGAAATTTTAAAAATAGTTTCGTTGAAATTATTTATTGTAAATGAAGTGATCTGAAGTTGCTTTTGCATTAAAGAAGTTAAGTCCAACTCTCGTTTTTCTAGTAGATCGATATATTCGTCGTACCTTCTGGTATCCTTCGCGTCGGGAGTACCAATGAGCCATTTCAGAATAGAACTAAGGCCGTCAAATATTTCTCTCTTTTGGCGAGCGTTCCTACCGAGGTACATGCTAAGTTCAGATAGTCTGTTTTCGATTTTGTCTAAGTTAATTTTAAGAAATGATTTTGTTGAGTGGATGCTTAGAAGATTAGTGTGTCGCGAATACAAGGCTTCTAGTTTATTCGATAACCGAGTGAGCGATTCATGAGCGATAAATAGTGGCTTTAAGTCTCTGTAGATTACGAGTTTCCAAGATTCGTCAGAAGGAAAGATAGTACTTTCTTCTTTATAAAATAGTCCTGAGTTAGAAGGTATAGGTTGGGATATGTTTATAGTGACAACGATTCCAGCGGTTGCCCTGAAAGAGACGAGATAGTTAATTAAGAGCTTATTTAATTAAGAGTCTAACTTTTAATTCTAGAATAAAGTTAATGATCGTGCGTGGGAAATGGTCGAAGGCGATTGGCGTGTACTAACTGACTTCTACCTGCCTTTTTAATCATATAGTTTTCGTTAAAACCTACGCGCACGACTTCGTAGGGGCCTTCCCACTTAGGGTCTAGATTGTTAGCATTCGGAACTCGCAACATTACCTTACTGCCGACACGAAATTCCACAGTGTTTTTAATTTGACTATCGTACCGCTTTTTAGCCTTTTCTTTCATTTCTTCGACCTTACGTATGGCAGAGTCTCGAGCAACTTTGAGGCGTTCGTTTAAGTCCTTTAGATATTCGCAAGCAGTGTATTCAGGGATGGGTTTTAATGAATAGAATTGACGTGGTTTGTAACCGAAAAGTAGCTCGTGTGGAGTGTAGCCTGTAGAATTATTTGTCGATGTATTATGACACATAATCGCAAACGGAATAATCTCGTCCCAATTTTTGAGTCGGCGATTATGATACATTCTGATATGATCTCTTAATGTAGCATGAAACCTTTCGAGTGCCCCGTTTGTTTGCGGGTGATATGCCGTATTAAAAGAATGACTGGAACCGAAAAATTTCATAAGTTGTTTCATAACATTGTTCATGAATTCAGTGCCTTGATCTGACTGAAAACGTTTAGGTATTCCATAATGTTGGCAATAGTGGAGTAGGTTTTTAGCAATGGTAACGGCTTCTTTGTCAGGAATTGGGTATGCCTGGACATATCTTGTCAGTTCGTCTTGTAAGGTTAGAACGTATCTATTATTACTGTTATTAATATCAGAATAGGAGACTAGATCCATAGACACTCGTTCGAATGGTTCAGTCGACTGTGACGTAATGACCATGGGGGCCTTGTAAGTCTTTCTTTGGATTTTATTTTTTTGGCACATTTGGCAGTTATTTACATATTTTTCTATATCATCGGTCATTTTTTTCCAAAAGTATTCGTTTCGTATTTTTCTTGTGGTCTCTATGATGCCACGATGTCCAGAGAGAGGGTTGTCATGATAGGTTTTCAAGATATTTGGTATTTCATCGGGAGTTGGGTAATGTATTTTGTTCTCGCATATGGTTATCGTGCATTCGTATACATCGGCTAAGTAGGCTGTGATTTGGTATTGCTCATTTCCTACTAATTTGCACGTAGAGTCGGTTTTTAGGTCGGGGACGTGAAGTGTCTTAAAATTATTGTTTTGTAGACAACTTAAAAGTACCTTGAAATAACTTTCAGAATCCCAAGGGTCGAAATGCTTTGGTCGGGTACACCCGAATATTAAGTTTTGTTTATGGTTAGAAACTAATAAATCAGTGTCATAGAGGCTCTTATGTTTTTGTAAGTAGGGACTAATTTGAGAACACATGCTTAATGCCTCGTTATACAAATTGTCGACGTTCGACACTTCACATGAAATGGGAATAAGAATGTTTTTGTGCATTGAGTCTAAGAGGTTATCCGGTGATATTTTAAGATTTGGAGTATCAAAGTTATGAGGGTTCGTTTCAGAAAAATGCTCATAATTTAGTTGTAAGTAATCGTCTGAGTTATTAGGGGACGGAATGTTATCGTCATCTGTCGTCAAATCGATAACGTTGGTGTTGAGTACGGGGGGTCGTGAGAGTGCGTCCGCGTTAGTGTTATTTTTCCCAGCCTTATATACTACTTCATTCATATTCGAATTCTTCTAGTTTGAGACGCCATCGAATTAAACGACTGCCGGGATCTTTAATTGAGAAAAGCCAAGTGAGGGGTTTATGATCAGTTACGATCTTGAATTTCCTACCAAATAGATAGGGTCGGAAATGCTTAACTGCCCAAACGATTGCTAAAAGTTCCCTTTCGATCGTCGAGTAGTTTGATTCGGCTTTATTTAGGGTGCGTGATGCGTAAGCGATGGGTAAGTCTTTACCTATATCTCCTTGAGATAATATAGCGCCGATAGCATACATGGAGGCATCCGTGGTGAGGATGAACTCTTTAGTGAAATCAGGATATTGTAGTATCGGAGGCCTAGTTAAAAGACATTTACATTTGTTGAACGCTAGCTGTTGTGAGTCGCCCCAGACAAAGGGAACATCCTTCTTAAGTAGGCTTGTAAGAGGTTTCGTAATCTTACTAAAGTTAGGGATGAAGCGGCGATAGTATCCAGAAAGACCTAGAAAAGCTTTTATATCTTTACACGATTTAGGTATAGGAAAGTCTTCGACGGCTTTAATTTTATCAGGATTAGGCTTCACGCCTTCCTTGGAGATAATATGACCTAGATAGGCTACTTCGCGGCGGAGAAACTCGCATTTGTCCGGTTGAATTTTTAGTTGGTATTTCTGGAATCTTGAGAATACCTCTCGCAGCTTATCTTCATGTTCCTGTAGGCTAGATGCGAATATGACGGCGTCGTCTAAATATATGAAGCAACGTTCGCCTTGGAGACCCGACAATATTGTGTCCATAGCGCG
This sequence comes from Sesia bembeciformis, assembly GCA_943735995.1. Lineage (NCBI taxonomy): Eukaryota > Metazoa > Arthropoda > Insecta > Lepidoptera > Sesiidae > Sesia > Sesia bembeciformis. The sequence goes on from OX031041.1 coordinate 1,275,030, forward strand.
CTGGAATGTAGCCGGTGCGTTTTTCAGTCCAAATGGCATGCGTTTGTATTCATAATGTCCATAAGGTGTGCTGAAGGCGGTTTTTGGAATATCCTTAGGCTCTACTTGTAATTGATGGAATCCTGATGCTAGGTCTAATGTAGTAAAATATTGTGCATGACCTAGTTTATCTAATATGTCGGTTATGTTAGGAATCGGATAACTGTCGCCTATCGTGACTTCGTTTAGTTTCCGATAATCGATAACTAGTCGCCACTTTTGTTTACCGGACGCATCTGATTTTTTGGGAACAATCCATATAGGGCTACTCCAAGGGGAAGAACTCGGTTGGATAATTTTTTGTTCTAAAAGTTTTTGCACTTGTGTTTTAACTTCTTTTTCGTGTACTTGAGGAAACCGATAAGTTTTTGTATGTATGGGGACGTCTGAAGTCGTGGGAATGGAATGCTTAGTGTGGTTACTAAACGTTAATGAATCGCCTTCTATATAAAATATATATCTGAATATTCAGAAATTATTTTGTGAATGGAGTATTTTTCATCATTATTTAGATGATTATCTCTAATCAAGCTAAGGACTTCCTTTTGTCTATCTAATGAGTTTATCTGTTTATCGTTCTCGTGGTAATTATAGTTAATATTGTTTATTTGATGTGTACTAATAGGGTCCACCTCGATTATCATTTCGTTGATTATCTTATCTAAGTCGCTAGTATTCACACAAGTAATTATGAAATGGTGGTTTTTGACATCGATTATTGCATGCGGAATAATGACACCATTTTCTAATGTCTGTTTGGTAACAAAAGCACTACCGTTCTTTAATGAGTTTGTTTTGCATCGGATAACTGTTTCAGAACGAGCATTGAGTGTTTGCTTGGTTGTATCGATTTCTGTTTCCGACTTATCGCTTAAAAGGTAGAGTTTATATGACTTGTCGCGAATGCGTAATGTTTTCGATTTGATATAAATATGAGCATTGAATTTTGTCATAAAATCGTTACCTAAAATTCCATCTGCTTTAATATTAAGATTCGCAATATGGAACTTGAATGTTGGGAAGTTGTCTAACGATATTTCGGCTGTGCCAAAAGTACGTGTTGAACTCTGAGTACTAGAGATGCCTACTATGGAGACGATGTCCGATTCTTTTAATTCGGCTGTACCTAGCTTATTACGGTTCAATACCGATATTCCTGCCCCAGTGTCTATTAGTAATGTTACTGGTTCGCCTTCTACATGAAAGGTGCAATGTAAAAGGTTTTCGGGCGGAACGTCGTTTAATGAAGAAATAGCGAAGGATTTCATATCGTTTCCGGAGTTAGTATCGTTGTCACTTAGGGTTGTCACGGGCTTAGGTTTATGTGTCGATTTTTTAGATTTCGATTTCCGTTTGGGTTTATTAGAATAGGATTTAGGAATTGAAGGAATTGGATTAGTATTCTCCAATGTGTCGAAAGTTTGGGGCTGGTTACCCTGTTCGTGAGCATGGGATCTGGAATAGCATGGGCATGATTTAGAGCCAAGAGTTTGGGACTGGTTACCCTGTTCGTAGGCTTGTAAAGTTAAATTTTCCGTTTTTGAGATAGTAGTTAAATCTAGTGTTTGCGTGCCGATCTCACGGTATTGTCCTCGATGGACTGAGTTATGTTGTGAGACCGATTTGCATTGCCCAGTTAATTGGGTTGTGACCGTTGCTTGTCCCCGATGGACTGAATCGAGCGTTGGGTCGCACACCTCGTTTTTAAGATTTATTGGGATTGGAGATAATCTAGGTCTACGTCTTGGATCTGAAGTGTTGAGCTTGGGACTGTCGCGGTGTCCAGTGGTTCGCTCATACCGCTGGCCGCTTGCCAGTTTAAATTAGCAAGGCGTGCGGGTGATGATGGAAGGGCGCGCTGTTGATTGTTATTAAACCGCGTGTTGTTATAAGCCCTCTTACGGCATTCTGCGATTAGATGGCCAGGGGTTTTGCAGTAATTGCAAATTTTGCCTGTGGAATGGGGTGGATTATTGTTAGCATTATAAGAAGATGGCGGACGGACAAAATGATTCTGGGCGCGCACTAGCGGTTTGGGTACCGCGTGAAAAGTTCTAGGTATTGTAGCTTTGAATAGAGCTTGCCTAGCCTGGTTCATGGCGCGTACTTTGTCCTCTTGCATTGCAAACCTACCCGCGTCTGTTAAGTTTCTGAACCCTTTAGTTCTTAGCATCGCGCCTATTTCTGAATGTATTCCATTCACGAAAACGCTTAAGGCGGTTTCTTCTGTTGCCGCGACTCTCCCCGAGAGTGTATCGTTTGTAATTTCTACGTTGATTTTTTCGATAATTTTACTTCTACACAGATCTACGCGATGGTAGTATTCCGTTAGCGTTTCGTTAGGTCGCTGAAACATGGATTGCAGCTCTAAATTCAAATGGGAGATAGTTTTAACATTCGAAAATCTGTCAATTAGAAACCGTTTTAGATCATCCCAACAGTTGTGTTGTCTACAATGCACGTCGGCTGCGCTTGTTCCGGTAATATTATTAAGGGTGTAAACTAAAAGCATAGGCTTCTGGTCTTCAGAAGCTAGTCCGAATGCTGCGCTACATGACCTGACAAACCTATAAATTTGTTCCGGCTCGCTTGTGTCGAATGGAGGGATTAATTTTATTAGAGCGGCCATGTCTATGGGCATAATAGCTAAGCTAGTCATGGGTTTGGGTTCTTTAGACATTGTAGCGTAATAATTGAATTAAATTTATTTAGTTTATTATAATATGGGGGTGAGTAAGTACCAAATGAGGGGAAGTTTAGATTTTGAGACTATATATAAAATAATAGTGTAAATGTAAAATACACGCACAAATAAGAATTATAAATTAAAATTCGATTTAGGGTATAGGAAAATATAGGATATTGGGATACGTAAGAATTTGTAGGTAAATAGGTAGGTGTTGAGCAAACGAATTTGACCACTTACCACAATAACAATATCTTCAGGATGTGCATGGTCCGGCGAAGTGTTTTAAAAGCCTGCAGCTACCGCGGTCACCTCCGTTGGCGATGTTTGTCCTGGAACGCGACCTCGTTGAACTTCGTCTTGATGCTGATCCTACCGACTGCGCCAAATTTGTTACGTGGTAGTGATGAAAACTTGCTTTTTAAAAACAACAAACCATTTATTACTTCTTAATATTAATTTACAACAATATGTTGAATGTAGGAGGATGCTGGATCGACTGCGCGGGTTTTCGGGGAACGGGTGTATATATCGGGTCGGTGTGTAGGAAGGGATAAGGAACAACTCATTTAGTAATTATGTACTAATGTACCTACTAACTAAACATATTTACTTTACTTATAACTATTACAAAATAAGTGTTAACTTATTTACTAATTATGTACTAATGTATCTACTAACTAAACGTATTTACTTTACTTATAACTATTACAAAATAAGGGTTGCCACTATGTAACACAATTATAACTTAAATTGTGTCTCTTAATATACATAGTTTATTATAATATTTTCACACATATTTATCTATTTAAACGGGTTTCAACGCGCATGTTTACTTTAATTTGTGACACGGATCGTGACCATGGTCTGTGCAACGCAACCGAAACGCCGAGTAAAATAAATAAGGTAAACACGTTCAGATTTGTTTAAATAAATAAATATACATTGATAGTTATTGACAGACATATTTACTCGACGATATTTTGATAGAGATAGTAATATACTGAATATAATATATATACTCGGTATATGTATTCTAATTTTTGGGTACATGTATAGATATCGGCAAGTAATGTCACATTACTCGCCGATATCTAATGTGTTAAAATCACAGTGAATATAAACGTCATAGTAACAATTCGATGCTGGCTTGTTAAACAATTTAATCCATTAAGCATTAAGTTCGCCTTTTGTAAATTTTGTCTGTGCAATAAAATTTAAATAAATAAATAAACTACGATAGACGCATCTCTGAGGCGACCACTTACTATAAGGTAAAAAGTCCGATTTAAAGTTTGTTTTAATTCAAAAAAACAAAACCAGAACTCATAAACATCTGTTGTCTACACATTTTGTCCAAAACATGAATATACATAGGAAATAAAAATAATAATAAAACACAATTAACTTTTTACACCTTACCCTTTTCATACGAAATATCCAGGCTTACTCGTATCTCTTATCTACATAAATGTTATCCACTTATCTGCAGTAACTATAAAATCAATGTTATCCAAAGTATGCTATTGGGCTTGCAATGCGCTTGGTATGTTTTCATGTTTTTCATAGGTAAACCCTAGCCAAGTGCCAACGTAACTTGGCATTAGTGTCTAACTTCGAATAGCAATCTACCTTGTTTTTCTATTCGCTAATCGAGTGTTTTTACATGTTCATATACAAACAGCTTCGTAGTTTATTATCCATATATTTAATAGAAGGTTCTGTGGCGCTAACCGTAAAAAATAAGTTTGTAAAACAAACCTTTCTTTTTAGTTCAGCGAATATGAACGTTATTGTCACAGCACAGTGATAACCAGTTTACGAACGCAAAAAAAGTTTGTAAAAGAGCAAATGCAGTTGGCCAATGCTATAAATGCATACATACATATATAATACGTTTATATAAATGCATACATACATATATAATACGTTTATATAAATGCATACATATACAAATCATGTAAAATTCATATTTCAGTCCGATTGAAAAATGTCGCCACATCCGCCACTTTAGAAAGCATGATATTAATCTTTCTTGTGATGTTGAAGACAAGCTATAAATCGTGAGAACATTATAATGATTTCGTTATTCTTTGAAAGTAAGAGCTAATTATAGATGATAAAGAAAACTTTTGCGTGCGGCTTCGCTTGTATAGACTAATGCAGATGTGGCTATACCTCGTTCCAATCCTATTTATCCGAAATGTAAACAAACATGGCGACAAAGTGGCGTAACTGACACTCAAAAATGACCACTAGGATTTCCTGTGTCGTGGGTCCAGAGACACACAAAAACTAACACACACCAGATCCGAACAATCATTTTTCTTTCAACAAATGAATGTCCGACCAGGAATCGAACCTGTGACCTTTTGCACAGCGAGTAGGATCACTACGAATTGCGCCAATCGGAATTATATGTATGTATAGTGAAAAAATACAAAAAAACGTAGATGAGGAGGGTTATAAAGAATAAAAAACACAAAGCCAAGCGAATTCCCCAGTGAAAATAAAATGGAACTTGTATATGGAAGGGGAGAAAAACTTGTAAATAAGGTTTCGTTGGAAACATGCCAAATGAACAAAAGGTGCGAAGTTACGAACCCACTCGCTTGAATAATGAACTAACGATACGTTACCTCTGTTTATTTTATCCAAGCTGTTGCTTGTTGTAGCTTTGCTTGCTTGGAATTGGGATTAAAAACTACCCCTTCGAATTAAACTTCGAATGGAGACCACATGCCGGGAAGCGCACTGTGGGACGCCCTCCGGCCACGTCGACCGATGAAGCAGTTCGCCCATGGTGAGCTTTGGGAGAGGCCTATATCCAGCAGTGACAGGCTGATGGTATGGCTTATGCGGTTTTCAAAACACTACCGCGAACTAGTAAAGTGTGAAATGTAGATATAGTATACTACGACATAGAGCTCTTCAAGAAGGCTATATATGGGTAAGATACTGCAATGTCGACAGCACACCCGCATTTTATTTTTATAGAGAAAGTAGCAGACGAGCAGTGCGACCCACGAGATGTAGTGGTCATAAAACGAAAGAACTTACAAATCAGAAATAGAATAATCTCGTACGGTCCGAATAATTTATTTATTGATTTTATTAAGTTATCCAACAAGCACCCATACATTTGCGTTATAAATTACTAGCGACCCGCCCTCGCTTCGCTGTATAAGTTTTTTTTTCAAAATTTCGAAATAAAATATAGCCTATATTAGACACGGATAATGTAGCTAATGAATGAAATAATTTTTAAAATCAGTTCAGTAGTTCCATAGATCACCCCCAACATACCTACAAACACACAATTATATTAGTATAGATGTATACATTAACATATTCTTATATAGCAGGTCCCTTACAGAAGAATACAGCATGCAAAAAGTGTTACATAAGAACAGGTGGACTGCATCACAGCTGTTTAGAAAAAATAGTCTAAATCTAAATGATAGCCACAAACAACTGATCTTAAATAACTCAAGTTATTCAATAACAAGGATTGATTTTGATACTAATCCTTTTCAGATTTTTTATTATCAAATAGTCTTTGTAATTCTTTTTTAAACCTAGGTAACGATCGCCCACATATATGTAACTCAGCCTCCCTTCACAAGTCACATTACTATGTTTTAAAATTTGTGATAGAGGACCATATTTACCAGCGTTAGTTCGATGTTTTTTTTTAATGAAAAATAAATTATATGTGTGTAGTCGGAAGCATGGTCGTGAGACACTTAGGTACATTTACCTGGTTTAATATAATGGAACTGTTTATGTTTCCATTCATGACTTTGTAGTGGAAAACTTGACCTGCCAATCGGTGCCTATCCGCCAGTGTAGACAATTTAAAATGTCGTATTTCGTCGTCATAATAAAGAAGTTCATTTTGTTTGCTTATTGATTTCGACAGGAGATATAAAAATATTTTATGGACTCGTTCAATTACTACATTACATCGAATCTACATTACTTACATTATTTATTACACATATATGTATTTATTTACCTGGTTGTAGTCCGAATTCTACACAATGAAACAGTCATCGAGGAGTTGTCCACAATCCCCCCACATCTGATATCCCCTCCAACACTTCCTCTTACTGACGTGTTCGAAAATTTATAACTGAGAAAAGATAATTACTGAAATCATCTACCTGCATACTCTTGGTCACGAAAATAAATTGTTTACACGGAAAATTCTAGAATGAACTATGTACTGACTTGACTTTTTATCGTCGCATGATTTTCTCAAGAACATTTATTCTAACACAGAATATTTTACGCTAAATCCAGTCATGTTTATACAGCTATTGACGTACACGTGTAATCCTTTGAACACTTACAATTGTTTATAGCGAGATTACTAAGTTTGCTTCGAGGATGAGACAAGTTACCTGTACTCGTAATTATTACTTGAAGATTGTTAAATTTATTTAGCCAATTAACCTTCCAGTGCCTTGAATCAGGCAAGCCCTATTAAAACCTGAATTGTAACTGCCCGTAGACCTATTTTTGATCATACAAACTTCAAAGGTATCTTCAACAAATTCTTGGACCCATATCTTCTAATTGTGAGATGAATGAGAATGTTCAAAATTTGTTACGCGACTGTGATAAGCACAAGCGTAAAAATGTTAATATTATCGAAACTAAATATCAACAGTATAGATAACGATATTTTTCAAAGCATGTTAACCAAACCATTTTCATGTGCGGCAGCTACATGATTTATATTCTAGAACCGCTCAAGTACCTTTCCTTTACTCGGCCACCTCACTTCTGTAAATTCTGCATCATCTTCTTGCAAGAGTAATTCAAATAATCTGTGTTGCATTGCCCCTGTTCTTCTTGAATTTATAACTTTTGTTACTGTTAGTATAATATGCAGGAAAGGAATTACTTTTGGGCATAACACTTCTTGGTGAATTATGCAGTGATAAGATGCAAATTTTCATCTAGTGTCGTATAGATGCCCTTAGTCAAAATTTAATTTAAGGATTGACCATTTTACATTTTGAAATTGTACATTTATTATATTATAGATATTTGAATGCGGGCACTTTAAAATTCTCTCGCGGGCATCACGTTATCGACCCCTGATTTAGAATAATAATATTTTTGGAAATGTAGCATAAGGCTGTACAAAAGGCTGCCATGTTACCTCGTTCTTTACCAGTTACCAGTCAAAATTTAAACGAACAGAAACATAACAATTATAACATCGACTTTCTTCAATACTTCCTTCAAAACAGTTTTACGTCGTATTTATGTTATTGGAAAATAACACGAATCATTAGGCATATTACTTCATACATTTTTAAAGTGTTTTGGCCGCTTCAATAACAATAACGTAATGGTTTTGTTAAAATATGTTAGTTCAAATAGTCATATGCGGCTTTATTTTCATTGAAACGTGGACTTAATATAGTAATCTGTTAATTATTCATTGGAACATTTATATTAGAGACAATGTCGCTGCCGTAAATTTTAGCTGATGTAAGGAATATCTATGCTACTACATTTCAAGGGCTTGCATTTAAACGAGCAGAAAGAATATCAAATGAGCAGCAAACAAAACAAACTAGTTTTGATTATAACTGAAATAAATACAAATTTTAAATTACTAAGAATGTCATCAACTCTTCACAAAATCTACGAGTCCCGCGAATATCTGTCACCGGAGAACTTAAACATAACCCACATGCTGCCATCGATTTGCTGCCCATTGGGTATTTTTTGCTACTCATTTTTAATTATTTCTCGTTTTCAAAACATCGGGACCTGTTTACAAAATAAATAAATCTTGTCCGGAGTGATTTAAGTCTGATACTGAATTATCAAAATAGTAGAATAATTCATGAAACCATTTTTACCCTTTCCTTACAAATTTACTAAGTAAAATTACCAACAAAATATATATTTTTCCAAAAAATATGTAATTTATATATTAATCAATTAAAAATCGTGATTAATTCTGATAGGTTGAAAAAAAAGGTTTTTTTTTTAAATATTCTTACTATTTTTATGTCACGTATATTTTTATACACACGTATAGGTCGGATACATCCTTATATTGTATATTGTTGTTTATTTTAAATTCCCCCTTAAAAGAATGTCCGCTAACATCTATAGAGCTAATACAAAACGTGATTTCCTCTCTAGAAACGGATTGTTCTTCCGTGATGAAGTGATTCGAGCGAATTTTTTGCCTCACGTCTGACCTCTGTTTGACTTTCAAACTTCAGTAGAACACTATACAGTCGTGCCCTTTCATGGCATTGATATTGCCAAAATTAAAAAGACATTAGACGGGCTATGGCCGTTGTTGAATTACATAGTTGTATTTTGTTATTTAGTAATGGGGAAAAATTATCTCAAGGCTGGTTAAAGATATGACAGAGACAAAATTAAAAGAGACGAGGCAAGTGAAGACGTTTGTTTGTGATTAGGGCTTAAATATCGGACGCATTTTCAATTCCGGAATTGTGTTTCGATATTCAGTATTTCAATTCCGGAATTCCGGAATTCCGGAACTCAACAATATCTTTTTGTATCTACAATGATAGTTAAGTTTTATTTACTCTAATCTAAATTTGCAAAATTTTCCCAACATTTTTATTATTTAAATATGGATTTATGGATTTACTTTCTCAGTAAGTATCCGAAATATGAATAAATAAAACAAATAAAAGCATTAAGTTTTTGAACTATAATTAAAAAAAAGAAAGAAATGATCCAGAAATTAAAGAAGTAAAGTGAAGTAATTTAAATCGCATACGAAGATTACAAAGCTCACTAACGGACGACAGCTGCAAAAGTACTATTTTTTTTCGTAATGAAATTTCAAAAATGTAAGCGCATTTAAGCTGTCGTCGTTTAGTGAACTTCGTACGCGATTACAAATGTAACTGACCGCTGAAAAAGCTCTTTCAGCTTCTACGCTCGTTGGCGGTATTGTTTTCAAATATTGAAAACATTTTTCTAAATATTGTCCTCTGACGCCACCGTTTTCAAAAACCGCCATCTCTACTCTTATCAAGCTCTCTAAATCAAAAACGTTAGTTTTCCTTTTATTTTTTGTTGTCAATTTCTTCTGTATTGTTTCTTGTAGCTTTTTTTTCATGTCTTTTTTTACAGTTTCTGTATTTGTATGTATTTCAGCAGAATCGGTATTTTCCTCCTCTTTCTCTGGGATTCTTTCCTGTGGCTCTAAATGCTCTAATCTTTTAATTATTTTAATTATTTCATTAAGCATTTCTTCTCCTGTTGGTTTTTTGAAAGTTTCATGGTCAAAGTTGTCTTCATGGTAGTCTTCAGAATCGTAAAGATACGTCAGCACAGATGCCAACGGAAGACGTCTTTCCTTTATTCTGTTTCTAAGGCTCTGTGCCAACTTGTTGCTGATATTACCGTTTTGGCTATCTAATGACTTTAACATAAACTTTAGGGCTATGTCAGCAGTCATCAGATTAGCATCTCTGGTGCACAGTGACTCCACGGTTATTTTAACGATATGGAGAGTCTCGTGTAGCTCTTTGAGTATTGACATGGACTCTTCACTTACGGGAACCACAATATCCAAGTCTAAAAAGCCTTTGGTAATACAGGACTTCACCTTCAAAAATCTCTCAATCATGTCGCTTAAACTGGACCATCTCGTTTTACAATCCAGTATTAGGTTTAATTCTTTGCCAAACTCTTCTATAACATATTTTTGAATAGCTTCGTTCTTTAAGCTTGACTTTCGTACAGACCTGACCAACTTTCGAATCTTCTCCACTGGTTCTTTAAAGTTAAGTTCTCTTTCTGTTTCAATTGTTGGTATATCAATATCAAAACCACTGTTAAATTCTTCATTTCCATCAGCATAATTTTCCTCTAATGTCTCCTCTTCGTTCTCATATTCAGGTTCAAACATATTTGTATCAATCGTCGGGTCCACAATATCCCCCTGCCTACTGTTCCTTTCTTCGTTTGAGTTTTTCTTGTACAAAACATCAGTCACTCCTAATTGTATGCCATGCGCCAGACATATTTGGTGATAGCCTTCATAATACTGGCCCATTTTGACCATCACTGATGCTCCGTCAGTTGTCAAACAAACTACATCTTTATCTAGATCAACAGCAAACTCTTTGAGATGTGCTTTCAGATAAGTATAGGCGGTCATTGCAGGCATACTGCCTTCAATTCTCACAAGTCCTAGGTTTTTAAAATTATCTTTAAATTTGTCAGAGTGTAAATTTACATTCACGTATCGTCTGTTACGTGTTGACGTATACTCGTCGAGAGTTACAGAATAACGTTTTGTGGTATCCTGTGCGATGTTTTGTCGAAGCTGGTTTTTAATAATTTTAAATTGGTTAAGCACAATTCCTTTTATGGCGGTACCAGATTCCGGTAATTTATATCCACATCTATGAAAAAGATCACGTAGATCTTCTGAAGTGCAAAATTTACTGATTTTTATTAATTTTTATTTTATTTTTTTAAATTATTTTTCAATATCGAAATTCCGATATTGCTCTCGCCAATTCCGGAATTGGAAACGATATTGGATTTCATCGGAATTCCGGAATTGGGCCAGTTCCGGAATTCCGGAGCTCAAGCCCTATTTGTGATACCTCGCCAAGCGTTTTTTAGCGACTGAAAGTTTTCAAAAGGTACCACTCAAGCGACTTAACTATAATGACAAAAGAATACAATGGAAAGAATAGGGTGGTTTGATAGGATGGTGTTCAAAAGATAAACATAACCACGGACTTGAGTCGTCTTTTTAACAGTTTTCTTTCAAGTCTGAAAAATATTCATTAATATTTTTAACTAGCGGGTCGCTAGTTAGTCGCCCTCGCTTCTCTTGGGTATATAATTTGTTTTTTCAAAATTTTAAAAATAAATTATATCCTATATTAGACAGGGATCAGTAGTTCCAGAGATTACCCCCAACATACCTTCAAACACACAATTTTACCTCTTTATTATATTAGTATAGAAGTATAGATATAGATAAACATCCTCAAGTACGCAGTTTTTAGGCGAAAGATTTACAAAACGCGTCAGAACAAACAAAATAATCGCCTCATACACAAGTATAACCATTTAGTTGAAACGGGCACAATATACTGAGTTGTCATTGCTCAGACTATTGTAGACATAATTGAAATGACACAAAGTCTGTATTGCCTTGAACAAAATCTATACAAATTCTAGCTTTAAGGCCTGTAAGACTACTATGTGTAAACCGCTATCAAGGACGTTCTGCCAAAACAAGTAATTTGGAAACGAATATCAAATTAACATCGATAACACGGAAAGAAAACTGTTCTTGTTACCTACTTACCTTCACCTTGTAAATAACACAACTCTAAAACTATGAATATTTAACGACTAAGGCACTGGGGTAGGTCAATTCACTCTTACTTTTATCGAGCTACAGTAAATCAAAACAGCGATTGTGTGATCAATAATTGAAGTGTGGAATCGTTGGTATAGTTAATCAAGCGATTTTTGCACCAATGGGAATACAAAGGAAGACAATAAAAGTTCAAAGATTAATGTTTATCAAATGTGACATTATTTGAGAAAATGGTCAAAACGGGACATTATTGTCGGTTCTAATTTCTTAGATATTGAAACTAGTGAAATCTTAAAAAAATCGTTTTTATTGCTTTGTGTAAAAATCAGATGTTAGATTATGTTTCTATCTAAACTGGCCTTCTTAGCTGGCCATGTTATGATGCATTGCAACTCTACAAGTATACACAGATTGTTTGAAATTGTACCTGAGAATTAACAGCATTTACATCTGATTATACCTGTCGTACACAAAACGTATGTATGACGTAAACCATTAACATTCTCATCGTTATCGCTCTTCATAGCGTCACAATTTTTACTAATACCTTACCTAAATGCAGATAAGATAGTACAACGCAACAAGTCATTATAAACTATATGTTGTGGCATGTACTACAGTACTTTTAAATATATTATATGTATTGAGAAAATATTTTTTGTTGGTTGCTGTTTAATACTATTTTTAAGATCTATAAATAAATAACACCACACTCAATGACCCACACTAGGATTTCCTGTGTCGTGGGTCCAGACACATGCAAACACGAACACAATACGTGCAATACCCACACCCGATCAACCTGTCCTTAAAACAACATAAAACGAATGTCGCGAGGCTACGATACGATGGCATCCACTTACCTCCAGATGAACGTGCCTGCTCGTTTGACACCTTTGTATATAAAAAAAACCTTTTAAGACATTGAGCTACTATCCGGCTTTCCCCTTTATATAGCGTCCGGGATATATAGCGTGCACGATAGCGTCCGGGATTTTAAACTTTGAAGACTAATTAAATAAAATTGTTTTTTTTTTTTGTATTATTGTTCAAATTAACCGCACAAGAACGTCGTCAGATATGATATTTGAAAAAAATGTCCGTGTTTTAAGCTTTTTATCCGGGTTTGGTGATTTTACAAATGGCAGCATATAGGTATTCGGTGTGATAAATAACGATTAGTTATTCTAAAATACAATGATATCTGTATAATAATTCAATCTTTCTCAATAATCCTTTCCAATACTTTCAATTAACTCGACCAAACTCTAAGCTACGAACGAGTATAACGTAACTAGTCCTCTCTCCCTCGATTTCCGATCACTAGGTGACCTAGTTCGGCGTTTCGATCAGCCAGCCGGCCAGGTGGACTCTATTTATACGATTCCTGTCTGCAACGGATATACCGAACTCTAACAAAAATGCATTTAAATATTATTTGTGATGTTATCTTTGCAAAAGGACCTTACTGTCTGCATGTTATTTATTTAAACTTTAATGCACAAAGAAACATTGTACAAAAGGCGGACTTAATGCCTAAGTAGTGGTATTCTCTGCCAGGCAACTTTTGGTTAAACAGAAATACGACGGGCGGTGCATTGTACAATTAACAAGAATATCAATCAATTCCTCAATTAGTATATCAATTGCACCATCGTCAATCAATCTGACGCCTATCACTTTATTTTACTTATATCGCCAATCCCCTTATACATTTATAATAATACCTTTACCAAAGCTCGTTGACCTCGTATTTCTAAAAAAAACGGTACTGGTGTAATTTTCTTTTTATTAACCTTCCAGTATAGAAAAGGGATTCAATACAAGGGAAACATGACATTAAAACGAACAAAGACAGACGTGGCAGTATCTAAAATGTGTCTTAAATGTCGATATTTGTTAATATTGGGCCAAACAAACTTTGGAATAATTACAATTTTTTTTTTTGGTGCGCAACCAACCTAAGGTGAGTAAACTTTACATTCGGTGCTTTAAATTGAAAAATATATACTACAACGTTGAATAAGTTGATAACGAACTTCAAATGGTTTTATATGAGTAATCGTTCGAATGTCTGCTCCAATACCTTATATTACAAGAGAGAGAGAGATAAGAGATGAATAGGTACACTGCCCACTTCATACTAAGCGCATTATACAGCGACCAAAGTCAACTAGTCTAACTAGCTGACCTTAGTCTAATTAGGATCACAGATTTCCTTTCAAAGAAACCTTGTTTGTCTTACTCCGCACACATAAGTGTGAAATGTGAAATCATATGAAGAAATTAATTCCATTCCATTTTTATTTGAAATCACTTTCAGTTATTTTTTTAGCATATACTTAACCTAACTTTGATCTTTCACCTATTGTATCTGAACCATTTTTAAATCTTCTCTTTACTTTCTGTTTTTTGAATATGATTTCCAGTCAAGCGAAAGTTCTTTATTGCCAGTTAATTCTGTCTATTTTCTAACATTCCTAAGCCACAATTACCTTCTGTCTGTCTCTTCCATAAAAGAGTTTCTTCCCATCATTATTACTTTGAGTTTATGCCCGTCATCATAACAAAAACCATTATGAATGTGCTTATCAACTTCCTTTGCATAAATAGTCCGTTTATCAGTATAATTACATTTCGCTTTGTTTAATTTAAATTGTAATGAGCTCTTAAATGTTCGGGTCAAATCAGTAAACATTCGCCTGCCTCCGTAAATGTTATTTGGAGACGATACAAATAATACTATAGCCGATGTTGATACGGACTGCTGCAAACTTGCTATATCGACTTCTACATAAAATTATTATTAAAACAAATTCATAGCAAGTCCGGGTCATAGGAGTTTATCTAATCATACGTAAATTGTTCATGTCCTCTCTTGAATCACTTTAATTATACTTTTACTTTTAATGTATTTCTCTGCCGAGTACATTTTACCTAGATTATGTAAATGACACACGTGAGAATATACTTTTAGTTATATGTCATCGTCACCAGCCCTTTTATTATCTACTGATGAATATTGATATGCTCATGCACATTGTCTTTTGCATGAAGGTTGTATACCTTTAAAACGGCACGCTTGCCAAGCGGGTTTTATTCCATTCTTCCGTCCATTCTTTAGAGGTGGTGTAGTTCCTCAGTGCTTATGGTAGCCGATTTCTTATCCTTTAGGCGCTTTCTATAACACCACGGGAAGAGAACACCACACGGCCACTACCATATTGTATTAATACATTTTTTGACCAACAAAATTTACAACAAGAAATAGAGACGAGAGTGAACGCAATCTTGCTCTTCTTATTATTGCACTGAACTTTCGATGTCAAATAAATACCTATCGGTCATTCAAAACGGTTATCTTCGTCATTTTTGCCTCAAACAAGGATGCTTTACCGTTGTTTTCACTATTGTCGCCGATACGGTCTGTCCTGATTATAATATTTACGACTAGTGACCCGTCCTCGCTTCGCTTCGGTTTATAATTTTTTTTCAAATTTATTTTTTCTAAAATTTCAAAATAAAATGTAGCCTATATTAGACACGGATAATGTAGCTTCCTATTTGTGAAAGATTTTTTGAAATCGGTTCAGTAGTTCCAGAGATTACCCCCAACATACAAACACACAATTTTACCTCTTTATTATATTAGTATAGATTAGTTTTACCGAAGCAACATCGAGGGTGATCCAATGAAACGTTTCTTAGATTGTTATTGACTTATGCCGAATCATTGGAAATTACTCTCTATAACGGACCGAGTAAGGTGCAATGAGATACTACTCTGACTAGTTCTATGACCGAGAATCTTCTATGTATCTGGGCTCCAGTCTTGGACACGGTCAATTTTGTCTACAAACAGCACAGTTAAATCGCGCGCACCACACCGTTTACGACTGTTAACGATTGCCATGTCTGCGCTGCGCAACCAACGGAAATCTGTCAATTAGTACAAATCGGCGGAGGCAGATTGGATGTTTAATAGTGTATTCATTCGATAAAACAAACGCCCGTGTTCTGAGTCACCACGACACGCAACGTTGTCGTGGCCACTCGTGGCTATACTTGAAGCGGCAGAACCCGCCACAACACAAGACCGAGTTGGTAGACTGTTTTCTAGGATTTGTAACCGTGTCGTCGACGTTATCGTTGTAAATGGAAATTAACTATAGAAACACGCCATATCTATGAAAATATCCAACGCGAGCGCATAAAATAGTGGTTACTGTCGATAAAATGGCGGTTACTTGAAAGTCACCGTTAAGGTAATCATTGGCCTATTGTGCGGGATACGTATGCACTTACACGTAAAGTGCTCGTGTTTGTACTTCGCACCAACTGGATCGCCTGGGGGGTGTGGACTGTATAATAGGATTTTCCGTGAATATTCTTAAATGAAACAACTAGGCTTGTTCTTCAATAGAGCCGGGGTAGCGCAGAGGTACTTGTTCTTCTTCTTGTTGTTCTCGGAGTGGATGCCGCGGCGGAAGTGAGTTTGACCGGAAAATGGTCCGTCTTTTATTCGTTTATTGACTTCTCCAACTTCCGGCCAATTGCGGGCTTCCCCACCACCGGTCAGGGACGGGCTTCCCCCACCACTTGTCCATTTATGCACCCCTCCCGCTACCCGCGGGGAATCATTTATTTTCCTTAATCGCTATACACGTATTTACATATTTAATAAGATCCTAGTATGTCCTCACCTACACTATCCACCAACGATTTATCCTGATAAGTACGCAAAGACATACTAGGGATCACTCCATTATTATTAAAATATACAACATACATAAAAACTTAACAACTAGTTGCGAAACTATATACATGTTTGCATAAGTACCCTAGCCTTATGTTTCGTCGTCAACACCTATATAGCCATAGGCTGGACACATTGCCCTGTGTACGACGGATGTATGGCTTAACGCCACGCTCGCCAATCGGATTGGCGAGTCCACTCTTTTAGTGGTGGAGTAGTTCCTCGGGGCTTGTGGTAGCCGCTCTGTTACCTCTTAGTCATCTTTTACGACATCCACGAGAAGTGATGCGGTGATGCTATACTAAAGACGGCCCACACGGCTCAAAATATCACTTACAAAATTCGTAGACCGGTCTCACTTAAAACAGGAATGTGTATTATTTTGTAATCTTCAGCGGTATATGGCTGCAATCGATTGTCGCCTTTAAACTTATCGAATGTATGCAATGGTTATTGTACAGAGTAAACAACCAGACCAATTGGCGCTTATTGCATAATACGAAAATACTTCCGGACGTTTTACATCTGAATGGACGTCACGAGACGAAGAGCCAAACGTACGTTATATCGTCAAGGTCAAATTCACCTGACGATTCTAAGCCGTTGCCCATCTTCAAACAATATACATATAACGTAACCATACCTTTTTTCCTT
This sequence comes from Sesia bembeciformis, assembly GCA_943735995.1. Classification (NCBI taxonomy): domain Eukaryota; kingdom Metazoa; phylum Arthropoda; class Insecta; order Lepidoptera; family Sesiidae; genus Sesia; species Sesia bembeciformis. Next base: position 1,292,532 of record OX031041.1, read on the forward strand.
GCACTGCTGGTTAGGGAGGGGCCTGTCAGTGAACATTCGTTTTTTCTTTTGCAGATGAAAGCTGTTGTTTGCACACAGTTATCATGACTTATTAATTGTATTGGAATACTAGCGACCCGCCCTCACTTCGCTTCGGTTTACAATCGGAATAAGATATTTTCCTGCGGTAAAATGGAGCCTATATTTTAAGTTAGACCTCTAGCAATACATCGGTGAAAACTGCATTCAATTCCATGCAGTAGTTTTTGCGTGATGCGTGTACAAACATACAGACAGACAGGCAAAATTTCTAAAAACTGTTGTTTTGGCTTTATATTAGTTTTTTTTCAATATCTATAATGTACAGACATCGGCCTGTTACAATTTTATTATATTGTATAGATGCTGAGTTTTAGCCTTATGTACATTAAGGGTATCTTTTATAATTCTGTTATAAAAGTGTTTAATGCACATATTCATTTTGGCTTGCAATGCAACCAGCCCTTTCAGTATACTTTTTTTTTCCGAATGGCTAAATTCTTGTCTCCCTAATGGCCTTTCCCGTCTCGTAAGATGTATGGTTTAGGGCGAGCGCAGGAGGCGCCCCGCCAGGAGCTTCTTCGGATTTTTTCGTCTCGGTTAAGGGTTGTTCGTTTTCTTGCAATGACTCATGGACATTGACTTGTGCATGGTGGATGCGTGGCCTTAAAATGTTCTTATGATATAGTTAATACTATATAAATATTGTACGCCTGATATGGGTAACAACTGTATATTCAATTGTTGGAGTGTACAATAAATATATTCTGATTCTGATAAAATGCCACGCTGGCCAAGCGGATTGGCGAGTCCACTCTTTTAGACACGGTGTAGTTTCTGAGTGATTCTAGTAGCGGCTTTGTTATACTTCAGTCGACTTTTACGAGATCCACGGGACTAGATTGGGTAGAGACCACGGTATATACCACTTACCTATAATTTATTTGGGGCGTTGATCTTAATAAGAAAGTGAACAAAACTACCTTGGTGATATAAATGTGGGAAGAAATTAAATATCATACTCTTACTCTCCATCCTTCACAAATTGCGTCTGCAGATGTCCCAATGTTTATTGTTTGTTAATTTACCACTGGACAGACTGTCTGTCTCTTTCTATTAAAAAAAATCTATTATATAATTAAAGAAAATAGTGAAAAAGGCGATTAGAAAGATCCAATCCTTAATGTCAGCAAGATTGTAGCGTGTTTGATAGTTTTGAAACTTGATAAAGAGTTGAAGCAAGTTATGTGCGGCTACAGCAGAGGATTTAATAAAAAATCAATTTTTGATTTTATTTATTAAACTAAGATTACAATTTATAATATTACTAACTAAAATGCTATTCTAAAAATATACGTCTTAACCGATGCTAGGTCTAAAACGAAGTGTCTCTACATTTGATAATACAAACTAAAATACTAATCTAAACTACCCGTCTTGACCGATGCTAGGTCTAAGACAAAGTGTCTACATTATAAAATACTACAAACTAAAATACTAACTAACTAATCTAAAAGTACACGTCTTGACCGATGCTAGGTCTAAGACAAAGTGTCTACATTATAAAATACTACAAACTAAAATACTAACTAACTAATCTAAAAGTACACGTCTTGACCGATGCTAGGTCTAAGACAAAGTGTCTACATTATAAAATACTACAAACTAAAATACTAACTAACTAATCTAAAAGTACACGTCTTGACCGATGCTAGGTCTAAGACAAAGTGTCTACATTATAAAATACTACAAACTAAAATACTAACTAACTAATCTAAAAGTACACGTCTTGACCGATGCTAGGTCTAAGACAAAGTGTCTACATTATAAAATACTACAAACTAAAATACTAACTAACTAATCTAAAAGTACACGTCTTGACCGATGCTAGGTCTAAGACAAAGTGTCTACATTATAAAATACTACAAACTAAAATACTAACTAACTAATCTAAAAGTACACGTCTTGACCGATGCTAGGTCTAAGACAAAGTGTCTACATTATAAAATACTACAAACTAAAATACTAACTAACTAATCTAAAAGTACACGTCTTGACCGATGCTAGGTCTAAGACAAAGTGTCTACATTATAAAATACTACAAACTAAAATACTAACTAACTAATCTAAAAGTACACGTCTTGACCGATGCTAGGTCTAAGACAAAGTGTCTACATTATAAAATACTACAAACTAAAATACTAACTAACTAATCTAAAAGTACACGTCTTGACCGATGCTAGGTCTAAGACAAAGTGTCTACATTATAAAATACTACAAACTAAAATACTAACTAACTAATCTAAAAGTACACGTCTTGACCGATGCTAGGTCTAAGACAAAGTGTCTACATTATAAAATACTACAAACTAAAATACTAACTAACTAATCTAAAAGTACACGTCTTGACCGATGCTAGGTCTAAGACAAAGTGTCTACATTATAAAATACTACAAACTAAAATACTAACTAACTAATCTAAAAGTACACGTCTTGACCGATGCTAGGTCTAAGACAAAGTGTCTACATTATAAAATACTACAAACTAAAATACTAACTAACTAATCTAAAAGTACACGTCTTGACCGATGCTAGGTCTAAGACAAAGTGTCTACATTATAAAATACTACAAACTAAAATACTAACTAACTAATCTAAAAGTACACGTCTTGACCGATGCTAGGTCTAAGACAAAGTGTCTACATTATAAAATACTACAAACTAAAATACTAACTAACTAATCTAAAAGTACACGTCTTGACCGATGCTAGGTCTAAGACGAAGTGCCTTGAAATCCGAGCCATTCGGAGCTGCTGGCGGGAATTACGTCATTGCAAACAGTGCCGTCATTGTTCGATTATTGAGAGCGCTGTTTATCCATAAATCTTTGTAAGTTTATATAAACAAATAAAGCATGTAGCACGGTGTCAAGTGTCGTTCACAGGGCTGTTATTGTTCTGAGGGCGATTACATAACAAGCATAATGCAAGTTCATCTATATAAATAAACATTGTTTTTAACTGACTGGAAAATATCAGGGACTACAAATAACAACATTAATGATCGCTTGCGGGGTTTCGCCCACAGTAGCCTAACGTACTGTGAGCGTAGGCTTCTGTTACCTACGTTAAACCTACGTTTAACGTAGATAAACAAGCAGTTAGACGATAAACTCTGCTTGTCTATTTACATAGAATTGTCAAAAAAATCAACTAAATTCATTCATAAGTGGACCCCAAAAGGATATACGCCCAGACATAATAGTAGTAGCGCCAAGTCAGCTGAAGAAGTGTGATCCGATCAGTAATTGCGTCGATGATATTGATTGATAATGCTGGACGCATTTAGCCAACGCTGAATAAACCTTAGCAGAAACGTTAATGCTTGGAAAGGACAATTGAAAAGGGGCTTGTGTGCTTATGCCCCGCGGTGGGCGGAATAATGAACCGCAAATCATGAACAATATGTTTCTGTTCAAAAGGTCATGACAACCACTTTCGTTTGGTCTCCCTCACGTGCGAAATGATTCCTCCACGCGACCTTTCACCGCCCACACGCCGCCAACACATTTGTAAATCCACATCCAACCTTGAGACTAATATTTTATTTGACCAATGGCAGCGTTCCATTTTACGGACATTCGAAACTGAACGCTCGCTATTGGCACACGTTTGTCAGAGAGTTATTCCAGAGCGATTTTAAGAATTACCGCGGTGAGTAGGAAAATTGCCAACGCTTATTAAAAGTGTTAGGTCTATTAAAAATCTAATGATACGCTTGAAGTAATAATCGAATCTTCGAGAAAGAAGATTAATGGTGCGTTATAATGATGGACGTAATCGTTAGCGGCTATTGTCTCTAGGTACCTATTTATTGATCATGATAATAATTGATAATGGAGGGCGAGGCGGATGTGCGACAGTTACTCACATTTTAGTGAGTGCAATCTGTTAAGGGAATTCACGTTTTTCATCATCATCATTTTTAATTTGCCCATTTTATGCGTATTATTTTTACTCACCTTATTTCTATCATGTGCGAGTACCTACCTACTCGTACACAATTTTGGGAGCAAAAAAGGGTTAAGGCCATGATTCGCGAATTTTTGATACCTGATGATAAAGTGGCTGTGCAGTTTTCGCTCATTTTGAAGACAAACTTCTGACTTTTATACTGGGTTGGAAATGCTAATTAAACGACCCGAAAAGTGTGGGCAAATAAAAATAAAAATAATTTCATGAAGTTGACTGTCCTTTTTCTTTGCGAGGCCGGAAGCTTTTGGACCTCCCTTCGTAACTAAAACTAATAATTACTCTTTTAGCCAAACAATCATAACATAATTATTTCAACTACGCACGTGAAATTGAACCCTGACCCGTACCAACTAAAGTACAGATTTTTTTTTTATCGTCACTGGCTCGACGTTGAAGGAAAACATCCTGTTTCTAAGTAATTACTCTGGACAATGCCGTAACGGAACTAGTGAGACTATTTTATTCTACTTCGGAAGAAAACTCGTATGCCAAACAAGAACAATTTGGTATGTGCATTATCAATGGGTACTGCGCCCTGTGGTGAATTTTGACCGGAAACCTCCTCGTCATCGTGTCGGGAGGAACTTTGTCATGGAGCCACTAACAATTTGCCAATTTCTATAACACAGTTTTCAGCTTTTCACCAGTGCTGGACACAGGCTCCAAAGACTCGCCAAATTCTATTATAAATACCACATGTAAATTAATCGCTGCAGATTGTTTCGTAAAATAAATAGAACCAAATGTCTCGATCAAAATAATTTCTCGATTTCTATGGACGTCGGCCAAAAATATGCCAGTTTTTAAGAATGTGTACCGCCAGACGGATTCATGTATTAATTTCGTGCGTCATCCTTGATCTTTATATTCAAGACGGCACCCCGTTGCGCAGTATTCGCTCGAGGAGGTCCCATCAATTCTTAGTTCATTAAACGAGACTGTTCATATTTAATTACAACGTTATTTTGATCGTCTGACTAAGGGTAAAAGGGGGCAGCTGGATGTGATTTTCAGGACATCATGCACGAGTGATCTCTGTTAGCGGTAGTTTCAAGATTTTTTGCCTTTAAATGCGTGGTGTACCTGCGACAGCAATGACAATGTTGCATCTTAAGTCATAACGTATCACATATTAATCGTATCACAAATTGATGCAAGCCCTTTACCATTGCCTTTAACCTTGTAACACGTAAATATATTGAACATAAGCTTAAAATGATGAGGGCTGCCAAACTTAAATTCAGCGCGGCACTAAACCTCTACGTGAATGTTTGATATTTGTCTTAAATCAAAACTAGCAGTACAAAAGCAGTACAAAGCTCATAGCTTTGTACTGCTTTTGTAATGAAGCGAATGAAGACTTATTTTTTTGATATTTTATAATAGTTTGAATAACTGAAGTAAATAATTTAAAATGACTAAGAATGTCAGCACAAAGCTTAGATCAAATCAAAAGGAGGAAGATACGTTACTCACTTACCGCGCGTGCTCCTACATAACCGAGTCCAACGGACCTGCTTCATTTAGTCTCCCATAGAACAGCGACTTGCTTGCACGTGATACGCTCACACGGTGAACATAGTTTTATAGTGAAAAATATATTTAAAAATGCCTTCCTGTGCATTTATTCAGTGCACAAATCACTCGAGGAGCAAAAACAAGACAAGACGTATGGAATCACTTTTCACGCGTAAGTACACCTAAAGTAAAAATTTGTAGAAGTTTTTTTTGAAATTATTAGTTTACATTCAGACGTTAATGAGTGAGCGAGATAAAACTATACGAAACGACACGTTTAGCTCATCTCGCTCTTGCTACTGTCCAAGCTCATCGCTCAATCTCTGTCTTTCGGTGTCGTACAACGTGACTTCAATTATAACTGTACTATAGTCGGAATTATAATTCGATTCCACATTTGACATTAGCTACTGTCATTTTGTAAAATAATGATACCACATATAATAGTGTAGTGATGAACACAAAAATCGATAAACAATCGCGATTTATGTTTATGTAATCATAATATTGGTGTGCCAATTAAAGACTAAATTATTGATTTTTATTTAAATAAATACATAATTATTCATAACAATTATTTATTAATTAGTAACCGCTGCTTTATTTTATAAAAAGTTAATATTTTTGTTTTTTTTTATATTAAAAACAAAACTTATAATAAAAGAGCCTAGATAGTTTTCTGTATTGGCAACCCGTGCGCGCTCGTGCAGCTATCGCCATTTTGTTTATCTTGTCATTCGGCTTCATTCTCCTAGTCTGACTGCACGAATATCTCGTTTCATTGCGAATCGATATTTTGTTATTTTGTTGGGTTTTTGTTAAAGTTTTGTTACGTTGTGTTTGTTGTTACGTTTATAGTTTTTTGTGAACTTTGAGTGAATCTATTTGTTTTGGTTTTCCATCAAAATGGATCCTCCGCCAAGTACATCACAAAAAGACGTGGATGTTTTCTTGTCTCCAAGAAAAAAACGTCCACGAAAAGCTTTCACTGTTACTGAAAAAGTAATGATCCGCAACGCATATAAGTACGTGAAAAATGAAACTTCTGCGCAATTGGAGGCCTTTGAAGTTGTGGAAGAAAATGAATGTATGAACAAAGTTGCTCACATATTGGGAATAACCTCACGCTCTGGAAAAGGCAAACGTCTCATAATTAGCCATATAGGTAGTGAAGAAGGCTTCCTGGAAGAGGGGCTCATGATTTTTGAAGCAAAGAAAAATTGTGAAGATTACCATGATGAGATGAATGCAGTTTGTTTTGAGGAGTGGTTCGCTGGAGTCTTACCAAAATTAAGACCAAACTCAATTGTGGTGATGGATAATGCACCTTACCACTCCCGAAAATTGGAAACGGCACCAAAAATGAGCTGGAAAAAAGCTGCCATTCAAGACTGGCTTTTAAATAAAAATATTCATTACGAACCAGATATGGTTAAAGCTACGCTTTTAGAACTGATTCCACATAACGAGTCTTTTAATAAGTACGCTGTAGACGAAATGGCAGCACAACATGGGATCACGGTTTTAAGACTGCCCCCTTACCATTGCGAGCTGAACCCTATCGAATTGATATGGGCTCAGGTAAAGGGGCATGTAGCTCAAAATAATAAAACCTTCAAATTGACAGACGTGAGAAATTTATTTGAGGAAGGCATTCAAAAAATTACGGCCACCGAATGGTCTAAATGCGTATCCCATGTTGTCAAAGAAGAGGAAAAAATGAGTAGGCTAGATATGTTAATTGACAATATCACAGACACATTTATAATAAATGTTACAGAAAGTGACAGCGATAGCGATAGCGATGACGGCGACGATTTATAAAATAAAATATTACCGTAATACATCTATTAGTTTTATTTCTCATGTTCCTTCATGATCACATTTATTTATTTATTTCACACACAATTATTAAAGAAAACTCTCAGATCCGTAATAAAATTAATCGTCATAACTAAATTATCCGTTCACAAATATTTAATTTCCTGATATACTTAGTTTACGAGAATAAAATTATAAACGAGAAGAATCGATCCGGAAATATTCCATTTCCGTATCGAATAATTTCGCAACGTTACTATTTAGTACTTGTCATAACGTTGCAACACTGAAATTGTCAAATCTGGAATCGAATTAAAATTCCGACTTTAGTTTATGTGCATTGGAGCCCATTTTCAGTTGACGCAATGTACCGTATCTTCCCCTTTATGCTTTGATCTAAGGCACCAACTCGACGTCCGCGGAACTGTTTTGTCACCAGAGAACCTAATCTACCTTTTAAATGATTACCATCGATTTCCTGCTCATTTAATTATTTTTCGTATAATACGTGTTTCTACGGATTTTAATTTTTTATTACATTTTTTTAAAGTACTCTCCACTTGCTCCTATACAAAGTTTCATGCGTTTGAACCAATTTTGAAAACATTTTGCCGACTTATTTAATATGTAATATTTTATATTTCAGACACACCCCGATCCAATCTGAAGTCTCGTGAATCTCCCTATAAATTAAATTGTTCTTTCCTCCATGTTCTCTACCATAACAGCCGTTAAACGGCGACCGCTTCTTTATTCATCAGCCAAACTTAGTCAAACACGTTTAAATTCATTGTATTATACCTGTCTGTAAACGCCATTTGAAATGTATTAAAAAAAAAACATTTAAAATCATAGCGCACAAATGTTCCCGTCGAATATTCATTTTTTAATGAGACAATATTTTGATTCAGCTCCTTAAAAATATGGAAGGGATTTGAAATGTGTTGTTTTTATATTATAGATAGTCATAGTTTTAATTGCCACCAAAATCAGCCCGTGTTCCATAGATAAAACTCTCTGTTGCAAAACTTTCTGAGTAGCCTAATATAAACCACTTCGTATGACACTTGTGTAATGGGACTCCCACTCCCTTCAACTAGCTAATTAACAGTTCTTATCGACTTTCTCGCTCACGGTGAAAATGTCCGGTTTTAATTCTCGCTCGTACGCTGTGTTGATCTTCAACAAATTCTAAATCTATAGTAACAACAGTACACTTTAGAGTTAGACTGTAATGAAACATTGTATCGCTGTCATTGTACTATATCATAGTTGCGCAACCATTTGCATCACCGCTCGAATTTCAGACGCGGATCCTCGAACAAAATGCTTGCAAAATACCTTCACAGCCATACCCCTTGCAACGGTCGGTGTTAATGACACCTCTACGGCTTAGGTAATAAAGCACGTAGCGTTATGTGGGCTGCGATTCCGTACCGTGGGTGATTTCCTATCGGAGGCGTGAATTTTCTCCGAACGAGGTATGACGGCATCTGTACAAACATCCATTGACCTTCATTGTCACCAGACGCCGATGTGTGTCGCGAAACTCTAAAACATTATTTAACGATCGGTGTTTTATTACTTTTTGCCATGATAGAGAAACAAAGCGTACAGTCACACTCATGTGAGCTGTATGGTTATCGAAATAATTTTGCCTTGTTTATCTTAGTTTACTCGTACTTAATGCAAATTCGTCTGGGATGTCGTTGTATGTTGTGAAGTTCACAACTAATGTTAAAAGTAAAGGTAATAATTAAGTATTGTCGGTTCTATTTTCCTATAATCTTAAAAAATAACATTTTTGTTTGTTTTTTTTTTCTATTTAAACAGAATCTTGCAGCAACAGAAGTTTAAGTTAGAAAATGGCCAAAGGAATCTTTCCCTTTCTTTTCAGATAACGTCATAGTAGTAATATGATACCTAACGACTAATATTGCTTCAAGATGTTTTAAAACAAAGGTTTAAGTTAGACAAAATGTATATGTGATTCGGTAGTGAGTGAGATACGCCAGAGCCTATTCCCATACTTCCCCATTTTCCCAGCCCTTTCTCCCAACCCATTCCTCCATCTTCACTGTCATTTTGGACAGATGTTGGCATGTACCGCGGATGTCTATGGGCGACAACCAGTATCCACTTATGTCTAATACAATAGACCTCTTGCAGTAAAATTTAGAGTGCAAATGGTTTTAAAGTGTTCTGTTTCTTACAAAAGTATTGCTTTAGAAATTGCAGTCTTTGTCTACTCTGTCTTTATTTGGAAAATCTTAGTCATAGAACAAAGAGCGGTCATTGACATAAATTACCCGTTGTATTTGATGTTTGTTATGAAATATGAATATAAATTGGCGTAATAAAGTCGAATCTATTTCTGTACAACCTAACAAAATAACTGTGCTATAATTATTGAACATACAAATAAATTGTTGGACATGAAACTACAAATTTATTTCTGCAATCCATTCCGTAACTGTAGTGCTATAACGACCATTATGTAACAAACAATAATAATAACATAGACAGTTACATGAATAAAATGCAATACAAAATATTTCTATCTGCATGTTACCGTTAGTTAAAGCCTCGCTATTCGCTAGCCAAACGCGTTTTCCAACAATACACGCAAATGACACTGTGCTTAGCTATTGCAAACAGTTTATAAATCGGACACACGGATGTTGGGGTCTGGGAGACAGTGGTGGCATAAGAAGGCGCATGTACGCTTCCGGACAAAATTATTTAATTATTATTACAATTATTTATATTATTTGCAATATTTATTTTATTATATTACTAACCGTCTATTATATTATATTATATATATTACTAATATTATATTATATTACTAATATTACTTATATTATATTAGGTACTAAGAATTTTGGTATTTAGCGGAATATTTCAAAGAAATTGAATTAGTTTTTTTTTGTATTATGTAAATTAATTTAATAATTTTAAAAGTAAATTGAATACATGTTATGTATATGATTAAGAATATTAATTACTTACTCTAATTTAATAGTGATGAAACTATGCGAGCGTGTAAAATAAACAATCGGGTAATGAAGTACACAGAATAATAATATATAGTATAGTATCTACGATACAGATTAAAGATGAATTTGAATAAAGATAGAGATGAAGTAATCATGTGTCAATCGCTATCTGTATCTAATAGAATGACACCTTCCATTAAGTCATCTTTCTGAATTTGACGACTTGTGCCAGAAACATCTTCGTCAGATAAAGAGGATGAGCAGTCCGAGTCGCTGTCTGAAACGTCACCTATGTGTATAACAAACTCTTCAGTCATCTGGTCTATTATGTGATCACTTTTAGCGTAACTTTCTTCTACTTCTCTCACCTTTTCACATAACTTTTTCCAATCATTTACGCCTATATCATCAGCTTTCTCTTTAACCAATTCCATTACTCTTTTTACATTCCACTCCACGTTTTTTCTGCTCACGTGTCCCTTGATTGCTGCCCAAGTCATCTCTATGGGGTTTAAGTCTGGATGATATGGCGGTAGACGCAGCACGTCGTGGCCATTTTCAGCGAGTAATCTGTCAATATTGATTTTTTTCAATCTGTCTTTGTGCATTTTTATTAAATGGTACAGTTCGGGTTTCAGCATTTCGGGATTGTACTGAATTCCTTTCTGAGTGAGCCAAGATTGCATAACTGAAATTTTAGAATTAGAGGTTGGCGCTGATTCGTACTGCTTAATATGGTAGGAAGCGTTATCAACTACCACGACGGACTTTGGCGGAAGATTAGGTAGCAGCTGGGTTTGAAGCCATTTTTCGTAATTTTCAAAATTCATGTCGTGGTTGTCGCCTGTCTTTGACTCAGATTTGAACATGAGCAACGCGTTAGGTACAAAACCACTCTCTGATCCAGCGTGTACTATAACCACACGCTGGCCTTTTGCTATGGGTTTTTTAACGCCCTGAAATGACCCATCTGACCATGACTTAGAGCTGGAATGCATGGCATGTACGTAAGATACATATGTGTATATAATAGGCCGGCCTTCCTGGCGATATTTTTTTAATGTGTCTAAATATTCAATCCGTTTCAATCTAATATCTGTGTTTTCTATAAGTACTCTCCGGTTGTTTTCGGTTTTTTTCCATTGGAACCCCAGATTTTTAATGATTCGACTGAGACTTTTTCCAGAGCCTTGGAAATTTATGTCACTGCGTAGTTTTAGATGAAGTTTTTTTATAGTCGGCAATTCTTTGTTCGTAATGTGATAATTATGTACACATCTTTTAATTATGCCTTGATCAAAGTTGTCAATACCAGTAACCGGATTTTTTCTCGGTCTTTTTTTTCCTGGAGTCCGAAAAACCGTTAAGAGGTCAGATTCATTGGCCTCCTTTATAATTCGCTGAACAGTGTTTATAGACGCTCCAGTTGCCTCTGCGGTCCTTTTTTGTACCTAAAATATTAAAAAATTATTGATTAAAAAAAAAACCTAAGTATGTACATATATTTAAAAAAATCAACCTGTAACAATCTAAATTGTCCACTTATAAACATAAATACCTGATGTACATTATTCACTCCTTCATCAGCTTCTTTTTGCATATACTTATAGACGTTAGAAATTAATTTCCTTTCTTGCCTTCGCATAGTCACATTTCGGCGCGGCATTATCGATTTTAATTAAAAACAAGTTCTTAAAATATTTAATATATTAATTTAATATGATTGAAAATATAAATAATAAAATTGAGTTTAGAAGCTTGGGACGGCGTGTGTATCGTGGAGAAAGGGGCGTGACTACGATTGATGAGATGAGCTAATTGTATACCAATTGTATATTGCAGTCTGCTGCGCTCGTCCCGCCTCACTTCATATCGCTAAACAGTCCTACACATTGACTACTGCCCAGGTGACCTTGAGATCCCAAAATCGGTGTCTAATATTGTACTTGTCGCCAGCGGTGCACAGTGGTTAGTTGTGTGCGCGCTGGTAAAAGTTTGTATCAAAATGGCGGCACGTGTCATGGCGGCCGTTGTAAGTGTGCGGTCGTTGACGCTTGTTGCGGGCGAGACAGGGCGTGCTATTGATTCAGATGCCAGTAACAACGTAGGGTGACATCTAGCGGCAAGTTTTGGAAACTAGTTATTGTCAGTAATCTAATAGGTGGCACTGTAATAAACCCTATATTTATTGGAAAATGAGAATTTGTATTTTCTTTTGTCCACAGTGTAATGACTTCGAAAAGGTCGGAGCGTCTATAGCAGTAACACCATGTGATGTCGTAGAAGAAGCTGATATCACCTTCTCTTGTGTAGCGGACCCACAAGCGGCTAAGGAGGTACAGAAAATTGAAATGTTTCTACATCACAGCACCTATCTACTCCACGTACATTCATTAGATAGGTATACATAGTTGTTCGAAATGAAAATCACAAGAATCTAACAAGGAAACAGTTGTCATTTTTGAATACTTTTCTTATTAATAAATTAAAACTTAACGTGTCCCCATTTTTTTATATTGTGAACCACTATCTAGTTATTTCCTATTATTTAAAATTTATACATATGTATTTATTAATAATTATGAAAACTTGTTCATTCATAATAATTAGGTTTTTTGAATTTAAAATCAATTAAGTATCTAAGAAGAAAAGTGATTGCTGCATACAATACATACATACAATACAATACATCAGCCCCTGTCTCTTACCTACTGAATATAAACCTTTAATATGAGACTTTACACTGTAAATCAGACCTATTGTCAGGTTCACGTTTCGACATCAGATTTGCTCAGACTTAAACAGATTTTAAACTTTTGTTATCGTGGTTGAACATAATTATTGTCATGTAAACGGGTATAATACTTGAATAATAAATCGCGAGTAATCCGTTTACATAACAATTATTTAAAACATTATCCTCATGAAATAAAATATTGTCCTATAACTTCAGCAACCGAGAAAAAAAAGTCCATGTTAAATTATGTATTCTAGCCTTGATTCTGAATAAACTATCATTAGTGGCGCACCTACCGAGACCATGACCAGATGGGTAGCGCAGTATTGTCCTATTTTTGTTCATGTATAGAAGCATCTAATCGGGTATTTTCAAAGGTCGGGCGCGGCAGACCATTATAGGATTGGCTACGTTGACCTTTTGTTGTGCCGTTACGCACATATGCAGAAGGTGGTTTAGTGTAGTGACCTTTGTCTTATTATAAAATGCTGCGACGGAGAAATGTGGACGAGTAAGGTTGTCATATCGTCACACTTATGCCAGAACCACGAATGTGCAAATTTGGTGATTGTTAGATGATGCGATGTTTATAGGGCTTATTGTTTGATATTGCATATAACATGAACCTCACGTAGTGGCGGTCCGATAACAAACCACCACAAATAAACCGCTAAGATATAATTCTATTCCTTTTCAGATGGTTTTTGGCAACTGTGGGGTGCTTCATTGTCAGACGCTCGAGTCGAAGGGATACGTGGAGATGACTTCCATTGACGCGGACACGTCGCACGATATCGTCGAAGCCATCAGTGGTAAAGGTGGCAGATATCTTGAAGCGCAGGTGAGATTCACAATTTTACTAATATTTTTTATCAATTTATTTTATCAAATGTATTCAAATACTGATTGATGTATTTGAAAGTTATAAAAGCCGTATATTTATTTTTCTCTATTACAATTTTACAACGACAGTTCTTGAGAATAAGAGAAAAGAGATATTTCAAATTGATATGAGAGAATACTTCACATCGATGGTATTTTGTCAAAAAGCAAAATAGTTAAGAAAAATAAAAACAGCCGTAGCGTACTGCAACCGTGTTTTTTATTAGGTCGAGTAAACTGACAAGTGATAATGTCACTTTGTAAAATAATGCTGTCATGTTTGTTGTAATAGTGATTGATGCATTCCGTTCAGTTGTGAATCAGCTCACTCACACAGACTCAAAAAGAAAACATTAAAAATAAATCTCGCACATGGAAATTATATTCACCAAGTTTCTGTCATTTAAATCACGCGGCACCCAAACAATCAGATCCAAAACTGTTGAGTGGCGGGCGCTCAGCTCTTCCGCAACTTAGTTGACTACTTAGTTTACTTCAATTTTTACAATGATAACATTAACATTTACCTTAATAGGACGACTTAATACTCGTAGAAAGTTCAAATTTCTTGAAATATAAATTGATAATCATAACAACCAAATTAACCAATGAACAGATTAAATTTGATGTAAGAACAGAAGTTTATATATTTTTATTAAAAAATGATCTATGTTTAGTGTGCAATAATGAATTTAAAAACTGCATAAATGAACGCATAAAATAAAGTCAGCGTATCCACTCTTTTATCCCTTGGTCGCCTTTTACGACTCAGGGGAGGAAATGTGGTGTTGATAATCCGGCCGACACCACATAACCATTGTTCTATTGTAGTATGAATACAATATTCATTGGTAAAATAGTGTGTATTAAAAAGAGCTGTTAAAAAAATAAGTGAGAAAATTCTGTAGAACTTGTTGTAGTGGCCTTGTTATCCCTTAGTCGCTACAACACCCACGGGAAGAGATGCGGTGGTGGTTTTCTTAATACCACGGTGATACCACACGGTTTACTGGCCTATTAAGTGATTATTAATAAAGTCACTGCAAGCGGCTACAACTGAAAATCTGTTCTGTAGTTTTTGCTGCAGCACATTCTGAGGACTAGCCCGTTAGACCGGTGACAGTAATACACACCTTTGGGTTAAGTAGGCTTATATAGTTTGTGTTCCATGTTAATAATGTGTAGTGTAACAATGGCCAGATTGGATCCGAGAACGTCTTTAAATGACATACATCTTAAAAAAAAAAAGCTAATTTTTCATTATTTTCAACGATATTATCACATTATCAATTAAAAGCCAGGAAAAAATGTAATTGATTTCTGTTTATATGCAAATATGAAGCGAAGCGCTTTTGGCTTCTGTCGGCCATTTTTGAACACATCTTTTTGCAGTTACCTTCCATTCCAAGCTTATTTAAAAAAATGGCAAACTAGAAATTGATTATAAAATTATATTTTTAGTATTTTTCCATTTTTTTATTATCCACATTTCTTTCTATAATTATTAACCAATGTTAAAATGATTAATTAGACAAGATCGTAGTAAATTTAAAATACCCGAAATGGAACACATATTTTTACACATTAATTTGACAGCTGCTAATGTCTGTCAATGTCAAATAGTCAAATAAAGGACAAACCGTTGCTATTTACACAACACAGGCACTTTACACGTTGTAATCTCTAATTTGTACCTAGTAAATTTACTAGGTCTGTAGAATGATAATTACAACATAAGAAATACTTAGTTTATTCAAAAATATATATTTTTATTCAAATTCAAACTATTTTCTATTTATTTATTTTTTCTGGCTTTGCATTTAAATAATTCTAACAATGTTTCATTGACTATATTTATAAGAATGAATCTTGTTTATAGACGTTTGTAGGTCCAACCATGTATGGAATTTGGCGATTGTTCTTTCCTTCTTTCTTTATTATTATTTTTTATTATCGTTTCATTCCTCTAGATCCAAGGCTCAAAAACCCAGGCAGAACAAGGCACCCTAATAATCCTAGCGGCGGGCGACCGCGGCCTGTTCGACGACTGCCAGTCCTGCTTCAAGGCGATGAGCAAGAACAGCTTCTACCTTGGTAGTAGTGCGCGTCTCCGGTTTGTTGGCGGATGGCCGGTGACGGTCACCGTGGTACAGCACTGACGGTCACACACATACCACATTATTTAATCGTCTCATGTCCCACATTGTTGGCGGTGATAGCCGATGATGGTCACACACACACACACTACACTTATCGTCTTATGTCTCCCATAGTTGATGGTTACTGTCGTAAGGCACTGACGGTCACACACACTACACTGATCGTCTCATGTGCCCTATTGTTTGTCGTCCACTACTGGACATGGAGTTCCTCATGCACATTGTCTCGTACATGAGGGATGTATGCCCTTAAAACGGCACGCTGCCCAAGCGGGTTGACGAGTCCACTCTTATAAAGGTGATGTAGTTCCTCAGGGCTTGTGGTAGCGGCTTTGTTATTTCTTAGACCCCTTTTATGACACACTCGAAGAGATCAAGTCAATTATTCAAGACTTATTCATTTTGAATTGGACTCGTGAGCTCAAGTAGGACGTTAAAAGGGTTGATCAAAATAATTTCTAGTCAAAATAGATTTCATATATTTTTTACGTACTTGAGAACATTTGATGTTTTTATGACTCGAGTCGTTGTAAGGCAGTCTCTTGATCTATACAATATAATAAAATTGTAACAGGCCGATGTCTGTACATTATAGATATTGAAAAAAAATTAATATGGGTCTTTGTTAGAGCAACAGAAGCCAAAACAACAGTTTTTAGAAATTTTGTCTGTCTGTCTGTTTGTCTGTATGTTTGTACGCGCATCGCGCAAAAACTACGGCATGGAATTGAATGCAGTTTTCACCGATGTATTGCTAGAGGTCTAACTTAAAATATAGACTCCATTTTACCGCAGGAAAATATCTTATTCCGATTGTTTTAAATTTAATAAACCGAAGCGAAGTGAGGGCGGGTCGCTAGTCGAAAATAAAATTGTACATTAATGTCATTGCATAATATTGTGGAACAAACACTACACAAGGCGTCAGTGCTCGTTTACAATTTTTTTTGATTGTGTTAATTTATTTTTTGATTTGTATTTTTTTTTTCAACTGTCACCGACCAAATCCAAGAGCCAATATTAATTTGAATGTAGTTATTATTTACGCTTTTTTTGACTTATTTCCTTTGTTTATAGTGATTGAAACAGTATGTATCTTATTTAAGTTGCACATGACCACTTACCATCACGTCGTTGTAAACCGCATAGGTGGTAACTGGTTATTTTGTTTTATAGAAGGAAAGTGGCACTTCTTTAAATGCACTCTCTTCTTTTGAAGATATAAGGAATGGATTTAGAGAGATTGTTGGGACGGATGAGGAATTTAGAGTATAACGCGATGAAGAGTTTTCGTCATCCCGTTACACCTATCTTTATGGGGAGCAGAATATAATGCGAGTGTATCTCCTTAGAACCTCATTTTTAAAAATTGTCCCTAACGGTAAGAGATAAACAGCGTGAGGAAACCCACATGCTCGAGAAATGCAAAATATTTGGAGCACTAATCAGCACTGGGCCCGCGTGGTGGGTAATGGTCCGAAACTCCCCAGTGATTTACTATGGGAAAGTAAATCCCACTACAGTACCCTGTAGTGGGACATTATACGCTGATACAAGTACAATTATAAATACAATGGAATCCAACCTTTACAGTATCCACTGTCGGATTATCTCGTGCATAAGCTATGTATGGCCTCGAAACGCCACGCTGGCCAAGCAGGTTGGCATGTCTACTCTTTTAGAGTTGGTGTAGTTCCACAAGACTTGCGGTAGCCGCTGTATAAGTACAATACAAATAAATAAATGATAATTTGATAAACAGGTGACATCGGGAACGCGTCTAAAATGAACTCGGTACTTCAAGTTGTCGGCGGGGTGTCCCTAGCAGCCCTTGCGGAAGGTCTAGCCCTAGCAGACCGCGCGGGGCTCAACCAGGCCGACCTTTTGGACGTCCTCGCCCTCACTCCGTTGGCCTCGCCACACCTCATACTTAAGGGACGAGGTGAGGACTTATATTTTACTGTTGTAATTTTATCTTTAAACCCGTAATTTGCACTTTGATTTGCTCTAAACCCATTCGACATGTAACTAAAACTACTTTATACTCTTTCTTTAACTATAAACTTTAAATTGCAACTTTAAACACGTAATTGCAAAATTCAAATTTTAAAAAACGCAACTTTAAACTGGTCGTTGCCACGGTGGGGCAGGTTGGGGCGCTTGATAGGCATAGGAATAAATAAGTAACACGACTTTCTACATTACACTACCTATATATATATATATATAAATTATAAGAAAACTGTTTGCTTTGTCTCACTCTGGATAAAATCCTGACTACGCCCTTGATTGTAACCCGTAACTTGCACTTGACTCAAAACTGGACCTTTTGAGCGTGCTCGCCCTCACCCCGCTCGCTTCACCACACCTCGTGCTCAAGGGACGAGGCGAGGACGAGCACGTCACTCTTAAAATCGGAATATTTATTTACAGAAATTACAATTGCAATGTAATGCAATGCAAGCACATCTTTCAGTATACATGAACTGAAAGAACCAGAGGTCATGAACCAGAGGTGAACCAGAAGGCCTTATAACCAGAGGTCGGAATTGGGTAGTGTGATTTATGTACTTGCAATGAAATGTTGATGGACATTTCTGGGATATTCTGAATAATAATCTCGGGAACCGTAATTTATTGCCAATAGTATATTTATTTACTATCTTAAGGTACCGCGATGGTTTTTAGGGTTGCCTCTTAGTTTCAAGCTCAGCAGATCCAGCTTTTATCACCTGTTACTAACAAAAACAGCATTTGATTGTTGAATTTTTCAACCATTTGGAGACATCACTCCACGCCGCGGTGTTTTTGAGCTTCGCTCAAATTGCGAGGAATCCATCTAGCACAAAGCTTCCTTACCAGTAGGTGATCGTGTAAAAAACATTGATCTTGACTCATACCAATATCTAGTGATGCCTGTATCTGCTGATATGTCGTTCGTTTGTCTGCTTCAATCATGAGCCGCACAGTTTTGATGTTTTCCTCCGTCATCGCTGTCGCAGGGCGCCTTTCCCTAACATCGTCATTGGCGTGGGTACGACCACGTTTAAATTCACTGAACCAATTATAAACAGTGGCCTTGGATGAAGCTTCATCACTAAATGCTAACTTAAGTCTTTCATAATTTTGTTTCGGGTTTAGACCGGAACGAAAGTCATAAAAAATCATTAAACGAAAATGTTCTCTTGTTATGTTCATTTTTCCGCAAACATTTAATTTTCAAATTCCTGCCAGAAATAAAAAACACAATGACAGTTTTGAAAATTTAATGGCGTTTGACAAGGAAAGAGTTCTATTTTTGAAATTCGAATTTGTTTTTTTTTTCCTATCGTATTTGTACAGGAGCCAGTTGTACAGAACTTTTAGTTTGACCTATCATATATGTTGTTGAAGACAGAAAAATCTGGTGACATGATAAGGAAACATTTTTTTTTATTTATAGAATGAAGGCGGCAGACGAGCTAGGAAATCATCTATGGTTTGGAAAATGTGCTCTGACATATCACTCACTCGTGAAACACGTTACTAGTACATTTTATTTTATGACATTCTTCTGTGGGTTGAGTGGCGAACATTATTATTTTTTTTTATGTAAAAGTCACGAGAGGAGAGTCTACCTGGTGGTAAGTGGATACAATCATCCTGCGACATCCGTGGACATGCCAATGTAAATCCAGAATAACAAACGTTGCCAACCCTCGGATGCGCTGCTTACTTTTAAAGATATTAGGAATGGATTTAGAAAGAGGGTTGGGAAAATGAGGAGTTATCACTCCTCACATGGTCGTGCCTGTATCAAAGAATAGGATAAAGTGGGAAATAAAGTACATTTACTATAGTCTTCTGTGAGAGAGGGCCAGTCGAGTTCGGCCAATGGCTGTTAGATTGCAGCATGCAATCGTTACCTGCAGACAATTTTTATCTAGAAACATACCACCATTTTCAACCTCTTATTTTAATTTATTTTCACTTTTCAGCCATGATCGAGTCGGCATACTCAACACATCAGCCACTAACGCACATGCAAAAGGACCTCAAATTGGCCCTAGGCCTCGGTGACACTCTAGAACAATCTCTACCATTAACTGCTACCACTAATGAAATATTTAAACACGCAAAAAGGCTCGGATATGCGAATCACGACGTATCCGCCGTATATATACGTGCTAGGTTCTGATTGGACGGTTCTTGTGTATTGTCCACTATACGATTGGTTCGGAGTGCACTTGGAGATTGAACTGCATTTTAAGCTATAAGGATGTACAGGCTTTTTATAGACATTGGGTAATAATTATGACTAGTTTTAAAATAAATATATGTATCGAAATGTGTTTTTTGGTCTGATTACCTATACCTGTGTACACTCGAGGAAAAAATAACGTGGAAATATGTTAAAAAAAATAATTTTCTTTGGGCGAGTATTAGTTCGTTTTAATTTTAGGGAGATTTCAATCAAAATTACCTATTACGGAGATCAATATTTTCCAAATTGAAAAGGACGATGGGAAATAATGTATGGGTGTCTTTCCAAACCAAGAATCATAAAATGTATGGGTGTCGTCCCAAACCAAGAAACATAAAATGTATGGGTGTCGTCCCAAAATCAAGAATCAAAATGTATGGGTGTCGTCCCAAACCAAGAAACATAAAATGTGTCTGTGTCGTCCCAAACTAAGGAACATAAAATGAATGGGTGTCGTCCCATACCAAGAAACAAAATGTATTTCGAATTTATTTGAATTCATATTATTTGAAGGAGCATTTTGAATTCTTTGCTTCACAATCCACGTACTTACGTTCTTCTGAAAATTTACTTCTTAAATTTCCTACCCATTCTTCAAATTTCTTTACTAACTCTTTCACTGTGCAGGCTGCTGGGCTTTGGAACTCCTTACCTGTTGTCATTAGACGTGCTCAGTCGCTGTCTAGTTTTAAAAGGCAAGTTAGAAATCATTATTCTATTAGTTAGTTGCTTAGATTTCTATTTTCTTTCTCTACCTAATGATTTCCTCTTGCTACGCTTTTGTTTCTAACCTGTTCGTTCTATTTCGTCCCTTGGAGACCTCAACTCCACCTAATTTTGCTTTCCTTGTAAACTTTAATCTTATTTGCGAATTGATATCGGGTGCAGTGTAGATATGTATGTATTTATACATTATTAAGCTATTTATTATTATATGTATTTAATATATTTATTATCGATATGTATATATTGAACATGATCCATCTGTGGATGCCGGTTTTTTTGCACTACCTATATCCCTTTTATTTTTCTCTATCCTAAGGGTACCTGGAAGAGATCGCCTTAGCGATAAGGTCGCCTATTGTATTCTGTCGTTTATTATTTGTACACATGTAATAACCAATTGTATGCAATAAAGAGTATTTATTATTATTATGTATGGGTGTCGTTTCAAACTAAGGGATATAAAATGTATGGGTGTCGTCCCAAACTAAAGAACATAAAATGTATGGGTGTCGTCCCAAACCAAGAAACATAAAATTAGTGACAATGTTCTACTAAATTATGTTCTACTGTAATAATTATTTATAAACAATTATTGTAATAAAGCGACGAGATTTAAAAAAAAAACATTTATATTAAAAGATGAGAATAAAAAAGCCGTTCGGTTAACATTAACTGCCTTAACATTAAAAGATTTATGAAATAAAACCTTTCATTTGAGGTATGTCTCTAGTTTGTTGGTACATGTTAACTTTTTTTGGAACAGTTTTAACCATCGTCCTTTCATTCAAGGTTTATCTAGCGTCTAGAAAAACACGCAATAGAAATATATAAAAAAAACAATACATATAGAAAAAATAAATAATATATCAGTTTTGAAAAAAAAAAAAGTACTGAACATTCGTTTTTAGCTCCATTTTCATTACGCCTTAATTTCTTAATTGTCTAACTCGGGCTTTATGGAATTTTAAATCTGTGCCTTTGTTGTATACATTAAAATACAGATCTTAGAATAATTAATATTGTTTTTTTTTTATAAGTCTGTCACTAAAATCTTAGGACAATGATCTAAACTTTAAAGAGGCCGTGACAGTTATTTGACTCACGCCATCCTATAAAATATGTATATAGGTGGATTTATAATGTATTAACGAGATTTATTAAACATGGCGCGAAATGAAATAACAACTGCCATCTGGAAATATCAGTCTATTGGTACATATGTAAAGTATCGGGCCATCTAGCGTTCGCACAAATACAAACTTCTTTGCAAGTTCATCATCAATTTATCCAGTAGCGTCAACCGCTGTAGAACGTTGTAGAACAAACCTATTCATTAAGTTAGACTTTAAAGCAACGAAAATCAACTTTAAAATCACGCCAATAACTCGTTTACGAAAGCAAAGAAGTTTGTAATCGTGCCAAAAAAGTTTGGTTAGCCAATACTTCGTGTTGACGTGTAATAAGTTGATTTTTTGTAATTGGCCCTTTTACATTTTTAAAATTACAATTTTTGCATGTTATTCCGTCAAAAGTATATAAATCAACACTCGTATAATTATACTTATATTAGGCTTAAATATTTTATGCCTTGTCGGACAAGTATACGTAAAATTATCTTACGATTTTTTTATTATTATTGCCACTCGTGTTAATTTAATCAATTTTTAGATTTCACAGTTTATTCACCAATATAAATGTTTATCTATTGTAATGTATTTAATGATCTATTAACACACTATTTTTTCCTCGACTTTACCAGCGTTCGAATGATTGTACTTTTATTTATATTTTTAGTGTCATTTTAAATGATTCATTATATATAATTAATTTTTTTTCTGTCATAAGTTTCTTAATCGTTAGAACAAAATAAATAGTTTTAATCTGTTTTATTTATTTGTCCATTTCACACTCGAAATTGTTTAACAGGAGTACATTTTAAGTATATAAGGTCCTACATAGTGGAAAATGTAGCTGCGTATTTTTCAAACACAATCAAATTGGCCGAGGTGTGGCTCTCGCTGAAAACACTGGCAGGGTCGCCGCGGTATCCGCTCCCCGCTCCGCTCCCCGCCCCGCGCCCACACCCGGACGCAATCTTATACTAAAGCAAACAGAGACAAAATGGCCCTCTATTTTCTGTAGTTCTGTACATAGAACTACTGCTGGTATATGATCCCCTTAACGTGTACGTATGTAGTGTGCAGAGCGTGCAAAGCAATCTCCTTTTGGTCACGTTAGCGGCGTATTAATACGCTACGGCGTAATGAGGGCCTGTGGTAGACGATCTGCAATGCAATTTTACGGACTGCTCAATGTTTTTGATCGTTTACAGTTTTGAGTAAACATTTTAAACTGACCGTGTATATTAATTATGCAAACTGACATTTTGCATACTAGGAATGTCGGTTTTCTAATTATCTTTGGCCGCTATTACGGTTTGTACAATGTTTTTGTACGTTGAGGGAGTGTAATTGAAACCTCTTGGGTGCGAGAGATAGGTCTAGGGACCGCCTTACGCGTCCACACTGCCCTGCATTCCCACCAGTTCAATTATTGAACTAGTGAGAATTTATCCCAGTAGTTAATTTTTTTTTGTTTGTTTCGACGATTGAACTAATGGGATAAAAAAAACTCTAGCTAGTTAAATTTTCTCGTAGAATAATTAAATTTTAAAAAAATAGAGAATAAAACAGTTTCAATTGAACTACTGGAAAACAAAGTTAATTGAACTGATTCATTTGAAGTAGTGGGGATGTTCAGAGTGAGCAGACTCATAATTTGCGACCGACTTTCGGTTTGTTGTGTCACTGACATGACGTGTACCTGAAACGTCAACCGTTCTTGCGAAAAATAAAATGATTTTAAGGAATATATCCATAATTACAAACATAGTTTTCTTGTTCTGTCTAAAACGTTCGTAGCGCTCGTTACTCAGTATAGGTTAGGTTAGTAGTGCGCGTCCGACGCGAGTGTCCGACAATATTCCCAAAAATTAGTTAATTGTAACCACAATATTGGAAGTTTTTGAACTACTGCTAAAATCGGTTTTCTGCTACGATGGATCATTTAGAAGATATTGAGAGAGAACCTATTAAATTCTATTATTGTTTAATTTTTTCCCTTTTTCAAGTCTATTCTCGAGTATTTCTTAATTTTTTATACATTATTAAATTTTTTATTCAAACTGATCGATAGCGTCGAAAAAAAATAGTATAATAAGTAACTATAGAACTATAGACAAACAAGTCAAGGCCGACGCGATTACAGGGGTGCGGGGGCAGCTGTGCAGGTCCATTTTGTCGCCCGCTCTCTACAATGTAGGGGGAGACTGCACCCTGCATTCCCACAGCCGCTGGGCGCACTCTACTGGCCACGTTACAGAACTACCTTGAAATGTACTGCATTTCATTCCCTAATGTACGTACGTGTTTCGGTAGTGAGTGAGATATGCCAGAGCCCATTCTCATCCCATTCCTCCCCATTTTCCCAACTTTATCCCAATATATTCCTTAATCCGCAAAGGTAGGCACCGTATCGGGGGGCGTGCCAACTTTTGTCATTCTGGACTGATGTTGGCATATATCGCATTTATCACGGATGTCCACGGGCTAGTTTCCACTTGCCATCAGGTGGACTGTATGCTCGTCTGTCGCCTTTTTATGATAAAAAAGAACCCTCGCGTTGTCTCGCAACCGCGCAGGCGAGGATTCATGTTAAATTTTGTCGTTAAAGTTAGTTGTCGTTAAAGTTGGTTAAAGTTCGTTAGTTTGTCGTTAAATTTTCAAGTCTAATTTTCTCAAAATCATGTACTCATACTCAGGTAGTAGGCATTTTTTATAATAGAAAGAAGACCACAGACGAGCATACGGTTCACCTGATGGTAAGTGGATACTGTCGCTCTGCGACATCACTCGTTTTGTCACTAAGGGAATAAATTGAAATGAACGGTAAAGGGTTCCGAATTGGATAAAAAAAACCACGTGTAATTGTAGGAGTCAGCGCAAAACCGAACGGAATAATCGCGCGTCGTCAGCGCGCGCACGCATTGCGGGTATACGCTAGGTCTACGCTGACCCTAAAGGGGAAACCGGACTAAACCATTAATCGTCACCGATTAATGCAGATAACTTCGTATCAGCCTGTCTCTCCATTGCTGGATATGTCAACCAGGTGGTCATTATTACAGGCCTATAGACCTCTCCTAATCACCGCCAATGCACACAATGTCATCCAACCACAACCGGTGAGTTTCTTCAAGTCGCCAGTCCACTTGACCGGAGGGCATCCAACGCTACGTTTCCCAGTACGTGGCTTCCACTCGAGGACTTGTACCCCACCAGCCC
Source organism: Sesia bembeciformis (assembly GCA_943735995.1). Classification (NCBI taxonomy): domain Eukaryota; kingdom Metazoa; phylum Arthropoda; class Insecta; order Lepidoptera; family Sesiidae; genus Sesia; species Sesia bembeciformis. The sequence continues at coordinate 1,318,012 of OX031041.1, forward strand.
TGTAGTAGATATGGCCTACCTCTGCCACTTCAGCTCTGATTCCCATATGTATATTCCCTAGTAAAATCTGATAAATAATACAGAAATATGTCTACAAAAACGTTTCGATGTTCCGCGCGAGCTATATTAATTGAATATGTACTGATATTTTTTAAACATGGTTTTCTCTAACTAACGTTATACATATAGGGTCTGTGATAATGCCGGCTCGTAGATACATCGAGTATGCAGTGGATTTGTGTGATTTGGACTTAGTCAGATTGGCAAGTCTTTGTAAGCATATTTTCATAATTAAACTGCCTAATGGAGCATACATTATTTACTGCAAATATTTTGATTTTATTTAGAACTACACGTGTATAAGTGCAGTGTAAGGATTGAACACACGTGTAACATTTTTAGTTTCAATTTTATAGTATAAGTAAATGTTAATTTCTTGTAGTTAACTAACCGTATAAAACATGAATTAAAATTAAGTTTATTTTTACTAAATTTAAATATACATACATTTTTAGTTATTTCTTTAAGAATTTTTAGTTATTTCATTTCTTTTTTAAATGTTAAAATAATTATATTTTTAAATAAACAAGATTGTTTTATTATATTTCACGCCCTCAAAGAACTTACCAGGTACTTTATAAGTATCCTACACAGTGAAATACATAAATTTGGTATAATCGTTGCACTTTGCCGGTTAAAATTTGACTCCTTTTAAAATCAAATAGACTTATATCAAATAAAATCATACGTAAGTATATATTATTGTATTCTCCCGCAATATTACAATAGTGTTATTTTAAATTAAAAATCACAGGTATTTTACGAAAAAAAAAACGTAAAATTTATGTTTTTTTTGATTTGTTTAAAGTAACGTGGGTAGCTGCTTAGTATCAGGGGGCGCGGCAGGGTCTAGTCCAATATCAACTTTTTTGTTTAACCAGTTGGACGACTTTAGTTACATTTTTCAACCTTTAGAATAATTCAACAGTTTGGAAAAAACTATTAAGTAGTTCAATTTTTATTTAATTATAACTAGGTACATAAGTAGGTACTAAACGATATAGGAAAATTAAATTTTGACTCCGCACATGATTTGTTCTTTTTATCGCAAACATTCTAATAGGAATTGACCCGTATTTATTTCACCGTTCACTATTTTCATTTGTACCTACGTCCATAATTATTTTGTCACTTCTCAAAATGATACCCCGACGAGAGTTCACAAGCTAAATTAAACTGCCAAATTTAAAGTTTCCATGACTTCCAATTTTAAAAATATACGAGCATGATCACGAACAACCACGATTTTTTCACTCATTCACTCAATGATCATCAAAAATGACCAATCATCAAATGATAATCAAGCATCCAGGGTCACAAACGGACGCTTACTAGGAATCCGCTATTTTCTTGGGGCTTTCCCCAAGGACTGTATCAGTAAAGTAGAGTTAAGTATATATGTTTGTAAACAGAAAAGGTATATCACGGCTACGTAAATCTCATTATTTATTATTAAAATGTTCAATGTTACACAGCAGGTGCTTATAGACTTATATCAATTTAGATAGTGCTTATAGACTTCTAGTAGGTCTAGATTATGTATGACAGTGATTGTGTTCTTTAGTGAATAAGAAAATCTGATTATTATTTTGTTTTATTATAAAATAAAATTGTGTGGCGGGCCAGGTAGGTCCAGCTCGCGGGCCGTAGTTTGGAGACCCCTGTTATATTTGGCATCAAAATCAGCCAGTGAAACTCTTTGTCGCAAAACTGGTCCATATATGTTTACATTGATCTTCAACCAAACAAACTTACCACACAAGATTCCCTTCCTTTTTACCCCCTTCTAAGTTTAATATCAAAAACCCCGATACACTTGTTTAGTTATTTTAAACAATAAGTAGGTACCTATTTATCAAATTTCTTGTCTCTTACCTTAAAAAGTTTTGAACAATATGGACTCCATAGAAAATCGTCACGTCCATTTTTGCCCCCTTCTAAGTTAAATGACAAAAAATCGCCTATCCTCGTGTTTAATTAAGTAATTTAAATGAAAATCGGCAAATGTGATATCTACCTACCTACAGATTATGCATAGAAAATCACTCTCCTTTTTTGCCCCCTTGTAAGCCCAATATAAAAAATCGCCGATACACGAAAAGTCTATATACCAAATTTCATATTTCTGATTTAAAAAGTTTTTACGATAAAGACTGCATAGAAAATATCTTTACCTTTCCATTACAAATGTAATGTACGTAATATAAATACATTTAGTTAATCGATATTGACCTTCAAGCAGACAAGTTTACGACAAAGTGGGCTAAAAATACGTTGGTAGTGATTTACGTATGGCGGGCACGCCAACCGGCTGTGGTTGCGATAAAAATTGTACGTAAGCAACTTGAGAGGATCGCAGTCAGTAGGGGTTGTCAACATTCGGCACCTATTTATATACAGGATGTGAACGGTTCCCGAAGTTTTAAACTGTGGATTCTACTCATGATTCTGAATTAATTGAAATGTAATAAGTATTTTGTGTAAAATATGAAAAATGTAACGAAAACTAAAACGTTGAATATTTTTTGTGGATTTTGGAACGGACAATCCATCTGATGGTAAGTGGCTTACCGGTCGCTCCATACATTTAGGATAAGTCGTGTGGTGTCAGCCGGCTTGACAGTAGCACCATACCATCTTTTTCCGTGGGTATCAAAAGGCGACTACTAAGGGATAACAAAGCCGCAACCACAAGCCCAGAGGAACTACACTGCCTCTGATAGAGTGCTCTCGCCAACCCGCTCGGCCATCGTGACGTTTTAAGGCTATACTTCGCTTAAGCAAAAAACAATGTACATGAGAAGGCCCGTCTCCAGCAGGGTGAACTCCTACTAACAGGGTAAAAGTGCTGTTTAATGTTTAAGGTGTGTTTGAACCGCTGGATGTAGACCTCACTGGCGGCCTGCCACCAAACGGTTCTGTACTATAAACAGTCTCAATACTTCGCATTTATATCGTGTGTGTCTGTCAATGCATCTATCGCACAATAATGGTTGAAATTTATTAACAATAAACTAACGGAATAATATAACAGAAACTGAAATTTTGATGTTAATATTTTTAGAAATGATAAAATATCAAGCTCAATTTGTACCGACTGATAACTAGGGGTTAGCAACCAAAAATGAATTTGCTGCTTTTTTACGCCAGGTTTCGTTGACCAAATTCTAATCAGAAAACCAGGAATAAAATGTGGACGACACCCGAAAAAAATCGTGTCACATGCAAGACCGCAATAAGCATATTATGAAAGAAATAAAAAAGTTACTAGCCAAGGCAAATTTGAACGAAGCGGTAGTTTACCGCAAACAAACCCTTTTACTACACGGAATATATTTTCATGTGACCTTGTTAGAGCAACCTTAAAAATTAAAAAAAAATTGACACAAATGACATTGATCTTTTAAAAGTATTTGTATACAATTACATGACTTTTAGATAATTTTAAATTTTACTCATTTAAGTTGTGTGTGAAAAATGTCTTTCCTAACTGAATATTTCGACGAGTATCGAGAACATCCTATAAGAAAAACTATAATGTAAGTATCTACCATTAACTAAATGACTCAAAAACATCAATTTGGCAAGGCACATAATGTAGCTTCATTGTTGTTCATTTTGTACATTTCTCAACCCCACTGTTTCAAAATTCGAAATTTCTGGTTACAATTTAAACGGGCATAGTGTCACCTCGTCGCTCTAGTACTCGAGCCTATCGAGTGGTTGGTCTATTTTATGTGCATCCTATGATTGGACATATGGATTATAAACCTATGCTGGCTGGTGCTTAATTTGAAACTCAATATTGATGCTCGTTAATTGTTTAACACTAGGTGTCCTCCAGAGCACAGGTGGGCAAAGCTAGAAGGGAAATGGCTCGACCCGAAAGTTGGAACTCAGGATGTAAGTAACTTTTAAATATCCAGTTAATCTTAATAATACAGAATCACAATGATTACAAGCGGAGAGCTGCAGTGCGGTCCATCCGCATTTCCTCGACACGGAGGTGTCGCGTAGTGTTCGGTCCAAAAAAATGTTTTATACCGCGAACACGTAGGCTGTGGAACGAACTGCCTCAAGAGATATTTCCATTAAGCTACGTGGGGTTCTTCAAGAAAGCTGTGAATAGGATGTTGCAAGGATTTGCGCCCGCATACCTTCTGGTATTGCAGGTGTCCATGGGCAGCGGTAACACACCATCACGTGAGACCGCTTGCTCGTCCGCCTACTAGTCTATAAAAAATATATCTGCGACGTTTTGTCATCAAACACGACTCCTCTGCTGAACTGAATATATAATGGCTCGCCAACATACGCGATTAGTAGATATTGTGTTTCTGTCCATGTGTTTTCTGGTTCTTGGTCTCCATTAAATACTCTTGATTTGGCGTTGTTTTTAATGACCTGCCCGTTTCAGGTACAAAATAGTAGGTAGTTATATTAATAAAATCTAATGCTTTTATTTAATAAATACAAATGAAACGATGTTTGTTTGTTTGAAATGCATTTACGATCAACGGATGGACGAATCAAATTAAAATTTGCATGAACCTTCAAATTTCTGAGGGGGAGAGTGCACGCTGCAATCCAACAGCCGCTGGGCGCACTCGACTGGCCTCGTTACCCTTCTCTCACAGAATACTACCTTGAAATGTACTGCATTTCCCACTTTATCATATTCCCCAATGTATGTACGTGTTTCGCTAGTGAGTGAGATACGCCAGAGCCCATTCCCATCCTATCCCTTCCCACGTCCCCAACCCTTTCTCCAAATCCATTCTTTCATCAACAAAGGTAGGCTGCGCATCCGGGGGCGTGCCAAAGTTTGTCATTTTGGACTAATGTTGGCATGTATCGCGGATGTCAATGGGCCATAGTACCCACTTACCACCACGCGGACTGTATGCTCGTTTGCCATCTTATTTCTATAAAAAAAAAACATGAGATCATGAAAAGGATATATTACAAAACTAAAGCTTCCGTGGTAAAGAGCACGCGGGCGAATAGAAAAAGGTGGTTAGGTAAATAATTCTTCAACTTCACTAGGTTCCAATGACGGACGAAGAGATCCAACAGTTCATAAAGAAGACAATGATGAGTTTGCGCGGACAATCCATGTACTACAATGATTATTGTGCGCACCTCTCTCCAGGTAAGGAAGAAATGCAACCGTAACCAGACCTTTTTCGTTCACTACTGGACATCTGGCAGGTGGACATGCACATTGTCTTCTGCATGAGGGATGTATGGCCTTAAAACGCAATCCTGGCCCAGCGGATTGGCGAGTCCACTCTTTCAGAGATGGTGTCATTCCTCAGGGCTTATAGTAGCGGAAAGCGGAACACGCGGGAAGAGATAGCCCCCCTTGTTACCGACACGGTTTGCCCGCGATACGGCGAGTTAGCCGCGCCGTAGAGAAACGACACGGTATTCCGCCGGTGGAGGCACGGCTAGCCTCCACGGTATTTTAGGTGAGGACTTCATGTATCATTTTTAAGTAAAAGTAATTAAAATAACACAAAATTCGAATCAGCACAGGTAAGCGGTCACGAGATATTTGCGCCGCCCGGCCCCGTGAAAACATTCGACTTCGTCGTTAACAGACTCGGACTCGCCCGTGTTGTTAATAAGCGGCTTTATAGTGGTGTAATTCTAAAACCGACTGATACCACACGGCCCAAGCAAGAAATGCGAGTGCATAATTTATCCAATATAAAACACACCTTGGAGTTAGGTATCTGTGAGCAGTGGAGCAACATGGGCTGATGGTGTGCTATACTGAGCCAAATCGCTTCAGTAGTTTCGAAATTACGTTGGTGTAAACTTTTTAAAAAACCTAAAAAAGTATCAACGTATTACTTATTAGCGACCCGCCCTCGCTTCGCTTCGGTTCAAAAGTATTTTTTTTCAAAATTTGAAAATAAAATATAGCCTATATTAGACACGGATAATATAGTTTCCTATTTGTGAAAGAATTTTTGAAATCGGTTCAGTAGTTCCAGAGATTACCCCTACAAACACACAATTTTACCTCTTTATTATATTATATAGTAGGTATAGACAAATAAACTATCAGGTCGTTGGATAGGGCTCGTAAAGCTCGACAAGTTTTGTCTAAACTTTTTTATACACGGTAGGTAAATAGGGATATCTTTTTTCCGACTGGCGTCGTCATTGGTCTTTTTATCTTTTATTGTTTTGATGATAAAGATTGAATATTGCACTTTACTATTCGGAGTAAATTCAAATATACTATTTGTATTCTACTTACTATTTGAATGCCGATATGGCGTCGCAGACTTTAAAATACCATCATTGCATCTCTCCCCGTGGATGTTTTAAAAGGCGATTCTGGGATAACAAAGCCGCTACCACAAGCCCCAAGGAACAACAACATCTCTAGAAGAGTGCACTCGCCAACCTTCCTGGGCAGCGTGGCGTTTTAAGACCACATCCCCCATGCACAAGACAATGTGAGTACAGAAGCCCGGGTCCAGCAGTGAACGATAACAGTCTCGGCTATGGTTAAGGTTACTATACTACTGTACCATTTGTAAATCCTACTTAATTTCAAATAGAATTCAAAACTCGTCCATTCAAATCGCGCGAGAAGAAGCGCAAGCCCTGCAAACAGGAAGCTGGTGAGACTGAGGAAGTAGCTCCTCCACCAGCACAGGTGAAGCTCGCCATGAAAGACACAGAGTTGATGAAAGTCGCCAGGGAACTGTATGAGAGGGACATGGACAAGCCTACTTTGGAGCCTTTGCCAACGCATTTCAGAGGTTAGCTTGCAAGGACTTTTTGACCTCTTAAATCGTGTTTCAAATTGTTTAAGTCAAGTCTTTACTAACGCTTATTCCGGCATTTATGACGGTCTTCCTGTGGTAATATATATCTAGTAATTAATTATTAACTGGCCCAGTATGTATAAATTACAGACGTATTCAGTTATCTATATATACAACAAATGTTAAATTTATTTACATACCATATATGCGGTATCTACAATACTGATTTTACGTATATCATCTTAGAATTATCAGGTCCATTTCATGCCCTGGCCGTAGCCGACAGCAAGAGGAATGTCACATAAAACGTTTGTTTTATGTGACATTCCTTTTTTAAGTATATGAAAAAGACTATATTTTTATATACTTACATTCTAAAAAAAAATATTTTTTACATATTCTTGCTGATATCTGACACTTTTTTTTATTTTTTTGTTATAGAAAAAAAGGCGGCAGACAAGCATACAGTTCACCTGATGGTAAGTGGATACTGTCGTCCATAGACATCCGCGATACATGCCAACATCAGTCCAGAATGACAAACGTTGGCACGCCACCGGATGCGCTGCCTACCTTTACAGATTAAGGAATAGATTGGGAAAATGGGGAGGGAGAAGTTGGATGGAAATGGGCTCTGGCATATCTCACTCACTACCGAAATACGATTAGGTAGGAAATGCAGTACATTTCAAGGTAGTCTTCTGTAAGAGAGGGGTAACGTGGCCAGTGCGCCTAGCGGCTGTGGGAATGCAGCATGCACTCTCCCCCCACCATTGTTATACTCCGTTACATGTTAATGGAAATTCGATTTTTTAACTGTGTCTTCTTATATTGTTTTTTCTTTTGCATCGCAACTTTGGATTACATAATGAATGACATTATGTTTTATATATGAGGTAAGAATGTAAAAATCTAATCAGATTAAAAAATTAAAGCATGAAATTCATCCGCATTCAATTACCAATTCTTCCTGCCGCCCTGCCACATCCCCGATACATGCCAACATCAGTCCGGAATGTCAAACGTTGGTACGTTTGGTAGGTACGTTGGGTGCGTTGGGATTGGAATGGGCTCTGGCGTATTCAAGGTGGTCTGGGAAGACAATCTTGAAATGTACTGCATTTCTTACTTTATTCTACTTTCCCACAGGGGGAGAACAGAATAGGGTGGTAAATGTAGTTCATTCTACGGTAGTCTTCTACGTATCAAAATTTATTATTTCAGTTCTCGGCTACGTCAGACCTTGTCTCTGGAAGACCGGTTTAAGTGACTATCAGCATAATGTAGCGAGATTAGCTTACGAGCTGATCAGAGACGATAGGATACCGCGGTACTACGCCCATAACGGGTGCAGACCGCGGTGGGGACTCCCACCTGAAGGAGTCAGACAGCCAGAGCTCGATGGCGCTCCGTATGATGGAGAGAGACTGTTTTAAAGTTTATAGAGTGACACAAATATCAATTGTGGAGATTTCAATGGTTTGTATTTCAGTGAGCGACAAAAGAATACTAATTAGTCGGCAAATAAATGATTTTAAATTATTAAGAATGTCATCAGGAAGTCGACGAAGTCCTGTTTCTTTTTTGTCACCAGTGTCCAGAGAAGCTAAATCTAACCATTCTTTTATTGACTGCCATCGATTTGCTGCTCATTCTTTCTGCTGCATACAACTTTTCCGGGGAATAGAAAGCAATTTTTTTATATATTATAAAAATACTAATAAAGTTCCAGAAGATTTTTTTTATAAAAAATTGTTTTTTACCCGTTCCGAAAAGTATTGGTTTGGAACTTACGTCAATTTTTCGCGATCAATATAATTGGGCAAATAGGAAGGATCATTGTTAGAAAATTAACTGAAGAGGTATTATAAGGTGTCTATAGAATTTTCTAAAAAATAGTCAAATATTCAATTGTTTAAGTTTTCTAATGGGAAAACCTTTGTTGCTACGTACAATGCGGGGTTTTTGGATGTCGAGGTTTTTTTTAATATATTTGTAAGATTTTTGTTTATAACCTTGTTGTTTATGTTATACATACATAGATATTTGTTTATAATGTGTTAATAAATAATGAATTTTATATTAAACTACACATGCATACATAAGTCTGGTTTCACACGCATACATGATTGTAACCTCTGAATCTATCACGAATAAATATTAATTTATATTTATATGATTTCATGAACGTTAACTATCAATCCAAGAAAGTTTCATTGAATTATGGCCTTTTATAATTATAATTTACGTGTTATAACTAGTTGTAGCAAAGAATATATTAAATTAATAACGCGTTATCAATTATAATACAATTTGTAACTACAGCAATTGAATGTACAGTAATACAAATCTAAATAAAATGGTTTCTCTGTAACGAGATATTAACTTGTAACCAATTGGTGTTTTGCCAGCCAATTGTATTGAATAGTACTTCCTCAATTATAATGCAACTCGATGTTATAACTTTACAAGTATTGCTGTATTTTATATAATTAATAAATCGTATTAATAAAACTGTATTTATTAGTGTATTACATACACTAATAAATACCGATCAATTGGCGCAGTTGGTAGTGACCCAGCTTGCTGTGCAATAAGTTCCGGGTTCGATCCCCCATCGCACACACATTTGTTAAAAAAGAAACGACAAATGTATGGGTCGTTATTTATTTATTTATATTCTCATTGTGACAACAGTTTATATATTAACAGTATTAATTTACTAAAACTATATGTGTTTAAAATATTGAAAATTTATTAGGTTAGGGAAGATATATAGGGGAGCGCGGGGCTGAAAGTGCCGATTTTGAGAAATCGCTCAAATTAACTATTAAAATGATATGTAGTATTCTCAATTTGTAGACCATTTAGTGTCAAATTTAATCTAGTTTTTGAATATATATTTATATTTTGCAATGTTCTAATAGTTTATAGCTGAGACTCAAATTAGTGGAACGAGTCTACGAGGCACAATTGACCCCGCCGTGGGGCGTGTTGTGCCGATGCTGAGGTTGGTTGTGCCGTTCAGAAAGTAAGACATTTTAAATGGAAATAAATGGTGTTTGGATAAAAAATAACAAAAGCATTATAATTTTATGCAATATCTCTATTAATAAAATAACTATAAACTTTTTTCTAATTATAACTTTTAGTAAACTACGTGAGAAAAATAACCAAAGAATAATCAACATTTCTTCTTGCTTAAACTAAATAAAATTAACTTTACTTCGTAATTTGTTCTTAAGAAAAAGTCTATTGCATCTTCTTGGTCTTATAATTAAACATTTGATAACATTATCTAAAAATAATCAACTTTTTTTAATTTTTTGATTAGCGGTTCTTAGGCAATAGTAACTCCACCTCCACAGACCCTAACCGCTAACTCCACAGAGACCAAAGTTCCACGTTCTGCAGACACGATCGCTCCCACTTGCTTAATACCCTTGGCTGCAACAATTTTCTTTGGTTTTAGTACGGTTGTGACTCCAGTCTCATCTAAGTTCCATGTGCGGGAGGGAGTCAACTTGTGTTTCAAAATTACATCTAAGCTTGTCGAAAAATTGTGTCACATTATGTCTGTTAAAACGAAGTCGCGCGACCCGCGCTTGTCGCTTCTGGTGTTCTAATAGAAAGCGATGGGTTTCTTTTCCATAAGTTAGTGAACCAATCTTTGCCTGCCATTCCATTTACATGCCATGAGTCAGGAATATTTTGAACATTAAATGTAATCGCACATTCATATGCAAGTTTTTTTACTTCTTCTGGCAAGAGACCGAAGTAAATAGAGGAACACGTTAAAATGTATGACGCCAGTGCTTCCTCTTATTCAGCATTAAATATCACCCTAGGTTTTTATCCAACTGTAGGAGTTTGTCCTTGTTTTATTTTTTTTACGAACCGTTGCAATGTCGTATGGCATATCTCTAATTCACGTGCTACAGTTTTCAATTTACGGCCATCTTTTATAACCGCGTCAGCAGCTCTTTGTAGAAGCTCCTTCGAAGTGGTCCCCCTCTCGTGTCTTCCGATAGTAGGTCCTCATCCTATTAAAAAAAAGTAGTAAATAATGGATCACTTGAGGCTTGAAAGTGCCTTTGATTGGGGGCTGGTTGTGCCGCGGCACAACCGGCCCCCAACCAAAGGCACTTTTAACCTCGTTACAAGGACACATACTTTCTATCAAATAAAAAAATATGTATTTAACAGAACTCAGATTTCAATATGACAGGCGATTTGTAAATAAACTACCCTTATTTCAGTGAAACACCAACATTAATAGCTTAAAAATGAAGACTATTGACCAAAACGTATAAACACAAAAATATTTACTCACGTGTCGACAGAACACCTGGCTACATACTGGCACCTCGTCAGTGTCGCCATCGAAACTAAAATGGGTGCCGCCGATGCGCGAACGTTAGACGTTCTGCGACGCAGTATGAAAATGCTGATATCTCCTTTTGTCTTTAAAAAAATCCCATCGGCACTACTTACCCCCGGCACTTCCAACCCCGCGCTCCTCTACCTAATCTATTACATGAATATCAGCCTATAACGTCCCACTGCAAGGCGCCAACATTCCCTTCTAATCATGAAACGGGTTTCGGGCTATATAATAGTCTAAGGGCCTTTCTCACCACCTCCTGATATTTTATCAGAAGGCATAAGAAAGTCAGTTATATTTTATCAGAAAGTCAGTATCAGCTAGATTTAATTATATGAATAATTAATCTTAATTAACAGTTTCGTTCTCAGAAGTTGGTAAGAAAAGCCCTAAATGTATTATTTAAGCATGAAATACATATATTTTTGTAGTGTAGTTAATAGAACAAGAAAAACTCGTAAAAAGCACTATTAAGTATAAGAAAAGAACTGTTAAAAGGATTGAAGAAACTATAAAGGGGGTAAACAACCTTTGTTTAAGTTTTAAACAAATAAATTATTCGGAGAAGTTAGTGGATAACATTATCTGTTCTTCTATAATTACCACTACAATGGCTTATAGCAGCGGTGACCGATCTGATGAGTACATTAAGGAAAAATCGGAAAAATACATCGATGTTTCCACCCACCTGTAGAGGCTCGGCGTCCCGACAAAAATATGTATTCTAAAAATAATTTATTCTTATTTTTACTTCACCCAACAAAAAATCTTTTTTCATTTATTGTTAACTAACTAAAGAGAAAAATACGATGCTTCTATTAAAATACTAAGCTGTTTTTTTTTATTAAAAATAGCTTATTAATGTTTTTAGAACGTGAGTGTTGAATGAACGGTTTGCGTCGTAAACGTGATGAGCTAAACATCGCGCGATGATCGACACGAGCAAATGTTTACACACGTTGAAATTCATCTTTTTTGATCAATGCATTGGTGCCGACGAATGATCGAATATGCTATTTGTGATCGCTGATCTGTGATGATAGCTATGAGGTCGCGAGGTTCGTAACATTGAGTTCTTACTTTTGTTAACTCAACGGTGAAGGAAAACATCGTGAGGAAAAACCAACGTAAAAAAGTCTACCAATTCTGTATACCAGTGGATCCGTGAGGTGGATTAAAAACCGATACTCCCACAGTCTGGAAGCTGCAGTGGCACATTATAGGGCGATATCTAACTGTATTAGATTAAGTACTAATGAAGTTGAAACATCTTCTAAATTGCATTTAAGTATTTCACTGTTCTATGTCAAGTTTTCTGATCACCAATACCGCCATTCTTGAAAGTAGGACACATCGGTTGCACTTTTAGCGAAACCACACAATTTCCTTCAAGCTACTAATGACATGTCGCCGGGACCAGAAACACCGTGTACCTGACGTCTTAATTTAAAATAGATAGATATAAAACGAAAACCCCAAGCTACAATGTTTGAGACGAAACACATTAAACTACATACACTAAACGTTACCGAGAACGCTACTTTGCCGCCATACACCCAGTAAACTTGCAATAAATTAACGGTTTCCTGGAAAGTCAGATTTGCAAGCCTTTAATATTTCGTTGCTTTGAAATAAGGAAGCAGGGAACACAAAGGGCCCGGTTAGGGATGTTAACTTGTAGCTCCAGAAACTTCGTACCCATAGTGCTTAAAATTGGTATTGTAAAAAGACTGGTACGTAGCTACGTTGCGTGTTACTCAAACAGATTTCTCAACTTTTGTCAGAGCCTTTCTTTTTAAAGGTGAAAAAGTTTAAATTACTTTTTAAGTTCTAAAATGCTTTCAGTTTAAAAAATATCTTTAAAATCGTCGGAGTGGACAATTTTTAGGCTAATGTTATGTTACGAGTACTTTCCTCCCTGAAACGTCTGATCTAAGGGTTGTGTTACTTTTTTATAAAAATACGGTGGTAAGCGAGCAGACAGCCTTATGGTTAGCGGTTATCGTCGCCAATGGACTTCTATAAACATGCCAACATCAGTCCACAATGACGAACGTCAATGACGACAAATGACGACTGAGATTGAATTTCATGAAATTAGATGTGATGGGAAGGGAATTACTGGTAAATGTCGGCATATTTTACGACAGTCTTGCATGAAAGTGGGGCACAGCTACACAACACAGCTAGTTGGACGCGCCATGAAATTAGATGTGATGGGAAGGGAACCTGGCTGTGGCAACCATCATTTATTACTGGAAAATGTCGGTATATTTCACGACAGTCTTGCATGAAAGTGGGGCACAGCTACACAACACAGCTAGTTGGACGCGCCCAGTCCGCTGTGCAGTGTTGCCCTCCTATAAAAATATTGTGCGTGGTGTTGCTTTACGGTCTGTTACTTATATGGCGGTTTTTATGTCCACGAAATTGTTGGTACACTTTAATTTGGTACACTTCATCGTACCATTCGCGACCCTGAGTCACGTGCATGTCGCTATCTCGTTCCAAGTGTCGATCCGATGTTTCGCCTTGGACCCTCGCCAAGTGCATATCCATTGTCAGCCGTGTTACATATCGGTCGGTGTTCCCGGCTTGTTTTGACAACACTATCTGTTGTTAGCCTTTAATTGTTTATTGTTTAGTTCCGCATTGTTGAAATCGTATTTCTAAGAATAGTTCTAAGCGGAATAGTGGAAGTTTCCAATTTTTTTGGCGATAATTGTACGTACTTGTTTTGAGAGATCAAAACCTTAACTTTAAATGACCAGCAAAACTAATTCCCAAAAAAGATGGATGCGAAGGGAGCAGAGTTCTGAGGGCAATTGGCAATTGCAAAGACGTGGGTGGGCGATTCATCCCTCTCACAGAAGATGGTCGTAAGATGGGGGTGGTCGAAAATGCAATTGGCCAACCTTTACTCACTACATTAGGTAAGACTTGCTAGAGCCCGTTTCTCATCTCATTCCATCCCATTGAATGGGAAGTCTCTCATCCCAGTATACTTCCTAACTTTATACCGTCCAATGAAAATCTCTCGAGTTAAGAGGAATAAAGGAAATTCTTTTCGTATTACATTTTTATTCCAAATTGACGTCATGATTGACGAGTGATCGATGAAGAAGATTTTCCTTAAAACACCATACCGTCCGTCTATGTCTCTCCACTGCTAGATATCCACCGCCTATGACCTCAGCTCTTTTCATTCAACCACTATCGGCGAATTTCTTTAAGTCGTCGGTCCATCTGATCGGAGTACGACTCCTGTTGCACTTTCACGTACGTGGTTTCTCATTCAAGGACTCATCTACCCTATAAGATGTTGATCCTGGAGTAGATATGACCTCCCCATTATCAGTACTCGTATTCCATCCCAAACCATCAAGTGGGAAGTTCATAGAAACTTATAAAAGTAGTATTTTTTTATTGACAGCATACGAGAGACGAGCATACAGTCAATCTGGTGGTAAGTGGATACTGTCGCCCATGGACACCCGCGATACATACCAACTTCAGTCCAGAATGACAAACGTTGGCATGTCCCCGGATGGGATGCCTACTTTCCAGATGCAGAAATGGATTTGGAGAAAAGGTTGGGAAAGCGGAGAGGGATAGGATTTGATGAGAGTGAGCTCTGGCATATCTCACTCACTACTGCAACACGTAACGTACATTAGAGAATACGATAAAGTAGGAAATGCAGTACATTTGTAGTCTTCTATGAGAGAGGCCAGTCGAGTGCGCCCAGCGGCTGTTGAATTGAAGCGTGCACTCTTCTCCTCCATATGTAAATACAATGTATGTATTTTTTTATAACACCACACTCAATGTCCCATCTAGGATTCCCTGTATCGTGGGTCCAGAGACACATTCAAAGACCAATACACCACGTGCAACACCCACACCCGAACAAACACCTGTCTTTAAACAATTAATATTTGTCCGAGCGGGAATCGAACCGGGCATCTATTGCACAGCCGGCAGGGTCACTATCAACTGGGCTAATTCGTTGTAGCATGTACAAAATCGTTGATAATATTATGCATACATATAACGTAGTCTAGTATTGTTTTCAAGAAACGGAACCAAAAGCTTCTTCCATCATGATTAGAGAAATCAAATGACTCATGCCACATATCCGATTCGCTTTGGAGCAACTTGTCGCGCCCCGCCCCCTCGCCTGTCGCTAGACATGTCGTGTGTTGTGTTCAATTCTGTCGCCGATGGCTCATCGTTCTGGTATTAATCTGCAAATTATTGCCAGATATACGTAATACTTTGTCTGGGTATTCGTGTGAAGCCTCAAATGCATAATAGTAAAAGACCGATGTCAGAACCAGTCCAAAGGAGGATTACTCTATTTTCTGTACGATTTATGGCAGTTGCACACCCACGCCGTGAAGTTACGGCCAGGATTCACGCTATGAACCTGCGTACCCCGGTAACAAGAACTGTGAAAACGCGAGATGTCGCGAAAACCATCCACATTAGCGTACGCTGTTATTCGCGGGGCTTCACGGCGCGCGGCGTGAGTGTAGAGCTGGCATTAGAAATATAATGTTGCAAGAGTTGTAGAGCTTTACGAGATCTAACCAACAACATACAGCCAGCTCTAGCCCATGTAGCGCCCAGGTGCAATCAATACCCTGGCGCCCTCTAGTAGGCTCTTTGGAGGCGTCGCGAGCGCTGCTCGGCACCCCCTAACACCCTGCGCCCGTGTGCGCCGCACACCCTGCACCATAGGTAAAGCCGGTACTGGTTTGTATCAGTTTGTTACGGACCTCGATGTCTATCCATTTGGTACCACCACAGAACTGGGTACCACTGTTCTCTGAAACAGCGGGACCGATTTTGAAGTGTTCTTTTGTAAACTTTTAATTGTACTTTGGAGCGTGTTCCTGGATGAGAATTGTGGTTAAGGATAGGGTGAAGGATATGAGGTATACCGTCCTTACCAATTATTCTCTTTCGAAATACTAATTCCGAAAGCAGACAACGCATCCTTCGACGTATCTATTTTCGTTATTTTTTAATGATGTTGGCGTGATAAACAGATAATCGATTTAAATCTTTGAAGATAAAAGCGAAATATAAACATCATGCTTCAAGAAAAAAATGTTTAAAAAAAAGAATGCGGTTAGCTTTTCTACTAAAACGCCACTAAATCATTGTGAACAAGCGTTGATGTGATACATATCCATGTTCCAGGGATCGCGACAAAAACGATGAAATCACCCCTGAAGTTCATTGAAACTTTCAGACAAGCTTACGCAAGTTGCGTTCAAGGAAGTCGCAGTCATCGGCAGAGTGTAAAGTATCAAAATTAATTGCGCGTTTGAGGATTTTTCTTTAATTTACTGTCTTTAACTCTTTCCGTTAAAAGTGTGGATTTTAAAATCATAAGCGTAGCGTTTGTGGGGGGATAATCCCACTAATATTATTACTTATAAATGCCATAAGTTTGGATATTTGTTACTCAATCACGCCGGAACGACTGAACCGATTGCGATGAGACTTGCTAAATGCGTAGATTATAATCCGGATTAACGTACAGAATTAACATCATATTTATGTAAACCACGCGAATGAAGTAGCGCGCAAAAGCTAGTTGACTTATAAATTTTAGCAATTTATACAGAAAGAAAGTGACAGTCTATTTGATGACAACTACTCACTATGAATATCTGCGATATGTGTCAACTTCAGTCAAAAGTGACATAAGTTGTCACATCCGCAGATCGTTGTCTACAGTCTACCTTTGAAGATCTAGATATTAGGATTTAGAAAATGATTTGGGCAGGATGGGGAATACGAAGTATAACGAGACGAGATGTTTTGGTGTCATTATGTACAAGAAGAGGTGTCTAGGATAAAATGGGTTGGGAAGTGAATAATTTAATGAAGTGGAGGCGTATACACCATTATAAGTACTATCTATTCACGAAATTGGATGCGATCAAATATCCCGTTTTACTAAGATGCACAATTGAGGGATTAGTCCAGGAATTTTATACCTACTAAAAAAAATCCACGCACGTAATGTCTTTCACAATGGTAAAAATGTGGCAACATATTTACTCATGTTATAAGTGGAAAGAGAGACGGAAAGATACCCTTTAAAAATATAGAGGCAACTAGTGTCACGGAAAATTTGTTGCTACAAGAAATTGTTGGAAATCTCATAAAAGTTTTTCAAAAAAGTGAAGACCAGTACGTTTTATGTCTCGATTCCTGAAACTTATTGATACAGTCATTCATTTCCGCAAAAATGTACTTATCTGAACCGCGCAGTGACTAAGTTTACACGAAAATGATTGCATGTTAGGGGGCATGTTGGGATAATAATTGGGGCGCACTCGACTGGCCACGTTACCTCTGTCACAGAAGACTACCTTGAAATATACTGCATTTCCTACCTAATCGTATTTCGGTAGTGAGTGAGATATGCCAGAGCCCATTCCCATCCCATCCTATCCCTCCCCATTTTCCCAATCTACAAAGGTAGGCCCCAATCTACGCATCCGGAGGCGTACCAACGTTTGACCAGGCGGACTAATGTTGGCATGTATCGTGGATGTCCATGGACGACAGTATCCACTTACCATCATCTGGACTGTATGCTCGTCGACCGTCTTTTTTTTCTATAAAAAAAATATGTTGAAAATAGCCACTGGCAGGCGCCTTTCTACGTTTTAGAAAAAGTTTGAATGCAACACGCAAGCAAACCCAACGCCTTATAATAGGTACAACCGCTATGTCCAACTTGTTGTACAATGGAGATTTTTTCTCCGGGTGGAACAACCAAAAATCATTTTAATGTATTTCCCATGGTACAACTAAATGTATTTATACAAGGTGTGTGTACCTAATACGGATAACTTAAATATTGAAAAAAATGTAAACAATGTAATGTAATTTACTGTCTTAAACCATGTAATGGCATATGTTTTTATTTCATATTGTGTATCTATACTAATATAATAAAGAGGTAAAATCGTGTGTTTGTAGGTATGTTGGGGGTAATCTCTGGAACTACTGAACCGATTTCAAAAATAGTTTAGGAATGGGAAGCTACATTATCCGTGTCTAATATAGGCTATACATATATTATTTTGAGATTTTGACAAAAAAAAATAAAAAAAAAGAAAAAACTTATAAACCGAAGCGAAGCGAAGGCGGGTCGCCAGTTGTAAATAAATAAAAAAATAAAATGTACACAAAAGGCGAAAGTTTAAAAAGTTAAGTCGTTAACACAAACATGTTTATAGTGTTTAAAAAACAACAATATATATCCTTAAGATCCTTACTTATTTTGCAAATAGTTGTACTAATGGGCATAGTACAACTGGATAGTTGTTCCACCGGAAAACAAAATCCCCATGGTATAACTAGTTGGCGCATAAAATGGTACATAGCGGTTGTACTACGTGTAACGGGTTCTCTCCTAATAATTCACAAATGCATTCAAGATGCTATCGGTTGTGTTACGGAAGTCAATTTTAATAATTTTTCGGAGTATAGGCACACCTAGTTCTTCTGCCATTTAATTTATTCTATAAAAAAAATCTAATTTCTACAAATATTCTCTCATTAGCGTGTTTTACGAACGTGTAAGTTACCAAAATAAAGTGAAAATTAAGCTGAAAGCCTTTATAATTACGTTTCTAAGGAAATTCAATTGTGCATTCACAAACCACTTTATACTAAGTTATGACACAAGGCCTTTATGAGGTCTGTCAAGATACTTTACGACATAGGGTTCTTCAAGAGGGCTGTGCTAAGTCTTGCTACGAGCGACGTGGGGTTCTTCAAGAAAATTGTACTGGATAGAGTAAGTTTTTGAACAAACTGTATTCCCACGTATGTTAGACATAACTCGACATGGGGTTCTTCAAGAAAATTTTGTTCCGACTTCATAAGGTCAGTACCGCGCTTGGATGTATCCCAATGTGGTGGTCATGAATAGCCGGCGGTAGCCACTCATCACATGGACCACAAATCCGTCTGCTCCCTCTCAAAGGAAATTATATTTTCGGTAAATTTCCAATCCGATTGACGCCCCAAATGTTCCTCATCCAATCAGAAGGAAGCGCAGCAATAATGTAGCGATGCTCAATTGATACAATACAGAACAAAGGGCCATTTGATGAACAAAGCCTTTGTCTTTGTTTGCTGGTCTTTGCTGACCACATGGAGTGGGTAGACATACATTTCCACATATATATAAGATTACAAATGTTTGTCTCTTTGTTCACTTTAATCTCAGCATCTATTGGGCCTGCATCTATAAGAAGTGAGACATGCCATAGCGATTTCGATAGTATAAAGAGATGAGGAAAGTCTTTCATCGTACTCACTATTACCCATCCCATGTCTATTGATTAAACGGGTCTAAACGCGTATCTATATCCACCTTTCAAATTAAAAATAGCGAAATCTCCACGCCATTTTTTTTAATTCTCAGCCTCGCGAGTAATAAATGTAGTATACCTAGACTTGTCATAAATATTGTTACAAAGAAAATACTGATACATATTTTAATTTTTACATTATAATTTCATTAGAAGAATTTGTGTTATTTTAGAAATAAATAGGTAGGTTTTAAAAATATAACGTTTATTCCAAATGGTCACCATTTGCATTTATACTCGTACAATCATTCAAACGTGGCCAGTTTTCGATTAAAACACGCACCCTTTCTAAACGAAAATTGGCAACTTGCCACCCATATGGAGTATTTTAGGGATTTAATATTATCATGGCGCTTAGAACATGTTAGAACTCTCTAAAACAGACCATGGATTAAGGTCGAGACTAGATCTTCAGATATTAAGATCTTCAGCTCTAATGAAGTCGGGAATATTAATTTCTAGCCTCGCCTGTGTTGAGCGAGCCTTATGAGCTGGTGCTGGAGCTGAGCCTTGCTAAAAGGACCGTTCTTGGTTATGGAACAGGGTGTTGTTAAAAGGCTTTACGACCTTCTCAAGAATGGTTCTTGATTAGCTTGAGCCGACGTTTTAATACCTGTTTCACAAAAACCTCTATAGTTATGTCTACTTCTGTCACTTCTTTATAGCTAACATCTCACCAAACCATCACTGTCGCCGGATAATGGCCACGTTATTCCCTATTGACAAATTGAGCAGCTTATCCAGAGTTATGAGCATAAACTCGATCATTCTGTTTCTTAAAATGTTTCTAAATTATGAACATTTTCTCGTCCGTAAATAAGACTAATTGTCTGTGAGAACTCCTCTTGTGTACCGCCGAAGAAGGAGTTTTAATTTGACAACTCTATTTTTCTTGAAATTATCAGTTAAGTATTGACCAGTACGTCTTTTGTAAGCAGCAAGTCCTAAATCATCTTTTAAAATGGGTGCTATATTCATCTCTGGTGAAAATCTTTTTCTTCCGGACGGGATTTCTTCGGATTCTCCCCTTCACAGCTTTAATCGTCTGTTTAGTACCAATAGTGAGTGGATGACCAGACCATTTTCTGTCACAAACAGAGGACGTTTCAATGTACTTAGCGATAGCCTCGTACACAAACATTTGGCTAATACCAAGCGGATTGAGAGTGTTAAAATTGCATTTGGCTCCATGCCTATTTTATGTAATGCAATTAAAGCATTACGGTTTTCGTTATCACCCCACTCCATTTTAATATGAGTACAATATTTAATAATGATAGGCGCCAAAATGAGAAAAAACATTTATTTCTCACGTGAGAATGACAGATTTCAAATTCAAATGTAATTTATTTATTTTTCTTTATTATAACGGTATTTATGGCCAGACTGGGTATATGTTAATAATGTCCCACTGAGTTAACAAATTTGAAGTGACTCTTTGAAGTGACATTGTGGAACGCCCTCCGGCTAGGACGAAAATCACGAGTTGGTGTGTGATGACGAGCTGCGAGAGGTATATATCCAGTAGTGGAGACACGTAGGCTGATGGTAGGGTACATATTTTTTTATAGAATAAATGGCAGACGAGCGACCGGGCCACATGATGGTAAGTGGTTACCGCCGCCCATAGACACCTGCAACACCATGCGGGCGCGCGCCGACCTTGCAGAATTATGTTTACGGTCTGAAAAGTTTCCGACCTAACAAAGATACATTTTTTCTTAATTTTTTTTATTATTATTCTACATAGTCCCCTTGTAAGTCCACACACTACTCCCAGCGATGCTCCCATCTCTTTAACCCGTCCAAATAGTACTCAGCGTCTTTCTCTGCAAAATAATTGTTTACGATAGCGATGGCCTCCTCATTTGACGAAAATCTGTCCTCCGAGCGCAACTTTTAGCTTAGGGAAGAAAAAAAAGTCGCTTGGGACTAGATCTGGTGAGTAAGGAGTGTGCTCAAGTAGGTCAATCCGTAATTCGTGGATTTTCGCCATGGCAACCGTTGAGCTATAATTTCCTACTGCAGGGCACAGATCCCGCTTGCAATCACGTTTCGGTATCCCCCTGCATTACTAGCAGTTATTTCGCGATCCCATAGTAAGCATTAAATTGCGTTTAACATCAATACGCGCGTTATGGGCGGCCATAACGTCAAAATAACACAAATTTATGCGCCGTCAAATGTTAAACAAACATTTGACCAACGTTTTACATTCGGCGAATCAGCGGCCTTTTGTGTAAATCGTCTAATTGAAGAGCGCATTTTTCATGTGTACTTGGCTGTCGGGTGTCCGCCGTTTTTAGAATAACACCACCCCATTTCTTCCCATGGGTAAAGGTGACTAAAAGATAACAAAACCGCTACTACCTCGAGCCCTCGGCAACCCGCTTGGATAGCGTTCTGTTTTAAAGCCATACGAGTATATTCCTCATGCACAGGACATTGTGGTCATGTCCAACAATGAACGAAAAAGTGCTGAGTACAGTTTTAAATTATGTGTAACTTCTAAAAATGAATGTAATAAAAATATAAAGAAATGTGTAATGAATGTATATATATATTAAATGAAATAAATAAATTTCCTTTATTTCAAATAAAAATGAATTTTGTTATTATATACTCGTATTACGTATTCAACTGCGTCTACGAATAAAAAATTGTGAATAAATCAATTTCATATAATATAAATAAATGTATATTTTCCTTTTTAGCCGCTGTTCAAAAAGGGGAACATACTCCTTTATTTGTAACTAGATGTGCCCACATAAGCACATAATGTATAGCCTGTGTCCATCTGGAATAATGTACCTTTCAAATGGTGAAAGAAATTTTTGAAATCGTATTAGTAGTTTCAGAGATTACCTCCTACATCCAAACTTACAAACTTTACCTCTTTATAATATTAGTATAGATGTAAAAAATGTATTCGTAATGTTTAAACAAGATAATATTGTATCATTGTCAGTTGTGTCTAATAAGATAAGAAATATAATTTTCGTAGACTGAATTATAAGAACAGTTTTATGAGGTAAAAATTATATCAGTGAGTGCAGTAGTGTATACCCGTTATCGATATGTTCACCTGATCCAATGAGTAAGAGAGATCCAATGAGTAAGTCTATTTATAATATTAATACTATATATTATTTATACTTATTATTATAATATTATCTGTCATCATATTTTGGTGTACAACAACCGCTCACAGAAGTGCGGTCCATCCGTATTTCCTCGCGCGCGCTGTTCGATCCAAAAATCATTTTATACCGCGAACCCGTAGGCTGTGGAACGAACTGCCTCAGGAGGTCTTTCCATTCAGGCCCCCCTGGTGTTGCAGGTGTCCACGGGCGGCGGTAACACTTACCATCACGTGGGACCGCTTGCTCGTCCGCCCACTTGTCCATAAAAAAATAAATAAAAAGAGATGTTTTAGGAACACTAGAGTTAATAATGAAAGTCAAAATTTAAATAGGATAACGCACTGACATCCGAGAAAAGATCACATTACAGGAAAAGGAGATTCACAGTCCTCCGAGAACTCCCAAGCTTATGTCGAATGTTGGCGTGTTTGCCAAACATTTGCCGTGACGTAGGCAATGGCATTCGAAATCAAGCAGCCAGTTTCAGTGGCAAACGCGCGCGCGCCGGTTGACCGCCCAACGTTCCCGCCCAACGCGAGTGACGTCACGACTCATTTGAATTTGAAATCAGTGTTCGATTTGCATCGAATTCAGTGGTGTTGTAAACAATTAAGTGTGCAGTGGATGTGACAAAATTGTTTGGAGAATTTGTGTTAGTTTTTAGTGACTTCCTTAGTGTTTGTTTTGGGTCATTTCAGCGTGGAAGATTTTGCGGTAGCTAAAAGGTGATATTTTTCGTTTTTTTCCCGTAAATCCTTAATGGTGTTTATATGCAAAATCTAAAATATGGCATTTTTAACAGATTGAATTTTTATGTATTATTTTGTATGAAAAATATATAGTTTGTCATCAAACGTGTGAATCAATTAAATATACACACGATACATTGCACAATATTATGTGTGTCGATAGGTATGATTCCTAGAATGTATATTCCCATTCGATGGTAATTCATAAGTTATATGGACCTTTATCATACCATACCATACGATCAGCCTTGCCTCTCCACTGCTGGATATAGGCCTGTCTCAAGGCTCGTCACCATACGATCCTCGACTCTTCTCATCCAACCACCACTGGCGAACTTCTAGTCATCAATAGAAGCCACAGAATCCAAAACAATAGTTTTCAGAATTTTTGTCTGTATCTCTGTTTGTCTGTTTGTGTTTGTCTATATGTATCACGTAAAAACTACTGAACGGACTTTGATCGGGTTTTCACTAATGTATAGCTAAGTATCCAAAAGGAGAACTGGTATACTACCGTATGACACAAGGAAGTTGAGTTAAAGAGGAGATAATAAACATTATTTATGTATTTTCTCAGTGACGGCGAAACCGCGTTTAACTTGTAACAACAACTTGTAACGCGTTTAACAGATATAAATATTATAATTGTATAAAAGTTATAAATGTAGGCTATGTAAAAATTATAACCTTAAAAATCAAAAAAATATTTTGGAAAAAGTATTTTTTTTAAATTTGCACAGTATTTAATTTACTTTTATTCATAGAAGTACATGCGAGGACACGTGAAAAGAGGAATGACACTGTAAAAAAATCACCGGGCCATAAAACACTATTGCTATTTTATATCATAGTACAAACAAAGGTACTGTCATGTCTTTTTATAAGAAGAAACCTTTTGAACTCCTTTGTTCTACATGTACCTATCAAGTAAACATGGTACGATCAAAGCGGTACGCGTAGTAAAATCGTTCGGTTTCATCTTGATTCATTGCTGGCCATAAACAAGTGCCGAAAGATTTATATTTAAGACGTACGCTTTGATAGTCCTGTAATTCCTTTATGGATATGATTTAATTAATATTATATTAACTTTTCTTGGCGCTAGTTCTTGTAACCCGATTTCATCCAATATATCATCTATCTCTTTTCCTATTCTCATATGGCAATAGCGCAACTGGCACATTGTGCCAGAGCGTCAAGTTTTCATTATAATTAACAATTTCGGGACTTTTTGGCGGCTACTGAAGAAGTTGAGTTTTATTTGGTCAATTGTAAAAATTGTGCATTGTACGTTTTGTGGTTTAAAAGTGATAGTTTATTAAACTTTAAAGTGGTATTTTGTGTAATATTTGTGATAATCAAATAAAAGCATGGGACTGCATTTTCTGTATGTGTCCAAGGAGTCTTCTTCTGTCCTCAGTAAGCCTGCTATCACTTTACTGAGCGAATCCTGACTTACTTCGATGGGACTGGACGTTGACAGAATATGTTTTAGACTTTGGAAATTGTTTAGTACGAAGAAAAAGCTTGACACTGGCAGAATGTGCTAATTGCACCATTT
Organism: Sesia bembeciformis; assembly: GCA_943735995.1. Taxonomy (NCBI): domain Eukaryota; kingdom Metazoa; phylum Arthropoda; class Insecta; order Lepidoptera; family Sesiidae; genus Sesia; species Sesia bembeciformis. Next base: position 1,343,108 of record OX031041.1, read on the forward strand.
TCTTCTCTTCACACAATAACATGTATGCAGTGAAAAGAAATTAACAAACGTGTCCCGTTAATGTCCAGTCCCGTCGAAGCGAGTCAGGAATCGCTCAGGAAAGTGATAGTAGGTTCACTGAGTACAGAGTTGGACTTTCTTGGAAGCACTCGAGAAAGTGTTAGGCACTTTGAAGTTTAAGAAACTACCACCATTAAACTACACAATTCATAATTTCTTACACTAATCAAATATAAACAACCCTCACATCTCGAGTTCCCGCACCAAAATGTGATTTTAATTAGTTATATATTTCGAGGTCAAACACTTGCAGATACTTCAAAGAGATACGTTTAAATATTTTGAGGTAATCGCCGTGACAGGCGACGAGTGGTCGCGCAGCGGCGCAGGCGCATGCTGTCATAATGTTTATTTGCATACTATTCATAATCTCTAGGTTAATGCCAACGTGAATTCACGTCCTGGTATGAGCTAGTCAGGACATTGTTTATTCAAAGATTAACAACGTAACAATCTTATTTCTACAATCTATACCATATAAAGAGTCCTTATTGACAGACTCATCAACAACGAGCTGAAACAACTGAAACTAGAAACATACAATTTGGACAGTAGCTTCCTTTTATGACGTAAAGTCATAAAAGTATGTGTAGGGCATTAATATCTACACATACCCTTGGACCAGAAATGGACAAAATTGTTCCAATAATTACGAATAAAATTAAACCCTGGCAGAATCTGCTAATCGTGCTATTGCCATGATATATGAAAAGAACTGAAAAAACTAATTAAAAAGAGTTTGCTGGGATTTGACGTGTTCGCGACAGTTCTCCTACATTTTTTTTTTGCGTTTCGTCAATTCGATGCGTCCGTATTTGGATATTGGCAGCTATTTCTAGGTCAGCAACCTCGCCCGCTAAACAGAATAAGATTCCCACAAACGCTGGCACAACTATATAGTCGATATTCTTTACATGGCAACAGATTATCTGTTTGTTTATGATCGAATTTAAACGAACAGCAAATAAATACTAAATGAAAAAGAAATCAGGATCAAGAAAACAATTCTCAATTACTGAAATAAACAGCTCTGGATCAAACTCTGGAACTCTCTTCCTACTAACATAAGGAAAGCCCCTTCTAAATTTTCATTTAAAAAGTTGCTTCGGCGATCGTATCTGTCTATGGAACAGGGTTGAAAAATATGGTTAATTAGATTTTTTTTTCTTTCTCTGAATCAACCTTGATAAGGGCTTATAATATATTATGTTTTAAGTAATTAAATGTATAGTGATAATTTATTGTTGTATACATTTATATGGGTATATATGTATATAAGTATATATTTTTATCAATATTTATATATATGTGCTGTTAGTAGTCATTTTTAATGATTGCACGATGCACCGCCTTTCGTATTTCTGTTTATCCAAAGGTTGACTGGCAGTGAATGCCGCTAGATATTAAGTCCGCCTTTTGCACAATGTTTCTTTGTGCACTAAAGTTTAAATAAATAAATAACTTTTAATTACTAACTAGAGTGCTCGCCACCAAAGAAGTCCTGCGGAATTTAAGGGAACTAAATATGTCAGAGTCCATGTATGGTCATAAACTTATCTAAATAATTTAAATATAATAAATAATATGTCAGTCCATGTATGGTCATAAAATTATCTAAAATAAATAAATATAATAAATAATATGTCAGAGTCCATGTATGGTCATAAACTTATCTAAATAATTTAAATATAATGAATAATATGTCAAAGTCCATGTATGGTCATAAACTTATCTAAAAAAATTAAACATAATAAATAATATGTCAGAGTGCATGTATGGTCATAAACTTATCTAAATAATTTAAATATAATAAATAATATGTCAGAGTCCATGTATGGTCATAAAATTATCTAAAAAAAATAAATATAATAAATAATATGTCAGAGTCCATGTATGGTCATAAAATTATCTAAAAAAAATAAATATAATAAATAATATGTCAGAGTCCATGTATGGTCATAAACTTATCTAAAAAAAATAAATATAATAAATAATATGTCAAAGTCCATGTATGGTCATAAACTTATCTAAATAATTTAAATATAATAAATAATATGTCAAAGTCCATGTATGGTCATAAACTTATCTAAATAATTTAAATATAATAAATAATATGTCAAAGTCCATGTATGGTCATAAACTTATCTAAATAATTTAAATATAATAAATAATATGTCAAAGTCCATGTATGGTCATAAACTTATCTAAATAATTTAAATATAATAAATAATATGTCAGAGTCCATGTATGGTCATAAACTTATCTAAATAATTTAAATATAATAAATAATATGTCAAAGTCCATGTATGGTCATAAACTTATCTAAATAATTTAAATATAATAAATAATATGTCAAAGTCCATGTATGGTCATAAACTTATCTAAATAATTTAAATATAATAAATAATATGTCAGAGTCCATGTATGGTCATAAACTTATCTAAAAAAAATAAATATAATAAATAATATGTCAAAGTCCATGTATGGTCATAAACTTATCTAAATAATTTAAATATAATAAATAATATGTCAAAGTCCATGTATGGTCATAAACTTATCTAAATAATTTAAATATAATAAATAATATGTCAAAGTCCATGTATGGTCATACACTTATCTAAATAATTTAAATATAATAAATAATATGTCAAAGTCCATGTATGGTCATAAACTTATCTAAATAATTTAAATATAATAAATAATATGTCAAAGTCCATGTATGGTCATAAACTTATCTAAATAATTTAAATATAATAAATAATATGTCAAAGTCCATGTATGGTCATAAACTTATCTAAATAATTTAAATATAATAAATAATATGTCAAAGTCCATGTATGGTCATAAACTTATCTAAATAATTTAAATATAATAAATAATATGTCAAAGTCCATGTATGGTCATAAACTTATCTAAATAATTTAAATATAATAAATAATATGTCAAAGTCCATGTATGGTCATAAACTTATCTAAATAATTTAAATATAATAAATAATATGTCAAAGTCCATGTATGGTCATAAACTTATCTAAATAATTTAAATATAATAAATAATATGTCAAAGTCCATGTATGGTCATAAACTTATCTAAATAATTTAAATATAATAAATAATATGTCAAAGTCCATGTATGGTCATAAACTTATCTAAATAATTTAAATATAATAAATAATATGTCAAAGTCCATGTATGGTCATAAACTTATCTAAATAATTTAAATATAATAAATAATATGTCAGAGTCCATGTATGGTCATAAACTTATCTAAATAATTTAAATATAATAAATAATATGTCAGAGTCCATGTATGGTCATAAACTTATCTAAATAATTTAAATATAATAAATAATATGTCAAAGTCCATGTATGGTCATAAACTTATCTAAATAATTTAAATATAATAAATAATATGTCAGAGTCCATGTATGGTCATAAACTTATCTAAATAATTTAAATATAATAAATAATATGTCAGAGTCCATGTATGGTCATAAACTTATCTAAATAATTTAAATATAATAAATAATATGTCAGAGTCCATGTATGGTCATAAACTTATCTAAATAATTTAAATATAATAAATAATATGTCAGAGTCCATGTATGGTCATAAACTTATCTAAATAATTTAAATATAATAAATAATATGTCAGAGTCCATGTATGGTCATAAACTTATCTAAATAATTTAAATATAATAAATAATATGTCAGAGTCCATGTATGGTCATAAACTTATCTAAATAATTTAAATATAATAAATAATATGTCAGAGTCCATGTATGGTCATAAACTTATCTAAATAATTTAAATATAATAAATAATATGTCTTGATTTTATGTTAATTTAGTTATGTTTAGTTTTGGGTTTAATTGGCGCATTGGATTAAATATTGTAACAACAGGGTTCATAAATGTATAAATGTATGTAATGGACCCCAAGATACAAGTCTTACCTAGTTTGGGGACCGTTGATATTTTTTTTGTATTAAGGAAAGGCGGCAGACGAGTATACAGTCCACCCGATGGTAAGTGGTTACTGTCGTCCATAGACAACGTCCAGAATGACAAAAGTTGACACGCCCTCGGATGCGCTGCCTATCTTTTCAGATTAAGGAATGGTTTGAGAGAAAGCGTTGGGGAAATGGGGAGGGATAGGATGAGGTGGGCTCTGACACATCTCAGTCGCTACCGAAACACGTACTTACACTAGGGAAATAAGATAAAGTGGGAAATGCAGTACATTTCAAGATAGTCTTATGTGAGGGGTGTAACGTGGCCAGTCGAGAGCGCCCAGCGGCTGTTGGATTGCAAATGCACTCTCCGCCTCAAGATTAAAATAAATAAACTATTAAAATAAATAAAGAACAATGACACTAGGTGCTATCAGTATCACAAAGTAGGTTAAACTCGTCTCATTGCGTGAAATCTGCTAACAACAGTGCCGCTCCTTTGATGTGTATTCTAGTATTTAGCTTCTTTTGATCTGACCTCAAGTCAAGCGTTTAGCAAATTGCTGTTTATACTCACGACCCATTTCTCTTTCTCAAAAGTTACTAACATTATTATAAAATATATCCATTCCTATATCTCTAAAGGTAGTCGTATCAACGTTTGTCATTTTGTACTAATGTTGGCATGTATCGCGGATGTCTATGGGCGACAGTATCCACTCACCATTAGGTGGACTGTATGCTCGTCTGTCGCCTTCGTACATAAAAAAGAAGCAATATTGATGAAATAGGAAAATGACACATCCCTAAAAACACAGTTTAAGAATCTAGCTACTTTTTTTTCACTATGCTAAAAAGATGCGGTATCTGCGAATGCTTTAACCTAATAAAGACTTAACATCTTTTTCATTTGTTATTATTTCAAATTGTTGTTGTTGTTGTTGTTGTTGCTCTTTATTGCACTTAAAATGAATTGTTAGAATAGGACATTAGAGTATTACTATAAGTACAAAGTTGGACTTATTCCTAGAAGGTTTCTCTTCTATTCAATCGTAAATTTTAACCAATAAAATAGTTTTTGTTTTAACGAGAACTTTATTTCGAAAAAGAAAAAGATAAGAGAGAAAGAGTGAGAGAGAGAGAGAGAGAGAGAGGGAAAGAAAGAAAACGTTTTATATGTCAAAACGTGATTAAGTTTAAAATGAAAAGTTTCAAACAGCATCTTGACTTTGAAAGTTTCAAGATTTCAAGGTCAAGTTTGGCCAAGTCAAGGTACTTTAAATAGGGTACATAAACTGCCGAATAACCTGCGGCACTGTCTCACAAAGAAAGAAAAATCTGGAACATGTGTATCCACTAATCTCCACTAGGCCCACATGGCGAATTGTGGCCCGAAACCCCCTAGGGTAGGACTATGCTCTGCATTGGCGACGTTAAAAATGCTGAGAAAAAAAAGCAGAGATTTAAAATTTGTATTTGATTGGTCTAAAAAATTCTCTATAAACTGTAGTATATAAACTCGAAAACTCCACCAGGACTCCCTCCAAACTAGAACAAATCCGAGGAAATCCGAATGGATGCAATTTTAGCTACATGTTCATAGCGTTGACGCTTGAACGGCAGTTGCAGTTGCAACTGTTACGCCTTCTGTATGTATACGAAGCCTTTAAACTCTCTTCCCACAATGCAACGGTTCCTCGGCCCTTTTGACAAACCTCAAAATTCTCAGACAAAATGTATGTAAAACTAATCTGAATAAAGCAAATCAAACATGCGTAACCCGTGTTAATTAATAGTCGGGCGTTCAGTAACACGTCCACTGTACCCAATATTTACTAAACATAGGTGTCAAATCTCTGCCTAACTGTAAGCAGTGTTACGTTGAACAATTTTCTGTTACCGTTCATTTAGCGCCGTCGCCTACATTTTTTAAAGCGCAAATATAATCTGGCGAAGACAACAAGGTAAGAAAAGGATGGAAAATTTAAAAAGAAAAATCTAATTTGATACTTTTTATTATCAGTTCTAAAACTAGTATGAAACTGAAACATAAAGTTAGAAGTGGCAGGCCACATATGGCGCAGTACCGATGATCGACGGGGGAGACGGGTCTTCGAATGGAGACCACGTACCGGGAAAAGTAACGGTATCCCATGGGTGTCATAAAGAGATGACAAAGTCGCTACTACAAGCCCTTAGTAACTGCTGCTTGGTTTAGCGTGCCGCCAAAGCCATACACCCCTCATTATTGGTAGTGGGAGAGTGCATGCTGCATTCCCACAGCCGCTAGCTGCACTCGACTGGCCACTTTACCCCTCTCTCACAGAAGTCTACCTTGAAATGTACTGCGTTTCCTACTTTATCATATTTCCCCAATATACGTACGTGTTTCGGTAGTGAGTGGGATATGCCAGAGCCCATTCCCATCCCATCCTCTCCCTCCCCATTTTCACAATCCATTCCTTAATCTGCAAAGGTAGGCAGCGCATCCGGGGGCGTGCCAACGTTTGTAATTCTGGAATGATGTATCGCATGTATGTATCGCGAATATCTATGGACGACAGTATCCACTTACCTTCAGGTGAACTGTATGCTCGCCTGCCGCCTTTTTCTATAAAAAAAATATCAAGACAACGAGGAGGCCCATATCCAGCAGTGGAAGATAAAAGGAATTGTAACGTTTACGGTAGACAAATTGTAATTTCAACCAAATTCTGGTTATCAAATACAATAATTTTGGATGGGATTTCTTTCACTGTATATTGAATTCCGAAGATGGGCGATAGAAAGACGCTTTTACATCGCGATTTCGGCCGCGACGCGACGGCCCATCGCTGTCGAATATTGTTTACAGTAAAACCAAGTATCAATAATAATCCGTAGGGAATCTTGTAAATCTCAAAAATTTAGTGACCGTAATCTACTAGTGTACCTATCACAAGTCATGAGGCTTAAATAACTCCTAATTGAACTTGACAACTCGCACTGGCCAACATGGTATTTTAAGGCTTAACCTCTCATGCTAAAACACGACATAATGCAAACAGAAAATCTATAGGCACACTTGTTTGTTAGTTTACTCAGTAAACTAATGACAACCTACGTCCCATTGGCAAATGTGATAATTACGATATAAATGCCGAGAAACCTTACTGTACATACGTTATATTGTGCTTACTCGCACCGTGTTTACAGTGACCACTGTAATGTAGGAAAAATTAACTCGCCACCGTAAATTCGAGTGATCCTTGAACTGTATATATTGAAATCTGAATAGAAGCGGCCTTTTATTTGTGTATACAATTAAAAAATAGAGTAAAAATAGATAGAATTTGTTAGGTCTCTGATAAGTTCTCTCCCTCTCTCTTAAATCTCTTGCAAGGTATCTCGGACCAAGAGATTCGCTTGAATTTCTGCGAATATCAAGCATGATATTTGCTATGTTGTGTTGTGATACCTATGTTTAGTAAATTCCCCTTATAAATTACGAGGTAGCTTCGGGCCATAATTCGCTATGCGGGCTCAGGGATGATTGATGAATATTAGACATTGGTATTATAATACAATCTCTCAAGGCTCGCAGTGGAGAGACACAGGCTGGTGGTATGGTATAGTACAATTTTTGCATAATGTCAACATATAACTGAAGTAAATTATTACAATGACAATCATTTTATTTACATAGCTTAATTTTAACCTACGCCTGTTAAACGCTTGTCACGCACCAATCATAGTTGATGTCACTTAGTAGATCACAAGTAGCTCATTGTTTGGATTATCGATTAACTGGACAATAAATTGTTGAATAAAACAACTGGCCGTGGTGGTGCAGTGAGCTCATGTTATTATTCATGAATCAGAACACGGTATTTGTATATATGCTATTTTAGTAGCGTGAATTGTCCATGCGATAAATTATATGCGGGTATATCTTTGTAACATGTTTTAGCTGAAGCTGCAGTAAAAAAGAAGGAACAAAATAAAAAAAAGAGAAAGAGGGCGTTGCACATGTATCACATGCACGTGTATCCTCATGTCGATGGAAAAGCCCAAATATATAATTTTCAATGCCCCACATTGTATATCTTATTTATATAAAAATTGATGTTGGTATATCTGAGATTAATAGACTTCGACACCGTTTTACCGATCACCATGAAATTTTATTATGGGGAATTTTTTATATATTATACTATCCACTTTGTTGTAACTTGCCACTAAACTTGCCACTGCAGCACATCAACTTCTATATCGTTCAATCGATCGCAAAAATCATATCGACAGCAAAACAGAATAATATGTGACTTTATATACAGAGGTAAATAAATATACACATGCAGGACGTCTGCCGAGTTTTGCTAGTATAATATACAATTTTATATAATTTTCTAAAAAATGATTAAATACCAGTGATCAAATAAAAATTATCAAAAATTGACCTGGGACCTTTTCCGTCACCTCGCTACCCACAATGTCTAACACGGCCGTTATGAACACATATATGTATTTCGTGTTAAACGTAACTCGAAATACATATTGGCATCTTTCCTGTGTGATGTCGCTCTTCCCTTTAAAGGATTTAAATTTAAAGCGTATACAAATTAGAGTCCGACTTTGTACTTATATGAAACCGCTGTATTACTTCGTTTTTAGTGACAAAATACAAAATACAAAAGCGATAACTATCGTTATCAATTCAATTTATAAGTTTAAAAAAATCAAAAATACATCGCGAGACAGCCCGAGATTAAAAAAAGTGGGGCACGTGTGTACGACTATATGCCAATTTGCACTGGGCCCGCATAATGGATAATGGTTCGAAACCCCCCTATGATTGCAAGGGGAGGCTGGGCAGTGGGCAGTTCTAATTATTACGTAGATTACGTGTCACTTTTCCTGCCAAAATCGCAGTAACACTGACACCCGTGCAGTTGATGACAACTCTCACCAGCATTAGACACGTCGTCGAATTATGACAGGTCTGTGATAAACAGGTGCTGCACTGTGATGTTGTCGCTATTTCTGCGCCTTGATGAACTCATGGAACAGTGATTTTGTCGAGAGGAACAGTTGGCTATGTCACTCGTTTCGCTTGATTAGTTGTTTAGGTTACGTCGAGAGATATAACTTTATCCTGTCGTTGATAGTTTCAGTCATTTACGATTGTTTTCGAAAAGCTTCTATATTTGGCGTATTGACTTATGGAAAAATTATGAATAACAAATCTATAGTAATTGAAAGTCGTATAGACTCAATTCTTGCTTATTCCGTTTTTTTCTTTATACAGAAAGAACTTTATTCTTTATTCTTTATTTGCTTTACACGACCCCGTTAGGCGCGGTTTCGGTTTTACGCGAATTTCAAATTTCGCGCTCAAATGCCTCGCATTACGCGGATTGGTTACATGTATGTATGTACATATATACATACTTTAAGCTTAGAGAAGATTTCCCATTTTATCCTGTTACATCGCATTAAGTGAGGAGTATAATTGTACAAGGGAGGTCTTTCCTTGCACTATAATCCTTCCTCACTCCCCCATTCCATACCATCCTGTCCTACTGAGTATAGAGTATAGGAAATCGAATCTCTTGAATTATTCCGTTTACTGTTTACACTCTATTCCAGCGCTCATCCCCTTCTGTACTGCGATCAGAAAGAAATGACGTGCTATTATAAATCACCGAAGATAATAACCGTGGATACTGTCGCCCATAGACATCCGCGATACATGCCAACAGTAGTCCAAAAAGACAAACGTCGGCACGCCCCCGGATGCGTTGCCTACCTTTGGAGATATGGAAATGGATTTGGAGAAAGGGTTGGGAAAATGATGAGGGATAGGATGGGAATGGGCTCTGGAATATCGCACTCACTACCGAAATCCGTACGTACATTAGGGAAATAAGATAAAGTGGGAAATGCACTACATTTCAAGGTAGTCTTCTGTGAGAGAGGGGTAACGTGGCCAGTCGAGTGCGCCCAGCAGCTGTTGGATTGCAGCGTGCACTCTCCCCCTCAGAAATAGAGAGGTGCAATGATATGTAAGATTAAAAATATATTTCTGAAAATTATAAACACGGCCATACTATCCAACTGTGTCCTTCCACTGCTGACTAATATAGGCCACCACACATGATCTTCTGTTCCCGTCATCCAACCACTATCAGCAACTTTCTAAGTCACCAGGTCTTGCATAATATGTAACAAATGAGAACCCGAAGAGTTTTGTCTCATTTTTAATTTGACGAGACTGGCAATATATAATAAAATATTCCACTGCCCAATTATAGGTATTCGCTCTGTTAACAATATATTTTGTTTCCAAAATAGCGGGCCAAAAATACACCTCTGGGATAAGCCAGCTTAAAAATAAGCGCGCGTTGCATTATTGCAAATATACACATGTGCACTAACAACCAGTGTAGCATCTTCAACCACACAACAAAACTCACACACACATATACTCACAGTTACCGGGTGTGCCCATCTGGTCAAGTTACCATAATCTTTTTTTTTTATGTACGAAGGCGACAGACGAGCATACAGTCCACCTGATGGTAAGTGGATACTGTCGCCCATAGACATCCGTGATACATGCCAACATCAGTCTAAAATGACAAACGTTGGCACGCCCCCGGATGCGCTGCCTACCTTTGGAGATATGGGAATGGATTCGGAGAAAGGGTTGGGAAAATCGGGAACGATAGGATGGGAATGGGCTTTGGCACAAACCTACCGAAACACGTACGTACATAAGGAAATAAGATAAAGTGGGAAATGCAGTACATTTCAAGGTAGTCTTCTGTGAGAGGGGAAACGTGGCCAGTCGAGCGCGCCCAGCGGCTGTTGGATTTCAGCGTGCACTCTCCCTCTAAATCTCATAGAAGGCCGCCGTAAAATGCACTATGTATATGTTTCAGGTGTGAGTGAGATTTCCCAGGGCTCATTTACTATCTGAACCCATAGAGTGAGGGACATTCTTCCAAATTCCTATCAATTTCTAAATCTTCGAAGGCAGGCGGTGCATCCGCAGACGTGCAGTGACGTTTGTCACTGTCACTGTACTGATATGTACGGGGAATGTTCATTGGCGAAAGGGAATGTCCACTTACCACCAAGTAGACTGTGCTCTGTTTTTTTTTTTTTTTTTTTTTTTTTTTTATGTACGAAGGCGGCAGACGAGCATACAGTCCGCCTGATGGTAAGTGGATACTGTCGCCCATAGACATCCGCGATACATGCCAACATTAGTCCAAAATGATAAATGTTGGCACGCCCCCGGATGCGCTGCCTACCTTTGGAGATATAGGAATGGATTTGGAGAAAGGGTTGGGAAAATGGGCAGGGATAGGATAGGATGGGAATGGGCTCCGACACATCTCACTCACTACCGAAACACGTACGTACATTGGGGAAATACGATAAAGTGGAAAATGCAGTACATTTCAAGGTAGTCTTCTGTGAGAGAGGGGTAACGTGGCCAGTCGAGCGCGCCCAGCGGCTGTTGGATTGCAGCATGCACTCTCCCCCTCCTAAAACTTTCCGTTAGGAAAGTTAACTAAACTCCTAAACTTAAACCTAAAACTCCTAAAACCCCCTCTGTGCCACCTTCCATTCTTTCCACACTTTCCGTTCTTCTTCTTTTCTAAATTTCAGAATTCATTCTTCTTTCTTCATTGGTTTATATCCGATCGTTTATGTGTAGAACTCGCTACTGATAATTCTTATCGACTGCGATATGCATGCATCTAAAACTTATACTATTCGCAATTAGTTGGGAACATTGGCCAGTCGCCCGGGCATCTGATTTACAATCGGTCGATTGTAAATGCACGACTGCGATTGAGTCGACTAGTTGTCGACTGGGTTTTGTCAATATTATTCAAATGGCCTTATAGATTATATGGTTTTATTATTGGACTGAACGAGATGGATAGGGAAGACGACGCAGTTTACATATTCTCTTTTCCATTCAACGGTCGGTATTTAGATTATGCAGTGTAAAGACTTGTTGATTTTTGAAAACTGTGTCGTCTCGCAAAAAAAACCGATTGTAGCGCCAGTCTGAAGGGTGGTTTCACTATTTTCCGTATGACTTAAAAAGACGCTCTTTAGATAAAACGTGTATTAGAGCTTTATGGGCCCTATCCAACTACATAAGAACTCTCCTAATAAAAATAGCCTCAAGAGGATGCTTTGAGAATGGTATTTTTCTTCTTTTTAGTCTATATTTATATTATTATATACTAGCGAACCGCCCTCCCTTCGCTTCGTTTTTGTTAAAACAATATTAAACTATACGTATAAACCTTCCTCTTGAATCACTCTATCTATTGATAAAAACCGCATTAAAATCCGTTGCGTAGTTTAAAAGATCTAAGCGTAGGTACATACAGAGGGACAGACGGCGGGAAGCGACTTTGTTTTATACTATGTAAAGATATGGTATATACTATAAGTATTATATATATTATCTTATTCATATGTATGTTTTTTTATATTTTAATATCTATTTTTTAGTATATATACCTATTTATATATTTTATCGTGGAAGTAAATTATCAATGTATTATTATTTCATATTTTTTATTTATACCGATGAATTAAGCTGTACTGTTTAATTATTTTTTTATAGAAAAAGGCGACAGATGAGCATACAGTCCACCTGGTGGTAAGTGGATACTGTAGTCCATAGACATCCGCGATACATGCTAACATCAGGCCAGAATGACAAACGTTAGCACGTCCCCGGATGCGCTGCCTATCTTTGCAGATTAAGGAATGGATTGGGAAAATGGGGAGTGATAGGATGGGATGAGAATGGGCTCTGGCATATTTCACTCACTACCGAAACACGTACGTACATTGGGGAAATACAATAAAGTAGGAAATGCAGTACATTTCAAGGTAGTCTTCTGGGGGAGAAAGGTAACGTGGCTAGCTTCTTACTTTTCTTCTGCATCCGGTTTAATTTTTCACATTTAAGGCATTAAGTCCGCCTCTATACAATATTGTGCATAAGGAGTAAATAAATAAATAGTTTGGATGCTTAGACGACGATTCTTTTCTTTTGGATTTTTTTAGAAGCTTACGTGGTCTCTGTTTTACTACTGAACCGATTTGGCTGATTTTCTAACCGATAGACTCAAAGCGATATATCCACTAAATTTTATTTCAATCCGTTAGAAACTGCTTTCTACAGTTATATACCCCAAAACTAATTTGTATATTGGATTCAGTTATTACCCAAATTGAAAAGCTGGAATTTGCAAAAGCTGCACAGGTCTCTCCCAGTAAATCGCACGGTGGTTAAGAGCAACGACAGCCAAAGAGTATTCCCAAGAGCAAGAGTGGTTAAGAGCAAGAGTATTCGTGAGATTGTGAGTAATCCTTGGCCCGTAACTTACGCTTCGAATTTCAACTTAAGTACCGACTTTTAAAAACTATCATTAGCTCGGCAGTAAAGGAAAACCCGATAATTAAGACCTACTAGCGATTGAACACCTATGAGAGTAACAGTTGTTATCAATGCTAGCGAATCCGCCCACATCTTAAATAAATTAAATGTCATTTACAAATGGTAGCTACCTTCCTTTTCCAAAGTCCAGCCACAAACAATTTGACAGCGGCACTCATTACGGGCGGACTGCATTAGCTGCAAAGTGTCTGAAAAGCAAACAAATTTATTGGTAGCGTGAGCAAACACGTATGACGTCAAAGGATGTTTCGGTGAAGAGGCGGGCGGAGTTGCTGCGGGGTGGGGCTTCGGTGTTAGCGGGTTGATAGAATACTTTGAATATAGAATGCTGGGGCGAGAGTGCACGCTACATTCCCACAACCGCACAGGCGTACTCGATTGGCCACGTTATCCCTCTTTTTTTCGGAATTTCTAAATTCTTGTGGTCCTAATAGCCTTTCAAGAGTCACCGGACATGTATGTTTAGGGCGAGCGCAGAAGGCGCTCAGCCAGGAGCAAAGTGTGTGCAGCAACGAGCATAAGAGTCCGTTCCCATAAGAGTATAAGAGATGAACGGACCTCGGCTTAGGGCGTTGCTTTGGGCGGGAACCTCGACAGTTTGTCAAGGTAACGTATGTTTTCGCTTCACATTGAAGATTACATTTTCAGTTAACATAAAAATGTTTTTATTTTGTACGAAAAAAATGTTGAATTTTTAAATGTCGTAGTATAAAAGTTGTTCGTTTCATGAAGTTCAATTTTAAGTGTGCACTTACATATTTAATTAACTTTATATAAAAGTATAGATAGTATGTTAATGAGCAACGAACTGAAGCAGCCTGCATAAGAATGTGTGAGTATGTTTAAAATTTCGCAAAAAGTACATATAATTTCGTGTCAATTAATTCAGAATTATGAACAGAATTCATGATTCATTCAGGCTTGGGGATAGTTCGGACACAGCCTGTGTACAAGTGATATATATGAATATAAAATAGGGTTCGTGAAACTACAAATTCTGTCTAAACATTACCTTCTTAAACGTACGGAAAATTGGGAATTCTGCCGTTTCGACTGACGCGTGCCGTTGGTTTTATTACTAAAATTTCTCATAATTTTGTATTTAACTCAGTAAATACTGTAATGATTGGCGGGTTTTTTGCTCGAAAGCCTGCAAATGGCACTCTTTTAATTTATCTATTCAATCAGAAATGACGAGAACTCTCTTCTATACAGCAATTTTTTGGAGCCTAGCATTTATTTAATAATTCTTCAATATAATCGCTTGCAATAACACCACGCCTTTATTGATGCATATGTGGTTTATTGGCTGTCGTAAACCCATTTCGTGAGGACTGCGAGCTTTCGGAGGCCTTCGGCTGTATTTTGATTCCGATTATTGCCTTCTATTTCGCACTATAACATTACTAAACTCTGTTTTTAATTCGTTGCAATGTCACTATAAATTTGACAATTACGTTACAGGGGTTACAAACATTTTTGGTTGAGTGATGTTTAATTAAATTTGAAGTGTTTACGCAAGTTAAAAATATTTATTAAATTGAGTACTTATACTTAGATATTATAACAATGTAGCAGATATATGTAGATAGACACCACAACATTGATAGTTTTTGTACTTGTTATACATTTATGAATTAATTAAAATAATTACCTAATTATTCATGTGGATTGAAGAGGAGGAGAAAATATTCATAGATCCACAGGCAGAGCAAGCGTTTCAATCAATTAGACAGACGTCGCATGTCGTATCATTTTTATATATTAGTAAAGTAAATGTCATATGTGGCCCGAGTGTCTATATTGGCCCTTGAGCAAAAAATGGACGACCACTGCTCTATACAACATTTTCTTTCCCTTCCGGCAAGAAGTGAAATAAAATATTATTATAGGTGTTTTTCAATAATTTCAAGCATAATCCCTGGGCTATCTACCAAATTGTCTAGCTCTACTTGAAATGAATATCGATTCCATTTCGAAGTCCATTGCTACTGAAACGCGCACTGTTCGGTCCAAAAAATATTTTATACCGCGAACCCGTAGGCTGTGGGACGAACTGCCTCAAGAGGTCTTTCCATTAAGCTACGATATGGGGTTCTTCAAGAAAGCTGTGAATGGGATTTTGCAAGGTCGGCGGCGCACCCGCATACCCCCTGGTGTTGCAGGTGTCCATGGGCGGCGGTAACACTTACCATCACGTTGGATCGCTTGCTTGTCCGCCCGCTCGTATATATATATATATAAAAAAATCTGTTGGGTGCGTTTTAAAAAGTTAATTGAATTAATGTTTTCATTAATTGACTGCTCTTTAGTGTAATGCTATATTATTAATTTATTTAACGATATATTATATAACATTCTCAATAAGATGATAATACGAGAACGCTATAGTTAAAATTTTCATCTTTCGTCTTGGGAAACCCTCATCAATATGTCAGTGAATAACGAAAAAATATCTTCAAAAGTCAATAAAAGGTTGTTTCGCCCTTTGTCTATCTTTTATTAAACTGTGAAATAGTCAAAAACTTTAGAATATTTCTTTTCTGCAATCTGTTCACCACAGTTTAGTCTGGATACGTGTAAACAGGCGGCCGCTGATCGATGTATGAGCGGTCTTTTCTTGTATTTATACAGCGCAAGAACCATTAGCGAATTTATACAGATTTCACTGCTCAAACGCTTTTTCTAAGTGTTTGATGTCGGTATTAAAAGCCAGTGTAATTGTGAAGTGTCTGAGAAGGAATATTTTGAGCATATACTTAGTCTAAAATACCTAGACCGGCCATAAATTTACAATATAGAAAAAAAAAATAATTTGAATTTAGAATCTGTCATTCTCACGTGAAAAATAGATGTTTTTTCTCATTTGGGCGCCAATCATTAATAAATATTGTACTAATATTAAAATGGAGTGGTGTGATAACGAAAACCGTAAAACTGTATTGCATTACATAAAGTAGACGTGAAGCCAAAAATGCAATATTGAAAATTCTCCAACATACAATAATTTGTAAAGATCGAAAAAATTGCTGGAAAATCATCCTTCAAATGATTTCGAACTCGGGGGGAAGAGTTATGCGATCAGAAGCACAGTTAGCATAAATGCAGCTGCATCCCAAACCTGTAAAGCAAATCCCAAATTTGCATATCTGTAAAGCCCTCGGGCATAGTACTAAGAAATTATAATAAAGGAGTCTCATATCGACCATCAAACGAATCGTTCGTTTTTTATTTTGTCTTTTTAAAAAAACTTTATCTGTACATATGACATAATATGTACATAAAAGGCTGTACATATGAAGTTCGACTCCAAAAACAAGGTCTAACCACCTTACAACAACGAAGACAAAGAGGAGACTTAATAGAGATACACAAAATACTAAATGGACATTACAACACACCCAACATAACAACCATTTATACTATGAACGAAAACGAAAACCTGAGAGGACACTCACTTAAACTCGCAACTGTGCCGACTACAAGCAGTCCGAAGAAACACTTTTTGCCCAACCGGGTAGTGAAAGACTGTAACAAATTACCGGAGACTGTTATTAGCGCCCCCTCAGTGAACTGTTTCAAAAATAGACTGGGACAATCATTTAAAAAAGTGCAACAAAACAATGTACACGCATCAGCATAAAGCTGCTAGTGTATCGGAAATAATAATAATAAATAATAAAATTTCGCTCCCGCGTTTTGACTACATATATGGTATGTCTATATCTCAGAAATTCTATTCGCATTGTTTATTACTTTACAAGTTTATTATTATTATTATACATATAGTTCGACTCACTGCTGCTTCATCGCCTTTCAATAACTTTCCACCGATGTAGATGTTAAATAAACATATTAATTTTCAATGAGTGCGTAAAATATAATAACATTTATATTATATTAGTGTTGTGACGTCATTGTCTTTTATCGATATTAGTTGCGTGACTTTTGAGATATGTTTTTGCGATGTATTTAGAAACACGGAATGGTCAGTTAAATGTATGAAATATAGTTATGTAATAGGCTATTCTAGTAAGGTATTGCCGTCTATATTTTAAAAATATAAGTCATTTTTTAAAAGTAAATTACTTTTAGTTTTCATCAAAATAACTTTATTTCTTTTAAAGAACGAAAAGTTATACCGTTTTTGTTATTTAGATTGTATGTTGGGGGTAATCTCTGGAACCGATTTAAAAAATTCTTTCACAAATAGGAAACTACATTATCCGTGTCTAATATGGGCTATATTTTATTTTGAAATTTTGAAAAATAATACTTATAAACCGAAGTGAAGCGAGGGCGGGTCGCTAGTAGCTAATAATTACGTTTAAATTTTGTATAGATAATTTAATACAAATAATTAATACTCATTCTTTTTCTTTTTTTGACACTTTTGTCCATATTCGGACATGTTAGCCTCATGAGATAATAACCATGTAGACACATTAACACAACTTCATCATCACCGTGGAGTGCCATCTTCAAAATGAAGATTGCCGGTCAGCTGGTGAAATTTTCTATCCTGGTGACGTTTATCCTTCGCTGAAGTATGGACGAATACAACTTAAACAGATAAGCAGATATAAGTCTTACTGAGTAGTCAACTACTCAGTAAGACTTAATTATTTAGCTTAATTTATTTAGCTAAAATATACAATGGCTCACATTCCAACAAACAAATTTTCTGTTTTAATGACAAAAGTCAGTCAAAAACTTTTACAAAAGTTCCAATTGAGAAACATGTGGAATATAAGATGATACCTATTGCCGGCTGATGGAGTGTGAGCAAAACAGAGATAACAAATACTCTTAACGTCTCTTATTTCCAACCCTTAATATTTCTTGCGACATTTGAGATTTATTTTACATTATTTTATTTAAAAAAAATTATTGCACTTAATCGTACAAAAGGCGAACCATCCAACCTTTGGGTAGAACAGATAGGTACGTACGTTGGGAGGTGCGATGAAGTTATTAAAACAAATAATGAGATTAATGTTTATTTGAACAACGAGCGAGAAAATGGGACTAAAAAGTAGCTTTGTAAAAATCTTATTGTTTATGCCAGCTTTAGAATCTTTTAATATCTCACAAACCGTTGTTTGATTTCCAATCATCGATATCGACATAAAATTAGCGCACCACTACAATCGACAAACAGAATACAAACCGCGCTGAAATAAACGAAGGAAATGGCGTATTTATGCTAGTTACAGATTCAGCGGGTTATTTTAGACTACGGACCGAGACTGAGGAATCGTTGTTTTGTAATGGCAGTGGAAATTAATGTTTATGTAGTTATTGAGTTTATGACTAAGTTTAGTTGTAAGTCTTATTGTAGACGTACGAGTAGACAGTGAACCTTGTGCTAAGTGGATACTGTTGTCCTGCGACATCCAGCATCAATCATGTCAACAGCAGTTCAGAATGACATGCATTGGAACGTTCCCGAATGCGCTGCCTTGCTTTGGAGATTAAAGAATGTATAAGGAGAAGCACGTTACGAAATAATTCTCGATCGAAAGCCACTGAGTATTTTCAAATTCAGTATGTAATCTTTATATGCGAGAGTGAAACAATCTTGTATACGGTCGCGGTGTGTACGATGCGTTCGTAAGTTGTGGGAGACGTCGCAAATTATGCTGTACCACGGCGAAGACACAATGTACATGTAATCATTCATATCTGTGTGCCCATTCCATTGTTTACCCATCGATCTCCCCGGTTTGCTGGTAAAAGTCTCCTACGGGGATAAGCATGGGCCTTTTGTACATATTATCTTTATTCTTTAGAACAACGTGACACAAGGCGGACTTAATGTTTAGAAGCATTATCTCCCAGTAAACATTTACACCATGCAGAGATACATATTTATCATTTGAGTATACAATAAGGTGTATAAATAAATTAATAAATAAAAAAATGGATTTGGAAAAAGGGTTGGGAAAATGGGGAGGTACAGGATAGTACGGGATGGGAATGGGTTCTGGCATATTTCACTCATTAACGATACATGTATATTGAGGTAATGGTTGAAAGTGAGAAATGCAGGGAAGATGATTGCGCCTAGCGGCTGTGGGATTGCAGCGTGCATCATCTGAACAACACATACGGAATTCTAAAACATACGGAAAATAGAACAATCTCCCTTCCGATTGGCGTCTCACATCGGTCTTTTTTACTCAAAATACCTAAAAACGCAATCAGCTCCAATTGGGAACGCAGTGACGTCACGGACGTTCTAATGAGATCATCGACAACGTAAAAAGGTTTACGACTGTTTTATTGCTGTTGCGAAATGGATTTGTGACGTTATTTGAGAACAGGGACCTTATCGTTGGCATGCACTAGGGATGTTCCGAATATTCGTATTCGTTTTGGCGAATATTCGCCAACTTTGAAGTATTCGTACACGTATTCGCGATTTCTAATACGAATACTCCGTATACCAATCGAATTGTAAAAGCCAAATGTGAACAGTAGGTAAATAAAGATTTCTACAAAAAGAAATGCTTATAAGATATTGGAAAAACGTTCATTGGAAAATCAGTTACGTAACTGATTTTTTAGTTTAGTTCGTAACTGATTTGTTAGTTTACTTTATAGTCACGTGGGTACCTATCTGTATATTACAGCAAAAATATACTCATTGAATAAAATAAAACTTACAGCACTAACTTTAAATTGGACTAAAAATTATTTACTTACAAATTTTACTAGTGTTAATAGATACTGTTCGTAAACGTCTTCGCGAATAGTCGGGCAAATTATTCGTATTCTCTAATAGTCTCTAGTAGTGATGGACTTACTGATTTTGGTTAAAATTTTGTTGTTTCACGATTATGTTGTAATAGAAACATGCTAATGCCCGTAACGCGTATGACGGTAACGGTAACGGTAGGTATCTAACCTTTGCCTTCTACATTTTTCTTTCCCAATTAAGAACTTTCTGTGATATTTGTTACTTAATTACGAATGTTTACGACATGAATGTATCTTAAAATTGTTACGCAATGTGAACAGAACGGAGATAACAAATACTCTTAATTTCTCTTATTTCCAACCCTTAATATCTCTTGCGACATTTCAGATTTATTTTATTTTATTTAAAAAACTTTATTGCACTTCAATCAAATTTTATCTTTATTATTATTTATTTCTATGGTAACATGATATTTTGTTAGCTATGTTCTTGCAAAATTTGATTTTGATTGATTGATTGATAGGTGTTGTAAGACTGAAGCAAAACGAGTGTTCTATTACGCTAGAATAAATTCAGTGTTATTTATTTATATATAGTATAATTATTTTATGAAATTAAGATACTGATTCATATACGAATGGCAGTTATATCGGCGATACAGCAGAAAATAACCGCTCGGTGTCATCGGCTTCCAGTTGTTAGTCGATGGTGACTAAGCTCGCGATAGAAAACGAACAACGCGACACACGGCGACATTCTGAAACTATTTGTCAATGTTTGTGAAAACAATATATGTTCACTCTTTTAAATCTCTTCTCGTAGGTGTTGTAAAAGGCGACAAAGCTACTACCACAAGCCCTAGTGAACTGCACCACCTCTAAATAGTAGACCCGTCAACATGTTTGGCCAACGTAGTGTTTTATGGCCATATATTCCTCGTGCACAGTGCAACGTGGACGAAAAAAAGGCCTGTACCGTTAACGTTTACCACAATAATAATAATAAATAATTCTTCATTTCGTGTTACTCATTATTACGACAATATTCGATGACTCATTGTTACGACAATTTGGGACATGGAACATGGGGTGTGGTGGATATGGCGCTGTTGTGGGACATTCAATGTGGTGTCATATTTTATTTATCTTTATTAGTAGAACATTGGAAGTGCTGCAGTAATTAAGTGACCTGTTACAGAACAGTGTAAAAGGTAGAGACATGGTTTACAATCAATTAATGACACCGGCCTGTACAACCAGCCAGCTGAATAAAGAAGCCATTCTTTGCAGTAAACGCTAATGAAATTACATTTATAGACTATCCATAGATTTGATAATAGATACTAGATATGTTATACAAGCACTCTAGGGTAGCCACGTTACAGTCTAATAGTGTTCGATGTTCAGTAGCTCTCGAATTATTTAATCTATGTGTTTTAAAAATAGAACGTTCTTATTACGTAGTACTTGTTTCAAATTTGACTTTTTAATGAATCCCTCCTCATCTGCTTCACCCCCCTAGAAGTTACCAACCGGGTTTCTTTGATAAAAACGTATGATGTGTCATCTGGTCTATTCCCATATCGATGATTCTATTCAATCGATGGTCTATTCCCAACAAGAAGAGTTGATTGTCGGAAAGAGAAAATACTGATTTGTCGGCTACCTATTTTATTTTACTTTAAATTGCTATAGAACGAAAGTTATGTTTCAGAATAGACCTGAATAAAATTAAACTAAGGCGTGATGCGCACGAGCGACGAGCCGTGCTATTAATCGTA
This sequence comes from Sesia bembeciformis, assembly GCA_943735995.1. NCBI lineage: Eukaryota > Metazoa > Arthropoda > Insecta > Lepidoptera > Sesiidae > Sesia > Sesia bembeciformis. Next base: position 1,365,083 of record OX031041.1, read on the forward strand.
CAAATTTTGAATGATTCACTTGTGAGTCACAGCCGTTAGATTATTTCTACTTTATACTGTATACGTTTTAGATTGTATACGTTTACTGTATAATTTGTTCACTGCTCACAGGTAGGTTTTTAATGTCTCGACTACTGATTCCAGCAGTACTTGTATCTTAGACAAATCTGTATGGTTTATTAGATACAATTATGTTAGCTATATACTTAATCTTTGTAAAATTGTTAATAATAAAAAAAGAAAAAAAAAAAAAAACTTTTATTTTTGTATACAAAAGGTAGTCAAAGTTCTACTATAACTAAGGACTTGTATAACGTCCCACTGCAGGGCAAAGGCCTCCCCTAACATATCACTGAAGGGATTAACTAAGGAGACAATGTAATATTAGTTGTTTACATACTTTAAGGGGTTTTGGTGAACGCTGCAATCCCATAGCCGCTGGGGGCAGTCGACTGGCCAAGTTACCGCTCTTTCTCTCACAAAGACTACCGTAGTGTGCAGCATTTCTTAGTTTATCGTATTCCCCCAATGTACAGTACATCAATAGAAACTGACCAAACACAAATTATATAGGTATAGACAAGAACATAGTACGTAACATCAAAAGCAATCAACCGATCATGGAAAATTGTCATTATAACTGAATTCTTAAATTCTACAAGTTTTTGGAACGAAGATCCTTTACGCGGCTTGCGGTAGGTGTGATTCGAGAGAAAATCGTCACTTAAGATTTTTACCCCTCCATACGCCTTTCTCTTTCTCGCCTTTCTCTCGCTCGGACACGGTATGGTCGCGATTCGCAATTTTATTTCGAATTACATTCGGAGTTTAAAAAAGTGCGTTCCTGACGGGGGTCCCCCGACCGCACACAATTTTTTTTTTCAGAAATTTTAAAATAAAATGTAACCTATATTAAACACTCCTGTTTGTTCAGCTTCCTGTTTGTTAAAGAATTTTTGAAATCGGTTCAGTAGTTCCAGGGATTACCCCCAATATACCTACAAACATACAATTTTACCTCTTTATTATATTAATATAGATATAGATAAATTTTAGATTCTCTCAAATATTTTTCAAAAACATTTGTAAGTACGAGTATACCAATTTCTGACGCCTCTCGATACGTCTCGGCCGAAATAAATACTTTTCGATGATAAATCCTCTCACGGGAGTCTGACGTAAGTGTATTCAATTATAGTTAATCGGGAGACAATTTACTACTAGATTCTCACAAGCCAAGGTCATAATTAATAGATTATGAACGTTATATTTTGGCATAAAACTGCTTTGCGGCACACTAAAATCAGTGTCTAGTGTTAAACATATTTTTGTACTGAATTTATTGTAACCACTATTTAGACGCTATGCAGGACGTAGCAACTTTCAATTACCAGTTTCTGCAACTGACGATCTACTCGTAGCTGTGGATAATGATTTTCATACATTTACTATTTAACCCAATAATACTTCCATTATTGTTTTCATTTCTGTTTGATTATTTTTATTTTGCTTTTCTCCTTCCTTGATTGCACCCGCTGTCATTATATCGTTCCTGTCCTGAAGGTTGGCTGGAAGACAATGCCGCGTATTGTATTGTATGCAGTAACGTGTTAAATAAAGAAATAAATAGATCTGTGATTTATTGGGTAAATGTAGCAACACTAGTTTGTGTTGTAATTCTAGTAATGTTTATTATATATAAGGTAACTCTTAGTAATTATGTACTGTATAACATTGGTACTGCAGTCCACGTATGTTACATGAATTACATGAAATGAAAGTATAGCGAGCGATATTTGTAAATCGTTGGATCTGACAGCTTGTTCTATAAGTGTCATGTTTCCTTCTTTTATACATCTTCCACCCAACTCGTCAATGTACGTAGTTACAGGATTAATAAATTTAATTCCTTTTTCCCATCTGCTCCCAACAATCTGTAAGAAATGAGATTTCAAACTACAGTATATCACGTTCTATACCGTTACCTTTAAACGAACACAAAAACTTATTCTTAACAAAGTACCTACTTTACAACTTATTTTAAAAGAAAACAATTATTTATTTCATTACTTAGAGGGATATTTATTTTCGGACTTTTCATTTTTCAAGTTTTTTTTCCTGAGTCAGTTCATAAAATTCAATAGAAGCCATATTAAATACAGCTTAAATACGAGTTCGCGTTGTAATCACAATTTTTTATAAATTGTGTTTAAAATTTGTGAATAAACCAGACAATTTGACCGGACGAGTCCTATAGGGAGAACCGGACACGGAGAAATCGCGTCAAACCCGGCATTGTACGGTCGATAACCGGACGGTTGGCAAGCCTTTATGTCTCTTCTTTACTGAATATAACCCTCTCCCGAGGCACACGACTACACTCCAACTGTTGCTCTTCTCATTCAGCCACTACCGGTTCTCTTCTTAAGTCACTCTAATGTCTTCTTAAGCCATATTTTTTAGATGACTATGGATCCACCTAGCTGGAGAACATCCCACGCTACGTTTTTAAGTACGTGACCTCAAGGGCGTCGCCAGCCAACGCCAGGGCCAGGGGGGGAGGAGGCAAGATGAGAGGGAGGATGGGAGAAATATTAATTGTAGGTACAAATACATTTTTTTTTCGAATTTCTAGAGGGGGGGCAACTGCCCTCCCCTGCCCCCACTTGGCGACGCCCTTGCGTGACCTTAACATTAGGTCTCTTCTACCTCCCGAATACGAGTTCTAACCATAGCGTGTTTGAAATGATTGCAAGAAAACATATTTTTTAATAAAAATACATATTTGAAATTTTGACAGACAACAGACAGTATTTCATTTTTTACAGCACAATAATGACAAGATAATGCGAACAATAATCCGCTTTTACAACATCTGTTTCCTGCTACATTTTCAGAATTTACCGAAATGGAGACAAAGAAACTCACGAGGCACAACGATTGAAACGTTTAATCGCATATAAAAATACATGTAAATTTTATCACATGTGCACCGAATTTTGACATAAAACATTTTATACTTACAACTAAATAACACACTAGTGGTAAACAAGTAATTTACATATTATATTGATTTATATACATATTCGTCATGTATTATATATAAATCGTATATTAGTATTCATTTTGACGAATACTCGCTAATTGTAAAGTATTCGTATTCGTACAAGATGTGTATATACTTGGTTATCCGTGTGGTGTCGACTAGGTATAGAACAGCACTATCCCGTCACTTCCCGTGCGTGTCGTAAAAAGCGACAAAACCTCCAATACAAGTGCTGAGGAACTACATCACTTCAAAAATAGTGGACTCGCCAACCTTCGTGTCCAGCGTGGCGTTTTAAAGCCACACATGCCTCATGCTTTTAATTATATTTTTGTGTGCCGCTGAATTTTGAAAAGAATATAACTGTGCCACAAGTGAAAAGAAGGTTACGGAGCACTGAGTTAGGCGTATTTAAACAAATTTTGATCTGCTGCTTGCTTGGAGAATCTGTGGGACCAGTGAACCCACGCTCCTACTAGTTGTGATATTACGAGTATGTACCTACTCATCGAGTTGTCATCGAACATGTCGCACAAACCAATCCATTTACTATTTTATTTGCTGACAGGCGCTCGTAAACGCGGACTGTGGAATACTACTTTCCTGAGATTTGATGGAAAATTCTCAAGCACAACACAATTTCCATGCTATATTTTCCTTCATCGCCGAGTTGATAATTTATGGTTTAGCTACACTGAAAAAGTAAAGTAAAACTAGCTTTTCTATCACTATCTAAAAGACTATCGTTGTCAATTGCATAATATTTCGTAGTTTGTTTTTGCGTTTTTCGTCGTGTTCAGATGCGAATTGAACGGAATTTCTTTTTAGTTAGTAAGACAACTAAATAATATTTACGGGCCACACCGACCCTTTTAGATCGTATCGATGCTACTTGTGATCACTTTGGACCAAATCAATCCTCTTCTTTCGCTAAGAAGTGACAGAGTAGCAATCGTTGATTTTTTTTGGAAATCTCAAATTCCAGTTCGGGGAAGTCTGGGGTAGTAATGATAATATAATACATATTTATAGACTTTAATTTTATTTTATTAGAAACAGTAACAATGAACACATTAAGAACATATAACTATATAACATAAAATAACAAATAAAAATTATAAATAAATAAAATAAAATACTTACAAATAAAATAACAATGATAAACATTAGAACTTCTCCTTAAGGCTCGCTATGACGTCGCCGCTTGCTCGCCGGTACTAAATTCTATCGAAATATGTTTTTTTTATAGGATGAAGGTGGCAGACGAACAGGCAGCCCACCTGGTGATAAAAGGATACTGTCGCTCTGCGACATGTGGGATACATGCCAACATCAACCCAGAATGACAAACGGTGACACGCCGCGCTGTCAACTTTTGGAGATTTAGGAATGGATTTGGGGAAAGGATTGGGAAAACGGGGAGGGATAGGATAAGTATGTTCAGTAATATTTAAGATCTAATTAACTAGACCGATATGATTAAATTAAATTAATTAATTTAAACATAATCGAAAGTACATTACAGCTTGTAAAAACCAATGCGTATATTCTGTATATCAATATCTCTAAATATCTTTTGGGGGAGAGTGCACAGTGCATTCCCACAGCCGCTGGGCGCACTCGACTGGCCACGTTACCTCTCTGTCACAGAAGACCAACCTTGAAATGTACTGCATTTCCTACTTTATCGTATTTCACCAATATACGTACGTATTTCGGTATTAAGTGAGATATGCCAGAGCCCGTTCCCATCACATCCTATCCCGCCCCATTTTCACAACCCTTTCTAACAATCCATTCCTTCATTTGCAAAGGTGGGCTGGCAATGTTTGCTGACTTAAAAAAAGTTTCGCATGTAAAATAACTTTCTTCTTTTATTATTTGCTTAAACTAAACAACTGTCTACTTATAACCATGTAAGCGGTGACAATATTACGCAACTGGAAGTCTAGAAACGTCTAAATATAAATCTCCCATTCAATACAAAATCTGTTGGAATGCGTATCGGATCCGACGTGTCTTATTTTACGTGAGCACCACGTGAACTCGAAAAAATGTAGACGTGAGGAATATACTCTTAGTAGGAAAAGTGTGGAATAGGAATCGTGGTTTCTGATGTTTATTGAGTACTATGCGTGGCTATGTTCTGCTCTACGGAAATAATGAGCTACACGTTTGAGGTAGTAATTGAAAGTAGTAGTTATAATCTGCAGAAACTCGACATTTCAAATGCAGGCTGAAAAAAGCGGGACTCAAGGAAACTTTGCCTTTCTGTTTCCACGATACTTGTACAATCTGCAATAGTTACCGGAGAGATGAGAACTTTCTACATAGTTAAATTTTGAAACTCAAAGCCCAAACATTTAGTATAACAGGACAAACTGGCACACTGTCCTGTTATACTTTCCTGTCCTGTCCTGCATGCATTTTATTTGGATTCCTCATCCATGGTTCCACAAAGGAAATGGCTCCACAAACGGGACGTCCCTTCTCTTGTGGAACGGCTAGCCTGGACTGAGGGATGGTGGACGGTTTCTGGCAGTGACCACTAATCATCATGTAGCTCACCCGCTCGTCTGCCATATTCTATATACAACATTTTTTTTGATAAAACCCTTTAACAGGTTAAAAAAGTCTAATTACCTTTGAAAAGGAGATAATAAAAACATAAACCTATCAGCAGTCTTGTTGATAATCTGCAATAGTTTAATAGATCCTATCACCGTCTTGTAAACATGATAGTTCTACTGTCAAATTTCAATGAGTTCCGTTATCCATTATAGGCTCCAGCATCACACGCTGACGTTTATATGTAAATTATACATCTTTAATTACAACCATTCATTGAACCAAACAAGTTCAAAAAGTGAGTCCAAACACCACCATTGTACCGCCAAATTTCAAGGAGTTTCTTTACCCACCTTCGGCTTCAGCATCAGATGCTGACGGTTATGTGTAAAATATATACCTCTTTAACTATTCACTTCAGAAAGATGCATTCTAATAATTACATTCGTTTAGAAGGTATAAAGCATTACAACTGTTAACTAGTGCAGCAGCGCCCTCTAGTGAGTTAAAACCACAACACCCATCCTCAAACACGCTCCAGGGTACAATTAAACATTTTCAGAAACCGTTTCAAAATCGGTTTAGCCGTTTCAGAGAAAAGTGACAACAAAGTACAAAAACATACATTCTCTTACGGCAATTGCATATACGAGTACCTACTGTCGAGTGCCATCTCTGTTCCATGGTGGGTAAAAATAAGGAAAATTAACATTTACAGTGTTGTATGTATTAAAAAATTAATTAATTAATTGGTTATTTGTAAAGAAGGTCATAAATAAAAATTTGCATGTTTACGGGCTGTATTGCACCAATCACGATCAAGAGTCAGCTCTTCGAGTAAAATGACAGTGGTTGAAAATACGCATTTGAGAGTCGTATAATAAATACATACATATAATAAAATTGTAACAGGCCGATGTCTGTACATTATAGATATTGAAAAAAAACTAATATGGGGGGGGGGGTCTTTATTAAAGCAACAGAAGCCAAAACAACAGTTTTTAGAAATTTTGACTGTCTGTCTGTGTGTATGTTTGTACACGCATCACGCAAAAACTACTGCATGGAATTGAATGCAGTTTTCACCGATGTATTGCTAGAGGTCTAACTTAAAATATAGGCTCCATTTTACCGCAGCAAAATATCTTATTCCGATTGTAAACCGAAGCGAAGTGAGGGCGGGTCGCTAGTAATAAATAAATTTGTGTTAAAATTGGGAAAATCTTATAAATTACTTAGTTACCGGTTTTATTATTATGATTTATTTATATAATATACATAACAGTTTATACGACGTCGGAATACAGATGCTCGATAAAACACCGCTTCGAGGTGGTTAGTATAATTTATTTTACACAAATACCTACGAGTATCTCTACTATAATATAGGTGGCTATTTTGTCTTGTCTCGCCAATATTTCTGGCTCACATCAAAACTAATAAATTGGGTTTTTTATAACCAGCACAGTGATAAATGATCAACGTTCAGGGACAAAGAGAAAGGAAAAACTCATGTTCAGTGGAAATCTTTAGTTTAGAAGACTAGGCGTGACGCATCGAGAAACTTGATATTAACCTATATGTGCTCGTATATGACCCCCCGGTCAGGTGGACTGACAACTTGAAGAAGTTTGCCGATACTGGGGTGTCTACTCCGAAAACACGAAAAACGAAGTTTCGGCCGATATTTCGGTAGAATCCTACCACGAACAACGATCACTACGATATGTCGGCCCGAACGCAGTTCATTTGACTTTTGGAACTACTCCGATCGCACGAGATAACAATGGAAATTTTCACACGAGATACTTGGGGATCAAGTGTCAAATTTTACGTTAACAATATCGCACCCTTTAAATAAATAATCGCGAACGAAGAAAAGTCAGAGTATATCTTCGTATGTTCTTACTTCGGTCGGGCCCGAAACTTCAGAAGCGTAAAATATAGTATAGAATAGTGTATAGAAGAGCGGAAGACCGTGTGTTGTGACGAGCCTTGTAAGAGGCTGTATCCATCAGTGGAGAGACATTGGCTGATGTTATTATATTGTATGGTATGGTATGGCGTACTTTTATGAAACTTTCTTTTTTGCCCGAAGTGCGACAATGCCTTTTATCGGTTGTCAGAAGGTTTAGCAGTAAACAGCTCCAACAAAAAAACGATACGCCTAACGAACAGAACCGATACAAATTGGTAGTAAAATTATGAAGACCGTTGACATGTGTGCGAGAGTTTTACCATTTGTACGGTCGCGTGTTCGCTGGGTGTAACCATAAACTTAAAACGAATAGATTGAAAAGACTGGCATAACAAGATTGACGAGATTGGTGTCTCAACACATCACATTCACAAACTGTAAATGTGACAATTTTTTGTTAATTTATTTTAATGTTTTTAACTTCAATGTTCTTTTGGTGAATGTAATATTTCCTTTTGTTTTGTGTTTCATTCGGTTATTTTGTACGTACAGTCGTAATACTTTTTATAGTAAGAGGGCGACAGACAAGCATATAGTCCACCTGATGATAAGTGGATGCTATCGCCCATGGACACATGGATACATGCCAACATCAGTCCAGAATGACAAACGCTGGCACGCTGAGCTGCATACCTTTTGAGATATAGGAATTGGTTGTTAAAATGGAGAGAGATAGGATGGGATGGCATATCTCACTCACTACCGAAACACGTACGTTCATTGGGGAATAGGATATAGTGGGAAATGTGCATGATAAAGTCTAATAAAACACATTAAGTCACTGCGACACAATGAGATAATGTGTAGTCTTCGGATCTCTGCGATTAGATGTTAAATGTATTATTTGACAATTTAAGAAGCTACGATATCAATTTTCGCTGTGTAATATTTGCGGTTACCAAAAATCCCATATCTATGCTCAGTGCCTACTTAAAACAAAAGTACAATATGTGACAGGTATTTCGATTTTTGGAAAGTTGGTTAGATCTCTCTCTCGCTTGTAATAAACGTGCCACGATTTTAGTTCTCGCTCGCACACTTTGTTAATCTAACGCTTAGAAAAAATAATACTAAATCTATGGATGTAACACAGTATTTTTGTCGGTGATACACATCGCTGCCAAAATTCTCTGGCACCGGGGCATCCGAGAAATGATGTAGGCTACGAGCTACTATGTAGTAGACTAATTTGTGGAACATTTGGGAGATCCGTGACAAAGAGTAGTTTTAATACATGAATACAGTTAGGGTGTACCTCCAGAACTCCAGAGTGTATCGATGACTATGAGATACTGACTTGGGAGTAGCCTTTAATTTTTGATAATTATATTACATTTGACAGTGTCTTATTACTTTATTGTAACTGTTTGTTACTTCAAACATATTTTCAAACGTAATACATCTATACTAATATAATAAAGAGGTAAAATTGTATGTTTGTAGGTATGTTGGGGGTAATCTCTGGAACTAATGAACCCATTTCAAAAATTCATTCATACATTAATATAGGCTATATTTTATTTTGAAATTTTGAACAAACAAACCGAAACGAGGGCGGGTCGCTAGTGAAAAATAAATCTGAAGTATTTGTATCCATCCACTAATCCCTACTGGGTCTGCGTGGTGTATTATGGCCCAAAACCCCTCCGTGATTTACTAGGAGAGGTCTGTGCCCTCCAGTAGAACGATATAGGCTGTTACAAATACTAAGATGAAGTTTTTTCCTGCTGAAAATCATAAACCTCAAGATCATTACGACACTTATAAAAAATGAACAATAACAACCGTAGTCTATTGAACCTGTTGACTATTAACAGTTATTTCAAAAGTTTTTATTTACGGTTATTTTTTATTTACTAACACAAACGGCAAAATAGATATGTTTGCGTGCAACCGACTTTGTTCACAACTGAGCTACAGAGAAGCTATTTCAATTTATTTTTGTTTGTATTTTATTAAATAGGTAGCCAACATGATATGTACATTGGATACATGCATAGTAAACATTATATGTTAAAACTTTAGAATTTGTACATAGCATACTTATAGCCTAATTCAACACGCTTACAGTCTTTTTTTAAGCATTAAAAAAATTCAAGCAATTACGCAAAAAAAAAAATGGAGAAGGAAAAGTGTGGTAAGGATAGTGAATTTAAGGAGAGGTAGGACAAGAACCCATTCTATGAATGTATTGCTGAAAATAAAAAGTATTTTAATTTTTTTTTAAGACTAAAAAGTCCTAAAAATAACTGACATTCTGTTCAGTGGAGCTGATAATACAAAATTTGTTCTACAAAATTTATTTTCAAATAGGTTATATTTATTTATCCTGGAAATTGGTCTAGAGATAGCATATGATACTTTGTTAAGTAACTTTGAGGAATCAGTTTTATTCTTACGATTTTGTAATAGAATTTTTAACGGCTTTTAACGAACACGGCCAAAAAGGGAACTAATCGCCGCCATCTTGAAACGTCATAGTGACAGTTGTCGTAGTCGATGTCATGAGAGAACACAACAATGCACATATTTTTTTAATATTTGAACCCTGCTGTTTAAGCTACTTTTTTGTGAATACCTGGAAGCTTGGGACGCCTTCCGGCTAGATGGACAGACGACGACTTGAAGAAAGTCACCAGTAGTTGGTAGATAAGAAGAGCGGAAGACCGTGTGTGGCGGTGGTCCGCGAGACAGGTAGTGCAGAGACACAGGCTGATGTTAGACTTGATCCGGCACTGGTCACACGCATAAATAACTTTGTAATCCTGACCCGTAGTAACCGCTTTTCAAACTAACTGTAATCTGTCAGACAAGTGTTCGATTTAAAGATATTTACAGTTCCTGAAACGTGATTTTTTAATTAGCGACTGTGAGTGAACGATTCAGTGAGCTAGTTTTCTGTGGTTATATTTAAAATTGTGTTTATCTACTAATCCAGTAGGTACATCGACTGTAGCGATACCCTATGTTACAAACGCGCTATGCAAACTATTTCACAGTTATTGTGAACGCGCTCATACAAATAAAAAAAACTTTTTCGTACTTGCTATCTAATTTCAATGGGATTTATTTGGGTCTTGTTATACGAGTACAATGTATAAGTATAATAATGTATAAGTATACGCCTTGTACAGGGGCCGCGCCAACATCCCTCGGGTCGAAGTGGAAGAGAGTCGCGCCAGGCTTGTGTCTGAAATCAAAGACTCTTTAGATCTAGTCTCGATTTGGGGTTCTCTGAATCTAGTGGATTTCAACCCCAGTAAGACGCAAGTCTGTGCATTCACCGCTAAAAAAGCCCCCTTTGTCGTAGCACCTCGCTTTCAGAGCATACCTCTTAAGATCTCGGAGAGTATCGGGATCCTTGGTGTCGACATCTCCAGCAAAGTCGAATTTAGGGGTCATCTGGAAAATAAGGCCAAAATGGCCTCCAAAAAGCTCGGTGTGCTGAACAGAGCGAAGCGGTACTGCACCCACGGGCAACTCCTAATGCTTTACAAAGCTCAAGTGAGGCCCCATATGGAGTATTGCTCTCATCTCTGGGCCGGTGCACCGAAATACCAACTGGACCCATTTGACTCCATCCAACGACGTGCTGTTCGTATTGTCATGCTGGGCGGTTTAGAACCCCTCAGCATTCGGAGAGACGTTGCGTCTCTCTGTGTGTTCTACCGCCTGTACAATGGGGAATGCTCTGAAGAATTGTTCAATATAATTCCCACCTCGGGTTTCTACAACCGCACCTCCCGTCACAGAAGTGCGGTCCATCCGCATTTCCTCGATACGGAGGTGTCGCGCACTGTTCGCTCCAAAAATTATTTTATACCGCGAACCCGTAGGCTGTGGAACGAACTGCCTCAAGAGGTCTTTCCATTAAGCTACGATATGGGGTTCTTCAAGAGAGCTGTGAATAGGATTTTGCAAGGTCGGCGGCGCGCCCGCATACCCCCTGGTGTTGCAGGTGTCCATGGGCGGCGGTAACACTTACCATCACGTGGGACCGCATGCTCGTCCGCCCACTAGTCTATAAAAAAAAAAATCGTAACGAACTGTATCTGTATAAGGAATGTTTTTTTATAGAAAAGTCAGGAAATTGATTAATCGTTGTTTAAAAAAAAATGCGTTACAATCGAATTATTTTGTACATTCAGTGACTTTTTGGGCACAAGTTACGTAAAGAAAAAAAAGGTCCAATTTGATGTGTTGTATTAAGTATGGTGTTGTTTCTTTGTGTTATTTGTAAGCATTTATATGTTTATTATGTTAGATATTTGTTTTTTGCTCGCCATTATTGACAAATATGTCGACCTGACTATTCTCCAAATCCATTCATCATATATCTCCAAAGGTAGGCAGCGCATCCGGGGGCGTGCCAACGTTTGTCATTTTGGACTAATGTTGGCATGTGTCGCGGATGTCTATGGGCGACAGTATCCACTTACCATCAGGTGGACTGTATGCTCGTCTGCCGCCTTCGTACATAAAATAAATAAATAACTTAAATATAAAACTCACTAGATCACCAGGATTCGGTGTGAGGATCTCCAGTAATATGTATTGTTAAACAAAAATCATGAAGATCTTATTATAAACATAATCTTCCTATTCGTACAGTGGAATTCATATATTCTCTTTCTCCGTCATTCTCATTCTTCATTTAGTCATTCTCCGTGCTCTGTTTCCTCAGACCTTAAACTTTATGACCGTTTAATAGAGCAAGACCAAATGTCACACAACTCCGTGAGACATTATAAAGCCCACTCATATCATAATTTTGGGACATTCCATGTATTCTCGCGCCGGTGATGACAGGCGTTATGACTTGAACATTGTCTTGTTATATACCACGAATTGCATCGTATTTATAGGATATACGAGTGACGAGTTTGGCTTCACTTGCTATTTCGATCTAAGGAAAATTCCCCGGCAATACAGTCCACTTGGTGGTAAGTGGTGGCCACCGCCCTTGGACATTAACAACATCGTAGGGGATGCGTGTGTACTGTCCAGTGTACTTGTATTCAGAGCTTTCTTGAATAATTGCATGTTGTAGCGTAACTTCTCGCCACTAAGTCGTCTTCTTAATACTTATAACGAGTTGAATTCTCATGACGTCGACATCTTTAACGATTCTTTGGCAAGTTTCAAACGCAAAATTTTACGTAAATTGTAGTCGGGCACGTTTTGTTTTTGTATTTTTTTCATTTGTTTAATTAAATAGTATAGTAAATTGTAATTTAAGCTTATTTAGTTGGATTTATGTACATCCACTTTTAAATTTATTTTTTTGGGTCATACTCGTATGCCTCTACGTTGAACTTGTATGCACCTATTAAAGTATTGCATGCGGTATTTTGAATTTATAAGTTTTTAACATTTGTATTTTTTCCTGTAAATGCTGTTGGTGTATCTTGCAAATAAATAAATAAATATAAATAAACAAGTAACAGGGAAACCTTTTGGGGCAATTTGTTTCATAATCTTTGCAAAGAAAGAATCGAATTATTATTCAGGAACCTTTTAATATCAAATTTATGCACATATGTCACAACTCTCTAAATTTATCTAAATTTTCATTTAATTTATACTTTATTATTTAATTTTATTTAAATTTTATTAAATTTATAATCTACATCTATACTAATGTGTGAGTTTGTGTGTATGTGTAGGGTAATCCCAGGAACCACTGCAACTATTTTAAAAATTCTTTCACCATTTGAAAGGTACATTATTCCAGATGAACATAGGCTATATATTATGTATATATATATATTGTGCAAAAAAGTTGGCGGGCATGCGTTGCATGCCCGGCACCGTTAGTACCCATATATAAAAAATTGATGTTAGTATATCTGAGATTAATAGACTTCAACACCGTTTGACCGATCACCATGAAAGTTGGCACATATATGTATTTTTTCATGTAGGACGTTTCTATACTCTCCACTTTGTTAAAACTCGCCACTAGATGGCGCCGCAGCACATCAACTTCTATACCGTTCAACCGATCGTCATAAAAATTGGTATACATAGATATTTGAGCACGGAGAATATTTTCGAACTATTTACTTTGTTGTAACTCGCTACTAGATGGCGCTGCAGCACATAAACTTCTACACCGTTCAATCGATCGCAAAAATGATATTGACGGCTAAACAGAATAATTTGTGATTTTATATACAAAGGTAAATAAATATACACAGGCAGGAGAACATCTGCCGGGTGCAGCTAATATTATATAATAAATATCCTTGATTTAAAATTGACATAGTCGCACATATGATGATGAAAATTAATCAACGTATTACATTAATTATCACACACTTAAATACAAATTTATTTTTAAGTAAATAAAATTGTATTTAAGTAAGGTAAAGTAAATTACAATTTTATTTTTCATGTACCTACTTAATACATTTGAAGTATTGATAATGTATTCAATTTGTACAAATTTAATAACTGGAAATGTCACACAGCATTATCTTAAATTTTAAAGCGCAAAATTTAATGTTGTGTCGAAAAAATAATAACTCTGGAATAAATATCTTCTCAACATATAAGACTTTAGGGTTTAGTTGATCGAAACTGAAAACGTTAATGCATCTGCTTACGCCTAAAACTATACTGATTAAATGGCTACTGATTAAATTAAATTAATTACTGATTATATGAAAAAATCCAGATTAAGAAGTAGATTAGAAGTCACTAGTGACTTATCGAGATAGCTCCAGGTCAAAAAAATATTTTAAAATTATTTATCAAAAGGGCAGACATAAATATTCATTCTTGTTTCTTTTCAGCCCCAAATATTCTCAAACCATAGGCACTTGACATTCAAATAAGCATTTTCGTCGAATATGTGTTTTTCTAACTTACCCATTAGTTTTATAAAACTATTTACTCCCAGTCTGGCAACGTGTCTTAAGAACCTATGGGTTTACGGGTTTTTAGTGAACGGATATGAATATATACTTCGTACGTTTCTCTACTGCTGGATATAGGCCTCTCCCAAGACTCGCTCTTCTCATCTATGATTCAGCCACCATCTGCATACTTCTTGAAGTCGTCAGTCCAGCTGGCCGGAGCGCGTCTCACACCACGCTTCCCGGTACGCGCTCTCTATTCAAGGACTGGTCTACCGCATAAGTTATCAATCCTGCAGCAGATATGCCACTTCAGTTTGCTAATTCTGCTAATATACATAGCCATAGCCAACACAAATTAAGTGGTTTTTGACACTGGCCATCTGGCCTCGCGTGATTGGATCAAGTACAAATCTAACATTGGGACAGGCAGCGTGCCTATACTACTACTCACTACTGTATTTACATTTGTGCACTTGGACGCGCTAAAAATATACATTGGCTTTACTAAAATGGATTATTTTTAGCACATGTACTTTATTTAGTCGGGGGCGTCAGGATTTTGTTATCTTTACTGTTCCCGTTTATTTTAATACCAGGCTTTATCAGTGATTAACTATATTCATGGGTAAGTAATAAAATCATCAAACCGGGACAGGTTAAATAACCCGATATTTTACTTCAGAGGTTGGCATAGTCCCGAGTCGCCATATTGATGTTTTTCAATACTGCGGTGACCTACATACACAGACCAATTAGCCCAGAGACTACGCATCTGCAATAAATTGTTGGAATAAAATTCTTTTTTACGTTACGTTACCTAGATATTATGATTGAAAGATAGCTATATAAGCATATATATAACCTTTCCAGTTCTTATTTATTTATTTACACTTCATTGTACATTAGGCGGACTTAATGCCATTTAAGGCATTCTCCGTATATAATCAAAATGTATAAATCACGTGTTCCTACTAATACAATTGTTATCAAATTACTAATTTACTTGCTTTTATACCTGTTGGTGAAAATAAAATAGCAAACAGATCATTTCTAACACATAATATATTCCAACACATGTTTAGGTACAGTTCGATTGATCTACTGCAGGTGATTTATTATAAAAAAATACGTATTTCTCACTTTATCACAAGTTATTTATACAACTAAATAAAAAACTAATGACACAAATAAAAATGATCTAAGGTCCATATTTCAGTGTTCTCATCATGTTGAGTACGCAATTGATTAAAATAACGAGAGATCGTGTGTTTGGGCGTGTGGTGTCGCCCGGCTATAGAATAGCACTTCCCCATCTCTTCCCGTGGGGTGGGTGTCGTAACAGGCGACTAAGCAATAACAACCGGTGCTACCGCAAGCCCCGGGGAACTACACCATCTTTTAAAAGAGAGAACTCGTCTTTTTGGCGTGAACTCGTGAAGTGATGTTGCGTTTTTCTTTGATTGATATAAACATTTTGTATTGTGCGTTTTGTGGTTTAATTGTAAGTGTTTATTAAACTTCAAGTGTTTTTTGTGCGTAATGTCTACTAAAATAAATTAAAATAAAATAAATAATCAACTAAAAGCGTGGGAATGCGTTTTTCGCGTGCTTCCAAGGAGTCCTCTTGTGTCCCCAGTAAACCTACTTACTATCTCTCGACTTATAAGGGACTGGATATTGACAGGCCACGTTTTAGACTTTGAAATTGTTTATTACGAAGAAAACTTGACACTGGCAGAATGTGCTAATTGCACCATTGCTATATATGAAAAGAAAACAAAAGAGTGGACTCGCCACTCAGTCAGCGTGCCGCTTAAGGTCATGTACAAGACGATATGCATGAGGAGACCCAAGTCCAACTGTGGATACTAAAACAGCTTGTAACGGAACATACTCGTCTTATTATATTTTTTATCAGAAAAACATCGATACTACATATATTCTCATCGTGTTCCGTACTTGGTTGATCAAAATAAAGAGAGGTTGTGTGTTTAACGGAATTCCTTCTTTTCAGATCGGTGCAGTGACATGCTGGCCGCGTGGAGTCGTAGACGCGCGGAAGAAACGCGCGCAGGCGCCGTTGCGCGGAATCGCGCATAGCCGCCACATTCCAGTGAAAATAGTGCGTGCTATGGCATTCCTTTTAATTTTTTCAATTATTTAAATAGTTTAAAAATAAATACATATTTATCTTCTAAATATATTTAAAATTAATCTTTAGTTATTTGCGCGGTATAATGAAGTAGATTTGAAGCAAGTAGGTAATTATAATAATGAGTTGTTTACTGTTTAATGAGTTTCTAAGATTGCATATTTCTATACACTTAAAATGATTAATGATTTTTTAATAATAATCTGTATAATCTTGATGCTTCAATTACCTTTATTTTTTGTGTATTATACGATAAATTAGCGTTTAAGCTTTTAATAGTAAATGTAGGTATTGAATGTCAAAGGATTGCTCAAATAATAAATCTATTTATTTAAAGTCCATTATTTGCTTTCCAGTTTAAAATCAATGCGAATGTCACAGATGTGACAGTATAGTGATAACACGTGATGTGATGTAGTGACAGCGCAGTGATGCTTCGGCAACTCCCGGGATACAGTGACTAGTCAAATATGGGGATACAAGTGGATAATTACAATAGTAGTGCATGTAAGTATATCTTTTTTACAATGATGTACACACACTCTTGTATGTACACACACTTGTATGTACACACACTCTTGTATGTACACACACTCTTGTATGTACACACACTCTTGTATGTACACACACTCTTGTATGTACACACACTCTTGTATGTACACACACTCTTGTATGTACACATTTTTCATATATATTTCCTTCGCACACACGTGTTATATTTTAAACAGAATAAGTCTGAAATCTGAAACCATTAATTTCGTTCAATGACGTAAATATTTTACGAACCTTTTTTGCAACAGAGATATTTCTTTTTTGCGTTTCTACCAAATTTTTATACAAAGCTAAATACAACGTCAAAGATTGATATTTTTACAAAAAAATACATAGTGTTATATGTGAATTAGCTCAGGATAATGAGCACCGATGATTTGAGGAAGTTTGCCGGTGGTGGTTGAATGAGAAGAGCCACAGGCTGATGGTATGGTAATGAGCATGCATTTTGTGCATCCACTATCTTAGCATACCATCAGCGTATTTCTATCCCTTTTGGTTTCAAGGTTTGAGACAGATTCTGTGTAAAATAAATGTATAAACACATACAAGAAAAAATGCGTGGAATGGTTGTTGAATTATTATATGAATATGAGATATGAATTATTGAATTATAATTCTGAAACTAATTATTTAATTGATGATTTGAAATATGTTTCTCGCTTTACAATATTTGCATTACATACAATTACTTGTAACAATCAAAATAAAAATGCAGTCGCTATTTATTTTAAAGCGATTAATATTGTCATATTTTCGCGCACTTTTTGGCACTGACATTGCATATTTCAGTGCATATTTTTATAAAAGTTTTTTCATTTTGAAGAGATTGGTAAATGTCAGATGCCACTTAAGTATAATTTTTACTGCTGTTTAAAAGTGTTCTTCTTAAAAATATTGCTGATCTGAGACGAAAAATCGCTTTGATCTTGAAACATTGTAACAGATAATTCAATTATCAATACATGAAAATTATTTATTGCATCCAAAGATCCTGAAATTCACATGCGCGCGTTTGCTTTGCTTGTAGTGGCGGAACTACAAACTACACGCAAAAAGAGATCTTATATCCTTCACACATTTAAACACATTGACGTGAAAGTTACTTTTCGTGTATATAATCCATTCCAATCCAATTTGTCCAAATCTAAACAAATATGGCAGCCTGGGCAAACTGACACGGCCTTAAATGATGCGACGTGATAATAACTATTTACATATCTATAATTTAATTCATCTAGAGTGCAATTTTGCCCTAGATTTAAAGCTAAATGTTGAGATATTTCTTTAATTTAAGGCAGTATCATTTACTTCAGGCCCCTACGTTTGTTTACATTTTGAAGAAATTGGATTGAAACGGAATATACTTTACGTACATCCATAAGTCGGGTTGACAATGCGCTTGTGAGTTGCAACAACTATATCTTAGTGTATTTTGAATGTTTTTAATTTGAGGGGGTGGGGAGGGGTATTTGGGTGTACAACACATGTTTAATCTATAATCAATGACAAAATAATCGTAAACTGCAGAAATATTTTCAGGAAATGTCTTGTGCATCCTTGTCCTCTACTGTGTATAAATATTCTATTTCAGAAGCAGTTTTAAAATTTTATTTTCGTAAGTTCAATGTCGCATTGCGTTGGTTCGACCTAGAGAACTCATTTGGGACGGAGAAAGCCGGATGACGTTGTTGTTTATATTGGATCAAACATTTGGTATTTAGATACCCGATATTAGTATCGGGATATATTAGTATCGGGATATATTTTTGGGGTGTACTATCGTAATGACTATGTTTAGGCATTAGATTAATTTAAATCCCAATTTAAATAATAAATCCCATCCTCGTCTCCAAAATACTGTTGTAACGTGTGACCTGTATATTTATTGAATACACTCAATTGTAGCACAGGACATGTAAATTGATTAATTACAGTCTGGATTTTCATTGAAGGTATTTCGTATTTAATTCAACATTGTAGTTCGGTCCGGTCGTGTCGCCTGTGAGCCAGAGAGCCAGATTCGTGGAATTGCGTTTCGTTACTACAGTTTTTATGATTTTTTTATGTTTATTTTTAGGTTTACGCGCTGCTTACTTCCCCGCTGACTACCGCGGGAGTAGGCTCCATGTAAACCACTTCAATCCACATACTTTTATTTTAATTAAATAGTTTAATTAAGACCGAATACATAATTTCTTTAATCTAAGCTTTCATCTTCACGAGCTAAAATAAATACGCATTGGTTTATACGCGGGAGAGAGCCCCAGCTTTAACGGAACGTTAACGATATTCCAACAAGCTTTTGCTAGTTGATATGCCCTAATATCATATCCAAAATGACATATGCCATATGGCCTTTTTTACAATGTCAAAACTGCTAAAGCACGGCATAACTTGCGTTCTTTGACAATACTTTACTTGACTACGGCACGCAAGATGCAATATATCTTTTACTAAAGACTTCTTAATACTAGTGTAAAATATTAAGAGGTCTGTCTTTTACCATCATTGTATACCTATATGTCTATTTTTTTATAATACAAAAAGATATGCAATGTGACAGATTGTCAAAAAACAAATTTCGACTGTTTGGACAGACCATTGTGCGTAATTCGTCATAATATTCATGATTTTCAGCATCTACATAAACAAAAGTCGCCATATGACAGGCCTTCCGCCCTCTAAAAACATATTGGTTCTGACTTTTTCTCGGGCTTTTTGGTGGGAACTCGAGAATTTGAAGGTCGAGTTTCTGCTTGATTGCTATAAAAATTGTGTACTGTGTTTTGTAGTTAAATAGTGACAGTTTATTAAACTTCAAAGTACGTCATGTTTGTGATAATCGAGTAAAAATGTAAGACTGCGTTTTCCGTGTGCTTCCAAGGAATCGAACAGTCCTCAGTAAACCTATTATCACTCTACTAAGCGACTTCTAACTTTTAGTTGGCCAAGTAGTCGATACCTACGATCACCTACGATACCTACTGAAACTGGTCGAAGGAGAAGAATTTGTTAATATTTGAATTCGCTCGGAAGTTTCATTAACATTTGCGATTATTAAAGTAATCTTAAAGCTATTGATTTTTAGTTTGTCTGGTTCATCTATTAGATGGGTCATCAAACTAATTTTAGATTTTTAAAAGTGAAGAAACTGAACTCGGAACGATGAAGTCGAGATCTCTGCCAAATGTCAACATATCAACATCAATTACCGTAGACGGAGAGTGTTGATTCTTCGCGTTTGTCGATGGAACACGCTTTGCTGTCAACGAGATCTCTAGTGTTCTTAAAATCACGTTACCAAATAATATTTGTCGTTAAATTTCATCTTGTCGTGACTCACTCGACCATTGTTGACTCACTGGTGTCACCCCACCTCTTTCCATGGGTATCGTAAAAGGCCACTAAGTAATAACAAAGTCGCTACCACAAGTACTACACCACCTTTAAAAAATTGGACTCACCAACTCGCTTGGCTAGCGTGGCGTTTTGAAGCCATACATCCCTCATGCACAAGATAATTTACAACAGGAGGCCCATGTCCAGCTCTTGATACTGAAAGGGCTGGTTGCATTGTATTGCATTACTCATACAGGTTATCTCCAAGTCCCATGGTTGCCTGGCTTAAGCGATAAGGCCGCCAATTGCCGGTGTCTCTCCAATTACATTGTGTTCAAGTGTGTCAATAAAAGGTATTATTATAATTATAATGAAATTACAAAATTTCAAGTTATTTTAGTTCTAATTATGTTTTTTTAATTTGCTGCCCTTTTATTCTGTCAAGTTTGTTAGAAGGCTCCACAGCGAGATGTTACGTCTACAGCGGTCGATACTATACTGTCGGTTAGAAACTCCCCCCACTTACCAAATTATTGTAACACTACCCACATTAACTGTTTTTCATTATTTTTTCTTTTTTTATTCTCACGTAGTCGCTACTAACATTAGTAAGTCACTGAGAATTAATTATAACTGAATAAAAAACAGATGAATTAAAATTCTAATCACAAGACTTTTTGTAGATTTTGAATTTTTATATTTTCGCTCTCTGCCTGACAGTTATTGATATATTTCCAAGAATATCGCTGCGAAACCGTCTCAATGTCAATCTCACTACAACAACGTTGACGTGCTCCAAAAACACCCGTCAAAATGGGTCAAACAATGGTAGGAATAGTGAAAAGTTATGACAGGCTTCCACCGTTCTATGACAGTTGATTAACAGACTCAAACCCACAGTATTCCTACATATTAGAATTAGTATTAGAGTATATATTCGCGTAGAAATAAAGTCGGTAAAAATGCATTAAAATGCATATTTTTCTGAGTATAATGTGCGTACCAAACTATACCATCAGCCTCTGTCTCTTCGCTGCTGGATATAGACCTCTCTCCAGGCTCGCCATCACACACGATCTTCCTCTCCTCTCATTCAGTCAACACCGGCAAACCTCTTCAGTTGTCGTCGGTTCATAAGGCTGAGACGACTACCCCGTCAGTTGTCGGTCCTGGGATATGGCATACCCATTACTACTTTAACTTGATTATTCCGTGAGCTATTTACAGTGATTATTCTTTGTCCAATTTATTTGTTTTGAATTTTACCGCATAAAGCAAGTCCAAGCACACAAGTAGCTCCCTTTACAGCTCGCTGGACTCAGTCAGTACTTTAAACTTATGGTTGAAGCCAATCGTTAAACTTCACGTTTCGGCACCGTATGTTCGACTTTCGACTTCAACTTCTAGGTGAAGTTTAACAACAGGTATATGCAATGAGAAGAGCTGACGCGTTCTCCCGGATGCCATCCAGTCTAGTTCAGCTGATGTTCGTAACATGCATCGATAAAGAACATTTTAGCAATCTAATTACTATGTAACTTTTTCTATCTACATAATGTAGAAAGAGATGCAGTAATCAATATGAAACAGATTGTCTAAGAGCAACTTTTGCTTGTTGAGAAATATTGCTTGAGAACTCAGCTGAGATTTAAATTGGGTTTTATTACTAAAAACTGTTCAGAGTTCCTATAAATTTTGTTTTGACGGAGGAGAAGCTTGCTTTTTGTAAATATGTATTTATTTTATTATGTGTGTACAATAAAAATAATTAAATAAATAAAAAATGTAAACAAATACACTTAATAATTTATTACGTCCACGATAATTCACAAGAGAAATAATACCTACATAATATACATAAATCAATTACAATAATGACCTAGAAGTTCTTGACATATTGTGGGATACAAAACGGATATCTTCTTCAAGTATATTTCCATCAGTACCCAGATAGTAATGTTTTATTTATCGGGAATATATCTTTACTCGTTGCGGATTTTCACCAGTCTCAGGAAACAGTTTGGAAGCGTCGAGTGACTAAATAATCTTGTACCATCATACAAGTAGACAACGGCATGGAATCTTTACACGCGCCTGAGTTACGTTTAACATTCCCGCACACATATAAACACGAATATAAACCCGATATAATGAAATGCAATTTATTTGCTAATCATAGGTATATAAATCAAGATCTTAAAAAAATGCAAATAAATCTCTCATGTACCATTTCTGGCATACACATATTTTACTAAATATACATATTTGTATTTATTAAGTCAATCCTTTCATATTTTAAGTTAGGTATTAATCAATTGCATCCCAAAGTCAGATTAAAATACTTATAATGATTTCATTAGTTTAATTAGACCTATAAACCTTTAGATTTCTTTGACGAATCATAATCAAAAACTTTACAAGATTATATATATATTTTAAGCAGCAGTATTAAATCTTGATCGACCCGCTCGAAATAGATACAGGTTTCTATACATACAAGAAATAAGATTGCCACTTAAGTCGTGAATCACAAATTAGAATTTGTACGTAATATTTACTGAAATCGCTGACTTTATACATATGTATATATTGTACCTACATATGGTTAATGACAATTGTAATGTGCAGTAGCTATAGTATTGGAATATTATTTTCAAAACAGTCTCAACAAGCGAGAATTCGGGTCAAAGTTGCATTTGTAAGTGGGAGCCGTATTTTTCTGTGTTTATTATTTTCTTCTCATTATCTGCTTTCTTTATAGGGGAATTGTGCTTAAGATGACATACTTTTTGTTTTGAGGCAAATATTTGAAAATTCAAAGGTTATAAAAAATAAATGTAAGGCTACACATTTAAAACGTTTATTTACGACGCACGAAAATTAATCTTGACGCTATAGAAAACTTAATAATTGAAATAAAATAAAAAAACACCAATCATGTCCATGTGGGTAAGATGACACACGTCAGTCTAAGTTGACATACCTAATTATCGGTGTACATTTCACTTTTGAAAACCTTAGTTCTTGGTGCAACGCCAGCACATAGTGTAACACCATCGCTTACATAATTGGCAGCATACCCAATGCTCTCCTGGCTTCCATTTGCTATATAATTCGTTACAATAAAGGCATGCAGCATCGGAGTCATCAACATCATCAGCGTCCTGATTAAAATCTTCCATAGATCCGGCCATCTGAGTCATCCTGAAGGATAGTACGCTTCACCTGCTTTCGAGCTCTAACGCTCTTGCGATTTTCCTTCTCTTTTTTATTTTGGACTTGGGCTTTAACTTCGTCCATAAAAGGAGTGCCTGTCAGAACCCGAGAGCCAGTGATTTTCCTCTTCGTGCTTCTTGCTTGCCCCGTAGACATTGATTTCGGAAATGGAGAAATTTCTATTTGGTATCTGCTGGGTGGTAGACTATCCAGCAATGACTTGGCAATCACGCTGAACTGGACCGACTGATGTAGGATTTTTAGTGCTCTTTGAGAAAGAAGGTCCACCAGCGATTTGGCTAGCACGCTGAACTAGATCGACTGTTGCAGGATCTATCGTATCAATCAAACAATAACAATGTTAACTATCAAATAAATACTATAAGAAAACTTAAATAATAAAATCTACTCAAACAAAGACTTAAAACTATTGTCGCATCGGTCGTCCCGAACAAAAATAAAACAGGATTTTAAAGTATTCATAAACGCAAGAACTTCAGGGTAAGATGACATACTATGTCATCTTAAGCCGACCGTTGCTATGTCATCTTACCCTACGAGGTAAAAAATATTTGCCACCTTTTGCGACTTAAAAACTTTAAAGTTACTTTAATTATTCTTCAATATTCATAACCCATATTAACCACAGTTCATATCAAAGTAGTCAAACACAACTAAAATCTTACCTGAACATATTTATTGGCACAAACACTTTCAACAAAATAATATTTTCGAGTGTCGAAATCAAAACAATCCACACCACATCCAAACAACGCAAGCGGTCGCTCACAAAAGTTTTGAGTGGTGACGCTATCTGTGAGCCGATGTGTGATCGTCGTTTAGGCGTTTCTGGCGCGTATATTTGAACGGATATAGGCACTATGTCATCTTACCTGAGTATGTCATCTTAAGCACAATTCCCCTACATTTTGTCTGTACACGATGCGACGCCGTACAAGCCGTTGTAGTGTAAGCGTACGGTCCTATCTTACGCACACAATACCACTTTTGTGAAAGTTACTCTACTGTTGTACACCGTCATTGTTTCGTCTATTTTTACGTGAGACGTGTAAACGATTGCGCTATTGACCCTGGCCACTCGTTTTGCGGTGGGATGCGATTGGGAAAAGACGTGTACTATACGTAAGTACTATATGTAAAGACGAAAGAAATATTTTTAGCCACGTGACGTATAAAGACTAGTGTGATTATAAATAATATTAGAGTAATGTTAGTTTCAATTAGTTTATTTAACAAAGTTTAAAATTGTAATTTTAAAACATTAATTGTAATTTTATTGTGAAATTCAGGATTTTTTAATATAATTGCTACATATTAGCTAGTGATTGCAGTTGATTTATTTACTCAGACATTCGTTTATTTATTCTTGCATTGAGGCCGTGATCACAATAAGTACAAATAAACAATTTTAATTAAAAAAACAGTGTTTCAGATAATTGTGTGGTGGGTTTTAATTAATTACCCTAGTCAGTGGACACTGAAATATAAAAAAAATTATATGATTTATTAAATTTAAAATGGCGTTTATATTGCTTAGTAATTAAGTAATATGTGACAAAGTTGATTTCTTTATTTACTACTAGCGACCCGCCCCCGCTTCGCTTCGGTTTATAAGTTTTTCTTCAATTTTTTTTTTCAAAATTTGAAAATAAAATATAGCCTATATTAGACACGGATATTGTAGCTTCCTATTTGTGAAATAATTTTTGAAATCGGTTCAGTAGTTCCAGAGATTAACTCCAACATACCCACAAATAAACAATTTTACCTATTTATTATAATAGTATAGATGCAATAACACTGTAACAAATCCTTAAATCCCTACGACAAATGTCAAAATACCTCCCACCCTAGCCTATTCCTTCTCATTTTTCCAGGCCTACCTTCAAATTCCTCCCTGAATTTCTAAAGATAGGCAGCGCATCCGCCGGGGACGTGCCATCGTTTGTTATCCCGGACTGATGTTGAAATGCACCGCGGGTGTCCACGGGCCACAGACAGTATCCACTGACTGTCTCATAATTACTAAAAAAACTGAATAACTCGAGATTTATTGACATAAACTTTATAAGGAAAAATAAAATAACAATCCGTTTTATTTGTTTTTTGTTAATGAGAGAAGTTATTTTAACCCAGCGCGATGTCATTGACCACCAGGGATTAGAAACGGTTTTCGCGGTTTGAGCTAACAATAATAAAAGAAGACGCCAAGGTCAAACGTCTGTAAATAAAGTAATAATGCATTGAGTAGACTATCTGCCTATATGTAGGTATATACAAGTAGGTAGGACCTATGTGTGGGGTTTTGTGGTGGTGTGGTGAGGGGATGTTTGAGTAGCCTCTAAGATGGTTGTGCGTGTTCTCTCGTCTATACCTATGAAATAAAAGATGGTGTCGATTCCGAAATATTATATTGTTAAAAGGAATTACAACCGTATAAGGTTCGGAGGCTATTGGCGCGAACACGTGATCTATGTCAACTATATTGCAATATAATCTATGTCACTGTGTCGCTACCAGGCTCCGCGGATATATATCATGATATATATCCGCTGATATATATCAATTGATATTTAAATTGATCGCCAGTTTCCTCACGGTGTTTTCCTTCACCACCGAGCTAGTGATAATTTAAAAAAATCCGTATTTAAGACTACGGTGCGCGCCGAGGATTTGAACGCAGGATCTCACGAATGAGAGTCGAGAGTAAACAGCTCTGGGCTATCACTACTCTTAATAATAGAGTACCTACTCTCTGATTTTCATTTTAATAAATGTTATCTATAAAGCGGTCTAGAGATATTTCTTCTTGTGATTAGCTAAAGAAAACGCTAAAGAATCCTTTGCTTTCTTATTCTACTCAAATAAGAATAATCCTATTAATATTATAAACGCGAAAGTTTGCGAGGATGGATGTATGAATGTTTGTTACTCTTTCACGCAAAAACTACTCAATGGATTTTAATGAAACTACAATAATATAGCTCATACATCAGAATAACACATAGGCTATAATTTATAAAGATATTGTGTAAATTGGCCAAAATATAAGTGTCAAGTAAGTCGGAAAAAACTCTGCCATCTGCGAGCTATTTCGGCGTGCGCTGCAAAAACCGCAAGAGTTACACGAATATAATGTATGGTGGAAAAGTTTCCGATATTTTGAAAAAAAAAATTGTAAAGAAATAACTTATAAACCGAAGCGAAGCGAGGGCGGGTCGCTTGTTATAAATAATAATACTCAACTTTAGCAACTTAGGTCATATTTAAATTACTCATTAGTCTTGCAATTAGTATTATGGCTAAATCGTAATTTTAAATGTCGATACCTCTTTAATAGGTATGTCTTTAATAGGTATGTTAAATAAAAGAAAATTAAAAAAAACTAATGAATTCACAGACTGGATATTTTTATGTAAATCGGTCGACGATTGTTAGTATGCTATGAACCATTGTCTACTGAATTAAATAAAACCATTACTAAAATAAGCCTTGCCAAAAAGTCCGATCGCGTATTACACATTCTGTTGCATTGTTTTGTAAACAATGCTCGGTGTTAACAATAAGTGTGAAGAATTTAGAATGCAATATGTGCTTGTGCTATAGTGAACGAAAACATCCGTGAACACATTACATACCTTATAAATCGTGATGTTGTCTTAGCAAAGGGAACTTATTTATTTACTTATATGTAGGTACACAAAAACCTAATACAATTCAAGGGCGTAGTCAGAATTTTATCCATAGTCGGGCAAAGGCACACCATTTTATCCAGGGTGGGGCAAAATAAACAATTTTCTTATAAATTAAATAGAGGTAGTGTAAAGTCTCTTACTTATTCTTCCCAATGCCGGGCCGGGGGGGGGGGACAAGCGCACCAACCTGCCCCACCGTGGCCACGCCCATGTTACAATCATTGATTTTCTGCAAAAATTCCTAATGAAAGATACATGCAGTACTCAACAAGGGTTCTTTAGTTTTCCTAAACTAAAAAAAAATCATACTCATATTATTAGCTTATAAATGTTTTATTTCTTAATTGAATGTACGTATTAATTGTAGTGTTATATTTAATTGATTTATTTTCTTTTCAGTCCTCTTCTGTCTTCACTAAACTATCGCTTTACTGAGCGACTCCTGACTTACTTCGACGGAACTGGACAGGATTACGGATAGGATACATTAAGGACTTTAAACTTGTTTGTCACGGATGAATTTTGACACTGGCTGAATGTGCTAATTGCACCATTGCCATATATGACGAAAAAAAGTAAGTCAGCAGTCGCTCAGCAAAGTGTTAGAAAGTGGTCTATTGAGGACAGAAGAGGACTTCTTGGAAACACACGAAAAACGCAGTCCCCACGCTTTTATTTGATTATCACAAATACCACGCACGAAAAACACTTTGAAGTTTCCTATACTATCGCTAATAAACCACAGAACGCGTAATACACATTTCTTATAATAATCAAACTAAAACTCAACTTCACTCCTCGAGTTCCCTTCAAAATGTCCAAAAGTTCCCAATTGAATTTCTAAAATATTTCAGTGAGAGTTTTATTTTCGTGGAAACCAGTACCGTTTATCATAACCACAGATCTAGATTATTTTTTGCTAACCGGAAATAATATCAACGGTCATGCAACGCCTGCCATCTATCGGAAATTAAATGAACTAGGGAAATTTCAGAGTTCATTCGGAAAATATGTAGTTGGCAAACATTCAGCGAGCTTTTCTCGTTCTCTGCGTCGCTACTAGATGGTGTTAGCAGTTGCGGACTAAAATACTCTGTTTATGTTATGTCAAGAGTTTATTTTTAAAAGCGAGCGTTTTATAAGTGGCTAGGAAGTTATGACACGGCTTGTGCAGAATGTGGGGGGCGTTCGGTGCACTATCCAGAGTTTTCTACGGTACAAAAAAAATCACGTTGTTTGTAGCACACACATGATGAAAACGCTCTCGTACAAAGTTGTAAGTTATTGAAATTTCGAATACTGTAACCGTACCGAAATCCGCCTCGGTACCGTACCGCATCTACAATCATCTAGGTTTATTAGATTTTTTTAATAAAATGTTATGAGTAAAACACCATTTACCCTGACTCGACCTATTTACCTATTTAGGTACCCACCCCGCTTTACCCACGACGACGGAACGATAACACGGCTGTTGCAGGTGGAGTTCAGCTATTGCAAATCGTCAACAAATTTAAAAGTAGTTAAGGTTTCTATGTTACCTTTTCAATCGTTTTTCAGTTGGAGGCCTAAACTATATTCTTTTTAGTCGGATTAAAATATTAGCTAGTTCAACAGTCTTGTTTGTAAGGACTATACTAAGATATCATTTAGATAATCCAGGTTAATGTGGCACTCAGTAATAACAGTTTAGATTTGGGGTAACAGATCAGATTTATATTTTCATAACAGAAAAACATCATACCATTCGATCAACAAGTGTGTATCATATCAATAAATAACACCATCTTTAGCCACCCAACAAAGTAATTGGCGCTAACGGCAACCTATTTTAACATTTACATTGGTATAAAAGATATATTGAAGCTTACTCTGCAGCTAACTCTTATGGCATTAATATAGGTATAAAAATGGTTATGGTTTGTAATATGTTTCATATTGACCGAATATATATATATATATATATATATATAATGTAAATGATCATTCACCGAATTCACCATGGTGGTGGCTATATGGACTTTGTGCCAGTCTGTCGTGACTCGGTGGTTGGGACTTGGGGCTATAGACGTTTGACAGTTCAATCTAGGGACTGAATACAAGAAAGGTTACTTGTGTCTCAATAATCTTCCTGGAGATAATTAAATAGGAAATTAATAGCTCTAATGTTGTTTCTCTTTCCAGAGCAACGCAATTTAGTTTTGATTTCATGATTCCTACACCTTATCTCTGGTGTTTGTTAGAGCACATTATATATATATATAGCCATAACGTCATCTTTACTTCTTTGATTGTGATTCCCCTTCTTGCAATATAAAATGTACCTACAACATATGTCAGTGTAGAGTTTTTAATCGCTAATAAACAATTATTGTATATTTTTAAACGTTGTTAAAAAATACGTTGTTGTTGTTGCTGTTGTTTTTTTTAAATAAAATTGTTTAAGGCGTTCTGCCAATCGTTTGACACGTGCAACCTATGGGTTAGATATACGCGTCTTTCAATGTCCTACATGGCAGTATAATAATAGTTTCAGGGTGCTGTTGAGGTTGACGTGTTTCTTTAGCGCATCAGGTGTATTTGCTGAGGCTCGCACGGACCGCTTCCATGCAATTGTGCCCAAAAGTATCGCCTCCCTGATGCGTCACGTGCGGGGCAGCACCACCTGCATTCTGTGCACTTTAGCTGATAACCTAGACTGTCCCATATCGAGGCATTGTGTGGTACATGCACGCTAACTCAATGCCTCACTATGGGACTATGATATTATTTTAAAATTATTCTGTACTTATACAAAGTTTTCTGGATATGAATATTTTTTTATATACTAGTGGGCGGACGAGCAAGCGGTCCCACGTGATGGTAAGTGTTACCGCCGCCCATGGACACCTGCAACACCGGGGGGTATGCGGGCGCGCCGCCGACCTTATCAAATTATATTATTACTATTAAAGAATTTTGTACCACTACTGTGGAACTGTATTGCATATACGAGTCATTAAATCGTCCCTTGGTACTATGAACTGTCACTACGTGGTAAGTAGGTTAGTAGGTTCTAAATCACGTGTCTGGTGAACTGGTAAAAGAATTAGGTAGTGGTTGGTATAAAATTGTGAGTTATCGGTAGCGTTCGCGGCGCCGGACGGACATATAGGGCGGTTAAATTTCCTTTCTTTTGGGGAATGTAGTTTTACATTGGAGATAATATAATAGTTTTCGACAGTTTGAGCACCACTGACTTAGATGATTAAAATCAGCCAGGAGTATGTCAGATACGCACCGACAAGATTCCGTTGTCGTTTCAAAATAAACACATAGTTACTTGTTTGGAAATAGTTTTTGAAATTTCTCTTGAAATATAAATATTTTGTTTCTGTGTCCGTTGTTGTTTCCTAATGTTTTTGAAACTATGTAAACTTTGAGAATAAATGCGAGTAGTTTCCCTTTAAACGCCAAGAAACTGCTTTGTAAAATAGACAGTCATTGAAAAAAAAGACCTTTATTCTAATTATATTCTAAAATATTTAAATCCAAATCATGTATATACATAAATACTTAACGGTGATTGTTTGCCCGCGTGATAGATTGTACCCCGAAACCACTTTCGACATTGAATTGAATGTTTGTTTCAAAATTAATTAATTATTGGATTTATTGGTTTACTGACTAATAAAACTATAGAGCAGCTGTCACAAGTGTTGTATATGTAAATATATAAGTACATTAAATTTGTTGTAACGAGCGAAATGGATATTAACATTTATAAAAAAAAAAACATTAATTTACAGTGATATTTAATAATATTTAATTAAATTACTGGGATACATTAATTAATTCTAAAGGAACATTTAATTGATTCAGTCAGTGATAATTTTTATTGAATTTTTTCGTTAAAACTACATGCAATTCGACATAAGTTGTTTCGAGTAGTTTTTTAATATTTTATCACCAGCATTCCTTCAATGGTGTTATGTTACTGAACGAATATGGCGGTGCCGCTACTGACTCCGGCGCATGTTGTGAGCGTGCTATTATTTTCAACATGCCCGAACGTTCGTACACACGTATGATAAATTACACAGACATTGCTAGTAAGAGATTTATTGTATGGGAATTTAGTCTTGTAATTGAGTCAAAGTCTCATCATTGAAGTAAACATTAGATGAGTTAGACTTAGATAACACGCAATATGGGTTTCCACTATCACCAATGAAACCATTGGAGATCAATTGGAGCAATAGTGTGACGAATGCTATGATTAAGATGATCAGCTCCACCTGATGATTCTTTGAATGGAATTGCTGATTAAGTCGGCAGTGAATACTGAAAGGTCTCGTTGCAATTGCAAGGCAAACGTTACATACATCATTTTTAAAGCTTTAAATTGTTACAAGAACTGCATAAATCTCTTGAATAAAAAATCTTCATATAAATGTCCTCGTATGAATATAGATATTTTACGGCTTCAACACTTATGACATCTGTGTACTTTACAGATTAAGTCATCTAATTAATTAAGTACTCTGTAATTTTAGGTTTTGTTCCGAATATTTCATCTGTATTAAATGTATCTTGTATAAAATTTGTGCCGCATGATGTCGTCCGACCATTCTAAAAACGACACCAACCAGTATATTTCTTCCCGTGGGTGTCGCAAAAGGCGACTAGGAACTAACTACACCACCTCTGTAAGAGTGAACTCGTCAACCCACTTGGCTAGCGTGGCGTTTCAAAGCCATACATCTCTCGCGCACAAAACAATTTACACTCGGAGGTCCAGCAGTGGATACTGGTCGCATGGCTATATTCAGGTGTTAAATGAAAATGAACAATTTTCAGAACAATAAAACAATGGCATTTGTCATTTGCTAAATAACCGTCTCCTAATAATGTGCTCTAATTTGTAAAGCTCAATTGTTTTTAGACAAGAGCGAAAAAGCTCAATAATACTTATTTTTAATGATGTTGTGACATCTATTTCCGTGGAATTTCGCGGGAAAACTTATAAACACTAGGTCGGGAAGGTTATTGACATACTAATGTGCATTCACACAACACAGCTATATATAAAAAATTCGTCAAGCTCATATAGAATACATGGAAAACAAGATACAGTTCATATATTGAGCATTTTATTTATTGGGAAAGCATATATGCCCTGCAGTGGGACATTACGGGCTGATGTAAACCCACGTGAATTCTACTAACAGATTTACATTAATATAAAAGTACGTGGACGAGATTAGTTAGTCAAACTAAAACTGCACCGGCAGTTTATTTTTTATTTTCCGTTTGATTTAGTGGTTTAGTGGTTTAGTGGTATAGAATGCCGTAGGGCATTAAGTCCGCCTTTTGTACACGTCAAATACTTGTGCAAGTTTATGTAATTAAACTTTATATTACAAAATCAATTACACAATCAAATGTACATTAAAAGTCTAATAAAACGGCCTTTAAATAATTTGCATCTATTGTGCATAAATTCTGTGTGGTGTGGGCCGGCTATGGAATAGCACCACACAATTTCTTCTCGTGGATATCGTAAAAGACGACTAAGGGAAAACAAAGTGGCCCTGAGGAACTACACCGCATCTAAAAGAATAGACTCGCCGACCCACTTGGCCAGCGTGCCGTTTCATGGTGATACATCCCTCATACACAAGACGATGTGCACGAGGATTCTCATGTCCAGAAGTGAAAGAGCTGATTGTATACACAACCTGCGTGACAGATGTTTTATAATTGCTCTAGCAGTAGCAACATTTGTTACGTGTATGCTATCTGTTCTATGCTATCGCCAGGAAAGGTCGCAAAACTCTTACCTCTGGGTCAAAGTTTGACGGTCTTTCTGATCGGGAGCTACATGGAATACCTACGTAGACACTATCATGCTCTGTTAGGAGGTTTAAGATTATCTTAATGATCACTCCACGCACGACTGCAAAGTATGCGCATACTGTCCTAAGTCTAAGTCTTCCTAAAGTCCGCTTTGGTCCTGATTGAAGCTGGTTACGAGTTATTGTGGATTTGTTACAGACTTATTGGTTATAGAGAATTGACGACCTAGATGCGCCGATCATATGATCTCCAACTATGTAACAAAAGATGTAACAATACCATAGACAATACCACATATATATTAATACGAAAATCACAATGATACGTATGAAAACTCTTTATTTTGTTATTTTTTGTTTTTTTACAATATTTGATATCTAAATAAACCGACTTCTGAATCATCACTTAGTTAATTGTACAGTATAACGTTGTGTTTCTTTTACCAAGGATATATTGAAGCCATGACCATCGTCAATCATTGGTGCTAGGGCATGTCACCGCATAGGTCAAGGAAGCGGCGCGCGGCGCGCGGGGCGGGCGGCTCGTGGGCGGCCGCTGTTTGTTTACGGGCGGGCGGCGGCAGTCCGCGCCGCGCCGAGCCGCCGCTCGCGCCGCCCGCTGCTGCGCGAGCGCACCCTATATTCAGTTCACGGCCGCTCTATTAACGGACGGCTATTTCGGCACATAATATTCTGAACGGTGCGGAGTAGTGTTCAGTTTCGCACGGGCAGGTGCGCGGGCCGAGGTCGAGAGATGCGACGCCGAGGGACCCCCGGGCGGCCCGCCGCGTGACCCCGCCAACGCGGCCATGGAGCGCCGCCGACACACCACTCGGATCGAAAACTCTCTCGAACCGATGACCAAGACGGTGCGACGTCGCGAGAAACCGCGTGAGCGATGGCTGCTCACGCGCAAAACATGGAAGTACATGTCAGATGCAGGCCGCCGGCTCATTCCGGATGGCTCGCAGAACCGAGCTGAGGACGTGCCGCGTATCGAGGCGTACTTCCAGGAGGTGTGCGCCAAGGAGCCTCGCTTCCTGCTGTGGCGCAAGAGCTCGTATCCGGGTGCGTTACCGAAGCCGCGGCGCAAGAAACGTGCGCGTGGCGGCTCGGTCCGCGCCCATTCGCCTTCCGACGACGCGCCGCTCGTACCAGCGCGTCCCACCGATCTCTTCGCGCACACCTCTGGCGGCCGCTTCGACATCGCTAAGCTTCGAAGGGATTTTTTCGCGGCCCCACCTCCGTCTAGCCCTAGATTGGGCCTGAGCTCGAAACTCCCGGACGTGGACC
Organism: Sesia bembeciformis; assembly: GCA_943735995.1. NCBI lineage: Eukaryota > Metazoa > Arthropoda > Insecta > Lepidoptera > Sesiidae > Sesia > Sesia bembeciformis. The sequence continues at coordinate 1,399,646 of OX031041.1, forward strand.
GCTCCGCTCCTGTCGAGGACGACGAGAGCTCGCTAGTTGACTTATTGCGAACGTACCTGAAAATAGATGAGGAGAAGGGACTCACCAAGATCTCAGAGACGGAGGATTTAGTACGAGAATTACGAAAGTATCTGAAACGGCAGTCTGAACGTAGTCCGCCAGATACCGGACCGGACTCTGCCCAGAAAAGATTGGTGGAACATCTCGGCAGGTATTATTGCCGGTCGCCGAACAAGGACCAGATAGTGAGGGAGTTACTAACTGATAGGAGTTTGTTGAAAACACTTTATCATGACCTGCGTAAGACTAAGCCCTATAGAGGCTCTAGAAGTGGTGGCGGTGGTGCCGGTGGTTATGGACTTAGTGGATATGGCAGTGGATCGAACTCTCGTAGCGTGTTGCGAACCCGTATGCGTATCGGTGTCGGTGAGGACAGTTTTCGTTCGCCGCCGACGTCTCCGCCACCACTCATTGAGGTTTACGGCGAGTCTGTAGAGGATAATTTGGTCGATCGTGGAACTCAAACACTTCCTATACCGGAGGAGGTGCTGCAAGAGTTAGAGCGGGTATACCGCGACAAGCTGGAAGCGGCAACCGTGCCGACGAGTCCGACAAGTCCGCCGACGGAAAGGCGGACGGCCCGGCGTCGTTCCAGCATCGATCATGACGACGTCTCGCAGTCGGTCAGCGACCACATTAAGCGCTACTTCATGATGGCGCGGAAGAAGAGCACAGACGGTGAGAAAGCGGACCGCTTTAAGCGTATAAATTACGATAAGAATTTGCGGAACATAAAGCCCCGCGCACCTGGGGAGGTTGACGATGATGGGCCTCATAAAGGCTGTCAGACGGAGGAAGGGTGGATTCTGACGTATAGGGATTTACGGTTTGCGTCTGTCGCGTCGACGCCGACGTCGCCGCCGTCACCGGCTTCTTCGTCCCAATCATTCCTCTCGACGTTGCTTGGCCGGAGTGCCCCTACAGTGGCTCCTTCTTCAGGTGGCATGCAGAAGTCTCGGTCGTCGAGCAGCGTGGTGCAGAGCGTGAGCAAGCGACTGTGGCGGACGAGGAGTCGCAGCTCCAGCCGCGTCGCCGCCGCCTGGACGCCTCAGGTCAGTCGCACAATATTCTATTTCGTGTGTTTGGTATTTTGTGACTGTAGCGTAACTTTGTTGCCAAATGCGTTCAGTCAATTCGAATTTTCCCGAAGTGTTCACGTAAGAGAAACAATGTAAACCGTTTGCATTAACTTTCGTATTTTATCTTTCCTATCGAGAGTTCGAGCTATTACAAACTTCTTTGTGTTTGTAAATGAATTACTGTAAAGACTTTAACGTTCATATTGTTCTAACTGGAAGAACAGGTTTATTCTGCAACATTGTATTTGCGATTAGCGCCAACTAGGTGCCTTTTGGATATGTCATTAATGAGACGCTTTTGGAATATACCATTTTTGCAATGGAGATGTGCTACAGAGACAGTGAAATATGTCATTAATATCCTAAATTATATAAATTTAATATTTTTAATTTTTAAAGATATTTTAAACGCTACAATACTTGCAACAATACAATGCAACAATATTCAACACTACATTTTTCGGCCTTAGACAATATGACGTTCGATCTTTCCAAATGAAACTCTTCATTGGTGTTTCATTGGGCTATTTGTTTTCGATTTGTTAACACAGCAAAAATGACAACAAATTGTTAACACAGCAAAAATTTGCATATTTGTTTGTACACAAACATGCTTATTACACATGTCACAAGTTACGATACTCTCCAAGATCCGGCAGTGGCTTCATAAATAAACAACCTTCGTACAAGTATAGATAACAATTTCGACAGTGCTAAGTTAAGCTGCTATATTTATACCGAACAAAAATACCTTCCGTCGGTCGACCTTTGGCTGTACGAAACATTTGACTGTTGCTAACTGAAGCCGCACGCCAAATTAATTTTGTTACAAATTGGGGATTATTTTTTTCTGGGAAGACATAAAGTGTGGTCGGATCGGAGATAGAGAGTTTTAGAATACGGGGTGCTGACAACCGCTTTTCAACATGGACGTTTCATACGTTTGGTCTGAGTTATAGGAGAGGCTGAGTATTTGCCAAAACACATACGAATATCATAAACACAATTGACCTTTGACCTTGTATTATTTTCTTTTGTTTAGTTTTTCGCCGGTGGCTACAATACGACGGACGATGTAGCCCACAGCTCATTAACTATCTTATATGTGAAGATACCTTATATGTAATATTTATGAATTTCAATTGTTTTGTTAGTATTATTGACCCTATTGGCCCAAGCCGCCCATGACTCGGCCCATTAAACTGGAATATTTTTAATAATTTTAGTTTTTAATATCCTTTCTAATTTAAATGGCGTTTAAAAGTTGAAACTTTATAGGTATTACTTTGTACAAATAAATACCTATATAACTTATATCTTTATATTCGTAAAATAATTGGATATATTTGGTAAAACAATGAATTAATATATTTGCCAAAATAATTCATATTTATGCAAGTAACGTAACAAAGACTTCTTGAAATCAACACTTCAAATGATAAAATAATTTATTGGAACCACACTATAAGGTTATAAATAAAATAAATCACGCCACACTCAAAATGACCCACACTAAGAGTCCCTGTGCCGTGGGTCCAGAGACATACAAAGACAAACACAAACTAATTATAATTATAAAATACTCTGACGATAAATGTGTAAATATTTATAAACTCCACTCGACTCTACACACGTGTCCCGATCACGTAAACTTTATTGAAAATGTTATTGACTTGTTTCATGTCTAAATGACATGGATCTCGTGATGCTCGTGGTTTTGTGGTCTTAAAAAGCCACGCTGATCATGCGGGTTGGCGAGTCCATATAATAAGGGGCTTGAATGCTTTAGAGACGATGTAATGTCGTTAATAAAAGTGTTAAAAATTGTAATCCTAAATGTGATTCTTGAGGAACTCCAGACAGTGCAACAAATGGTTTGGTACATTACCGTCAATGACTACTTTCGCTGCTTGTTCCTGCAGTTTAGCAAAGATTTTGTGATACCGAGTGAAGTAATTTTTGCATCCAGACGCGGTGGTTAACTTTGTCAAACGCATTCGAAAAGTCTGTATGATTTGTGTTCATTTTCTTGCCATGTTGTTTATTAATAATATAAGGTTTAACGTGATTGTATATGTGGGGGTTAGCGATTCGAAGACTTTCGACAATGTCAACACAATTTGGATTGGGTAGTAATTTGAAATAAGGTCCCCGTTACCAGATTTAAAAATAACATCGATTCTGGTTCCGTCCGTTCATTAAGAGATGCTCTGGATTGTAGTGACGTATTATAGATAATCAAAAAGTGGAGTGGATAGTGTTTGCGCGTTTTTTCTAAAACAATAGCGGAATGTTTTCTGGTCCCTTACCTTCATTACACTCGAGTCTTTTTAACTTCTTTGCGATTGCTTCGCGTATTTTAAAGTTCTCCATTTCTAGGAATGTGTAGAAGTTTGTTGCTATGGTGTGTGGGTTGCTGTTAGTGTCATAAACAGAAGAGAAATTAGTTGCCAATAAATCATACATCTGTTTTGTCTACCATAGCTATAGCTGGTAGATATGAGGAATCGTTATTGTGTAAGTTTTCACCATGATCGCAAAAATATTTAAGATTTTTAGATATCCCCTCTTCGATGATAGCTATATATTTATTATTATAATTTGTCGGTATCTTTTCTAAGGTATTGAAATTCTATTTTGTGGCGAGGATTGTCAAATTTGTTTATTCTAACGTGATACTTATACTTTTGTTTTAATAGATATATTAAGTTAGAAGGAAACCATACTGGATAGTAAGATTTAGTTTTAGTTGTGTCAGGTGCGTGTTCAATAATAATAATAAGGAGTATTGTGAAGAATTATATTATTTGCATTAGCACATAAATGCAGGTCTCGTTTCCAAGGATACGTCATTAAGAGGTTTTATTATTGCTTCGTAGTTTGCTTTGAAATAGTTAAAATCGGATATTGATTGCTTTTAAAATTTTGTTAGCAGAAGTTTTTATAATAATTCCAAGGGGGATGTAGTTTGTCTATAGAGCGGACCGGACAAAGGTTTTCATTTACTGTAACATTCAGTATTTATTTAAATCCAAAAAGTCGATTAGATTGTTTTTTAAGTTACATATTGTTGGTTCGAAATTAGAGTGTTTTAAGTATGATTCAGTATGAGACACTAGATGATTCCGCTAAGATTAAAGTCTTCGGCTATTTGAAGGCTATAATATTCCGCATGCACGAGGCAACGTACATTAGGAAGTCCATGTCCAGCAGTGGACGTTTAAAGGGCTGGATACGATTACGGTAGATCTACACGGTATAGATCACCTTGGGGTCGATGACATTTATTGACATTCGACTGTGTAGCACCGCGCTCCTTTCTTTATCCGAATGTCGCCGTAGCACATCAATCAATCTACGCCACTACGTTTTCGTAGCTACGTAGCATGCACGTAGCAGGCTACGAGTGCTACGATAACGGAAACGAATTACATACCTACTTTATTACCTTCTTTCATTCGCTTTTATAACAAACTAGCGACCCGCCCTCGCTTCGCTTCGGTTCATAACTTTTTTATTTTTCAATTTTTTTATTTCTAAATTTCAAAATAAAATGTAGTCTATATTAGACACGGATAATGTAGCTTCCTATTTGTGAAAGAATTTTTGAAATCGGTTTAATAGTTCCAGAGATTACCCCCAACATACATACAAACACACAATTTTACCTCTTTATTATATTAGTATAGAATATATAGATAAAATATATTCAAATATAATTGTTAATGAAAAAAAACCGTAATAAAAGTCAAATGATTTATTGTGGTACAAATAGGTGTAAAGAAAATTACTTCATAACATACTTAAATGTATTTTTTTTACTGTTTAACATATTTTTTAACGTGAAGGTTGGTGTTAATTTTTTTGGAAAATAAATCGGTGACGTTCGGGTTGATGTTACAGAGTTGTATTTTTCAAACTTTTAGTCTGTTACTATATTTATTTTTAGTATTCACGACTGGTTTTAGTGTAAGCTTGTAGTGGTTGGATAAAAACAGCCGAGGATCGTTTGTGATGGAGAGCTTTGAGAGAGGCCTATATTTAGCAGAGACGGCTGTTGGTATGGTGGTATAGATACATAAGAGTAGAAAATCCCTTTTTACAGAAGACTACCTTGAAATGTACTGCATTTCCCATTTTATCGTATTTCCCCAATGTACGTACGTGTTTCGGTAGTGAGTGAGATGTGCCAGAGCCCATTCCAATCCCATCCTATCCCTCCCCATTTTTTCAACCCTTTCTCCAAATCCATCCATTATCTCCAAAGGTAGGCAGCGCATCCGGCGGCATGCCAACGTTTCTCATTTTGGACTAATGTTGGCAGGTATCGCGGATGTCTATGGGCCACAGTATCCACTTACCATCAGGTGGACTGTATGCTCGTCTGCCGCCTTCGTACATAAAAAAAAAACGTAAATTGTCCAAAAAAGTAGTTAAGTAACTGTTTAAATGCTAATTCTGATATTCCCAAATAATCTTATATTTACCCATAAACTGGATAAAGCAGAATTACAGGTTATCTAAACTTCTAACCAGCCCCTTTAGCACACTGTTGGACATGGGCCTCTCATGCAAATTGTCTTGTACACGAGGGATGTATAGCCACTTTGTCCAAGCGCGTTGGCGACTCCACTCTTTTAGAGGTGGTGGTTCTTCAGGGCTTGTGGTAGCCGCTTGTTATTCCTTAGTCGCCTTTTACGACACCCACGAAAAGACTATTCTAAAGCCGGTCCACACCACACAGCACGCCTGTGTTGAGTGATCCTTATGACCTCATGCTGAGTCTTTCTGAAAGGACAATTCTTGGTTATGGAACAGTGTGTTGTTAAGAGACATTACGACCTTCTCAAGAATCGTATCTTGATACACTTGAGCCGACGTTTTAATACCTTTTTCACAAAGATTTGTATCAGTCACTCCTTGATAACTCCTTAAGTCCCTACCAAACCATCACTGAAGCTGGATAATGGCCACGTTGCTCCCTATTGACCAATTGAGCAGCTTCTCTAGAGTTATGAGCATAAACTCGATCATTCTGCTTGTTAAAATGTTCCTCAATGGTGACCATTTTCTCGTTCTTTAATAAGCTTTGTCTGTGAGCTCTCTTTGGGTACCGCTGAAGAAATTGTTTTGATTTGTTAACCCTATTTGTCTCTAAATTTCAGTTAAGAAATGGCCAGTACGTCTTTTGTAAGCAGCAAGTCCTAAATCATCTTTTAAATTATTGTACGTAACATGGTTCTGGGTGCTATATTCATCTCTCTGGATAAAATATTTTGCTTCCGGATTTATTCAGATTCTCTCTTTGACAGTTTTAATTAGCGGTATTGATTACCCAATCAAGACTTCTCGGAGTATTTTAACTCACTTAATCCTGCTCCCCTTGCGGATCCGACTCCTTAGTTACTCCTTAACTCTTTTGATTCACCTACTTTCCCTAACGGTTGTTGCATAAGCAAAAAAAAAGGTCATGCCATCGTTGCATCTCGATTTTGAGCCCCCGACAAGTGCCTATGCGCACACTCACAATCATGATTGGCGCCGGAATCGAAATGAATAATAATTCGATGGAACAATTAAGGGATTCTGCTCCGCTCGCGGATTCTACTTTTTTGATTCATTAACTCTGGAGTTACCTATCACTAGTTCTAATAGTCTTGTTTAGTACGAGTAGTGCGTGGACGATCAGACCCTTTTCTGTCACAAATAGAAGACATCTCTATGTACATTCGGCTAATAAATAACAAGCGGATGGAGAGTTTTAAAAATTGCATTTGAATTTCTGCCTACTTTGTGTAATGCAATTATAGCAATATGGATTTCGTTATCACCCCACTCCATTTTAATATTAGTACAATATTTTTAAAAAAAAATAATTAATTAATTCAATTATTTAATTTACAATAAAACCCCCTTTGTCGTAGCACCTCGCTTTCAGAGCATACCTCTTATAATCTCGGAGAGTATCGGGATCCTTGGTATCCTTCAATACTAGGTATTTTTATTAGGTATTGTTTAATGCAGCCCCTTTGTGATTTTCCATTTACCTAAAGGTGGACTGATAGAGAATGACGTAAGGTTTATACCAGTCTTTTGCACAGTTTGTGTGTGCAATGAATTATAAATAAATACTCGATGCACATTCGTGTTATCGTGAGTTCAAATCCTCTGCCTGTACCATTAAGTTTCTATTTAATCCGTTCGTCGTTTTATAGCCACTGATGAAACATTAAACAAAAGAAAAGTTTTTTAATATTTGGCACTAGCACGACGGTGATAGAAAACATCGTGAGGAAACCCGCATGCTCGAGAAATAAAAAAAAAACCTGGAGTATGTGCATCCACCAATACGCACTGGGACCGCGTGGTGGATTACGCCCCTCCTGGCAGTGATTTACTAGAGGAAGCTTGTGCCCTGCAGGGGGACATTGGAGGCTGATTTAAGATCTGATATTCAGTGTTAAGATTCGATTCATACATCGCTTGCTGGACGATCAGCAACAGTTGAGCTTATTGCTCTTATTGCTCATGTTACTGTGTCTCGCATGGTGTGATGACGTCACGCGTTATGTGCAGGGCAGCTGCTGCTGGACAGACGGCAGCGGGCGGTGCGTGCGATTAACCGACTGCTCGCTGCTCACGCTCAGCGAGGTGGAGCGACGAGCATTGCAGCAGGCGGCGTTAGCAAGACTGCAACAGATCAACCTTGGCACCAACATCAAGATACCAGAAGGTAAGTCAATGTTACACATTTTTTTATTTATTTATTGTACATAGTGACATAAGCCGGATTTAATGCTTTGAAGGATTATCTCTCAGTGAACGGTTAGGCTATACAGAGATGGTACGGTAGGTTCAATAAATGAAAAAGTACAATACTAAATAACTCGAACATATTATTATAATATAATTCCATAATATGTACATATAAATAACTACATAAATACATAGTTACATACGTACATAAATGCATACAAATGTTAAAGTTAGTTATTAATATAAAAATTGCGAATGTAATTCTAAAATGCTAAATGTAAGCTATAGGCGGAACTGCGGACACAAAGAATAAAAATAAAAACAATTTTATATTTCATTCATATTGAAGTACCAGTATTAAAACTATTTTTGAAAAAAAATGGGCGCAGTCATCTATTTGGATTACTGTAAAACCAAAACATAGGTTTTTAAACTTTTTGTGAGTTTGTTCGAGCATCATTCAAAAATAGACAGGCTGGTATTAAATGTAAAGTTTTAGAACGTAATCGAGCAAAGATGGACAGGCTGGTATTAAATGTAAAGTTTTAGAACGTAATCGAGCAAAGATGGACAGGCTGGTATTAAATGTAAAGTTTTAGAACGTAATCGAGCAAAGATGGACAGGCTGGTATTAAATGTAAAGTTTTAGAACGTAATCGTGCAAAGATGGACAGGCTGGTATTAAATGTAAAGTTTTAGAACGTAATCGTGCAAAGATGGACAGGCTGGTATTAAATGTAAAGTTTTAGAACGTAATCGAGCAAAGATGGACAGGCTGGTATTAAATGTAAAGTTTTAGAACGTAATCGAGCAAAGATGGACAGACTGGTATTAAATGTAAAGTTTTAGAACGTAATCGAGCAAAGATGGACAGGCTGGTATTAAATGTAAAGTTTTAGAACGTAATCGAGCAAAGATGGACAGGCTGGTATTAAATGTAAAGTTTTAGAACGTAATCGAGCAAAGATGGACAGGCTGGTATTAAATGTAAAGTTTTAGAACGTAATCGAGCAAAGATGGACAGGCTGGTATTAAATGTAAAGTTTTAGAACGTAATCGAGCAAAGATGGAGAGACTGGTATTAAATGTAGAGTTTTAGAACGTAATCGAGCAAAGATGGACAGACTGGTATTAAATGTAAAGTTTTAGAACGTAATCGAGCAAAGATGGACAGGCTGGTATTAAATGTAAAGTTTTAGAACGTAATCGTGCAAAGATGGACAGGCTGGTATTAAATGTAAAGTTTTAGAACGTAATCGAACAAAGATGGACAGGCTGGTATTAAATGTAAAGTTTTAGAACGTAATCGAGCAAAGATGGACAGGCTGGTATTAAATGTAAAGTTTTAGAACGTAATCGAGCAAAGATGGACAGGCTGGTATTAAATGTAAAGTTTTAGAACGTAATCGAGCAAAGATGGACAGGCTGGTATTAAATGTAAAGTTTTAGAACGTAATCGAGCAAAGATGGACAGGCTGGTATTAAATGTAAAGTTTTAGAACGTAATCGTGCAAAGATGGACAGGCTGGTATTAAATGTAAAGTTTTAGAACGTAATCGTGCAAAGATGGACAGGCTGGTATTAAATGTAAAGTTTTAGAACGTAATCGAGCAAAGATGGACAGGCTGGTATTAAATGTAAAGTTTTAGAACGTAATCGTGCAAAGATGGACAGGCTGGTATTAAATGTAAAGTTTTAGAACGTAATCGTGCAAAGATGGACAGGCTGGTATTAAATGTAAAGTTTTAGAACGTAATCGAGCAAAGATGGACAGGCTGGTATTAAATGTAAAGTTTTAGAACGTAATCGTGCAAAGATGGACAGGCTGGTATTAAATGTAAAGTTTTAGAACGTAATCGTGCAAAGATGGACAGGCTGGTATTAAATGTAAAGTTTTAGAACGTAATCGAGCAAAGATGGACAGGCTGGTATTAAATGTAAAGTTTTAGAACGTAATCGAGCAAAGATGGACAGACTGGTATTAAATGTAAAGTTTTAGAACGTAATCGAGCAAAGATGGACAGGCTGGTATTAAATGTAAAGTTTTAGAACGTAATCGAGCAAAGATGGACAGGCTGGTATTAAATGTAAAGTTTTAGAACGTAATCGAGCAAAGATGGACAGGCTGGTATTAAATGTAAAGTTTTAGAACGTAATCGAGCAAAGATGGACAGGCTGGTATTAAATGTAAAGTTTTAGAACGTAATCGAGCAAAGATGGAGAGACTGGTATTAAATGTAGAGTTTTAGAACGTAATCGAGCAAAGATGGACAGACTGGTATTAAATGTAAAGTTTTAGAACGTAATCGAGCAAAGATGGACAGGCTGGTATTAAATGTAAAGTTTTAGAACGTAATCGTGCAAAGATGGACAGGCTGGTATTAAATGTAAAGTTTTAGAACGTAATCGAACAAAGATGGACAGGCTGGTATTAAATGTAAAGTTTTAGAACGTAATCGAGCAAAGATGGACAGGCTGGTATTAAATGTAAAGTTTTAGAACGTAATCGAGCAAAGATGGACAGACTGGTATTAAATGTAAAGTTTTAGAATGTAATCGAGCAAAGATAGACAGACTGGTATTAAATGTAAAGTTTTAGAACGTAATCGAGCAAAGATGGACAGGCTGGTATTAAATGTAAAGTTTTAGAACGTAATCGTGCAAAGATGGACAGACTGGTATTAAATGTAAAGTTTTAGAACGTAATAAATAATTGACTAAACTATTTATAATGAATGACTCTCACAATATTCCGTTTATTCATGACACGAAAATATTCTACGAATACGAATTGAGCTAAATAAACAACTGAACAAAAGAAATAATAAAGGTCCATAATTGCTTAATTGAGGCGTAATTGAAGGAAATTGCATCTTTGTCGTACAATCCACAAACAAACGTACTAAAACGCCAGACGCAATGCATCGTAAACTTATCCCTATTTCAAAAAGCTCGTCAGCAAAGGTAGATGCTCACAGGTGACCTACTCGCCACTGCTCTATAAATACATTGACACATACAAGAGGAGACGCCGAGCTATTTAGAAAATGGCTACCTTAATACGTACGTAGCCAGCGCGTTACGCAAACGTGACGCGAAGTGACGTCACCGCTGACACTCAACGTGACAACATGGCGGTTGGAAGATTAATACCATTTTTTTTTTCATTATTTTAAACCGGCCAATTATTTGTTAATGGAAAACAAAGGAGGTAACAAAGTAGGTACATGTTTGTTACGCATTCAAAGTAGAAATCATTTTTTAGATAAACGATGTCGTTAAATGTAATGAAAGATAGTACTGAGCCATGGATTTTATTATAGTGTTATGTGGGCAGTTCGCGAGTCACTGCGAGAGGCTACAACAGAAAATCAGCGCTGCAGTTTTTGCTGTAGCACATGCCTGTTAGACGGGCGGCAATACACATCTTTGTGTTAAGTAGGCTATATAATAATGTATTGTATAAAAATAAACAATGCATAATATAGATACTGAACAAAACAATGAAATATTTATACTATTAGCGGCCTTATCGCTTAAGCTATTTCTTTCACGCAACCGTAAGATAGAGATAAGTTTGAATTACTAATACTATATTATATTATTATTGTATATTATTATAGTATATTATTGTTTATTTTTTATTGTTCATAGTATATAGTGTTACCTGGTACTAATATTTTTCTTGCTTTCTTTTTAAATCATTCAAAATTGAAATACATATTAATTCGGCGAATGAGTGAGTTAAACATTATATGACTATAATGTTCTATTAACTTTTCTATTAACACAATTCTATTTATCGATTCTATTAACACATATAATTTACGTTAACATTTACGCTGTAGACTTATGCCCTTGATTTAGAAGCGTATTTTTTATTATATGGCAATTTAAAAATTAGCACATTGTGCCAAGTATGGAGTGTTCTTCGTATTTAACAATTTTAAAGTTAAAACAATTCAAATCATGAACGTGCAATTCAGCCAGTGACAGTAGGTTTACCGGGGACAGCATTTTATTGAATTATTAATTAAAAAACATATGTTAATTACTCATAAATATGTAATTGTTGCGATAAAAGATGTATAAAGTTTCTTTCAGACTTAGAGATGTCTTGGGGTCGTACGCGCCCTGTATTCAAATTTTATTAAGGTCTGGTCTTTTGTACTTTTTAGTTTTTTTTATTTATTTAATTTAATTTACTTAATTGATATATATATGTAAGAAAAAATCTATCTCTATACTATTGTGAAGTGTCACTAATTTATTTTTATCTGGATCACGCACTATATTAATTCGCTTTGCATTTTGGCAACACCTCGTTGAAAATGTGATATTGATCACATGATTTTGCTTTAGTTTGTAAGCAGATTATTTTTAATTAGGAATCTAAATGTAGGTACCTAGCGCCTTAACTACAATAATATCGTCCCGCTTGAAGGGGGAGAGGGGTGGGGGGGGCAAAATAGATTATCCGATAATTTCCCCAAAACGAGTTAATTATACCAAAAACATTTAGCTTTCTGAGCTCTTTCTGGTGGTAAAATCGGTTTTCTGCTAAGGTGAATGAACCGTTTCGTGGATACTGAGAGAAAAACCGATTAATTCCTATTAGGCACCTTCAATTTTCTTTGCGTTCTTTTTCCTTTATTCCCATTTTTTCTTTTTAATTTTTACGACGGTATACAGAAATTTATTAAATTTTCTATTCAAGCGGATTGATACCATGAAAAATATTTTAAGTACTTGGTAGTAGCGAATGTTTCGAATGGAGTTTTATTAAAATCACGATGCGGTCAGCTAATTGGTTTTGGCCACTAAAGGAACGTTTATTTTTTAATTTGAAAATATTGATTATCAAACACTAAATAATAAATTGGTCAAAAATTTAATTACTCGTATTTATATGCATGATTCTAAGGTAGAGAATCAGCTGTTCAAATTTATTATTCTGGCATACAATTAAATCCCAATTTTATAACCTAAAATAACTGTTATATAATTTTTTATAACTGTGTGCTAGCAGAAAAAAATTTAGTTTGATCTTAGTGGCGTATATTTTATATAAGCAAATAAGCGGAACTTACTATTTAACTACTTACCTAATATACTCGTCTACGTTAAACCTACGCTAGCGCGGGCGAAGTCACGGCCGATCGCTAGTATTGCTAGTGCTCCGCTCCTCACATTTGCCGATTGCCTAAAGACAATTTTTATAGAGATAGATACGTGAATACTACCGTTTATGAAGTTTCAAAGCCAATGCACGCCATTGTAATCTATCGCTGACTGTACGAGGTGTAATTTCAACTTATTCTATATTTACCGCGGGGAATGCGCGGCATTTAGTTATTTTCACGCTTATCTTAAATACGTCCGCATGTAAATAATTCTGTGAAGTATGCGCTTTCATCTACATTGTTATAATTCTTAAACGATAGTGGGAATCTTAGAATAGAGTGGAGAATTCCATTCAAAGACATATATATATATATATATATATATATATATATATATTTAGTGATATAATGTAACCGGCCCTTTTACCGCCCACTGTTGGACACGGGCTTCCTAAGGCACTGAGGCTTGTGCACGAGGGATATATGACTCTAAAACGCCATGCTGGTCAAGCGGGTTGGGTAGTCCATTCTTTTAGAGGCGGTGTAATTCTTGTTATCCCTCAGTGGTCTTTTACGACACACCTCAGAAAGAAATGGAATGATGCTATATTCTAAGCCGGTTGACACTATACAACGCCCAAATAAAGATCACATTAGGAGTAAATATTTTGTTAGGTTAGCTGATTTGAAAGAAAAAGTGACACCTCTCTTCGCTTTAAAGGATCAAATTTCTAACTGTATACAAATGAGAATCCGATTGTGTGCTTTTAAAGAAAATCCTCAGTGAAAGTGGAGTAATTCGGACGCCCAATCGGTTGTGGTATGCAGTACCGCCCTCTGCCGTGTGAGAATAGTGAAAATGTAGCGGCGATGAGAGACCGATCGCGTATTATTGTTGAGTATTTTTCACACTTACGAAGTGCCCCCGCATGCAACGGCGAACGTATCACTTCAATTATTCCATGATTCATAAAACATATTTCGATAAAGAACATTGAATCGCAAACCAGTCACTGGTATTTATAATATTATTTATATAAACCGATAGAAATCACAGAGGCACGCCTACACGCCGGATAAATTATGTGCGGGTGACATGACGACGGATTGGATACATTTGCTTTAGATGCCATCCCACTTTGATTAAATTAAAGATTGTCTGCAGTTTTCGCGGGCAATTTGTGATTTAAATCTCCGTTTATTCACGTTCCATTCGCGAGCAATGAAAGACATATTATTATCCAACAATTTATATATTTTCAAGGAAAATTCAATATTTTGTGATTTACATGTATTCGTGAATAAAAAAAAACATTTTATACCGCGAACCCGTTGGCTGTGGAAGGAACTGCTTCAAGAGGTCTTTCCATTAAGGTATGATATGGGGTTCTTCAAGAAAGCTGTGATTTTGCAAGGTCGGCGGCGTACCCGGATACCTCCAGGTGTTGCAGGTGTCCATGAGCGGCGGTAACACTTACCATCACGTGGGACCGCTTGCTCGTCCGCCTACTTCCCTATAAAAAAAAACTTTGTCAAAAGCTACAAAGAATTTTATATTAATTTATATAATTTCTTACGGATAAACTATATATAAGGTGTATAAGTGTGGAAACCTTTATGTGCCATTGTTATTGGACTAAGTGTGCTGTTGGTTTTCCAATTTAGGAATAAAATAAAAAATAATTGTTTTCTGCCCTACCTGAAAAGATGTGGTTCGGCTCTTACGCTAATCGAAGTTTTCAGGGTCAATACATCGTCTGTAACGATGGCGGGAGACATGACGGGATATGTGAAGACATGTCTCAAAAAATTACCTAAATGTCTCGATAATCTTATATCATTTTGTGATTTCTAGGACAATTGTACATCAAAAAAACTGACGCAGCATGTTAGTTTTGTTAGTCAAAATAACAAAAAAACATTTGACTCACAATTTAGTTATACTCGCGGTAGAAAAAAGTGACACTCGGAAGAGAAAAAGTTTATGCGTTAACTCGTTTGTAAAATCTTAAGTTTATTCCCTAGTTTTAGGGATTTCTTTAGACATTTCGTTTATTGGACTCAAAACAGTCGTTACTGCCTCGTGAGGATTTTCCATTATGCTACAACATGAGTCTTTGAGAAACCTGTGAATATGGTCGTGGAAGGTTGGAAGCGCATCTGCATGGCCGCATGTCCCCTGGTGTTGTACGTGTTCATGGGAGACGGTGACCACTTGCCATCTTGTGGCCCGTCCGTTAGTCTGCCATCTCTTCTATAAAAAACAAAACATTTGTGGTCTGCAACACTCAGAGTTGTAATTAGCAATAGTGAATACGCACACGAGTACTTTCAATGACACATAAAACATCTTTAATTGTATTGCGTGATGGACTCCTCTCTCACAGAGGACTACCTTGAAATGTACTGCATATCCCACTTTACCGTATTTCCCCAATGTACGTACGTGTTTCGGTAGTGAGTGAGATGTGCGAGAGTCCATTCCCATCTTATCCCTCTCCATTTTCCCAACCCTTTCTCCAAATTCATTCCTATATCTCCAAAGGTAGGCAGCGCATCCAGGGGCGTGCTAACGTTTGTCATTTTGAACTAATGTTGGCATGCCACAAGGAGATCTATGGATGTCTACAGTATCCGCTTACCATCAGGTGGACTGTATGCTCGTCTGCCGACTTATCCATCAAAAAATCTTTTATTAAAATGCACCGAAATGAAGAAAATAAACGTAGAAGTCATTACTATTATTTGACGCGATTTAAAAGCTTTTTTAACGTTCAATTTTTGTTCATACATTATATACAAAAGCCCACAAATTCGATACTTACTAAATAATACAATATCAATTAACTTTGAATCTCGAGCTGAATCCATGGTGTCAAGAAAGGACACACCCTGTATTTATTACACAAATCATTAATTGTTACAAAACAAAAGGCGTGCTTATCCCCTTGGGGGATTTCTACCTGCAAACCTGGGAGAGCGATAGGTTATCAATGAAATGGGCAAACATAGTGCGTACCTTTCTTTTTATTTACTACAATTGTATTCAATAACTAATAAACCATAAAGCTTAGTTTTAGATACCTAAATAAAAGTATTATTTGTTATTGTTATTTTTAGTTTTTTTTTCTAGCGTTTTTATTTATTTAAACTTCATTGTACAAGTAATTGTACGTATCGCGGACTTAATACAATGTGGCATTTTCCACCAGTCAACAGAAATATTTCGTGAAATTTGCGGGGAAATTTTGGTTTAAATATAAACAAAATTATTGTAGTAATAGTGTATATATATAAACTTATATAAACATACATATAGATACGTGCATACAGAACATTGTAATCAATAAAATCAATACAAAAGAGAAAAGAAAACTCAATGAAGTGATTAAACTTAAGACAGAAAATATACTTGTAGCTCTGAATCTTTATATAAAGATCTTGAAGCTGTTTTTTGAAAAAGATCTTTTACTGGGGGGTCTACGGGTTAATTTAGAGATTGTGTACGTTAGGTTTGCATGTGCAATCAGGTAACAATCTGAAATGTTGACTGACTACTGTACCTGTAGGTGTAGACAGATGCAACTTCATTTATACACAGACACAGCGATGATTTATACTCAGGAAATAATTAAATTTAATCGCTTGTAGCGGGCGGCGACTCGAGTGAGATGCTCTCTTAATTTGATGTATTTATTTACAAGATTTTACGCGAATGACATAATATTTTATATTTGAGTAACTGAGAATATGGGTCAAATGTTAGTAAGCAACTGGATGTGTGATGCCAAATGGTGTTATTTTTAATTACTTCGTTCTTTTAAATCATAGACTAATTGTGTTTTTGACGGTTTTGGGGAGATTTCAAAGAAAGAATTGAAAGAAGATTCAATTCAAAGAATCAGAGAGACAATGAAGATTCAAATAATTAAGTCAAAAAGATTTTAAGAAGGAATCAAGATTTTCTAATTTTGAAAATCTTACTACTTGTCGACTAAACATCACTAGTTTGGGTATATATCTAACTATAATAAAGGTATTTGTTTACCTTTTATTCCTACTCGACGTTTCGGCGCGGGGTACACCAGCCGTGGTCACGAGTTGACTGAAGAGGCGGGTAGTCCAGGATGGGATCTGCAAGCAGTTTTATCAATTACCCACATTTGATCTTCACATTCGGAAAGGCTGCGACACAGTACCTACACTAACAATGTCCGCCGTTGTATTCGACGGTAAATTGCAAGGTTTAAATTTGTTAATCCCTGGATTCCACGTCGACGACAGTTTATATCAATCTTCTCGATTGAAATTTTTATATTTCTTAATTTTACTCGCTTCACGTACAATCCTGGGATAATAGTGACGTTCAGTGGAGAGGATTTTGGGAGTGCAGAATTCTATCCAGTGATTAATTCCAGAAGCGTTGAGAATGTGCTCGGCTATTGCTGATTTACTAGTTTGGCGGTTTTTTTACGCGTTCAGACCCGATTTAGAATATAAAATGTGTACAAAACGCGAGTTTAAAAAGTTATATCTGACTATATATCGGTTAAGTGTATCAAATCGGTTCAGCGGTTCCAAAAGTTAGGCCTTAATGTACTTTTAACGTTACGTACATTAACGTTAGGCCTCAACTCCAGAGATGACTCTCTCTTATTAACGATGATCTCTCTCTTCATTAACGCTGAGGCGTTAATGTACTTTTAAGACTCGAGCCTTATGGTCCATGTTTTTAACGTTTGACGTTAACTCGGGTCTACAACGGTTAAGGTTGTTACGGTTCATTAGCGCTTGAGCGCTTAGCATTCATTATTACAGCAATACCTTCATGTCAAGTTTGATAAATACCTAAAATTGTCTGGAAGAATTCGCTTTAGCGGTAAGGCCGCCGGTTCTACTTCTAATTACTTGTAACTTTGTGTTTCATATAAAGTATACGATATATCTATCATCGTCACAACACACGAGCGGCCGGTCTTTACCCAGGTGATCACATGACTGCACTGACATTACTACCTATTTATAAATAGCCGCCGCGTGTCCGGCATCCGCGGCATGCACTCTATTTACGTACTCATTAGGGCTCTTTATTGCTTCGGAAGAACCTTGTAGCTCAGATTTTACCTGCTCGCTTTGCTGCGCACACAGGCCTTCGTTGATTTTACTAACGAGGACCTCTATATAGATCGGTAAGTACTGCGGCACAGCCTGTGCTCGTGGGTGCCTTGCCTACGGATTTGGTGGTGGTCCGTACTGGGAGGACGGATCAGGCGCATTTGCTCGCGACCGAAGGGGAGGTGCGTGCTAGGAAGCGTGGCATTTGCGATGAGACAGTGGCAGCATGGCAGAAAAGATGGGAAAGTGAGAAAAGGTAGGGAGCTCCATTAGGGAGGAAGGGAGGGAGGAAGGGAGCGAGGAAAGGAGGGAGGGAGGGAGGAAGAGGGGAGGAAGGGGGGAGGAAGGGAGGGAGGGAGGTAGGGAACGTTCATCCTGAACCTAACCAGCTTGGTTAGGTCCCGAACGTGGCGGTTCTAATCGTCTCGTTGGATCGGGCCGCACTATGAAACATCGCAGATTTAGATTGAGAGCATTAGAAAGAGGTTGTTTTTTGAAGCTATGCTAGGATTATATGTGTGAGAGCGGTATGGAAGGAGGTCTTGCACCACGCCTTGCGTGGGCTTCTTCACTCTATTTGGAGAAGCGCAAGAAATGTTAGAGGGGATCGGTCGCAAGGAAGAAGGACCCGTCTGTTACCGCGACCCTGTAAGCACATAGACGAACTTCAGAAGGTAGCGAGAGTTCGCACACCACTGGCACCGTAGCAGAAGCCTGTGAAAATAATTGAGCGGATCGGTACCGTAGGTACGTAAATGTGGAGTTCATGCCCTAGAAACGAGAGAGTGACTAAGGGCATAGATGACAATTTGAGGGAAGGCAGAGCAGATATGTGCTGGAAAGAGCCTATGCAGTATGGTGCTTATCACCGTGATTTGGTCCGTATAGGCGTTGGATTGGTAGGTCAACGGGACGAAGTACTGCATTTCCCATTTTATCTTATTTCCCCAATGTACGTACGTGTTTCGGTAGTGAGTGAGATGCGTCAGAGCCCATTCCCATTCTACCCTTCCCCATTTTCCCATTCCTTTCTCCAAATCCATTCCTAGGTCTCCAAAGGTAGGCAGCGCATCCGGGGGCGTGCCAACGTTTGTCATTTTGAACTAATGTTGGCATGTATCGCGGATGTCTATCGGCGACATCGTATCTACGACGGCGTATCTACTTACGATCAGGTGGACTGTATGCTCGTCTGCCGCCTTCGTCCATTAAAAAAGAAACTTAATATAAATACTTAATAACAAAAACAGGTAATCGTTCGTCTTCCTAGAACTAATAATTATGGAAAATGTAATATATTATTTCTGGGAGTACATTTATATAATATTATAAAAAACAATGTAATAGTATAAATATCTATAAAAATAAACTAAACACATATATTTATGAATATATTGTTAGTAAATATATATTATATTTTATCTTACAACTATGTACTTACTGTACTTGAATTGCATGCTTTTTCACTAGATTAATTTTATATAATTATTTAAAATCTCATGTAAGTGAACTGTATTTAACGTTCTGAGAATACAATTTTCTTTAAACCGAGATAGCGAAAATATATACTTCTCCATAGAACAACTGGAAAAAATCCCCACGGTACAACTAGTTGGACATAGTAGATGTACCACGGGGTCTTTGATAAAACTGCTCGCAGCCTTAAATTTTTGCTGTAAATCTGGGCAGTGATTAAGCACAGATAATGGCAGAGAGTCAGTACTTAGCCACTTACCATCAGGTGGGTTTACTATTCAAAAACATTGTCTGTAATAGCGGTGGCGTCAAGGAATGCGCGTTCGCACGCCGCGGCGCAGTTCTCTATCAAAACAGGTGTCAGGTTGCGCCACTTCGGTTTGCACCGGTTGTTTGCGCCGAGGTGTCCGCTTGTGGAAGATTTTTGCAGTTTTTCTTAATTACATTCTTGTCACGACGACATTAAGTCAATAGTTTCAAGAAAAATGCCAGTCATTTGTACCGTGAACTTGCTTTTATAAACCAAGCAAGTAGCAAACAGCATGACCTTGACCTTATATTGTATTCTGCTATATCAATTTATTTATTTATGCGGTCAAGACTGATCCACAGCACGTGTTAGTACATTAAAAAAGAAGAGAAAATACTTCCACTCGGATGTTGATCAAGTAAACAATCTTGCATTTTTTTTTATTTAATTTGAATGGTAACTGTACCCAGCCTTTTGTACGTGAGGGATATGTGGCCTTAAAATGGCACGCTGGCCAAGCGTGTTAGTGAGTCCAGTCTTTTGGAGGTGGTGTAGTTCTTTAGCGCTTGTGGTAGCCGCTTTATTACACATCACATCTAATGCCGACACCACACAGCTGACCATTGATAATATTAAGTGGATGTCTTTAGTAGACTAGTTTCCAAGTCAAATTTGTTATAAAAATAAATAAAATCACTGACATTCACCAATTCACATTAACCACGTTGAAAACTATAATTTGTTCTTAAAACAACAACATAATTGATCTCATGTCGCGCAACACATCGGCATTGCCATCCAACGCGGTAATGCCGCCAGCCAAATATAATAAACCAGTAAAAGGGATGAATCTGTACATTGACATAATTTAAAAAAAAATGCTGGGTCTCTTTAGAAGCTACAGAACCCAAAAGACTAGGTAGTTTTTAAAATTTTTGTCTGTATGTTAGTCTCTGTGTCTGTTTGTTTGAGGATCACGTTTAAGCTACTGAACGGATTTTGATCGGATTTTCACTGCTGTATCCAGAAGGAAAACTTATACATATGTCATCTTCATATGACACAAAGAATTTAAAATATAGACCAAAATTAAAAAAATCTATCATGTTCGTGCTTTTACAAGTGTTAAAAATATTTTACAGGGGCTTACTCCACGCGAGCGATGCCGCAGGCAGCACCTAGTATATTACAATCTTATATTTTGAGCTTTTTGAACAATAAACACTTATTATTGGTTATTTTGAGATATTTTGTAATATGATGGTTATTAGTAATTATTTTCATTAATAAAGAATAAGAATATTTTAGAATAAAAAAAAAACGATTAAAGCAAAGTATTTCATTTCAGAAACCACAGTTGCGACGTCGTCCAAGCCGAAGCGGAGACCTTACCTCCTGAAGCGGAAAGCGCTCACAACTGGCTTCTTCGACCAGAGGGGCGGCAAGGAATCAGACAAGGATAAAGGTAGGTACATATCATTATTTAGTACTTGAGGGATTAATTGTAAACGATTAAATCAAATGTGATAATAAACATAAGATCTTGACTTGTCTCGCATAAGAAACTAGTTTTGAGATTGACGTCACGCCCATTTTTCGAAATGATTGAATTATGGTTGCCCTAATGGTCTTTAAAAGTCATACGTGTAAGTCTCGTATTCATTAGGCAACAATTGACGCGCAGCACGTGACGCTCAACATGTTTGGCAACGTTGCACAACAGCACGCCACGTTGCCAGATGACGCAAAACAGGACGCACGTCTTGTTGTTTCGCCGTTCAACTGTAGTTGCCCCTCAAATGTTGGCGTGTCTAGATGTTTGTGGCAACAATGACAATAGTGTGGTCTATCCAACGTGTACTTCTACTAATCAAACTGCATCAAAATTATGAGTGTTCATGGGATACTGCTCACAATGATTACAAAAATAAATTTAAAAAGCATGACGCATGGGATTCCATTTCGAAAATATTGGATGTGCCTACGAAGGAGGTCGAAAGTAAAATACATATCTTCCGATCACAAGGGAAAGAATGAAATTAAAATTACCTTAATGAAATTAAAATTTCTTCCAGTTGCCAAATATCGAAGAGTTACGGCCAATCTGAGGGTAGCACTCATAGAATTTCGAAATGTGTCTTGTTTCGATATTACTGGTTCAATTTTTCGTAACAATATCTCAAAAT
This sequence comes from Sesia bembeciformis, assembly GCA_943735995.1. Taxonomy (NCBI): domain Eukaryota; kingdom Metazoa; phylum Arthropoda; class Insecta; order Lepidoptera; family Sesiidae; genus Sesia; species Sesia bembeciformis. Next base: position 1,421,691 of record OX031041.1, read on the forward strand.
CTGTTATATTCATTCGGGTAGAAACGATCCATCAGCCATACGGAGATCAATGAATACATTTTCTTTTTATTGTAAGTTATTTCTATCCCACGAACACCTGTTCTTTTTTTTTAATTATAAAATTATAAAAAACAGCGGAGATTCATACTAGCTCCTCAGGTGACATGTTGTCAACGACTGATCATGTATGGACAGACAACGTTGCTAGACAAAAGTCCCGCATCATCGCTCAAAATGTTGGGCTACATGTTGATCAACAGTTGCGCGTCAATTGTTGCCTAATGAATACCAGGCTTTAGGACGAAAGTAAACAATTTTTTTTAATTAAATTTAAATATTTGTATCATCAACTTAATTGACTCTTGATTTACTTCACGGGACGGACGGGACTTCCGTTTCATACTTTGAAATTGTTTATTACGAAGAAAACTTGACACTGTGCAGAATGTGCTAATTGCACCGTTGCCATGAAGAAAACAAACGGTGTCGCGTGAACTGTGACGCTGATTTTCAGTTCGAGCCGCAACATTACACAAAACATCAAATCATTGACTAGATACAGAAAATCATTGATACATAAACTTTGACAAACCCGTGTATTTTGATCGCAAATAGCGTGTGCGCCGCGTCACCGCGTGACGAACCGTATTGGCAGACAGCTGCCGGTTACTCATTCACTAGTCACTCGATAGTAACCATTCGGTAACGTAATAACTGCGGTATCGGCATGCGATCGTAAATTATACCTGTTCGCTTCGACAAGTGAACTGCTACGCGAGTGCGGGACACGTATAGGTATACTTACATACACTAGCTGGCGCCCGCGGCTTAAGTTCACGTGGTAATTTTGTTGAAATTCCAGCAAGCGTATGAAATTTGATAGTCTGACAGAATTTGGAAATCACGTGTATAATTATTTGTATTGTAGAATATTTATACCAAATTTAAGGTAAAAGACACAGTACTCGGATATTCTGCAACGTTGTACAGTTATGTGAAAGGCTGCAAGTGATGGATCAATCGATAAATACTCAGATTCTTCACATGCTCATGCTTTCGTACTTATACTCAGGTATTACTTTTTTACTTTTCTCTAAGTACTATTTTCTAAAGTTTCTAAACTAACGGCCGCCTTCTACCTTACCTTTAGCATGAAAAGAGTAGGCTGTGAATAAGATTTTACAGGGCTGGCGCGCACTCGCATGCCCCATACTGTCGCAGGTGTGTTGACCACTTACCATCACGTGGGCCGTCTGATAAAAAAGAATTCACCATAAAAAGAGCAGAAATAATTCCAGGCTCTGGAACCAAGTCACGGTATTTTTACGTCTTCTAAACAGTCATTACGTTGCAACAGATTCTACACCAACGCATTCTTCGTGACACAAAGCAGATTTTGCAAAATATATTATCTTGATGGACATTTAAAAACGTATATTTCACGACGACCAGTGATCATTGCGCGTAATCATTGTCAGATCGCGGTTAGTTTTATATACTTTTTACAGGAAAATTGGCGTTTAACGACATTTTTATTTGACAACTGAATTATCGAAGATTGTTGTTATCCAGACCACACCTAGGTTTAAAGATAGCTGCTGTTGTTATCTCTAGGGTAGTAAAATATAATGCCTATGGCTCTATTGGCAGTACGGTGTCGGCAGGCTTTAAAATAAAGACGTGCATGACAAGGCCCATATCCAGCAGTGGAGACATACAAGCCGTTGGTACAATTGCTCATTAAATCACCTGCGTCGTGATGACACAAATACATATCTAACAACCAAGTTGGCTAATGTGTTGTGTTACCTTTCAAGCCACATGCAAAATCTCTTTCCATCTCGCGTAGCTCAAACTTCTGAACCTTGAATTGTACATTCGGTTATCAACTCGACATTTAACAAACGTGTTTTTTTTTTATAACAATCATGTACAGAAACACTCCTCGTTAAAATTGCGGGGGCAGCAGAGTAAAATATTCGACGTGCGGACGTTCTGCCAACAAAGTAAACATTAGGCGGTAGTTCACACACGAATTCCTAAATGCATTCATGGTTCTTGCAAAATAGAAACTTTATGGATGATGAGTTTGCTTTGTGTTAGAAAACAACATTTATACGACAAGATACATAAAACACAGAAAGGGAAAGGAAATGATGGCGGAAAGATAATGATTACAAAAAATAATCAGAAAGATAAATTTAGTTATTGGAATGACAATGTGCGCAGTATAAACGTTGTGGGAGAGTTTTATGAGTCCTACAGTGCTAGACTAAAGAAAGCACACAAGGGAAGAAAATAAGATGTCAGATTGAAGAAAATCACAAAGATAATTAACAATTTTTAATAATTGTCATTCCGTGCGCGTAGAATGTTGTAGAACTTTACCAGCCAGCGACATACAGTTTGTATGAATAGATACTTATAAAAGTTTTTTTTTAATTTTCACATTCATTATTATGCAACGTCTGAACTGGGTTAGCTTATTTACGAAGATATATGTGTATGCATATAGATATTTAAATCTTAAATAGACAGACGTGAAAAATTAAATTGTTGATTTTAATTATTTGGAATAATTTTCTCAGCAAAATCACTTTACTGAGTCACTCGCTAACATACTTAGACCGGACTGATCATTGACCAGATACGTCTTGTTTGAATTCTTGACAAAACTTGACACTGGCACAATGTTATAATTGCGCTGTTGTCATACAAGGAAAAAAAATTATATGGGGCTTTTGGAGGGAACTTGAAAGAGTTTTTGTCTGATTTTATTAAATATTGTTTAGTGTGCGTTTTGTGGTCTAATAGTGATACTTTATCAAACTTGAAAGTGTTTTTGTGCGTAAGTTTTGTGATAATCAAATAAAAGTACAAGACTGCGTTTTTCGTGCGATTTCACGAGTCAGTAAATCTACTATCACTTTACTGAGCGACTCCTTACTTATTTCAACGGAACTGAACATTAACAGGATATGTTTTAAACTTTGATTTAACATTTAATCGTTAATTTCCAAGAAAACATGACACTGGCACATTGTACTAATTAGTGCTGTTGCCATATGAGCAAAAAAAATGGTTAGTCGTAGCGTCCAGTTATTTTTTAATTTGTCCACCAAAAATCTGTTCTAAATCAAACTCCAAGAACAACCAATTCGAAGAAGATCCGATATAAATAGTTGTACCTACATTCCTGACGTACACGTGGAAGTTTATATTTCCCACAATAAAAATAATAACCGAAGTGATCGAGCTGATACTTTTTGTCTGACTGCCAGATAGGAAAATACGCGTATTTTGTGTTCGCTTCCAGCTAGACAGACTGGCTGGATACAAATGCCTGTAACCTGTAACATTCGTCAAAGAAAATTGAAGAATTCCTTTATGCTTTTGGTGATTCCATTATAAATGTAAACTTTACAATCAATTAGATAAATTCATTTATGTGCTAAGGAAAATAATTATTTCTATTTATTATAATAATTTATTATTAATAGATACTGTGGTCCAATTGTGTGTCGACGAAAAGGTCTGTAGCTGAGCATATTTGCTGCAACACCAAACGGGGTCACAGCGCTGGTATTCAGCTACAGCTTGTTGCTAAGGGTGACTCACTCATGGGCGTAAAGTAGACGGCTAAAAAAGAATCGCATTACACAAATCGCGCCTATAAATAAGTTTAAGTTTAAGTTTGCTAACTTCTGTCGCTCCAAGTAGAAAATTGTAACTATGTTTGCTAAATTCTGTCGCTCCAAGTAGAAAATTATAACTAAGTTTGCTAACTTCTGTCGCTCCAAGTAGAAAATTGTAACTAAGTTTGCTAACTTCTGTCGCTCCAAGTAGAAAATTATAACTAAGTTTGCTAACTTCTGTCGCTCCAAGTAGAAAATTATAACTAAATTTCTGTTGTTGTAACTTGTCAATAATTTTCGGAACCATTGTGATCTTTTTATACGTTAAATACATTTCTATTGTCATATCTAAAAATCCAACATAATCCCTTAAATTTAAAAAAAATTAATTTAAATTTAATTTAAATCCATACAGTTATTTAAAAAAAAAAAATTATTTAAATACTACGAGGGGCGTTCAAAGTATTCTCGGTATCTGAACTTTTTTGTTAGTAATGAGGGTAGTTTTTGTCGATGGTTCTCTTATGACATTATCCAAGGTGACAATTAAAAATTTTCGTCGGTTTATCATAATACGTTTTTTCACAATCTTGCTTCGAGTGCAACAAAATGGCAGACGCGAAAATGTTGACCAAATTCGAGCACCGCGCAGTTATTAAATTCCTGACGAAACAAGGAAAATGTCAAAAAGATATCCACGAAGAGATGGCGGCCGTTTACAAGGATTCCGCTCCTTCGTTATCCACCATTCAAAAGTGGTCAAGTGAATTTAAAAGGGGTAGAGAGAGCACTGAAGATGACCCTCGATCAGGTGGTCCCGTTTCTGCCACTACGGAAGAAAACGTGAAAAAAGTCGAGAAACATGTACTTAAAGATGCTCGGATAAAAATCAATTCTTTAGCAGAAATTACCAAGCTATCTACAGGTACCATACATTCAATACTTCATGACTTTTTGAACCTCTCAAAAGTCAGTGCAAGATGGGTGCCACGAATGCTCACATCACCGCAGAAACAAACGCGAGTTGAATGCTGTAAAGAGTTTTTGGAGCTTTGTGGTGAAAATCCTAACAGTGTTTTCGATCGCATCGTTACCGGCGATGAAACCTGGGTTCGTCACTACGACCCTGAGAGCAAACGAGTCAATGCAGTGGGTCAAAAAGGGTGCAGCACCTCCGAAGAAGTTCAAAGTCACGCAATCGGTCGGAAAGCTCATGGCCACAGTATTCTGGGACTCGAAAGGGATTTTGCTTCTTGAATATACCAAAAGAGGCCAAAGTATAACCGGACTAGCTTATGCAAACACAATGCGTAATTTGAGGGAAGCAATTAAAGAAAAAAGGCGAGGAAAACTGACCGCGGGCGTCTTACTGCTCCACGACAACGCGCCCGTTCATTCAGCGCGTGTGGCCAAGGCTGCTATTCAGGAGTGTGGTTTCCAAGAAATTAATCATCCACCGTACAGCCCAGACCTAGCACCTAGCGACTATTTTTTGTTCCCTAACCTGAAAAAAGAGCTTCGTGGAAAGCGATTTTCGGACGATGAAGAGCTCAAAGCGGCCGTAAATGATCATTTTTCACAGGACGAAAATTATTTTTGGGGGGTATTGAAAAGATGATTTCGAGATCTAGTAAGTGTATTGAAATTGCAGGGGACTACATAGAAAAATAAAATTATTTCAGGTTTTTCTGTCTTTTCTTTCATATCCATACCGAGAATACTTTGACGCCCCTCGTAGCTGCCCCGACAGAAATTGTCCTGTCCACATTTCAATAATACAATAATTTCAATAAGTTCATACAAAAACCCCCATAGAAAAAATCACTAAGCTTTTCCCGAATTTTCCGGGCAACTTTTCCAATTTTTCTTTCCCTTAAAACCTTATTAGGACTATTGCGAACATTTAAAAAAAATAGCCTAATCAGTGCAGCCGTTCTCAAGTGATACGCTTACCAACGAACAGCATTTAATTTTTATTTATATAGATAATATTTAAATATTAATATTTGTTGGTGATCAGAAATTTTCATGCGTCTATGAGAAACGCACACAATTCATTTTTAAATGGCTCACGCTAATTTTTGGTAAATGACAGATATATTTTTTCTCGTCAAATGAATTCAAAACACAGTGGAAACGGAAAGAAACCGCCAGCGGAATACGCTAGTGTGTAGTCCAATGATCACTATAATTAATTACTCCTTCCTGGACATGCTCAGACCACCGACCAAATTCATTCCAACAAGTTTGCATTCTACATCTGATAATCTGCCAACGCAATGCCGCCCGGCAACGGTTTTTTCAACAGAGATTCGTCGAGATCCAGCGTTTTTTTAACGTAAAATATGAAAATGAAAATAGTGTAGACGCCACAGTCCGCTTCGAGTATACAAACGTGTAAAAATAGAACGGCGGATTCGTTGTATTGGTACATGAGAACTATCAGTCATCGCAGGCCGATATATTGTTCAACTCGTTACTGGCAAAGTAAACATTACATACTTTTTGATGCTAAGATTTTATTGCAATTTTTCTGAAGTTAATCTCTGGATAAAATTATGGGAGACCGAGACTTGTAAAGATATTTTTGAAATAGCTAAACGTTTTAAAAGTTTTGAAACAATGAATGAATTATACGTACTTGTAAATTTGTTAAAATTGTATTATGAATTATCGGAAAGGTCGGAGAAATGTCGTATTTAATAAACGTTCAAACGGGTAGGTAATTAGTTATATTATAACCGTAGGCTTTTATCGTCATCGCTGGGTACGGGCGTCATGCACTTTGAGTTGTGCATGGGGGACGATAAAATGGCACGCTGCTGGTTAAACGGGTTGGCAAGTCCACTCTTTTAGAGATAGTACAATTTCTCAGGGCTTGTGGCAGCGGCTTTGTTATCTCTTAGTCGCCTCTTTCCATACCCACGGGAAGAAATGGGGTTGCGCTATTCCTTAGCCGGCCGGGAACACGGCAGTGATTATTTTTTAATCTTTGACAAATGATTGATTTAGTAAATTAGATTTTTTTTGTTCGGAATTGGCTAAATTCTTGTGGCCCTAATGGTCACCCTAAGTTAGGGCGAGCGCAGAAGGCGCTCAGCCAGGAGTGAAAAATGTGTAGCAACGAGCCTAAGGGCTCCCTCGCCTAGACCGGCGGAAGGAACAGACCTCTGCTTAGGGCATTGCTTTGGGGGGGTACCGCGGCAGTCGGCGAGAGAGGAGAGCTTAGTAAATTAGATTAAAGAAACTTTCCTTTGCGTTATCTTCAGAATTAATTTTATAACCGTGATATTTTTTGCTATTTTAGCGCTCTCGGAAATTCCACCTGGACACACCCTAACTCTAAAATAAATCCGGAGAAACCTGAACTGATAGCAGCCATAATCTTAAACCATGACTTCCGTTGACGATTCTAATTTCCGTGATATGAAAATTTTACAAAACTTTGTTTGCAAATATATGTTTTACTGTTTTTGACACACTTCCCATACATACTTGTTAAGCACCAAGTCCGGAAAATTTATGTTTTTACAAAAAATATGGAACATAATTTTAATTGACTCAGAATCACGAGTAGGGTGAATTGACTGTATGGTGTCCGCCGTATATCAATCAACACTACCTCTTCCTTTGGGTGTCGTAAGAGGCGACTAAGGGATAACAAAGCTGTTATCACAAGTCCTCAGGAACTACATCACCTCGCCACCCCGCTTGCCGAGCTTACCGTTAAGGCCATACATACACTTACAAGACATTGTGGAGGCCCATGTCCAACAGTGAGCGATTTACATTCGGTAAATGTTCGGATACTGTATAAGTAACATATTTACCAGTAGTAAAACACTGTTTACGAAATCGGTTCGGTAATTTAAAATAAATTTCAAAGTGATTTATAACATACCCACAGCTCTTAGCGTACACCAAACTGATTTATTATTTGCAGCAAAACGTTTTACAACTAGTAAATACTAACTTAAGTAGTTAGTTTATTCTGTTAACTGTAAACAAAATTGTGTTATAATTTGCAAGACTAATTTTAAATTTTAAAGACTTCATCGTTTCAAATGAGATAAAATTAAAGGCGTGTCTCCACTTGTAAAATGATTGTACAATGTACGATTACAAGTCGGTCGTCATGTCATGGCAATGACTACAATTCGTCATGTGTCGTATTATACGTTAAATTAATGTGACGTCATCTGAGCAAAGTGATCATCGATATGGGAATATATATAGAGATGACACATCATACGTTCTTACCAAAGAAACCTGGTTGGTAACGTTCTTGGAGTGGTGAAGCAGATGAGGAGGGGTTCATTAAAAATCTAATTTGAAACTTAAGTACTACGTATTAAGAACGTTATGTTTTCAGAATACATATGAATTGACGAAATCGAGAGCTACTGAACATAGAACACTCTAACGTACCCTAGTGCTTGTATAACAGTGTGTGTATGTATTCTCAAATCGATGAAAGGGACCCAATTGTCGGTACGAACTTACACAACGTGTCATTGAAATAACGCAAAACTTTAAACATGTCATTTAATTTAAAATATATAAAGCCTTTCTTGCGAAAATTAAAATTATTTTAGGTGATAAATCAAAATTTACAAACATGTAAAATTTTGTTGTTCTATCTAAAACGTTTGTAGAGCTCATTATACAATATAGAGGGCGGCGCAGGGCGGACGACGGCAGGGTGAATGGGGCATGAGCTTTGCGTTTGTTGAGTGTACACCGACAGTGTAAAGTGCGAACCATTTCGACAATCGGATTGTACAATTCGGCACTCACTCACACAGATGCAAAACTCATGCCTCGTTGATTTCACTGTATCTATCTGCGGATGGAATGAAATGAAATGAAATAGCGACTCCTCACTTACTTCGACGAGACTGGCAGCATACGTTTTAGACTTTGAAATTGTTTATTACGAAGAAAAACTTGACACTGGCAGAATGTGCTATTTGCACCATTGCCATACATGATAAAAAAATACTGAATAGCAAACAGGCTGGTTTACTTAAGAACGGCTACCCACTGAGCTAATGTTGCAGTATATGTACCGCGCCGGCTTCCTATAAGTGGACTGTGTGTAACGATGTGGTTGCCGGTACGGATGTTGCTTGCTGTATATACTGATTTTTTTTTTCTTCAGGATGCCAATACAAACATTTCTTCTATTTTCTTGTTTATTGTTCAACTGTAGAGCGCGGAATGAATCTACGGACATTCGTCCCTATATTTATATAATTTTCGCTTAATATGTCGACCAATCAGACAATAACAATGTTAACTATCAAATCAATACTATAAGAAAACTTAAATAATAAAATAATGGAATCTATACAAACAAAGGCTTAAAACTATTGTCGCATCGGTCGTCCCGAGCAGTATATAGCCCATTTTATTAAGAACTAACTGTGCCCGGTATGCGTTGTATGCCCGTCAATTTTTTGCACATAATATATAGCCTGTGTCCATCTGGAATAATGTGCCTTTCAAATGGTGAAAGAATTTTTAAAATCGGATTAGTAGTTTCCGCCATTGCCTCCTACATCCAAACTTACAAACTTTACCTCTTCATAATATTAGTACAGTTGCGTCGCGTTTTGTGTAAACACAAAATGTTGCAAATGAGCACACGGCCTTAATGTTAGGTACATAGGTTTGTCATGTCCGTTCGTCTGTCTACTGTCCGCTTGTCAACAACATAATTTACTTGCCATTTTCTATTTGAATAGAACAAACTGTTTGACGGTACAGTATAGGAGGGAAATGATAATTTAAAGAATAATTGTAAAATGTTGAAAGAAAGAAAATACATTTATTTGTGAGCCCAGAACGCACACATAAATTCATTGGGACAGTTATTATAATTATTTGAGGGGGGAGAGTGCACGCCGTAATCCAACAGCTGCTGGGCGCGCTCGACTAGACACGTTACCCCTCTCTCACAGAAGACTACCTTGAAATGTACTGCATTTCCCACTTTATCTTATTTCCCCAATGTACGTACGTGTTTCGGTAGTGAGTGAGATGTGCCAGAGCCCATTCCCATCCTATCACTCCCCATTTTCCCAATCCTTTCTCTAAATCCATTTCTATATCACCAAAGGTAGGCAGTCATCGGGGGGCGTGCCAACGTTTTGTCATTTTGGACTAATGTTGGCATGTATTGCGGATGTCTATGGGTGACAGTATCCACTTACCATCAGGTGGACTGTATGCTCGTTTGCCGTTTCCGTCCATAAAAAAAAAATGGGCGACGGAGGATCGAACCCGGAACCTTTTGCACAGCAAGCGGGTCACTACCAACTGCGCCAATCGGTCGGTCATTATACTCGTACATAGACACATATTATACATTGATTTTTTTAACGCTTTTATAATTATAAATAATAATAAAAGTATGTCCATAATTGTAAATAAAGTGAGAAATATTAATTAAACCAATTTTATTACAAAATAGGAGACATAGATAAGTTTTCAAAATTTAGGTAGAATGTTTATATAATATAATAAATGAATACGTACACTTTATAGACGATGTCCCAGAGACTGCAGGTTCGTTATTTTTTAACATTAAAAGGCATGAAGTTTATTTCTCAAAAATTGAAATCATGTTCCTCTGAAGCTATCGAGTATTGAAAAATCTGTTTTTTTTTTTTTTATTGTAAACTCAAACGATGCGATATCTTATAGAACTTCTTATTTAAATATCTGTATATCTCCCCAAGGCCAATGCAAAGACTCTCCTTTACTTAAAATCGCACGACTGCAGAGCTTGCAGGACATAATATACGAACAACCATATGTATGTATGTATGTGTGTTTGTAGTGTCTTGTTCTTGTGATCTCGTGGTTAAATATTTTGTTTTTTATTAAATACTAGCGACCCGCCCTCATTTCGCTTCGGTTTATTAAATTTATAACAATCGGAATAAGATATATTCCTGCGGTAAAATGGAGCCTATATTTTAAGTTAGACCTCTAGCAATACATCGGTGAAAACTGCATTCAATTCCATGCAGTAGTTTTTGCGTGATGCGTGTACAAACATACATACAGACAGACAGACAGACAAAATTTCTGAAAACTGTTGTTTTGGCTTCTGTTGCTCTAATAAAGAACCCCCATATTAGTTTTTTTCCAATATCTATAATGTACAGACATCGGCCTGTTACAATTTTATTATATGTATAGATTTATTTTCATATTTATTATATATTACTGTCAGAAATCTGTAATTAACTGTATCAATTATTATTAAATAATATTGTCACTTTAGACTTTTATGTAAATATAAAAATAAATCTTGAATTATCAACTTATTCCTGCCGTGTACGACATTAATAAGCGTTATTTACAAATACCCACTACAGTTAGTTTCACGTGTGAACAGTATAAAAGGATGGAAATAGAGGGCCTTGGGTTAACAATGTAATGTTACGTGTTCTCGTGTTGCTAAAACAATGTATTTATTTGGGAGAGTTCTGAGAAATCTACCTCGAACAGATGACGTGAATTTCATGAAAAAAATCGTTACATCTCGATTAAACCCGCTGAAACGAAAGCTGGTCAGCTGGTATATATAGTATGTTGATATAACCTATGGATTCCCTAAGTCTAAAGTCTAAAATTCCGTTTATAATTATTTGTTATGTAATTCAGTATATACTGCTGGACTTGGGCTTCCTCCTGCACATTGACTTGTGTATAAGAGCTGCATAACGTTACAACCCCACGCTGACCAAGCGGCTTAGTGAGTCCACTATTTTGGAAGTGGTGTAGTTCTTCGGCGCTTGTGGTATCGACTTTGTTATCCCTTATTGGCCTTTTACAATACCCACGGGAAGACATGGGGTTATGTTATTATAGAATATAGCTGTGCCCGGCCACGCGTTGCTGTGGCTGCCCGGCGCTAAGGGTGGACAACCCTTATCACTAAGGGGTATGAAAAATAGATGTTGGCCGATTCTCAGACCTACTCAATATGCTCACAAAATTTCATGAGAATCGGTCAAGCCGTTTCGGAGGAGTACGGGAACGAACATTGTGACACGAGAATTTTATATATATAGAGATATAATAATAATAAAAATAATAGAGATGTAGGTAATGCTATTGTATTGCCGGTTACAAACCCAGCCGATACCATACGCCACAATTCTAGTTAGTCGACATGAAAATTTTACGAATATCTTTTTGCAATACTCGTTTTTTTTTCAGTTGTCGCCACATTTCTCATACCTACATACATATTTGCTTTTGCCAAATACAAAGCGCAAAGAAATGTATTTTTCGAAAAAAATATGTAACTGTTCATGTCAGTGCACTTAGAATCATTATCGGAATTTTATTTATTCAACTAAAAAGGTTCTTTATTTTTCTTTTATTAAAGGCATAAAAAAACCAGGTAGGTACAATAAAATAAAGTAATGACAGTAATGATAAAGTATTAAAAGGCAATACTTATTACTTTAAAATTACAACTATTTTGGCGTCAAAACTTATGTTCCATTCTCGTTCCGGTGGAGGAACAATCAAATCTTGAAAAATCGATCAATCAAACCTTGAAAAATTCTGTCAATTAAGTCATCAGTCACGGCTTTTCGGATGGCTTTGTCAGAGAAGTGTGTTCCAGTAATATGCTACGCCCGTCCTTAGTTGTAGTTAACCGATAATTGGCAGGTATATGCTACGGGTAATGTTTGGTTACAGCCTGTATATATACATACATAAGTATATAAGGTATAATGACCTTTGTGGAAATAGTGTACAGTCACAACAGAGACGGTACCGCCCATCTGAGGGCGTTGTAATAACGCAAGGGGGCGATGGAGATTTTGGGTGCACGTTTTCTGCTCCTTTATAAGTATGATTTTACCCGAAAGGTGTAGAGCATATTAGCATATTGAAATGAAATTCAGCACGAAAATAGTTTGCTTCTATCTATGTATCTGTTAAGTCCGAAGTCTACGTATATGTCCGAACTATATGGGAAGTCAGATGGTCGACACTATCAGGTGGTAGTGATTCGCTGAAAACAATACCTACCAGCCCATCTTCTCCAAGAATTTATTAACAATTATTAAGAGTGGTTATTTTTTACATTTATAGCTGTACTGCACTAATGCAGCGTCTCGTGCGCAAACAAACGTTTCATTCATAATTAGTGACCATAACCGCAACCGGCCAGTTTATCGCCGTTTGCATCGGGGATGCGTGGCCTTAAAACGCCACGCTAAACTGGGTTGGCGAGTCCACTTTTTAGAGGTGGTGTACTTCCTCGGGGCTTGTGGTATCAGCTTTCTTATCCTCTAGTCGCCCTTTGTCCGACACCCACGGGAAGATATGGAGTGGTAAACGCCATCACGCTGTACGGAACGGTAAAATAACGGTAAAACGGTAACGTGAAAATGCAACACTGCAACGAGAATCAGGAAAATAACAGGTGGGGGCCTTGTTACTTGTTTATGTTCAATACAACTTTATGTATTTTTGTTTTGTTTATGTAGAGTGCGCGCCAAATTTCCTTAATTCACAGCTGAAGTATTACACTTTTCCTTTATCTCGGAAAACCGGGTCATGTTTACAGCGAGTAACAACACGAGGGAGCTATTTGTAAAATAAAAGTTTTTTTAAAACAAACTATGTAGTTTAAAATATTTAGCCTTTTGTTCTGTATGACAGCCTTTCAAGTGTTGTTTATTTTCTTATTTTAAATCCACGAACTAGGCCTTTCTAATATTTCTTGTTACCTATTACTAATTTCTTACTTGTATTACAATTTCATAAGTAGTAAGAGTACCTGTCTGTCACTCTCTCCCTCATCGCCATTCCATTATACGTATTCCTTAACTCCCTGCACACATGTTCAAACACATTCCATTATAGTCCCTAACTCCCTACACACACGTTCACATTCCATTATAGTCCCTAACTCCCTACACACACGTTCACATTCCATTATAGTCCCCAACTCCCTACACACACGTTCACATTCCATTATAGTCCCTAACTCCCTGCACACACGCGTTCAAACACATTCACATTCCACTATACTCTCTAACTTCCTATTAATACGTTCACACACATTCACATTCCATTATAGTCCCTAACTCCTTACACACACGTTCACACACATTCACAATCTAGAAGACAAGATACTAGACCCTCAATAAAGCACCCCTTTTTATTTATTTATTTACATATACAGAAATCTACAACTTAATCTGAAGTACACATTTGATTTAGGTAATAACAACAGTGGCATAACCAATTACAGATTATACAGTAATAACATAATATAGAAAATATGGAAACACAAAAATAAATAAGTACAAATGTTTTCATGTATGTGTTTGTTCGCATGAGAAGTTGTGTTACCTATAAAATAATCTATCTACTATTGCTGCTACCGGTCTTTGAAATGAAATGGAATTTTATTTGCATGAAACATATACATTTAAAGCAGCTGTAAACAAATTCATATGGGCACAATGTTCCGCCGTTTATTGGCTTATATTTATGTTTCTTCGCAGAATTTAAAAAAAGGAAACATCAGGTCGTATTAATTTAAATGTCATTAATTTTATCATTATAATATTATATGTAGGATGACAAAATGTACGAAATCAAAATATATAAAGAAAAAATAGTAATAGTAGATAAAATTAGAACTTAAAATTGAAATATTCAATCGTAGAATAGAAACACTTAACAATTAATCAATCAATACGTTGAACAAAGCTTTTTTTTGAAACGATTCAATGGTAGTGTTTTGTCTGTCTCTTCGTTGATGGATACAAGCCTCTCTCGCGGTTCGCCACCACACAGGATCTCTGGCTCTTCTCATCCAGCGCTACCACAAGCGCTGAGGAAGTATACCACCTCTGAAAGAGCGGCACCGCTAACCCGCTTGACGAGCGTGGCGATTTTATGAGCGTTCATCCACAAGTCAACGTGCATGATAGGATCCACATCAAGTAGTGAATATTAAAAAGGAGGTGGTTACGATTCCAGTAATAGGTAATTACGAATGAAAAATAAGTTTGTATTAGTTGTAAATATTACCTGCTTGTTGAGCCGTGATAACCTAGGGGTATCTGTACGTATCTGTACTGTGTTCACATTCGTGTGATCGCGAGTTTAAATCCTCGACCCGTACGATGAGGCAAATCACTGTGAAGAAAACCGCATGCTCGAGAAATAACAAAAAGCAATCTTTACTATGTGTATCCACTGGGTTCATAGGCACGAAACATCTCAATGATTTATTAGGGGAGGTATGTGGCCTGCAGTGGGAAATTATAAGTAGATATCAGTAATTACTTGATTGGTCATTGCTTTTACTCTATTTACTGTTGCTTATTTATCCAGATATTCGTGACACATCATAACCAGACAGGGAATGACGCGCGTGATATAGCAGACAAACAGCTTTATAGCATCATTGTGCGTTTATCATTAGCCCGATAAATAACTCGACTGGAATAGACGCGGCTTTTGCTGCAGGAAATCTATATATATAAAAAGGACCACGTCTGTGAGTTTGTTAGCATATTAGGGAGATGTTGAAGAAATCTACCTATTTCTTGAGATGTGTGGCCTTAAAACGTCACGCTGGACATGCGTGTTGGCGAGTGCACTCTTTTGGAGGTTGTGTAGTTCCTCAGAGGTTGCAGTGGGAGTAGGAGCTTGTGTTATCCCTTAGTCGCCTTTTACGACACTCGTGAGAAGAAATGGAGTGGCGTTATTCGGCCAACTAAAGACTAAAGATCACACCACATGGCCAGTTTATACTCACATGGGATAGACATTGAGCTCGGGATCTCTTTAAACCACGTACGCGTATATTTCACGGCAGTCTTTTGTCAGGTGTAGCTCTATGATGGGACGCTTAATGGCTGTGGGATTACTACATACATCTATACATATAATAAAATTGTAACAGGCCGATGTTTGTACATTATAGATATTGAAAAAAAACTAATATGGGGGTCTTTATTAGAGCAACAGAAGCCAAAACAACAGTTTTTAGAAATTTTGTCTGTCTGTCTGTCTGTATGTTTGTACACGCATCACGCAAAAACTACTGCATGGAATTGAATGTAGTTTTCACCGATATATTGCTAGAGGTCTAACTTAAAATATAGGCTCCATTTTACCGTAGGAAAATATCTTTTTCCGATTGTTTTAAATTTAATATAATACTAGTTTACATATAAATAATTCACAATCGTATTTTTAACACGTGTTAACCTGTAATTATCACAATTAATAATTAATACTTTACTTATTTTATTATTATTTGCAGATAGCCCGGTGGGCCAAGTTTTTGGAGTACCGTTAGCGCAATGTGTGGAAACGGAGCGAGCGCTGAGGAGACAGCAGCATGGAGGCTCCAGGGCCTCCCTTGCGTCACTAGGAAACCTCGAGAAAGGGGATGATGTAAGTAACGATACGTAGACATTTTATAATGCCTAGCAAGTTCACAGTTTCTTTAATTTCCTTTTATTATTATTATTTTTCAGACATACAATGGTCCATACACTGCCCGTATCTACTCGTAGCAGTGGATACTGACAATGGGGCTGGTTGCAATTGCAATTGCAAGACATCTTTCCTAATGCCTAAAAATCGGAAATGGGCAACCGGCCCTTTCAGTATCCACTGCTGGACATGGACCTCGTCATCATACACATTGTCTTGTGCATGAGAGATGTATGACACCTTAAAACGCCACGCTGGACAAGCGGGTTGGCGAGTCCACTCTTTTAGAGATGGTGTAGTTCCTCAGGGCTTGTGGTAGCCGCTTTGTTACCCCCTTCGTAGCCTCTTACGTCTAGTAAGATATGTCTGGTAAGATTTATTTTATACACCAGTCGATTTAAGGTATTATATATATTTCCAAGGAATTATGTATAAAACCGCATTTGATACATTTCCATTGACATATTATAAAGAGATAAGTATCAATTTAGGCTTGAACTGATCAATATATGATCTCACCCAGTGCCTCAGTGTAATTAGCATTCTCAGCAACTACCTTCAGAACTCTATTGGCACTAGGTGGCACCGTATACATCAGGGATGCCATTCTTTAAAGCAATATGGCAAAAAATGTATCGATGCGCGCCTCTGCGAACATCCTCGCCGTGCTGCGCTGCAGTATTTCCTTAAGGCATTACTATACTGGACACGTATGGCATTCACGACCTCTACGTGTATGTGGTCCACAGTGCGCACGTGTAGAAAGACAGACAATAAGATATGAAAAAAAAAGTCTTCTCTAAAGCGCGCAAACTTGCGGGCCAACTTCCATCTTACTGCCTTTTTGCAAATTCCAGAATGGGTTTTTTACGACTTTTTTACAATTTAAACTATTGTAAATAACTATTTATTTGTATCATTTGTTGAAACATTAATAGGCACGTGTTTAGAGATATTTATATATTTTTTTTATGGATGAAGGCGGCATACGAGCATACAGTCCACCTGATGGTAAGTGGATACTGTCGCCCATAGACATCCGCGATACATGCCAACATTAGTCCAAAATGACAAACGTTGGCACGCCTCCGGATGTACTGCCTGCCTATCTTTGGAGATATAGGAATGGATTTGGAGAAAGGGTTGGAAAAATGGGGAGGGATAGGATGGGAATGAACTCTGGCACATCTGACTCACTACCGAAACACGAACGTACATTAGGGAAAAAAGATAAAGTGGGAAATGCAGTACATTTCAAGGTGGTATTCTGTGAGAGAGGGGTAACGTGGCCAGTCGAGTGCGCCCAGTAGCTGTTGGATTGCAGCGTGCGCTCTCCCCCTCAGCAAATGTAATGTAATTTTTATATTGTGTTTAAGCGGTAGTTTCAAAATAAAATAAATTCTGACATCCTTTGCTTATCGATTCCCGGATAACGGCCATCAATTTAAACGCACCACTTCAATTGTTTTCAATTTAAAGTACACATAAAAGCCAAACGATTTACATTAGCGTGGTCACCGTGACAACCACAGACAATCACAGACAATCACAGACAATCACAGACAATCACAGACAATCACAGACAGCGATATATTATTATCTTTTTAAATCGTCCGCTACTGAAATAGAACTAAAACCTATCTATAGATCAGTTAGATGAATTGAAAAGTCTCGACTCAACGCTAGTTTGGATACCTATTTCTGCTGTTGCCCAGTCTATCAGTCTAGTCACAAATCACCAGTTTCTCCTGACCATTGAGGTGCTCTGGCACATCTCCGTTTTCTTCTAAATTTTGATATGGGTAGGGAGGTGCAACGTGTCAGAGTTAATTGGTCGGGGTGAAAGCTAGTGCGGTTTGGCAGCGGCACTTGAGCGGTCAGAAATAGTTCGGGGTTCGCAGCCAAGACACGTAACGTTATGATATGACGTGATCCCCGCGTGCACCTGGGCCGATCCACAATAATGCACCGAGATATTGATTAATGCTCTTAATACCAAGCACGTTAGCGCAAACAAGTCGACACCTCTTATGAACATTATCCTACAAGAATACTACACGACACCGTCTAGTATATTACGATACCTTACAATATGATTCCATCAGCCTATGCCTCTCCACTGATAGGTCTCTCCTAGAGCTCGCCACCATCTTCGGATCTTCTGATCCAGTCACCATCCATCAGATGGACTTACTACTTAAAGAAGTTCGCAGGTGGTGGCCAGTATATTACATGATAGTTCAAATATACTGTATATTATCTGTAATATACAAATAAAGTATATTATCATAGTAAATATGAATATATATATCGTATAATTACGAAAGTGCAAATATACCAAAAAATCGATACCTCTTACGTGTACACGTATTATACTATACCTCTATTACAAGACCTCTCTGTTGTATCTATACCTCTATTGTAGGGGGAGTGTGAACGTTGTATTCCCACAGCCGCTAGGCGCACTCGACTGGCCATGTTACCCCTCTCTCACAGAAGACTACCTTGAAATGTACTGAATTTCCTACTTTATTTCCCCAATGTATGTGTTTCGGTAGTGAGTGAAATATGCCAGAACCCATTCCCGTCCCATACTATCCCATCCCTTGGCATTCTCCCAACCCTTTCTCCCAATCCATTCCTTAATCTGCAAAGGTAGGCAGCGCATCCGGGAGCGTGCCAACGTCTGTCATTCTGGACTGAAGTTGGCATGTATCGCGGATGTCCATGAGCTACAGTATCCACTTATCATCAGGTGGACTGTATACTAGTCGGCCGCTGTAAAAAAACAATTTACGGCCGCTGTTTTTCTGTAAAAAAAACAAGACAGTGTGAATATATCAAGCAAGTCGACATGTCTTATGTACTATAGATATATCAATTATCCTCTCTTATCTTCGTATAAAACATCTCTTAGTATAAAAAAAATCTTAGTATAAAACATCTCTTAGTATAAAGCATCTCTTAGTATAATATAAAACACAATAGTGTACAACATCATTGCTTACTGTCAAGTCAAATGTCAACATAGATATATAGATAAAACTCTTTATTGCACACCAAAACAAAACATAGGTAACAGTAACAGATATTGTAACGTGTGAAACTCACAACAAAGGCGGTCTCATCACTAACAGCTATCTATGTCTGCCAGACAGCATTTGGGTAGAGAGCAAATAAATATTTTAATCACACGTAGATGGTGTACAGTATACAACTATTAAATATAATAACAAAAATCACCACAGTCCTAATCATATAAGTATGTGATGTTTTTCTACATCTTTCTTTAGTCATGATTTTTACTACTCTTTTCATATTTATGCACGAGAAATCGATATTATACCTAATATCACGTCTCTATCTCAAAAAAAAATTTGAGATACAGGCATTGCATAGAACACCATCTCTCTCGCTTTTCCCCTTTTAGAAATATAATTTCAAAAATCCTTAATTGTTACTTACTCTATTAGGCCTATCTGCTGTTCCATATTTCACGTTTCTAGCTTCAGCGGTTTCAGCTTGACGTTGACGAATAAGTCAATCAGTTCTCTTTATATGTAGGTACATATAAATGTCACAGGGAAATTTCCACACTTAACTATTACTTCAACTTAGTTTTAATTGAATTTGATTGTTCACTAAGTAATCCTCGGTCAACACAATACAATCTAAATATAATGCACTCGTATTGTGTTAAAAATTTCCGTGACGTCCGTAGATTTTCCACAAAATATCCAGAATGTCGTAAAACGTAATATGTCGTGCATTGCTTTACATAGTTGTCGAATAAGAGCTGTCGCAGGCGAACGACAATAATAATCGGTACAACAATTGTCTTTGAAAATAGAGCATGGGCCAATATATAATTAGACGTTAATTCAAACGTCCCACAAAAAAAAAGTGCAATTATAAGTAGGAGGGAGTTTTGCCGACTCGTCGGTTTGATCCCATAATTGTTTTTTTTTTGGACGTTGGCGGCAGACGAGCATACAGTCCACCTGATGGTAAGTGGATACTGTAGTCCTTAGACATCCGTGATACATGCCAACATTTGTCCAAGATGACAAACGCTGGCACGCCCCCGTTGCGCTGCCTACCTTTGGAGATATAGGAATGGATTTGGAGAAAGGGCTGGGGAAATGGGGAGGGGTAGGATGGGAATGGGCTCTGGCACATCTCACTCACTACCGAAACACGTACGTACATTGGGGAAATAAGATAAAGTGGGAAAAGCAGTACATTTCAAGGTAGTCTTGAATTGTCGGCTGTTAATCGAAGAAGACGATGGAACATAGTGAGAACACGCTCTAACGCAGACGACGAACAGTAGTCGGCGCAAGAAAGTAGTGCCGATAGACTCAGCAGGTGTGAAAACAGTCACTGGACGCACTTGACTCCTTTCTCACAGAAGACTACCGTTGAATGTAATGCTTTTCCTACTTTATACTACTTCCCATATGTATTGTACGTGTATCGGTAGTGAGCGAGATATGCCAGAGTCTATTCCCATCCCACCCTATTCTATCTCTCCACATTTTAATAACCCTTTCAAATCCTTTCCTAAATGCCTAAATGTAAGCAGCGCATCCGGGGACGTTGCCATTCGGACACTCATTTACCACTTGTTGGACTGTTTGGTCGTCTGCCGCCTACTTTCTATAAAAAAGGACATTTGCGTTGAGTCGGTGGAAAAACGTCCACCGATCTACGCTGACAAAACTCGGTATTTGTCGGTCACCGATTTACCACTTACAAAAAGTCGGTCGCCTGCGTCGGGCCTAAACCTTTAACATCTGGCGTTTCTAAAAACTAAATCCCATTTCATTCTGTTTATTGCTATATTAACTTTCCTGTTGCTACCAAGTATATCTACAATATGTATTGTATACATTTATCATTGTTGTGTTAAGTATCTTTATTATGTATTGTTTATTTTTATACAATAAAGTGTATTATACTTACCTCACATTCGTGTGATCGTGTCAAATCCTGGGCCAGTACCACGAGTTTCTACTTAAGTACGGATAAATATTATCGCTAGCTCGGCGGTGAGTGGAAAACATGGTCAAGAAATCCGCATACTACCGCGTACCACGGATTTTGTAGGGGGAGAGTACACGCTGCATTCCCACAGCCGCTGGGCGCACTCGACTGGCCAGCTTACCCCTCTCTCACAGAAGACTACCTTGAAAATGTACTGCATTTCCTACTTTATCGTATTTCCCCAATGTACGTACGTGTTTCGGTAGTGAGTGAGATTTGCCAGAGCCCATTCCCATCCCACGACTACTAATGATATAAAGCACTAACAAAAAAATATAATACATAACACAAGTACTTAGTGGTCGGCTTTCGAATAGCATTACCCATCTCTTTCCGTGGGGTCGTGAAAGGCGACCAGGGATAATAAAGCCTTAGGGAACTACACCGCTTCTAAAAGATTTGACTCTCCAATCCGCCTGACCAGTGATCCATTCAAGTGGTCGGTCCATGTGGCCGGAGCAAAATACAAAATACAGTTGTAAACTTATGAGATGCAAATTAATTAATAACACTTACTTATTACTCAGCTCAACGTTAAAACAACGTAAATTGATTAATTACGCTGTTTTATGTCAAAGGTATTTTTGGAAGGGAGTCAGGGTAGGAGGGCAGAGAGGTGCAAACAGAAGACTACATTTCGTTACCACACTCTCACCCGGCTAGTGTAATACAGCTATTACACTAAAAGTTTGACGAAGTCTTCTTACTTAATCTAATTAATTTCAGATTCTAATAATTTATAATTAAGTTTCTAATTTAGTTTAAATTACTACAACCCCTTCAAGATCAGATGGAAGTTGTACCATCGGCCGTTGAAACGTACCCGAGCCGCTACTAACGCCGGGAGGTATAAATATTTAAAAATTCCTTTCTAGGTCACAATTATTTCAATGAATTGAATTCTTTCACAATTCCCGGTTCGAGGACCACGGCAGTTGTCGATCCTGCCAGAATATTGTCCACAATATTTGTCGCAGCACGGTTCTTAGGAGATAATAATTAATCATTAGATAACGAAAACATCCTTCCTATAATGACGTCAGCAGGACACCAGACGGCTAGCGGTTGTCTAGACATTTGTAGGCGTGTGCCTATACACAAACAAGTGAAACGATGACACGAGCCAATCAGCCGCGGATTCAGTCTATAAATCTGAGTAATGACACCGCAATGTGCGATTTGATTTATGTCGGCACTAACCAGCAAATATTTAACCGAGGAAATTAGATTTCAGTCTCTGCGGAAACAAGAGTATGAACGGGTTTGAAGCGATATGATGTGCAAATTGGCACGATTGCGAATAATATAGCTGTAATGACGTAATCTAAGCTGAGGTACCTTAAATATGGACTTTGGTTAAGATTTTCTGGGTCGTTAGGTGTCGGCCGCTTTTACATTATCACGATATCACCACTCCATCTCTTCTCGTGGCCAGGGTCACGTCTTAAAGCCACACATCCCTTATGCACAAGACAATGTGCGTGAGAAAGTCCACCCCTAGCAGTGAATTATAAAAGAACTGGTTATTTTCTAGAATAAATAAAAGTCTATTTTGATAAATCTACTAATTAAAGTAGATACATATCCACTTTGTTCCTACTGTGACATCAGATGTGTGTCGCGTGACAATCATTGCGGAAATCAGAACACAAACGACTTATAAATTACAAACGATTTTTACGGCCCTCCCACGCGATGTAAAAGTTAAATAAACCTGACATAATAGTGTTAAAACTGTTAAAAGCGCGCCATTATTGCCCAATAGGTCGCCTCTGACGTGTCATGACGTCAGAACACGTCATGAGTGTCCGGTTACAGCTGTACAAAGTTGTTTCTACGGGTAGCTGGTGGTTACAATTTTTTAGGTTTTTACAATCGATTTTAGGTTACAAAATGGACAATGTCTTGTTGGCTCTTATGTTTAAGGTCATGTCAAATTCCAATGGTACTGGTAAAACCGTGTCATACTTGTATTTTTCTCTCATGCGCGCTCTTTCATGACTCCCTTCAAATTCTAAGAATTACTTTAAAAGGATAAGCTTACCCCCTTTTTAAACTCTTTCCTTTGCCTTGACGATACAATGATTCCCTGGATTCTGTGTTTGTATCATCAGTGTGTGAACTCTCGCAGGTGTCTAGCTCAGATCACTTTAAGCGATAAGACTGCCTTTTGTGCATTTTATAATATGTATGTCTGGGATGTTTATTGTTTTGGGATGGATGTTAATGACACATTTCATTAGACAAACTAACAAGCATTCTGATTTATAGTCAAACCAATTTGTTACGTCTGGCTTTTGCCGCACGCAGATTATAAGTTTGTGGGATTGTACCTGCGCGGCCTTCCGTCGCTTTCATAAGGCCGCGATATAATTTTATCGCGTGACGCGCCACTCGCCCATACCGATATCTCTATCGGACTAAAATAAACGCAATACTATTTTATAGGGAACCGGCTGGCTCCTCGTGCCGTAACCTCTGCGCGTTCATGAACTCCTAGTACCTTGATACAAGTAGAGAGAAAGATTATAAAGAGAAAGATTCCTGTATGTGTGATGATATCGTGTGTGGTGAAAAATTACACACAGCAAAAGATTTACGAGTACAATAAAATTTTTATGTTTGTTTACATACAAATCAGCGTGAAGTGTCGGTCTGATGAAACGTATAATTTTAGCAGTTTGTCACTTTATTAACAGCTTCTGGAGATTGTAAATATTTTCATGGTAATAAAACGTTTAGCCGATTTGTATTCGATTAGTAAAATATACCACGAGGTAATAAATATAAAGGCTATTTATTCTACCGTTCCTGCAATATACAAATATCTAGAGGCTGTGGTGTCGACAATAGGTATACCTATCTCGCCTGGATGAGAAGACACTCGTTACCCCGTTTACGTTACCTCTCTGTCACAGAAGACTACCTTGAAATGTACTGCATTTTCCACTTTATCTTATTTCCCTAATGTGCGTACGTGTTTCGGTAGTGAGTGAGATGTGCCAGAGCCTCTCCCTCCCCATTTTCTCAATCCATTCCTTAATCTGCAAAGGTAGGCAGCGCATCCGGGAGCGTGCCAACGTTTGTCATTTTGGACTAATGTTGGCATATATCACGGACGTCTATAGGCTACAGTATCCACTTACCATCAGGTGGACTGTATGCTCGTCTGCCGCCTTCGTCCATAAAAAAAAAGAAAATAAGACAATGCCAGCAGACATCAAACGGCAGATCCAGGAGAGACTCGAAGGTCGGATTAGAGTCTTGTCGTTGAAGCTGCAACTGATGAATTTCGATTATAGGTCTAGCATATTTATTATGACCTATAATGCCTTCAGTGTATCAGAAACAATGTTAGGACGAAAATGGACATTACAATCACAGTTATTCATACTTGTAACTCGTATACGACCGCAAAAAAGTTTGTAATCGCGCGAACGTTCGTTTGGTCAATGCATTATTATTGATAATTTTTCCAGTGTTTCTCTAAACTACACTTTTTGACATTACAGAGTGAATCCTGTGACTCGGGCGAATGGGTCACCGCGGGTCTCGAAGAGGCCGGCGGTGGTGGACCAAAGGTTCCAGGCCTCGTATCAGCGTGTCTCGCGCATCTGCGACGGCATGGCCTTCACACTCTCGGACTATTCAGGGTATCCGCCTCTAAGAAAAGGGTTAGACAGGTAAGAAGAGTAGGCTAGTATTAAAATGAAATTAAACGAAAATCGCCTCTATTTTACTAATTTTTAAATCTACACTTAACAAAAATTAGTATTATATAAACTATTTGATGTTCATTTTTCGGTAGCCCAATATTGAGCTAAGGCCTCCCCCAATTTTTACCATTTCTTTTATTTTCTATTTTTCTCCTCCACGTGGCACCTTATGTTTTCTTTATATCGTCCATCGATCCCTTACTTGGTCTGCCTCTTGATCGTTTATTCTCTCTAGGATGATACCATCCAGTTGTTCTTTTTGTCCACCTATCGTCTTTTATCCTCAATATATGACTAGTATTAGCGGAGAATATATTTCAAAATATTAAACTCAAAATAAACCAATCAAAATGCGAGACGCTCCAAACCACGATTATTCTATACTGGATAACTTTACTAAATATCCATAGGTAATTTTAAAAAGTTTATAGATTGTACCTATGCTATGGACTAACACAAAATTTAAAAAAATGAAGTATTTAACAGAAAACAAAATAGAATTTTGTATTCTGATTATTTAGGGATATTACAACGATGTAATACAGAAAATTCAGAAGTTTCAGGGCACTGTCAAGTCTCTGATTAGAGGTCTGTGCCTGACAGACAGACAGATTAAAAGCAAGCTTAATAGGCTTATTTATCGATGCTAAATACCACGCTAAATACCACGCTAAATACCACGCTAAATACCATGCTAAATACCATGCTAAAAACCATGCTAAATACCATGATAAATGCCATGCTAAATACCATGCTAAATACCATGATAAATGCCATGCTAAATAAAATGCTAAATACCACGCTAAATACCACGCTAAAAACCACGCTATATACAATGCTAAATACCATGCTAAATACCACGCTAAATACCACGCTAAAAACCACGCTATATACAATGCTAAATACCACGCTAAATACCACGCCAAATACCACGCCAAATACCACGCCAAATACCACGCTAAATACCACGCTAAATACCACGCTAAATACAATGCTAAATACCACGCTAAATACAATGCTAAATACCACGCTAAATACAATGCTAAATACAACGCTAAATACAATGCTAAATACCACGCTAAATACAATGCTAAATACCACGCTAAATACAATGCTAAATACCACGCTAAATACAATGCTAAATACCGCGTTTTAATTCGCAAAAGTGATCCCAATGTTTGCGCAGAGAGTGTTACTCAAAACAAACGGGTTACCGTGACAGCCCTCACAACAGTAAATCCATGTGGATTGCGCGTTTACAATACCAAAATCAACACACTCGCCGTGTGAATAAAACATCGATCGACGAAATTAGATGTTTTCACAAACTTATTGCGAGTTGCAATCGCGCCGCGTCGTTGACCCAGATTGTGAGACGTTATTACAAACTTTGCGCAGTTATTTGCTTTTAGGTCTGGAATACATAGGATTTCTTACATTTCGAAACCAAAGTACCAAGTTATAAGTAAACTTAATTGTCCGTCAGTGACGTGGAAAGAAGTATGCTGATAAATATAAATAATATTTCGACAAGAATCCAGAAGTGTCTTCATGTGGTCACTTGGTGTTGATCGATTTTAATTAGCGTTAGGTATGCACTTGACAGTTGATTCAAAGGGGTTAGTGTTTTTTATAAAGCATCGTTGTCAAATAGAAAAATATGTACTTACTCCTGTATCTTTTAAGATTTGATTTCTAAAGAAATCGATTTATAAACTCTGTTACGTATTTAATATCATACCATACCATGCACATAGGCGAAGACTCGTCACCATTCTCGGTCTTCCGCCTCTCTCATCCAGCCGCTACCGATAAACTTCTTAAGTCGTCGGATCTACCTGGGCGGATGGCGCCTCACATCTTTAATATTTTTGAGGAACTTCATAAACCAAGACACATTTAATAGGTACAAAAATGACTTTGTAGCAAGTGGCCTTGTAGAAGCTTATTCTAATTGGACAGAAATATGTGATGTTTGTACTCTGAATCTTAGAATAAGTTATAAATGAGGTGGGCGTTACCGATTTGCGAGCTGCTGATACGTTGAGCCGGGATCTCGATAAAGATAGCTAGTCTGGAGCTACTGAAATACCTAATTTAATAAATGACAGATGGATAGCAGACGAACACGGCGGTGAAATATTGGTGGAGTAAATCGTAGTACTTGCAGTTGTTGTATCCCAAACAATATAACTAATAACACGTGCAAGTTTTAAAGAAAGTTTAACTGCTGCAATGTGTTTGTGGAATTCTGTAGTTGAGCAATCTGCGATATAACAACTTCTTATTTATAAAATTAGAACAATTAAATAAACCGTGGTTTTCCGGTGTGATTTGTTGTATGAGTCTTGAGTTTTCTCACCTCGTTGTACGTCTTTTCATTTGTTCTTCTGTGTTATAGGATTTTGTTTACTATTCAACTAAGTAAATAAACTGATTATTTTAAAGTTTCCCAAGATTTGTTTTAGGAGCATCATATGGTATGAATTAAAACTGTATTTTGATCTGATAAAGGCAGTAAAAAGTTGGAAAATGAAACGTTCTGCTTTTGATACTGAAATATAATTGGCCATATGTTAGGAATATTAGATTTAAATCTGATATGTAAAGCGAAATTTGATTTAGTTAAATGATTTGAAAAGTTTTATTTGAACAATGTTAATGCTTATAATAGAATACATCGCACATTCCCTACACGGCACTTGCGGCTAGCATCAGCCACTAATCAAGTTCTGTTTCTTTTTATTTATTTTTTTGCTCTTTTTATTTCTATTTTATCTATTTAGAAAGCACACACGACATAATTTAAGCAATACAATACATGTAAGAAAAATAATCAACTGACAATTTGCCAATTTTTAAGAATGTGTACCCTATCATGCATAAGTCAATTTATGTGAGTGTCAATGAGAGTGACGTTATATCATTTCGTTTTTATAACGTTCATTTATATCGATTTAAACGTTTTCAGGTTAATTTCGTTCGTAACACGTCAGTAACTTTATTCTTAAAGGATGTTAAATTTCATGAACTGAATATTTTTAATATTCTAACTTATAGTTACGAGAAGACTGGGAGCGAGGACAAGAGGCTGCGTTAGACACAGCCGCGTGTCCTCACGACGTAGCGACACTGTTGAAAGAGTTCTTCAGAGATTTGCCCGACCCGCTGCTTTGTAGGGACCTGTACCAGGCATTCTTGCAAACACAAAGTAAGTGATTAAAGTTTAATGCAACATATTTTTTTTATAGTGATGTAGGCGGACGAGCAAGCGGTCCTACGTGATGGTAAGTGTTACCGCCGCCTTAGACACCTGCAACACCAGGGGCTATGCGGGCGCGCCGCCGACTTTGCAAAATCCTCTTCACAGCTTTCTTGAAGAACCCCATATTGTAGCTTAATGGAAAGACCTCTTGAGGCAGTTCGTTCCACAGCCTACGGGTTCGCGGTATAAAATGATTTTTGGACCGAACAGTATGCGACACCTCCGTATCGAGGGCATGCGGATGGACAGCACTTCTGTGACGGGAGGTGCGGTTGTAGAAACCCGAAGTGGGAATTATATTAAACAGTTCTTCAGAGCATTCCCCATTGTACAGGCGGTAGAACACACAGACGCAACGTCTCTCCGTATGCTGAGGGGTTCTAAACCACCCGTGAGAATGGGATCGTCGACAATACGAACAGCACGTAGTTGGATGGAGTCAAATGGGTCCAGTAGATAGGTCGGTGCACCGGCCCAGAGATGTGAGCAGTACTCCATATGGGGACTAGCCTGAGCTTTGTAGAGCATTAGGAGTTGCTGATTCCTAATTCAGTGAAGGTAAACAGCGTATTTGTGTATACAGTCCACCTGATGGTAAGTGGATACTGTCGCCCATAGCCATCTGCGATACATGGCAACATTAGTCCAGAATGACAAACGTTGGCACGCCCCCGGATGCGTTGCCTACCTTTGCAAATTGTGCGGGATACGTATGCACTAACACGCAGTAGAATGAATGCTAGTGTCTGTACTCCGCACCAACTGGATCGCCGGGGGGTGTGGACTGTATAATAGGGTGTTTCCGTGTCTTGATTAAAACAACAAGGCTTGTTCTTCAATAGAGCCGGGGTAGCGCAGAGGTACTTGTTTTTCTTCTTTGTTCTTGTTCTTGTCGGAGTGGATGCCGCTGCGGAAGTGATTTTGACCGGAAATGGTCCGCCAATTATTCGCATATTGGGTTCTCCAACTTGCGGCTAGTTGCGGGATTCCTCCACCGCCGGTCAACGTCGGGCCTCCCCTCCACTTGTCCATTTATGTACCCCTCCCGCTACCCGCGGGGAATCATTTATTTTCCTTATCACTAACACGTATTTACATTGATAAGATCCTAGTATGTCCTCAATTACACTATGCACCAACGATACCTATACTATGCACCAACGATTTATGTAGGGACATACTAGGGATTACTCCATTATTTCCATATTATATACATAAAAACTTAACAACTATTTGCGAAACTATATACATGTTTGCCTAAGTACCCTAGCCTTTTCGTCGTCAACATATCTCCCGCCGTCGCCGTCTCGCGATCTAATTGGTAGAACGACGATTTTCTTGGTCGGTCGCCGCAGGATGTGGCCGTTGCTCGTCTGGACGTCGATGATGCGAACCTCGCCGTCTTGCCCGGGGTACGTAGCGATGACTCTTCCTCTGGGCCACGTGTTCCTCGGTAGGTTCGGGTCGCATATGACGACCAAGTCTCCGACGCGTGGTGCCTCGCCGACTGTGCGGGGCTCCCGCCGGTACTGTAGCAGGGGGAGATATTCTCGGAGCCAGCGGCGCCAGAAGTTATCGGCTAGCCGCTGGGCGCGCCGCCAGTGTTTGCGCGCATTCACGTCGTCTGCAGTGAAGGCGCCCGGTGCTGGGACATGTGAGTTAGGCCCCAGCAGCAGATGATTCGGTGTGAGCGCCTCCGGCTCCTCCGGTGTTACCGCCACGTGTGTGAGTGGGCGGGAGTTGACGGTGTTCTCCGCCTCGATGAGTAATGTGTGGAGTGTCTCGTCGCTCGGGTACTTCTCGCGTAGCGTCGCTCGTAGGGCTTCTTTGACCGTGCGCACCATGCGTTCCCAGGCCCCGGCCATGAAGGGGGCGGAAGGGGGAACGTGACGCCACGCGATGTGTTTCGCAGTTGCTTCCTCTTGCACCGCGGCTAGTGCGGCCTCGGTGAGTTGTTTTTCCGCGGCTTTAAAGTTAGTGGCGTTGTCACACCATAACTCCGTTGGGCAGCCGCGTCGCCCCATGAATCGTCGTAGCGCAGAGATGGCGGAATCTGCGCTGAGTGATGCTGCCACTTCCAAGTGTACAGCCCTCGTGGTCATGCATGTAAATAAGGCGACATATCTCTTCTCTCGATGTCGGCCCACGGTTACTTCGATGGGACCGAAGTAGTCGAGCCCGGTGAAGGTGAACGGGCGCGCGTGATGTGCTACGCGCGCGTGCGGTAGATCGCCGGTGGCTGGACTTGTTGGTTTCGCCTTCTTCAGTTTACACATCATGCATGCCTTTATGACGCCCCGTACTGTAGGGCGAATCTTTCCTATGCACAGTCGCTGTCGCAGTTCGTTGACGATTAGCTCGACGCCTCCGTGGTGCATTTTCCTATGTACATGGTCTATGTACAACCTCGTATAGCTGTGTGAACCATCCAACACAGCCGGATTCGTCGTTTCCTCGCTAATCTCTCCTGCGGCAGCGATTCTTCCCTTTTGTCGTAGCAGTCCGTCGGTTCCCACAATCACACTTAGTGCGGCGAGTTTGTCGTCTCCCGCCGGTGTGGCGCTACGCTCGATGCGCTTACGTTCGCATGCGTAGCTGTCCTTTTGTGCTGCCTTCATCCATTGATGCTCCGCTCGTATGAGATAGTGCGCTTCCATCGGTACGAACTTGCACTTGCCGCGCGCTGGTTCTTTCTTTTGTGCAGTCTTAGCGTCGCCTTTCTTTGTTCCTGACCATGCCGGGTCCGACGTCGGGTTGGCAATGGTCCTTTTGCGACGCGCGGCTGCTACTATGTGCCTCCTTTTGCGGCACAAGTCGATGAATTGTAGAGCGCGTGCGGTGGCCCGGATCAGGCGCTCCCACTTTGAAAAGCGCGTGATATCGGGCAAGTGTGCATGCCCCTTTGTCGTGTTCGTAATTGCGCAGCATTTCTCTTTTTCCTTTTTCCACAGGAGTCCGGTCTCGAACCGCCCGTCAGGTAGCCGTCGACTGCGCTTATCCAGAAGGTCGATGGCGCGCTGCTCCGGGTCATTCTTGGTTTTCCTCGGTTCGATGCCCAGTGACTCCAACTTGAAGAAGTTCTTCATTAACTCCTCCTTTTCGTCGCACTTCTCGCTGATGTAGCCGCAGAAGGCGACTGGTTCGCACACTGAAGTGCGGCATCCGTGTAGTACCCAACCTAGTAGCGTCAGTGATGCTACCGGCTTGTTCCTTAGTCCCGCTCGGACCTGGCGTGAGACGATCAGCTCCCAATTGTCCTGCCCGATGACAATCTTCGGACAGACATCCTTGTAGGTGAGCTCGTTCCTGATGTCGTCTAGGTGTGTGCAGTCTTCCAGGTCCGTTTCCCCGATTGTCTGCG
Source organism: Sesia bembeciformis (assembly GCA_943735995.1). Taxonomy (NCBI): domain Eukaryota; kingdom Metazoa; phylum Arthropoda; class Insecta; order Lepidoptera; family Sesiidae; genus Sesia; species Sesia bembeciformis. The sequence continues at coordinate 1,453,215 of OX031041.1, forward strand.
ATGTGAAGTTGAGACGCTCGATGGTGCGTGCGCCCTTTAATTTGTGCACGCCGTCCGAGTGTAGCCCTTGTATCTGTACGTCAACAGTGCGGCTCTTTTCATGCTTCATTTCGCCACCGTCGATGCCTTGAATCCACATTGTGTCAACCGGCCCGTCGATGCCGAGCGAGTTGATTGTAGCCTCTTCTATGATGGTGACGGTGCTGCCTTCGTCGAACAGCGCGTAGGTGTGTATCTTCGCGTGTGGTCCGGCAAGCACTACTGGCGCAATCTTCAGGTAGGCTCGACGTCGATGCGGTGATGAGTTCGCGGCGGTGGCCTTGTTGGTCAGCTCTGTTGTTGACGTGACGATTTCTTCTTTGGGCTCTTCTGTCTTCACTGTTGGCGGCAAAGTTTGACGTGTACGATGTAGCAGCCGATGATGTGACATCCCACACCCGTTGTGTCCGCATGGCTTAGCTCGGCAACTGCCCCGGTGATGGTCACTACACAGGCAGCGGAAGCAGATGCGGTTCCTCTTCGTTACCTCCCATCGGGCGTCGAGATCGCTCTCGGCAAACCGTTTGCACGAAGGCAGGTAATGATCTTCTTTACACAGCGGGCATAGTTTTCTTTTTCCATCGTTAATGGCGCTGTATGTTCGTTCCGTCCTTTTCTTTGTCGCCCTCTCTCTCACACTCGCAGGTTCAATGATGGGAACGGTGACTTCTGGCGGTGCGTAGGCACTGCATTTGTCGGCCTCTATGTTGAGGAACGTTGACAGCAGGCTCAGCGTGGGTACTTCGTGCTCCCAGATACTTGCAAAGTCGTACCACTTGCTCTTCAGTATGGGTGTGAACTTCTCCATTATAGCCCGGACTAGCTCGGGGCTATACAGGTAGTTGTCCCTTTTCATCGCTTGTATGGTAGCCACAGCGTTGGCCACCTTACTGGCGAACACGCAGAGGTCGCGGGGCTCGTCGTTTAGCTTGCGCAGGCACTTCAGTTTTTCTGTTTCGCATGCGACGAGTGCGTCCGGCCTCCCGAATCTCCTTGCGAGAGCTTCCATTATGTCGTCCGGCTCTCGGTGGGCGGTAAACAAACTTGCCACCGCCTCTATAGCGACACCCTTCAGGCTCTTCCTTAGCCGTGCCAGGTTGTCGCTCTTCGTGAAGGTGTGCTTTGAATCTTCGTAGGCACCCTTCAACCCCAGCCATGCGCTGCCTTGCCCATCGAACGTCGGCAGCTCCATAGTATAACGCGGTGTCTCCCTCGCCGAAATCTTCACTGCCTTGGAGATCGCGGTAGCCATTTGCTCCACGATGTCTGCAGTAGGGCGCGCGGGCCGAGACGTGCTTCGTTCTCGGTGCCTATCCTCCCCATTGTTGGAGGTATAAGCTCCCCGTCCTCGTCCTTCCTTCCTTTCCGGCGAGATCTTGCGAGACTTTGGCCCCGCCCCCTGCGGGGGTATGGGGGGGGGGGACCTCGTTCCGATTTAACCATTTTTCCAACCGGAACGATTCTTCTTTTCGTTTGTCGTCTTCTTCTTCTTCAGAGCTTGATCCCAGCTCCGCGAGCCTTATCTCTTGCTCCTTAGCAGTCAGGCGCAGCTGTAGCAGGGTTCGTTCTATTTGTAGACGCTCCTTCTTCTTCGCGGACGCAGTAGATCGGTGCGACCTTGCCGCGATGCTTGCGGCCCGTGGAACGATTGTGACGTCCGCCGTCCCATTATCATCGACGTGCGCTTTGCCTTCCTCGTCTCCACGTATCGATTCTTCTCTACGCGTAGAAGTCGTCTTCGTAGTGGCCTCGGTGCTGGTGGCCGTGGTTCCTGTAGCTGTCGTGCCCGTGCTCGTGGTTGCTGTGACCGTAGACTCTGTAGTGGCAGACGTTGACTCCGTAGCGGTCTGTGCTCCGCTCTGCGACCCCGTTCGGCTCTGTGACCTTGTTGTTGCTGGCATTGTAATAGGTACGTCGTGAGAACAACGTAACTAAACAATCAAGTCTTTGAACGTCTTTGGAAATCAAGATCGGAATCAAGATTGGAAACCAAGATTAGAAACCAGGATTAGGAAACCAAGACGTGAAATCAGGACGTGAAACTGAAAGATTGGCCCTAGTACGGACGAGTACGATGCGTCGTGCCGCTCTCCGTAGAGCCGTAGATCGTACGGGGATTCTTATTAATCCTACGACGCGACCGTATCGTCTCTTCCCGCTATTTCTTAATAAATAACGCCGTACGCCGTTCTTCTTATTCCACGAGGTCTTCAAACACGACTTGCTTGATTCAATATCCGGCTGCTCGAAGGACCATAGATGTGCGGGATACGTATGCACTAACACGCAGTAGAATGAATGCTAGTGTCTGTACTCCGCACCAACTGGATCGCCGGGGGGTGTGGACTGTATAATAGGGTGTTTCCGTGTCTTGATTAAAACAACAAGGCTTGTTCTTCAATAGAGCCGGGGTAGCGCAGAGGTACTTGTTTTTCTTCTTTGTTCTTGTTCTTGTCGGAGTGGATGCCGCTGCGGAAGTGATTTTGACCGGAAATGGTCCGCCAATTATTCGCATATTGGGTTCTCCAACTTGCGGCTAGTTGCGGGATTCCTCCACCGCCGGTCAACGTCGGGCCTCCCCTCCACTTGTCCATTTATGTACCCCTCCCGCTACCCGCGGGGAATCATTTATTTTCCTTATCACTAACACGTATTTACATTGATAAGATCCTAGTATGTCCTCAATTACACTATGCACCAACGATACCTATACTATGCACCAACGATTTATGTAGGGACATACTAGGGATTACTCCATTATTTCCATATTATATACATAAAAACTTAACAACTATTTGCGAAACTATATACATGTTTGCCTAAGTACCCTAGCCTTTTCGTCGTCAACACAAATTAAGGAATGGATTGGGAAAATGGGGAGAGATAGGATGGGAATGGGCTCTGGCACATCTCACACACTACCGAAACACATACGTACATTAGGGAAATAAGATAAAGTGGGAAAGGCAGTACATTTCAAGTCTTCTGTCTTCAAGTCAGTCTTCTGTGAGAGAGGAGTAACGTGGCCAGTCGAGTGCACCCAGCGGCTGTGGGAATGCAGCGTGCAATCTCCCCCTACAATATCCGCTTACTACCATGCTATTTGCTTCTGTCACTTTTATGTATAAACTTGTAGTTAGTAAGTAGTTCAGCTAGCAGTGGCAATATACATAGTTACCTACCTATGTATTGTACCTATAGCAATATGTGTATCTTCACCAGCGTCTTTATCCCAAGTATTTTCTCATTCTGCTTCAATATTGCCTTTAAAAGTCAAAACTATATTTTACAAGGGTATCTTGTTTTTTTTTTTTAGAAATCCGCAACCGGCGTCTTCAGTGGGAAGCCCTCCGTCTCATAGTGCAGCTTGTACCGGCAGCACACAGAGACACACTCAACGCATTATTGTCATTCCTGTCGCAACTGGCTGAACACTCTGAAGACAACCACCAGCCCGGAAACAAAATGGATGCCACCAATTTGGCAACGGTGTTCGCGCCAAACATACTTCATAGAAATAAGCCCAATGAACACGCCGAGTGAGTGCACTAACAATATTTTGAATATTAAAGTTATTCTCTTTATTGAAAGATTATTTTATGTATTTAAAGACTTCCTTATATATATTGTCAAAATAACATCTATTAACATTACAAAACATTACAAAATATGAGTCTATAATCTACTAAAGCCATTAAAACTTGTCTGTAAATAACATTCCGTTTTTCTAGTGCGAAGAACACGCTACAATTTTTATTAAAGTGGTAAAAAAAAAAAGAAAATCTTAAAACAAAACAAGATATTTTAGGCAAAAGAGGAGCAGTAGAAATATTGCGAGTTTATTGTTGAGGATGTTGTGGAGGTCCCAATAAAGGTAATATCCAGTGATGTTATTTACTTACATAACAATGGATAATCGCTAAATTGTACCAAGTCATTGATATGTAGGAAGAATAACATTGAGATTAGCACATACCCTTGGGGAACACCAGTGTTAATAAATAAACATGGCGTCGGAGTTGCTACCGTAAAGCTTTTGATGCTGCATAGTCAGGAAGTTGGTAATTCATTCGCATTCGCATAATTCATTTCGATTTCGAAGATTTCGAAGTACACTAGAAAAAAAGGGTTGAGATGAATGGGGTTTTCATCTTTTGTCTATTTTCCTTGGGGGAATGAGATGTGAAGTAAGCCAAGGAGATTCCTCTATTCTATTATACTTGCTTCTCAATGGGACAAGAGGAGATAAGATGGGTCAGATTGGACGAGATCCGATGGATAGTAAAATGAAATGAGAGATCTCTTTACAGTGGCGACACTTCTATACAAAGCCTAATTATTCTAATTATTTATACTTCTAATTATTGCATAATTATACATATTCTACATTAGTAATACTATCGACATCTATACTCGTACTATTGGTTTGGTTTATACCAATACAAAAACTATTGGAATTGTCGCCAAGGCTTCTCTTACTCCTTCATTTCCTCCTTGATAAAATGGGAAATAGGTTTCAGATAATCTTACTCTCGCTCATCACTCACACCCGATCCCTACAATAGCATGCTCTTAAAATTAATCAGTAACAATTGATACACTAGTTTGAACGATTAAATAAACATTTCCCTGGCATTGCAGCGTGGAGCAGCTGTCGGAGCGCGCGGACGTGATCAATGTGGTGCGGCAGCTGATCGAGCGGCAGGCGGAGCTGTGGACGCTGCCAGCCGAGCTGCTGCACGAGGCCTACATACACCTCGCGCACACCGAGCCCGCGCACCTCGACTCACTGCTCCTGAGGAGGGCCGAGTGAGTGACGTCACTAGATAAATAGATAGATAAAACTTTTTATTGTACAATTATTACATTATGACAAAAATAAGGAACAGTGTCACAAGAAGAGAATACAACCAGGCGGTCTTATTTGCTTCATAACAACCCTCGACGAAGAGGGTTGTGAGTGAGGTGATACCACATGTAGTGTAATGTCAAGTAACGATACACCTACCTTGTAGCCACTGATCGAGCGTCAGGCGGATTTGTGGACATATACTCCGAGCCTGCGCACTTCGGCTTGTTACCGCTGAGTCACTATTAACGATAGGTTTACTTTATCTTACCTATCATTGCACCTACCGTGCCATCTCTGCATAGCCCAAAGGTTGACTGGCAGATAATGCCTCTAAGTATTAAGTCCACCTTTTGCCACTTTGTGTGCAATAAATAAACTAAAATAAACAAATCAAAAAAGGATCGTGAAATTCCAGCTTGAAAAAAAGTTCAGACACGTCCTGTACATATTTTTGTGTGCGTGTGGACCCACGATACAGAGAATCGTTGTGTAGACCCTTGAGAGTTCGGTATTGTTTTATTATTGAGGAAGTTGACATTGTCGGCAGAAGTGCGGCGGAGGCGAGCGCGGCGAGCGGTGCGGAGGGCGCGGCGCGGCGCGTGTGGTCGCGCGAGCAGTTCCTGCACGGCGCCGCCGCCACCGGCGGACCCGGCGGTCCTCACGCGCCCAGGTAACGCCCATGTGATATTTCTGTGGATAAGGTAGAGTTGATCACAATTAAGCACAGGAAAGATAGCTTATAAAAATAATAAGCTTGACATCGTGTTGGCATTACCGTCACGCATGACGAGGCCCTGGTGAAAACCGAAACCGAGAAAAGAAGAAAGTATCTGGACCTGGCGAACGAGATCACCGATATGCGGGGGCGAGACCAACCTGGGGCGGTTGGGTTTACGTGGTGGTTGGCTTTCCGCGACGATGCAGAAAGTAGTACTGCTCGATACCGCACGTAATATCCGCCGTTTATTTTCCTAGTCTTGAACCCCGGCCGACTTCCGCTCATCGAAAGAGAGACGAGATGGTTTAGAACCATGTTTGAAAATAATAATAATCCTCTTTATTGCGTACACAATAAACAAAATATACATATACTTAATACACCCAGAGCCGGCTCTAGCCCATGTAGCGCCCGGGTGCAATCAATACCCTGGCGCCCTCTAGTAGGCTCTTTGGAGGCGTCGCGAGCGGCGCTCGGCGCCCCCTAAGACCCTGCGCCCGTGTGCGCTGCACACCTTGCACCATAGGTTAAGCCGGCACTGAATACACCGTTGGACAAACGCAATCGGAGGCTTAATCGCTTAAGCGATCTTTTCCAGGCAACCATAGGACAGAGATTGAGGACAAGACAGATTGAAATATGAAAGACAGAGATTGAGACAGAGATGATTGAGGAAATAAAGATAGTACAAGCAGTTATATGATGAAAAGAAATAACTAAATCCATAAACATTAATATACAATAACAAACATATACATAGCATTATTTACATCTACAAGTAGCTACTAAAGCATAGCATGGACGGCAAAGACAAGTGACAAGTAGTATGAAGTGAAATACCAACCAAAGTAAATCGTAAATAATTAAGAAAAAGAAGTAAGAGAAGAGAAATGAGTAACAGGTACTCAGATCAAAGAAGCTACGTACTGCTCCTCTACTTGCTTATATAATGGGTACATTATTTAAGCGATTCATCATTGCACCCCTCGTCACCAAACGACGATTCATCCATACTTCCTTGACAAAGAGTCACCACGTACCGTGCGGTCAAGACACTTCATGTCGCGAACACAAAAGTTCCACGGCACAAGGGACGAATTTCCAACGGAGGGCTTTCTACTTAATAACTGCATGGGGTTTTTCTAAAGACCTGTGAATAGGATATTGGTAGGTTGACACACCCACATCCCACTTGGTGTTTCAGGTGTCCATGGCCGGCGGTAACCACTTATCATTTCGTGGACACCCTGCCCGTCTGTCCACTTCTTCTAGAAAAAGTTGCAATTATAATTGCAGTTACAATTATAATGTGTATGAGCCGTTTAAGGCTTCAGGTACGAGTAGTGGATGTTGAAAGGGTTGGTTACGGTACGTTAACTTTACCTTCTACAGAAAGCATAGCTTCTTGAAAGAATTATTTGGCCGGTATATCCAATATAAAACCACATGAATACCAAATGGACGCTTTTAACATAAGCTTCAATTTGTATTATAGCAACTAGGCCCTAAACTACCGCCGAAATGAGATATCCTGCCTTACAATTATCTCAAAAAGGTATAAGGGAGAGATGATATCAGCGGAAGCACGGTCGGCCGAGAGGTACAGGGCCCTAGGGGGTGCAGCCTATGGAGAGACATAGTTGAGAGGACTTTTCTATCCATGGTGTCTAATTTGGTCTGAGAGTATCTAAGCACGCCAAAGGTGTACTGATTTAATATATTTATCAAGCACCAGTTTTATAAATACCCCATTAATCTGGGTGACAATTTTTTTTGTGGTAACTATAGGTTTATAGTCGAATAAGTTGATATACATTACAATTGTCTCATTCTTCCCCTATCCCTCATTCTTCTCCTATCCCTCATTCTTTCCCTGTAAAAATGTTAGTGTCGTGATTCCCCTGCCTGTTGCCGGCAGGCGCAGTGAGAAGGGGTACTCGCGGCGGCGCGCGCGCGACGCCGCCTCCGACACCTCCTCCGGCTCACTCTCCTCTGCCATGACCATTCTCACCAGGTCAGTCACTTTATTTTTATTTATTTATTTTTTCAGAAATCATACAGTCACTTATCATCCAATGTAACAAACAAATACACAAATAGATTTAGAAAATTCATTATAGTTTCTTAAAAAAACAAAAATACTGCGCTATGAATGAGTGAACAAACTATTTTACTACATAATTCGACATTATAATTTAATAAAATGCAGTGTTTCCCAACCTTTTCTACTAGCAACATACTTCGATAAGAATTTTATCGACACATCAGAAATTATAGATCAAGAGATACAATATATTTCCTTCGTATCTAAACTAATATAATATAGAGGTAAAATTGTGTGTTTGTAGGTATGTTGGGGGTAATCTCTGGAACTAGGTACTGAACCGATTACAAAAATTATTTCACAAATAGGAAGCCACATTATCCGTGTCTAATATAGGCTACATTTTGTTTTGAAATTTTGAAAAAAATTTTTTATAAAATAAACTTATAAACCGAAGCGAAGCGAAGGCGGGTCGCTAGTATTTTATACAATAGAGAATATATACTTATTAACTTAATTTAGGAACCATAAAACACAGACAGAATGTAATTCTTCTAGATTAGATTTTTTTTCAATTTTATTTTGCGCAGGTACACACGTAACTAAAAAGAGTGTTAAAGTATATCCTCCCATTATGTTCTGCTTTTGACAAGCGTTCGAAAACAATTCTACATTTACTGATTTAATAATTATTACGTTCATCATTTATATTAGTCATCATTACATTAATACATCATCATTACATTACATTATTATCATTATCAAATTAATTATCCTGTCCTTAACACTTACATAAATTTACATAACGGCGGGACACCAGAAATAAAAATGTAATTGATATATACTAGTGGGCGGACGAGCAAGCGGTCCTACGTGATGATAAGTGTTATCGCCGCCCAGGGACACCTGCAACACCAGGGGGTATATTGTAGCTTAATGGAAAGACCTCTTGAGGCAGTTCGTTCCACAGCCTACGGGTTCGCGGTATAAAATAATTTTTGGACCGCACAGTGCGCGACACCTCCGTATCGAGGAAATGCGGATGGACCGATGTTTATGCTCCCCTGTAAAATGCGTCTTTTGCAGTTTCGTAAGTTTGCCGTGGATTTGACGGATATATTATTTTTTGTAATTGTCCCACCGCAGCCGGGCGGGTCGCGGCGAAGAGTGCGCGAGCAGCGGCGTGCCGAGCTCGCCGCCGGCGCCGCGCACGGACTCCGCGCCGGACTCCAATGACTCCGCCAGTGACTATAACGAGGTCAGTCCACAACAATACTCTTTTGCTCAGCTTTTAGTATTGCAATCAGCCCCCATAAAACCGCCAAGAGACGAGTAGGTAACCACGACGTGGAGACAACTTGTTTTTTTTTTTGTGGAAATAGCTTTTGCAAATAAAGGAACGATGTGAATTATTTCAATTCAAGAGAACTTACACACTACGATATTCGATTCCATTCACACACATACACACCCTCACACTGGGGCGCACACACACACACACACACACGGCACACGCAAACGGACACACCAATGTAAACACAAATCAACGATTTAATATAAATAAACACCTATTACTTGCGGATAATCTATTAAATAGGTACTGTATATAATGTCAGTGTAACCTGTATTTGGCCATTAGCACTAGCAGTATATTAGTTAATTAAGTTATATAAAAGTCTGTAGATTACATAAATAAATAAATAAAGAGGGGGAAGGGGTAAATCATCCTCTCAAAACTACCCACTTTCATTCTCTTTTTTTATGTGCAATAAATGCGCTTAAAAATGAGTTCCAGTAGATTTTTTGGGTTACAGAACTCGAATCCGGTGTCAAAATTCTTCCACTTAAGTTGAGAAAACTCATATCATTCCTTCATCTATGTTGCAAAAGCTATCGCTCTGCCGGATTTGCTGGTAGAAATCTCCCAAGGGGATAAGCACGCATTTGTACGTGTTTTCTTTTGTAATTATTTTTATCATTTGATATCAATAAAATAAATAAATACATTGTCCCTAGACTCTGGGCGGTTCAGATGAAGACAGTTGCGTCATAACCGCCTCCCTCCACATCCCGGCCGCGTTCCCCCGCGACCCTGCCCCCCGCATCCGTCCTGCGGCGCCCCCGCGCCGCCGCTCCACTTCCGGCTCCGAGTCCTCCAAACGGGACTCCGCTGTCGGATCTCGGGACTCCGGTGCCGGGTCCAGAGACTCCGCAGTCGGGTCTTCATCTCCTGCATCGGTGTCAAATGCGTCGTCACCACCAGCTAGTCCACCGCCCACCGCTTTGAGGGTCACCTTGACGTCAGCTGGGGAGTTGAAAAGGCCTGCGGATATTGATAAGCTGATTTCACTTGGAAGGTGAGTGTTTATAGTTTACAGTTAGAAATAACACTTCAAAGGTTAAGACTATATTTATTTCTGTTTATAATTAAATTAAATAATAAATGTTTATAATTTGTTTTTTTTTAAACTTTCGCGTTTTTTACACATTTTGTATTCTAAATCGAGTCTGATCGCGTGTTATAAAGGTATTTGTTTACCTTTTATTCCTACTTCCGGCACGGATTACACCAGCCGTGGTCACGAGTTGACCGAAGAGACGGGTAGTCCAGGATGGGAGCTGCGAGCAGTTTTATCAACTACCCACATTTGATCTTCACATTCGGAAAGGCTGTGACATATTGCATTAACAATGTCCGCGGATATATTCGATTGTAAACCGCAAGGTTTAAATTCGTTAATCACTGGATTCCACGTCGACGACAGTTTATATCAATCTTCCTGAAATTAATGGAAATTTCAATCGTTGATAGAGAGACGCTGGAAAATGAACTATTTTTGTTTCTATTTGTTTGAAACTAGTTATGAACTTATAACTTGAGGGTTTACTCCGAAATCGCAAAAAACGAAGTTTCGGTTTACTACGAAAACGTTCACTCCGATATATCGGTCCGGGGCAGAATTTATTTGCGTCGAAACTACTCCGGTAGACAACGATTGACTTCGGGATCAAGCGTTTAAACATCACAACAAGAATACTCGGCGATAGCCGATGTAGATATACATCACATAGTTCGTACGCACTTCGGTAGGGTCCAAAACTTCGGTGTTGTAAAATCAGTTTCTTCCATTTTTCGTAAGGTTTGATTTTGACAAACTACGTAAGTCTTCTGTAAGTGGACTACAGCTGATTAATGATCTACATTTATTTGATTCCCAGAGAGCGCAACACATCGGACGCGCGCGCAGTGATCCTGCAGCAGCACGAGTCGTCTCCCCGCGCGCGCGCCCGCGCCGAGCCCGCGCGCCGCGACGCCGCGCCGCTCTACAAGCGCGGCGAGCTCATATCGAGCGCGCGCGCGCCGCCCACGTGACACTACATATACACGCTTTTATATATAAACGTCTATTTATCGATGTTTTGTTTTATTTCCTTGTTCAATAGTGCTTATTTTGTATCCAAAAACATTTCTTTGAACTAATGTTTTGAACTGTTCTTTGAACCTCAGGGTCTTAATCATGACACGTTGAAAACTTTAAGGATAATTAACTTAAAATACGACTGTAATTTAAAAAATCAGAGCTCAATGTTTTCCGAAATACTGCATGTGAGGTTTTTTTATGGAAACAAGGTGTACCGGCAGTGCAGCCGGTCTACCTGGTATTAAATGAAATAATGTCGCCGTGCGTTTGCGATACGTGAGTGATGCGCTGCGTACATTTAGAGGTTTAGGAATGGATTTGGAGAAACTTTTCTCAATACACCTCCTGTTCCTTTATGGAATGGAATGGAAATTAATGGAACAGGAGGGGATAGGATGAGATAGGTAGTAAGGAATATAATGGGGTGAGAAATCTTATACAATTATAATGCTCACTGAGATATGCTCTCAGTATATATAATATCTATCTTTTTTTTTTATGTACGACGGCGGCAGACGAGCATACAGTCCACCAGAAGGTAAGTGGATACTGTAGCCCATAGACATCCGCGATACATCCAACATTAGTCCAAAATGACAAACATTGGCACGTCCCCGGATGCGCTGCCTATCTTTGGAGATATAGGAATGGATTTGGAGAAAGGGTTGGGAAAATGGGGAGGAATAGGATGGAATGAGCTCTGGCACATCTCACTCACTACCGAAACACGTACATACATTAGGGAAATAAAATAAAAGTGGGGAAATAAAATAAAAATTTCAAGGTAGTCTTCTGTGAGAGATGGATAACGTGGCCAGTCGAGCACACCCAGCGGCTGTTGGATTGCAGCGTGCACTCTCCCCCTCAAAAGCATATATCTAGTCCAGCATATCTCACACGAAATAATTAGGTACAATATTGAATATTATTTTAAGTCATTTTCTGTGAGTGGTGGGACAACTTGGTCAGTCGGCTTTAGATTGACGGCTTTGAGATTGCAGTATGCACTTTTCCAGTCGAATGGAATGAAATGGGTGAAACTTCTGTGGAATTGGAAAGAAACCGCAATAAAAACACACAATTGTAACCAAATATTTTACTCTATGGCTGCTGTTTGTGTTTACGTAAAATGTTATTTTCTGTGCAATTTGTCTCGCATGATGATGGCTCCGAGTTTGGAGACGCCGTCCTGGTACTCCGTCTTCCCGAGTGGTGGTACCGCCGATGTTGTCTCTGTCACACAAATAAAGAATAAATAAATAAAAACTATTGCCAATAATGACTAGGTAATTAAACATTTACATCTAATTAATTATATCTAATTTACTGGCAATGAGTGTGTCAGCGTAGTTGCACACTGAACCGGTGCTGGTTTTCAGTACAGCCCCTTACGTTGGACTTTACAACTACTAATTGAGCATATAAATATACAAATGCATCAGACAAAATATAAGGAGAAAACATATAAATATAATACGATTAGCAAACAATACAGCGGCGTCATACAAAATTCGACCTAATTATAAGAATTAAATTTCTTTAGTAGAAATCTCGTATATTTTTTTAAATGAAATTAAGTTTTAATTTGTACGAATAGGTGGCGGTATGTCATTCCATATTTTTGACGTCGCGTACGTAAAACTGCCCCTAAATCTATCGCTTCTGTGCCCCGGTAGCGATAAATTATTCTTAGAGTGGGTGTTCAACGTGTTATCATTTTTAAATCATTTAAATTTATTAACTTTGCTTTTGGATGCAAATTATTTTATACCTTAAACACGCCAAGTGGAGGTCTCGACATGAAGTCATATTAAGTATATTTGCTTTTAAGTAATAAGTACAGGGGATATATGCGACCCCCTAGGAATTAGAAAACAGAATCTTATGCATTTTGTACTCTCTTGATGGCAGTTTGTGTTTTTTTCAAGAGTTCAGGACCGTATATAACATCACAGTAATTGAAGGGCGACAATATAATTAAATCTACTAAAAGTTGAATACCAAGTTAATGTGATTAGAGGAAGATGAACTGATGGGGTTAATTTGGAAGTCTGCGTTAAGAAAGCTCAGATGTATATTATAGCAACGCCGTTCGACCGAGCTCGTGCTCTCCCATGGGTCGGCATGCGTTCAACATACCTATAATACAGGTTCAAAGGGCGCATCACGTCCTTCGCAACTTTTTTACTAAATCCAATCCAAATCTCCACCAATGGATCACTTACCACCTTACCACTATTTACCACCAAAGGGATTGTTTAATAGCTTCTTTCCATGAAAAAGCTTTTTAATATTTCTATATTTTTTTTGGACGAAGGCGGCATATGAGCATACAGTCCACCTGATGGTAAGTGTATACTGTCACCCATAGAGATCCGCGATACATGCCAACATTAGTCGAAAGTGACAAACGATGGCACGCCCCCGGATGCGCTGCCTACCTTTGGAGATATAGGAATGGATTTGGAGAAAGGGTTGGGAAAATGGGGAGGGATAGGATGGGAATGGGCTCTGGCACATCTCACTCACTACCGAAACACGTACGTACATTAGGGAAATAAGATAAAGTGGGAAATGCAGTACATTTCAAGGTAGTCTTCTGAGAGAGGGGGCTCAGCTTTTTAATCTAAGCTTTTTAATATTTCTATTATGCAGTCCAAGGTGGCACTCAGTATATTTTTTTCTGAAAGTGGTCCAAATAATATTGGGAAAGCAAAATTATTACAGTTTGCTCAAGCAAAGACAGGGGGGATGTAATCACTATCAGTCAGATGATTTCATCAAGTGACCAATGACGGGAGGGAGAGGGAGAGTGCACGCTGCAATCCAACAGCAGCTGGGCGCACTCGTCTGGTCTCGTTACCCCTCTCTCACAGAATACTACCTTGAAATGTACTGCATTTCCCACTTTATCATATTCCCCAATGTACGTTTGTTTCGGTAGTGGTTGAGATATGTCAGAGCCCATTCCCATCGTATCCCTTCCTACGTCCCCGACCCTTACTCCAAATCCATTCTTTCATCAACAAAGGTAGGCAGCGCATCCGGAAGCGTGCCAAAATTTGTCATTTTGGACTAATGTTGACATGTATCGCGGATGTCTATGGGCGACATTAGCCACTTACCACCAGGTGGACTGTATGCCGCCGTCTTTCTATAAAAAAAAATTGACCAATTAACGCAGTGTTATGCTACATTGAGCGAATGACGTCACTTTTTTTTCTAAATGTGAATAGAGTATAAGTGACGCTTAAAATTATATTTGTAACTGTAAATATAATCAGCCCTTTTATCGGCCACCGCTGGACATTGGCCTCCTCATGCTCTCATGGTTTTGCGAATGAAGGATGTATCCCTTGTGTACAAAATTATATTTAATACCATATTATACATAAATACACATATATACTACGGTTCACATAATACAATCTCTACCAAGCAGTAAACGCCTTTATATAATTACTTACCACATTTGGCCCTGGGATCGCTACCAGCCTGCCCGGCTTGCTTGGACATGGTCCTGGGTGCGGACTTCCTAGGTTTAGGTCCCACCCTGCAAGGGTCGCCGGGCAGACGCATCGGCTGAGCACAAGGACCCGAACCACTCTCGTCGGCCGCGCGTTGGAGCCCCTCGAACTTCGCCCCAGAACCTGAGAACAAAATTCTTTTACAGACGTTGAGCTTCGTTCTGAAATTTCTAAAATGTGAAATCAGAGATTAACTTTGGTACACTTTATGTACTAACACATTATACAATTAATCATTGTCTACTGCCAATGGGTCTACATAGTTGGAGAGTCTACTCTTTATAGATGGTGAAGTTCCTCGGGGTTTGTGGTAGCAGAAGTTACTTCATCCGCGAGAAGAAATGGGCTGATGCGATTCTAAAGCCGACGGCCAGACGACCACAATACAGATTAAATATGACCATGATGAAAGGTTAACGGTTTCTTCGTTAATCTTGATATTTGGATTTAACGTATGACATTTCTTTTTCATTTGAAGAAAGATTTCTGCCCCATATTCCTACTTTCATATTTCATCCCCAATCTAGTCAGCCAACCAGGGAAATAACCTTGAGACAAAGTGGGAAAATCCTCTGATTATTGATGAATATCATACCATAGACAAAAATCACCCAACGAACTTTATGACAATGACAATGTTATTTAAAAGATACTGGCTGCAATATGTAGCTAGATATGATAATGGCAGATGAAGTAAACAGATGCGACTGGAGCAGATGGGGCTAAGTGGTGGCCTAGAGTTGGAGAAAGAAGTGTAGGCCGTCCAAAAATCAAGTGGGTCGATGACATAAACAGAGTCGCAATCAAGACCTAGATACGACTAGCACAATACAGAAGCAACTAGCATAAGAGAGGAGGCTTATATCCTGCACTGGGTTGAATAAATAAAAGGTGAGAATGATGATGATGAAAAGATACTGACCAGATTCGCAGTAGTCGACTTGGTATGTTGTTTTGTTGCGGTCTCGATCTATACGCTGTTTCAGTTCAGGTGATGCCTCATTCTGTAGAATGCTGTACAGCATCGGATATTTGGATTGCAGCTGGAAACGGGAAAGGAAATAAAATAAAACCCCTATTTGAAGTAGAAGGGCGGATAAATGTAACTATCTTTCTAATGCAAATCACAGACAATCTTCTAGGATTTTCATTTTATTTATCTGGGAGTTGGTTGGTTGGTCCTTAAGGAGAAGGATTCTCCCAAACCTGTTAAGTTAGGTAGAGTTTTTTTTATATTCTAGTTTGTGATAGACCTTATTATATAGGTACCTATGTAAATTTATAAGTTCAGTGTGCATTATAGAACTACAAGTAGGTGCCTGCAAATACCTACATATAACTCGGTTTCTTATTTTTCTCCCTGGGTCCCCCCGTCCCGTCCCACGTTCCCACACACTGCCCGTATATCAAGCAGTTACGGTCCACTGTAAGGCTATTGGTAACATTTAGCAATAAATAACAAAATGTGTTGTCTAATGGGGTGCCTACAATGGCCTGCATTCGTCAGGCCTGCATGGGCCTCGTCTGTGGAAGCATAAGCCTACCTACTTATTGATACTTACTGCAATATGATAACGCAAAATTTACCTTGTCCAAGAATGCGTTGGGCTGGTCGTATCGTGAAGTTGGAGTTTCAGGAGCTGCGGCTACTCTAACTGGGTACAACTTCGGATCTAGTAAGGGACCCATTAGCTATAGAAAGTAAGAAAGAATAATGTTAAGATTTTGCCAAAATCATAACTTAGATATCCTAGGTCGAGACAAGGCTACTCTCATTTTATTCAAATAGAAGTTTCGGTACTTTTAACACATACACGCCCGCACGCGCTCACTCACTCTGTCTCTCTCTCTCACACACACACACACTTACGCAGGCTGCTTCAGTTTGTTGTTCATTGTCAGATATGGTTTACAAAGCAACATTGGATCGTCGCTGGATAGCCACTCTTAACTATGTGGCGTGAACGATGCACACCTATTATTTAGACGTTTTCCTCATAAATAATTATCTGAGTATTATAAAAATTACCCACAGTTTGAAAATAATAAGAAATCTGATTCCTTACTTCATTTCGGCTCCAGCCACCATCTTTTCCTGGGGGAAGTTGTGGCATCTCCCCTCCGGAATACTGCGGGCATCGGCAATCTGCTGGTCTAGTGTGCTGCATACATGCCTGGTAGAAGGCAAGCTCCTGGCCTGATAGTTTTGGTACGCTAAAATGGAAGTAAAAAGATTAATATCTGGAGTCTTGTAATTTTCTTATAAGGTGATAGACGAGCAAGTAGTCCGCCTAATAATAATATCCGCCTAATTAGCGGATAAGCGACAATATCTTCCCAATAGCGGATAAGCGGATATTGTCGTGTGTTCCATTGCGATACTCGATTTGCGATCTGCGATTTTCTCGGTCAAATATCGTTTCATTTCGTAACGAAATGTGCCAAGTTTGTCCACATATATAGTGTATTTTTTTTTGTTAAATTGGTAATTGTGATCTATGCAAAAGGTAGATTTCTTCGAAATGTCCCTAAAAGGATTAGAAATAGTGAATATTAGGGTAGCAATTACAATGGGATGAAGGAATTACTTACCTGATATCATCATTCTCAATAGGATTGGACTTAATCAGATAGTTCTTATAGATGATAAGAGATTATTGGCGTTCCTTAGCTGTATCTTCTGAACTTTACTATTTTTCGTATGTATAGTTAATTTTGTGTGTATATCTAATACTACGGACCCGCAGTCGGACCAGTTTCACTGCACTTTGCAAGCATTTGACAGGACGCGGCGGGATTAAGTACGCATTATTTACCTATATATAATGATTATTTGCAATTGTAAGGGATCCTGAGTAGGCGTATGGGTGGACAATACTGTAAAGCTACTCAGGTAATCTATACATATAATAAAAATGTAACTGATCACTGTCTGTACATGGAAGATATATGAGAAAAATATTATTGGGGGCCTTTATCAACTCAATAGAACCCAAAACAATGATTGTTAGAATTTTTGTCTGTTTGTCTGTGCGTTTGCGCGCGCTAATCTTAGAAACGGCTTAACCGATTTGGGTGCGGTTTTCACTAATGTATTGTGGTAAGCTTCACTTAAAATTTATTGTTTGTTTTATTTCAATCAGTTCATAAATAAAAAAGTTATATCAATTTAAAGAATCACGACGAACATTTGTTCGATAAAAAATAAGCTATAAGGAATAATTTGTGTGATCGTTTTTGAAGATACCAAATACCCCTAACAAGGTAAAGACGGTGTTTATAAACTAAAGTCCACGCGGACGAAGTCGCGGGCAACAGCTAGTTTATACTAAATTTATTTACATATGTATACATATATATTTGATACTAAGAATTATATTACAGCTAGTACTTAATGAATAAACATACTCAGCCAATTTACTGCCACCTTCGCCTCCAGCTGCTCCTGTAGACCCGGGGAGGTTGGGCCATAGGTAGTCCTTTCTATAAGTAGTCAGATAATGATCCATTTTTCATGTGTTTGATTACTTTAATATATCAATAAAATCATTTTCGTGGTGAATATAAAATAAAAGTTCTTTTTCTAATTTATTTACATATTTTACGCACTTTGTAATTTATTTACATATTTTACGCACTTTGTAATTTTAGTTTAAGATGTATTTGACGTCAAAATGACGTCTGTTATTACTAGATTTTACTTACAAACTTTTGTAAATTTTGATTTGTTTATGGATAATTTGTAATAAGCAGGTCGGATGATAAATGTCTAATCACTTTTAAAGCCTCCTAGCCCAAGCAATGTATTGCTAAGTATTAGCGATGTTGTAAATCCTAGTAGGAAATCGACACTGTACCATCATATGAAGGACAGTCCGTAGATGAATTCCACTCGGAAATGTCTATTCATTTGTTATAAACATTTTTAAACAAAAAATCGTTTTCTTTTTTAGTTTTTTGCTTATAAAATGGAAACTAATGAAGCAATCTTAATACTCTAAATAGACGATTTGTAGAGAATAAAAATACGAACAAAATGAGAGGTCGAACGACTCGATCGGATGATTAGCAACGGAGAACATCCGGACAAACCGAAAAATTCAGTGTTTTTTAAATAAATCACAAATCTGCTGTTTTTAAAACTTACAGAGTGGAAACTTCGTGAAAATGTAGTAATTTATAGGTACTTTATGTGTGCAAAACGCCGACGCTATCCGACTATTAGTTTTGGCACAATCGTAATTTTAATTTTTCAATGCGCTATTTTGCAGCAGGTCTGGATGCGTTATAGATTGTCCGATTTTAATTTTTTAAACGGATTTCAAAAGTAGAAGTATAGTGTAACAAAACGTATACTTTCATTTTCCCCTAAAATGCTGCGAAACAGGTCGGAAATGCACGTAAAGATGACTAAAAACGGATTCAGTTACCCCTAAATCGAGTAGTGAGGGGAGAACGGGAGCTAAGGAGAGGCGTATATATGAGTGCAACGTTAAAATATTTAATTTAAATATCTCAGCAACCACTGGAGCTATTTTATTAGTTTTATTATTTATTTTGGGGTAACTAAATCCGTTTTTAGTCTGACTAAAAATTTCTGACGGATCAACACACATCATAAACAATACACCAAATCAACTTGAGTAGTACCTATCTAGTAACTAAGAATTGTTCAATATAATTCCCACCTCGGGTTTCTATAACCGCACCTCCCGTCACAGAAGTGCGGTCCATCCGCATTTCCTCGATACGGAGGTGTCGCGCACTGTTCGGTCCAAAAATTACTTTATACCGCGAACCCGTAGGCTGTGGAACGAACTGCCTCAAGAGGTCTTTCCATTAAGCTACGATATGGGGTTCTTCAAGAGAGCTGTGAATAGGATTTTGCAAGGTCGGCGGCGCGCCCGCATACCCCCTGGTGTTGCAGGCGTCCATGGGCGGCGGTAACACTTACCACCACGTGGGACAGCTTGCTCGTCCGCCCACTAGTATATACTATACTAGTATATAATATACTATACTATACTATATATACTAGTATAGTATATACTAGTGGGCGGACGAAAATAAAAATAAAAAACTACTAAAATAGTAATTTAAATAAATAATTTAATAAAAAAGTACATAAAATAGGAATTGTGATTGTTTAAAAAAAAAGAAACACAATATTCTTCCACTGTTTAATTCCAATAAGTGTACATGTAAGGTGTTCGCCATCGGCCGTATTTGGGCTCCTCACGCGGCGGGCCAAATGGATTCTTCTCGAGGACCACCTTAGCCAGCAGACCATGTGTGGCGTAGTATGTAGTGTCGCCCGTGTTGATACGGAGGATGCGACGGAGCTCCCCTGTGGACCAAACAGGATTTTTTTTATAGAAAGGCGGCAGGCCGTCCATCCGGTGGTGAGTGGATACTGTGGTCCATGGGCATTCGCGATATTAAGATCGTATACCTATTAAATATTACGTAATTATGTATACCGTACACCATGTACCTGTGATCAAAATATATTTTTTATTTCCTTTCTACCCAGAGGTTCTTTGCTAGAGATCACTTTCAGCGATAAGACCGCCTTTTGTGCATTTCTGTGTCTAAAATGTCTGTTAATATTTTTGGTGTGCAATAAAGAGTTTTATCTACCTATCCGGACTAGGCCCGCGTGGTGGATTATGGCCGAAAACCCTCCATTGATTTACTAGGGTAGGCCTGTGCCGTGCAGTGGGACGTTATAGGCTGATATCATCATATCTCACCAAAGCTCGTACGTACACTTGGTGAATAGCAGTCCAAAATTTTCTATCAAGTGTTCACGTCATCCATTCTAAATAAAAAATACTCCATGACACCTAGGTCTGATACTCACTCTTTAGTGAATCATCAAACTTGGGCTTCATGGACATCGCAGAAGGCGGTTCAGCGTATTTCTCGGGCTTGGGGTGTCGATAGGATCCGCGTTGGCTCGTGTCAGGGATCTCGATATCGTCTGGCAGACGTAGCGTCTGCAGCGCGCGGGCACGCCGTGCCAGATTAACCGACATGAAGGGTAATTCTGGGAAATAAAGGAAGGATTAGGTTCAGTATACCTACGGAAATTGGAAACAAGCGAATTGAGCTTGTTATTCTGATGATGTTGACATGTATTGGAGATGTCACAGTGCGATAGTATCAACGTACGGCAAGTACCAGGCGACCTATCCGCTTGTGTTACCTTCTTTTGGGTTAATCGGTTTGTTCCCACTCTTCATTAGGCAAGGTTTTAGAGTATTTTTTATCAAAATCTATCCAGTAGTCTTGAAATTATAGGGGGTTTTGATGATATGGTGATCGAATCCCATGAGTTCTAATGCGAAATCTAATTCTAAGCGGGCGGAACGGTGAGCAAAAAATATTACCTCGAGAGCAGTACTTGGTGAGATACTCAGTTCTCTTCAGGTCCTGTATCTCATGGTCTATCGGGGTTGGATCAATGTCTTTTGACATGTACATTTTCGCGATCCTTGGGTGCTCCTCCGCGATCTAAGCGTATTTAATTTATCATGAGGTAACCTTTCAATGTAAGAACGTACCCGTAGGTAGGTGCGTAGAATGAGATAGGATAGTATGGTATGGGATGGGAAATATCTCACTCACTCTCGAAACACGTGCGTAGAACATTTTACGGTAATTTTCTGTTAGAGAGGGGAAATTAGATATTGCAATCTCTTTTTTGTATTTCATTAATTTCCTGCTTTTCAATTATTACACATTGAGTATGTTATTACACCTGAAGACGGTAGACGAGCATACAGTCCACCTGATGGTAAGTGGATACTGTCGCCCATGGACATCCGCGATACATGCCAACATTAGTCCAAAATGTTGAGAGGGACAAACGCCCCTGGATGCGCTTCCTACCTTTAGAGATATATGAATGGATTTGGAGAAAGGGTTGGGAAAATGGGGAGGGATAGGATGGGAATGGGCTCTGGCACATCTCACTCACTACCGAAACACGAACGTACATTAGAAAAATAAGATAAACTGGGAAATGCAGTACATTTCAAGGTACTCTTCTGTAAGAGGGGGGTAACGTGGCCGGTTGAGCGCGCCCAGCAGCTGTTGAATCGTGCTCTCCCCCTAAATAATTGGATTACTCTATATTGGAAGAGAGCGCTTTGGCGATCTTATGGGTCGCCCGTTGTACTTTTCGCATTATTTAAATTGTGATCTTGCAATCGTGTTATTGTGTTGGTGTACAATAGTTTATTTATATATCTATTGTATGTTCTGCTGTATTTTTTTTTTTTATTTAAACCTCATTGCACAAATATTTGACATGTCCAAAAGGCGAATTTAATGCCTAGCGGCATTTTCTATCTGTGTTGACTGGTAGAAAACCAGGTATTATGCGTAACTGCTGTTATGTAGGATATTACTGTAGCTATATACGTAACTGCATAGTTATGTTAACAAATAAATATGTGTTCTTTCTTTCCAATTCAACAAGTCAGCGGCGCTCAACAGCTGTGAGATTGCAGCATGCACGCTGCAATCTGCCACCGTATCCTTAAGAAGAACGGGAGATCGTGTGTTGTGACGGGCTTCCGGCGAGGCCTATATCCGTGAACGAAGCCACGTTGGGACGGGGTACCTCACTCTAGTATAGGGATAATAAGTAACAGACTTTTTTTGCGTTACTCTCTATAATTCTAAGGAACTACAAGATCTTTTTAGAAATTATGAGAAAAATGTCTGTTGCGCCCCTGCCTAGATAAAATCCTGACTACGCTCTTGCCTATATCCAGTATAGATAAATGATAGTCCAGTATAGATATCCAGTATAGTCACAGATAAATTGTATGGTATAATACACAATATTAACCCTTTCAACAGCTTTCTTATAATATTCATGGTCGACAGGGCACAGTACGTCCGGGCAACGACGGGCGGCGTCTTTAGCTTTCAGCGCATCTCTGCTAAACCCTACTATAAGGCAATCGTCATCTATAGCTTTGCGTCGAGGACTTTTACTGTAAAACATTAATGTCATTAATTGGTGTTAACCTGCGACTTCACCCCCTTTCAATCCGATTTCACCCCCGGAGAACTTAACTATGAACATATGTTAACCGCCCCAATTACAACAGTCACCCAATTAAAGGGTTCACCAACGCTAACTTTAATGCTTGAAGTTCAGACTTCAATCAGTGCGTTCTACCAGTTATGACGTAGTTAGGTCCGTTATAGAAATGTGATCGGTCAAACGTTACGTTGATCAAACAGCCTTCTCAATACTGTCGGACTTCCGTTGTACAATGTCCCCGTTGTACAATGGGGAATGAGGCCTAAGGGGGCTGGTAAGAGAATACTATCGCCCACGTAGGTACATTTCCGTGCAAATTGTATGAAAAGTTGCCAGAACATACCTCGATAGTACAAATATTTTACTTACGGCTTATCCTTCTTTACGAAGTCCACCATAGTCACCGATCGAAAATCAATTTCCCCGTCAAATACAGACATGTTCTTCTTAAGTTTTGTACTCACGATTAATAGTTATAAACAAATAAGAATAAACTATAAAACAACACCTAATTTGTCTTGTGGACTACGTATGTGGACATGACATATTTTGAATTTTTTGACATATTTTTTTTTAAAATTCTGATTACTACTGATGAGAGGTAATTTAAAAAAAAGTTAGACGTACAAACTAGTTTCATACATCTTTTGCTACCACTGATTTAATAAAAATATATTCAGACTAGCTCGGTACATACACTACGGGTTCATCCCAACCAGCCTGAGGCGGTTGGGTTTTCGTAGCGGCTGGTTCTCGACGGACATGGAGAAGGCGGTGCTGCTGGATACCACCCATATGGGCAGCCGGTTTCTGTCCCTAGGGCCCTGAACTCCGGCCGACTGTCTCCGTCGGGAGATAGTCTCTACCTCATTTGGGCTCGCCGAGAGGGAGACGAGACGGTATAGAACCATTTTTTTAAGACCAGTTTTATAATTAAAACCTTAGGGATTTAATTAAATGCGGGCGTATAATGAAATTGATAAATATTCTATTTTGTTCATAATTTAAGATTTTTATTTGATAAACTGACGTCACCGGTTTAATTAACATAAAACTTCCGACTGAAAGTAATATACATACTGAATTTCCTACTTTATAGTATTTCCCCAATGTACGTTTTGTTTCGGTAGTGAGTGAGATATGCTAGAGCTCATTCCCATCCCATCCTATCACTCTCCATTTTCCTAATCCATTCCTTAATCGGCAAAGGTAGGCAACGCATCCGACGGGTGCCAAAGTTTGTCATTCTGGCCTGAAGTTGGCATGTATCGCGGATGTCCATGGACTACAGTATCTACTTACCATCAGGTGGACTGTATGCTCGTCTGCCGCCGTTTTTATATAAAAAAAAACGTTTTGGACAAATTGGATTGAAATGAGGTATACGTCTAGAGAAGTCAGAATATAAATTAAATGTCTAGTCTTCATCAGGATAATTCGTGAAAAAGTCTCTTAATTATATTTCTGAAGATAGTTTTTAAATAAAAATCTGAAATCACTTAGGAATATAATAACAATAACTGTATAAGATTAAATTAAAATTATACCTTACTTTGCAAACGGTATTACGACAATCGGTGAAGTATTGTAATGCTTGATATCAAAATTTATATGTATTTATTATTAGAACATTGAATGAAAAAAAATGAATATTTTTAATTTAATTATTTACCTGCGTTTAATATCCTTGGGTATTTAAAAAAAAGGAAATACCATGTTTAATAGAAATCAATATCACTTTATTTGATACATTAATCGTGTGCATAAATAACAAAATAATAATTAATACACCTACTTATGATAAACTAAATCAAGGAAACAGTTCTAAGGAGCCGGCTACACACATTAGAAATTTTATAAAATCATGTGATTAAATAACATAAAGATGGAATAATTGTTATGTAAACGGGTTACTCACGATTTATTATTTACTAGCTGATGCTCGCGACTTCGTTCGCGTGGTCTTCAAGTACTAATTGAGAAACCTTCGCGCGCGTGCGCACAACAACTCACCAAAGTTTCATCGCAATCGGATGAATGTTATATGAACGCATACGGGACAAACAAAGAAACACACATATATATATATATATATATATATATATATATATATATATATATATATATATATATAGATAGCTTTATTATAGCTACAAAATCTACAAAGTGAACTGTGGCTACAAGTACAAAGTGTAAAAAATGCCGAAATTTCAATGGAGAGGATGGATTTAGGTTGGCACGTACATGGGATCCAGTGATTGAACTTTGCAAACCTTGAAAAGTAGATACGTTTTCACACTCACATGTGTGTGGTGATATTGTTAGTATAGTGTGCAAGGAACTTAATCAACAAAAATAAGTTCCGTGTGGGTAGGTGTATCAAGAATGAACACAACGGAGGGTAGACAGATTTGTCTGTCAATAGCAACAACACCTTCACCCGCCTGCGCAGTCTCGCCGCGACCACGGCTCATGTAACTCGACAGAAACATGGATTACAATAATAAATCGTGAGGAAACCTAAACCGGTAACAATTGTTGTTTTCAACCACGATAATAAAGATAGATACTCGAAATCTGTCCAAAAATCTATATTACTGAGATATAAAGAGTTTAAAAGCAACATGTTCGAAAAGGACAGCGCTATTTATGACGTCCCGTCCGTTACAAACACGCATGACTGACAAAGATAGCGATAACTCTTCATCAAATTTTCTAAGCTCCTATCTAATTTTCACTTAGTTCATATTTTTAAAGTGCGTTTGTTTTCCCTATTAACTATGACTCAAAGAACATGAACAACTGATTCCTTTATACCATCTATTTTTTTACGAAAACATATCTGAACACATTTAATTAAAGTCCAAAATAATGAAATAATGTCTGTATGAAATCCGGCACAGCCTTTACAAAATAAAAATAAACCATATTGATGATTGGCAAAACATGTCATGTAATTTAAACTATCAAAATCATGCAAAATCATCGATTTGAGAATACTTATGCAAAATTAATTCACAAGTATCAATAACAGTTGGTGGAATGTGTCCGGAATCAACAGGAACGTAAGCTAAGAGGAAGTATCAATAACATTTTTAGTTAGAAATATTTAACAATCGGTTGACAATTTGATAGTATCCATCCACTTCAACCACAAGAAACCTCTAAAACCACATATAGAATGTATCCATATGCACAATACACTACCTTCATGTGAATAATTGAAACGGGATTTGGAAAAACATGATACAAGTTGCAGAAATGATACAAGATACCTTTTGCGTAATACAGCCTTCACATAGTCTCAAGCGATTTTTTTATGCCTTACGCACACCACAAACAATTGAAAGTATAAAGTATAGATTAAAAGTTAGACGACTATAGTATAGTCATTACTTACTTACGATTTTTACTGGAATCTTCTTGCCAAAAATTTTATTTACAAATTTAGAAATTCGTGGAGACATTCTCTAAACTTGAATTCCTACACAAATATAAGGATACAAAAATGGCATGGCTTATAGTAAAATTAATTAAGCTCCTTCTTTTTTGCAAAATATTTTTAATATGGCTACACTAGGCATACATAAGGCCCGCAACATTTTAAACTTTACTTTGAATAAAGTCAAATAAAGATAGAAATTTACATATAATTGTATAATCCGCAAAGTGTATCTTAACTGATAAGGCCTATGACACTATTAGCGTATGATTCAGGTAGTTAGAACTTTGAATTTAGATGACTTGTAGTTAGTTTATGAAAATTTATGACATTTTTTTTACGGACGAAGGCGGCAGACGAGCATACAGTCCACCTGATGGTAAGTTGATACTGTCGCCCACAGACATCCGTGATACATGCCAACATTAGTCCAAAATGACAAACGTTGGCACGCCCCCGGATGCGCTGCCTACCTTAGGAGACAT
Organism: Sesia bembeciformis; assembly: GCA_943735995.1. Classification (NCBI taxonomy): domain Eukaryota; kingdom Metazoa; phylum Arthropoda; class Insecta; order Lepidoptera; family Sesiidae; genus Sesia; species Sesia bembeciformis. The sequence continues at coordinate 1,479,806 of OX031041.1, forward strand.
GGGAATGGATTTGGGAAAAGGGTTGGGAAAGTGGGGAGCGATAGGGTGGGAATGGGGTCTAGCACCTCTCACTCATTACCGAAACACGTACGTACATTGGGAAATAAGATAAAACGGGAAATGCAGTACATTTCAAGGTAGTCTTCTGTGAGACAGGGATAACGTGGTTAGTCGAGTGCGCCCAGGGGCTGTTGGGTTACAGCGTGCACTCTCCCCCTCTAAACTATTAACTATATGTTGACAGCGCAACTAGTTTATTTGAATCGACTCACAATGAAATATTCAATACCGTGGCACTGTAAATTTGTTTTAAAATTTTGCACGATAAGATGATGTTACCTAAATGATACACGTTGCATAAACACTATGATATAGTATGATACGTTTTGCGGATTTCAACTTTTATGAATTGCTTTCATACAAATGTTGCTGGCCCGTATTTATTAATCAAATTAGATTTATGACTATTCCTATCTATATACTATAAAACTACATTCGATCAGTCGACACATTTTCATAATACATACTTAGTTATTTAAAAAAAGTATATACTAAACGGATTTTAAACTAGCATGTTTACCTATTTGTCGTGGATACCAGTCATTTGTGACCACGGTCGGTGCAACTTTATTAAAATATCGACTAAAATAAACCACATTGGCCAGGTAGGCAATCAGGTATTACAAACTATTTTGCATTTGTAAAAGTCGAGACTATAAAGATCATATTCGCCGATCCAACTGAATGAACAGGTTTGCCCTACAACCTTATATTTGCGGCTGGCGCTACCGAGCCGTGTATTGAATACATCGATAATGAGCTGCAAAGGAGTTTGTATTTTTTTTGGACACTCCATTAGTCGATAAAATAAATATACAAATTTAAGACCCGTTTAATATATAAAACACACGGTGTAATTGAACTTTCTCCGAAACCTGATCCAATCTGGTTATCCTTTTATAATTCAGAGATCATTGACATATATATACCAATGATTTTTTTGATAAAATCAAACTTAAGTTTTAAAAAATTCATTCAAATTTGCCAATGATGTTCAAAAAAATTATGTTACTAAAACTGAGTAACAATCTTCCGTCAGAGTCTGTATCTCTCCCTACTTGAAGTGTACATAATTTGTAAGAGCAGTTTCTATTAGTGTAAGTTCTCTGTAGATTTGTTTAATAAATAAATGATAAAATTCATGATCTCAGGTTTCGGCTACATCCTGTATAATGTGCCTATGTAAATTACGAAATTTCCAAAGTTATACAACATTTTATCTGACTTTTAGTTTGGTCTATGATACAATATGATTCGTGTGTTAATTTTCTTCAAACATGCCTTACGAAATCTACAAAGAAAGAAATATGTTATTAGTGTTTATATAGTCTGGATCACAGAATGTTGCAAACGGTAAAATTTGAATTAAAAAAAAAAAATAGTCATCAGAAAGTTGTTAATAATTTTAAAGGTTGATTCACACTACACTTTTTATTTATTTATTTAAACTTCTTTGCACAAGTATATGACGTGTACAAATTGCGGACTTAATGCCTTTATTATTAGTCAACCACCAAATCATGCAGAAAATAAAAAATATTTTTTTTATTTTCTGCATGTCAAATTCCTACAAAATGACCCAGGTATGTCCTTTTTAAAAACATAATTTGAGCCTATCGTCCATAGGCTCAAAATTACTAGTATCCAGATTATAACAAAAAATCTTTCTGGGGTAAAAATAATATGGCAAAAATATTGCAATATATTTGGGGGTCCAAATGAACAGCACTATACTGAAGCGGACTAAGTTTGACTCTACCTAGAGTAAATGTAAATAGATTTACTCGTAAAATGGTCCAAAATACTATAATCTTATTAATGTAATTTTCTTCGTGTATCTATACTAATATAATAAAGAGGTAAAATTGTGTTTGTAGGTATGTTGGGGGTTATCTCTGAAACTACTGAATCGATTTCAAAAATTATTTCACAAATAGGAAGCCAATTAATCCGTGTCTAATATAGGCTATGTTTTATATTGAAATAATGAAAAAAAAATTGAAAAAAAAAACCGAAGCGAAGCGAGGGCGGGTCGCTAGTGTATCATAATGGTTACTTTTCAGCCCCCTGTAGGTGTGCCCGGAGTACTAAATGAACAATAACAACGAATATCGGCTATCCTGGCTTTCCAGAACCTCTACCACGAGGCGTGAGGCTTGAATACACAAAAAAAAAACTGCTAACTTAATGGTCAGCGCGTAGTTTTAAAGGTTTTCCACCCCCTCGTGACTGTCAGGGAAGAACTGTGACCTACAGTTTTAGGTGACTTATTATAGGCATAAAGACCCACTGTAGAGCGTATTACGATATCATATTAAAATCAGTGCCTTTCGATCACACTTTTGTCAGGTATAGTGTAAAGCAACCTTTATAATTACACGTGGACGCGTATCAGAGTTAAAGCAATACTGATAAAAGTATCAGCTTAAAAACTATTAAATTATTGAAATAATAAATACTTCTTATGAAAGACATGGTTGTACAAATTAAAAACGTAGTAAGTGCATTGAACCAAATTTCGCACGGGTAAAAATATGTTTGGGCACTTTATGATAATTTAAATTTGTCGTGTGATTAGGTACAATATATATTTTCTTATGGAAAAAAAAGACGACAGACGAGCGTAAAGTCCACCTAATGGTAAGTGGATATGTCAACGAAATGTGAAAATAGATTTTTTTTATTCACTTACTAGGTTTTTAATCTGCACAGTCGCAGTTTCGCTGGACATTTCCCTTTATATATTACTTGTTAAACTATAATAATTACTGATACACATTTTATAATATGCGTTCATTTTTTTTTAATTAGCGCAGCTATATAAAGGTCAACTGAAAATTGTTAGAGCTATAATATCTAATAAAAATCCAGTTCAAAATGGCCTTCAAATGTATACCTCCTATGTCAAATTTATATATGTATTTTGATATCATTTTAGCTAAAATAAAATAAAATCTTATATATCATTTGTCAAACATATATTAGAGTACACTATTAGAGCTGTCAATATAAATTTTAGCATTTTTTTAGTTAATTATACGTATACTTAGGTATGTTAAATATACATATATCTTCTTTCCATACAATCAAAGGGAAATAAATATAAAAAATAATAATAAAATAATATTACTGCGAAGTATTGTCAATTCATATCAATTCTTACATTATTTCTGCCAGATTTCAGAATCATAATAAAATCGCCTTTTTAAATTTTTTAAATTTTAAATATTTTTTAAAATATAGTGAATGTTAGTTATGAAAGTAAACGTTCACATCAAAAACTCCAATTCAGCGCGTAACGTCGAAATAGCAAAATTCAAATTCAAATTATTTATTTGCAAGAACACAGGCAAAACAAGATGTTAAAGTGAAATACATTGGCCAACATGCAAATGATTGCAGAATGACAAGCATAAGAGTATTATGTATGACAAAGTACTTTCACTCGACGGATCGTAAAAATAAGGACACTGCATTTAAAATAAAAAAAATATATTTATATAATGATAAAAATAATTCTTTGTTTTAATATTTGGCAATATTGCCAGTGTCAAGTTTCCCTCGTAATAAACAATTTCAAAGTCTAAAACGTATCCTGTCAATGTCCAGTTCCGTCGAAGTAAGTCAGGAGTCGCTCGATAAAGTAATTAGTTTACTGACGACAGAAGAGGACTTCTTGGTGGTTGAACACACTTATCGTTATGTAAACGGGTTACTCACGATTTATTACTTATTCAAGCCGATATTTCGGTCCAGTTATTGACTATAATAAATCATGAGTAACCCGTTTTACATAACGATAATTATATTCAACCACGATAAAAAAGGTTTTAAATCTTATATAAATACAGTCTCATGCTTTTATTTTATTATCACAAACACTAGGCACTTTGAAGATTAAAAAAACTAACACTATTAAACCACAAATCCTAAAATACACAATAATTACAATAATCAAACAGAAATTCAACTCTTATTCCTCGGGTTCCCGATAAAAAATTCCGATGTTACATTTTGAATTTGATGAAATAGTTACAAATGTTGCTAATAGATGTCGCTGTACCGGCAGCCTACATCGCGGTATGGTTTGGTCGCTACGTTTCGTTGCTAACTCGTTACGGGAATATGACACGTTGGATAACAAAGCCCTACTACAATAGTATTTTTGGTTGGTCATTCTCACTAAACTAGTGTTGATGGTCTATAATAAAATAATCCAATTGTTTAAAATTGATCTTCTCTCTCCATGGTTTTTGGACAAATCTAGCTCAGACCCCCCAATCCCTAGGTTCTGGAATAATGAGGATTCATTATGACATTTTTACAGAAGAATTTTTGCATTATTTCAATGACACCTTGTATAATGTTCCTTAAATGTGTCAGTATTGTAAGAACTGGCAATAATTGACAATAAACTGTAACATAATTTTACTTGAGAAATTTGCATATAAAGCAATATTCCTGAGACAATATAGAGACCGATGTCACTGCCAATTGATTTTTTTGAAGACAGTAGACCCCGTTAATTTTGGAACTATTGCTTCAAATTTTTCTCAAAATCTTTCAGTTACGAATATGTGATCAATTCGTATTATACTGTTTATATTACAAAAAAAAAATAGGGTACTCTAAAATACGTCCGATCCACTATAAAGCCAGTTTACCACCACATCAGTACAGGCTCTCCTCGGAGAGAGTGTAGGTCCGGTGCTATGGGACCCTAAAAGGGACTACCAGGTCCTCGTGGTGTTCCACACGAAGTTCCGAAATGGCTGCCGCTGCTTGTTTCACTGCATTTGTAATCTGTAAAGATACATTGGTTAAATTATGTTCTGTAAGATTAAATAATTGGATGAAAATGAGGATATGGATATACATGTACATGGATGTTCATCTAATAAAACGATTCGCTGCTAAAACTATCCTACAATATCTGCAGGCTATTGATATTGGCAGCGAACTGGCGATCACAATAGTCAGGAATGGTCGTAGTGATACAAGACTTTATTGATTCGCGAGCGTATAATCCTCAATAAAAATAATAGGGTGGTAGAAGGATGGTGGGAAGAGATGAGAGGAGAGGCGCGATGTGTTATAGGTGGAATGGGGGACAGACATGGTGGTATAGGGTAGTAGATGGGGTGGAGTAGCATTGGGTTGAAGTATTTCACTAGATTAGGGTTTTAACAGTTCTTTAAGTCATCAGTCTACCTGGCCTGAGCGCGCTTCATGCTTCCCGATACGTGGCCTCGTCTATCCTATCTAACTTATCTAATACTGTAGCGATACCTCTTACATCTCTTGTAAATACAAAGCTTCATCAACACTGCTGTTCTCCACAAAGAGCGCAAGCGTACGTACACTAGTGGTCTTATTTTGCTGTTGTCATTGATCACCACTCAAGAGATATAGATACCAGCTAAATCATCTGACTTCACTAAATAAATGTTTTACTTATTTATACTTTATTGCTTTAACAAAAGGCGAACTTAATGCTATAAAGCATTAACCGGCCAACCTTGGGCATATATAGTGATGGTATTGGTGTAAGTGAAATAACATTAGATAAAATAATAAAATCTGGAATAATTAAATAATAACACACATATATATATATATATATATCGTCGGCTTACTGTAAGAACTCATTAATTACAAAAAATCTTTAAGTACAGCTTATTATAAATTACTAGCGACCCGCCCTCGTTTCGCTTCAGTTTATAAGATCATTTTTTCTTAAAAATTTTTTTTTCAGTTTCTAAATAAAATATAGCCTATATTAAACATGGATAATGTAGCTTCCTATTTGAGAAAGAATTTTTGAAATCGGTTCAGTAGTTCCAGAGATTACCCCCAACATACAAACACACAATTTTACCTCTTTATTATATTAGTATAGATAACACGGATGAACTTGTCTCGATGAGTTTTATATTATGCATTAAGTAACTTATTTCTTTAATGATTTTTGAAATTTTTTAAACCTATCATTAATTATGATGATATAGTGCATCCAATGCAATCAAAAGTAATAAACTGATTTCTCAAAGTATTGTTTATGTCACTTAATCAGTTCTTGCAATAAGCCCACGCACGATATTAAATTTGTATCTATACAAATGATCAGATAAACTATCAAATAGAATAATTAAACGGCGTCTATTTGGAGGAGGTGACTCATTTATTGAGTGATTCTCATTTATTTCCAAAATTAAAGGAACATATCCGTGGAACAAAATTTGATGATGATGACGCGATTATGGTTACCGTAGAGGAGTTGTTTGAGACTCAAGAAAGAGAGTTTTCTTCGGAAGGAATAAAGAAATTAGAAAAACGTTATACTAAGTGTATCGAGTTACAAGGGGATTACGTAGAGAAATAGGATATTTTTATTTGAATTTCTTTGTGATTTAATGACGATTCTAAGAATTTTTTGATTCACCTTGTATATGATTTATTCTAGGCGTGTCGTCCGAGCAGCGCCGCGCGCGCCTAGCCGTCCGGTCTGAGTAACGAGCACCAAGAATGTTTTAGACAGGACTTTTAATTTATTCCTTAAAATAATTTTATTTTTCGCTAGAACATTACAATAAATTCATTTTAAATTAGTTGACATTTCAGGTTTAGCGCTATTTTAGTGAAACGTTATATTAAACGAATACAAATCTATACATGGTATAAAACAAAGTCGCTTCCCGCCGTCAGTCCCTCTGTATGTACGCTTAGATCTTTTAAACTACGCAACGGATTTTAATGCGGTTTTCATCAATAGATAGAGTGATTCAAGAGGAAGGTTTATACGTATAGTTTAATATTGTTTTGTGTTAATTTGTTGAAATATGACGATGTAACGGGCATGCAACGCTGCCGGGCACAGCTAGTAAATAATATAATACTCACCAAATCCTTATCTTCTATAGTCAGTCCGTGTTTACTCAGCAACACGTTTCTCTCACTTGCCGGCACGTCTTTGAGCAGGCACGGGCGGATAGGTGCCGGCGGCGCGGGGGCGGCAGCAACGCGGGCCGTGTACGCTCGCACGCGTTCGCTATATGCGCCCGGTTCTAATGCATAAGGGCCGAGAGCGCTCACGTCTATTACATTACTGGAATTGTAACATTATTGTTAATACCGCCTTCACAGTAGAAATTAGGCATTTATTAAATAGAAACGAAAACACTTCGTGAACACAATTGTAAATGGGGAATACGTTCGTGGCGGTTGGGGAATGCGGGGCGAGCACCCCTGCACTCCCTCGCTTCTCCACTTGTGGCGCTTGCACGCTAGTACCGTCCGCACGGTTACTAACGTCCGTGTCGATAAATTGAACTAGCATGGAGTAAAATCAAGAGGATTGTCCGAAAACATAACGTGCATGCAGATATATCGCTGAAAAATTTACTAGATTTGACTTTAAATGCAATTTTTCAAGTAAATACAAATGGCTGGGAAAGTCATTTGAGACATGTTATATCTGTTGTAATGCCAATGTTGGAAGAGTGACCGATTCATGGAAAACACAATAGACAAATTTATCATACAATTGGGAGGCAGTTATAGCGAGGAAGGAAGTAGTGAAAATTCTGATAACTCCAGTTCTGATTCAGACTACGATTAATAATATTATATTACTATGTAACATTAGATATCAATGAAAACAAAAATGTTTTATAATTTATTTTGTATTTATTTACTATCGATTATCGATATGTTAACCTGGACGATAGCGTGCCCCGCACTAGCCGCATTCCACGAACTATAATTATAAATATATATATATATATATATATAAATGAATGTTTCTTTGTGTCCCGTATGCGTTCCTATACCATTCATCCGATTGCGATGAAACTTTGGTGAGCTGTACAACATTTTACAATAGGTGGCGCGCGATAAATTGAAGGCCACGGGAACGAAGTCGCGGGCAACAGCTAGTATAAGAATAAAAATCAAATACACAAACTGTTCCTTTTTAAAATTATCACAAAAGTAGTAATACATAACATAAATAACGTGTATTTATAAAAACTCATAAAAGCAAACGAGGAACTCGATAAGATAAATAATGGCGTATTTGGTTTCCTATCATTATTCCGTAGAGCAATGAATTTATTGTTTATTATTGATAGTGCACTGTTATATTCACTACTGTTCCATTTTGTAAACCATTAACCAACGTCGATAAGTAGGTTAATGTCGTTACTATCATGAAGAAATTGTTTGTATTGGATAATGTTTGAATTGATAGTTAAAAGGGAAATTTAATGTTCGTTAAAGGTAAGAATATAAGAAAACGCACAGTTTTAAAATGGTCCGCTATAAAGAATAATGGCGTTATATGGCACATATTACTGGATACATATCCAGTCTCACATCTAGGCACATAGATATTTATAAATATCTAGGTCTTATTGGACTATTGCCACCAAGTTTTAAGGACCACCAAGCTTATCTTCAGAGTTGAGAGGTTATTATTGGTGAAGACTGTTCATAAGCTTATTTGTTTGAATGATTTAGAATCAGTTCTTTGTACTTCACAATCCAGTCTTTTTAAATGTATTAAACTTATTCTATAAGTTCAAAAAATTAAAGAGCTAAAGAAAACAAACATATAAGAGTCCAATCTCATTTAGTTTTATCACATTCAGAATATGCAGCTCAATAACATAAAACATCTTATCGTTGTCAAAAGATTCTTAAAATCGTATGCGTCGATTGACAAGGTCGTCTGCTCAATTGGTGTAGCCTGCCTGCATTACTCTGCCATTTCGACAATTCAATATTAGACTCAAAGCAGTCAGAACTAGATATATTTATATTGTAATTTGGTCCCGACTGCTTTGAATTTGATACTGAATTGTCAAGGTTAGTAGAGTAAATCATAAAACAAAAAAAAACAAACCAGTTATTATAATTTTGAGTTTATTTTAATGTTCATGTACTCGTAGAAGTTGGACGCAGGCGGTTTATTTTTTAAATACATAATTAATATGTATTTAAAAATACATTTTTTAAATACTAACCAGTCTCACTCACACACACGGATTACACAGATATTGGTATCTAATTGCTATTTTGGAATGGTGTGCGGAGTTGCAGTTCGTTTTGTTATAGTAAGGTTATAGGAACAGTGACAAAATCATTTAGAAAAAATACTTTACTGGAAAATATCAAGTTTAGAAAAAAATCGTAGAACAAAATCGTATCTAGTGATAAGTGGATACTGTCACTCATAGACATCTGCAATACATGCCAACATCAGTACAGAATGACAAACGCTGGCACACCCCCGGTTGCGCTGCCTACCTTTTGAGACGTAGGCATTGATTTGGAGAACGGGTTAGGAAAAGGGGGAGGGATACGATGGGATAGGAATGGGCCCTGGCATATCTCACGTACATTGGGGAATAGAGTTCAGTTGCTTGGGGTGTTTTTTTATTTAAGACTATACAATTTGAATAGCAAATGTCCTATCTGAAACTTACGTGGCAGTCTCGTGTAGTATCCTGTTCAGTGCGCTCTGTTCGTCAGGTTTACGTGGAGGGGTCGTAGTGGCCGTCGGCGACGGCGTCTCTTGCTGCTGTTCCGCCACTTCCAGGAGATGAGTCCGCTCATTCACTATGTTTTCCTGAAGAACAGATCATTTTGGGATTAGTGAATTGACACTGAATAATATCTTAAAAGTGTAAGCTATTGAATAAAAAAAAAGCCATTAAAATTACGTTTTATGATTTTAATGTTCATTATGTAACATAGAAACAAATAAACATATAATTAACCAAATTTAATTATAATTGATCATGGAAATTTCAATAGATGTAAGGGACAAATTTTATTGTTTTCTGTTGCAGCAGAAAACAATTTTTTATACAATTCTCTACAATTTTATTATCAATTATACAACTAACGTTAGAACCTCAAGAGCTTTTAGATTAAAACAATACCTTACCAACTAATAACGTTACAGAGGATTTCTCATAAAAAGATGTTTTTACTCATCCTTGAAAAATATTTACATCAATTAAAATTTCCAGAGTAATATGTAACATAATTTTTCAATTATTGGCAAGAAGCATTAAATTGGTAATGAAGGAAAACATCATGCGGACCCTATGCTCGGTGATTTAAAAAAATGGAGCAGATTTACACACCTGCATTATAGCTCAAAACCCCTCATAAATAACAATATACACCAAAAATTAAATTTTACATCGTGAGTAGAAAGAAGTGAGAACGGAGCTTAGCCCAATAAATTTTATAGACTAATAAATAATCCCTTAATATAGACAAATAAGTTGTCTTTACAATAGCACGAATCCATCTTTTCCCGTGAGTATCGTAAAAAGGTGACTAGGGATAACAAAGTGGCTACCATAAGCCATGAGGAGCTACACTACCACTAAAAGAGTGGACTTGCCAACCCACTTACCCAGAGTGGTATTTTAAGGCCAAACATCCGTCGTGCACGAGACAATGTGCATGAGGAAGCCTATCTCCAGCAGTAAATACTAAAAGTAACTACTAAAGGTTGCGGTTTTAGTAATAATTATAAATAATCAGTTTCAGCCAATAAAGAACCACTGCAGGGCTCAAAATACTGTTCCTGAGCATAGGCCTCCCCTTATAGCTGCAAGGGAATACCTATCAAACTATATAACCTTTGACCTTCAATTATTCTAGTTTGAATTTGCAGTACTATTGGGCCAAGCCACGCTGAACTTATCAAAATCCATAAAACAACCTTAATCATTAATTTATCCTCTGACCCTCATAGATCAAACGTGAAATCTTGAGCATGAAATCTTGAGCTTGGGCATATCTGAATCTTGATAAAGTTAATATTTCTTATAATTTCTAATAATAATATTGCTACTACAAGAGCTGTTAATGTCTAATTGTGCTATAACATGCAATTTATTAATTTATATAAGGTGGGTACACCAGCAGTATATAATATACATCTGACGAGGGGCGCCGGCTTTTAAAAAAACTCGTGGGTGCTCATGCTCATTTGATGACTCGTTTAACCCCTGAAATGTCCAGCGCAGACAACACACATGTATGCGTAAGGAAAAAGTCTGTCCGATAAGTAATAGAGTTAAGAGTATTTTTGAGGCCGCCTTGCCAGATGGAATAATAATTGACCAAGGGATTGTGTTATTATTTCTTGCAACATTATAAAAAAATTCTAATATTTTATCCTGAAGGAGAAAAAAAAAGTTTTGTGATTGATGCCTCAAACAATTTCATTAACAATAAATCACATGTCTTGCTTGCCATGGGCGGCTGATGTAGTAGAGGTATCGCTTAAAGCCGATTCCTGATTAGTTTTGATGTTTATGGTCATGGTTGCTCCGCACCCACTATTTACTTCTCATGGGTGCTGGAGACCCCGAGCACCCATGGAGTTAGCGCCCCTGCATCTGACAATATTATAATTTAAGAACTAATGCTATTACAGCTATTATATTAATACCTATTACAAGTGTACATAATAGGGCTGTTCCAAATATTTATACTTGTAATTGCCATTTTCTAAACAAATGCTTGAATAGTAATTGAATAGTAAAAGCCCCATGTAAATAGACAGATAAACTCTTTATTGTACACCACTTGAAACACTTACAGGAGCAAATATCATTTGAAAATCAAGTTACATGGCTGATTTTGTACTTAAATTAGTATGTGATTTTATAGTTTAATTTAAAGTTGGTAAGTACTTACTTAACTTTAGATTAATACAAAAAGGTACTTACTAATTGAACTAACAAAAATATTCATATCACTAACTTTAAATTGAACTACAAATTACATACTTAATAATTTTACAAGTATGTGAGTAGTAAGTTAGCTAATATTTGTAATCATATTCATATTTGCAAATAGTGGGGCAAATTATTCATATTTGTATTCACAAATTTGGATTTTTGGATTTTTAAATTGAGTCAGGTAGGTATATGACATGTAGAACTGTCAATAGTATCATCTCTATACAAATTTTACTGTTTGACACTTCTACATGTCATATCCCCGACTCGAATAAAAAATGCGACTAGTACACAACATTCATAATAAAGTAACATCCTCTCTTTAAAAAAAGTTATTTTAGCCATTTTTTTCCAATTCAAGGTTTTCAATGCTTTTGTTGTTTGGAAATGTTTTGCAGCATAACAATAATACATACATTGCAAAGTACATGATGAGTCATGTCTTATTACCATATATTACACATACATTGATTTACAAAAAAAACAAAATGTCAAAGATAACAATGTTTTTGCATCATTGCCATAAAAAAAAAAAACAAGGTTTACTATAAAACTTGAATTTGGAGACGATATTTGAAAAAAAACATAAAATATTATTTTTACCCGATTTGTTAAACGATTGAAAGGAAAAAAGTTAAAGCAACACACAACCATTGCAAGTGGAATTTTTAACACTACTAACATATATTTCCATATCCTTTATTTGTGGCTTAGATAAAAAAAAGCAGCCAGTGAACTGGGAACGTAATTGATAACACATATAAAGTATCTAAGTAGGTATATGACACTGCGCGCTTACTTAATGGACTTACAAACAATATTCTTCTTTTTTTTCTATGTAAGGATGATTCCCAAATGATGTTAGCACAAATACTTCACTGCGACTAATAATAAAACTAAAATACGTGTAAATTCGTGTAAGTTACCTGTGGATCGGATTCTTTGTGACAAATGCTATAGCAACAACCCATGACTGCGGTCTTCAAGGAATCGAAGCATGAATGCAGTAGAGTTCCCCCGTCCGACTGCATAAATGTTTGTATTACGAACGGTGGGGTTAAAAATAGAAAATTCCGTATTTCGTATCAAGACGAGTGGTATAGCGGTGACAAGACAAAGAATTGACATTTAACAAAAGACTCTCAGATGTGAATGTCAAAATTGACTATCACATGTCAGGAACTCGTTTAGAAATTCGTACATTAGCAGAAAGATGCGCCTGTCAGCGCCAATGGGCAGATGGCGGGGGGGGGGGGGGGGGGAGTGAGTAAAATCAGGACAAAAAGAATCCACATAATTTTTGATCGCTGCATTACAATTTTCATTATTGAATGTAAGAATAAGAGGTTAAAACTATTGTTATTCGAACAATTGAATATTCAGAGATATATAGCGAGGGCTTCTTTTTCTTTCTAAGTTCTTGTTGTTTTTGTAAGACCACTTGATAAAAAGCGCTGTAAGGCGCTTTAAAGCAAAAAAAATCATTACACCATTATTTGTAAATGCTTCTTGTATTCTTTCTTGTACTCCGTCATCTCATCCGTCGTTGTCAAAAAAAGTCCAAAACACATCAAACCATTCATTCATTTTTATCATTTCACGGTTCCATGAACTTGTAAATATATTTTTTAAATTTTACAAGTAATAAATTGTGCATAATAAAATGTTAAGATATCGAGGTAAGAAGAAAGTGTTGGAAAAAGTCAAAGAACTGGACGCATTTCCCAAAGTTCCAGAAGAATACGTGGACAGTACACCGATCGGCGGAACTTTTTCCGTTATCGCCTTTTGTATTATTTTGTGGCTTATTTACAGCGAAGTATCATATTATTTAGATAGTAATTTAGTGTTCAAATTCATGCCTGACACAGATATGGATGAGAAGTTGCGAATAAATATAGATATAACCGTCGCTATGCCTTGTTCTAATATCGGTGCCGATATACTGGATTCCACATCGCAAAGCGTGTTTGGATTCGGAGAATTGCAAGAAGAGGATACGTGGTTTCAGCTAACGCAAGAGCAACAGGACTCTTTCGATGCAGTTAAGAATTTGAACTCTTATTTGAGGGAGGAATATCACTCTATCTGGCAACTGCTTTGGAAGAAAGGTCACGGGTCGGTCAGAGCTACAATACCGCCTCGGAAGATGAGGCCTAACCGCCGACCGGACGCGTGTAGACTTCACGGGGTGTTAACTTTGAATAAAGTTGCCGGAAACTTCCACATAACAGCTGGAAAAAGCCTTCACTTGCCGAGAGGGCACATACATTTAAATATGCTTTTTGATGATACACCACAGAACTTCAGTCATAGAATAAACAGACTCAGTTTTGGTAGTCCTGCAAATGGAATAATTTACCCATTAGAAGGTGATGAGAAGATTACAAACGATGAAAATATCTTGTATCAATATTTTATTGAAGTCGTTCCAACAGATGTCGACACAACATTTGAGTCGATACGCACATTTCAGTACTCCATAAAAGAGCTTGAGAGGCCTATAAGTCATTCAAAAGGATCTCATGGCGTGCCAGGTGTGTTTTTCAAATATGACATGGCGGCTTTAAAAGTTAAAGTCTACCAAGAAAGGGAAAATTTATTACAGTTTACATTAAGACTTTTTGCTGTTATTGGTGGTATTTATATTGTTATAGGCTTTATTAGTACTGTAGTATTGACAATACGGACTATGTTTGTGAAGAAATTAGCACCATGCTCTGTAGCACAAAAACAAGTTTTAGAAACAAGAACAACACCCCAATCTAATCCGTTTTTAGTCACTCCTGATGTCAATGTTCCTTTAAATTTAGTAAAAAAATGATAGGAATTAATTGTTAGTTCTAAGTGAAAAAAATCAATTTTATATTGTATTTAAAATTTATTGTATATTGTGTTGAAATCAGTCTATTATGTATAAAATGTGATATTATCTGAGAAAAAGGCTTATTGGTTTGTTACTGGAGTGAAAATAAAAAAAAAATAACATTTAAGTTTTATCTTCAAGAAAGAACAGATGTTAGAGCATGTTTCTATTTAAACAATTTTAACTTAAATGAAAGTCCTTATCGACAATAGGGTCCATTTACTCAGAAAATGTCAGATATATCAGGTCCATTCAGCAAGAACATTACAGATAATGTTGAATGCCTTCAAAATTTTCAAAGGCAGAAATTCTAAAAATGTGTCAACAGAAAGAAAGAAATATTAATAATAACAAGATACCAAGCACACAAAGAAAGGGAAAACATTGATGGAATGACAGGAAATAATTATGTAAACAAAATACCCTGCATACCCTCTGGTGTTGCAGGTTTCCAAGGGCGGCGGTAACACTTACCATCACGTGGGACCGCTTGCTCGTCCGCCCACTAGGATATATATAAAAAAATTTTTTTTAATAATTTAATGTTTAACAATCATTGTCATCATATGCAGTGCCCTGTCAGGTCTCCAGCTCAACGCTTGTGATTCTTGGGTGAAGTACAGTATATGTCCATGGACAACAGTATCCACATACTAACAGTAAACTGTTTGTCTGTCACCTTCGTTCTAATTAAAACCCGTTCAACTTGCAATTTATTATTGCATATAATGTTCTTTCTGAAAATCTGAATACTATTAGTATTCATTTTTATTGTTTAATTTATTTTATTAGTAAATACTTAAATCATGTCTTATATTAATGACTTCCATTATACTTAATTGTAAATGTCATGTGAATTTTCTGATATTAAGAGACTTTATTCTGGGTCCCATTAAAGAAATAACAATATTATTGATTTATCTAAAAAATCATGTTACAACATCTCTATCTAATCAGAATCTTGAAACAATGAAATAATTAGTTAGAAAATATTATCCAAAATCATTAAGGGTGTATACAAACAAACAGCATTTAAATTGCTGGTCAACTGCTAAAGTGCAGTTTTAGTAGAGTTAGCTAGTAGTGACAACTGCATGAGAATTGCTTACTGTATGGGCAGTCCATTTACAGTTCTAACGACTGCACACTAGCTACACACGGAGTTGTGATGCAGACCTAATGTTGTTGGACTGACTGCATTTAATTACTTTTGCAGCCAGTGTACAGTTCTTAGAACCTCAAGGGGCTATCCATGTAGTTGACTCTTCTTATGAAGTTGTGTTGACTGCTAGCTAGCCGCACAGATGCAGCGGCTGGCTGGGAGTCTAAATTCAGTTTATCAGATGGTTTACCTGAATAAATAAATAATATGCTTTATTTTACAAAACTAGTGATGTGATAGCTTAGGAGTATTCTCAACTCACATCATTTTATACTGCTCTATATCGCGAACCGTAGGTCGTGGAAAGAACGTGTTACGATCAGAATGACTGTAGCAAATTGTCTGATCTGCACAAAGCAACGCCATCTCTGTGCTAGGCCGAGAACTTTTCATCTTGCCCTCGTATATGCAATATACAATTTCGCGACTATAATAAGCTGTTGCAATGAAAATCTTAGTGCCAATAATTCTTTAGAGAGGTGGCATCGTAGGTTTGCGCGTATGAAGCCAAAACTTTTATTCGTTATTCGTATTTCTACATGCTCTAAAAAAGGGGGTGGCAAGATCATAAATTTGAAGGAAGCCTTCCCAGAAAAAGCGACTTGTTTTAATAAAACATACAAGGGAACTTAAAAAAACTGGTAAACGAAGATGTAAGACCTTTTGATTAAAAAAGTATTGGACCTATAACAGGAATATTTTTATGATTCTTATGTTTCCAAATTGGAACAATATTATATATAATTCATTTTTAACTCGTTTGGTTATGGCAATTGTTTTTGTTTTTAAATAAAAAAAAAATATATTAATATATTATATTTCTGACATCGATTGTATAATTTTTTTTATTTTTAATATAAACAATCACACAGCACTTATATATATTTAGACATAATTAGATCGTTATTGGCAGTAAAATTGAAATACTGCATTTCAATTTTACGCCTAATAACGGACTTGTTTCTTCTATCAAATATAATATGTAGTCTAATTCATACGCGAGTTAAGTTCATATATAATAAGTTGTGAGTTAGACGTTTTGCTAATAAGTCCTTTCGCTTTTAGGGCATTCTGCATGCTTGGTCTTTCAGTGATTTGAATGTTAACAAAGTTGAATGACTGCGAATTAGATGATTTCTTACAAAGGCATTCCGATTGTAACTACCTCAAGAGATCTTTTCATTATGCTACGACATGGGATTCTTCAAGAAACCTGTTTTGCAGGTGCAGGTTAGGATTTTGCAAGGTCGACAGCACAACCGCATACCCGCTGGTGTTGCAGGTGACCACAAGCGGTGTTAACCACTTACATAATATGGGCCCATGTCTCCCAAAAAGTTCGTGTAATTGTGAATATAAAAACACTAATCTGTATCAAAAAGTTTCTACGAAGTATATTGATTGGAAATTTTAAGTCGTACTACCTTGGCGGTGAAGGAAAAACATAAATAAATTTGCATACCTAGGATTTAAAAGAATCTGAGGCTTGTGTAACTCACTAATTTCAACTAATCTGTTACTGGGTCCATATAGTTGATTATGGCATGAAACCCAGTTAGCGCTTACAAGTGGAGACCTAAGCCAATAAATAGGCTGATATCGATTTTGCAAAATATTTTTTTTATAAATAAGTAACTAATTTTGTGATGTTTATTTCTTGAAAATAGTGTCATAATAAGCCTTTATTCAGTTGAAACATCATATAATAATTATAGCAATGTTCTATCTATGATAATATTATAACTGAGATCTGTAATACAATGAGATATATATACAGTATTTTTATACAATTTATACATTGTTATTTTCGTAAAGTTTGTTCAGAAAATTTAAAACGTCCATACTAAAGTCCCATTTATCTGTACCTA
The DNA here is from genome assembly GCA_943735995.1 of Sesia bembeciformis. Lineage (NCBI taxonomy): Eukaryota > Metazoa > Arthropoda > Insecta > Lepidoptera > Sesiidae > Sesia > Sesia bembeciformis. Next base: position 1,497,530 of record OX031041.1, read on the forward strand.
ACATGAATAAAACTATTTTCTCTGATATGGTATTGTATATTAATGATTTTTAGTTACTAGTTTGTAGCTGTAAATAGTTTTTGTTTACATAAACACTTCTAAAAATAACTGGGACCCGTTGACTACTGTTTTTCTGATTAAGCTATACTACCTAGTTATTTTTAATCACATTATTGTAATCTTTTTAGCATGTACTATGTACTAATCTGTATGTATTTTGTTTTACCATATTTACCAGTGAGACATCATGACGAATATTCAAAAAAAAGTGCCCGAAACAATGAACGACAAATAAATTAATAATGAATTTGCAGGTGTTTTGTTAACTTCCCCTTAAATTTTGCATGCGTTCCGAGCACGCGGGCCGGGGGGTGGATAAACGGTCCCGATTCCCTGTCTCGCTTACACCCGCATGCTCCGTAATAGCTCCATCTCGAGCGCACGCTCCGCTTCTCTCGAGTCTGTTCTCACCGCGGCCAGCCATTCGCGCGGCGGCATCGCCTTTTACGCACGTTTGTTTGCGTTCGAAAACTAACACATTCGAAAAGTTTCCCAACTTTTTCAGTACCGACCCTTCATGACACAAAACTTGTGTCGCCCAACGGTTATAGTGCGGTGCGTTATAAGTGATTCTTTGCCAGTGTTTGTGAAGTGTGTCTAAATTTTTTTTGCGATCACAATTTACCGTTTCAATTGAACGTTACTGTTTTGTTCGATAAAAACCGCGTAAGTAGACGAAGTCGCGCTCATCGCAAGAGTGAGCCGTATATGGCAAAGTTTATTCTTGGGTCGGTGAAAGTAAACCTTTGTTTAAGTTCATAAGGACACGGGCCGCTTGCAACCAGCTCGAAACGACTCGTTTCGCCTGCAGTTTGCGAGAAGGTGAGTGGCATTTCGGTTTGTATTACCTACTTAGGTTACTCTTCTTGAAACTACAGTTATCTTTACAGCGTGATGTTTTTTATTGTTGCATTCAAAACAGTATTTCTTTCACTTTAGATACCGTTGTTTAAACATGAATGAAGTCGACGTGTAAATATTGGGACATCGTTTAATGTTTCTAATCAGCGTAATAGACTTCTTACACAATAGTTTATTCTACTCCGATGCTAAACACCATAAGAATTAAAATATTAAACCATCTATTCACCTTTGTTGAATCCCAAACCCATCTCTACCTCTAATGGGGCATTTAGGAACGTAACATTTTTTTTATAATAATAACTACTCTATACTCAATGCCCAACACTAGGATTCCCTGCGTCGTGGATCCAGAAACGCCTAACAAACATCTGTTTTAAACAAATGAATGTCAATTCACCGGGAATCGAACTCGGGATCTTTCGCATAGCAGGTATACTACCAACTGGGTTAATAGGTCGGCGACAAACAATATTGTAAGCCAGTGAAAGATTTTTAATTTTAAGTAAATTTCGCGTCACTTTTATTTGATCAATTTGTATTTCGGTCGTGAATCGTGGTCTTCGAAAATCGATATTTCATTAACAAACCATTAACCCAGCTGAACGGTGCCATTCATACTATGCATCGCCGACTGTAGGTCAGTGCCCTATACACTACCTGTTGACTCGCCTCTCCCCACTGAGCCGGTTCTCCTACACTGGCAACGGGCTGACTGAAAAAATATGTCAGGTTTCCGAACACAAAAAAACTGTTGGTGACAATTGGCTGGCTGTATGACGACTTGTTTTCGTTGTGAACTTTTATTAAAAAAAATCAATAATGTGCCCGATTTCCGTACACAAAAAAATTCGCGCGGCGGCGATCGATTTGGTTGTATGACTTGTTTCGTTGCCTACTTTTATTAAAACAAATAATTTTACCGCGTTTGCTTCGTCCATTTCGCGCGACCGGCGAGCAACGTGGAAAAGGAAGTAGCGGCTTTGAAATTAACACGAGTTAAAACCGCGTCTGATTTATACATATCTAGTACTATGCTTTTACATGATTTCGAGTATTTTGTGACCACTAATATGATTTCTAGATAATACATACGTATGTGGCATCATCTGAGAAAAAGGACTAGTTCTAGTTTCTTGGATATTGAAACTCTGGTCCGGTTATTATACTCGTATCACGACGAGCTCTAACAGCTCGTAAAAAAAATGTAAAAGAATATTTTACAACTCGATAGTCCTTTAAAAATATCTTTTTTCTATTATCTAAATATAAAAATATCTATTCTATATATTTCTATCTTTTTTATTATGTTGTGTTATGGGTTTATAGAATGAAACTGTATTTACATAAAATTAATTAAATACAGAACTGTCGGCGTTCTTCCTATGATAACCGGACTATAGTAAAATCATTAAAAAATAACATAGCTTTCATTTTCTGCTTTTCTTTCTTGTTTTATCTTAAAAATAAAATATTAGAGTAGGTATTATTCTGTTTAAACAGAATCTTGAAATAACAAAATTTTTATTGAGAAAATAGATGTCAATAAGTTCATACCGATAGTAATTTTCGTTCTTTTTTTCTTTTTTTTTAAATGGTTGGTTATTTTTTGGTTTTGAACTTTAATTATCTATTATTTATTTATTTTTCGGGGCAACAGTTTATATCTGGCAACTTGTCAAACACACATTCTTACGGGGAATTTCTTTTTTGGCGGGAAATTGGAAGCGCGCTTTATGTAATCCAAATTATAAAATTGGATCGTGGAGTGTGTATATATGGGCAAATATATGGGCACTACGACTCAGAAGGATAGTGTCTGGGTGCCGCAAACCTCACCGAGACTCAAACTTATACTAGATACTTAAACTTATATTAGCCCCAAAAGTGTGTGCAAAATTTCAGCTCAATCGGTTAGGTGGAACTGGTTGCAAATTCAGTTGCAAAATTTGACCCACACACTAACTAACACGTCGAGTTGATTAAAAGCTTGTAAAAATAAGTTCGTGTCACAGAAGACTAGCTTGAAATGTACTGCATTTCCCACTTTATCTTATTTCCATAATGCACGTACGTGTTTCGGTAGTGAATATTCTGGCACATCTGTGCCAGAGCCCATTCCCATCCTATCCCTCCCCATTTTCTCAACTCTTTCTCCAAATTTATTCCTATACCCACTATAATGATGGTATCCACTTACCATCAGGTGGACTGTATGCTCGTCCGCCGCCTTCATCTATAAAAAAAAATATGCTTTCATTAAAAATGTTAGATAGAATGTCTTTTCTTAGGAGTACAGTAAAGGCCTCCAACAATTTCCTCACAATAGCGTTCCTCCTACATGATAATACTCCTAAACAAATACTCTGGAAGGTCTTATACAAATCGGTTATTATTTATTTTGTAACTCGGAGTTTCGAGTAACTTAAAAAACCTCTCGAAAGACGAACAAATAATTTTTTGTTAGTACAAGCCACCTGCACGACTGCCTGTACTTTACTTGGAGGGCGTTATAGTAACATTGTTTTTTGTTCCCGCAAATGTGTGCGTTTCTTTATAAAAATGTTCCCTCTTGGTAGACTGGTATTACATGTTTAATCATTTACTATATCTAGGGTTCGATTTAAATTGGGCTTGTTTGTTTGATAACGTTCCACCCCTTTCGAAATAGCTCTTTATAGCTTCGTAAATATAATGTTTGAATTTCAAACTCAAGTGTATTGGCCGACCAACATAATTAAACAACTGTTAATCGTGACGTCATTCGTAAATACTAGGGGTACGTAACCAGCGCGTTTGTCGTCCACGGATCTTAAAACGTCACTCTGGCCATGCCAGTTCCTTACTACACCAGGCCAGCTGGTGTAGTTCCTTGGGGTTTATGGTAGCGGCGTTATTATCCTTTAGCTGCCGTTTATGAGACCCACAAGAAGATGGGGCGTTGCTGTTTAAAGCCGGTCGACACGATGACATATTATCACCTACTGGCATTATTATTGAAAAGAAAATTCCTTTTCACGTAGAGAAAGCCTAATATTGTCTAAACAAGCTTACGAAGGATATTAATTCAATGAAAGAAAAAAAATGACAGGACAGTTGAGAAAGTGTAGGATTAAAAGGTGATATTTGCAATTTTGGATTCAACTTCAATTGGATTTTTCACTTCAATCGTTTAATGTAACCCATATGTGAAGTTACTCGCATCAAACGGTGTCTGGTTCTGTACAAAGAGTTATCGATATCACGAGTTTATGTCAAGAGGTGACTATTTTAACAGACCGAGTCATTTTGGTAAATTAAATAAGTAGTTACTTTCTGGTAAAAAATAGACGAAAGTGTAAAATCCTAAACTCCTCAGCTAAAGTACTGGGGAAGAAATCACTAAGCAAATGTTAAACAATATTTTATTATTATATTTTATATATATTCTTAATTAAACATTTGTTCCAATACAGTTAAATTGTACTCACTGCATTTCCCACTTTAATATATTCCCCAATGTACGTAAGTACATGTTTCGGCAGTGAGGGAGATATACCAAAGCCCATTCCCATCCTACCCCTTCCCCATTCCCTAACCCTATCTCCAAATCCATTCTTAAAGGTAGCCAGCGCATCCAGGGGCGTAGCATAGTTTGTCATTCTGGACTAACATTGGCACGTACCGTGAATGTCAATGGGCGACAGTACCCACTTACCACCAGGTGGACTGTATGCTCGCTTGCTACGTTTCTATGAAAAAAAATCTATTAATAGAAATCATTAATTTAATGGTTTCTTCCTATTAATCCGAAATGAAAACAAAAATCAGTGTTAATTGTTCATTCCTCAATTTACTACTCTGCACTACTCTATAGTATTAGTATAGATTTCAACATTATTTCCTTCACTACCTTCAATGGGTACCTACTGCACTTTGTATGTATTTAGTTTTAGTATAGAGATCGCCATCCACTCATTATACCTAGATATTTTCACTACCCAAATTTATGTGTTTTGTCTTTATCTTGGATAATCTTCTTGAACGGTATACAACTTCCCATAAGCATATTTAATGTGTGTTATTTCCTTATTATTGTTTCGAGAGATATTGCTTTGCTAAGCATCGATGCGGGACACGATAACCGCACAAAGAAAACCCACGTACACAAACCTCATTTACATACTTATTCTACTTGGCACAACATTGAACACTATTCACACAAGTCTAAGAATGGACCAGGAACTAAGCCAAAAGTAGTGTTTAATTATTGCAAAAATATGAAATGCGACCGAGTCCAAGTTCTGGAAAATGATAGACTAAAATTATGTGATGAAAGAAGAAATTAGTTGAAGAAAGTAGGAAACAAAAACAATCTTGTTCGCGATTTTAGAAATACACCTAGAATCCATATAGCTGAAAAATAATCTAAGCATCTAAAATATCGGGCAATAGAGGGTTCGCACAAATACAAACAACTTTATAGCTTGTCAACTTATTCAATAAAGGTCGCGCCACCAACCACAAATATAACGTTGGAGAACAAACCTATTCATTTAAGTTAAGAGTAACTTATCATAAGAGAATATGAACTTTAAAATTACCGTAATGATTCATTTACGAATGCAAAATAAGTTTGTAATCGTGCGAATGCTAGGTTGGCCCATACTTTATGATTTCCAAAAGACTGTAAACTTTTAAAAGAAATCCCAAAAACTATATTTCGGCGTCTTGTATATTATACAAAGCTAATCGGTGATATTCCTAATTTAAATATTTAGGACATCTTGACGGAGGACATGGATATGGAATGAGAAAGGAGGGCCCTGTCCGCCAGGTGCAACATGCTCGCGTGCAGGTTTCGCAGGTGTAGTGGGAAAGTCAAGGGGACATTGGACTCTGTCAGTCTCTCTACACCGGCCAACTATGGGTTAACTACCTTAAAAGGTCGCACGGTAGCATGATGATACAGTATAATAATGCATTCCATGTCCTCATGAAGTTGCCGCGGTACTGCAGCCGTCGTCCATATGGACCTACGCGAATATTCGCTGAGGCATGGACTACTTTTCCATTATTAGGACGCGCGTAGGTAGCATCTTTCTGGAGCAGACGGCGGACGACTGCAAAAAGCCATCCTAAAGGCCGTGATTGGCGACTTGACTGGCAGGATTTTTAATCATTGGTTGTTCCTCCACCGGAGCGTGAACGTACAATAAGTTTATACGCCAAAGTTATTGTTATAATTATTGACTTTTAACGGCATTTATTTACTGTCTTTATTTTTATCTAGTTTATTGTATACTAGCGACTCGCCCTCGCTTCGCTTCGGTTTATGAGTTTTTTTTTTATCAATTTTTTTTTCAAAATTTTAAAATTAAATATAGCCTATATTAGACACGGATAAAGTAGCTTCCTATTTGTGAAAGAATTTTTGAAATCGATTCAGTAGTTCCAGAGATTACCCCCAACATACAAACACACAATTTTACCTCTATAATATATTAGTATAGATGGGTTTATATGCTTTTAATAAAGATATTATATTATTATTATTATTATAAACCGTATGTCGTTGGATAGCGCTCGTAAGGGTGCGTTTCCACAGAAGCTGAACTGAGCGGACAGGAGAAGAGCGGAGCGGTCGTGAGCTAGTAAAGCGGAGCGGAGATGAGCTGTTTTCTCACATCGCCTTGTACTATCAGTTAAACGCGTTTTCTCAGAGTTTACCTCTTCCCTCCGCCCGTCTCCGCTCCGCGCTACTCCGTTCTATCCAGCTTAGGGCTCCGTCCTCATATATTTTTTGAACAATTCTTCTCCTCTCCGCTAATACTGTTTCCACAGTATGATGTGGAGAAGCGGAGAAGAGATGTGGATTTCAAACCATGTGATTGGTCAATTACGGCACGTCTCTTCTCCTCTCCGCCCAGCCCCCCTTCTGTGGAAACGCACCGTAAAGCTCGACAACTTTTATTCTAACACTTGCTCTAAACAATGCTTTTCTAAAACGTATTACACTTATCGAAATGTACCTTTCTGACTCGCGTCTGCCATTCGAGTTTTTAATTCTTTCCATTGTATATTTCCATCATTGTAATGGTTACTACCAGTAGCTAATGCTTATTATTTTGTCTTGGTAAATATTATTGATACTACATCTAAGTCGGTGGTTTATTTAAAGAACACAGGATGCGGGTGTTATCTGCTTGATATTTTTTAGTAATACGATACTCTTGTTGGTCCTTCGCACCGGATCATTGAGAGCAGTTTTGACTATTTTTACCCTCGACGGAAATAACGTGTTGGTGGTATAGTGTGTGAAACTTCTAAAACAAATAATAATATCTTTTGTACGTGGTTGTAATATATTTTGTGTGAATATCTCTTGTATTTTGATATGTGCTGTTATTTGAGTAAACTGATCGTATTGTCGGTATGGATTTATTGACTTTGGTTATGATTATCTAATTAATCTGATACGATTTTAAGATTATCCGAACAACATCCGATTTTAAGACAAAACAAAAAAAGAATATTCTTTTTATTTAAGAGTTCACAGTATACGGCTTTAGAGCAGACTTTATATCTTCACATATGCAAGAAACAGATTTGTCGTTTCACCCTTGACTTTTGCGTATTCTTTCAATTAAAGCTAATAACTACGTACTAAATACTAATGACTAAGTAGGATTTGGCCTGTAACAGTACTTTTAGATACTACTGCTCTCAATTCTCTGCGCCATTGCCTATTTTTTTTAAGTTACGCAGATTTGTATTTTGCATACTCGTATTTTGATGGAAAACATGTTTTTTCGTACAGTCAGTAAGACGTGTCGTCTGTTACATGTGTGCCTAATTTTCCCTATTATTCGCAAATGTCTTATATTTATATGCCTTGTAGTTTAATTTGTTTGAAAATTTGCGATTTTGTCGTTAAGGATGCTGTTACAGGTTTAAGAATTGAGAAGCACCTGGCAAATGATACCGTACCGTAACCAGCACTTTTATCGTTCACTGCTGTACACGGGCCTCTTAATGCACATTGTCTTGTTCGTGAGGGACGTATGCCCTTAGAACGCCACGCTGCAACGGCCAAGCGGATTACCGGGTTCATTCTTAGAGGTGGTGAAGTTCTTCAGGGATTGAGGTAGCGGCTTTGTTATCCCCCAGTCGCCTTTTACGACACCCACGGGTAGGTGTGGTGCTATTCTGAAGCCGGCCGACACTACGCGGCCAAATGGTAGTAAACAATATAATTGAAATAATTTTTGTATTTGATTTCCGTTCCAGATTTTAGAGAATTATTTCACTACCTTTCTAAAAGTAAAAAGATTAAATCAATTAGTGACGTATTTATAAATACTTAAACAGGTGGTGTACGTTACCAGATGGTGTTCATTAACAACAATGGATGGTTCATAAACAACGAAACTTAACACCGAACTTCATTCACAAGGAATTCGTATCAACACAATAGCCTATGTTGTGTAATAATTGAATGAATAACAAATTTTAAAGCATAACACTACCAATGTTCTGTGGGTGTGAAAGATTGACTTGATGAGTCTTTAGTTTGTAATTCATAATTTAGGCAATAAATGAAACATTGAGTGTAATCGTTTTTAAAATTGACAGGTTACTGCCATCGGGTAAACGCCATATTCTTTACCATCGGACAAACTGCAAACAGTTTGTCCGATGTTGTTTGTTACATGTTTGTTGTAGTTTGTTACAGTTTGGTTATACTTAGTTTGGTTAAATTATACCTACATGCTTTGCATGTAGGTATAATTTGATCAGATTGATTTGATTAACATTGAATTATTGAACGAAACTTTTCTTACTATTGGGCTGTTCTAATAGATTGGATTTGACATATGAAGAACCATACGACATAAAACGACTTAAAATTGATCGTGTTATATTAGTATCGTGTGGTGGTATAAACTCGATCAATTTTAAGCGTCGTTTTCTTGGAAGCGTTGCGTCTATGACAATTGATATTTCACATCGGTGGATTATATAGTTCGTCATATATATGTCAAATCCAACCTATTAGAACGGCCCAATAGTAGTTTGGGTAATGCCGCCGGCCGTGCCTTATTTAGTACTTAGTTAGTCGTCATTCAAAGCTGGAAGCCGTAATTAACTTAATTTAATTAATTTAATTTTGCTTAGCTTAATTTAATTTTATAAAATACATTTAAGCATTAGCTTAAATGCATTTATGCATCATTAGATGAATACAACCTAAGAAAAATAATTAGGTACTTAAACATCTTTCGAGGTCACAATTCACCACGCAGGTCCAGTGCGAATTGGTGAATAACGCCAGATTATTTTTATTCTCAGGCATGCGAGTTTCCTCACGACGATTTCCTTCACCGCTGTTCTGGCTAGTCGTATATTAAAACGCCTATTTAATAGTAACTCAGTGGTATGGACCGGGATTTGAACTCACAACTTCACGAATGAGAATTGAGACCAGATATTCATAAGATATCAACTCATCACCGCCCCCTGACACTAGTATACAGTAATGTTTTTCTCGAGAGAACTCAACTACATGAGTAAATATTCGTACAGTCAGCGCGATAGGTGTACACTAGTCACTACTACATAGCGCGGATATGTGTGCGTGACCACTCACAGACAGGTTCACGTACGCGCCATGAAGTGTGTCGCATGCGCCGATGCGTCCTTTTACTTATTATTTCTTAGTTTATGTTGAATTATTTTATTGTTAAGTATTAAAAAAATGTATTGAACAACACAAAAGTAGAGAAATTGAGTTATATTTGAAAAGATCTGAACTAGCAATAAATATGAGTAAACATTTTTTATTTAGTTTAATGACATAATTACAACGAAAGCACGTCCACTAGGAATTGGAAACATTCCACTCGAGATAAGTGAGTAACTTGCCTATTGTTTGTTGGATTGCCGATAATAAAATCACTTTACCGCCGACCAGCTGCGTCTGCAATTTCAGGAGCAACCAACCCTGATCCTTTTTACCTGCCTGCAAGTTACTTATATCATATAAGTTATATGTATTAAAACCGAAAAACCAATTATTCCGTAATCGTCTTGGACACTAGATAGATTTGTCATAAATGCTAATTTTGCAGCTTTCAGCTCATCAAACTGAATGATATTTAGTATATATAGTGAATGTGTAGTTAAAATAATAAAAGATCCCTAAAAACAATTTTCAAGTACATATTTTGTTTTTTTCCCAAGCATCGAGACTGCTGGGTCCGTCTAACTCTATGTAAGTTTTACTACTGTCTAATATTGTCATATTTTTCCATTGATAATTATTTCTTATCTTTTAAATTTTGCTAACAAAAGATACCCGTAGCTGTAGACTCTAGGCCTTTTTATCAAATGGATTGTCCCACTGGACGTAGGTACTATACGGTTTGGATATCTTATAATTCCTCCAGATTTTTTTTGTAAATTTTGCAATTTTCTTTTAACAAAAAGTTCATTAATATTTTGATATTAATATGCAATTTGTTAATATTGGCAATGATTTTTTAAAAAAAAGAATTTATCCTCTTGAGATGCCACGCGAGTGTTTCGCGATAAAATATTTAAAGTAACTTTATATCTGACTAAGAATTTATCACACCTTTAAAAAGAATAATAAACATTTGTTAATAATAAACTTTGAGTAACAGAGACATAACTGAGCCAAATCTTGCCTATACATACATACATATAAAGGTGTATATGACTTTTGTAGGATCATTTGTGATTTTCTCGTTTTTGACACATTTATCTTGCCATGGTTAGTGCAACCCAACCGAAACGTTGAATAAAATAAATAAGGTTACACGCGTTGATACCCGTTTAAATAAATGGGGTAAACATACGCGTTGATACCCGTTTAAACAAATGAGGTAAACATACGCGTTGAGACCCGTTTAAATAGTTAAATATTTAATAGAATCACTTTTTACTAATTAAAATTTTCTTAGTTGGAAAACCTCTCTGTTGTCATTAAACGGAACTGTGTCTAGTGAACTTTGTCTCATTATCCATGTTAACAATTCACAACAAAATTTTAAGGAGCCCGAGAAAGTTGTGAGATGACAAAGTTCAAACTTCATTTCCTGATGAAGAAAGTTTCGGTGGCCAGGTCTATTATAATATATAATATATTCATCGGGCATGTTGTATGTGTGTGTTGTTTACAGATATTCTTAACAATTTTTGTTTGTTAGTTTTTAATACATGTTATTACGTTCGCGCAATACGTGTTGTAAAATGAATGCACTACTGCCCTGATAGCTTTTTTGAATAGTTATTATCTGTGGTTAATTTCAATTACCACACTCATAATTTTTTAAATGACAACTGCCTTTTTTCCCGAATGGCTAAATTCTTTTGGCGATAATGGCCTTTCAAGAGTCACCGGACATGTATAGTTTAGGGCGAGCACAGAAGACGCTCAGCCAGGAGCAAAGAGTGTGTGCAGGAACGAGCCTAAGACGACTTTGGAGGGAACGGGGGGTGTACGCTGAATAAGGTACGTGCTTCGGTAGTGAGTGATATATCCCATTCCCAGCCCCATCCTATCCTATCCCACCACATTTTCCCAACCCTTCCTCTAAATCTCCAAAGGTAGACAGCGCACACGGGGGCGTGTCAACGTTTGACAGTCTGGACTGATGTTGGCATGTATCGCGAGTGTCCATGGACGACAGTATCCACTTACCATCAGATGGACTGTCATTTACATAAATAAAATAAAAAAAACGTTGCCCATCTTGATCATTGAGCACATTTAAGTTACGGTTTCTACTCGTATTTTTCTGTCATTACCCAATATTTAATTAAATTTGAAGATTCTTCGATCATCAAGTTAACTTGTAATGACTTTGGAGTATAAAAAATGTCACTAATTGCCATCGTATTTTTTGCCAGAAGACTCAATTATTATTATATTTTTTGTGTATAAATGAGAATTATTTGGCACTTCATAACTTTGACGCCAGATTCGACGGCGCTTTGTAATTCAAGGCTCCCCAGGCGGTTTTCACTCGTTTTATATAATTGTTCAGTGAAATCGCAGGCCTGAGTGAATTTTAATTTCAATTTTCTACAAGTCGTGTTCCGAGAGAAACAGTTACTTACGGATGTTTCTCTCGTGAGTGGAGCACGTGACTTGTCGCATTGAATGCGATAAGACGGTAGTTGAGGAGAAACTAATTTTTAGTTGCAATATTATTTTTATTTATTAGTTAACAAATGCGACATAGCAGCAAAATAAAATCGGACATATATAAAAAAGTTAGCGCGTCGTTGTTACAACACACAATAATCCATTATAATCACTTGTAGAAATTCGTCGTGAACAGAGTTACGTGAGATGTTTCGTTTTATCGATGAGTGGTTTCCCATCACTATAATTTACCAGTGACGTGACACGCTTGGTTTCTATGCAATTTTTTGAGGGGGAGAGTGCACGCTGCAATCCAACAGCTGCTGGGCAGCACGACTGGCCATGTTACCCCTCTCTCACAAAAGACTACCTTGAAATGTACTGCATTTCTCACTTTATCTTATTTCCGTAATGTACATACGTACGTGTTTCGGTAGTGAGTGAGATGTGCTAGAGCCCATTCCCATCATATCCCTCCCCTTTTCCCAACTCTTTCTCCAAATCCATTCCTATATCTCCAAACGTAGGCAGCACATCCGGGGCCGTGCTAACGTTTGTCATTTTGGACTAATGTTGACATGTATTGCGGATGTCTATGGGCGACAGTATCCGCTTACCATCAGGTTGACTGTATACTCGTCTGCCCCCTTCGTCCATAAAAAAAATCAAGGACTTGCGTTGTCTATCTATGTCTATGAATAGAACACTAAAAAGTGGAATGTAACAGAATGAATCAGTGAACACGTAATTATTCGTATCTTATCGGCTTGTGTTAATAGGCTTTCAACGTAATTCAAATATCTACTTTCAACTACCAGCCGTAATGAATAATTGATTACTTATGCATAGATAAATTCACCCATTTGTGTAGATGACATTTGTTTATTATTCTAATTTGTTGTGTGGACACACGTTTAATGATTTGTTGTGTGGATGGGTCCCAATTATCAAGCTGAAGTGGCAATGGGCAGGCCATATCTGTAGAAGAGTTATTTTATCTTGTATCGGCTTATAACGTCCCACTGCAGGGCACTGGCCTCCTAGTAAATCACTGAAGAGTTTGGGGCCATAATCCACTACGCGGGCCCAGTGCGGATTGGTGGGTACACGTACCTACTTAATATATTTTTTATTTCTGCGGGTTTCGTCACTACGTTTTCCTTCACCGCCTTGCTAGTGCGATTTTTAAAAAACTCCGTACTTAAGTAGAAACTCAGTGGCACAGGCCAAGGATTTGAACACGAATGTGATATTGAATGAATATTTAATATAACGAATTGAATATAACACGAATGTGAGTCGAGTATAGATACCTATCATCACCTATCACTCAATGGAATGGGGATCACCTACACGGGGGAACCCAAGGTGCAGTGAACAGACGTCGGTAGTGGGTGGATCAGAAGAGCCAAAGATCGTGTGATAACCAGTGGCGTACTAAAAATACTTAACCTCCAAAACTATAAATACTGAGTATTAACTATAAATCTTAAGGTAATCCTTAAAATTATCCGCAACATAATCGAAGAGACACCGAGGTTACGATTAAGAGTATATTGCCATTTATGGGTTATGAATTAAATATGGGTTTCTACCGTAAATGCCTTTTATGACACCCAGGGGGGAGATGCTATGGGAGATGGGGAGTTATTTTATAGCCGGCCCACACATACCACACGGTCCTGAATATCTACGTATTTATATTACACTGGATCGCAAAAATTCCGGGTCGCTAATAAATGGCGTGATAGTTTCTTAAATACATAAGACTAATTTGCGAAACTATAGTATATTGTAGATGACTGATTAATATATATAAAAAAATGTGTAACACGTTCTGTACACTATATAACTTTAATTAAATACTAAAAAATAAGAAAATTTCGCTTCTAACTTATGACAACAAAAATACACTTCGCAGTAAATCTTAAAAAATAAAAGTTTTTTTGTCAATTTAATATTTTGTATTTCCTCCACGAGCCCGTATCACTTCAATAAGATGATGTGGCATGCTGTAAACCAAATTTTTAATACGATTTTGGTCTATGTTTGCCCATTCTTCCACTAGCGCATTATTTAACTTGTGTAAGGTAACGGGAGCAGGAGAGCGTTGTCTCACGCATCTCCCGAGCTCGTCCCATGCATGTTCTATGGGATTTAAGTCTGGGCTGCGAGCTGGCCACTCCATGCAGGTAATACCGACGTCTTGAATATACATATTGACCAAATGAGCAGTATGTGGTCGCGCATTATCGTGCATAAGAATGGAAATTGCACCCATATTCACTAAGAATGGACCAGCATGCTCATTTAAAATCTCTCCTACGTATCTGATAGCAGTCAGAGAACCGTTTTCTATGATCACTAACTCCGTGCGATCCTCTGAAACTATCCCAGCCCAAACCATTATTGATCCTCCACCGAATGGCACCTTTTCTTCAAAACACGCTTGATGATACCGTTCTCCTGGCCGTCTAAATACTCTTCGTCTCCCGTCGTGCGTAAATAAACAAAATCTGGACTCATCGGAAAACATAAACTTGGACCAATCTTCATCTGTCCATCGGATGTGTTCTCGAGCAAACCGTAACCTGGCAACTCGATGTTCTCTGAGCAGTTTGGGGCCGTTTGCTGGTCTATAAGGCTTTATATCAGCTTCACGAAGACGTCGCAGAATCGTATTAGAGCTTGAAGACTGTTTCGGAACTGAACAGCCGTGAGATGTAGATTTCTTAACATAGTGCTCACGTTGAATCGGTCTTCTCGTGTAGTTGTGCACCTTGGCCTGCCATTTCCTGGTCTCCTCCTGTTCATGCCGGTCTCTTGAAATCGCTGGAGTACTCTTTGGACCGTTGATAAAGATACTCCTACTGTTCTAGCAGTGCTACGCTGACTTCTTCCTTCTTGTACCATGGTAATAATCCGTGTACATTCTTCAGGTGATAACGACATGATATTGCATTGAATACTCTGATCAATCCAAGGAACCATTTATAATGACAGCTCCGTTTGAAACAAAAGCAGAAACAATATTCTTTTCCTAATTTTAAATTTTGAAATTTTTCAAAATGCAGAATAATTTTTTTTAAATCTGTAAATTGTACAAATGAAACCTCTTTAGAGATTTAGAACAAGCATTAGTAACCTCCTTACTACATATTATTTATTCGAGGGATCTAGGTATATAATTTATGGAGATATCACGGTTTTTATTAGCGACCCGGAATTTTTGCGATCCAGTGTAAATTGTTAATTTTAAATCTAATATATTACAAAAAAAGTCGGAATTTTAGTAATAAAATCTTACGTGTGTAAAACATTCTGTAAGTCTGCATAATGCGGTGAAATATTGTCTTGTTTCCTATAAAATACAAAGTAATGTAGATATATAATTCAAATGAAAGTACTTATTTTTGAACCTTGAAAATTAATATACACATACCCTTCTAAAACATCTATTGACATTATATCATTTTCATCTTTATCCAAAGACGACTCCATGGATTTATTCTCCGAAATCTGTTCTGACATTTTTACTATACAAAATGTATCGATAACTTACCTTTTCACGGTCATTTTCTTACATTGCTCTAATAAGTGAGCTTTTCTTTTCGTTTTGGAAAATGTGACGCTCTTTTTGCCCATTTTCATAATTTATAATGACAGCTCCGTTTGAAACAAAAGCAGAAAAAATATTCTTTTCCTAATTTTAAATTTTGAAAATGCAGAGTATTTTTTTTTAAATCTGTAACTTGTACAAATGAAATGTCTTTAGATATTTAGAACAAGCATTAGTAACCTCCTTACTACATATTATTTATTCGAGCGATCTAGGTATATAATTTATGGAGATATCACGGTTTTTATTAGCGACCCGGAATTTTTGCAATCCAGTTTATTTATATCGTCCCAAATCAGCTCTCAAATGCAGAGTTCATTATAATTTGTAACCCGAGAAGCATGCGTGCTCGCAACTGCGCCGTAATCACGTTGTACTCAAGAATCCTGCTTACAAACAATAGTTTCCGTAATGCGATGTACAGTACACGTGCGCATAGCAGCTGCATTGTTTAATAGTTATGCTTTGAAAACAATTATTGCACTAGCTAGTATATAATAATACTGGATATAGATCGCTCCTAAGGACCGCCACTACACACGGTGTTCAGCTCTTCTCATCCAGCCATTACCGGCGACTTTCTTCAAGTCGTCAGTCCACCTGGCCGGAGGGCGTCCCACGTTAGGTTTCCCTGTACGTGGTCTCCATTTGAGGACTCGCCTCCCCCATCGGTTAACGGTTTTGCGGTATATATGGCCTGCCCACTGCCACTTCAGCTCGCTGATTCTTTGAACTGTCATCAACTTTAATTCTTCGTCGAATTTGGAGGGACCTATATCCGGCAGTGGAGAGACAGATGGTATGGTATAATACCTAGTACTAGTTGTGTAACTTCGCTCGCATGGTGCAACGCGCAGATGGTCCACCTGGCTAAATGGATAGTGACACCCTGCGACATCTGCGATGCATGCTAACATCAGTCCAGAATGATAAACATTGGCACGCCTTAGGATGCGCTGCCTGGTTTTGGGGATTTAGGAATAGATTTGACGAAAGGTTGCGAAAATGGGGAGTCATGCTATACTATGCTCTGACACCACCGAACCACGTACGTACATTGAGGGAATATGATAAAGCGGGAAATGCAGTACATTTTACGGTAGTGTTTTGTGAGAGCAGTAACTTGGCTAGGCGAGTGCGTCCAGTGGCTGTGGAATTGTAGCGTGTACTCTCCCGTTGCCAAAATTAATCCGTCCAAAGATAGCATATGCCAGCGATCATTTTTACAACACCAGTACCTAAACAAATTATTGGTCTCTGCATTTAGCAATTCTAAATCTATACAAAATATGTGTGCAAAATGCGAAAATGTAATAAGTTATACATATTATGCAGACTGTCGGCATTATTGAAAACGCAAAATTTATACATGTGACTAAAATACGCTGCAACTGTTACAGCATATGTTGCGGCCTTTTGTACTAAAAGAATAATCTTTTCACATTATTAAAAGACTACCACTGTCCGCGACTTCGTCCACGTGAAAAGTAGTTACCTGAAAGGCTCGCACACGTTACAGCCGCATCGCGCCGCAACGTGTCGCAACTGCAAAATTGTGACAACGGACATTACAGACGCGGTGGGCCGCAGCTCAATGCAATAATTTAAGTCAACTGTTGATGTGCAATCCTTCACGTTGTCGCACAGCGAATAAGTCTCGAATTACGTCCGTTAACTGCGCCCGTTCAACGCACATTGAGGCGGGCCGCGTCGCAGCGCATAACATCGATGGATAGGCGCATAAATACAGCTGGCAAGCGATCCGCCAGTGCGCTGCGATGTGGTCCGCCTGTAGTACGCGATTAGGGATGCCAGGTGTCCGGCTTTAGTCGGACATGTTTGGCTTTTTACAGTCGTGTCCGGCCAAATATTTACGTGTTCGGCTTCTGTTAGGCTTTTTGTCAAATATATTTCATAGGATATATTTTTTTGTTTAATAAAAACATTTATTTTGTTATTGTGTTTTGTTTATTCTTCGATTTTATCTGGTCTCCAGAAAACCTTGTACTTAATAATTACTTAATTAAAATACGTAACCGAGTTTTTTTTTTTACTATAAATGTTATGTCCAGCCTTGAAAAAGATATGTCCGGCTTTTAGGGCAAAATGTAGCGCAGAGTCCAGCTTTTGTATTTTAGGGCCTGGCAACCCTATACGCGATGCTTTATACAAAATGTATGAAAATGAGGAGGATTTTTGCAATGTTCAAATTCAAAAATTGTTGTTTTGAGCTCCATATCATTCATAATTGCAATCACTGCAGTTAGTTTAGTAATTGTAATGTAGTTAGTTTTCTTTAAGCCATCGTTTCTCAACCTGTCCTTCGCGACCCTCGTGGGGGGGGGGGGGGGCTTATCACATATAGAGAGGGTCGCAGTTGGCCGCATTTATGTACGAGAAACCTTTAAATAGTTAATGATGTTGATATGAACAAATAGTTTTATCCGCGATACGCGGAGTCGAAATTGAAGAAGAAAATAAAAGTTCTGATCTTGTAACCGCCTCCTCACCCACTCTCAATCTTCCTGTGGGGCCCCGGAACTGCTGAACAGGGAGGCGCTTAATGGCGCCTTTGCAAGGTCGTGAATCCCAAGGAATCCGAAAATGTGCAGCCTATTTGCACAACAAACAAATTGCTATCGCATCGCACAAGGATCGATGGCCGACTCACGGGTATCACCTCTCAGCCCCCGAACAATACCGAATACGAATGTAAAGGATAAAAACATATTTAAAACACAATAATTTTAATAAGTGTCGTGAGGTTATTTACTTTATTTGTTTCTTTTTCAGAGGATCGCGACACTAAAAAGGTTGAGAAACGATGCTTGAAGCTAACAAATGTTTCATTCGCTTATTGAACTTATGGTGTGTATTGATATTGTATGTATTCATCGTGTATATTTATTTATAGCTAAATTATTAATCCTGTTTGTCGTAGTTATATATTTATACCCGTTATCCTACCTCCCAATGTATTTCTCTGATTAACCCAAAGGATAGCTGGTAGAGTATACCTTAATTAAGGCATTAAGCTCGCCTTTTGTAAAATAAATGTCCAATTTTTTTTTTTAAATAAATAAATATATTCATTTTCGGGTACACACTTTTATAATCCGGTTTGTGGTTTCACTTACACTAATGTAATTCGATATTTGCCGTTCCCATTCGAACAACGATGACATCAGCTATCGCCACGATCTGACCGAATTCACTCTTGTGAAATACCGATGCAGTTGAAAAAACTCGGTTTAATGGTTTAAAAATGGGCTCCATTACGCTAAACGGGCAATTTTGTCGTGTGGGAAGTAGAGACGCCATTGTTAAGTGATATTTGCAGACTAAAATGTTTTGTGGAATAGGAGTAAGGTAGGTCTTTAGAGGAAAATGCCAGCTCTGGATTCTTGGCTAGTTTAAACTCCCTCACCAGGCTGTCCTGATAAGATAACGGTCATTTTACCCCTTCGGAAGAACAGACGTTTACGAAAATCATTTTAGTCTTTAGAAAAGAAAAAATTGTTACAGGAAAAAAATGGAAATAATGGTATGTATTTCATTTTATTTATTGTATATATATTTAGTTATGTTATTTATCTTTATTATACAGAGGGATAGATAACGCAAGCTGTCCATCGCTGTATACCCAAAGTTGGCGCTAAACTTCTACATCACGTGCTGATATTTCAGTTCCGACCCGTGTTACTTGCGAAATACCAGCTGTGCACATTTGACTTCGTCCGACGACGTGCTGTTGGAATTGTCGACGATCCCATTCTCACTCGCGATCCCGCGGTACCCTCCCAAAGCAACGCCCTACGGGCCGTTCCTTCCGCCGGTAGGCTAGTTGCTGAACACACTTTTTGCTCGTGGCTAAGCGCCTTCTGCGCTCGCCCTAAACCATACATGTCCGGTGACTCTTGAAAGGCTATTAGGGCCACAAGAATTTAGCCATTCGGAGAAAAGGGCCCCAATATCAACTCTGTGTATCTAGTCGGTATATAAGGATTTTTGGTAAATAAAATTTTCGTATTTGTATTTTATTATAGGAGAATTACTTATGTACTTATATTACATTTTTATTAGAGATACTATTCATCTCACAACTGATAAAAAACGAAATTTCTGTAAAAAAATATTCAAACACCAGGATTTTCCAACGCCTAGGTTTGATACGAATTGCGAATATTATAGACAAGGGACAACGCCTTAGTTTCATTTGGTAGATCAATATTTTTGTTATTAGCCAAGTCTGGTCTATACTTAGGAATGTCGAGTAACAGATAATTTACTCTCAAGTATCACATAATGGCATATAAATGCACCGTTGTACCAAATGTAAACGTTTACGGTCAAACGAGTCTCCAAATCGGTAGGTTGTAATAGTTTTTCTAATGGCTTGCTACCGTTTAAGTCTTTAAATCGGAACTTGTATATAAACCTGTTTGATCATTGAAATGTTAGGTTTGCCCACGTGGACCTAATAGGTATTCATTTGTTTTGAATAGGTTGAAGAAGATGTTTGCGTTTTAGAACATTTGTTGTCATACTCATGTGGACTTAACACTTACACAGTTGTAGCAATTCCCATCCAGATGTCAGTAGTTCCTAAAATGGTTTTTTTAGTTATTTTGCTGTCTTCATTAGCTACCGTGTACAGCCTTTAATCTGTTTAATATCTTGTATTGTTAGATGTTATTACTCGTACATGCAAAAGTGTAACCTTAGTCATGTTTATCTATCAGTTTTACTATTTTGATTTCTATCTTTCGCAATCCCGCGAAAGACATCTATATCTATATCTATACATATAATAAAAATGTAACTGATCGCTGTCTGTACATGGAAATATTATTGGGGGCCTTTATCAACGCAATAGAACCCAAAACAATGATTGTTAGAATTTTTGTCTGTTTTTCTGTGCGTTTGTGCGTTTCTAATCTTAGAAACTGCTTAACCGATTTGGGTGCGGTTTTCACCAATGTATTGTGGTAAGCTTCACTTAAAATTTAGATTTCAATCAGTTCATAAATAAAAAAGTTATATCAATTTAAAGAATCACGTCGAACATTTGTTCGATAAAAAATAAGCTATAAGAAATAATGTGTGTGATCGTTTTTGAAAATACCAAATAACCCTAAGAAGGTAAAGACGGTGTTTATAAACTAAAGTCCACGCGGACGAAGTCGCGGGCAACAGCTAGTATTTTATATATCTATAAACAAATACTTTATTTACCAAAATCCTTACATACTCGGTAGTTACATATTACATACGTACTCGGTAGTAGTTACTCGGTACGTACTTAAAGTTGCCATTGGGCCCCGCACTAGGATAACTTGTACTGCGGGCGCCCGGGATACGAATTATCTATACAAACGATCACAAATATTGATCGTACGAGTAGGTGACATAGAAAAATCTCGCAATCTTTTAAACATTGCGAGTGTTTCTTTCCATCATAATTATAGGTAGATATTGCGTTTCTTTTGCGTTTTCTACCGCCTGTATAATGGGGAATCTTCTGAAGAGCTGTTCAATTTAAGGCAAACTTGGTTTTACCATCGCATCTCCAGTGAACGTAGAACAGCTCATATGCACTTCCTTGTGTACAGTGCGGTCATCAAGACTTTATACAGCGGAGCCCTCATCGGCAATGAGTCGGTGCGTAAAGTGCGATCATTCATCAACAGACTATCCTGCGAACCCGAAAGTATTGAAATTAGTTTTACAACATAAGGCTTTTCAAGATAACTCTGAACAGGATTCTGCAAGGTGGGTGACGCAACCGCATGACCCTTGGTGCTGCAGGATTTCATAATGGCGAGGACCACTTAAAATTTGTAATCTGGCATATCTTCTGTAAAAAATCGTGTTTTAGACACGTCACCACATTATTTCCGACCTTGCGAAACCAACTATTGTATTTTTATCTATTTTAGTAGTTAGGCATAATGTAGTGTTTGAAAAACTCATTAAAATAGCGAATACATTTGGTCCTCTGTACAAAGAACGTTATAATAATATGCTTATAATGTCATGCATGTGAAAACGTTTATAACAGTTAATTTTTAGTTTGGAATTCTTAAGCGGAAAGTGCGCTAACTCGCGGCGAATTGCCGCGAGCGATCGTGCGTTGTATTTTTTACCAAAGACAATAATAATGATGCGTACATCGGACATGGGTTGAATTCACGCATGGGCCCGATACATGCTAATATTTAAAGTTTCTTCTAAATGGAGCCTTATAATAATAAAAAATTATAATATAATTAATAAAAATTAAGATTTTTTATTTTTTTTGTACATATGCAACATTTCTGTTTTAAAGGGGTAAATTAAGTTGGGCGGTTGGTAACACTGAGTCGCGTCGCATCAACTGTCACTGTCACCGAGTCAAATCGCGTTTTGTTTTTGGTTATTCACAAATACAATTCAAATAAAAACTAGTTTGGATGTGACGATATCTGCAGGACGAAAGAAAGATGAGATTTGGATCATATTTGCATTTATCTATTGTATATTGATTAAGGTAAAATAAAGGATTATTTTATTTTTAATTCATATTTATACCATTTTCCATTGTAATCCTGTGAGAATTTTACCTCCTCCTTGACTTGAAATCATTGATTAAAATAAAAAAATCAATTGATTTTATCATAATTTAAATCAATGATTTAGTCAAATTGATTTCAATCACTCATCCCTGCTTATTGGACTACTCGGGAGTACCGTAGGGAGCAACTGTTGCTCGCGATCCGTAGGAGCGGGAGAGTGCACGATGTAATCCCACAACCGCTGTGCGTAATCATAATCAACTAGCCAAGATACCCCGCTCTTACAGAAGAGTACCGTAAAATGTACTGAAATTCCCACGTTATTCTATTCTCCAATGGACGTATGTACCTCGCGCTTTGAATATCAAAATTTTTTTGGTTAATTTTGATTGTTTTGTAACCATTATTACTAACCGAAATAATATAAACAAACTTGTTATTATTGAATTTATGGCAGTTTAATTTTTATCTACTCAAATAAACATGACACCATTGCCGATTCTACAAATTTCATGGACATTTATTTAAGCAAATTTTCTTTGGGTCCCGCTTGTCGATTTCCCGAAAACCGGTGTTTCTAAGTTAACAACGTTACCTGGTTTGGATTTTTGATGCCTTTGATGATTTTTCAATCCTTTTCTAATATTTGTTTTCTATGTATACATGTATGTTATTGTATGTTGTAGAGGTTTTGTAGCTTACCGTAGCCATACTGTTAATATCTTTCTCATATAAAGAAAATTTACTCCAAAAAGTAGACGCTTTACATTTCTATTAGTGATAGGTTGGAGGTCGATACCATATCATATAACGGATCATTTTCCCAAGATATCTCAGTATCTCGGTAGCAGGAATACGAGATGGGTATTGGAAATATTTTTATTATTGGATCGCCGGATACGGAAGCACCGACCGTAGCGAAGCCTTCCTGATAACGTCAATAATCTGGTCATAAAAATTTTAGCAGCCATTCGCAACGGGAAATTCAATACGTTTCGGTGATATAGTTTGTATATTTAGAAAGAAAAAAATGATATTTTTATAGATGGAAGGATAGGATGAAACGAGTCGGATGTGGATTTTGTCACATACGGACAATTGATAGGTATCGGATGGGTTAAATATGGAATTTTATATACAAGTCCTTGAAATAAATAGCGCCACACTCAAAGGCCCACACTAGGATTCCCCGTGTTTTGGGTCCAAAGACAGATAAACAACACGTGCAACACCCAGACCCGAAGAAATAACTGTCTTTAAATAAATGATTGTCTGAGCGGGAATCAAATACGGGACCTACTGCACTGCAGGCGGGGGCACTACTAACTACCTAATAATTTACCTTTACATTTATGAATAAAAAATATGACAAAAGCTGTCTACAAAACAAATGTATACTTAATATAATAAAGCGGTAAAATTTTATGTTTGTAGGTATGTTGGAGGTAATATCTGGAACTACTGAACCATTTTCTAAAAATTATTTCACAAATAGGAAGCTACATTATCCGTGTCTAATAATTTTATTTTGAAATTTTGAAAAAAAAAATATATAAATCGTAGCGAAGCGAGGGCGGGGGTCGCTAGTTAAAAATTTATTAGAATTATTTATTAGAATTTATTAGAAATATTTGAAATACATTTAAAAATAAATGTATTTTTAAATGTATATAACGTTTATATAACATTAGTAAATAAAAGTATTCACATAGTTTGTAACACTACAGCATTTGACTTATATATTATTATAATTGTACAGCATACATTTAATTAAAGCAGAACACAGTTCTGCCGAAAAACTGCCCTGCAGTTTGGCAGATATTAACTACGAGTATGTGAGAGTCTGAGATAGTTTGGAGGGGGAGAGTGCACGCTGCAATCCAACAGCCGCTGGGCGCGCTCGACTGGCCACGTTACTATCACAGAAGACTACCTTGAAATGTACTGCATTTCCCACTTTATCGTATTTCCCCAATGTACGTACGTGTTTCGGTAGTGAGTGAGATGTGCCAGAGCCCATTCCCATCCCATCCTATCTCTGCCCATTTTCACAACCCTTTCTCCAAATCCATTCCTATATCTCCAAAGGTAGGCAGCGCATCCGTGGGCGTGCCAACATTTGTCATTTTGGACTAATGTTGGCATGTATCGCGGATGTCTATGGGCGACAGTATCCACTCACCATCAGGTGGACTGTATGCTCGTCTGCCGCCTTAGTACATAAAAAAAAAAAAAAATGTGATACATTGTATAAATATTTTATTGTGGTTTAAAAAATATAAAAAAAAATGGATTAATTGTTCGTTTGAATGAAGATTATACCATTATGTAGTTGTTCATTCCATTCCTGTGGTCCTCGTACATGTAAAATGGGAACACCTGTAGCCACATAAATAACCATGTGTGGTTTCAGTATTGATTGAGGCTGACTGTGCCTGACCCGTGACTATATGGGTTCAAGGTCATATTACTGGAATATGTGCGTCTGTATGTTAGAATTATCTTAAACTATAGTAGGTACTAATAAACTATTTACTCCGTAGTAAAACTTAATTTTGAATGTATCTTCAGAAGGTCCAATAAAAAAATTCCATTGTCCTCCGAACTATTTTATTAAATGACCACAGGAATCTAGTAAAAGTATACATGTCGTGAAGCGTGCGGTAGACGAGACGACCAGCGAGTACAATGAGGGCAGTGACGTTATACTTCAAGATGCTGGCAACGTAAAACACCGTGCGCGTTCTGCGTGCACTGTCAATATTGTGCCCTTACAACTGCAAATGCCTGCAGCTGTCCATGGGCGGCGGTGAACACTTATCATCATCAGGCCTGCCGGCTCGTCTGCCATCTATCTATTCTATATAAAACGTATGCCTACTTAAACGAGTCGTTTATTTCACGCGAAATAAATTGATGTTAAAAGCGAAAAACGCTCCTATTTCAGCGGAAAGTGACTGGCACATCATCGATGGGTTCGGTTCATTTAGACGTGGAAATTTGGAGATGTTTAGGCACCAAATACTAAATCTTGCTGGTAGAATGAAAGCAAAAGCAAGGTAAGCCAAAGGCAAGTCAGCGTAACTGACAGCTTCCGTGTTTAAAGTTGCCGGCAGTGGCGTGATGAAAAAGTACAAGATTGTGTGACCTCAGAATAAGTTACTGATGACACTGCTGACAATGGAGGGACGCAGGTTGATGGTATGCTACGCAGGCTTGTAGGTACCTTTTTTCTTATTTCATACATATTTATAACCTTTAACAAAATTTCATAATCATCTATGCCTGTTATACAATACAAAGCCATTATTTTAACCTTTTTTATCATTGCAATCATCATTCAGTCTTCAACAAATTGGAGTCGACAGACAGACGACCAGAACCGTCATGGCATATGGCATTGTTAAGCACTATTTAGTAAACGGCATGCCTTCACGCCACGAGGATTATTGAACTACTATGTTTACTCGATTTGTTCTCGATTGTGGTGCTTGTGTTTATCAAGTTTTTAACATCAAGTTATCAATAATGTATAATGTATAACAATAAATCAATAATGTATAATAATTTCCTTAATAATGTATACTTGAATCATCAATTCTCTTTTTTCCCATCCAGTCCTACATCTCCAAATGTAGGCAGCGCATCCGGGGGCATGCTAAAGTTTGTCATACTGGACTGATGTTGGCATGTATCGCGGATGTCCATGAGCGACAGTATCCACTTACCACCACGTGGATTGTATTCTCGTCTGTCACCTGTCTAGAAAAAAAAACTTGTTTCGTCTCCATCTAATCATAGATAAACAATATTGCAGTATGACTACTACAAGCAAAATAATTTAACGGCATCTTCAATCAATTTACTGCAACTTACGGATTGATTTTTCGAATTTACAGTAGTAGTAGATCAATCGATCGGTTCACGGTCCACCAGGCAACATCTGCTGTTTGGTCGCGTCCTACAACAACGTAAAATGTTAATGATAGAACAACGTTCTACTAATCAGGAAATTTTTACTGATTATCACGTGATGATTTAATTTCTCTTTTCATCAAAAATACTGAGATCAGCAGCCTATATTGAATGTTTGTACATTGTCTCTAATCAACTATCGACTTATTAAATATGTAGGAGTTTGTAATAAGGGGTACCATCTTTCCGTGGTGGGTTTCGTGAAAGGGATAACAAAACTGCCACCTTAAGGAACTACATAACGATTGGACATTGGATCTCTAGAAGTTTGGACTCGCCAACCCGCTTGGCCCGCGTAGCGTTTTAAGGCTATACAATATAACATACATATACGCTTAGATCAAATCAAAAGGTGTAAGATACGTTACCCACTTACCGCTCGTGGTCCTACAAAACCGAGTCCAATGAACCTGCTTCGTTTAGACACCGATAGAACGGTGACTTGCTTGCACGTGATACAGCCACATAGTGAATACAGTTTTGTAGTGGAAAATACATTTAAAAATGCCTTCCTATGCATTTATTCGGTGCATAAATCACTCAAGGAGTAAAAACAAGACAGTACTTTCACGCGTAAGTACACCAAAAGTAATAATTTGATTTTTTTTTAAATAATTATTTTAGATCCGGCCATTAATGAGTGAGCGAGATAAAACTATACGAAACATGTGCGAGCGACACGTTTAGCTTATCTCGCTCTTGCTACTGTCCAAGCTCATCGCTCTATCTCTTTCTTTCCGTATCGTACAATGGACTTCAATTATAGCTGTACGAGTTTGTGTGCATTCGAGCCTATTTTCGGTTGGAGCAATGTAAGAACGTACCGTATCTTCCTCTTTCCCTTTGATCTAAGCATATGCTTCAGATTATTTTATTTTCGAGCACGTGGGATTTCGTCACGAAGTTTTCCTCCACTGCCGCGCGCCGAGATAATAGTAATTAAAAAAAAAAGTATTGTTACAATCAAAGATTATTAAATTCTAAAAGTATCAGCCAGATATAAACTTTCTTCATTATTTCAACCATCTTCGTAATGATCATTTCATTATTCCTATTCGTTACGATCACTTTGGATTTCATTAAATATGTTTTTTCATTTTATACTTTTTAGCTTACATGCGACCATCCTGTTTTTTTTTAATGTTCTGTTTTTATTTTTCAAACTTCTATTTTATGATTTACGTTTTCCTTGATCAATTCTAAGAAAAAATCAGACTGAAATTTATCCCAGAACAGTACTGAGAATTGTTAGATATAAGAAAATAATGATCTATCTTTTGTTACGATTAGGAAGTACTTTAGCAAATATAATACACTAATATATCAAAGCGCGATTTCTACGAAAAGTAATTCTATATTTATATACAACACTCTCTTAATCATGACTAAATCCCGCTTCGACATGGGCTTTCCCGGGAAAAGTGCGTCATGCGAAGTTCTAACTTTGAAGGATGTTTCCTAAGAGAAGGATCAACAAAATATCATGATTCATCCCTGATAGATAGTATTGTACATATTATATTATGGTTCTTATTTTCTTGGCAGGTTTATGGAATTTTATGTACTCCTTCATACCATAGACTATAGAGAAATGTCCTAATAAAAAAAAGTTGCCAACAGGAGTAAAATTCGGGTGCATAATTATATTTATTTTTATTATATATTTATTAACTTTATTTCACATAATTGTATAAAAGGCGGGTTTATGTCTTATGGTTTTCTCTAACAGCTAACCTTTGTGTTAAATATACATTATAAAGATATACACTGTGAGGTGCGAGAGAGGTATAAATATAAAACTTGGATGCATATGCGAGAAACACTACAGCTATCAACTGGCTTTGGTAACACAAGAGTCACCCCCGCCGCCGCGAATGCGGACACTGGTCTCCGCCCGACGCTATTACGACACAATCCCTCACCATCCCAATCCCCTAGTAGTTGACAGCCTAACCCGATAAGAGTTACCCTCCCCGCTGCCGTCGTCGTCATCCTCGGCACGTCTTAGACGACCCCCACGACCCAATTACTGCTGCCAATGCGGTTCCTACACTACACTCACAGACTACACATATACACCGTCCCCGCCGGCGGAGACGAGGACGTCACCTTCGCTACACCGTGAACACAAACCGGCGTCCAGCCAACACTTTTACCAGGTATCGGCACGTGCCTGGGCTCACCGACTCGCGATCCCGCAGAAGGCGCTCCTGGCTGAGCGCCTTCTGCGCTCGCCCTAAACAATACATGTCCGGTGACTCTTGAAAGGCCATTAGGGCCACAAGAATTTAGCCATTCCGAAAAAAAAACGCGGACTCTGGTACAAGTTGATCGATTGTCCGACCGGGAATCGAACTCGGGACCTATTGCACAGCAAGCAAACACATATGTACATATACATCTACATTATTATATACTCATACATTATCAATAATAAATCAAATACACCAATTGACATACTAAGGTCGCTTATATCCAGAAGGAGGTATAAGCTGACGGTATGGTATTTATTTAAACTTTACTTTATAAAGAATCATTGTACAAAGGACAGACTTAATTCCTAGTTGCATTCTCTGCTAGTCAACCTTTGGCTAAACAGAAATACGATTTTCTGTATTTTCAATTATCCGATTTCTTGTAGCGCCTTTGCGGTAACTTTATAACCGATTCCTATGGTTTTAATCAAAGCTATCAACTGTATTAAGTTAGAAAATGACTTGCCAGAATTTTAGTCCAAAGTCATTCCCAAAAGAGATACAACTTTCTAATAGCGAAATAATTAGTCTTGCATCATCAATATCATTATATTCGACGTCTATGTTTATGAAAGAATCATTTTCCATAGACAATATTTGGTACTTTTTCTCATTTATTGTTAAGAAATTATAATACATGTAATAGTAGAGTATTTTGTTAATAAGTAATTGAGAATTATCTTTTAAGAATTTCACATCAAAAAGAAGTTACATTGGATGTTCAACACTTGATAGGGGGGAATGTGTAAGAAACAGGCATAAAAGAATGTTCATATTAACTAAGTTTAATGTCAACATTCTCGATATTGGTACTTTTCAAAGCATCTTAGCCAAGCCATCTTCGGGTGAAGCTAGGATCTTATATGATTTAGTGTTAGTGTAATTATATGTATGGGAATGTAATTAGCGGGTACGATAAGACTTGATATGTCTACTCAATGAGCACAAATGTCCGTGTTAAAAAATGAGAATAAAAAAAACGTGTGCGGTCAGGGGAGCCCCGTCAGGAACGAAGATCCTCACGCATTTTTTTAAACTCCGAATGTAATTCGAAATAAAATCTGTATGTGTATACCGAAATTTACCGCGACCATACCGTGTCCGAGCGCGAGAAAGGCGAGAAAGAGAAAGGCGTATGGAGGAAGTAAAAATCTTATGTGACGTTACATTTTCTCTCGAATCACACCTACCGCAAGCCGCGTAAAGGAACTTCGTTCCAAAAACAAGTTAATTTATAAATTTGGCTCCTAGAAATAAAATTGTACTTATAGGTATATCATATTGTATACATGTTTATTTATATATTGTTATAATAATATATGTGTATGGCGGTAGTAAATTAACAAGTCAAACTCATATGTTTTGAGGGCTACAGTTTGAAATTTATAATGTTCTGTTTTTTGCATTGAGATATGTATTTAGTTAATGTCGAAACCATTTTCTGTGAAATCATCGAATATTAAAGAATGACATATTTTTTTATAAGTCCAAAGAAATAATAGGTTAAAACTACCTTATTATAATTTTGTGTTATGTCGAGTTATCTCACAAGTCACAGAAGACTGCTGTATAATGTACTGCATTTCCACTTTATCCTAATCTGTGTACCTATGTGTTTCGGAGTGACACCAGAGCCCATTCGCATCCCATCCTATGACTCCCCATTTTCCCAACCCATCCTCCAAATCTATTCTTAAAACTGAAAAGGTACTCACTTATTCACTTACCACCACTTGGACTGCCGTCTTTCATCTATAAAAAAAACTTATTCCTACCGTCCATGGGTATAAAGTTCAATCTTTATATAAAAAAAAAACCATTTCTCTATTTTGCAACTCATTCCACCAAAAAAAATAATAAGAAAGATAATCTCCGCATACTGACTAAGGATTCCCGACCTTGTATCGTCTAATTGTGTTATGAATAATATCACGCCACCAAAGACGAAGTGATGGATGTATTTCAATAATTTTCCGGAGCAGATAAGAAGCGCCTAATTTCGCGTCCAAGTAGGCGTGAGTGATCGCCTAGAGCAGGGGTGGCCAACTTGTTTAGAACAGTGTTCTACTTTATAAAATTCTGTCCTCTTGCGATCGACTTAATTTTAGTGGGATGAATAAAATAATAATTAGATAGCTTTTTATGAATATCAATAATATGATACTACAATTAATATCAATAGATAACAGAAAAACAATGAGAAGTTTGTGCTTTCATTTCTTTGATAATGTCAACCTTAACGAAAATTTTGATACCGGCCAACAATTTTAATTTCGTTTCGCGATCTACTGGTCTGACTTTGGCGATCGACCGGTCCCCCCTTGTTGGCCTTGTTGGCCACCCCTGGCCTAGAGGAATTTCTGGAGGAACGAAGAAAGGAAACATTTTATTGGTTAGTGCGTCATTTTATTTAGGTTGGGGTAATCGAGTGAATTCTGACATGACCATGACTTGGCAATTACACCGTAACCAACCCTTTTTTACCCAGTGCTGTACATGGACTTCATCATGCCAATTGTCTTGTACAATTGGCACAATATTCAATTTATTGGCCGTGTGGTGTCAGCTGGCTTTAGAAGAACATCGCCCCGTCTTTTCCCGTGATTGTTGTATAAGACGACTAAGTAATAACAAAGCCGCTGCCACGAGCCCAGTGGTAAATACTACACCACCTCTAAAAGAGTAGGCCCTTGGCTTGGCGTTTTAATGTCATATATCCCCCATGCTCAAAATAATGCCCAGTCCAGCAGTGGATAATAAGAGAATTGGTGATGATGAGAGCCAAATAAGATTCTAATTTCCCTTTGGTCTGCATGACTTTTTTGAAAATTATGATCAATTCTTCAATAATTAGAAGTGATAGATAGAAACCTGTTAATTTTTCCAATACAAAAATATCTTCAGATCTATCTGATTGTCTGAAACATGACATCTCTCAATTTGACCTACTTATATATTATTCAGGGGCGTGCAGGATAAATGGAGGTCGCGGTCCATGAACTTTGAACTTTACCGGGAGCTTCTCGATATATTTCACACGGGGTCATATGGTTGTTACTCGGTTGTTTTTTTAATCCTCCTGATGGAGGCAAATATGTCCGACGTGGAATCGGTTTATGCATTTTTAACGTGTTCAAATTCTGTCGCAAATTCTGTCGCTTTAGGGACCACTCATTTGATTTATTTATTCAGAGGGTAGTTTAAATTTGTACAGTCTACCCGCCACATTATTAGCATAGTAATCTATGTACTTCTTTGGAAGTACCATTGAAAGCATCAATATCTTGAAATCGTGAAGGGTTCTTCAATCGCGATAAGTAAAATTATTTGGCACCTCGACAAAATACATATACTCAGTGTATCTTACGAGTATATACGTACTTACATAAACAACATTTGGAAGATCAATGTCAGACTATTTCACCTGCAGGGTATAACGAACTCAACTCAAATTGGTTGATCTTAATATGCCCTAGATGTTCTCTTTTAATAAACACATAAATAAATGATAATAAATACAAAAACATTCTTAAACATAAAATTGACAGACAGATACTCGTATGTCTGATGTGTTACCGACCTTGCTAACGATTTACACAACACCTAAACAACAAGTTCTTTTCTCATCCTGTGCTCTGCAGAAATCTTCAGTCTCTCTCCCCCTACAATGATTCTCATATCGCCTTTCACTGTCACACTCTAATTAGCCGTTCACTCCGCGATCATGTTGCGTGGAGGTTGGTGAACTACAGTCCCGTTTATCTTTATTTATTATCTTATACGTATTCCACTGGACAATAAAGAAAAGAACATGAGAATCTATGGTAATGTATTACTCTTTGTTAAAAGCGATTCTATGTGATTAGCAAGTCATAACTCATCATAGGTGTAGAGATTACATCCATTGGAAGAGCGGTATTGCGTTTTCTGTTACATTTTCCGTAAGATTAGAATAGATTCTGTGGACTGTCTGTCACCTTTCTGGATAAAAAAGAACTAGGTACACAAGAACCACAAATTGTAATGGATGGAGAATTTAAAGCCACTACTTGTGATAGTTCATCATTATTTTAGCGGGGAAGGGTACACGATGCAATCCAACAGCCGTTGGGCGCACTCGACTGGCCACGTTACCCCTCTCTCAGAGAAGACTACCTTGAAATGTACAGCATTTCGCACTATATCCTATTCCCCAATGTACTTAAGTGTTTCGGGAGTGAGTGAGATATGAAAGAGTTCATTCTCACCTTATCTCATTTTCCCGCCCCATCTTTGTTTTGTTTATTTGGAGGTATTTATTTTATTTATTTATTTATTTATAGAGAAGGTTGGGAAAGATAGGCAGTGCATAAGGTGGCGTGCCAACATTTGCCATTCTGGACTGATGTTTCCATGTACCACGTACTATTATCCATGGACAGGATGATAGTGGATTATGGGTAAAATGGATTACCACCAGTTGGACTGTATGCTCGTCTGCCGCCACCTTACTATAAAAAAAATGTTGTTTTCACATATCTATTTCATTTGTATTTAAAAAACTTTGTTACACTTAATCGTAGAAAAGGCGAGCTTTAATACCTGGGGAGGCATTTTCTACCAGCCAACCTTTAGGTTGAACAGAGAGGCATGTTGGAGAGATGCGATGACTACTTCATGATTTACTTATGCAGATATTATAATACCGTTAGTTTCTCCACCTGTAGTTCCTGCACTGCTGGGTATAGGTCTTTCTCAAGGCTTGACACCATACACGATTTTCCGCTCTTCTCATCCAGGTTCTCCCGGCAAAATTCTTCAACTCGTCTGTGCATCTGACTGAACAGCGACTAGAATAATAATTAGACATTCTTATAATAATTGTCTCCGCATTAAATAACTCAAATTATACAAAAAAAAAGTATATCCACGAGAAAGAAAGTATTCGATAGGTGTCACATATTCATGTATTAAAATATTTAGTTGTGGCACTGGTTTGTGATTTAGCTATGATCATGTCTGCGACCTTCGTATCCCTTGACCTATACAGCTTATGAAGATGTTTTCAAAAATTATAAACACGTCCATAACAGGAATGCACTTGACTGTGGACAGTATGAGAAAGGGGCAAGCTGGAATATGCCTCAGAACGTCTACTTCTGACAAGATACTCGTAAAAACAAAACAAAATAAAACTACAAATGCATAGACAATTAAAAATAAAGGTATCAAAAAGTTGTGACTGTGCGGTCATCAACAAGGACGATAGAAATACTGATCACCAGAAAATACCTTGTATCAGCCTATAACGTCCCACTTCAGGGCATAGGCCTCCCCTAGTAAATCACTCGGGGTTTACTAAAGGGGGTTACTAGAAAAAACCTACCTATAGCAACTAATTGTCAGGTAGCCAAATTGATTTCTTTTGTTAACAACCTTATAATATTGTTATGGGAATCGAATACTATACAGACGCGACCTCGATTCCCAAATTCGACATAAAAGCAATACTTCAAGCCAAAGTCATCCTTATTTCATTGCTCATACCATATATTTCCCTTTATTACGTTGAGAGAATCACAGTTTGGAAATTGAAACTGAATTACGGTGCCGGCCATTTAATTCAACTGTCGCTGGTTACGAAATATACACATGGGGGCATTTGTTTAAATCAATATTTACGATGTTTCCTTTTGCAATATGATTAAATACATCAATTGACACAAAACTAAAGTCACCGGCATAGTTGGTTTCCTTTTGCATTATGATTAAATACATCAATTGACACAGAACTCAAGTCACCGGCATAGTTTGTAGAATCAACATGTTAAAGGGCAGGTCATATTTGTCGCATGACTAATAATCGATTGAATAAACAGATCCTTGAATGGGGACCACGTACCGGGGAGCGGTGGGACGCCCTCCCACCGCTTGAACCAACGACTTGAAGAAGTTGGCCGGTAGCGGCTGGATGAGAAGAGCCGAAGAAATGGTGGCTAGGCGCCTAGCCTTGGAAGAGATCTCTGTTCAGTAGTGGCGAGGCATAGGCATGATCTACATTGACACACTTCACACAGTGTTAACCGGTTATTAGGTTTATCAAGATACAACTTGTACTATTTGACATGCTACATAGAAATGAAAACCGCAACAAAATTCAGCCATTAGATTTCAAGATTAGCGCGAACAAATAGACAGATATAGTCTCACATAAGACTGGTTTAAAATGTAGGTACCGGTACGTGTTTCGGAAGTGTATGAAAAGACCTTTTCCCATCACATCGAGAGGGTGTGTGATGAGTTGAGGGAAGTCTCATCTCATTAACCTTCCGGGGATAAACACGCTTTCAGTAAAAACATCAGAATCATCCTAGTATATCGAAATAAGCGAACAGACATCTTTTACAGAAGTATTATACTTATATATTAAAGACTAGCGACCCGCCCTCACTTCGCTTCGGTTTATTAAATTTAAAACAATCGGAATAAGATATTTTCCTGCGGTAAAATGGAGCCTATATTTTAAGTTAGACCTCTAGCAATACATCGGTGAAAACTGCATTCAATTCCATGCAGTAGTTTTTGCGTGATGCGTGTACAAACATACAGACAGACAGACAAAATATCTAAAAAAAACTGTTGTTTTGCCTTCTGTTGCTCTAATAAAGACCCCCCCCCCCCATTAGTTTTTTTTCAATATCTATAATGTACAGACATCGGTCTGTTACAATTTTATTATATGTATATAGATTATATCAACATTGTTTCATTAAATTTCATAAGTTGTAACTTCTGAATTACGCTGCTACAGCATTTTAGTGAGGTAATAATTTGATCCGCCGATAAACTACAAAGTTATTTCGACGTGGTGGCTGATCGGCACGATCTCGATATTACATAACCTCTATATTTTATATTTAACACCAATCTGACGACCATCAATCCAGTTGGAAGTGCTCCCGGCTGTATTGATCCAGCGTTTATTTATTTACTCTTTTTTGTAAATTATTACCAACGGCGGCCTTAATGCCTTATAGTATTATCTACCGGCCAACCTTTGGGCTACGCAAGACATGGACAGAAAGAAGATAAAAAAAAAGAACTAGTATAAATCAATATTAACATATAAACTTAAGATAACAACATTTGTTCGGAATCTAGATAATTTGTGTTCACTCTTGTCCATTTCTGTATGTAGATGTATGGTAGCACACGGGTACGTAATTCTAAATATTGAGCCCATGAGCTGGCTGTTAAGATGGATATAGATACGTCTTTTCACAAATCAACTCCTTGCTGTTGTAACTTACATGTTAAGAAGCGACAATAATGATCTCACCTGTTGCTTAACTCTCTAGGATAGTGAAACTGCAGCTTTACGTTTTGTTGTCATAAGTAACAGTTATCAGTCCTGTTTTCGTCCACGAGTGGGCGTGGGCCTCCCGATGCACATCTTGTGCACGAGGAGCTAGTTCCTCGTTCACTGCTGGACACGGGCCGCTTCATACGCATTGTCTTGCGCGTGAAGGGTGTATGGCCATAACACGCAACGCTGACCAAACGGTCTGGCGAGCTTACTCTTTTAAGGGTGGTTTGGTTTCTCTGGGCTTGTGGTAGGGGCTTTGTTATTCCATAGTCGCGTTTTGCCCATGAGTAGACATGTGGTGGTTGTATTCTAAAGCCGGGCGACACGACACTGGCCACGGCCATGACAATAGCATGTTCTAAAACTGTTACTAAAATTTACAGCACTAACATAATAAAGTGTTCAGACATACACGTAGTGTTCACAGAAGACTACCTTGAAATGTACTGCATTTCCCACTTTATCTTATTTCCCTAATGTACGTACGTGTTTCGGTAGTGAGTGAGATGTGCCAGAGCCCATTTTCATCCTATCCCTCCCCATTTTCCCAACGTTTTCTCCAAATCCATTCCTATGTCTCTAAAGGTAGGGAGCGCTTCCGGGGGCGTGCCAACGTTTGTCATTTTGGACTAATGTTGGCATGTATCACGGATGTCTATGGGCGACACTATCCACTTACCATTAGGTGAAGTGTATGCTAGTCTGCCGTCGTCGTTTAAAGACAATAAAGACAATAAAAAAAGACAATAATGGATTAATC
This sequence comes from Sesia bembeciformis, assembly GCA_943735995.1. Lineage (NCBI taxonomy): Eukaryota > Metazoa > Arthropoda > Insecta > Lepidoptera > Sesiidae > Sesia > Sesia bembeciformis. The sequence continues at coordinate 1,534,111 of OX031041.1, forward strand.
TAAACCTACCTCACAAATCACATAAAAGCAAAATCAATCTTATGCTTCTATGCTTATATGCTGTTTAATAAAGTAGCATAAATATATTGAAAACAATTGGTCCGCCGTTTTTTTTTGGATGGATTATGTAACGGCGTCGAGCCTCACGCCTCATTTTCTGATCGACGTGACACATAATCAGGTTAAGCTAATCTCTGATCGTAGAAAGGTATTTGAGTGGAGCTGTTAGCAATCAGATTGCAGATGCAACGGATGTGATGCAACAGCTCTCCATACTGGGCTTTCGAGGCCGGTGCATCCAGTGTTGCGATCTGTTACATCATCTATTGTTGCAAGTTTGCGAGCTCTATCAGTGATATTGCCGTGTAGTGCCGGCCAGCTAATACCACTCTATCTCTTCCCGTGGGTAATAAAGCATTAAAGTGGGTATAAAGGTATGTAATTCAAGCATTAGAGTGCTTGAATTACATATTTAAGATTATACTGCCTTAAAAGGCAGGCACGTTACAATCTAATGTTCAGTAGAGCCCTCGAATTATTTAATTCATGTATTTTGAAAATGGAACATTCTTATTACGCAGTACTTAAGTTTCAAATTTCACTTTTTAATTAACCCCTCCTCATCTGCTTCGTCCCCCCTAGAAGTAGTCAACCAGGTTTCTTTGACAAGAACGTATGATGTGTCATCCAGTCTATTCCCATATGCATGTACCAGATGGACTTTTTGTTCGTCTGTTTTGTTCTTTATATACAAAAATCTCTCCTCGATGAACTATAGAATATTCCTTCTTTCTCTCAAACGTGATGTTATAAAACTTACAATAAGACAGAAGCCGGCAACCGTTTAACAACTTCTCAGTAGGTACTGACGCAATTGGCATGAAAAAAACAAAAATACGCCTTAGAAATGTATAACAAGCATTTATGACGTCATAATGTCGTTAACGATCTACCGTAAAGAGGTTACAAGTATTGTCGATAATGTCGTCTTAATGTCTTTCTGCAAGTTGTAGACGATAGTCGATTTATGTCGTCAGCATTCGCCAGCCTTCCAAATTCTGTTTCTCACTTTCCAAAGGCAAGCCCATATCGATGGTTAAAAAAAATCAATATAGTTTCTGGGATCTTTAAATGACTGTAACTATTTTATTAATCTAACTATTTACTCGATGTATAAAGTCATATTCTTGAAAAATGCTATTTTGGCACGCTAATTTATTGAAAATTATCTAAATTCTAAAATTCCAGAAATATCTTGTCGCTTACGTTAAAATACTCTCAAATTATTGTCCCTTACCCATTTCGAAAATTTTCTTCTTCACTTTGTACTTGGTGTAACTGTCGTAGTTTATCTTTTTTGGAATAAGTTATTTAACTGACACAAATTTACACACTTCAGTACCAAGTTTATTGGAATTTATGGTTTTTAACTGATTCTTTACACTTAGTCCCTCTTAGTCCCGGTGTATTTTTTACACAACTATGACCAATGTGGTCATAGTTGGTGGTTGTTATGTGGTTGTTAGCGCAAAGTTTATTTCTACCTATTTTTGACTATGGCGATGTTTGCTACTTAGATTTGGCAGAAGCACAATTAAAAAACTCGAGCGTCTTCAGAATTTCAGCATGCGATTCGTATTTGCACGGCGCAAATATGACCATATTATTCAATTTCGCCAGCAGCCTGAAGTGGCTTCCAATTCCTCGTCGTCGAGATGCTCATACACTAGACAGTATACTGTTTAGCCCGTTGACACCCGGATACTTTAGAGAAAATTTTAACTATCTCTCTTCACATCTTTTCAATCTTCGATATATAGATTATATTCTCCTTAAAATTCCTGACCATTCTTCTACATTTCTATTGTCGTTCATTTACTGTCAAAGCGGTTCGCATATGGAATGCATTGCATTATCTTTAACACTTTAACTATAAAGCGTGCTCAATCGCTGACTAGTTTTAAAAGACTCATGAAAGAACACTACCTCGCCGATTAAGATTTCTCTTACGCCCAAATTCTTTTCCTTTACCTTTCTGTATAATAAAGATCAAAAAGAGCAAAGTGACCCTTAATATATACAATAAGAAAAGTGTTAATAGACACGTTCTTACTTTTACCCTACTTAGCAATTTAAGTCAAATTTTAATTACTCATTAGTATATGACTGGTATTATGACTAGATCGTAATTTTAAACGGGATGCCTATCAATTAGCTATAAAATTGTAAATAAAAAAAGTCTGTATGTATGTATATGTATTAATGTATGTATCTATGAATGCATATACAGACATTATTACCTTATTGCACCATCTACCTCTATTTCGTCTACTGACTTCTCCTCACCACCCAAAGATTGCCTGGAAGAAATCGCTTTAGCGATAAGGCCGCCGATTGTACTTCTAAGAACTTGTACTTTGTATTACTCTGTATGTTTCTGGTGTACAATAAAGAGTATCTTATCTGTCTATCTATCTAAGAGGACTCTTCTGCAGTCCCAAGCTTTTATTTGTTTATCACACACGAAAACACTGAAGTTTAATACACAAGTTTAATACAGTTTAATCACTTGCTAAATCACAAAATGCCTATTACACAATTTTTACAATAACCAAACAAACAGTCATCTTCACTCCAAAAAGTCCGTAACGGTTCTTAGGGATTCAGTAACAAGAATTTGGATAAAGGATTTGGATAAATTTAAAAACGTGCGGTGTTGGTGGGAATCGGGCTTAAGTGCTTTTGTAATTTAAAATCTTTAATCGCATCTATCTCCGATTTACACCATCCGATAGGTGGTTAATAAGGAAACCAACATCGTCATTGGTTTGTAACCGCACAGTGACTTCCGTAAGTACGGTTTAGTTATGTCATAGCAGCTAATTATGACACACAGACGGCGATTTACATCTTTCATTATTATTAATTAGTAAATCCGTGTCTTTATGCAACTTGTGATAGTTTGGACGGTCCATTGGATATGAAGTACTGTGTAACATATAAGATTTTCGCATTTTGTACACCCAGACATTTTTTGTTATAGAATAGATTGTAGACGAACGGGCGGGCCACATGATGGTCACCGCCGCCCATGAACACCTGCAACACCAGGGGGCTTGCGGGTGCGCTGCCGACCTTGCAGACATCCGTGGTACATGCCAGTTTCAGTCCAGAATGTCAAATGTTGGCACATGCCCCCGGATATGCACAAGATTTGGAGAAGAGGTTGGGAAAATGGGGAGAGATAGGGTGGGAAGGGAATGGGCTCTGGCATATCTCACACACTACCGTAACACGTACGTTCATTAGGGAATAGAATAAAATGGGAAATGTAGTACATTTCAAGGTACTGTCAAGGTAAGGTACTTCTTTGAGAGACGCCAGCGGCTGTTGAAGCCAATAGTAGCAGTTCGATTAGCAGCTGTTTGTGAGCGCAGTGTGCGAGGTTGCCGTTCGTTGTAGCGTATAATGAGTAGCAGAGAGTAACAAAGTCAGAGATTTCATTTTAAAAAATACTGTTTTGGGGAACATATCAAATTCAGTGTAATTTTTTTTTATTTAACTCTGTATAACTGTATATTATAGAGATATAAAGATATAAACACAAGCCTAGACCTACACAGTCATTAATTGGGTCTTCGAAAGGAAATCGAATCCCAAAAATAAACACAATAGCTTTTGTACAGCAGACAGACTTCCGGTACGTGGTATGCGAACTCCAAACTTTTAATTTCAAAACTACCTCTGAATTTACATGATTTGCAAATATTTCTTCAGAATCTATTCAGAAACTTTTCCCTAAACGGACTTTAGAACACGACCCTGTTATAACTTTAATAACTTCGTTTCAGACTGCCTTAATAGCTCCGAATTTAGCACCAATTTAAGAATCGATAAAAGCCCATTAAATTTTCGTTCATTTATTTACCTATATTTATTCTATCGAAGGCCTATAGGCCCTAACACCCCAAATGCTGGCGTTGACATACAACATAAGATACATAGTATACATAAGAGCTTACAACGTGTCACTGAAATAACCCAAAATCTAAAGGTTGTTCAGTACAGAGAGTAGAACCGATTTTACCAGTTTTTACAATAGGTATTTTTTCATAACTTATTGTTCATATCTAGTATATCTTTTATTCTACGCACACTTGCATTCTACGCACGTCGCCCGTGTCGCGTCTGGTCACTGCCCTGTACTGAGTAGTGAGCGCCACGAAAGTTTTAGATAGAACGACAAAACTTTACATGTTTGTAACTTTCTATTTAAACGGGTCCTAACGCGAGTGTTTACCTTATTTATTATACTCGACGTTTCGGTTGGGTTGCACTAACCATGGTCACTAGCTGACTGAAGAGGTGGGTAGTTCACGTTGAGAGTTGCGAGCAGTTTCATCAACTACCCGCATTTGGTCTTCGTAGTCCAGAAAGTTGCGGCAACTTTCTGGACTTCACAATATCAGACTCACAATATCAGAAGTAAAGCGCCGACCGTCATATGTAGCCAACCGAAACGTCGAGCAAAGTAAATAAGATAAACATTTGCGTTAAGACCCATTTAAATAGATAAATATCGCTAATTTTAGTAAACCTGTTTTGTGTCTAAGATGTTACTCTGAGTTTATTACTTTTTAATATCACTAAAATTACTATGAGTAACCGAAACTACCCCTTTTGTTGGCTATTGTTGGAAGTCTCATGCACATTTTCTTGTGCATGAGGCGTTAATGGCGTTATGGCATATATGGCGTTTAAACGCCACTCTGGCCAAACGGGTTGATGAGTTCACTCATTAGAGGTTGTGTAGTTCTTCAGGGTAGCGATCTTATAGGTAGCGATTTTATTATCCCTTAGTCGCCTTATACGACACGGCCTTCTATTAAGTTACTGCGATTAAAATACTTTAAATTTCATAAAAAGTTAAAATACAGGTTGCCCTATCCGATGATAATCGCCACTTTAATCTATCTATCTATTCAGCATATTTCGTCCACCTTTAAAAAATAAAACAAAAGAACAATGAAAGGTCAAAAATGCCTTGACTGATTAAACGATACCTTAGATTCTGAGCCAATAAAGTAAACATTCTTACTGTTCTTTTCATTTGGGGATAAGGTCTACTTAAAATAAAGCAGTTCCGCTAAGCTGGTGCGCTAAAGGTTGGCACTAAAGGAGATTGAAAGAGCTAATAAAATTACCTCTGTTCTTCATTACGAGATAGTTAAGAAGTATTGTCTCTGCTCAGAACTGGTATACTTATGAGTGCTCTTTTGCTTTGTTTGTAGTGGTGAGTGTTCATACACGTACCCTACACAATATACCTACTTATAAATACATTGACTCGAAAGTTACTTTTCGTGTATACCTACTGATATTCATTCGCAAACATGGTCCACGCGCGCTCGTTATTAATACCTTTTCTACCCTTTTAAACTATACTTACCTTTTCTAGGTAAACTCATTTTCATACGCCCACATTGATATACTTGATTGATTGATATTGAAACTTTTATTTGATTTGATGTTTTGACACGCCGCTCTAAGAAACCCTACTCCAAGTTACAATATATACCAGTATAATTGACTTATTATTTGATATTAGGTCAATGACCCGTATATGTACATAGTTATCAACATTCCAATTATAAGAAACCTTATAAATTAATTAGATCGAGTCGGAAATTTAATGGTTTCCTTCATCACATAGGGGTAGATGTTTTATCAAGAGCTTGAAAATAAGGAATTATTAATCATTCCACCATTTTTATGACATAAAAGAACTATGCTCGGTAGTTTCTCTGATGGATAGGATTCAAACAAAGACAAAGGCCCCGAAGTAGTTCATGACATCGACAAGCCGAAGTAACAATGGTCAAGTTACATCTATCTGAAGGCCAATAATCGATGGGGTAGACGAATCCTCGAGTGGAAAGGATGTACTGGGAAATGTAGCGTGGAATGCCCTTCGACCAAGAATATAATTAAAAATGATTAAACGATGATTTAATCGCCCGTAGTTGCTGAATGTGAAGAACGGAAGACGGAGAGAGACCTGTATCCAATAGTAAAAACAAAAGTTGAAATCTAGATAAGGACATCCTGAAATATTGATTATTATTATTTTATCCAGAAAATTCACGCGTATACAGATAGATGGGGGCGCTCGAAAGTTGAGTAGCGAGCACTGGTTCACAGTCTACTGCAAATTACTTACAACTCTAAACACAGTGCAAGCTATCCGTGCACTGTTTTATACAGTGTCCCCAGAAAGTGTCTCACGACCGTAATAAATGAATCAAATAAAACTTATTAAGTTTAACCCGCATATTTCATTTTTTTGTCTTAACAAGATCGAATTTATCGAAAATTATCGAATGCCGCATAATTTTCGGTACACTGGTACGTGACATCCATGGAAAGAGGATTGTTATATACTATACTGTATACACAAACAGTGTTATCACGTATAAAATTAATTAGATTTGTTGTACTCGTATTGTAATTGGATTGACAAAGTACCAAGGTGGTATATGTATTTAGATTTAAAGTCGACAATTCGTACCCTCATTCGGTTTAAGAAAGTCTTAAGTCGTATTATATCGTAATTTAGATTTTTACCATTATTTAAAACAGCACTTTAAACTACGTTATATCCAATTTGTTTCATAATTATATCGCCAAATTTGAGAAAATTTGTAAGAGTAAGTAAAATATGCTTTTGAAGAATTTTGTAAAAATAACAATCTTAAAAAACTTGTTAAGTTAAACGGTTTTATATTTTATGTGCACCGAAAACTACGTGTAGCCCTTTCATTTGATACCCATATTGAGGGGGTTAAGGAAAAATATGTAATCCGCCATTTTGTATCGGCGGCCATCTTAGATTTATAATGTTATTGATTTTATTATATTGTATTGTCATCTAAATTAAATGTGCGTACCAAATTTCAGATCAATCTGACAACGGGAAGGTGCTTAAATTTCAATTTCTAATTTTGACCCAAATAAATAAATTCCGTACGGGTCGAGCTAAATAAAACCGTTTAATAATAAGCGTCACTAAACATAAAATAATAATGGGATGAGGATTTTATTATTGTACCAAAAACTCGTAAAAATATATTAAAAAGGTATCCAAATTTTTCAGTATTTTTTTTCTGAATAATTATCAATTATGCCTTTATTCCTATGAGAGTGCTATTTTTTTTTATAGACTAGAGGGCGGATGAGCAAGCGGTCCCACGTGATGGTAAGTGTTACCGCCGCCCATGGACACCTGTAACACAAAATCCTATTTATTTGTTATTTTGTCTACTTAGATAAATAATTCGAGTCAGAATAGTTCTGAAATTCTGTTAAAATTTTGTTGACGTTTCTTTTATTATCTACCCATGTACCTTTTAATAACGACAGAAATAACTACAATATTTTTTTTTTTATGGACGGAGGCGGCAGACTGGCATACAGTCCACCTGATGGTAAGTGGATACTGTCGCCCATAGACATCCGCGATACATGCCAACAGTAGTCCAAAAAGACAAACGTTGGCATGATCCCGGATGCGCACCTACCTTTGGAGATATAGGAATGGATTTGAAGAAACGGTTGGAAAATGGGGAGGGATAGAATAGGGTAGGATTGCAATGGGCTCTGTCTGGCAAATCTCACTACCGAAACACGTACGTACATTGGGGAAATGAGATGAAGTGGGAAATGCAATACATTTCAAGGTAGAGAGGAGTAAATTGGCCAGTCGAGCGCGCCCAGCTGCTGTTGGATTGCAGCGTGCACTCTCCCCCTCCCAAAATATAAAAAAATACGATACGTATTTTAAACGAATAACATATATACGTATATTATAAAGATTATATTTAATACATTTTAGAAACATCCATTAAAAGGGATATTGTTATAATTGAATACATAATTAAACTCATAAAGACGCTACAAAATTCCATTATTCATATTTGTATCCATTATAATTAACATCAATACATTAAACTCCACGCTTATTAACAGATTTTGGTATCGTGAAGTCTTCTATCGACGTTCATTCGACCTTGCTATATCAAAAAATAGCAATGTTGTGTGTATCCACAAATAGATTGCATGACTAAAGGCTGCGGTCCTACCAAGAACGAGAAACGATGAGCGATGCATTATTTTCTGGCCCGAGACACGTACAAATTTCACAAGACAACGATTGAAAGATAGTTAGAAATAATAGTTCAACGGACTCATTTGTAAGCGAGGATCCTCGCTCTAGTTTTATCACCCCACGTTAAGAGAGCCAAAAGAGCTAACTCAGTAACACTCGCCTGCAATGTGACCGTCTACTCGTTTTAGTCTGTGGGGACGGCGTTGTCGAACTAAGTTGCTTTTAGCTCGTCGCTGTTGCTCGCTTCACTCGTTCTTCGCCTGGCGACATATAAATACGTTGCCCGTTAGCTTTACTTGTCGAACTGTGTAATCGCTCCTCGTTACTCGTTTATAGTTGGATTACTCGCTCATGATTTATCGTTCTTGGTCGGACCGCAGCCTCATACAAACAATAACATTGCAATGTGCGCAGCGAATAATACTAAACCATACTGAGCGATTCGTTCAATTGGTAGCAAGGTTATCTGGACGGACGTGATGTGGGACCGATTTTATTATGTTGTAATAGCTGACTGATAATTTGTTTTAAACTGACTCATCGGAAGACGGAGGCAGAAAATTAATTGATTAGTTTTTATTTAACTACTAGCTGTGTCCGGCCACGCGTTGCTGTGGCTGCTCAACAGATGGCGCTTACCCTGTTTTTACCTGTTCTTGGGTAAAAAGCATGTTTTTACCCTGTGATAGGTATATAAAACACGCGCACATTTGAATGCAACGTTGTGTCAAAATTTCAAAGCAATCGGCGAAGAACTTTCGGAGATTTAAGATTTTAAACAGACGAACTTTTACATTTTTATTTATGTAGATAGAAGATTAGTGTCCTCGACGTCTGGAATTGTAAAATATATATGGTTAGTTCATTATCCTACCATATCTCATTCTATCCCATAACCACCCCATCTTATCGGATAGTGTAGCGATGTAGTGTTAATAGATTTTGTCATATTTGATATTCACCAATTCAGTCGTGTAGTGACTCTGGATAAAAGTGTCTCCGCTGATTCAAGACATGAAATACAAATGTACGAAGTTTCATTAAAATGTATCCAGCAGCAGTTGTGTTTACCATATGACTAAATCGGGGTTACGTAAGTAGAGAACGTAAACAAAAGAATCCGGCTAAGCCGCTAATGCCAAGGTTGAACGGAAGATGCGTTTCCAAAAACAGGCCGGCATAAACCAAGGTGAACTTTACCCATCGCCGGCTAATTGGATCTTGTAGACATTTATGTTGAAGGAAGTAGGTTGTACAGTTCAGTGGAATAGTTATTTTGTCGTAGACTTTTTACCGTGGCCACCGACTGTGTTTCGTAATTTAAAGACGAGACGAGATAAAGATTGACAGACAGTCATTGAAATAGGTTAATGTGTTCCTATTTAGACTAAAAAACTTTAAATCATTGCGACACGTAACCAAAGAACTACCGATTTTCCGTTGCATACTATAAAGTGACATAATTATATACCTACTTCAGTAAATTAATTCAGAATTATCGGATTAATTAATTCTGAATACTAATGTTTCTGTATAAATCACACCACAGCCATTATTCAAATTTTATCACGATTTTCTAACACGTAAACAGCCAAATATGTTATATTACTTCTAAATTGTAATTAGAAGACTCAGAATCAAGTCATTTTGATGATATCGATGATCAAAAATTTTGATGTATTTGATTTTTTTTTATTCGGTTCAATAGTTCTTATTTTCCTTATAGCTGCTTACTCGCATCTTACATCTCTTTAGAAATGTTCTATAAGATAGTACACATAATTCATTGCAGTAACGTTTGCTTTGAAGGTGCTACAACAGTTTGGATTCTTACCTTTGTAAAAGTCTCCGGAGTTACAATCTATCTTCGTTAAAGTGAGAGCAACAATTGGCTCTTTACATTATTCCATTAATCTAAAGTAGGCTCCTTGTGTTTACTGGGACGATAAATCGGACCAATTTAACGCTTCATTGAATATTCATACGGTTGTGACTTAGCCAGGCTTGTTTCCTATAGATCCGGTTTTAGCTGGCCTCACTGTTGACATTTTTAGATGTTGGAGCATAGTAAATCTCAAAATCAAGTGTATCTTTAGCTCAGCGCAAAAAGGAAACCAAAAAGAAGTTTACGTTTGAACTTTTTATCTCCCGACTGTTTGCACCAAGTCGCATTTATTAATTGACAGTTTTTATTTTTCACTCTGTGCTCTTTCCATCACTATTCAGTCGTTTAATTCAATTCTTTTTCAATCGTTTTGCTCTACTAAATCACTTTTATTTTTCTCTGTCTCATTGTTGTCTGGATGAGATCGCATTGGAGATAAGGTTGTCTACTGCACTCTGCCTTTAAAATATATGTGCACATGTTATAACAATTTGTAAGCAATAGAGAGAGAAAATATTTATTATCATTATCCCTTTCCCGCGAATCAGTTCAGCACTCTATGACCGACCCTCATCACCACTTGTTTTGTTCTAGTGCGTAAGAAACCGCGTGGTCGTAGACCCAATCTACGATTTTGTCATAACTTGAAGGCTCAAGTTAACACCTATCAGTTATCAGGCAGGCGCCTGTCCAGTGTTTTCTGACCGAAGAAGCACTATCAGGCTGCACAACATTACATGGAAGGTTCCTCTAGTCTGTGGGTGTCAGAGGTGTTCAAGTAGACTTGCTCATTTCCCACATATATTTTACAGTTTTCTCCTGTGGTAATATTTATAATCTCTTTGCATTTAGTTTGTACTGCATGGGTCATCCGTCTTGAAACTGGGCTTTTGGCGTTTAGATTGATTTGACTTTTGACTTCTTTTTGTGTCTTTACAGTTCAGAAACCATAGTGAAACCATAGTTAAAATAATATTGGATATGACAACTGCTTCACGACTAAATGTGAACTTCATAATACTCGGGTTTTAGATCAAAATTTCAGTCATGAAATCACTGCAGTAGTTTCAGATACTAAATAAACACAAACAAACCTCGATATATCTAGACAGTTACAAATAGACGTAGATTTCTCCTCGGTCACGAACCTGGTATATTCCTAGCGCTTTCTCTTTTATTTTGTGAATCAAATCAAAATATACAAGAAATGCATGAGTGCAGTTGCGCAAACCTTTCAAAGCGTTTGTTACATTGTTTGGTTTGTAACAATCCTTAGCTACGACTTGTTCTATTTGTGTGCTATTTCTAATTTAATACGGTTAATCTCAGATTTACTGGGATTACAATCAGAGCACTATTGTCCGTTTGGTCTGATGCTGCTTTATGATGCGATAAACAAGACTAAAGTCAGTGATGTTTATTAGAAACGGAAGCAACGATTTTAGAAATAGAAAATCAGGACCGTTTCATTATACAGATAGGGAAAAGAGCGATGAAACGTTTTAAGATCTCATAAAAAAGGAATAATTAATACGGGATGGGAATGGGAATGGAATTTGATGGGAAATGAAGTATGAAATATAATTAATTTTCCCTTGTCTTGGCACTTAAGAAAGAGGATAGCTTGACAGTTCCCTTTGGTTCGGAGATGTTAGATACGGTCGGTTCGGCGTAACTATCGTATTTATTTATTTTTTATTTAACAAACTTTATTGCACATTATCGTACAACAGATGAGCTTAATGCCACAAGACATTCTCTCTCAGCTAACTTTTGCTTGTGTATATTTATGTAATATGTTATAAATATACACAAACACAAATGTCAGAAAGTGCCACAAAAGGAAGATCGGGGGCCCCCAAGAAAGGGAAGGGAACCATATCAAGGTTATACGTATTTCGTTCAAATTCGGGTGACTTGAGCTCCACGTACCGCGGACTACATTATAATGGCTTTATGACAAGTATGGCTTTGATTGTCTTTGGCTTGCAGTTTACCCCGAACGTATAGTGTTCTGTTTTCATTCCAATTCTATTTGCGATTATGTTTACCGACGCAATATCCACATTCCACACACATTCTACATACCATATTAACCAACTGCATCGCGGATTGAACCGCGGTGCGCATACACACCAACCTACATTGACGGGATATTCTCCCTGTGTAAGCGACCAACGAAAACTGCTGACTAGTAACTACCCAAAACTGAGACATTTTACCAGTAGTAACACATAGTCCACAAAACTTAATCTATATATATAAAAGAGGATGTTGGTATATCTGATGTTAATAGACTTCGACACCGTTTAACCGATCACCATGAAAATTAGCACATATATGTATCTTTTCATGGAGAAGGTTTTTATGTAATCGACTTTATTGTAATTCGCCACTAGATGACGCTGCCGCACATCAACTTCTATACCGTTCAACCAATCGCAATGAAAATTGGTATACATAGGTATTTGAGCACGGAGAATATTTTTGAGCTATCGACTTTGTTGTAACTCGCCACTAGATGGCGCTGCAGTACATCAACTTTTATGCCAGGACAACGTCTGCGGGGTTTTGCTAGTAAAATATATGATGTGAGTGAGGGTATTATCATATCACTGTTATAATTCTTGCAACACAAGCGCGCGTCTGCCTTGATTGTGGCGCTGAGTGTCCGTAGACGTAAAAAGAGCCTTTATATCCTTCACAATATACCTTTAATGCACCGTGACTGACATTTCATAAAAAAGGTGGCATCGTACCATCAAATCACAACAGCTGAAACGTCTCACCCTAACCTATAAAAACCTGGATTAAGTAACGTAGTTTACTACTTCAAAAGCTAAACTCGTAAAAACTGCGGTGATCCATCAAGTTAAATTGTTTTTACAGATGTGAAAGGGTAGCGATAAAGTGTACAATATTCACCCATAGACCCGAAGTTAGCTACAAGTCGGAAATGATTTTTTGTTTATTCACGGCAATGCTCGTACGTTAATTTTAATTGCAGGTGACTTTTGATAAGAGAATACCATAAGTACCATAATATGGCATCACCACCTAGTGTCTTTCCAGTGCTTCATTTAGACCTCTCCTAGGTTCGCTACCCCAAACGATCTTGGGCCCTGCTCTTCCAGTTACGGGTAGTACCTGTAAGAGAACGGAGAACCTGGAGAGAAACTAATTTCTTCAAATTGTAGGTCCACCGGGCTGGAAGGCGTCTCACACAAACAATACTTCAGAGAGATTTAACTATTAAATAAGTAATTTAAATATTCACTTAGTGAGGAGGTATCTCCACGCCAAGTGAATATTTATTCTCTTGGTGATAAGATTTTATTCTATATTATGGATATTGGGATAAATCAAGCAGTTGTCCAACAGGATTGATACCTGAGATACCCTTTGGCCACCTCTTCAGCGCTCTGTTGCGGAAGATGACGGTAAGCCTTAACTTAGGATAGGTCATCTACCTGTTAGTAGCAAGAAGGTAGCATAGGAACATACAATCCGCTTGATGATAAGCGGTTACTGTTGCCCATCGGCATCTGCGATACATGGCAACATCGTTTTAAAATAACATACAGCAGGGATTAGCATTTGGAGAAAGGACTGAAGGTGATGAAGGGTTTCTTTCATCTCCACTCCCTATTCTGCCTGTATGCATTATTCAGTCTGTTGTATAAGTCTTCCATACTTGTCTCTTACATCGCCCTATCCTGAATATATTTGATATCACGAAAAAAGATCCTTAGATCTGTTATTAAGACATGAAATCATTTGGCCTTCTTCTTTTACTTTGATCGGACATGGCAAGGTTCGATGTCACATCGCTGTATTTTGTCTGCATGTCTTTCTGTCAAAAACTAAAGTGCTCTTAGCTGCGACGCCTCTAGCGTGAAATTCAGACAGGCTAAAATGTTTGGTGAGAGCGGTGATAGCTTAGGGGTATCTATACTCGACTCACATCATATGATCGTTAGTTCAAATGCTCGGTCCGTACCACTGAATTTCTACTTATGTAGGGATTTTTTTTTAAATTGTCACTTGTTTGGCGTTGAGGGAAAACATCGTGAGGAAGCCCGCATGCTCCAGAATTTTAAAAAAATCTGAAGTATGTGATCCACCATTCCGCACCGGGCCCGCGTAGTGGATTACGGCCCGGAACCCCCCAGTGATTTACTACGCGAGACCTGTGCCCTGCAGTGGGACGTTATAGGCTGATACAAGTACAAGTACTAAGATGAAAGCGGTTAGACATGCTTGTAAATCCTTTACTGCTGTCCTTAGAGGATTTACTGTCACCTCGTCAGTCCCTCCTCCGGTGACTGTCAACGCCCTAACTAAAAGGGTGACCAATATTTTAACCAGTGGATAGGAATTTAGTACCAAGATGCAGTTCGTCTTTTAGAAGACCATGGGGCTTATAAGAGTAGCACGATTATTTTGACACTAATTATAGTTTCAATTTTACTAACATTTTTTGTTTTTAGCATATTTAACAATTTTTGGTAGTCCTATCGGGAGTCAATTATGTTTGTGCCTTTGACAACAAAAGTAGAGAATATACCCATTTCCAAAAGAATTTCCGAAATCCATTAGAAATTAAGTAGATTTAGTAGAATATATGACAATGAATATATGACCTGATGGAGGACCCATGGCTATCTCTGTCACGCACACGTGGTTTTTATGATAATAAAGAATAATGACGTCATTATTATATATTGTGATTCTTTTATAATTTGTGATTTCTGAATATTTTATTCAAGATATTTTGATTCTGATTTCAGGAATAGATAAAATATTTAATTATATAATTCTTCAGATGGACTGACCACTTGAAGTAAGTCACCGATAGTGACTGAACGAGAAGAGCATTAGACCGTGTGTATTGGCAGTCCTTGGGAGAGGCCTACGAGTATATATAGTGGAGACTGGCTAATGGTACAATATGGTATTTGACTCCTGAAATTTCATGGCAACACTACACAGACTTCTTTCCATCGAAGATGCCACTATCCCGCGACCAATATAAACCCCGGTCGTTCAACTCGTCTCTCTAAGGGGATGGGTGACGATTCTTTACAACGTTTCACACTTGACGGTTTTTAGTATCTAATGTTATTTTTGGGTAAAGTGTCAACTTCCGTGGTTGGATCGGAAGAAGAATAAAGGTATTTAAATTTCATTTGATATCGTTGTCACCACCGACAATCTTCATTGGTGGGGATTTTGTCTACAAATCCCGTTGTCCTCTCCAGTGGGGGATTTTCAGTCGGGACAATTAAAATTTATGCCGAAATTAAGTAACTCTTCTTATAGTTTTTCGCACTTAATTATTCGCACTAATATGAACTATAAACATACTATACTATAAGCCAGACTATTTTTATACAATATACCGTAGCGTTATACACCTACACATTGTATATAGATTATGTGTCAGATGTATTTGTGAAGTCTGGAATCACGGTTGTATAATGTTATGTAAAAATATCATTTTATTGTTCTTTGTAGTTTGCATATTTCTATCAAAAATGTACCAAAATTTAAAAAATAAATTACTCACTAAATAAAATTCGTAAAACTCAATGAACTCAGAATCATTAACGGAAACCATGGTTTTAGGCTTAAGGAATGGTTCGAGCCAACCTAATACATTCCCTCTTTAATTTTCCAAAATATGAACTGTAGGTTCACAAATGGCTAAGAGTAGGTAGATACCACAAATCTTCACTCACAGTGACCTCGATACACTTCTGTCGCCTCATTCACAAATCGTCACCAGTTGTATAACAGCATTTTATGTTTCTCCGCTGTCAATTGTACTTAAAAAATTAATATACTCAAATAATGGGTAGCACTAAACATCGAAACAAAAGCGATAATTAGCACTAACGACTGAAATGTCGCAAGTGTGTTACGACATGTCGCAAATACATCAAAGCCTTTGTGTTTCGTTTGTGCTACAGCTACTAGGGTTGACAACTTCGAAAATATATATTTTAAGATAATAATATGTAAGAAACGGTGTATATAAAAAAATATGTATAAAACAGTCTCACAAGTTAAAGTTTCCTTATTATTCCAAAACGATATTAAAGCTTACTGATTATATCATCAATTAAATTGAAACAAAAGAACAACTTGAAATTATCAATAATCAAACTTTTTAATTTTCAAAGTCATTCTCACAGTAAAATTTTAAGAACAAAAATTAGTAGAAATTTCTAATTTATACTCGAAATAGCTAGGCATATACACGTATGTTCATAAACCCTAGCAATACACTCATAAACCCAATTACGTCAACGTTTCAAGATAATGTGCATTCCGATTCCGGTATGTCATCAGCAGAAGCAAATATGACATCAGGTCGATCGAATCCCAGTGCAATGTAAGGATCTACCCCGCCCCGTATTACGTGGCCTACTCGTGAAAGACCACTGGGGCCACAGGAATTTAGCCATTCCAAAAAACAAACAACTACGCCAAAGTATCACATCATTAATTATCGCATTGTGTAATGTATATTTTCAAAGTATTAGGCCTGGTTCTATAATTTATCTCAAACGAGGAGACTTAAAATAATAATAAACCTAATGATTAAACTTAATTATTATTGTATGACATTTAATTACTATAAACGGTTATGTCAATTTATAAGATGCCTTTTGACATATCCCTACTTTTGACATGGTAATAAAATAATGTAGAAATATTGCATGCCAATATTTGCATGCCATAAATTACAAAAGTGTTCTAACACTTACATTTCTGTTAACATTCTACCCACATATGTACCAACATATAAATGTAATATACAAATAAATGATAGATAGATTGATTAAAAAAATCTGGAAAAATTGCGTCAAGCTAGCGGGCGGGAAGGATTAAAATCGGGACATTTGACAACCCTACAGTTACAGGTAACGAGGGCGCCGCGTAACGCGTAACCCACTTAGTTACATTCGCGATTTGTCTCCTTTGTAATGGGATACGGAAGTATGGGAGTTACAAATGAGGAATATTTTTTGATCTATATGCGTAGATCTGAGTATGATTGATGGTTATGAATAGTCAGCTCTCACCTTCGCTTATATTCATAAAACGAAACGTCTGTCTGTCCTTCGGTCTGCTTATAACTGGGGTTCTACTTGACGGATTTTGATGCGATTTACAGTATCGTGTAGACTATTTCTTCCTGAAGGTTTTAGTGTACAAGACATCAATGTAAATACAACGCGAGCGGATTATCGAGCCAAGTTCTATTCCTTCCGCCGTTTAGCCGACGTGGGGCACGTTGCACCACACACTTCTGGCTGAACGTCTCCTGCGCCGCCGTAAACTAAACATGTCCGTCACTCTTAGGCCACAAGAACTTAGCCACTCCGAAAAAAAAACAATCTAAGCTTTCTGTTACTTATTAAAATCTTAGTATAATATCCACAGAAACGTTACTAATTCTCATAGGTAGTTGGATGTAAAGATTTATAGAGTTCACACGCATACATACATACATACATCGTAGTTACTGAACAATAAGACGCCCTACACGTCTATGACACAAACAGTGCAGCACATTCAATAAGACGATACAATTAGTATTCAGTGTGCGCGATATAGTGATAAATCGAGTACGGTGTTAGGTGACTGATTGATATTTTCGTTTCGTACACGGTGTAAGCTGGCTGTCAAGTTAGAAGAGGGAAGCGAGGCGGATATTTGAGCTGCGTAGGTATTGCCAGTTTTTTTTTATAGGGATCAAGGCGGACGAGAAAGCGGTGCCACGTGATGGTAAGTGTTACCGCCGCCCATAGATACCTGCAACACCTGGGGGTATGCGGGTGCGCCGCCGACCTTGAAAAATCCTATCCACAGCTAAAAATCCCATTCACAGCTAAGTTACGAAGGTACGATGCTTGAACATGGAATGGACAAAAATGGCTGACCTATTATATAAGTCCAAAATCGCTCAGCTAGCTGTGGAGAAACATATGGCGGAAGTTTTTGTGAGCGCTAAAATCCAAAATGATGGGATTCGATGAAAACAAAACAGATCTTTCTTTTTTTTAATGCAGTTTTTGTTATATTATTCCGTAATTTACATCTAATCATATTCAAAAAATTTCATGGCGCCATGTAAAGAATTCCAAATATTACATTGCGATTGTCATTTTTCGTTTATCAATCATTGGTGAACCAAACGTTTCCTTTATGCTTTCTTAAACGAGCTATTTACAGTGGATTTTAAAGTTAAATTTCCTTGCTCCAACTGAATGAATAAGTTTGTTTTACGTCGTTTTATTTACCTACGTTTGGGTTTACCTAAACGCTTATTGAATAAATTGATAATCAGCTGCAAAGTAGTTTGTATTCGTGCGAACGCTTGATTGGCCGTTACTTTATATCGCCTGTGTCCTAACACTATAAGTTTGTTACTTGTACAAAACAATCAATGTAGTTCAAATAAACTTTCGGCAACGGAAAACTAACTGTATACATTCGGACTTTAGGATTGTTTATTGTTTCTCTCGAACGAAACTAAATTAAGGTCAACGGGAACATTTCTCTTTGCAATCTTTATTTCTTTTTATATTGCGTTTTTAACGAACGGTACGTGGGTTTACACGACAAACAATATTTGTACAAAAAAAAAGAAAGTTACAATGAATAAGTTTTTTTTTATGGAAAGATGTTGGTAGTCGAGCAGACAGTTCACCTGATGGTAAGTGGCTACTGTCGTTTGTCCAACATGATAAACGTTGGCACGATTTGGAGAAATCGTTGGGAAAATTGGGAGGGATAGGATTGGAGTGGGCTCTGGCATATCTCACTCACTACTGAAATAAGTACGTACATTAGGGAAATAAGATAAAGTGGGAAATGCAGTACATTTCAAGGTAGTCTTCTGTGAGAGAGGCAGTACATGGCCAGTCGAGCGTGCCTAGCTACTGTTGGATTACAGCGTGCACTCTCCCCCTCAAAAAAAAGTTTTATTTTATGTTTATTGGTCGGTTGGGAGTGTTGGGACGAAATCCATACATTGTATGTTTATTGGTGGGTTAGAAATATCTATGGGCGACAGCCACTTACCATCAGGTGGACTGTATGCTCGTCTGCCGCCTTCGTAAATAAAAGAAATAAAAATTGTGACAATGTATTTGTTATGATCTTATGATCTTCCACAATGAGCAATGTTATTAGCAATTATAACCGCTCAATATGTTTTTATTTTTACCAAAAATATTTTAACCAATGAAAGATAACACAAAAGCTATATCATGTTTCGCCCACGGTTTTGACATTGACCGTCTTAACATTAAAAGATCTATGAAATAAAAGCTTTCATTTGAGGTATGTCTCCACTGTTTTGGTACATATTGTTATTTTTTTCATCCTGTTACCCAATCACTTTAAACCGAAAACTATAAAAGACCTAATTAATGACAATGATTTTAAATATCAACACGAACATGCGTGCACCTCATAAATCGGTCACACTCAGTCACCCGTGCTGTAACAATAGGATTAACCACGGGTACGTGTATTAAATCAAAACATAAATCTACAGTCGACCACAATAGGATGCACATGAGTTTTAGTAATATCTATTATTTATTTATTCAAACGACTTTGCATATCGCCATTGCCGCGTAGTGGCCGCTGGCTTTAGAACAAAACTAATCTGTTCTGCTACCACAAGCCCTGAGGAACTACACCATCTCTAAATCCGCCAATCCACTTGACCAGTGTGCCATTTCAAGGCTATGTTTCCCCCATGTATAAAGCACTAGGAGGCCCATATCAAACATTGAGAAAGGCTGTGTACAAAACGCTCAGAAGCACATTTCTCTGCTCGTCTTCAAGGTTAATTAGTGCTTACGCATTTTTACAACACTAATTTATTTGTTAGTCGTTTAGATTGTATATTTAGTTGAAAACCCATACAGAATATTTAATGACAAACCATTGCTTAGCAACCAAAATTGATTTAGGGTTGTTAAAACCATTTATTTTCACGATATCCATAAAATCCTAATATAACATTTTTTTTTCAAAATCCCATTATTTTATATAATAATTCCTTTACCAATAATATAGTTACAAAGTAGGAAACATCCAGTTAACATTAATTAATTTTAAAATTGTATTTAACTGCACATTAATTTATAATTCAAAAGAAATCGTTATCAACCCTAGAAAAGTAGTATAAAAGGTGTAAGAAACATTCGGAACAATCGCTACAATGGAGATATATATATCGGTCATATTTAATTCTTCCGGGTTTTATTGTGGTTTTATCCGATCGAAAGAGTGTCTCACATGTAAATATGCCACCAATATTACTTCTTAATTTTCCACCTATAAAAGTGAAGTAAATATAATGTATACTTTCACAATATATAGCTGTTTTTCAGGCAATTTAAAAGAAATTCAACACTAATTAACAAAGTTTTAGTCATAAAAACTGTAATAAAAAATTTTGATAAATGTTCACATCAATGTTTTTTACACCTGATCAGTTTTCGTGTCATTAAAATATTGTTTTTTAACGTATAGTCATGTAGTCTTCATTTTATTTACAGCAAAAGAAACACGTCTATCTGTAGACGTTTTGTTGACTGTACCTCGAACCTTCAATGGATCGTTTGCAACACGTGCAGTGGTGTAATGTTTACAAAACTTTTGTTCATAATTTCTCGTTGGAATGGTGCTAATTAACCAAGTCCGTAAATCTTCATTAATATGAGAATTAAGTCTATGTTGGGAGGTTGTCATAGGATATTAAGCAACAAATATTCATAATAGGTAGTCGGAAAAGTTCGCGGCCTTTTTGAACGTATAACTTTAGAGTGCTATATTTCTGGCAACACTGTTCACTGGCGGGAGTGTTATATACCGTTTGACGGCTTAATTTTTTTGTAATGGCGACAAATTGAAATTATCAGATAAAAGTTTTAACTTATCTTATTTTCTAAAAAATTTAAAATGGAAGTGTTAATAAGGAGAAAATTAGATATGTTTTACAATTTCTTTTCTGCAAGGGAATGAATGCCTCTAGTACTCGAAAAGAGATTGGTGGTGTTTACGGAGATGCTTCATCTAAAAGTACTGTTAAAAAAATGGTTTAATCAATTCGGGTCTGGAAATTTTGATGTGAATGATGTTCCTCACTGTGGTCATCCTATTAAGATAAATGTTGATGTTATCATTGAAAAATTGAAGAAAAAATATTTTTAAGACGAAGGCGGCAGACGAGCATACAGTCCACCTGATGGTAAGTGGATACTGTCGCCCATAGATCTCAGTATAAGCTGGCAACGGACGTGCTAAGTATTTCCTAATTGCATTAAACTTTGCCGAGAAAGAATTGATTACATAATATTTATTTAAAGTTCATTGCACAATTATTTGACATTGTACAAAAGGCGGACTTAATGCCTAACGGCATTCTCTGCCAGTCAACCATCAAATCAAACAGAAAACAGAACGCGAGTATAAATATATAAATACACATACATTATAAACTTAAATAAATATATTTATATATAAACTGGTAAATATAGACATATGTATACTTAAGAATATATTTCATATACACACTATTATAATAAATAATACATGACTGAATAGAAATATTTAGTTACGAAGGCAGCGAAAACTACACAGAATATAGATTCTTCTAAAAAGAATATGAATACGAATAAGAATATGAAAAGTGAAAGAATATGGACCTTCTTCTCTTCTTGAATTTAGGCTGCCAACGTTGCAAAAAACTCTCACAGTTACAACATCGAGTCTTATCATCAAAGAAGACAAAATTATAATTCCTTATCGGAGCTATAAATGTTTTGATGACCACAGTCAACAGTTGATAATTACACACTTTCATAAATGTTTACCTTGTTCTCGCTGTCCCCTTCTTACACGTGTATATTGTCATATGTCTGTCATGTTCTAGACGTGCGTTCCATATCGCTCTCGCCTTGAACTCGAAACACATGTATCGCATTGGCGGAACGGAACGTAAGTGCGTTCCGACCGAACGTATCATCACATCACTCACGCCATCATAAAATGTGTTTTTAATTACTGACCTTACGAAGGACCTAGCAACTTGGTTCATTTTGTTTAGAATGTTCCCAGAATCGACTGTTCCGATTCGTACCATAATTATTTATTTACATACAGGTATCTTTGTATTGAGAGGTATAAGCGTTTGGTCCAAAATTTTGCAAATGATTCATAAAAAAAAATTGACCTTTCTCTTCTCAAGGTTATCTAGAACTCAACAACAATCTATCTATAAGTGAAATTAAAGATATTATTCAAGATACTTCAACTCGTATCATCGTTTTGATGTTATTAAATCTTTTAAAAAAACACCCAAGTTCCAGATACCCGATGATTTGCTTGGCTTGTTTGTAATGCATTTATACGAAATACAAATCACTTCATTTCATGGCGTTAGAATGAATGGGAATAATAACTTATAAAAAAAAAAGAAAAAAAAAAGTTTGTCAGTGTCAACATGCAATAATTATGTATAATTAGTAGATCCCAGGCCAAGGTCGTCCCACGCAAACGTGGTGTCCAAATTTGAGTTCAGTTCAAGTCCTCGATAGGACCTCAAGCAAATATTAACAAAAAATATTTTTGTATTATAATAATTACTTACATTTACAAAATTTAAAATCAATCTTCCTAGCTTATTGCGAAAACTTTTATACAAGTGTTTTTAAAACTGTTGTTTCATGCATTTTAATACGAATTGTTATAATTTAGAGGCCACGCGTGTAACGACATATCACTGCGAATCAGGAAAAGGCATTGTAATTCATGAATGCAACACAAACGGGTTGTAATGCAACGAATAAACTAGAAAAACTAGCCGTGGGACCTTGGATCTGTAGCATCCACATTTTGAACATGTTCTGCACTGTCTCCAAGGCATATTACCAAGTTTTTAATACATAATAAATAGGAGATTTTCCAGCATATTAACATTGATAGTTCACTCCATTAAGAATTATGCACAGTTAAAATCATGGCTAAATCTTCTAATCGAGAAAATATAATTTTGAGATATACATTCTACATTTTTTTTATCTAAGGACGAAGGCAGCGGCGGAGCGTACAGTCCACCTGGTGGTAAGTGGATACTCGCCTATAGACATCCGCGATACACGCTAGCATTAGTACAAAATGACAAACGTTGGCACGCCCCCGGATGCGCTGCCTACCTGTGGAGATATAGGAATGGACTTGGAGAAAGGGTGGGAAAATGGGGAGGGATAGGATGGGATGGGAATGGGCTCTGGCATATCTCACTTACTACCGAAACACGTACGTACATTGGGGAAATACGATAAAGTGGGAAATGCAGTACATTTCAAGGTAGTCTTCTGTGAGAGAGGGGTAACGTGGCCAGTCGAGCGCGCCCAGCGGCTGTTGGATTGCAGCGTGCACTCTCCCCCTCAAATTATGCTTACTATAAACTCTAAGTACTGCCGACATAAATCTTCTAATTTTATCATCTAAAGTCTTACAAAGATAAGGAAGTTCAAGCCTCAAACGGCGTAGTAAGTAGTTCATTCCATAATGCCTCAAACGTTTGTATTGAACTCGGTGATCTCACCGGTGAAGTGCGCGGTATCGATTGCGTCATTAGTCATTACTGCACTTATGAGATGCTTGCGTTTTTACGTTTATAGACATCTAATAATAATGTATGCTTTGTCCTTTTTGTGGCCCTGGTGGCCCTTTCAAGGCTGTTTATAGTGTAGGACGAGCGCAGAAGGCGATCACGCTACGAATGCTACGAAATGTCAGGAAATTTCTTGAAAAGTCAGGGATTTTGCCAGGATAACTAATTTACGGATCTGGTAACCCTAGCTGCAACTATGCTAAGGGCTCCCCTGTCGGGTAACCAGCGCGGCAGAAGGAACTGACCTTGGCTTAGGGCGTTGCTTTGGTCGGGTAGCACGGGATCGCGGATCGATAAAGTGCGGTTTTTGTTATCAATGATGTGTCGTGGGGGAACATCCTCGTCTCCATCAACGAATGCCTTGTCTTTACTTTGTGTGTCCATGAGCGGCGGTAACCACTTACCATCACGTGAAACGCTTGCTCGTCCGCATACATTCCTATAAAAAAATTCTTTCGTTATCAACTCATAATGTCCTACTCCAGGACATAAGTCTCCCCTTGCAGTTACGAGGGGATTTCGGATTATAATCCACCACACGGGCTCAGTTTTTTTTATTGGAAAAGTAGGCAAATAGGCAAGCGACCCACAAAAGGGTAAGTGGTCACCGCCGTCCATGGACAACCTGCAGCACCAGGGAGTATGCGGGTGCGCTGCCGATCTTACAGGACCTTGAAGCTTTCTTGAAGAACCCCATGTCGTAGGGTAATGGAAAACCCTCGAGAGGCAGTTCGTTGCGATAACGACAGCAACAATCAGCCTAATGGGTTACACAAGGCCGCTTGTTATGTTTCATGCCTAAAACGTCCAACTGGGGCATAGTCCATCCCGAGTAATCCTAAGTGGGTTTCGGGCCATTCCACCAAATGCGGTAAGAGAAAATTGATGGATACACATGGCCCAGATCAGACATCTAGTTAAAATCTTGTTCTTTCTATTGAGTCGATTTGTATTATCAAAATTGTATTTATTTTTGGTAACATGTATGTGTAAGTACTTTAAATGTAAACTGAAAACCACTTAATAAACCGACCTGGTAACGGGCGCGAGGCATATTTCTCGTGTACAATTTACAGTATAATCTTCATTTGTATGTATTGTAACTATTTTTATCTTTTGTGTATACAAAAAAATATATAAATAAATAAATAAAATATAGCCAGATTGTAATTGTCTGCTTTTTCTCTTATTTGATGGAAAACTTTTGATCTCGTGTTAACTGGAGTGGAAGGAAAGGATCTGATAGTATGACAGGTTTAATAATATGAAACGTCTAGCTACGGCTTTCAATGATAAATTAGCGATTTATTTCAAAAAAGAAGGAATCAGATTGCTGGGTTAGCTCAAGGGTGTAGAGATCCAACGGAAAGAACCTTTCTACTTTTCGGCAGAAATTCGGTAGAAATTCGAAATTCCTATTTGAAATTTGTTTACAACGAGAATTTTTTACAAATATTAGGTACCCAATACGGATTAAAATCAGCATAAAAAATGTAACGTAAAGTCATTGAGTCACAATTATTGTCAACGTTATGATCACTACCACTCATTGTTTGAGGTATTGTTCCTTATTGTATTTAGTTAGTTCGCAAAAACATCAATGAAGCGTATGACTTAGCACAAGGTTAGAGGTATTAAGTCGAAGATTGAGGTTACATAACTTAGGATTACATAGGACATATTAAAATAGGATCTATCACACACATACGTACAAAGGAACTAAGGAACTTGAAAATTTAAATTAAATATAGGATATTTGGCTTAAAAACAGCGACGTAGCGTTAGATCGTTTTGCTTTTATCTAAGGATGTGTGATGTGTGATGGTATATGTGAAACTTCGTTTTAAAAATGTATAAGTAAGGTATCACTGACCCTTAACAATATAAGGTATTTGAAGTGTCGAGCTCGGAGCTCTTAAATTAACATCTCCACGACACGACTCCATGATGAGGGGGAGAGTGCACGTTGCAATCTAACAGCCGCTGGGCGCGCTCGACTGGCCACGTTACCCCTCTCTCACAGAAGAATACCTTGAAATGTACTGCATTTTCCACTATCTTATTTCCCCAATGTACGTACGTGTTTCGGTAATGAGTGAGATGTGCCAGAGCCCATTCCCATCCTATCCCTCCTCATTTTCCCACCCTTTCTCCAAATTCATTCCTATATCTGCAAAGGTAGGCAGCGCATTCGGGGGCGTGCCAACGTTTGCCATTCTGGACTAATGTTGGCATGTATCGCGGATGTCTATGGGCAACAGTATTCACTTACCATCAGGTGGACAGTATGCTCGTCTGCCGCCTTTTTCCAAAAAAAAAAAAGAAAAACGACTGTTAACACGTCCTAGTTAGCAAAAAATGTGCCACTTTTTGCCAATTTGTATAATACCTACTAGCTCTTGCCAGTGGCTTCGTTCGAATGACTAATTTAATTAGACCTTTCAAGTCGAATTTAATTAGGTCGTTAATTAGGTTGATGATAATTAATAAGTTATTTTGGTTGTGAGTAATTATTATGTTTGAAGTACGTAGATATTTATTTTATGTAGGTATGAGAACTTCACACTAATATCCAGGTATTTCAAGTGTGAAATCTATTCATTGGATGTTTTCATCATTTGTAGGTTATTGTAATAAATATATCATATCTCTCCATTGCTGGATATACTCCTCTCCCTTGGCTCGCCACCACACATGATCCTCACTTCTTCTCATCCAACCACCACCGGCGAACTTCTTCATACCGTCGCTCCATCTGGCCGGAGAGCGTCCCAAAGCGATGGGCACTAAATAACCCTTCAAAAGCGTGGACTCACCAACTCGCAACGATCAGTATGGCGTTTTAAGGCATTTAATTACAATCATTTTAATTGAAATTGCACTATCTCGTAGCCGCTTCAGACTGAGATTCAGCCTGGATACTCTGGCATACATCTTGATCCATTATATTTAGAGTATTAACCACGGTGGTTCTTTTGACATCTTTCTTGATTCTTTCTTTTTGATACCAAATAACACTTAATACAAATTTGTTTGCAATAGGAATACATGTGTGTATTTTAGTATATTTGGTATCAAAAAGAAAGAATCAAGAAAGATGTCAAAAGAAATTTGTTACAAATACAAATACAAATACAAATTTGTTTGCAATAGGAATACATGTGTGTATTTTAGTATATTTTTTCCTCTTCTTTCAAACGTCTTTTCCCCTATCCTTAGGATATTTTGCACGATAAATTATTAACAATTATTAGTAACAATTATTTTATTGTTACAGGTAATAAAATACTTTTTAGGCAACGAGGGTCAAGTTAAGAAGGTAATTTCTCACACAAATCGTCATCATCACGAGCTGAAACTAAATTGGGGTCACCGATGTTTTCTTCCATTTTGAGACTAACAATGTTATATTTGCATTTAAAATTCCTTTCCTGAATGCTTTTCAGTTCATTGTTTCGACTCGTATTATTTGATATATAATAACTTTAAGTACTCGTACTTTATTTTAGAATTAATATAAATCGTAAATTTGAACGCAATTTTTATCTTGTACAATTTGCCAATTGATGGCCGGCTTTAGAATAGCTTGCATGAGGGACAATACTACTAAAAGGGCTGGTTACGGTTACGGTATAAATTGAACAATTATAATACATCCACAAATTCCTAGAAATATCAAAGACAATTTATTTATCAAATTTTATTTTAATCAAAGACATTCCGCATCAAAGACAGTTCCCGACGCTACTACGACAGAGTCCTTCGCTATCCCAACCCCATAGCAGTTGCCAGCCTAACCTGTCCCCGATAGGAATGATCATCCCCGTTACCGTCGGTGTCGTCATCCTCGGCACGTCCTTGACAACTCCGTCGACCTAATTACTGCTGCCAATGCTGCCTACACTCACAGGCTACACATATACACCATCTTCGCCGGCGGAGACGAGAACGTCTCCCTCGTTACGCCGTGAACACACACCGGCCTTCAGCCAACGCTTTTATCAGATATCAGCACGTGCTTGGGCGCTTCACACCGATTTGCGATCCCGCAGTACCCTTCCAAACCAACGCCCTAAGCCGAGGTCCGTTCCTTCCGCCCGTCTACCGGCGAGAGAGCCCTTAAGCTCGTTGCTGCACACACTTTTTGCTCGTGACTGAGCGCCTTCTGCGCTAGCCCTAAACCATACATGTCCGGTGACTCTTGAAAGGCCATTAGGGCCACAAGAATTTAGCCATTCCGAAAAAAAGCAACGCAATCAAAATATAGGTAGGTATATATATAAAATTATTTCACCGCGTGTTTACTAGTACAATCATTGAACTTTACATTTACGTAATCATGTTGTTACGTTACATAAGAAGCCAATCTGAATCAAATGACGATCGAACGCGACACGACCTTCCGTCTGTCGGTTGTGATGTGATGTGAGTCGTTGATTCACAACTCCGTAATTTATGTCGACTGAACTAACTGCGCAAACGTTTATAAACTTACTTAGGTACCCACGTAATGTGCAAAGTCTGCGTGAGACCTGAACGTAGTGGGATTCGCTGGAAATTTACTAGATAAGTACGTTGTATTTGACTTCTACGTTGTTTATATTTTTTTTGAAAAGTATTTTACTTTCGAGGTAAGCTAGAAAAACTATCCCTATGAAAAATTGTAAAAGTTTTAAAAAGGAAAACAGTATTTCCTTTAAAAGTATCCGTAACTAGCTTCTTTTTCGTCCACTGCTAGACACATTGTCTTGTGCACGAAGGATGTATGGCCTTAAAACGCTGGCCAAGCGATTTGGCGAGTCCACGCTTTTAGAGGTGGTGTAGTCCCTCAGGGCTTGTGCAAACTGCTTCCTTATTCCTTAATCGTCTTTTACTACACCCACAGGAAGAGATGGGATTATCTGCTCCAAATCAGAGAATTTTTATAAAAGAATAAAATGAATTTGCGTCTGAGTAGAAAATCCCTTTCAAAACGCCAACATAGCTCTTTTAAACGTAAACAGTGAAAGTGGGTTTCTCAAGCGGTCTGGCAGATTTTTAATCTGGACCAAAATCTTGAAGATGCTTGGAAGCAATTAAACTGAGATCAGTGACAGTGAAGAGGCGGCTTGTATTGTGGGGCCAGGAAAACAGCGGGTGATCAGTAGCTATGTTTTGTTTGTCAATAAAAAATAGTAAGCTTGTCCGACTCTGTATTTTAGGTACTTAGCTAAATCTGTATTTAGCTAAATCATAGGAGGAAGAGGACGCATGCTGCAAACCCGCAGCCGCTAAGTGCATGAAAGTAATCACCAAAAAACAGCTTCTACAAAATTATTAGTGTGACGTAAAAGTTATTAATTTATTTGTAATTGAATTTAAAATACTGAAAATCCTCAGGTTTTATTTTACGTAATAGCTGCTGGGCGCACTCGACTGGCCTCTTTAACCCATCTCACAGGAGACTACCTTTACTTTATCTTATTCCTTAACTAGCGAACCGCCCTCGCTTCGCTTCGGTTTCGATAAAACAATATTACACTATACGTATAAACCTTCCTCTTGAATCACTCTATCTATTGATTAAAACCGCATTAAAATCCATTGGGTAGTTTAAAAGATCTAAGCGTACATACAGAGGGACAGACGGCGGGAAGCGACTTTGTTTCGCTTATGCGATAGCATTTTCTATGACCCCAAAGTTGTAAGCGGTCTACTTGGGATGACAGCAGCTACCCGGGCTTCGGGCGACTCAAGTTTGACAGTGTGGTTTATAGCAATAGATAATTGTCTAAGTTACTAAGTCAGGAGATTTATGAAGTAAGTATTATTTCGTACCCGCGGTGTCGCCCGCGTGGATGTGTAAACTGACTGCCGGTAAGTCAAGGCAAACTTCTTGCCAAACTTATTTGTAAGATACTTAATTCTTTTCTATTTATTAAGATTTGTGTAAACATATTTTGTTTCTAAATAACTGTGTGTCTTCCTTGGTTGAAAGAAAAATCAGGCGTTTGATTTCTTGTCAGACAAACATTGATTCAGACAACGGACAACACATTCGGGATAGGAGAAGTTTATATCCGTTTTTTGTACATATTTAGACCACTGTCATTTCCTATTGTAATTTAATTTAATATTAATTCCTTCTTTTCCATCTCACGATAGGCCTATCCAATAGGAAGGGTTCCTGATTAATCCCATCTTATATCATAAAGTAGCAGGTAATTTCTGAATGAGATGAGAAAGGTTTACATAATCTGTACTTATGTCTAGCAATGGAAAGACACAGACTGCAGGCTGATAGCATATATACTATAATATGACATCCCATAGCCCCATCCCATCGATTATGGAAGATAGTGGAAAAGTGAAATCCCTCATTCGATACTTACGATTCTCTATCTTCCCAATTTTTAATTCAAATTCTGTTTTCTAGGTATCCAAACGTTGGTGTGGCACGTGGCGATATTAGTAATTTCTGACTGATGTTACCATGTGTCGCTGACGTCCATTAGCAATAGATCACGAAAAGGCATGACCGCTCGTTTGCAGTTTTTCTTTGGCCAGGGTGGTGTTTTTTTTTTATATACTAGTGGGCGGATGAGCAAGCGGTCCCACGTGATGGTAAGTGTTACCGCCGCCCATGGACACCTGCAACACCAGGGGGTATGCGGGCGCGCCGCCGACCTTGCAAAATCCTATTCACATTAAGGCCAATCATTCAAATATGCATGAGGAAGCCCATGTCCAACAGTGGATACTGAAAAAAACGAGGCCCCCACTGCCCACGTGATCCATACATCTCTCACTAAAAGTTCCATTAAAATTGGTGATTGAATTTTAGACAAACTAAAACTGCTACTCTAAACGATTGATCAAATAGGATGAGTTATGTTACAAACAGACGGACAGTCAAGGTCGGATGTGAATAGGTACGGCAGGAAATAGGCGCAGCTGATACGTGAATCATTTTATTGCCTTGTACATGTATGTTTGCTATTGAAAATAGCTATAGTAACTCTTTATTACTGTACTATTCATATCCATACCATATCATTCCATCTATTGTCTTCACCGCTGAGTATAGACCTCCACTAAGGCTCACCACCACACACCAATCACCATTCTCGGCTGTTCTCATCCAGTTACCAATGAATAATTTCTTTAAGTCGTCGATTTATCTTGTCAAAGGGCGTCCTACACATCTTCCATTTCTTTCATCCATTCCAGGACTTCTCTACTCAGCTATCGGTCCTGCGGCCAGGCCCTTGCCAATATAACTTCCTCTGACGATGGTGTTCTTAGGTCACTAGATTCTTGGCACTAGTTAAGACCTTTAGGTAATTTGCACTAGTTAGGAACACTTGCTTTCGAATTTGCTTAGAATCACGGCCAGTAAGTTTGATGTTTTAGAACTTTTAGAGGAATAACGTATGACATGCGCCAGCGACGCTTGTCAAGATAGAAAGAGAGAGAGAGAAAACAATAAACAGTTGTGACGATAAAGAAAATTGCGATGTTGAACCATAGACGGCGATGTGACTTGTACATTTCATTAATAAAGGAGTGAAAAAAATTGACAATTGGAGGATTGGTAATTTGTGCTAGCATTATTACGTGAATAAAATGCGTTAAACGAACGTTAGAACACAGCCTTAATATTTACTAACTAGCGAGCCGCCCTAGCTTTGCTTCGGGTTATAAGATTTTTTTTTCAAAATTTCAAAATAAAATATAGCCTTTAAATTAGACACGGATAATGTAGCTTCCCATTTGTGAAAGAAATTTTGAAATGGGTTCAGTAGTTCCAGAGATTACCCCCAACATACCCACAAACACACAATTTTACCTCTTTATTATATTAGTATAGATCATATACCACCTCCCTAGGTGCCTCTCAGTTCAACACAAAGGTGGGCCGGTAGAGAATGCCTCTAGGTATTAAGCTCGCCTTTTGTACGATTAGGTAAGTGCAATAAAGTTTTTATAACTAAAAACCAGTAGAAAGTTAAGTAACTTGAAAAACCATGTTGTTTATTTATTATTATATTTCAAATACCAGCCTATAGACATGCTTATAGTATCTAGTGCTCGTTCCCGATAGGAGTGATATGCAACAACCGTAGCAGATTCGCTCCAGCGAAGTGTAAGTTTGGCGCGGTGCCAGTTTGAACTAGGATGAGGAAACCAGATCACCGGAGTCTGCAAACTGAGAGGCATAAGAGGTATTTTGGGAAGATGTGTCGTGTTGCAACGTTGGTCTTGTTGGAAACGCTGTGTTGACCAGGATTTTTGATAACTATTACCCGCGCGTCGTAGTTCCGAACAGGATCAACAGGATGAAACGATACACTTGCGAATTTGACCTTTTGATGTACAAAATATATATAGTCCTCTCCAATCCAATTTTCCGAAAACAAAAACAAATCAATGAAATATCTCAACATTTAGAATTAAATCTGGGATAAACTTGCACTCTCGATGAATAAAATCATGCATATCTAAATTGTCACTTCACTGTTTAATTTAATGCCTTATCAGTCACCTCAGGCCGCCATGTTTATTTACTTTTTGGACAAATTGGATTGGAATGGAGTGTAAGTACAACATGAGCGCTCACCTACTAAAACCGGAAGAGGTCCAACAACTGGTAGCTAAAACTATAGACATTAATTAACTATTAAACTATAGGTCATAGGCATTGGCAGCAAACTATAAGAAAGGTGGTGGTGACCAAAGATGAACAATGGTCGCAGTGATACCCATATCCAAGTACATATATGCGGATGTATGTGTGTGTGTGTGTTGGCCATTGTATTAATAAATCTCCAAAGATCCACATTACTATGGCAACATGTGATTACGAAGGAAGGTTTTACAATATACCTTTATTATAATGAAGGTACAGAAGGCAACGTGCTTCTATATACGCATATTAGTGAGTGCTTTTTACTTCCGCGATATTTATATTTTTTTCAAGCTAAATTTATTGCCCATCAATTTCTTGTATATATTAGGGGCATATATATATTTGTACTTGTATAAATTTGAACATTTTTATTAGAAGTTATCATATTTCCATATTTCCCTTCCCAAAAATAGTTATCAGTATCACAAATAAAGCTCACAAGGCTATCACTCAAGATTTGTGATCGTGCGGCTGGTTGCGACATGAACAACTGTCCAAATACGGTGGTCGGTGTACGTTCGCACGTACCTTGTTACGCCTACGCTGGTTTAGGGTTATCACTTTTGGAATATAACATTTTATAAAAAATGAGAATGTTATTTTACCTACTTTTAGTTAAATGTATTTTATACAAAGAATCAGGCAGATGAGCAATCAGTTCACCTGGTGGTAAGTGTCGGCCATTGACAACAATCTTAAGAAAACTAGCAGTAGAAATTACCACTATACTATTCACTATAGTTTTACTTAATCTAACTGTTATTGCATCTAACTTTGAGCTCTGCATACCCAAAAGGTTGACTGGAAGTGCAATAAAGAATAATACATTACGAGATTTCGCAACTCCATTGAGCTGTGAATTGGCAACCCTAAATTTTAAGTCAGTATTACTATTGCGTATAGGGATGCTGTTTGAAGTTTCTCCGTATGGTGAATATTAACAAGATAACTTCACATTCCGCCTACGTATCCTCTTTATCGCTTATGGACCATTATTTCTCTCTCGTATTGTAATGACAATACAAAAGCCTGTATGTTTGTGAGGAGCTATTATTGATGTAGTAATGTTCGCAAGAGGTTAGTTTACCCCGATAAGTGACAGTTGCAGGGTTGTCAAATTTGAAACACTAATGTGCGGAAAATTGACAATTCAAATGCGGTACAGGCGGCAAAAAGCCGGACCCAAAGAAGTTTAGCTTGTTTGATCCATGAAACTTGTGGAATCTCCAATTTGTCCCTCTATCTCCCTCTTTGTTTCGATATTGCCGTGTGGTGTAGGCCGGCTTTAGAGTAGCACCATTTCCCATGGGTATCGTAAAAGGCGACTAAGGCATAACAAATTCACTAGCTACCACAAGAAGGAACCACACAACGTCTAAAAGAGTGGACTCGCCAATCCGCTAACCCGGGCGTGGCGCTTTAGGACCACATATCCCTCATGCACAAGCCAATGTGCGGTAAATTAATTGGTACTTAAATTACAAACTTTAAAGTAATTAAAGACGGAAATTACAGTTCAGTTTCCTAACACAGATATTTCATACAACTATAACCTTTATTTCTTAGTCAATAAAGTGCATGATGTCAGTGGATGGTTCACGAGCTATTAACAGTTAACTTCCCCATGTGTCACCACTCACCACTGACCACAATAAATCAATATTGAACTTGGTCGAGTTAATTTTGATTTGATTATAATGACTCATCTATGTACAGTCGGCAAGGTATACTCTACACTTATATGTTAATTTAATAACAAAAGTACTTATTATGTTAAAGAATTAATCGACTTTTAATGATCACAGAAGACTACTATAATGTTCTACATTTCCCACTTCGTCCTATTCCTGTATTACGGTAATGAGTGACATAATATGCCAGAGTTCATTCCCATCCAATCCTATTCTATTCCTTGTGCAAAATAAACATGTGTCATTAAACACATAAATGTCGGTTGTGTAACGAAAGTCCGAGATAAAGTTGTGCGAAAAATGTCCGACTGAGAATCGAACTCAAGACCTTTTACATAGCAGGTAGACCCACTACCAACTGGACTAATCGATTATCTAATAGGGAATCACCAGGCTAACATAAAAGCGACTATCTCACGGTCAGCAACTGACCTTCAACGAGATGAAAGCGAAGCGAATGTTCGCTA
Source organism: Sesia bembeciformis (assembly GCA_943735995.1). Taxonomy (NCBI): domain Eukaryota; kingdom Metazoa; phylum Arthropoda; class Insecta; order Lepidoptera; family Sesiidae; genus Sesia; species Sesia bembeciformis. Next base: position 1,568,697 of record OX031041.1, read on the forward strand.
CGCTGTCCCGTGAATATTTCATTACCATAACATTATCGTCTTATTACACCTACTTTCCAATCAGATGCTTGATTAAAGCTTGATTTGATGCGTGTTCGGTCACATTTTTCTTTTCTTAAATTGTTACTTCGTTTTGTTGTTATTTGATTTAGTTAGTTATTTTAGCACTAAAATGAGTAAATGGTTTTTTTTTAGTAGTCTCCTTATTCTTTTGATTTTGGAAAATCTATATATTGCAGCTAATGCAAGACAATGATAGGCAATTGGTATCTATGTTGTTTCAGCTGAAACGATTGTTAATATACTCGTACCTCGACGATAGGCATGTTGTAATATTTTAAAAAGCTTTTAATAAATCTGATTGGTCGAGATCATAGAAAGGTATGCAATGTGTTTGTTTTTCCAGTAACTAAGTAATCTTATAAAAATGTGCTATGTTTCAGAAACGCCATTGATTCTGTTAGAAAAACTAAATACTAAACCCGCAAAAAAATCTGAGCTATAATTCTTGAAATTAAGTAGAACAAACAGCTTAAAATAGCAATTTATTATTTATTTGGCACTAGCTGTACCTGGCCACGCGTTGCTGTGGCTACTCAACAGATAGCGCTTACCCCGTTTTACCTGTTTTTGGGTAATTAAATTCGTGTGAATTTAATTACTTTTAATTTTACACCCTGTATTTAGACACAATTTTATATTGTAGAATATTTATACCACATGTCAAGTTAACGGGACCGTCACATATTTTTTTCCCTTACAACACGTCACGTTTCAACCCTTTAGGGGTTGAATTTCGAGAAACCCCCTTCTTAGTTCCCCTTCTTAGATGTTTCAATCATCAGCGGTTTGGCTCGGTGTCGATGAGTCAAGAGTTCTCTTTATGCAGATTAATACAAATTCTTATGCAGAATTTTATGCCTGCTCTGGTGGATAAAAAAGTAATATTTTTATAATTATTTTAACACAAGTTATTAATTAATGTATTTAATAATACAGGTGTGGTACGTATTATCGAATTCGAAAGCCAGTTATCTGGCACACCTCACTCACTCACCACCGAAACACATAAGTACATTGTGCAAATACTATAAAGTAGGAAATGCAGTACATTTCAAGGTAGTCTTCTGTGAGAGAGGGGTACCGTGGCCAGTCGAGTACGCCCAGCGGCTCTGGGAATGCAGCATGCACCCTCCCACTACCAATAAATATAAATAGTAGATAAAATAATTAATACGATAATAAACTACCTCGCACAACGTATCCGTCTGACCATTCAACGAAGTGATTTATTTATTTATTCATTCATACCACACAGATCCATACAAATGTTAATAAGTAACTTAAAAGTTATTGTTAATACTTCATAACTAGGGCGGATTTAGTAATTTTAATTATCTGTTCCACGACAGGACAGTTAAATTTATCTGAAATTATCTTCAAGATGTAGTTGGAGCTGCCCCTCGTTCTGCTTAATAGTGAGGCGGTCTTCTTCCGCAGGAAGCCATCCGCCATCTTTCGCGGCGGTCTTCTTCCGCAGGAGGGTCTCAAAGCCATCGGCACGGTTTTCGGCGAACATCGAAGACGCGCTGCAGAACCGAGGCAACGACGGCGTTATTATACTGGATCCGCAGAGCATTGTACGACTTTTGAGTAGGTTATTATTATTGTCCCTAAAATAAAGTCGACAAATTTAATATTTATTTTATTATTCTTTATTATTATTATTTTATACGTATCAAATAACATCGTCGTATACGGCTAATGAAGCTTTACAATTTAGGTTATTTCTTAATCTAAAACGGAAAATAGCGATCTGTTTGTCTATACCTATATTATTTTTTTTGGAAAAAATATCGAATTATATATATTATATTATATATTATAGAATTATATTATTAATTATATTATATTTATTTTACCTTTTCCACATGCTTTGTCATGTTTCGACGTGTCAATTACTCCCGCTATACACGGACACATTATTACAAAGAAAAGATGTCTTATTTTGGACTTTCTGTACTCCAGTTCATGTTTTCTCGTCATGTAGAAACTGTCGCTACGAGTACGTTACGCTGCGTGCACGTGATAATTGTACACGCGCGACGGAGTGAAAATGATGTTGCAATGACACTTGATGACGTTGTTACGTTGTTGATGACTATATTTGTGAACTAATGACAATCCACCTAATACTAATACTTGTTGCTGACACCAAACAGCAAGAGGCCTAAAGCTCGTAAAAAAGATCCTCGAAGAGGTAAATCCAAAACCGAATCGTTTTCAACTCGAGCTTTTAACTTCAAAGGTTAACTTCACATCAAACGTTAAAAGTTTTAACTATTCCTAGTCTTATTATCATTAGCGCTCACTCAGCACTCGAGCTTCGAGCGCTCAGCGCTTATTTATAACAAATTACCATCGTGTGGGTCCACAGTCATGTTCGCCTTATAAAAAATCACAGAAGACTACCTTGAAGTGTAATATTCAATGTGTAATAAGTGTGTAATCGTTTCCTTTTTATATATTAGTTAGAATTGTAAGAAAGCCATGTCGCTCTAAGAACGCAATTTGACAAATAATATTATTTCCGTTTAGAGTGATACAACGTCGTAAGGCTTCGATCAGAAATATTAGAGTGATACTAAGGCTTCGATCAGAAATAAGGCGCTTACCGGAAAGTAATATTCACGGTAGACCACGCGTAAACACGATCTTGGTTCATGCAAAATACCTCGGTCATAGAGATATAATAATTTCAACAAATCCATAGCGATAGGCGCACGAATTGAATTTTCATTTACTTTGCAGACTTTTACTTTCCAATGCAGAAATTCATTAGGTTTAAAAGTAGCTAATTTTTCGTATTTTAATACACTATATTAAAAATATACACTAAAATATGGTGGTGTAAAAATATATAAATGATATTTTTTTTTATAAATCCATTGGAAAATTAAATGACCGAGATTAATTAATTAGCTATTAAAAGTTCCAAAGGCACTACTCGCGATGATGACGTCACAATATATCCAATTCTTAAAAGGCATAACTATAATCTTTAAAAAACAAAACAAAACCGTTACTGAGGGGGAGAGTGCATGCTGCAATCCAACAGCCGCAGGGCGCGCTCAACTGACCACGTTACCCCTCTCTCACAGAAGACTACCTTGAAATGTACTGCATATCCCACTTTATCTTATTTCCCTAATGTACGTACGTGTTTCGGTAGTGAGTGAGATGTGCCAGAGCCCATTCCCATTCTATCCCTCCCCATTTTCCCAACCCTTTCTCCAAATCCATTCCTATATCTCCATAGGTAGGCAGCGCATCTCGAGGCGTGCCAACGTTTGTCATTTTGGACTAATGTTGGCATGTATCGCGGATGTATATGGGCAACAGTATCCACTTACCATCAGGTGGACTGTATGTTCGTCTGGCGCCTTCGTCCATAAAAAAACCATAAGCCCCGAGTAACTACGTCAGCTATAAAAGAGTGGATTTGCCAAGCTACTGCGCGACGTTTTAAGGCCACACTGTCTTGTGTATGAGGAGGTTCGTATTCAACAGTGGAATATGAAAGTGACCTGGGCTGGTTACGTCTACAGTACGTGACAGTAAACCAGTGTTAACTTTACATGTAAACTTAACAAAAGAATTACATACACGTACAACGTAAACGAACCATAGGAACGAAATATTGGTGGAATTAAATCAATCAATCCGACATCGAGACATCCACGCTCAATTCCGCCGGGAAATGAATGTTGATTTTCCTCCGTTCAATTTCCGGCATGGGTAAATGATACCTGGTTACATGTATTATAGCGTGCAAGAGTCCTCAAACAATTTTCAGTTTTAATGCCTTGAATTTAAAATTGGATTTTGGAAATATTAGGTTTGTTAATATATAATTGCAACGAACGTAATACTTCTGGTCAGTTCTTTGACAGAGAGTTACTGCGCGCTATGCGGTTCTTCAAGACGCTTTATACCGCTAATCCGAAAGTCTTGGTATGAACTGTCAGCTGAGGATTTACCGCTTTGCACCTGGCTGTAGCTGAAAACCAGTGCTTCCACTAGGGCTGCCACGCATCCGAGTTTGATCCGGAATCTTCGGATTTGAAGAACCCTTGGCCGGCTTCGTCGGGCGTCGAGAATTCAAAAATCTTAGAAAATATAAAGTATAATTTTTAAATATCCACTGGCTCTAGTAAACATTAATAATAATATATACTTTTAAAGGATTATTCGTTGTGATGCAAAGGTATAATTTAAAGCGTTTCTATGTGCACCAAAGACTGTAAATTTATCTTAACTATGACATGGGGCTCTTTAAAAAAGCTGTGAATAGGTTTCTGCAAGGTCGGCAGCGCGATTGCATCCCTCCTGAAGTTACCGGTGAAATGTGCAAGCGTCCTCCTCATATGCACATTGTGTTGTCACACAATTTGTGTGGGAATTATGGCCTACGGCTGACCCCACAAGGTCATTAATTACTTAATTCGTTATTAATCAGTTATTTAGTAACAGTTGTTTAAAACGATTCAAATACGCTAATCACATTATGAAAACGCCTCAAAAGCAAAATGTAATAAAGAAAATATTACACCACACGTGTTGTAATTACACCACACGTGTTGTAATTCCCCAAAAAGAACAAAGCCCGAAAATTTCGAAAAACGCACGATCACGTTGTGTCGTGTCGCAACGCCATTGTTAGTCAAATTAACGATCCTCTCTATACTCTTTATAATTACTGTGACCTTCGCAATGGCGCTCGTGATGACTCTAATTTAATTTTGTACTAAAATTAGGCGTTGTTATAAAGGTTTAAAAAGGTAGGCGTTTGTGGAATAATGTAGAATTATTCCACTGTGTACCTGGCGACACACGGGGACAAATCAAACTAATTAGATAGATGGATAAATATTATTAAATTAAACTGAACGATGCCGTCATATCTCTTAGCCCTTTAGTTAAAATCTAGGTCATTACTTTGACAATCATTTTAAATGGAGTATACATATTGCTGACGTATCAAAAAGGTGACAGGTACGTTGCGCGGTCGCTATATTGGCTTAAATATCTCATTCCTGTTAAAACAAAAATCTTCTTAATTCTGTCACTTGTCCTGCCCTTCACTGACTTCGATGACGTCTCGGACCATAACCAAGATCTGCTGAAAAGACATGATAGGCTCCAGAATAAGGCTATTTGTTAATGACACGCTTTTCCACTGGGAAAACCTACGGTTTTCAGTGTTGTATTATGGGCTACTATGGGAGCTCGTTAACACACGGCGATGCCACGGCGCGGCAGAAAACCGTGAAAACTGACGGTGAGATATCGAACCGTGTTGTATGACAGTCAATTGTCTTCGCTTCAATTCTGGCCTGCGAAAGTAAAAGTTCTAAATATTTAAGTATTTATTTGAACATTACATAAGTCAAAGTCATACAAAAAGGCAATTCTCTCACATAATCTACTTGTGTGGTAGCTGTCGGTCGCCTTGAGAATATATTATAGCACATCCTATCTCTTCCCGTAGGTGTCGTAAAAGGCGACCAAGAGATAACAAAGCTCCCACAAGCCGTGAAGAACTATACCATAGGTGGTATGGTTCTTCGAAGAGAGGACTCGCCAAACATCCGACGCCATACATCCCTCATGCAATTTGCAGGAGTTTCTATGTCCAGCAGTCTACTGCTATTCTTCCTATTTTATTCCTCCAGGAATAAAAGGGCTGGTTACGATTATAAGTTACTTACTCCAGTTACACAAAAACGTAAAGTTTAAAATGCCAGACTTTAATTGAAAAGGATTCTTCTAAGTATTCCCAGAATATCAAATGTTTGAAATTGAGAGGATGGCGCTCTAGACACGTCCTGTTTGAGAATTCTAACAATAGTCCTTATTGGCACAAAGTATTTCTGAAATAAATTAAGCTTTCTGGGATAAGACTTTTATTGAACATGGCGGCGGTATATTTAACTTTTAATTTACACCGACTGACGTTTTCTTATCTTCAGTTAAATACATGTACGAGTATACTCGTATGTAGTATTGAGGCATAAGTCAATGCGGTATTTTTCAAATTTCAAAATTCTCACAAAAACAATTTTGTTTAGCACTGTGTTATATGTGATTAGAAAGATAATTATTTGTTCTGGTGTCTATAAGGTGGTGTGCAGTCGAAAAAATGAGTATTTTCGAAATTAGTGTTTTTTTACGACGAGGATGCAGTACGTGAATTAAGGGCTCAATTGTAGTATTAGCAGTTCAACGACGGTAATTTTGACCTCAAGGATGTGCAACGCTCAGGACGTCCAGTTGAGTTAGATGGGAACCGATTGAACCATCTCATTTACGAAAATCCACGTCAATCGATCAGAGAACTGGCTGTGGAGATGGAATGTGACCATTCAAATGTAGTTCAACATCTACAATCCATGATAAAAATAAAATTTATAATTTTTGAAATAAGAAACCCAATGACTTATGCACCACCAACCCAATATTTTCTATAATTAGTACCAAAAAAAAAACAATAACACCGCCAGTTAGATCATTACTTCAAAACACTTTATTCCAAATGGCATGAAATAGCGGACTCATTTTATACCGCAATCCTGTAGGCTGTGGTACGAACCGCCTCAAGAGGTCTGTCCATTACCCTACGATTTGTAATTCTGTATGGAAGCTATGAATAGGATTTTGCAAGGTTGGCAGCGTACCCATATACCCCCTGGTCTGGTAGCTGGTCAAGGGCGGCTGTAGCCTTTTGCCATCACATCACATTACCATCGCCCTTCCGCTTCCTTTCCTGTAAACTTGAAATAAAAAGTAAACAATAAACCTTTGTTTTTACACGTTCTGACCCGATTTACAATATAAAATGTATACAAAACGCAAAGGTTGAATTACCGCGTAGGTACCATCGATATTTTTTTGTCATTTTTCCGTTTTTGGAATGAACCAGCCTATTTATTACATAAAATGAGTCTATTATGATTGTCTTATGTTCATATTCATGTTGGCTTCCTGTGAAAAAACTAAATACGAGTAAATGACGAGAGAACAACGTAATTACAACAGAGAAGATGGCGCGTTCAAGAACCCTCCAATTCCGAAGTGCAACTTCATTTCTGCTGTATCGTGAATGCATTCAACACACCCGATTCAGACGCTCACCGACATTGTCATGCTTTGTTATTGATACAATAAGGGTCATAATTCCGTGTGGTGTGTCTACCTATAGTTGACGTATAGGTAGTCCGTCTGTTTCAAACCAGAGGTCAGGAAGTTCAAGAGCCCAATCTAATTCATTGATGTTTCTAGAGCAAATGACCGCGGCTGCGCTAAGCTGCCCTCTTTAGAAAAAACGGCACAACTGCATTTTGATGACATTCGAGACAAATGCGAAAAAATTGATAATTTTTTTTTATTAATTTAATATGAGAATTAGTTAAATGAGCAGCAAATTGATATAGCAAATTTAAAGGTGACTTAGGTTCAGGTTCTCTGGTAACTAAGAGATAGGGTTCCGTCGGCTTAGTGAGTACACAGCCCGGCCGAAAGTAATACACATCGACCATGATCGGCTAGCTTCGGTTTTGTATTGCATCGTCTCTGTCGTCAGTCAGTCAGTCAGCGACGTATCGGCACACGACAGAGACGACGCTCTACAAAACCGAGGCTAGCCGATCATAGTCGAGGTGTATTACTGTCTGTCGGGATGTGTACATTCATAGTGATTTCAAATTGTTTATTTCAGTTATTCAAAGATAGATTGTTTTGTTGGTCATGATTTGTTGCTATCAATCTAGAAACTTGACGTTTTGGATAAAACAGATGAATCAGTGTTTATTCTTTTTAATTTCTGAACATAAGGTTACTTATGCTTAAAAATGTTATCTACTGCTAATGTCGAATGTCTTCTGAACAACTCAATAGAGCTCATTTTATTCTAACAATAAAGCCACTTATGACACTACGTTGCTTTAAACCAAAACGCCAACGCACGCGTCTTCCGAAATAATTTAATTATTAAAGCCACAGAACAACGCAAAAAGTCCACAGGAAACTCAATCGCAAACTAACCTTGAACTTAGCCAAGGCAAATGAGATTATAAATGTTATAAACAAGAAAAATATTGAAATTAAACCTTATGTTTTTGTAATACAGTTGAAAGATACAGTAAAGTTCTCGTTGCGTGAATATAGTTCATTGCCTTCGTTCAAAAAGTAGACTGGTATTATGAAATCCTTGATAAAACACCACTGTGTTGCAATTCACGCATTGTGTTCATTTATGTTTCAGATTTTCCATATTTTTTAGCAATTTTTTGAGATTACAAGATAAAATACATTATACCGAGTAGAAGACGAATCGGACTTATTTTAAAAATTGGTTTTGTGCTTCAATAGTGTTAGTTTATTAAACTTCAAAGTGTTTTTTGTACGTAATTGATTATTACGTATAATTAAATAAATGAGTGATACTGCGTTTTTCGTGTGCTTACAAGGAGTCGAACACAACTGTCCTCAGTAAACCCACTATCACTTTACTGAGCGACTTTTGACGAGATGCGTTTGAATTGTTTTGACTTTAAAATTGTTAATTACGAGGAATACTCAACACTGGCACAATATGGTAATTGCGCTATTGCTATATGAGAAAAGAAAGAAAAAAGAAGACGAATCTCATACTGTCCGTTATGTTATGACGTATGGTGTAAAACGTTGATTCTGGCGATAGGCCCGATCAACAACTTCACATCACTTAGCACTATATGCTCGGTATCTTTGCCGGATACAATCTGGAACGAAGAAATTTGTTGAAAAATCAAAGTTATCGATCTCAAAGCATGAGCAAGTTGAAAGTTTAATATAATTCCCACCTCGGGTTTCTACAACAGCACCGAGGTTTCTGTGACGGGAACAGAAGTGCGGTCCATCCGCATTGCCTCGATACGGAGGTGCTTAAAAAGTTCATTAAAAACATATCCATAACCGAAACCATATCCGAAGTAATTATATATCCTGTAACCGAGACCGTTAAAAGAGTGTACAATATATTCGTATCCGTATCCGAAATATCATATCCCTAACAATCCTATCCAGCAGTAGAAAGACAGGCTGATGGTAGGATTAATTATTATTATACGGGCACGTGGCACGTCGTAATCAGTGATGTACAATTCATTTTTGTAGATCACCTTTTCCGTCATGTAAAACCTATCTCATTCATTCTCAGGATATAAATTACGGGGTACTGTATTTTTTATAGAAAGTGTTGTTTTTTTATGGACGAACGCGGCAGAGGAGCATACAGTCCACCTGATGGTAAGTGGATACTGTCGCCCATAGATGTGGTACATAAGGTGGTATATGCATACTTACGTATAGATACGTATGATGCCAACATCAGTCAAAAATGACAAACATTGACATTGAGTCTGTAGATTTAAGAAAACGATGGATTATAATTGTTACCTTAATAATGTCTACATTTCGGCAAGGAATGGCTATTTAATTTGTCTTTCGTCAAATATTGACATTACAAATGGAATAATCTTGTCTAAATAATATCAAATTATGGCTGTTATCCTAATGGACCTTGGTAAAGGGAATATTCTGTTTCTTACCATGATAGTGTTTTGATTTATTTTGTATTTATTAATTTACTCCCTATTTATAAAATATTTCAAAATTAGGTCTTACAATTAGTACACAGAACTAATAATATAAAAAGACTCGCTAGTTCTGTGTACAGAACTACGGCACAGACCTACTGGGAACAAAGAAAGCTTTCCACCTTTGGTCTTTGCGGGACGTTAAGGGTTGAGGGGTGAGTATAGTTCTCACAGATGATATTTCGATGCTATATTCAGTGTATCACCTGGCCGTATGAAGATACTGTCTCCCATGGACATCGACGATACATGCCTACACCAGTCCAGGATGACAAACGTTGGCATACCCCCGGATGCGCTGCCTACCTTCGGAGATTTAGGAATGAATTTGGAGAAAAGGTTGGGTATGGACTCTGGCATATATTACTAATTACCAAAACAGTACGTACATTGGGAGACTAGGATAAAGTGTGAAATGCAGTACATTTTACGGTTGTCTTCTGTACGTTTTACGGTAGAGAGGGGTAACTTGGCCAGTCAAGTGCGTCCAGCGGCTATGGGATTGAAGCCATTTCTCTCTCCGGGAAGTATCAGTTCTAGGATGTGTCCGCATGCACCGTAGGTGTTGAGTGGAACTCTGTTTCGAATTCGAAAATTGACTTTTGCAGTATCCACTCCAGTATATGGATCTCCTCGTGCACAATGTCTTGCGCATGAGGTATGTGTGGCCTTAAAACACCACGCTGGCCAAGCGGGTTGACGAGTCCACTGTTTCAAAGGTGGTTTAGTCGGTACCTCAGGGCTTTCGATAGCCGGTTTGCAATTGTCAACGCAAGTGGCTACAAGTGAAATCATTTTTGCACGAATTCTAAAAGCGATGAGTATCCAATTTCGGAATCCAATTCGAAATAAATACTAAAGGACGTACAGGTTAATAGGTTTTTACGGTACATCAGTTTTTGATTGCTCATACGACCCTCGAGTGTACCCTTGAAAACTGACCTCTATATATTTGGAACCGGTCTGAAATGGCTCACGCACACATAAACTAGGATTTAAATTGGTAGTAAGGAAGATGGATCATCTGATGGAAAATAGTGTGCATGATTTGTCATAAGTCATAATGTGTGTGACATGGCCATGTGGTATCTGCCGGCTTTAGACTAGCACCACCCCGTCTCTTTCCGTGGGTGGTAAAGGCGACTAAGGGATAATAACCGCTACCACACAAGCTGAGGACTCGCCATCCTACTTGACCGGCATACCGTTTTAAGGCCATACAACCCTGATGCGACTGTGCACGAGGAGGCCCATGCCCAGCAGTGGATGTTGAAGGAGCTGGTTGCTGTGTGACAACTAGGGTTGCCAACCGTCCCGTGAGAGCTTGGACTTCTCGTTTCTAGGGCCCTAGATAAGGTGTTCCGTATGAAGTTTGTGCGGGACGCTAATTGTCCCATTAGACGAGATTTCATGCTTTGAATTTCAAAACTAAGTATGTAAAAAGATGTATCTAGCTGCTAATCTCACACAGAAGTCTACCGTAAAATGTACTGCATTTACCACTTTATCCTATTTGCCTAATGTACGTACGTATTTCGGTAGTGAGTGAGATATAATTATGCCAGAATCCATTCCCATCTTATCCTCCCCCAATTTAGCCTTTCTCTATTTCTAAATGCCTACCGGCAGCGCATACAGGAGCGTGTCAAAGTTTGTGGTTCTGGACCGATGATGCTGTGATGATACGTTCTGATGGGCGTACCACTTTCCATGGATCAGGTGGATTATCTGTAAGTCTGCTACCTTCTTTCTATAAAAAACTACTTAAATTATGTGCATATTGAAGGTACCTTTCTTGTTTTGCATAGATAGGTACATGTTATTATGTTTAACAGTTCGTCAAGTACCTGTAGGTCATTATGTAAAAATTGCCCTATAAAACTCTGAGTGTCTATAAAGTTGCTGACGAGCTTCTATTGTGAAAATATCGCACAAAGGTTATAATGTCATCGTACGTTGAAGCCCACTTTATATGTTAGGCACAAGTGAAGAATGAATCACGGCTGTCAAAAATGTATATTATTGTATAATTAAACGTTTTTGCACGGATGACATCGGGCGTGGTCATGAGTTAACTCAACTGATCACTCAAGTTGACTCAGCTCATGACCACGGCTGCCTAAGAACGCCTCTAGGCATTAATCTCGTCTGCTTCTTGCACACACATTTCTTCGAAACTAGCCGAGATACTTTTTTTCTTTTTTTTTAAAGGAACTTTCATGCCTTGGCACATGTCAGTTCCATCGTACCCTAAACTTACATTCTACAACATTAATGTAGGTACCAATATATCAGCCCTAATGAGGGCTCACGAATCTGTACAAACTAAATGCTGCTCGTGAATTAGGTTCCCCTAGTATCTTATGGAACATACAAACATCATTCCTGTTCAGATCGAGAGCCATCACTAAGGCCTCCCGTTCCTGTTGATTCCGGACACACCACCACCAATAAGTGTTAGACATCTTCAACAATTCCACATACATCACAATTTGGAGAGCTAGTCTTTTTCATGAGGTATCCAAACTTATTGAGTGGCATGTGTCCAGTACGCAGCCTGAATGCTAAGACCGTGTATCTTCTTCGCTTCGGTTTATGAGATTGTTTTTAAAAAAAATTTTTTTTCAAAATTTCAAAATGAAATATAGCCTATATTAGACACGGATAATGTAGCTAGTTTCCTATTTATGAAAGAATTTTTGAAATCGGTTCGGCAGTTCCAGAGATTACCCCCAACATACCTACAAACACACAATTTTACCTCTTTATTATGTTAGTATAGATGTATATTTTCGTTTTTAAACCAAAACTGTACCCGTGTTCTATTTTCTGTTTGATCTGGTGGTAGAGAATGCCCTAAGGCTTTAAGTCCGCCATTTGTACATGTCAAATACTTGTGCAATGAAGTTTAAACAAATAAGTAAAATATGTCCATTGCCTTTGGCCGCATGCAAACCTTAAAAATTGTCTTTCTTCACTTACACCACAAGTTTACACAAAGACCGCCCTTTATAAAAAGGGCTCAGGGCTGCCAATCGATGAGTATAATCAATGCGTCCTTAGGGCATTAACACTCTTGAACGAGTTTGAGGGCCGAAGGCAAATGTGTGAACATTGTGAGTCAGCCGTTTGATTACTGCAGTTTGTTTCATGAGCTTCTAAGTATTGAATGAATGTGGATCTAACTACCTAGATCCAGATTCGGGAAAAACTATTTTATCCCATTTTTTGGGATATTGTGAATAGCAGCGACAACAAAACATCAACTACAATAAATGCAACGGTTATCACTCGATTGGCCAAGTTGCCCCTCTCACAGAATACTATCGTAAAATGTCCCGTATTTCCCACTTTATCCTATTCCGCCAATTAACGTATGTGTTTCAATAGTGAGTCCCAGAGCCCATCCCCATCTTATCCTATCCCTTCATAATTTTCCAATCCTTCCCCAAACCCATTACTGAATGTCCAAGGGAAGGCAGCGCAGTGGTGGACTGATGTTGGCATGTATTGCGGATGACCATGGACGACGGTATCCACTTACAACCAGGTAGAACTATCATGTATGATCTGTGGTAAAGACATTGCCATGTCGTTAATAGGGAATCACAATTATAAAAAGTGACTTTATTAAACCGACGTGTACACGCAATTATGGGCCTTAAGGTGGTAAACGTTTTTAGACCGCGACTACTTGTATTTCGGATCACTGTTCTAACTAAAAAGAATAATAGCCAGGACGATGACGCACCAGATATGTCACCGAGTACAAAATCGTGGCCGCTCTCTTGAGGTGGCAATGAATTTGTTAAGCCTATGGTCCGTGTATTGTTTTATAGGTCCTGGCTCACGTCTTCAGAGCTACCCGCTATAGTCCTCTAGTGGATATAATTTACTGTGGTGTCCCTTGATGGCACTGAGCAGTAAACTAGACTCGAGACCCTATTCTTGTTTTCGGGTTATTCTTGTTTGTTCAGCTATACAAACTTTGGTAGAAGGAGGGTGCACGTTGCAATCCCACAGTTACTGGGCGTTCTGGACTGGTCAAATTGTCCCTCTTGATTTACGTTGTCGATCGATCTAGCGTTTGACGTAGATCGAGTGGATGTGGTTGGTCTGTTTTTCGAGTCGAGTCGATCAATGACGATCGATGAGATCGATCGATGTGGATCGGGCAGGTGGGGTAACAAACTAATAAATTAATAACTGCTACACAACTCTGCCATGTACGAGTGCGACTCGTTCTTGGGCTTTTTCAATAAAATTATAATAATAAAAGGTATTTACTCTGAAGTTTCTCCTTTAAGAAAACTCAACTTCTTTAAATTGCAAATGTCTATTATTGCAAACGATATTAATATCTAAAAGCAAATGTGTTCGTCCCCATTATGCCACGATTCCTTTATTTGAGATTTTAATGGCTTCGTTAGGAATGTAGGTATTTTTGTGAAGAATTATTTTCTACGTGGATACTCGCTTCATTCAACTACCGTCTCCCTGCGATTTCACCCACATAAATTTGATTGTTCAGTATTTATTTCCATCCACCCCGTCCCATTCTGTGCTATCCCTAATCCCCAATTTCCTAATACTTTTTCGAAATCCATTCCGTCATCTCGAAAGGTAGGCAGCACATTCGAGGCCGTGCAAACGTATGTCATTCTGGACTGAAGTTGACATGTAAGTACCGCGGATGTCCACGGGCGACAGTATCCTTTTAGCACCAGGTGGACTGTATGCTTGTACGCCGTCTTTTTTCTATAAACAAACTATTTTTCAGTATAAATGATTTTTGTTTATAAAAAACATTTCACTGACTTAGGAAACGATTTCTGTCCCATATAATTCACAAACTGAAGTTCTCAAACTGTCTTTGTCTGCCGCCCCTTTATTTCTGAAATCACAGATACAGAGGGATGAATAACGCAAGCTGTCAGTCGCTGCGTGCCCTATGGTGGCGCTAAGCTCCTACTACTCGCGCCGCTCGTTCTGTTTGTTCCGACCCGTGTCAAGTCGTCTAGCAAGTCGTTGTTACAAAACACAAAAATGCCTAATTGAACTGCAATCAATCCTAAAAATGCATCAAAAGTGGAGAATCAAGTCAAGGGGGATGTTTCGTTTCATCGATGGTTTTCCATCTCTAAAATTTACTATTGACGGGACACGTTTGGTTTCCATAAAATTTCACGAATTTGTGTTATCTAAGTCTATGGGTATAATGCTAAAAAAAAGATAAATATAAACCAATTTTAAATGACGGTAATCCTAAATGAGAAAAAATATTTGGTTCAGGTCGAATACCTAAAGATTTCAAACAATAATTGGGCGACAATACCGCGTTTGTGAATTTTGTGTCTACATAACCTATTATTGTTTTGTTTTGGTGTGCAATAAAGAATTTTATCTATCTATTTAAGAATTTTATCTATCTATTTCAAATACCAAATTTTTCCTTACACCGTTAACGGTATAATAATCCTAGCATTTCCTTGTTGCAGGTCGCGTCGGGGTCGTAACCATGGCAACTGGGAGTGAAACAAACCCTTGGAACTAGCCGGTAAGTACATGACCTAGTACCTAAACAGGGTTGGGGGTGTAATTGCCTTCAGTGTCAATAACAATGTGAGATTCAAAGACCGGTCTTATCAGATCGTGTTGCGAAGTAGACATATGAGATGCCAACGTTTGTTGCTTTATTAATATTGTCATTTTCATCCTGTTAAGAAGGTCCAAGAGCCTTTGTCATCACCTTTTCATAAAGTAACGTTTAACAATCTGATAGATTTTTTTTGATAACCTGCAGCTAAAATCTTTATTAGAAACACAAATTGTTTTTCTTAATGCTAAAAGTAAGTCCACACATATATGTAGCTAACTAGTGAAAACACTTAAGACACAATCTACATTCTACATAGTCATGAAACGAGAAAGCAAAAAAGAAGTTGCAAAGTCAAGGTTTAATTAAATCGAATTAAGAGATTTTGTCACGAAGGACTTATCTGCAAAACAAATCAACTACATTATCGTCGTAAATATTGTTAAATAGTGAACAGGACTGCAATAGACATGAATTCTGTATGTACTTAGTGTTAGCCGATGGAACAAATAGGATTAACTTAAGACAATTACATTTTGAACAAATTAGATTTCAAATGTAATTTCAAATACGGTGTATTATGTAAGTACATTGTTTGTCGCATCCGATATTCTTCCTAACAGGCTTAATATGTAATGGCTATAAAACCATAAAAAGTCCCAACTACCTGATTCTTATTTAAATGTGAACATTGTTGGAAAAACCCACCGCTCCAAATTGCGAGGTCGTAATGCGTCCTAGCAATGCCGTTCGCACACCTGAACAAATAATTCTCTTTTGTATGGAATCTTAAGGTGGGTTTACACGCAGATACATGGTATGGCCATTTTGTATTTTTGTTCATGCGTAACTTTCCTTTATCACTGTGGTATACTGTACGGGGTAGCCATATACAGAAATATCCTCGCTTCGAACATCAAGCAAAAATTACACTGTTTCAATATTGTAGACATCAAACTTTTTTTTTATATACTAGTGGGCGGACGAGCAAACGGTCCCACGTGATGGTAAGTGTTACCGCCGCCCATGGACACCTGCAACACCAGGGGGTATGCGGGCGCGCTGCCGACCTTGCAAAATCCTATTCACAGCTCTCTTGAAGAACCTCATATCGTAGCTTAATGGAAAGACCTCTTGAGGCAGTTCGTTCCACAGCCTACGGGTTCGCGGTATAAAGTAATTTTATTGTTCGATGTCGAGCAAACTTCAATGATCTACACGTTCGATCTTGCTCTAATGAACCTAAAACCGTCGATCATATACGTGCGTGGAGACATCATTATTGTATCCTTAAAGCGGGTTTTATTTTCTAGTTATTTCTATATAAAGTAAATTTAGAATAGATTGAGTTATTTTCTCTCTCGAATGTTGTCTAACTTGTTTTAGTTAAAGGCAAAATAAATTCCATAGCATTTGATTTCCTCAGTTATACTCGTACATATTTATTGTTAGTAGATTTCGTTTTTATGTTTTCTTCAATTTAACTTTTTTGAGATGTTCATCAAAAATTATCGTGTCTATATACGTACAAATATATCATCTACATACTTCTTTTAGTTGTAGCCTGGTTTTAATAGCATATCTCCTCTCAGTTATTCTAAGGTAGTGGAAGAGATTATTTCTAGAAATAAGTCCGTCTTTGTACTTACGGTAATATTGTAATGACTTATTGTAACAATTCATTATAAATACAATAAAGAGCATCTACAACAATAATTATTAAAAGTAGGTTAATCGTATTTAGATTATAGTTAAACATTACGTCCATTGTAACTACCGTGCAATATATTAGGTAGTCGGATAAGTTAGCGGCCTTTTTATAGTGAAAATAATACAGACTTTTTTTATTACATAAATATTTATTGAACGGAATATCACTTTCGCGCCAGTGATCAGTGTTGCCAGAAATATAGCACGCTAAACTCACACGTTCAAACAGGCTGACTGCCTATTATTATAAGGAATCGCTGCATATTCTGATGATAAACGGATCTGCCAAACAACCTTTTCTTAATAGAAAGAAGATGGTTGATAAGCAAACTGTCCGCCTGGTGGACTGTTCGTTCTGTTTCAATAGATTGCGAAATCCGCTAAATATCACAGATTCCTTAAATTTCTTAAACAATCTCCTTGTACCTTCACAAAATATCAATAAAATGTAAATAGCCCCTTTTAGTATAAAACAGAAATCAATTACGCGAACTCATTAGATTTTCAAGCGGGCGTAGTACCAGGAGCTTATGAATTGAAGGCATTTGCATTAAGTGCGCTTCGGTCACAGAGCACCTGAGCACCGAGCTCTTTAATATTGGATATCTCCTAGCTTGTTATGTTGCCTTGGTACTCGGATAATAGATATACAGCGGGTTATAGATTTTACCGTACCGTATAACTAGGCCCCTTTTTCATCACTGCTGGGTACACTGCTTTTATAAAAATACTAGGCACCCGCCCAGGCTTTGCTCCACAACCAGCCTCTTTAGTACCCATAGCTGGACGCCAGCTTGTACATGAGGGATGTATGGCCTTCAAACGCCCATGCTGGCTAAAAGGGTTAGTGAATTCACTCTTTTAGAGATGGTATAATTTCGTAGGGCTTGTGGTAGCGGCTTTATTATCCCTTAGTCGCCCTTTACGACATGTTATTCTAAAGCCGCTATACACTGTCTTACTATTTATTTTTTTGAACTCTGAATTCCATTGTAATCTTTTGGTTCCCCTGATCTACTTGACGCTATTTACATTATCTAAAGGATAATGTAAATGCAATTCTCTAAAGATTTATCTGATGATCATTTTCGTATTTAAAGATCTGTCTAATCAGAAATCTAAGAAGACAGCGTAGGTGAGTGATTTGTCAGAAAATCATTCTTCATCGTGCATTGACATCACAATGAAAACAGAATTGTGAACTCTTTCTCCTTCATTACGGGCTCTCCAGTGTCATTTTGTATAAATGATGATATTGCTTACTTACCTAAGCTAAATAAATAGGTCTCAAGATATTTTCGAGAAATTGAGATTTTTTGATATTAAATGAAACTAAAAATCAAATATCCCTTCAACCCTTGTTACAACAAAACAAATATTGATCCTTCAGCCTTCCCCGAAAACCCCGACCTCTTTACTGACAATACTAAAAAAGAAAGGAAAAATAAAACTAATTGAGTTGTCGAAGTCCGTATAGAAAATTTGACCGAAAAGTATTATAGAAATAAAAAGTATTATAGAAATATCATGTTTATTTTACTAAAATATTTAGTTATGTTGTGAAATAATAATTATAATTGCAATCAGGATAATTAACCGTTTTCTAGTGTAGTAAATTTTCCAGAGAACAGGATACAGTCCTGTTTCTATATTACTTTACCTACCTTATATGTCATACTGTCCCAATTGCAGTATGGGATGCCCTCCGCCCAGATAGATCAACCCACGACGACTTGAAGAAGTTCGCCGGTGGTGGCTGGATGTGTGATGGTGAATCTTGGGAGAGGCCTCTATCCAGCAGTGGAGAGACATATCTTGGTGGTAAAGTATGAGAAGTTTATGATACAGCAGATTAACGTACTACCGTGTTACCTGTGTATGTGTATTAAGATTCTTATTCTTATTAAGAACCAATTGTACACATTTAGACGAATAACCCAATTCTCATTGAAATTGTTTATTGTATAATCTAAATTTACGTCAAAATTAGCACTAAAATTGCCCGTTGTTGCATATTATTAAATACTCTGTGTCGTAAATAACGCAATGGTCACGAAACAGACCTAATTCCCATGATGTGAAGCAATGTGTAATGTCTTGTGTGGCTAAAACATACGATTTTGAGATTTCTTGGAATTGGGTCTTGAAACCAGTATCATACAGTTAATTCTAGGTAATTACCGGTACTTTCCATTTAGGTTCAATTATTTATTTCTGATTTTACTGCTGTTATATCACATTTTTTTAAAAATATCTTATATATCTTATCTTATATTGTCTGTCAAAATAGCTAGTTACTTTTCTAATAAATTTGGAAAATTCATTTTTATGTGTTTTTGTCTAGTTGTCGAATATGTATAAAAATATATAATTTTACGGAACAAACCGACATCGATTACTCGAAAATTAAAGATTATATTTATTTATTAATGGTAATCTACAGCTTAACCAAATAGGTCTAGTGCAAATAGGTCTAGTGCAAATAGGTCTAGTGCAAATAGGTCTAGTGCCAATAGGTCTAGTGCAAATAGGTTTAGTGCCAATTTCTTTTATTGCTACGAAGAATTTCACTATATAAGCAATACGATGCAAGCGGTCCTTTCAGTATCCACTGTTAAACATGGGTCTCCTCATTAAGATTGTCTTGTGCATGAAGGATGTATAACTTTAAATATCTATGTATATAAACAAAAATTAGATAAAAATAAGATTTATCGTATAAGACTTGTTCAACGAAAATAATTCTATTGAGGAGTGCTTAAACGGACTTGCGAGATTAAACAAATCAAACCAATCAAAAAGGAAGAAAGAGTACAAAAAAGATAACTATTGAAAGAAAAAGTGAGATTTTGATTAAATATTTAAAAATAACATTTAATAAATAAGAATAAAAATTTAATTTTTAGGTAATGAAATTATTGTTTTTGTTATTTAAATATAATTCATAACAATATATAGAAAAAAGTATAACAATAAAATAAAATCTAGGTTCTTTTTATTACATATGTATTATACTTTGTCGAATACAGAATCTGCCCAATCCGAAATAAAAAAATAAATAAATATAAAAATCGTTTTAGCTGGAAGAAAATGCTATATAGCATTAAGTTCACCTATGTACACACATTTTGGTTCAATAAAGAATGTATCTATCTATCTATTTTGCTGCTAACCATGTAACACACATTAAATGAAGCCCCGGACCCCACACTAGGACAACTTGTATCGTGGGAGCCAGGAATCTATCCAAACTAGAATCTGACCGAATAACCATTATTTTTCACATTACATATTATTTCGTTGTAATTTATATAAGTATCTATATATATTTTTTAAATTCAACCTTTATTTGACTCATCTTTATAATATAACACTGCAACAGACATACATATGGAGAGGGGTTTCTTTTGAACCTTTCAGTAGGGAACCCTAGAGACCTTACCATAATCGAGTAACATAGGCGATTTTGGCAATGTAGTCCTGCATTTGCTTGTAAATTGCATTTATTTGTCGTGTTTTAATCAGGAATTCAGACCTGAAATTGTCCCTGACATATCCGGGATTTGAAGGCTATGCATTTCGGTCATGGACGCTTTTAGTTACACTTTGTTCTGTAATAGGGTTATGCCAACGCGATTTTGGCAATGTTCGTCATTGTTGACTGCTGTTAACATGTGTCCTACGTGCTCAGAGACGACGGTAACCGCTTACCATCTGGTGGATTGCATATTCGCTTTGCTTTGGTCTATAAGAAAATAATCCTCCAATGAAAAATATCTTGAAAACTTACTTAAAAATAAGTGTATTTATCTAATGAATTTGAATGATTCTTCTGACGTAAGGTCTGCAAAAGGACCCGTGTTTGATTCCCGGTCGGACATTCATTTGTTTAAAGACAAATGTTTATTTCGGTTTTAGGTATGTCTTTGTCATTGTATGTGTCTCTAGACTCACGACACAGGGTGTTAGTTTGGACCGTTGAATGGGGATATTTATTATTATTTATATTTTTGAAACACGGTAAAGCATGTGTTTAGTTATTTGTAGTACAGTATCTATATTTATACCAAGTTTCAAATCAGTCATTTTTTTCCATACAAATTTTGATACCCGCCCATTCACCCCTTTAGGGATTGAATTTCGGGAAATGCCTTCTTAGGGAGTCGTTACGTCATAAAAGGAAGCTACTGTCCAAGTTTCATGCTTCTAACTTCTAACCAGTTTCGGCTCGGCTTTGCTGAATCAGTCAGTCTGGACATTTCTATTTTAAACTAGCGACCCGCCCTCACTTCGCTTCCGTTTATTAAATTTAAAACAATCGGAATAAGATATTTTCCTGCGGTAAAATGGAGCCTATAATTTTAAGTTAGACTGCATTCAATTCCATGCAGTAGTTTTTTTTTCGTGATGCGTGTACAAACAAACAGACAGTAAGAAAGACAAAATTTCAAATAAATGTTGTTTTGGCTTCTATTGCTCTAATAAAGACTAGTTTTTTTTCAATATCTATAATGTACAGACATCGGCCTGTTACAATTTTATTATATGTATAGATGATAGATTAGCGACCATTTGACGCAGTAAGTAGTGACTCTATCTGATTGAAACAGGTCTCGGGTTCGATTCCCGTTCGGAAATATGTTGGTTCGGATCGGAGGGTATGTTTGTGTGCGTCTTTGGACCCACGACACAGGGAATCCTAGTCTGGCCCATTGAATGTGGCGTTATTATTATTATAATTAAATCGATACGAGTCCTGCCACTGCCATGTGGCCATGAGGTCATAAGCCCATGAGAATATAAAAGGCCAACGTGTTCGTTCTAGGGACGCGACCTCATCCTTGACCCGGATGGCAATAAACCGCGAAATAGAGCGCTCTCCCCGGGGAGACGGGATGAAATGTAATCTTAAAACTTGGTGGTAGGGGACAATTTAATTTTCTTTGTGACACTGGTGCTCCGCGACTTTAGACCTTAATTCGACGAGATAGCCTACTTTTCTGAGGAGTACTGGTAGGTAGCAGGTAGGTAAACCCACCTAATCTATACAATTATTACGAAGAGAGACTCAAATTGCTGTTTTGTTTCTGAGTAAGAAATAAACTCAAAAAATTCTGGATCGTTTTAGTAAGATAAACTAATACAGGTGGTATATAGGCTATGTTTGTGTCACGTGAGGAAAGCCAGTGCGAATAGCCAGTCAGTAGTTGAATAAAGACAGTAGTTGAATTATATACACATGTATATAATATGTGTTTTATTCAGGGTTCGTAAAAATCCGATATCTATACTAATATAATAAAGAGGTAAAATTGTGTGTTTGTAGGTATGTTGGAGGTAATCTCTGGAACTACTGAACTGATTTCAAAAATTCTTTCACAAATAGGAAGCTACATTAATATAGGCTATATTTTATTTTGAAATTTTGAAAAAAAAAACAAACCGAAGCGAAGCGAGGGCGGGTCGCTAGTATAAAATAAATCTGAAGTATTTGTATCCATCCACTAATCCCCACTGGGTCCGCGTGGTGGATTGTGGCCCTAAACCCCTACATTATCCGCTACATTAAAAGAAGCTACATTATCCGTGTTTAATATAGGCTATATATTATATTTTAAAATTGAAAAAAAAAAATTGAAAAAAAAAAACATAAACCGAATCGAAGAGAGGGCGGGTCGCTAGTTTATAATAAATATCAAAATATCCGATGTTTTTATATCGGATATAATTATATCATGTTTATAAAAAAGACGCGAATTTTATTCTGTAAGTAGTTTTAATGTGTCAAAATTGTTAGATGAAACTGAATTTTATTAATAAACTTATTTATTAATAAAACAAAACAAAAAATTAGAGAGATTAATAAATAATCAGTCTTAATCAATATTTAACTAAATTATAAGTATAATCTTAGTGTTGGATCATTGGCAGTATTTTTATTTATGTCAGTTTAGCAATTTAAAAGCAATTTAATTTTGGGGTCTGCCAAAATTCTAGTTTTGAAATAGCAATATCAATATATAAATATCAATTGATATATATCAGCAAACCCTGGTTTTATTATAGATTTCGAACCTCCTACTCGTAATAAATATAAATACCTATCATAATATATTTGGATTTTATTTTAATTTAGGGGATTTCCAAATTACTTTGACGGGGGGAACGTTTTTTCAACTTTAAAGTTGTCACAAAAGTGCGGTGTATCCGCATTTTCTCGATATGGAGGCGTCGCGTACTTTGCGATCGAAAAACCGTTTTATACCGCGAACCCGTAAGCTGTGGAATCAACTGCCTCAAGAGGTCTTTTACGATATGGAGAGAACGCTGTGAATAGGATTTCGCAAGGCCGGCTACGTACCTGCACACCTCCTAGTGTTGCAGGTGTTAATGGGCGGCGGTAACCACTTACCATCACGTGGGCCGCTTGCCTGTCCGCCTCCGTTCATTACCAAAAACAACTCCGCACGAGTATGAACAATCAATCACTCTTGCTAGTTTTTACTCCACACGCCAACCATGCCGTGATAGATGGTGTATTCGGCAAGAAATTGGAGCCTAATTGGTTGGGTACTTATCTGCACATGTTTGAGAAAATTACGTAGGTACTTAATGCGAAAATATAGGTAATATATTATGTAAAGTGATATTAATAAAAGCACTATACAGCTCCTTGTGTCGTGCACATTAATACAAATGATAAATTTTGGAAAATATTACTTACAACACAGAGAATAATTTCAAAATATTGTTATAATATATTTTAATAGAACAATGTTCGACGAATCCCATGAAATACGTATTTTTCGTAAAAACGTTGAGTTGCGCTTCCTGGTATTTTTCAAAACTTTGAACCTCTCGCCTGAAAAGTTGCATTTTTTTAAATGTACGGTTTTCACAGGACACACAAGAGTTATTCGGTGTGGTTACAGAAGTAGAAATATGCCCTGATGGGTTTCACACCGTCTTTACGAAGAAGGGTGAACACTGAACAGCATTCTGAAAGTAATTGTGTCCAAAGTACACTGTCCCATCCAGAATTTTTGGATGCAAATAGTGACGGCAATGATTCTTGTCCATTATAAACTTTAGACGTAAAGTTTAATTTTGATTCACTATTTACTACTTTGAATATGATTTGAGATGGGAATTGAAACGGGCCTTAGCAACACTCTCTTCTCACGGGTTGAATTAGATCAAAATGGCCCTCATCTATATATTACGGTGGGATGAGATGGGATAGGAAAGGGACCAGGTTCCAGTCACCTCTCAAGATTAAAAAAACCCAAAATATCCCTCATCTACCCACTAAGGTACTTGGCATATATGTCCATCTTGAGATCTGATAGCCACTCACCATCTCTACGTCTCAAGTGTGCTCTTCGTCAATAAATCAAACACACACCCCTCCCCTGGTCAAATATTGACATAGCAAACTGCCAGGGTTCGCACAATAGATCACGAATACAAGTAGAATGGGCTAAGTAACAAGTATATATCCTCGATACTCGACTGTAAGATCCTCAACTCTAGAGGCGTGTTAAGAACACTGAATATCTATTATTAAAACTAAAAACTTTAGTTCCACGACTTTTCTCAACTTGATATTTCCCCCAAAAATATTACATCTCTAAATGATGTTTCTGACTTTGTTACTCTGTACTTATATGCTACTAGGAACGGCAACGCTGCACGCTGCAACAGCTGCTAATCCAACCACTAATTTTAGATACCAATATCTATGTAAATCAGTGTAAGTATACATACATATATTAGGTTTGGAATTTTTAAACATTCCTTCATAATTTTGGAACTAATGAACCATCACCTTCGAACTTTACTGAGACGGGCCCACTCTACCTTTACATATTTCTGTGGTTATTAACCTATCCAACCCCATTTATGTATTCTGAACTGAACGAAAGTGAATTGTTTTGAAACAAAGGTCTTCTGCCACCCCCTATCAGAATACAATGAACCCTGCTCTTAACACCCTGAGAATGACATTTCAAAGCACTCGACCCCCTTATAGGTCTCACGTTCTTTGGCCGACAAGCGGTCAAGTTTTTAAATTTCGTCGGTTTGTTTGTCATGATAAAACCAGTGAAGCGATTTTAGAGTCTTGTTGGTATTTGTGGTATGATTACTTATGATGAGACTGGCAGTGCCCGCGACTGCGTTCGCGGAAATTCTATTGATTTCCATGAGAACTCTATAATTGATCTGGGTAAAAAGTGATCTGTTAACCCGGCACATAAGCTACGTCAAGTTTCGTTAAAATCCGTTCAGTGGTATTTGCGTGATATGCGTTCAGATAGACAGACAGACAAAAATTCCAAAAAATGTTGTGCTGGGTTCCGTACCGTATCATTGGTACTTTACGACGTACCTCCTGGGTTAATATTTAAGGTACTTTTTAATCCAATCTGTATTAATGCTCCCACGGAAATAAATCTAAAGTTCATGAGAACCTTAAGATTAAAAAAAAATCATTTTAGTCTAAGACGCGAACAAAGTCGCGGGCCCGGCGAGTTTCAGAATAATTTTATAGTATTTAAATTCATATTCAGTCTATTTTCATAAACTTAATCATAATAGGTACTTGTAAGCTCCGCTCCGTCTTCAAAATTATGTATTTATTTACTTGATAACCAACTTCTATAAAAACTATGCTCTCTACACAGTGACTTTTCTCTTTCCCACGGATACGTTCACATTATCTCTTGTCTCTGTCTAGCACAGCATCCGTATCGATTGTAGCTCCGCCCTTGACCTTGGTGCGGAGTCCTGACCTTGTACCGTGAGCTCCAGCGTGATGTTTTGTTATCGCTACGTGAAAGTTTATACATATAATGTTTATTCGTTACAATTAGGGGAAATGTAGTTATAAAATTCGAGGAAAGTAGTAGAGGTTGTACTTAGTTTACCTCGTACCGCGAGATCTAACGATATCTTTCTTACCGTTGTGTGAACGGTAATGAAAAATGGTGAACCTTCTGCTGTTATCCATAAAAGAGAAAACAAGAATAAAGCACCGAATGTCCTAATAAAGAATAAAGCAGCTGTTCTGGACCTTTCTATACCGTAACCAGCCCCTTTAGCATCTACTTTTAGCAACTTTTAGCGTTGTCTTTTGCGTGAAGGATGTACGGGCCTTAAACGCCACGCTGACTAAAAGGGTTGGCGTGTCCACCGTTTTAGAGCCGGTGTAGTACTTCAGGGCTTATGGTAGCCGCTTTCTTATCCCTTAGTCACCTTTAACGGCACCCACGGGGAGAAGATGAGGTGGTGCTGTTTGAGGAGAACACGGCCGTATAGAAATTATTAAGGCAGCTTTCCGCTAGTTAACATTTTTAGACTGCTTTGAATATTAATGTTTTCTCCAAATATAAATGTCCGGGAATTGCTAAGTGACTTCTTTACATAATATCGACTAATTAATTAATTATGTTATCATTATCAAACACATTAACTTGATATACGTGAAACTTCTTGCTGTTGGATACCCTATTGTAACTTTTTATTCACTATTGACATTTTTATCGTCGCTGAAGCTCAGTTCGTCCACACTTCCTTGATAGAGAGCCACTGCGTGCGTACAGTGTGTTTACTGTACCGCGAACCCGACATTGTGGATCCCGCCTGCCTACTGAGTTTATCTTTTGTGCGAACCGTAATGAGACTCGAATTAAAAATCCGCTAGACTTAAACGATAGACTTATAGGCTTATACAACATGCCGGACACCCTATACGTATTGCTCTATACGTACAACATTTCGGTGTACAATATAGTGTTTGTACAATATTATCCACGTCTGCTGTTAAACAGATACACAAATTAAGTAGACTTATGTTCATTACACGTATTCTTATTAGAATCCCACGAGAGAAGCCACAGGTATAGCGACGTTCGTTAATAAATTGTCGCATAAATAATTTTGGAGCCAGCACTTCCATTTTCTATCCAATTTTCTATATTTCCTTCATGTGAATATTTTATAATATAAATTTTGTAACACTTCAATGGCTGTTTGATCGTATCACGCAGGAGCTACGTATTTTTTCATGGGCCACGTGAAGTTACACTACACGTGTAAGACCAAGGTCTTTTCAACTTTCAAGGGTATTTGTTTACAAACGCTCGTAAAATTGCCAGCCCTTTCGCACTATCAGATCGCAGACCAACTCCATTTCCATTTCTTCACGTTTTAGTCCGAAACTTTTGGGTTTCCTTTCATTGCCAGGTAGAGAACAAAAAGTAAATTTCAATCTTATGCCAAGTTTTCTGCTAAGGTTTTTATGTACGCAAATATTGGGCCGTTTGTTGAATGTTTCGCTATTCGTTTCGTGTTTTTTTATGACTGCCGTAGCTTTACAAAAAAAACCTACACTAAAGGATTTACAAATTTATCCTAGAGAGGGGGGGGGACTTGGAATTCACTTTCGCTTGCATAATAACGATATTTATAGATAAAAATCCCGGACCATACGTAGAAATATCTTGAATCTTCTCCTTTATACCCAATCTACAATCTTTAAAATTGAAAGCACGTTTTCTTGACGGATTCTGTGTTTTAGAACATTGCACTGAAATGAGAGCAGAAGACAGCGGAAAGGTTTTCCTCATTCCATTACATTCCCCATAATATAGTGGTAATGTCATAATTCTCATAACTGAAGAGTACAACGATTTTTTTTTATAGATGGCAAGTGGCACCAGATGGCAATGTGGTCACCACCGCCGGCCATGAACACCTGCAACACCAGAGGGCATGAGAGTACGCTGTCCATCTTGCAGAATCTTATTCGCAGCTTTTTTGTATAGCTCCACGTCTTTTCTTAGTGAAAGGTGTAAACCTTGATCTACTGACCATCCTTTCTCATGTTCACTTATTTATGGGAAAGGTAATGTATTATTGGTCATGTTCCAGGCCGGGAGGCGGATGTCGGTGGGTGGCGGCGCGGGCCTCATGTCGTGCGTGCGCGAGGGCTCGCTGGAGCCGCCGTACCGACCGCCGCACACCGACACTCACAACCATGGTCAGTATATTACCGTACCGTACCATACCATAGTATCAACCAATGTCTCTCCACAGCTGGATTTAATAGGCTTCAGTCAAGACCCGCTGCGACAAACTGGTCTTTACCACCGGAAAACTATCAGTACATTAATGATGGCAAACGGACGACATACCTGATGATCAGCAAAATAACAACGCAAATGATATTGTAATGCAACTGTAACATTGCTTTGGGATTGGTGATGAGATGTGGCGACTGGAGCCCGACCTACGAGTGTTCGGTTTAAAAATGGAAATCTCGTCTGATTATCGTCATCCTCGATTATTTTTACTGTTATAGGGTGGGATATTAAGGGGAGAGTGGATAAGGAGCCTAGAAGAAAATTTGTAGGAAGACAGAGTAGATCATACGCGTTGAAAAGAGCCTGCCTACCCTGTTCGGTACTTATTTATTATTTATTTATTTATGAAAAGAAACCAGCAGACGAACCGACAGTCCACCTGATGGTAAGTGGATCCTGTCGCCCATGAATATCCGCGATACATTCCAACATTAGTTCAGACTGACAAACGTTGCCACATATTTATCTGTTTAAACGGGTCTTAACGCGAAAGTTTACCTTATTTATTTAATTATTTATTTTTATTATAATAAATAAGGTAAACATTCGCGTTAAAACCCGTTTAAATAGATAAATATCTGTGAAAAACGCGAAAATCTTAAATTTTTAACCGTTGCCACGCCTTTGAATGCGCTTCATAACCTTTGGAGATTTAGAGGAATGGATTTTTAGGAAGGGTTGAGAAAACGGAGTGGGATATGATATGTGGCCGGGATGGGAATGGGTTCTGGCATATTTCACTCACTACCGAAACTCGTACTTACATTGGAGAAGTTAGTTAAAGTGGGAAAATGGGTCCTCTCGCGATTCGATCCGTATAACCGTAGGGTTCGTAGAACCGTGGCCTCCCATGGTTCCACCTCCTCGGGACGGTCTTGTCTGTAGTACTTATATTTAAGTGTTATTTCATACTTTGGCTCTGTCTTCTTTTGTGCTTTCCTAATGTTTTTGTCACACACTAAATTGCCGTTGAACTAAAATACTCTTAAAAGTGATCAAGATCACCATAATAGGGTAATATAAATAACTGTGCCACTTCTTTACGAGTACATTCTTTATGCATTTTGTATGGTTTCAGGCGAAGGCCGCACGGGTCGATTTCTGCGTGGACTCCGGCGCATGTTCAAACGGCGCGGGAGCGGTGCACGGACCGACGCTTCGCCCGACCCCAAGAGCAGTTCCACTAGTGAACTGCTGGATGCTGAGCGACATGCTAGAAGAAAGTGAGTACCTATATCACAATTTCTGAATTATATATTTCTTTCTTAGCTCGTATGCGTGGACTGCTCGGTATAAGCTTTCTTTTGCATTACTAGAAAAGAAAGAGAGACAAGAGAAAGAAAGGGAAATAAATACAAATCAGAAACGTATAATATTAGGCGGAAAAGAACTGTTAATCAACTCAGCCTTCAACGGGAGTGAGGTAACTCAGCAAGCCCGATTATTTCTATACAAAAGATGATAGACAAGCGGTCGGGCAACATGATTGTAAGTGGTCATCGTCGCCCATGGACACCTCCATGCGAATTCGCTGCCTACCTTGAAGAATCCTGTTCACAGCTCTATTGAAGATGTCTTAACATTACGAAAAAACCTCAGTTGGTTTCATAACCTTCGTGTTGGCGATATAAAGTGTCCTAATGACCGCACTGTAAGCATCGACTGCCAGGGGTTTGTCAGGGGGAGAGTGCACGCTGCAGTCCAACAGCCGCTGGACGCGCTTGACTAGCCACTTTACCCCTCTCTCACAGAAGATTACCTTGAAATGTCCATGTCGGTAGTGTCCTCCATTTCCCACTTCATCTTATTTCCCTAATGTACGTACTGTTTCGGTAGTGAGTGAGATGTGTCAGAGCCTATTCCCATCCTACCCCTCCCCATTTTCCCTTTCCTACATCTCCAGAAGTAGGCAGCGGATCTGGGGGCGTACCAACGTTTGTCATTTTGTACTAATGTTGGCATGTATCGTGGATGTCTATGGGCGACAATATCCACTTACCATCCATGATAAAAAAAAATTACTTCTTGTCAAGGAAGTATGGATGAGCCGCACGACGATAACGGAAGGTGCGATGGTAAAAAATCGAAGTTTGCATCTAACCGAACAGCTCCTCAGAACATTTCTCTCCATTATACAGGCGGTAGAAAACGCAAAAAGACGCAATATCTCTTCAAATTCTTAGCGATTATAAACCGCCCGTGAGAGTGGGATCATCTACAATTTGCATCACGTCAATTTTATTTGCAATGTTCGTTACAAAAAGTGGTAAATACATAGTGGGATCGACACATTTGCCAATAATGGCGTGCAAAATTACATATGACCAACATAAATGTTTGCAAAAAACACAAAAGAACACCACACTTAACACAAAACATCAATTAGCCTTATATACCTAATACGTATTTATATTCCGGTAATAGTAACAAATACTGGTAATAACACATCAAACATAACTACCACTAAAAAGTCTGATGTTGGCATATCCACAGATGGCAACTTTGTAATGCCAAACGGACGAGCAAGCGGTCCCACGCGATGGTAAGTGTTACCGCCGCCCATGGACACCTGCAGCACCAGAGGGTATGCGGGCGAGCCGCCGACCTTGCAAAATCCACAGCTCTCTTGAAGAACCCCATATCGTAACTTAATGGAAAGACCTCTTGAGGCAGTTCGTTCTACAGCCTACAAGTTCGCGGTATAAAAAAAATTTGTACCGAAAAGTGCGCGACACCTCCGTATCTTGGAAATGCTTCCGCATTTCCTCACTTCTTCTGGACCGCACTTCTGTGACGGGAGGTGTGGTTGTAACCCGAGGTGGGAATTATTTTATATAAAACTATATAAAATATAAAACTTGAACAGAAACAAAATCTAAAATTGGAAAAAGGAATATAGAGAATAGGGATTAGTGTTCTGTTACCCATACGAGTAGATTCGTTTCACAGCAGTTTCCTCTATGTGCGATTTAGCCACTCGTACGTGCTTAGTTGGCTGTGGGATGCAGTAACCGCCTCCATAAGGTGAAATAATTAACTTCATAATGTGCCATTTATCAGGGAGAGCGTATACGGCAGCGGGCTGTCGGTGTCACACGATTCGGTGTTCACGGGCGAGCGGTCGGGCGACGAGTCGAGCGACGAGCGACCGACGCCCGCGCATGGACTGGCACAGATTGCCACTTCACATCGGGTACGTATTCCACTGTCATAATTTGAGAAACTGCAATTCCCAAAGTAGTCAGTTAATGATTTGATAAATAGCAGTTCCTCTGGGCAGTTCCTATTCCCCTTCCTTCTGGCAGAGGAGAGCAGAGCAGCTCTTTCTGCCATTTCGGAGCGGTTTCTCAGTTCCTATTTTTGTACATTTCTGGCAATTTGAGGATTCCTGTCCGATAAAACCATCTTTGATGGATAGTCATCTTTGAAAATCACTTTCCCGAGATTATGTTTATACAACGTGTCGATGAAAGAACGCAAAGACTGAAAATGAGTCGTTCAGTTTCGAGAGAACCCTCGATTGTGCCCGTTTTTACAAGGTTTTTTATCTTATTGGTAAGATAAAAATCTAGTATATCTTTTAATCTGCGCGCAGTTACGCAAAACAAATACACTTGTTCCAACTACCAGGCGGCGCACTACCCTGAGTAATGAGCAGAGGTCGGAATTAGGTAGTGTGATTTATGTATTGCAACGAAATGTTGATATGAACGTGGACATTTGAGGGATTTTCTGAATAATAATTCCGGGAAAAGTACAGCGCAAGAAAAGTTGCAAGAAGAGCAGATTTTCTCCTCGTGTATAAAACAGTGAAACACTGTTTATGACTGCTTACCAATTTATCATCAAATAAATTTAAAAAAGCCCCGAGGTTTTCCAACAATAAACAACTGAAGTTAATTCAGCTGCAACTTCAAGGTTTAATCTATGAAGTGTTATGGCAATATCACCCCAATGATAATTAGACTCAAACGTTTTGAAAGCAACCTTTGCATATTTATCCTTGGTTCTGTCACTCAGTAATAAAGATGGCGGATAATCTGATAGTCTTCTGTTGTACGTCACAAAATAAGCAAGTTAATTCTTTCGTGATAACTTCTCGCTATTGGCCAATTAATATGATTAGTTCCATAGACATAATCGCTTTTATCCAAAATATTATGACACCCACACATCGCACTTTAGTGCCAACTTTGCTTTTGATAAATGCTAACGGTGACCGATAGCAATATCGTCAATCATTCTTGGCAAGTTTAAGCCTGGACATATGTGTAGTTCGTCTGTAAACTTATCCATTTAAATTAGTGCCAATTACGACTAAGTCCTAATCAATTTATGAATGATGAACGGCATAATAATTTGCATACCTTGACATTTTGCTGCTTGGACGTTCTGCTAATACGCTTAATTTATCTTATCAACCATAAGATTGTGTTTCTCCACTGCCTCGTTCAAGGCTCGTCACCACATTCGGTCTTCCGGCCTTCTTATCCAGTCACTACTGGCGACTTTCTTGAATCTTTGTCAAGGTTTAGGGAACCTTTAACAATATGGCTTTAACCGTAAACAACTAAATATTAGGTACTCGGATAAGTTTGCGGCCTTTTTACAGTGAAAATAATAAAGACTTTTTCGTATTACATAAATATTTATCCATTTAATTCGACCATCTTGCGCCATTTTCCCGGCAGAGCCATTATCCCATCGCTATAAAAATTTTTGGGTTTCTGAGCAAAAAATTGGTTTAAATAGTTTAGCATACGGGCTTCTCTTGAATGTAATTTTACTCCATTTAGAGAATTTTGTAAAGAGCGGAATAAATGATAATCCGAAAGTGCTATGTCTGGACTGTCTGGAAGTATGCATTAAAACTTCCCAGCCAAGGTCCATCAGTTTTTGTTTAGTCAATAAAGTTGTATGCGGTCGAGCATTGTCATGTTAGAAAATGAAACCTTTTCTATTCATTAATTCTGGGCGTTTTTCTGCTTGTTTTAATTTTACTAATTGCTGAGAATAGACATAATTAATTAATTAATCATTTGGCCATGTGGAAAAAGCTCGTAATACATACATAATGCTTTTCCAGTTCCACCACATACATAACACGACTTTGTTCGGAGTGAAGCCTGGCTTTGGGACTATTTGCGATGGCCCACCTCGCTTAGAACAAGATTGTTTTCGAACATTGTTATCGTAAGTGATCCACTTCTCATCACCTGTTACCAATCTCTTCAGAAATGGATCGACTTCATTTCGTTTTAGCAACATCTCGCATATGGAACTTCTATTCCCCAAGTTTCTGTCATTTAAATCATGCGGCACCCAAACATCTATATTTTTTTACAAAATTCACTTTATGCAGGTGATCCAAAACTGTTGAGTGGTCAATGCTAAGCTCTTCTGCTTATGTGTCGATCTGCTTCAATTTTTTCAATAATAACATCATTATTTACCTTAATAGGACGACCACAGCGAGGAACATCATTCACATCAAAAATACCAGACCGGAATCGATTGAGCCATTTTTTTGCAGCAGTTTTACATACAGCATCTTCTCCGTAAACACCACAAATCTCTTTTCGAGCACTTGAAGCATTTATACCCTTGTCGAAAAAAAATCTTATTAACTAATTATTAACTTCCATTTTAAAATTGTCAAAAAATATGTAAAGATAAAACTTTTAACTTGTAATTTTAATTTTCCACCAGTACAAAAAATCAGCTGTCAAGTGTTGCCAGTAATATAGCGCGCTAAAGTCATACGTTCAAAAAGGTCGCGAACTTTTCTGACTACCTATTATTATTATCTATATAAGATAGCGAATGTATCAAACAGATGAAGTGACTCCTAATAAGGATGCTTACCTTTGGAGATATGGAATGGATTTGCAGAAAGGGTTGGGAAAATGGGGAGCGATAGGATAAGATAGGATGGGAATGGGTCTGGCATATATCACTCCCTACTAAAACACGTACGTACATTGGAGAAATAAGATAGAGTAGGAAATGCAGTACATTTCCAAGGTAGTCTTCTGTGATGCACTTAAAAAAATGTAATTCTAATGCTATTAATTTAAAAAAGGCCCATTATTAGATAAATAAAATTAAACTTTGAGCAAATTAAAGCAATAATAATAATGCTATATTTCGATGTAGCCAGTAGATATTGAACAAAGTTTAGAAGACCTTTGAAGAGATTCATATCCAACAGGATGGTGGTACGGTACAATAACAACATTAAAAAAAGTTTGACAACCAAACATAAAAACAATTTACCATTGACTATACCAAATAAAAAGAATTTTCGTCTAAATTTACCTTGAGGCAATTATAAAAAGACTTACTCGGAAACTCATAAAACTGACAGAGAAAAGAAGCGTCTCCGAAGCAAATAATATTGTTTTTTTTACTAACCTTGACACACAATACAATGCTTGATTTTATTGTATCCAATAAGAAGCGTTGCTAATATTTAGGACGGTGAAGAATAGCCAGGTAAAAATAATTGAAACTGATCCATCGCTTAATATAATTGAACTTGGTTAAATAATTGGGATGAATATTTTAAAGATTGGTAAATATATCAAAGAGAAAATAAAAAGTGAATTCTAACAAAGAGGAAAAGTACGTGATCAGTGAAGCACAGCTTGGCCAGACCAGGCCACATATACAAAAGAGAACTCGAATTGTTCTCAGAGACCACATTGCGTGATAGGTTAATGAAGATGATAATTGTCTTAAAGGTCATCCTAATGATGAGACGTCGTTTAAAAATAACAAAGTTTTTTAATGAAAGAAGGTGCCAGATAGTCCAGCAAGTGATAAGTGCATATGATAAATGATAGATATTGTACACACTCGTAATTGTTTACTGAAGTTAGCATGTGCCGTAGTTATGAAAAACAGTATTCACTTAACACCAGGTGGACTATCTGCTCACCTGACCTTCTACATTCCACCTCACTTTTCGTCTATACAGACTTCCGAACCTTTCTCAAAGCATTCCATGCATGCATTCCTTTATGATTCTAAATTCATTGATATGAACATTTTACGAATCTTTTTCTACAAAATAATCATTATTTTTTTACCAATTTTTTTATACATAATTAAATACAAAGCCACAAAAAATAGATTATATGATTTACCACATAACCACATTTCATGTTTTCAGTCGTCGAGAAAGATACGAACACAGCCTGTATAAAAAAGGCCTATTTTTAAATATGACTTCACGAATTTGCATCATCAATGCACATTTAGCTCGTTTTACAATCACGTATC
This sequence comes from Sesia bembeciformis, assembly GCA_943735995.1. Classification (NCBI taxonomy): domain Eukaryota; kingdom Metazoa; phylum Arthropoda; class Insecta; order Lepidoptera; family Sesiidae; genus Sesia; species Sesia bembeciformis. Next base: position 1,604,129 of record OX031041.1, read on the forward strand.
CGGTGCTAAACATTGTGGACTCAAGAATGTAACATACAATTGTATCACTGAGAACAATGAAACATTGCTTTGTTCTGCGCCGGAAAGGATGCTTCATTCGTTGACTACCAAAACAAAATCGGAGAAAATTTTAATTTCAACTTGTTATTTGTATCAACCTGTAATGTCCTACTGCAAGGTACAGGCCTCCACTTAAGTAAATCACTGTGGGATTCCGGGCCGTAATCCACTACGCGGGCCCAGTCAGTGCGGATTGGTGGATCACATACTCCAGATTTTTTTTTATTATTTCTGGAGCATGCTAGTTTCTTCACGATTTTTTCCCTCAACGCCGAGCTAGTGTCAGTTTTTCAAAATCCGTACTTAACTCGTAACTTAGTGGTACGGGCCAAGGATTTGAACTCACGATCACACGAATGTGAGTCGATTATAGATAGCCCCTAGGTTATGAATATGTCGTCAGTGGAAATTTAAAAGTACTAAAACACCACTTTTGTTAAATGGTCACATCCAATCTGCTCAGTTTACCCTCTGGTCGATTGAAATCGATTTTCTTGAGTAAATTGTTCAATCGGTTCTCATCAAACTCAACTAGGCGTTCTGATTATTGCATATACTTGAAGCTTGCGCTTATACCACCGTTGAGCTGTCCTTTCAGGAATTACATCCTCGTCACACAACACAAATGCCACGAGCAGCTTTGACGGCGTCGAAATGCTTACTTTTGTCAACTCGACCACTTCATTTGAACGAGGTGAAAACTTTATAAAAAATCACATCACAAAACCAACGACACTATTTTGTTGAGCAAATAATTATTTCTAACGACATATAACATATAACATAGCGCCAAACAAAATTGTTTTATTGGGAATCAAAAAAAAAAATCGCATTGAATTATACGCCAATGTAATTTGTAAATCACTGGATTTGTCGTTTTTTTCTGCGTAGGTTCCGTGACGATCCGAGTACTTTTTTGGTGTTTTATTATGGCATCCAAAAAGAACCTATTTCTATTTGACACAGCTAAATAGACTGATTATTCAACATTTTGAAGTTTACATCTAGTAAAACCTTGGCTAGTAACAGTAGCTCTCGAATTCTTATTACTTATTATTCTTATTATTATTATTCTTATTAGTAACATACTTATTACGAAGTAGTCAAATTTCACTTTGTGATGAACCCCTCCTCATCTGCTTCACCCCCCCCCCCCAGCAGTTGCCAATCGGATTTCTTTGTTAAAACGTATGGTGTGTCATAGTCTATTTCCATGTCGATGTTGGTAAACAAACAACGAAATTATAATGTTTTATAGCAATAAATAGCAAAAAGAAAAGGTTATTCCTTTCCTTGCATTTAAGATGAATGGTCTCCTGCATATGAGAGTAAACATCATTGTTGATACGATAAGAATAAGTAAACAGATAAGAATCAGTCATACATCGATACCCAAATAGACTTCTATAGAATCCGAAAATAATAACATTTTTTTCGATAAACCAGGATTATTTGACATTTAAATTCGAAAGCATAAAAAATTACAAAGTCATCCACATAGAAAGTATCATTACACAACTTATTATAAATTGGTAATTCGAAATTATTGTGTATTGACTAACTCATCAACCGAATACATCTATTGCGAAAGATTTCGCTTCAACATTTTTTGTTTCAACTTTTAAACTTAAAGCGGTCATGAGTGGAACTTATTGTAAGACACTTCTCAGTTCTGTATTTTGCAAAAGTATTTTGCGAAATGTAATAAATTCTTAGAGATAGAATATTTGAATTTCGTTTGAATCTTTGTCGCATCTCCCAATTGAGCCTAACACAAAGGTTGACTGATAGAGAATGATATGAGACCAATTAAGTTTATACCTCGGTTATATTCGCTGTTGTTTTTTTTTTTTGTGGACTAAGGCGGCAGCCAAACATACAGCCCACCTGATGGTAAGTGGATACTGTCACCCATAGATATCCGCGATATATGCCTACATTAGTCCAAAATGACAAACGTTGGCACGCCCCCGGATACGCTGCCTACCTTTGGAGATGTAAGAATGGATTTGGAGCAAGGGTTGGGTATTTTCCCCATTGGGGAGGGATAGGATGGTAGTGGGCTCAGGCACATCTGACTCACTACCGAAACACATACGTACATTAGGGATATAAGATAAAGTGGGAAATGCAGTACATTTCAAGATAGTCTTCTGTGAGAGAGAGGTAACGTGACCAGTCGAGCGCGCCCAGCGGCTGTTGAATTGTAGCGTGCACTCTCCTCCTAAAATCAGTTGATTAGTCAACAATAATGATTGTTCAATTTTTAAAAAATTCAAAAGTGTTTTTATACAAACCATATGTTGTTGGATGCCTTAAATGTAGTCCTAAAAACGATGGCGAGACGATCTTAATGCTTATTATAGGGATTGGCCGTCGAGGGCACAAAGCTAAGAGGAGCAGGAAATGGGTAAGACCTTTGCTCAGCAGTGGGACGATATAGGCTAATAATAACAATAATGTTATGTTGGATAAGGCTTGAGAAACTCTACAAATGTTGTCTAAACATTTTTATTCTAAAACGTACTCAAAATAGCGAATTGCTTCCTCGAATGGCGTAAGCCATTAGCGTTTTTATAAATAAGTATTATTAATTTGTACAACAAATTATTTCAAGAAACTTGTAAGTTTTTCGTTTAAAACTAGGCAACGGTAATGCGAGCTGCAAAAATGTCGACTCAATCAAGGCAAGTGCGAAGCGAAATTCGATAACTTGAGATCTAGTGTTCGCCCGGCACTCGGAACCGTTGCCCGGGCCTGTTCTGCTCTCGTGCCCACGACTTTAGTCCGACATAATTTGCGCTTGTGTGCGGCACTGTGTTATTTTACTTGTTTTCTTTTTTAGTTATTTTTTATTTTCCTTCCATCCGTGGAGATGGGATGAATCACGCGCGAAACGCAGTCGCAGACCCCGCGCGATCTGACGCGCCCGCGTTTTAAACGTCAAATTTGAAAATTAACAAACTTCTGACAGTGTAATAGGCAGTGTTTTTATTTTAAAAGGTACTTTATGTGTAAAATTGTGTTTATGTGGCGGAAAGTTGCTCAGATTTGGGTCAAGGATGAACATTATGAATGTTATTCAAAGTTTTATGTGGTTGTATAATATAATCTCTTAAAAGTAGGCAAATCTGGGATTTGTAACGCATATGTGAAGTGTATTTGAATTTACTTTATTTTGGTTAACAGTACAAGGCCAGACTTATGTGTGGATGGAAGTCATCGAAACATTAATAAGGCTTGGTTTGGTTTAATGTGTCTGACTCATGTTCTGTCGACAGATCAATAACAACTGGCTGGATAACTGTTTGACATTGAGTCCTGTGTTGAAAGTTTTCGAAGTCCTCGTAATTTCCCATTCTGCACTTTAAATTTTTACCTTCTTATGTTGTTAAATTAAAAATATATCAAGTAACTCCATCCAATTTAAAATGAAATTAATGTTTAATAAAACTAAGTTCACGATTGAAAAAAGTTGTGTCATCAGCTTACAAGTTACGTTTACTTAATATTTTAATAATACCAAGTTAACAAACGAGGAAACGGGACACCAATGCAAATTAGTTAATTGATTTTGTAATAGTCGTATTACAATTTAAGGTCGTTACGTCACTTTTTAGAATTTTGATGATGCCCGTGCGCAATGCTAATTTTGTTGTACATGTCATTCAGAATAAGATTCATTTTGAAACAAGTTTTTGCTAAACCGGTTGTATAGATTGGTTCACAAATCGTCTGTGATATCTTAGATTTATGATATCTTGTTGATTTATCAACAAGTTGGGATGTTAAATTATATATCTTGATTTGTTATAATATCTTAGTACTAATTGCCGCCATTTACGGACATATATATGCGAAAGAGGTGTGTCAGAAATCATGATTAACGTCGTGCTTTGCCTTCCATACGAAAAACACGTAAGAATATACATATTACGAATGTATGTGTAATTATAGTTGATGGGATTTATAAAGTATGAAATCCCTCAAATATTATAATTTCTGATAATAAGAACAGGAGTGTAATTAAATATTCTAGTTTAGAATATCTCCATTGTATTATTTTTACCTGTGATTTTAAATTCACTATCTTTAAAGACTACTATTTATTTAGTTTTATTTATTTAAATATTTACATTCACAATTAACCTTTACCTAGAACTGTGTTTTAATAATACATTTTATCACTACGTATCCCCTTTTTAGTAATTAAGTATTTACGCCTTATTGTACATCAAAAATATATAGTAAAAGTGGCAGAACTGTTTACATAAGCAGGCATACAAAGGAAAGCCTTATCGTTAAAGCGATGTCTTCCAGGCAGTCTTTGGGCGGGAGATGTACTTATGCGAGCGAGTACAAGAATATTAAACCGTCTACGCAAACATTTTATTATTGCTAGAAATAAATATGTTTTAAATATATTTTCTCCTACTTGCACGGAAATGGCTTCATTATTTTTAAAAAAAGAATACGTCAATCGGCTCTTTTCTGTACGCACGCCCAATTTCCAACACGACAATAATAGAGATTGCTGGACAGTAGCGAGGTTATTTTTAGTGCACACTAACTAACATAAATTAGGTTTTTTTAGGTACACTATATTTATTATTATAAAGGCTGAATGTGCATTTCTTTTCAAAAGTTTAAAAAAAGAACAAAGACCGCGCGCAGTAGAATTGGCAGGAATGAAACTTCTGTTTCTTGAATTAATTTGTTTCCTCGCAAATTAGAGTTTTATTACTATATAAGTTTCGGCTGAAATAGCAATTAATGGCCTCGTTTATTTAAAAAGGACTCGGCTTCGCCTCGTCCTTCCAATATTACTCGGCCGTCAATTGCTTTATTTCGGGCCTGGACAGTAATGTACGTATTATTTACATACTACACCTACCTATACTTTTGAGAAGTGCTTCAAAAACACAAGAATACCACGTTTAATATTTTCCGCAGATAAATCTATATTTTCTTCTTTCTCACGAAGAAATATTTATTTGAAATTTGTGAAATGTCCAAAAATTAAGTTTTTTATTTCTGCGCTCTTCAAATAATCCTTTAAAAATATTATTTACCGGTATGATGTACTATTATACTCGTATATCTATCGCAAATTATGCTACATCACGAGATACGTTAACCTTCTCGTCTGCTCTCTCGTAAGGTGACATTTAAAAAGGATGCGATGCGTCACGTTACGGTGCGTACATATTAAAGCATTCGCTTGTACCAGAAAATGATCATTTTCTAGTATAGTTTATTAAACTGAACATTGAGCATCGACTGTTGATAAAATTGTTAATCTACACGTGTTTGGATATTTATTTTATATCATCCGTTGCATAGAAGTGGTCTCATTAACCAAACATTGATTTATAATCAGCGCCGGCTCTAGCCCATGTAGCGCCGGGGTGCAATCAATACCCTGGCGCCCTCTAGTAGGCTCTTTGGAGGCGTCGCGAGCGGCGCTCGGCGATGATTTTTCTCATCGCATTTAGGATAATGCTTGAAGTCGAAAGTATTCTATCAGTGGTTTCTGTCAGTTTTTTGAGGTTTGCACGCTACATAAAAATGCTCAAGTTTATACACACCTTTAAAGTTTTAGAGATCTCGTCTAAACGGTCTCGTTTTAAACTCGTTTTAACCATATTAAGCTCGTTTTACATCGAGCCGTTTCATGTAGCATCCTAGAAATCAAAATATTCACTGTATATTTTAGCACAATTTATTCACTATTTATTCACTATTTATTCACTATTTATTCACTATTTATTCACTATTTTTTCACTATTTATTCACTATTTATTCACTATTTATTCACTATTTATTCACTATTTATTCACTGTATAGCACAGAATATTAAACTATTAAAAGTCATACGTCTCTCAATAGTTATAACAGTTTGACATTTAAGACTGGGTAGATGATTTGTAACATTCCACTTATTATAAAACTAGGAAACATCAACTCATGCAGTGGAAATGTTTCATTTAAGATTTTTTGCATTTGTCACATACATATGTTTACATGTTGACTCAAACATACGCGTATCTTTACATAGTATAAAACAAAGTCGCTTCCCGCCGTATGTCCCTCTGTGTGTACGCTTAGACCTTTTAAACTACGCAACGGATTTTAATGCGGTTTTCATCAATAGATAGATAGTGATTCAAGAGGAAGGTTTATACGTATAGTTTAATATTGTTTTAAGGAAACCGAAGCGAAGCGAGGGCGGTTCGCTAGTAATAGATAAACGAGTGCAAGTATTGTTGATTTTAATATTGTTGTTTAGTTCATTTCACCAATTACCATTTAACGTTTAGCGTCTCCTTTTGATCTTGCTGTGTTATTGCGTAATTTAATTTCATCATCGTCCACGCCATATGTTGGAAACACGTGTCGTGCAAAAAGTCAGTGCCTTTGACCTAAAGATGCCATTGAAATGCGTCTATCAAATGTACAATTGACAGTTCTTAAATACTTACTTTATCTAGTTCTAGAACTCCCGCAGACTACATTTTTTACTGACGGTCTAACCAGTCAATTAATTAACAAAATATTTATATCTGTGAACCATAATCTTTATAATGTCAATGCACTCAAGGTTACTGACAAATATAAAGAAATATTTCTCAATAAAAAAATAATTATAACATCAGTTTCTGTGTTAACTGTAACTGATGATAAATGAATTTTAAACAAACGCAACAGTTATGATTGAAAAAGATTTAAATGCAGATAATGATTTCATAAAAGGCGCTAAGCGATACATTTTGCTTAGAAAGTAAACTCGTAATGCTTGCAATACATTAATTTCAATGCTCAGAACTTAGTACCGTTTCGCTCGTTGCTCCGACTTTCCAAAATTTCTCGGCTATGTAAAATGTATACGATTCAAACAATTAGTGATTTTGGTGCTCTTCACAAGGCTAGTGTGTGGTGTCGTTCCTTTGCTTGAAAAAAATTAAATAATATCTACTGTGAAATTAGCGATTTCAAATTCACAATTGTGTTCGTTTAAAAAAAAATTAAAATGGCGCGTTCAATTACGAACGCCATTCGAACGATTTGGAATCTAGCGTGGCTGCTCGCAACGAAAATATTTTTGGTAAATTTATTTCTTATTTACACAATTGAAGTTGTAAAATTTTAAGTGCTTTTGAAATAAGCTTAAATATTTTTATGGTTATTTTATTTTGTGTTTGTTCAGTCTAGCCATGTTGTTGTATTTGCTTAATTTTGTAGTGCTTCTTGAGAATCCAGAAATTGTTGGTAAAATTTTTATTGCAAGGAAAGTGAAATTGACATAAATAAAATCTCTACTTTACGAAATGCGTAGCTACTCGTTGCTTCAAGTAATAAACGATGTGCAATAGCGATGTGATTAAATAGAAATGTATTTTTATTATGTATTTTTTGTATTATATACATATTATACGTAAAACTTAGAACTCGTTAGAGCAAGTCTGCAAAATATTACTTCTACTTTTGATGTATCCACTGGTTAACCTTATATTAGGTGCTTAACTATGAATGACCTATGAAATGACCGATTTGTATGAGAAACTGAAAAAATTCTACGCACTTTCGCCACCGAGCAGTTGATTTATGCCACTCCTGTAAAACTGTGGACGGGTATCAATGAATTCTTCAAAAGCCCTAATCACAGCTACTTCAAAATCAAATCTTTTTCCTTGCAAAAAGTTCTCCAAATTTCGAAAGAAATGGAAATCTATCGAGGCAAGGTCCGGTGAGTATGGTGGGTGAGGGAGATTCTTCAGGTCCAGCTCTTGAAGTTTTAAAACTGTCGTATGAGAAGTGTGAGGGCGGGCATTGCCATGAAGAAAAAGTAGAGATGAGCGATTGACCAAATTTGGTTGCTTTGTAGCCAGCTTTTCTATCATCGTCTGCAGCTCCTTACAGTACACATCTGCATCAATTGTTTGACCGGCTCGCAAGAAACTGTAGTCGACAATACCGGCACAGGACCACCAAATTGATACCAGTAGCTTTTTCTTAGTCTTGCGTTTTGGATATTGTTGGGCTGCATCTCCTGGATCCAATCAGTGATACGAATGTTTGCGGTTATCGTACAGGATCCATTTCTCATCACAAGTCACGATGCGATTCAAAATTTCTTCCTTTTTGGGGCGGTTCAATAATACAGTGCATACTTCGACGCGTTGTTGTCGTTGTGCGTTGACATTCGCTCAGTTCATATGGTACTCATCTTTTGAGCTATTTTATTTTGCCGATTTGACACAGATGAACCAACATTGTTTTATTAGTAACATCAAACCCTGCTGCTAACTCAGCTGTACTTTGAGATGGATCTGTTTTCACTATAACCTTTAATTCATCGTTATTAACCTAGGTCGTAGGTCATCCGTGGTGCTCATACTTGAGATCGAAATTTTCAGAACGGAAGCGTTCAAACCATCGGCACACGGTGCGATCGTTTGTGGTGTTTGGTTCATATGCACTATTGATATTGTGAGTTGTCGGACTTGCATTGCTGCCGCGACGAAACTCATATTAAAAATAGCATTAATTTTCAATTTATCCATTTTATTTTCAAGACAATCACATAAACAAAATGTAGAACAAATGAAAAAAACAAATGAAATACTGATTTTGAAATAACAACGTAGCTATTAGATACTTTTTGTTTTACTTTGAAATTCGAATTAGAACAGATTATATCGAAATTTAGTGTCCAGTAATGAAATCGGTCATTTCATAGATAAGCACCTAATAGATAGGATAATCTGTCGTTGGCGATAAAAAACGCTTATTTTTGTTATTTCGAGAATAAAAAATCTCATCTTGCATTTTAGTCAATACATCCGTGCATATCCTATAACTTGCACCACATCGTAAGAGGATACAATCGTACCATGTGAACTCCGGTTACGTTTACCTTTATTGTTGCTACTCACCGTTAACAGTTCAAGAACAGCCAGTTTCAGTACATAACTTTTTCATACGAGAAAGTATTTATGGTTTTTTATACTGTTAACATAATGTGACCATTTATTTTTCTACACAAAACGGGACACCTATCAATTCTTAGGTAAATTAAAGTAGATATATTAAAAACATATTTTTTTTTAATAGAAAAAAGGCGGCAGACGAGCATACAGTCCACCTGATGGTAAGTGGATACTGTCGTCCATAGACATCCGCAATACATGCCAACATCAGTCCGGAATGACAAACGTTGTGCAAATGGGGAGGGAGAGGATGGGATGGGAATGGGCTCTGGCATATCTCACTCACTACCGAAACACGTACGTACATTGGGGAAATATAATAAAGTAGGAAATGCAGTACATTTCAAGGTAGTCTCCTGTGAGAGAGGGGCTGTGCAGTGCGCCCAGCGGCTGTGGGAATGCAGCATACACTCTCCCCCTACCAATATCGTTATCGTCAACAAATGTTATCGTCACAGTATTTAATATGCCGAAAGATAAAAATAATGGGGTTCCTAACCATATTTTTTACACACGCGACCGTTCGATGCCACCGCGCTGCCGCCATCGAACACACTTCGAACTAATAAGCTGTCGCTCGCCATACCGTAGAAAGAATTTGATTTTTTTCCTCCTTTTCTTTAAAATAACTGTAGCAGGTTGCTTCCTCGTGAAAACTGGACATTTCGGCATTCCGAAGCATAAGTTGGGGACAAAGCGACAGATCACTTGAAAACGGCACGGTCCCGTCAAAAACGGGACGTATGGTCACATTATGTTAACATCTACTATCTAAGAGGTGTTACAGACGACACGATTTATCGAAACCAATAAGTTGGAGGGTCTATTAATATTTCAAAATCCTGTGTTAATTAATATTATATGTCACTTGTTTACTGCAGGTTTTTCCTCGTTTGTCAGTCATATTATCTGTCAACAATACTGTCATATGATTCTGCACAAAACCACAACCACAAAATAACTATGTAAATGACATGAAAAATGTAAAATACGCTGTAATTTTAATACAAAGTAATTTAATACTCGTGCATGAGTATTAAATTAGTATTAAATTTAAGGCCTCGTGGATGTGAGGCCTTAAACGCCGCGCTGGTCAAGTAGATTGGAGGATCCACTCTTTTAGAGGTCGAGTAGTTCCTCGGGGTTTCCTGTAGCCGCTTATCCCTTAGACTCCTTTTACGACATCCACGGGAAGAGATGGAGTGGTGCTAATCTATAGCTGGCCGGCACCACACGGGACAAAAAAAACACATATGAAGACAAAAGACGTACAAAAGAACGTACTTTGTCTTTTGTAAGGTGACGCTCTTTAGAACGTGTTGCCAAACGTTTTACACGTGCGGTCTTTAGTACAACTACACGCGGGGGACATACAACGCTCTTCGGGTCCAGTATAATAATGGGTTCAGGGTGCTAATGGGGCTGCCACCTCACTGCAGCGCTTCAGCGATGTTTGCTGAAGCGACTGTTAATGCCGTAACACGCAAACGTTGTGCTTCCCTGCTGACGCGAATCTGAGCCAGCTCCAATAGCATTCTGAGCGCCATTGCAGACAGGTGGGACAGTCCAATGCTGCACCGATGGACACGACTGCACGCTAGCCGGTAGCTGGTACATAGTGCAGGGTTGGGTTTTCGCATCTTAATCTTAATTCTATTTTATGTCAATTTGTTCTCTATTACTATAAACACATATTGTGGACATTTGGTCTGAAAATAAAAAATATTAATAGCGAAATCTCCCAAATTAGAAAGTTTTACAAACTATTTATATTACATATAGGCCGATTCTATATCAGTGATTTAATATAAATAATCAATAACGTAAACAAAGCTATCACGTATAGAAAAGAAATAACAGATATTGCACAACAATTTCAGATCATGACCGTATATTATCAACGTCAGTTGCATATTTAGCAGTAAGAGTATACTGAATTGCATTTATACCATTAAAAAATAAGACAATGCGTCATCTTCGTCACACAAGCAAATTCACGCAGAACAGGCCCATAACATAAAAGCTATTATTACGGTAGTTAGTTTCTTTTAATTTAATGATAGTTTTAAAATACCCTCACACTAGAAACAAAACACGTATCTATATAAGATGTGACTTAACATATAATGCTTACGAAAGGCTGATTTAAATAATAAGTGTGTGAAATGTCGCGTGGGCGGCCAGCAACTAAGTTTATTATTTACATGTACCCTACATGTAAATAATAAACTTAGTTGCGAAAAGCGAAATCGATACCAATATTACTATGTATAAATAAACAGAGTAGTGGAAAAGAAGACGAAAATACAAGTTGTTGAGGGGGAGAGTGCACCCTGCAATCCAATGGCCGCTGGGCGCGCTCGACTGGCCACGTTACCCCTCTATCACAGAAGACTACCTTGAAATGTACTGCATTTCCCACTTTATCTTATCTAATGTACGTACGTGCTTCGGTAGTGAGTGAGATGTGCTAGAGCCCATTCCCATCCTAGCCTTCCTCATTTTCCCATCCCCTTCTCTCAATCCATTCCTATATCTCCAGATCCGTGGGCGTGCCAACGTTTGCCATTTTGGACTAATATTGGCGTGTATCGCGGATGTATATGGGATGTATCTACTTACCATCAGCTGGACTGTATGATCGTCTGCCGCCTTCGACCATAAAAAGAAGAAACAAAATATGAAAAGAGATTATCTTAGGTATATCGAAAGTATAAAATTTAGTAAAAATAATTGTTAAAATATACACAGGTAAGTTTTTAATAAGATTTATTTCTTAAAACAAAAACAACTGAATATAACTGAAATTACCCGTGCTTCGTGGGTCAATGTGGTGACCACGAATCGTGAACCAAAATTGGCTCCGTCAGAATTATTCCGATGTATAATAAAAATACAAAAAAAATAAAATGGCCAGTAAATATATTATGAATATTCTCGATCAAAACTCGTAATTTAAAATAAGCAAATTGTACACATATAACAAAACCGTAACGAAGCCGCGTAAGTACATTAACTGTTTTTTGAAAAAAAAAATTTGCTGTGTTCACTGAATGATGCACAGACCAAAACAATATTTTTTAGATTTTTTAGGGTACTCGTTATCAAAAAGTATTTATAAAGTAATTATAAAATTCCCACGGGAATCCAGCTAGTGGTTAGCACTCTCTAATATCTACGTGTACGAAGTCGCGGACAGCGCCAACCGTAAATAAATCTTTCTTGTTTCCACTCCTTAACTCTTACAAAATGTCCACGATTAGAAACAAAATGAACCGAAAATTAAGCATATTGCGTAACATGTGAGAGTTTTTGTGAGAGTCAACTCAACATTCCGATAATTTGATAACACCATTGTTGTTGGCAGTTGCAAAATCGGAAATGTAACTAAAGTGCAACAATCATTGTTGTGATTTTATGCAACCAATTTCGACGCGCCCACGGATGCAATCCGTATTTGGCACCCTTTCTGTGTTTTTTCTCTGTGCGTTGGTGCAGTTATATTTATTCTTCGTTGTATTTTATTAATGGATTAATATTTTATTGATTGGTTTATGGCATTTATGAGGGGGAGAGTGCTCGCTGCAATCCAACAGCCGCTGGGCGCGCTCGACTGGCCACGTTACCTCTCTCTCACAGAATACTACCTTGAAATGTACTGCATTTCCCATTTTATCGTATTTCCCCAATGTACGTACGTGAATTATGACTTTATGACATAATATCGGTTCCTTTGTTAATTAATTGTACGATACGTAATTTAGCAAAATTAACTCAATACTTAGTCGAACAGATACGATTTTGAGAAAATAATCAAGGCCTCATTGATAGAACTATCTATCTATCTTTTGAGTCATGTATATAAGACATTTTCGAGGGCAATTACGAATCGTCTTGCCCCAGCCTCAGGAGCAGCTTGTGTCGAAAAGGCTACAGCACCGTAGACCACATTCACACACCGCTGCAGATTGTAAGGAAGACCCGAAGTGTATCAATTGATCAGCAATGACTGTGTCTCACTTTTGTGAACTAGGAACAGAATCTGATTGTATGAATATAAAATAAAAATAATTTTGATTAAATTTAAATATAATGTTAGTATAAAATGTACTTAGTTTGCAAATATATTTAGAATTTATATTTCGTAAAAAAGATATCACCCAAAAACCATACGTTACCTTATCAAAATAAATATAATAATATGCTGATAATAATATCGGTGTAAGGTTTTTCACATTTAATTGAATAAATAAACGTACACACACATATATATATATATATATATTTATTTATGAACGAAGGCGGCAGACGCGCAAACAGTCCACCTGATGGTAAGTGGATACTGTAGCCCATAGACATCCGTGATACATGCCAATATTAGTCCAAAATAACAAACGTTGGCACGCCGCCGGATGCGCTGCCTACTTTCGGAGATATAGGAATGGATTTGGAGAAAGGGTTAGGAAAATGGGGAGGAATAGGATGGGAATGGGCTCTGGCACATCTCATTCACTACTAAAACACGTACGTACATTAGGGAAATAAGTTAAAGTGGGAAATGCAGTACATTTCAAGGTAATCTTCTGTGAGAGAGGGGTAGCGTGGCCAGTCGAGTGCGCCCAGCGCCCGTTGGATTGCAGCGTGCACTCTCCCCCTCAGATAAACGCAGATATATGCAGTACACTAAGTAATTGTTCGATAACCACAAATCTATACTAATATAATATAGAGAGAGTGCGAATTTTGTGAGTTTCTGTGTATGTAGAGGGTAATCTCCGGAACCAAAGCACCTATTTGAAAAATTCTTTCACCATTTGAAAGGTACATTATTCCAGATGGACATAGGCTATATATTATGTATATATATTTTGTGCAAAAAAATTGCCGGGCATGCAACGCATGCCGGGCACAGTTAGTTCTCTATAAAAACCAATAACTCAGCTCTCTTTAAATTACAGGATAATAATAAAATAATACACATATATATTTTCTAAGAATTATTCACCGTAATTACGGTATGCTATGAATAATGCTGTGTTTATTCATTGATAATTGTATTAGTATGTATTAGCAGCTCCTCTTGGGCGATCGTCTGTTATATATGTGTGTGTTTTTAAATGTCATAGTTATATGTTATTGTATCTTTTTTGAATAGACTACAATAAAATAATAATATATTGATAGAAAGCAACTTTCCGCCTAATCATTTGTATTTATTGGAGTGATTATTACTGTGATAAAGAATTTGTGATATTTTAATAGTGATAAATTTGATAGTATTCGAAGATATAAACATATTTTTCTCCAAGTGTATTCGAAGTGTATGTTAATATGTAACTCTAAGTTAAAACTTGAGTGTCGTTGTTAGTGAAAGAGTGAGGGAGATAGAGGATATGAGTAGATGGAAACGAAGATTCTGCTGGGTGACCGAAGGAAAATTCTCGAAATTATGGGTTTGTAATTTATTTATTTGTTGTAAATTATTATTTCTTAAGACTGTTTATCGTCAGATTTAAAAAAAAAAAAAAATATATTTTGAAAATGTTCGATAGCAGACACTAGTTGGAAAAGTAGATATGGATATTTCATTACTATAGAGCAATGACATTAGTAAAAGTGAATGTTTACATTCCTAATTCCATACAGTTAAGGATCAACTTTTTGTACTTGTGATCTTTGAATACAATAGGAAAATTTGAAACTGAAATATTAAATACTGAAAACGATAATAATTATTAATAGTCGCATTTTTTTATTCTAGTCAGGGATATGACATGTAGAACTGTCAAACAGAGTGAAATTTGTACGTAGATGATATTTTTGTCATATCCCCGACTTGAATAAAAAATCCGACTAATATTATTATTTTTTCCTTATTTGTAAATTTCTGAGAATCCAGCGCGGAGTCATGCGTGAATCCATGATTCTTACCCATCCTTAAGCGTGTCTCTCCTATAGAAATTATGCGCCTGCGTCATGCTCTGGTGTAGGTACCAGTTTGCCAGAGACATATTTAACCTGGCTGGGTGTAACGCCTAAATTCATGTACATGTCTTAGTCATTACAATAAATAATACTAGAAATTATAAACCTTTATGTGTAACGCATTGTGGTAATACGAGAAGCGCCCGCGCATTGCCCTAAAGGAAACTGCGCACGCTAGCAGATATCTCTTATCATTTCCGTTTGTGCCACATAATATTCCATTATTTAATATTTATCATTACTTTGTTTATATTGAGCAAATGTGGGATCATGCCTTCGCGAAATTTGTCCACTTGCCACTTGACTGATCCTGATACGTTTTCTGGTTTATTCGGCAATACCGAATCAGACAATGTCAGAAATATTTTCCTTTTCTTAAATGTGATTTTCTGGTACCGGAATGATGTACGAGTATGTCTCAGTCTAGGAATATTTACAAAATTATAAAAAAAAAAGGAATATTTACAGACATTTGAAATATACATTTAGGTATAATAACAAATATAAATCTTTATAATTAAGCATTTGTAATTAACAAATGCTTCTCAATTAGTTTATCTAAATAAACATTATAGGCCAAATGAAACATATTTTTTTTAAACATAAGAAACACTTATAAATGAAATTCAAGAAAGCAGAATAGTCCAATAAATGGATATCTTCGCTTTCAGAGAAAAGGTTTCCTGTTACGGCTCCTTTTACTAGGTGATGTGCTAGAAGATAACAAATTAAAAAGTTTAACAGCCTATGAGAACAATAGTGGGTACTGAAACGATTTTCTGTCATGTGGTGAACCACAACGCCATGAGAGTGGCAATAGTTAATGGATATACATAAAGAATATTGGGTATACATTTTCGACCCACATTCCCAGACTTTATCATGGAATAATCGCTTCAATTTAAATCCAGTTTTCTAATCATCAGTTTAGCAAGGTGGTGGTGAAGATTTGTAGCTACTCGTTTGGACTTATTGCAATAAAATTATGACTAAAAGGCCTTTGTGCCTGCTGCTACGCTCACGATCTTCGAGTATCAGCGTGAAGGTAAAACTGTATTGTTCTTTGCAGGCTGAGCTAGTGGCGGCTGCTAGGCGGCGTGGGCGTGGCGATGCAAGCGATGATGATGAAGACCTCGGCTTGCCACGCAGTCCACCTGCCTCCCCGCCCACTGACAAGGCCGATAAGGTAGGATACTTCTCATTACAATCCTAACTTTTCCTGCGGAATAGTGACTATTGTTTGTATTAAATATTGTAGTTATCCTTTAGACACCCCACTTCTCTTTAAAAGAAAAATCCCACCTGATGTCCCAGTAGTACATCACCCACACGAATATTTAGTTTTTTTTATCGTATTGATATTATTATAGTAACCAATTAAAATGCTTTTAATTGGATCCGAAAAGTTTTTTAAAAATAAGTTGCAGCAATATGTTGAATACTATGTTAAAAATTCAATATTAATAATATTTCTATCCATAAATTTAATCTAAGATAATATTATAGTTATTTAGGCCTGGATATAGAATAATTTTACGACTATTAAAATTATGTGTCATCAAGCAGAAAAATATAATTATTGTTTTTTCTTCATACGGCAATAGCGCAATTAGCACATTCTGCCAGTGTTCAAGTATTTTCGAACAGTTTTAAAGTCTAAAACGTATCTCAATGTTTAGTCCCGTCGAATTAAGTCAGGAGTCGCTCAGTAAAACGATAGTACGTTTACTGAGGACAGAAGAGGACTCCTTGGAAGCACACGAAAAACACTTTAAAGTTTATTAAACTATTACTATTAAACCACAAAACGCCTAATACATATTTTTTACAATAATCAAATTAAATTTCAACTTCACTCCTCGAGTTCCCACCAAAAAGTCCAAATGTATTACTTATAGAAAAGGATCTTGGTTGTTACAAGCAGCGCCATCTAACGAATTACACACAATATTTTATACTATAGCAGAACCAGCATTGTTATAGTTCAGTGATAGATGTCGCTAGTTATTGTAACTATTAAAATATTTATAGAAATAAACACAACCCATTATGCTGGTACAATTGAAAACTTGAGAAAAAAATTAAGGGACTTTTTCGAGAACAGGAGTGAAGTTGCATTTTTCTTTGATTAATTGTAAAAATAGTTTGTAGTTTAATAAACTTCAGTGTTTTCTGTGCGTAATGTTTGTGATAAATAATCAGATAAAAGTATAAGCCACTTAAGTGTATTATGTGTGCTGGAAGCTGGAGGGAGTCTATTAGTTTAGGGTTGTTGTTTGTTGCTATCGTTTTTTCTTCTTATTTTTTTTCTATTTATATGTGGCAATGGTGCAATTAGCATATTCTGCCGGTGTCAAGTTTTTCTTCATAAATAATTAACAATTTCAACGTCTAAAACGTATCCTGCCAATGTCCAGTTCCGTCGAAGTAAGTCGAGAGTCGTTCAGTAAAGCGATAGTAGGTTTACTGAGGATAGAAAAGGACTCCTTGTAAGTTGTAAGCACATGAAAAACGTAGTCCCACGCTGTTATTATTTGATTATCATTTATCACAAACATCACGCACGAAAAATACTTTGAAGTTTAATATTAATTTATTTTTATGGAAGATTCACAGTCATTTGAAATATAAATCTAGGTACAACGACAAATACAAGTGTTATAATACGTAACACATGCTGTTAATTAAATCTCCACATTTGACCACTATGTAAACATTTAGGTCTAATGATATATAGGAACACATAAATAAAGCATATAATTTTAAACATAAAACACTAACATAAATTAAACAATTGGATAATTAAACAGTGCAATTAAATGTTTTCGGAGAAAAAGCTGCCCGCTAGGGCTCGTCTTACGTGCTGGTACAAAATAAGTCTATTGAAAACATTAAAAGTCCTCGTTAAATCCTCGTTGTATTTTGGAATGTGATTCGGGACAATCAATTTATCAAGGCTGTCGCCAGCCAATGGCAACATGAGAGAGAGGATGGGAGAAATATGAATTGTAGGTACAATGATTTTAATTTTCTTTAAATTTCGAATCTCTAGAGGGGGGGGGCAACTGAAATCCCTGCCCCCTCTTACAATTGATCCATACTATACTATCACTATTAAACCTCAAAACGCCCAATACACAATGTTTTCAAAAATTAAACAACAATTTAACATCACTTCTCGGATTCCGGCCAAAAAGCCCTTTAATCGTTTATAGCAGGGTTGTCCAACTGGCGGCCCCCGATACCGTTTTGTGCGGCCCCCGAAAGAGACAAAAAAAATCAGAAAATTACTTTGAAATGCCTTCCTTTTGAAAAAGATTTTATAATTTAATATATACAAACTTTTACCAAATACACTGGTTTATAATTTACTTTTGGTTTTATTAATAACTTTACCTTACATAGGTTCTTATTGATGCTTTAAAATTAAAAGTATATAATAATACTTTAATTTAAAGTTTAAATTAAAGTTATATGGCCCGCAACTACGTTCAAGGTTTTAATTTTGGCCCTTGAGGCTTTGTAAGTTGGACACCCCTGGTTTATAGCATGGTGCGTCTGACACCTTTTGACTGTGACTAGTGATGTGCGAAGCTTGACTCGGAACAATGTTTTACCATTTTCGATTTCCGTTGTGAATTGTTTGCTATCGATCGATAGCAGTGACACAGATGTGAATTTAAGTTGCCAACCATTAAATTAAAAGCAACAAAATTCTTTATCAAATATTGTGTTTTATTCAACATAAAATAAAATGAATTAAATCGCCATCTTCATGGATATTAATATTCAATATATAGACGCGTCCTTCCGAACGTAGTATAAAAATGATTATCATTATTATCTTAACACATATATACTTCGTATATGAAAAAATAAAAATCCTATTCCAACGATTTATTGTTTTACATTTGATTATTCAACTATTTTTATAGTCGCGTCACTAGCTTGACATCGGATTAACAAACAGGCCACAGAATAAATGTAATAATAGTTATTTTAAATGTTTAGCGCGTCTTTGTACTTAGTTTTTTAAAATGGTTTACTTATTATATCTAAAATTAATATCTTCTATAATTTTCTAAATTAAATTATTCCGTATTTTATACCTTAATTTCAACTCATTTAGTTACAATAGAAATTAATAGTTACAATAGAAACATCAAGATGTTTATGGTACACTATAAAATTCAATTTACTATTTAAAAAATATTGCCATATGAAAAAAATCAATTCTACCGAAATGCCACGTTTCTTTTAGATACTAAACGATACTCATAAAAATATGACGTCATAAAGACGTCATATTTCAAACTTATAACCAATAGACAGATAATGTTTTCAAATGTTATCATATTTTATCACAAGTGGTATTGTGAGTGGCGTTGTGATGTCGGCCGGCTTTAGGGTACCCCCACCGCATCTTTTCCCGTAGGTGTCGTAAAAGGCGACAGGGGGATAAAAAACTATCGCTATCAAAAGCCCTGAGGAACTACACCACCTCTAAAAGAAAATGGACTCGCCAAGGCCAGCGTGGCGTTTTAAGGCCATATATCCCTCATGAACAAGACAATGTGCATGTCCAACGGTGGATATTGAAAGGACCACTTACTGTTAATTACAAGGGGGTTCCCGACCTTAATAGATCCTGCATATTTATATATTTTTGTATTAATACATGAAAAATTATATTTGTATAAATACATCACAAAATCGAATGTCGATTTGTCTGCGATGTAGTTACAAATATTTTATTCCACGTGAATGTGGGAGTGTAGCGAGCGTCCACCAACTGGCCTTGTTCTACGCAATATATGTAAAACGGTAATTTAATTAACAATCATGCTATCTACCCACACAGTACACTCGGTAATGAGAAACATGCTTTTATAAAAGTACTCGGAATTCGCCCTGACTTTGCCTGTAATGTATTCCCTTAAAACTACAAACGGGTTGGCGAGTCCAGTCTTTCAAATGTTGTCTTCAAAGGCGCTTGTGGTAGCGGCTTTGTTATTGGACCAGTTATCATAGGAAGATCGCTGACAGTTCTGTATTAAATTCGTTTTATGTAAATACAGTTTCTTTCTTAAGTCAGAACATAAACACAATAAAATAGAAAAAGAAATATTCGTAAAAGATTTTTACTACATGTTGAAGATTCATGTCAGCTGTCAGAGCTCTTCCTACAATAACCGGACCATAGTCGCCTTTTACGGTACACACTGAGAACTGATGGGGTGATCCTCTAAACCAGGTATGGGCAACCTTTGACATGTTGAGGGCCAAACTTTAGCGTGCAAATACGTTCGCGGGCCGCGTTTAAAAGTACTTAGTACATTTTAAAGTAGTGATAATATTTTTTGCGATAGATATTAGACATGAAATAATACGAAAATGTTATTATAGTACAATTTATTAAAATAACAAAATGAAATTTAAAAAAATGGTATATTATAATTAAATCGTTAAATTTGCAATTGTTACAAACTACGAAAGTTAAATACACCGAAATCAATGAGACACTTGAGCTTGAATTTGGGAAACTAATCCATCGATATTTGGATTAATTCCACTGATACAAAGACGTAAAGAATTTTCCAAATTATCGTCAGTCAGTCTTGTACGATGTGTTAATTTATTAACTTTCATCAATGAAAAGAACTGTTCGCATTTATAAGTACTGCCAAACGCACAAATCAATCTTCTTGCGAATTTTCTAAGCTGCGGAAAATTGTCTTTTTCTAGGTATTTTTTGTAGAATTCGCACAACTCTACGTCTTCAAATTTGGATTTTAGGAGTGAGTTTTCTTGAATCTCGATCAACTCCATTTGTAAGTGTATTGGAGCATTTTGTACATTATATTTTGTAGGAGTAGCAAATAAACTGAAACAGTCTTCCATGTTTTTGAAGTCGCTAAATCTGTTCGAAAATTGTTCCGACAGTAACTTGAGTTCTTCAGCGTATTGAGCATAAGCAATATTTTCATACGCAGAGAGCGTGTTGAAATGGTAACTGTTACCAGACAGCATCTGTGACTCCCACAAGCGTAGTTTGATCTGAAACGCTTTCAAATGGCTGTACAAATCATTTACTAACTGTCCTTGTTTTTGAAGTTTCAAATTTAAATCATTCAAATAGCCTGTAAGATCGACCAGAAATGCTAAGTCACATATCCATTTTGGGTCACTTAATTCAGATAGTGGTTTATCTTTTATTTTCATAAAGTCTGCTATCTCATTTCTAAGCTCGTAAAACCGTTTCAACATTTTTCTTTTGCTCAGCCATCTGACTTCACAATAATATGTTACGTCGTTATATTCAGCTGATATTTCATCCAAAAACGCCTTGAACTGACGATGGTTAAGCCCTCGGGATCGAATAAAGTTGATGATTTTTACTACCACATTCATAACATTCTGGAGTCGAATGGACTTAGAACACAAGTTCTGTTGGTGGATAATGCAATGAAGGACTATCAAATCATCTTTTTGCACATTTAATTCTGTTGCTTTTTCATTCAAAATTCCGATGAAACCTTTACGTAAGCCGACCATAGAAGGTGCACCATCAGTGCATACTCCAATTAATTTTGACCATGGCAAGCCAAAACTTGTGAATACCTTTTGAACTTCAATAAAAATATCCTCTCCTGTAGTGGTTCCTTTTAGCGGCTGTAAAGCAAGCAATTCCTCAGTAACAGTGAACTCCTTATCAACACCTCGAATAAATATAGCCAGTTGAGCTGTGTCAGACAAATCGGTGCTCTCGTCTAATGCTATGGAAAATGATTCAAAACCAGCCATACGGTCAGTCAATGTTGTTTTTATATCATTAGCCATCATTTCTATACGTCGAACAACAGTTCGTCTTGACAAACTAATTTTTTCAAATTCATTTTTCTTTTCAGGACACAAAATACCGCAAACTTCTAACATACACTCCTTGATAAATTCTCCTTCGGCAAATGGTTTTAATGCCTTTGCCAATTTTGAGCTAACTATAAAACTAGCTTTCACAACATTATCAAGTTGTGTTCTTTGTTTATGAAACATTTGTTGCTGTTTTTCCAAATTTGCGGTAAGCTTCTGGATTTTGTCTGTTCTTAATTGTCCTGTCAGTGAGTGCAGCGTAGCATGCTTAGTTGAGTAATGCCTCTTTATATTGAATTCTCTCATTACTGAAATGGATTCATTACACAGCAAACAAATAGGCTTACCATTGTGCAAGATAAAAAAGAATTCTTCAGTCCATTTTTCTTGAAACTGGCGACCCTCTGTATCTACTTTTCGTTTCTTTCCACCAGACATCATTTTTGTTTACTTTTCGTTCAATAAACTTAATAACAAACTATAGTTAGTAACCACTCAAGATGCACACAAAGTCATAAAGCAAGTTGACGGCTCGAGCAGTTCGCTAGGATATCGCTTGTCCAAGTTATCACCTCGGTAGCTCAAATAGAACTGAACTAACGTTCGGGCCATCCACCCGCTTATATAGGCAAAATGAAGGAATAATCTGGAATAAACTAGTTTAGAATAATTGAGAAGCAATAAATCTTTTGATGTGTCGCCCGTGAGGCGGCAAACCTCAAAGAATTTGATCGAGCAAGCCGAGTGGCGGCGATTATCAGAGAGTGAGGCGGCAAACATCAAAGGATTTGATGTTTGCCGCCTCACTGTCACTCCCGTGAGTATAAGTACCTAATGTAATATTTTTTTAATTGGGTTTTTTCAAAATGTCTCGCGGGCCGGATCATATCTTACAGCGGGCCGGATCCGGCCCGCGGGCTGGTTGTTGCCCATATATGCTCTAAACCGTTCGACACCACAGTACGAGAGAACTTAGGTATTTATAGCCTGATCAAGAAAATAAAAAACTTTGCCATGTGCGTAAAACTAATAGAACTAATATCCTGTACTGACAACACTAACTATGAAAAAAGCGAATGTGGCGCCCCCTCAGCAAGTCTTTTATTTCTCTGGTCAGGCTTTACATTTCATACTAGAGAGCGGTTAGTTAGAAACTTGCTTCCTACGTATAATGGTAAAACCTGACCTTTTCAAGGTTGATTAAATATAAAATTAACGAACACAGAACATTACTTATTTAAAAATAAAAGTACGCAGTGCTGTTTCGATCATACACAAACTTAATTATTAATTCCAGAAAAGCCTTGCTGTTGCTTTTTAATAATAGATACGTGTTACATTTACACATATTTTTTTCTCCATTTATATAATACTAGCGACCCGCCCTCGCTTCGCTTCGGTTTATGTTTTTTTTTTTTCAATATTTTTTTTTTCAAAATTTCAAAATAAAATATAGCCTATATTAGACACGGATAATGTTGCTTCCTATTTGTGAAAGAATTTTTGAAATCGGTTCAGTAGTTCCAGAGATTACCCTCAACATACCCACAAACAAACACACAATTTTACCACTTTATTATAACCATTTATTAAGTAAGTATAGATAGTATAGACTAGCAATGCCGGCGACTTTGATCTACGCGCACGATTGGCTTATGTGTGGATAACTTGATTCCCGTGGGAACTCTATAATTGATGTGAATAAGAAGTACCCTAAATGTGTTTTGACTCGGCATTGAGAGGGGGAGAGTGCACGCTGCAATCCAACAGCCGCTAGGCGCACTCGACTGGCCACGTTACCCCTCTCTCACAGAAGACTACCTTGAAACGTACTGCATTTCCCACTTTATCTTATTTCCCTAATGTACGTACGTGTTTCGGTAATGAGTGAGATGTGCCAGGGGCCATTCCCATTCTATCACTCCCCGTTTCCCCAACCCTTTCTCCAAATCCATTCGTATATCTCCCAAATGTAGGCAGCGCAATCCGGGGGCGTGCCAACCAATCCGCACTGGGTCCGTGGATTATGGCTCGAAACCCTAGAAACCTTGTGCATTTTAGAGCCCTATTTCACTAGGGGAAGGCCTGTGCCCTGAAGTTGATCGTTATAGGATGATATAGATAATTAATTTTCATTTAAAATAACCGATTAGCAGGTTCTATATTGTATTTAGCGGCCATCGAAATTCTATTTATTTTCACTGTTCGTAACTGTACAAGTTGGCTTTCTGAATTAACATATTAGCATACGGCACATACATGGCCAGACGTAGTAATCTATCGGAAATCCAACGTCACACATTACCAATTAAGGCCTTCTCACACCGACTGCAGCTCGCCACAGCCTACACAGACGAGCAGTCGTCGCGCGATCACAGCTAGCGCTCCACGTGCGTCTGACAGCTAGAAAAAAAATATATATATCGCAAAAAAACACAACTCTTAATTTAAAAATAGACCCGTTTACCTTTACCTTATATAGTTTGTTTGTTTTAATAAAAGGCAAAGACATTCCATTTTTTAAAGTTTTTATTTTTTTTATTTTTCTTTAAATAATGACCGAATAAAAGTAGTTAAATCTTTAGTGCAAAAGTGTTTAGTGCTGTGTTTAGTTAGTGTTGAGAAATTTGAGAGTGACTATCGTGGTAATATAAAGTACCTTTTAAAACTACAACGCAATCATTTGAATTTCGTAAGAAATTGTAACAATGGGAGTAACAAAATTTTTTGACTAACTGACTAGCGACCCGCCCTCGCTTCGCTTCGGTTTATAAGTTTTTTTTTTTTACAATTTCAAAGTGAAATGTAGCCTATATTAGACACGGATAATGTAGCCTATCTATTTGTGAAAGAATTTTTGAAATCGGTTCAGTAGTTCCAGAGATTACCCCCAACATACAAACAAACACAATTTTACCTCTTTATTATATTAGTATAGACTAATTAGAGCCCTGATTTCCAACTAGAAAAAAAAACTGTATCTTGGAAACCCTTATAACTAACATTTATACAAATACAAATAGAAATTTAAACTTAGAACATTAAAGCTTGGAAATTAGAAGAAATTAGAAATTTTAAAAGTAATTAATGAAAATAAGATGGAACACTAAATTAACTAATATATAGTTAACTTAGAGTTATAGGTATTGCTTAAAACTTATCGTATTAATCGCATTATGGTAATCTCAAACCACACTCATAATTAATGAATATATGAATATATCAATTATAATATTAAACTTTTCTAAGTAGCTCCAATAATGACTTCGTTTATTTTGAAACTGTTAAATATTTATTTTTTACTGTTTCTTATCTGAAAATGAATAGCAAAATGTAATTAGGCTTTTCAATTTTCTTTTTTAATTTTATGGATGAAGGCGGCGGACGAGTATACATTCAGTCCAGCTGATGGTAAGTAGATACTGTCGTCCATAGATATCCGCGATACATGCCAACATTAGTCCAAAATGACAAACGTTGGCATGCCCCCGGATGCGCTGCCTGCCTTTGGAGATATAGGAATGGATTGAGAGAAGCGGATGGGGAAATGGGGAGGGATAGGATGGGAATGGGCTCTGGCACATCTCACTCACTACCGAAACACGTACGTACATTAGGGAAATAAGATAAAGTGGGAAATGCAGTACATTTCAAGGTAGTCTTCTGTGAGAGAGGGGTAACGTGGCCAGTCGAGCGCGCCCAGCGGCTGTTGAATTGCAGCGTACACACTCCCCCTCCCAAAATAAATAGAACCACAAAATTTATTTTCCTATCAATTAATTAATTTTTATGTTGTTGATCACTTAATATCACATCGGTGTTTATTAATATTATTATTATCATCTGGTAATAAGATATAATTATTGACCTATTTCTTGATCGATTTGTTTGGATTATTTATCAATTATTTACACATGATTGCCTTCTTTATTTTTAATACGGATATACAAAGATACAAGTATAAACTGCATAGGTATGATTTAAAACAGAATACTGTATAACTGGTTACTTTTGCCGTCTTATTATGTTTCGTCTGTTGTCTGGGTAGTTTTTTTTCCATCAATGTATATGTGTCTTTGAACCCACAAACAATAGAAACCTATAATAGTGAGTTATTATTCGTATCTGCTACACTAGTTTTTACTAGACCGATTTTAATATAAATTAATTCCAGACAAATACTTTACATAATAATTAAATATATATAGTTATATCATCGCAAACAATATCTGTACTCTTGTACATTTTCTATTATCACATATATCTATTGTTTTACTGATAAACTTTTTAAATTAAACAGAATTAATGAAACAGGTAGGTACATATAGATAGTACAAAGGCGGATTTTCATTTATGTACAATGTAACCGAACTTTTTCCGAAACGATACCATTTACTCTGTTCACGATTTTGAGTTCATTGCCATGAAAATATTTAAGATCCTTTTTTTCCAAAAATATCAGAATGACCGACTATACTGGAACGAGGAGACTTTTCCCATTTCTCCTTAAATTCCATTTCCCTCTAAATGTACTTATATAAATGAGAGACCACCTGTGTACACAGATTAGATGTGTTTGCAATTATGTATGTTTGTTTATAAAATAGGTAATCATCATTTCACTGCGTTATGCAAAAATTTCACACACGCATTTCGCACTTGTATAGGAAACGCAAACTGGTAAAAAGTAGAAATGTTAATGGAAAGTCATTGAAACAGACGTATTTAACGTGTTTCCCACTATTTGAGTTATTGTATCGGTGGTGGGGTATGCTTGTAGTGAGCGCGGGATAAGCAATAGGCGCGGGAAATAATAACAAAAATGTAAACCTAACTCTTTGTTTGGGAGGGGGGGGGGGTTAAAGGGGGGGGGGGGGGGAGCACGAGGCACTTTATATTTTTGCATTTATGTTGTCCACCTTAGATACAATCCGTAGTCAAGACATACTCCGAAGTATATTTTTTTTATTTTCGACTAGCGACCCGCCCTCACTTCGCTTCGGTTTATTAAATTTAAAACAATCGGAATAATATATCTCTAGCAATACGTTAGACCTCTAGCAATACATCGGTGAAAACTGCATTCAATTCCATGCAGTAGTTTTTGCGTGATGCGTGTACAAACATACAGACAGACAGACAGACAACATTTCCAAAAACTGTTGTTTTGGCTTCTTTTGCTCTAATAAAGACCCCCCCCCCCCCATATTAGTTTTTTTTTCAATATCTATAATGTACAGACATCGGCCTGTTACAATTTTATTATATGTAATAGATATAGATAAACATTAAAAATTTGTGAGATCATGCTTTCTAAATCCCGCCACGGTTGGATTATGACTCTGTGAACAATACTATCATAATTTGCGGTGATTTCTTGATTTTACTTGGAAAAAATCAAGAAAACAAAACGATTCTTCGTTACTAAAAACGTTTTCTACTGCCATTACTGTGATACCAGTAGGTAACTATTGTAGTTTTATATAACTTTATAAAATCACATTTTGCATGTGCTATGTAGGTACATAGGATGTAGGTAGGTACATGTAGGTATATACGTACGTACTATAGCATACTATACCATCAGCCTGTGTTTCTCCACTGGATATAGGCCTCTCACAAGACTCGCCTCCATACACGATCTTCCGCTCTTACCATACTCTAAGTAAAATGAATACATTATTATTATTATTTGTGCTATATGTACACTATTGGTACTGTACTGCGTATCGCCTGTGTATGTGTATCAATAAGTTACATAAAAAGAAAATTTAATCTTATATTTATAGGTTGCATTGTCTAATCTGCGTAACAGCGATAAATAAATTGACGAATACGATAACAATTTTGGATAAAAATTGTGCATTTTTGTGCATGATAAAAACTTTTTTGACTTGTAGTTAGCTTCATGTAGCCTGATATCGCCAATATTCATATCAATTATAGTACAATCTAATCGAAATTCGCGTGACACTTCAGAAATAAAATTTGAAAAGTCCTCAATTTATAATACCGCATTTAAACTTACAGTGGCAGTAAACGGTTATTTTATTTATAATTTATTTCAAAAGTAGATCAATATTTAAACTAAAAATGTGTAATTTATGCAACAAATCTATTAAACAATTCTCTGGCACATATCGCTATTTGCGATAAGAACGCCGTCTGTGCATTTCGTGTGTTGCAATGTCTGTTACTGTCTTGTTTTGTTGTGGTGTGCAATAAAAAGTTATATCTATCTGTTTAACGAATTGCTGTCATGCTTAGCTGTCTCATCCGTGATATGCAGCGAAGCATGAAAATGTTTAGCCCGCCCGCGTTCACTAAGGTCATACCCAACTATTGTTAATTGCAGTAGTTAATGTTAATGGGACGTATCAAGTTTGCTTACTTACAAGTTAGTTTACAGTTCCATGCGTGTGTTTCAATAATTTTTCCCAACTCTGTACAATACTTAATACTGGCCTCAACTTGCATAGCGGTGTTTTTGCGGTCTGCAAAGACACTTACCTATAGTATAAATTATACAGGTGGCAACAAATGAAAGTCTTCCCTAGAGAGCCAACAGAGCTGATTATGTTTTATATTCTGTTCTTTAAACTGAAAAAATAAGATTGTACTACGACGCTGTTTTTGCTGTTGGAAACATGTAGCCAACTAATGATATGTTGATAACAAGCTGCAGAGGGATTTATAATCGTTTGAACGATTTGTTAGCAAAATCACTACGTTGACAATTCAATTTACCGATATTACGAAGGTCCAGAGCCGTGTGGTCACGTGTGGTGTCGGCCCGGCTATACAACAGCACCACTCCATCTCTTACCGTGGGTATCGTAGAAGGCGGCTAAGACAAAGCGGCTACCACAAGCCCCGAGGAACTACACCGCATCTAGAAGAGTGGGTTTGCGAACCCGCTTGGCCAGCGTGGCGTTTTGAGGCCATACATCCGGCAGTCCAACAGTGGATAATAAAAGAATATTGTTTGCATCACACACTTGTAATCCTTGAATATCATGTCACTGACTGTTGCATCACTAATAGAGTAAAAGTACACTTGGGGTGATTCCTTTATTTTCAATCTGTTATTGGTTTAGCGGGGTCTTACCACTGTTTCTCTGGTAATCTTCTTAGCTTTTGCGTCATTGTTTAAGTTGACGTCAGGGTTTATGAGGTTACATTTGTGATAGGTTATTAACAATGAGGAGAAGATGGTTATAAAACCATACTTAATTCCATTCTGGTACTAAAAGTCTGTCAACTTTCCGTCCTAGGTCGAACAACGCGCTATTTAAATTCCACTCTCACAAGCAGTTTAGAACCTCTCAATGTCGCGTCCATCTACGTGTTCTACCGCCTCTACTATGTGTAATGCTCTTGAACGTGAATGCACGTAAAGAACTGACATAATTTGGGAATTATGTCAGTAGAAGTGCGGTGCATCTGCATACCCTTGACAAAGGGCCTTTGAAAACCCGTTTTATACTGCGTTTTATACCCGTAGGTTATAGAACGAACTGCTTCAAGAAAGGTGTAAATAGGATTCTACGAGATTGACAACGCACTAGCATACCTCCTAGTCGTAAGTGCATGGTGGTCGCCTGCTCATCTGCATCTCCTCTATAAAAAGTACGTCTCCATAAAGAATATAAATTCCAAAGTACAGATAAGCGAAAAATACTGAGTCGATGGCGTTTCCACTATTGTTAATAACGTTTATTTTGGAAGGAGGAAAGGATTTGTTTTTGTAATCTTGTAAATATAACGGGTTTAGGCTGACCAAATTTAATAACGGGCAAATTGTAATTGCGGCCGAAACAAAAGTAAAATGTATGTACGACGTGGTTAAACTGAATGCCTTCATAAAACAACTTAGATACAATCGCGTTAAGAACCTTGACATCTTTAACGGAGGCGGCGATAAGAAAAGCCGCGAAAACCATGTAGGAAGCCTTTGTTCTGCTCTGTGGGCTGTTACACAGCTGTCAGTACAGTTCGCGACATGTTAATTTGCGCTAACTATTCAAGTATGTAAAGGCAAGTGTACCGTCGGTATCAAAAATAGATAAACACGTTGAAAATGACGCCTGAAAATGGTGTAAAATAAAATAATACATATTTCTTACAATTGGTTAGGCGCTTACACAACATGACAAAATCTTGTGGTACAGATCTTTGCTTTGCTCAAAAGTGCCCTTAATGGGTTCAAGAAATGTAACTGCGAGGTTTCACTGTCGTTTAGTTCACTGTTTTGTTAAAACCAATGCAACAGCATAATGTCTTACAAATTAAAAGCTGTAAGTACACACACTCAAACTGGACTCTGGTAAAGCCTCCTGGGTATTTATATAGCAATGACGATCAGTTTATTTGTAACCGTGGAACATTTACCATCGGGTGGAATGTCTCCCTGCCTATAAAAAGCCTAACAATAGAAACCACTGCCAAGTGCATAAACGTGCGGTAAATCTTATGTTTTCAACTTCCCACGATTTTGCACAGCCGGCGAAACCGTAACGAGTCGATGTCAAACGGTTAGCTGTAACTGTTGTTTTATTAGAAATACATAAAACCAATACCTATGTACTTGTAGTGTGACAGATAATAAGACGTTTCAAATCAGGGTTTATGAGTAAGTAATAAAAATAAATAACACCTTGTGTTTGAGTACCTACCTATGTTTTACGATGGTATTTTAGACCGTCGAAAAATGTATTACTATCCAGTACCATACCTTAGCATCAGCCTGTCTCTTCAATGTTGGATATAAGACCACTTCCAATATTCGTCAAAACACATGATTTTTGGCCCTTCTCATTCAGCCGCTACCGGGGGAGTTCTTATCTACAATCAATCATTTAATTTCTCTCACAGAAGACCTTGAAATGTTCTGCACTCACTACCGAAACACGTGTACATTGGGGAATATGATACGTGTACATTGGCATAGTTGCCACCCTTTCTCCTTTTCTCCAATCCATTCTTACATCAACAACGGTAGACAGCACATCCGGAGGCGCGCCAAAGTTTATCGTTACCACCTACCACCAGGTGGACTGTATGCTCGTTTGACACGTTCGCGCTATAAAAAATTAGATAATCTTAAAATGTTAAAAGTGTAATTTTTTAATTGAAATGATTCAAACTGTAGAAAAAAGAATGAAAAGATTTTTTTAGAACCATACCACATTGGTTTGATGAGATGAGTTGGTTGAAAGAGCGGAAAATTGTTCTGATTGACATATCAGTTTGCTAGCAGTGACTGAGTGAGAAAAGCGCCAGATCTAATGTGGTAGAAGGCCTTGGATGAGGCCTATATCCAGCAGTAGACAAACTCAGGCTGATGATGTTGCTATGGTCTTTTCTTCTGAAGGTGTCTTCTTTGTCATCGAAACAATTTGAACTTTGATTACAATAGCTCTAAACAATGAACGGGTGCTTTTTTAACCAGTTGGCGAAGGTTTTTCAGCAAGATATTCTTCTTGGCGATTATTTTTCTCTAGATTTTCCCTTGAATTGCACCAATATGACGCTAAAATCACTTAATCTCTTGAAATACCACTATTGTCAAAGAGATACTTGACCTTATCCAACAAACCTTATTGAGTTTGCGTGGTGAATAATGAACCGAAACTTCTTGCGGAAAAGAGATCTGTGCCCTGCAGTGACACGTTACAGGCTGATTTCGATTTCGTCTTTGTCCAAAGGTTTCCAAAAGGTCTCGAAGTCTCCAATAACAATAGTTCAAATTTGACGAAGAATCAATAATCGCTTCTTGGCCCCGAATGGTCTGAATCTACTTTCGACGAGTGCAGAATCCTGTTTCCAAATTGGAACTGACCAACTACTTCATCTCCCCGAACTTCATTCTTTAACTTTCCACCAATTTACACAATAAATGTCGAAACTTTAATCACCATACTAAGTACTTAAACCCAACGTCCATTGTTTGGATCAATACCGTTCAGGAGTTGCATGAATACACCGCTTGCGCAACCGAACCTTGCGTACAGTCAATGCCAAGACACGTGGTTAACCAGCGTTTGTAATCGGTATGTTCCTTTAGAGATGGGAAGTATCGATAATAATTATGCTTTCTATATAAAACCTGTTCCAATTGTTTGATAAAAATCTATTTCCGCCTCTATTGTTCATCGATATCTTCCCCGCAGTAGAATGACAACGAGCCAGAACCACTTTATTTCGATTCATGTCAATCGAAAGCAGGATGTATTTCTATTCAGCCAGAGCAAAAACTTTATCCCGGTTACCAAAAGAAATTTCGATAGACATTGGAGGGTATATTTCTTAATCGATAGAAATTCCATTTAGCACAAGATCTTGCTTAACTTCATAAGTGCGCCAAATTCGTTCTATACTATGCAACCAGCCCGTGTCTCTCCAGTACTGGATACAGATTTCAGACAGTACCCTGATTAAAGTTTTAGGCCATTACAGTCCCTTATCCTTACATTATCCTTATTATCCTTACAGTCCCAACTTGGCATCTTGTAACTTTCTCAAAATAGTCTCCCTGGACTGCTGCTGCACCACGACAATGTGTCCACTCACCCAGCGATTAAAACCAGGGACTTTTTCGACAGTACCCCGGTTAAGGTTTTAGGCCATCCTCTATTCTACTTTCTGTTAAAAAAACAATACAAGAATGTTGTCATATATTTTTTTTCTATAGATGAAGGCGATAGACGAGCACACAGTCCACCTGATGGTAAGTGGATACTGTAGCCCATAGACATCCGTGATACACGCCAACATTAGTTCAAAATGACAAACATTGGCACGTCCCCGGATGCGCTGGAGATATAGGAATGGATTTGGAGAAAGGGTTGGGAAAATGGGGAGGGATAGGCTGGGCACATCTCACTCACTACCGAAACACGTACGTACATTACGGAAATAAGATAAAATGGGAAATACAGTACATTTCAAGGTAGTCTTCTGTGAGGGAGGGCTAACGTGGCCAGTCGACTGCGTCCAGCGGCTGTTGGATTGCAGCGTGCACTCCCCCTCATGTCATATAAAGAATTTTGATTCTACTACTGTACACGTTTCAACTCAGAATTTACGTTAATTATATTTAACATCCTTCTCAACAATTAATACAATAAGTACCTTTCATTTAAAACAAAATCCGTTTTTCTACTACAGTGTTACTGGATGTAAATAAAAACATTGGCTCATGGCCCCACCTCCCGAGTCGGAAGCCCGTCCGGTCCGTTTTCCCGTGCAAACGCTTACGCAACAAAGAACAATCAATGTTTGAATAACAAATGGCTTAAAATGGACCGCAGACGTGCATAGATCGCGAAACTAATCATTATGATATTTATTCACTTTAAAATTATAAGGGAACAGTATCTAATACTAAATTATCCACTTACCAGTCTATTATCTAACTTTGTTCATTTATGTTCTAAGTGCCCAGCCGTGGGACACATTAGTTAGAAGCAATAAATGTACTGAATTACTTTATTTCCTTGCATCGATATTGTGTCATATCATTATGCACTATAAATAACCATCCCTGTTTTTTAATTAATTTAGTTTTAAAAATTAAATTTAAGTTTTTAAAAATATTCGCTCCATATTTAAAAAAGGCTTGTATTTAAACGCGCGGCAAAAAATTCTAAATGAGCAGCCAATCACGATCAATAAAACAACCGAGTAAATATAATAGTTTTAAATCACTAAGAATGTCATCTTCATCACCAAGTCGATGCTGGTCTCCTATTCCTTTAATGTAACCAGAGAACCTAAACCACCTTTAAATTTGCTACCATCGATTTGCTGCCCATTCAGTGTTTGCTGCCGCTCATTAATTATGCCCATTTAAAAATATGCCTTTAAATATTTTGTTAATTTTATTATTGTCTTTTGAATTCCTTGCCGTAAAGATTTCGTAGTATTTGTTGAATCCTTACTTACAGAATGACGTAGTTTACTTTTTTATTTTCCTATGTGGCAATGGTGCAATTAGCACATTTTGCCAGTGTCGGTTTTCTTCGTGATAAAAAAATTCAAAGTCTGAAACGTATCCTGTCTATGTCCAGTCCCGTAGAAGTAAGTAAGGGAGTCGCTCAACAAAGATATAGTACGTTTAATGAGGACAAAATAAGAAAGATATCCTAGGAAGCGCACGAAAATCGTAGTCACATGGTTTTATTTGATCACCACAAACATTGCGCACAAACATGACACACTATGACGTTTAATAAAGTATTATTATTAAACCACAAAACCCAAAATACATATTTTTTACAATAATCAATCATCTTTTTGAGTTCCCGCCAAAAAGTCCCAAAAGTTGTACAAATTTAGTTGCTATATGCCTTTAGAGGTTACCTATCGCTAACAAAACGTTATACTCTGTGACCAGCTTAATGAATCGTGTTCGAAAATTAAAACTACACGGCCATTAAAATTAGCTATTTTTTCATGTCGATTTCGTATAACACTTAATGAACCTTACCATAGTGGTTACTTAAGATCATTCGCAACGTAAAATTACCCATTTGTTACGGCTTTCCTTCATTTAATTCACTTTGTTTTATAATTAGGAAATATTATTTTCGTTTTTACTTGATTGTATTTTAATTCCGATTTGATTTTCTGAAGGACGTTTGCTATTTATTTTACTTAAATAGTTATCGCAGATAACGCCGTAAGACTAAAGATAATATTTTATTAATTAAAAAGATTACAGTACTCGTATGTAGGTATGCCCAAAGAAAGCAATAGGAGTATTTTTAGTGATCACTGGATGCCGATACCAGAAAATCGCTACTATTTAAAAAACTACATCTTTAATAATATGGTAAATATTACAATATACATATACCTATTGATTAAAAATAAATTTTGAAACTAATATAGCAAATATTAATGCCCCTTTCTAAACTATCTGTTTCCAAGTTCGTAATGTTTCGCTAGTGAGGGAGATATGCCGGAGCCCATTATCACCCCATTCTGTCCTATCCCTTCCCAATATCTCAATCCTTTCTTCAAATCCATTCCTCCACCTCGAAGCACATCCGGGGGCGTACCAATCTGGCGTGCCGTTTGTCGTTCTAGACTGAAGTTGGCATGTACCGCGGATGTCCACGGCCGATGTCCAAAAAAAAAGCTTTCACTGTTACTTTTATTATTAAGTACCTAGGTAGATTTCAAGCTATTTTTTTCTTTATTTTATTTAGGGGCTTTTACACTGTTGTGTATGTCAGCTCCATCGTACTCTAAAAGTTACAATTTCACTATCTATCTATACTATAATTACGCCTATCTTACTTATCTTCCTTATTATCTATCTTAATTTATCTATGACTCTGATAGCGACTTGCAAATTTGCACAGAATGTTTGCATCTTTCGATGTTGGCTCGTACTGAATTCTATGTTCAAGCTTTTATCAATAAGTACGTGAAAAGAAATGGCTTTCTCTTTTAACCATACTGTTATAACATGAATATCACTGAAGAAATTATTCATATTTTTTATAAACTATCGACAAGAATTTAATCATAAACCATATACGTATAAACATTATTTATGGTTTAAAGCCGCAAAGAATGAACATGTAATTGCTATCGTCTTTACTATAACTTATAGTTCACATAGAGAATCAAAATGACCACTTTAACTTGAACTCGATTTAAACATTGATCTAACATAAATAAGTACCTTAGTACACTGGTATTTTTAAAATAGAGTCTGGCGTACTTTCTATATATACACTTTCCATGGTTCAATTGTTTCGTTGTTAAGTTCTGTTGTCTACACTACTATATCGAGACATGATCTTTGAATTTGTGTGAGTATACACCGATAGTGTACAGTGCGAACCATTTCATCAATCGAATTGGATAATTCGGCACTCACACACACTGATGCATATCTCATGTCTCGTTGCGAGGACTATTTCGACATGGGATTGGACAATGCAGCACCCACTCATACAGATGCAAAGCTATATATAATCATGTTTTGTCTATGTCTGGATATAAGCCTCTCATGGCTCGCCACATGCATAGTTGGCTACTCTCGATGAATTTCTTGAAGTCGTCGATCCAACTGGTTGGATGGCGTTCCACACTGAACTACCCGGTACGTGGCCTCTATTCGAGGACTAGTCTTCTTCATCCTGCCTGTCCTGCGGCAAATATCTCACAGAAAACTACCGTAAAATGCATTACATATTCCACTTTATCTTATTCTCCTAATGCACCTACGTGTTTTGGTAATAAGTGAGATATGCAAGAGACTATTCCCATCCCATCCTATCCTTCTCCATTTACCCAACCCTTTCTCTAAATCCATTCAAATCTCCAGAGGCGTGCAGTACATCTGGGGGCGTGCCAACGTTTAACGTTCTGGACTGATGTTGGCTGGCATGTATCGCAGAAGTCCATCAGCGCAGTATCCACTTACTACCAGGTAGACTGTATACTCGCCTGTCACTTTCTTTCTAAATATTAATATAACCTGGTCGTTTATATCAATATTTTAGAAGGTTAGGTATATTTATATTTTAGAGTGGGCCGTGGCCACTGCCACTTCAGCACACTCATTCTATAAGCTGTCGGTGACTTTCGTTTGTCAAATATCTTCGTTATCGAATCTATTACCATAGCTCTTAAGGGACTGGTTCGCGTCGAATTTTAGTTCACATGTTCACGACTCAAACCGTCTCTAAAACCGAAAATTGACTATTTATCCTGACCTTACAATCGGGCAGACTGCTTGTCTGCCTTCTGCATTCTATAAAAAAATACTTACCTAAAACAAACCGCTATATCTATCAATACAATTTATAAATACTTATTGTTCATAAAAACAATTACCTCTTTAAACCCTTTATCATTTATGATCATTATCGCTTGATATTATTATCGGTAAGCCTTTGTCCTAAAGTAGCACTTATTGATCGATATAATTGTATTTAATTAGTTTATAAATAAATACTACCTATAGTATTCAAGTGTATCGTATTTTATGTTAGTGATAAATATACAGGAAGCAACCTTGGATTCTGTTATTGATTTTCTATTAATTGACAAAATATTTTGTATTTGTAAATGCGTATAGACATCACGAGGCATGCGCTGCGAATGGTTCGCCACACGCTTCAGGCTGTGTGGACGGACGTGGGTGCTCGTTGTGATCATTCGCCGCATACGCACGTTGCGAGCAGATTCTACTAATTCGCGCGATGCGAGCAGCGTGGTTGTTTGCGTGCTCACCCTGAGCATGTGCCGTTCGGATGGATGCACTTCTGTACGTCGCATGCCTCAGGCTGAGGCATGTGTTGCGAACCATTCGCGGCGCATGCCTCGTGATGTCTATACGCGCCTTAAAGAAAATATATTTGTTCGTTGTTGCAATGCATGTAACAATTTCAGTATCCACTGTTGGGCATGGGCCTCAAAGGCAACGCTGTCCTTTCAGGTTGGTGAGTCCACTCTTTTAGAGGTGGTGTAATTCCTCATCGCTTGTGCATTGTGGTAGCTATTTTGTTAGTCGTTGCTACAACACCACAATTACCTAAGAAAGATTCCGGTAACGTGACATTTTATGATTAGGTATATATAATTTGTCGATATGACACACAGCGCGCCGCAATTTTGAAAAAAATATTCAAAATGGTGGCTTGCGACTATGCCAACCTCCGAAGTAAAATGTTTGAACCCCTTTATTGACACCAACATAATTTTGAAATGAAATGGTAGTAAAAAAAGAATATTAATTGTTGGGGCATATGTCGCTGAATGTCATGTTTTTTTAAAGTATAGAATAGATGACAGACAAGCGGGCGGACCACATGATGGTAAGCGGTTACCGCCGCCCATGGACACCTGCAACACCAGGGGGCTTGCAGATTCTTGCGGAATCCCGTTTACAGACCTCTTGATTAGCCCCGTATCGTAGCGTACCTCGAGGAAAGGAAAAAAGGAGCGTAAAGGAAACACCTCAGCTGGCAGTTTATTCCACAACCTTCGGGTTCGCGGTGTACAGTAATAAAGTGTACAGTAAGTACATGAAATGAAGATATACCTACCTAAATATATTTTGTGCCGCGACAACAAACGCTCTAGATTAGCCACAATACTCATATTCTGTTGGATGCTGTAACTACCGTTGGAGATTTAAGACTGGATTTGGAGAAAGAGTTTCACAGCAGTCTTCTGCGAGAGAGGGATTCCTCGGACGTTAGGATGCGACAGCTAGACAGCAGATGTTGCAGATACAACATCTGTGTCACTATAATATGTAGAAATAGATGGAACGCGGACGTATCTGGCGAACATAATTTTCCTATTAAACTGCATAACAGACAGGCTCAATGATCAATAAAAGGCGGAAAAGGGGAGTGCAGCGATCAATCCATTGGTTACAGTCAGCGGACGACCAGACAGACATCATTATGGGGTAGTCAGTTCTAGATCGAATGTTCCATACGGTGTAACAATACTCTTTCGGGAATTGTCTTTTACCGGACTTTTTGTTTCTAGATTCCCAAGAAACCCGACCACCTAAACTACCGTTTGCAACGGGGTGCTTTTAAATGCTCGGATCCGATTTTAACAATATCGGTTAATAAAAGCGATTAATAAGAAGGAAGGTATTCTAGGCGACCGTGAACTAAACAAGCTATTTCTTTGCAATAATAAGAATAAAAGAAAAAATGCTATTTGCCGTCTATTTTAGAAAAAATGTGTTTAGACTAAAGTTATAAAGCTTTATGAGCCCAATCCAACGACATGTTTATACAGGTAGTGTCCTTTCCTAAAATCTGAAATGGACTCTGTTCATGATTTTAAATAGATTGACGTGAAACTTTACAACTCGTTTTTATTTTTTTTCATACAAATTTACTAAAAACAAAAAAAAATATTTACGTATCATTATCTATACGCCAATGGACAGAATCCATGGTTTCAGGTTTCAGGAAAACATCCCGTATATTGCCGTTAACATATTACTGGCATTTTTTCAAAATTTTACACAGTAGCTACTAAATTTGGAGTTCATTTGACATTTTGAAACTACTCCGATCTCACGAGACAACGATCGAAATATAAATTTTGACAAGAGATACTTCGGGACCAAACGTCAAATTTCATGATAACAATATCTCATTTAAGTAATCGTAGATACCCGATATATAGATCTCCGACCAAACTAGTTTGGTCTTTTTTTTAATGTTTCCGCAATTTATTTTATGTAGCAATACATGGTTGCATATTTATTCACTCTCTCTTAGTACCTTGCTGTAGTGATTCTAGTGGTAATGGTCCTTGTTTAATGTTAATTGTGCATTGTTAATTTACATTGTGCATTGATGATGACCTGGATGCAGGTCATCATCATCTATGAATGTGATCAGCCTACTATATTTTATTACTATTATCTACTATATTACTATATTATTACTATATTATTATATATTATTATTATATATACTATATTACTTTTTTCGTTTATTCTATTGTAATTGTTTTTTGTTTCTCTTTTTTTATACATAATTCTGCATGTATACTTCTTTTTTTCTTTCTTTTTTTTACCCTCTTTTTACATTCTAATGTCGATAGTTATTATTTACAATACAAATCATTATGTATTTATTATTATTATATTACAGCTTTGTAACCATTATCTAAGTACAATTATTCAACTAACATTCCTCAATTACTCAACGACTTATTATATTTCCAATTAATAATTCAAATACTAATTTAAATAATAATAAAAATAACAATCAATTTCTTGCACATCTTGTCGTGCCTGCAGGCTACTTTTACCGGCGATCTGCAATAATCTACAAAGACCACGCGTATCTCGGCCAACCAGCAGATCGCTGAGATTTTCTTTGATCACCTCACCATCCGTGGCCGTCTCCACCAAACATCTTTATGCACCGACCACGCCCGGCTCGCAGATGCACCATTGGACGTGTCCAGACAAAATTTGTATCAATAGGTTTTGTTATCTCTAAACCCTTTATCTCTGCATCTCTCTATGTGTTCTACCGCCTGTACAATGGAGAATGCTCTGAAGAATTGTTCAATATAATTCCCACCTCGGATTTCCACAACCGCACTTCCCGTCACAGAAGTGCGGTGCGTCCGCATTTCCTCGATACGGAGGTGTCGCGTACTGTTCGGTCCAAAAATTATTTTATATCGCGAACCCGTAGGTTGTGGAACGAGCTGCCTCGAGAGGTCTTCCCATTAAGCTACGACATGGGGTTCTTCAAGAAAGCTGTGAATAGGATTTTGCAATGTCGGCGGCGCGCCCGCATACCTCCTGGTGTTGCAGGTGTCCATGGGCGGCGGTGACACTTACCATCATTGGGACCGCTTGCTCATCCGCCCTCTTGTCTATAAAAAAAACCTTTTCGTAATCACAAATGGAGGTGTGAGCCGTGCAGTGAGCCATTACAAGATGATTATTCATGCATCACTAAACGAGCTCTCATTAATAGGTCTTTCAAAGTAAACCTTCTCTTACGGCCATCCGTAAGAGAAGGTTGACTTTGAAAGACCTATTCAAACCACGCGAATGAATTTCGAATGAATTCGCGCGAATGAATCCAATGAAGCCCATGCTTCAAAGTCAATTGCAATGTAATTCTATACAGTTTGCAGACACGCCTGTTGTTACATCACCGGGTATGAGGTGTAAATATATTTAATTTTGCATCAACTCTACCCCACGTGGGACTTTCGCCGCACCTCGATTATCTATGCATTTGAGGACAATGAAAGTCCACACCCGTGTTTTGATGCTTTATTTTTATTAAATACTTTATTGTATGTAATACTGGCGGTAAGTGGATACTGTTGTCCATAGACTCACCGGTATATGACAACATCAGTCCAGAATGACAAACGCTGCCACACTCCCGGATGCGCTCGGTGCCTATCTTTTGTGATATAGGAATTGATTTGGAGAAAGGATTGGGAAAATGTTGAGGGATAGGATATGTTGCGATGGAAATGGGCTCTAGCATATCTCACTCATTACTCAAACACGTACGTATATTGGGGAATAGGATATAGTGGGAAATACAGTACATTTCAAGGTAGTCTTTTGGGAGAGAAGGGTGACGTGACCAGTCCAGTGCGCCCAATAGCTCTTGGATTGCAACGTGCACACTCCGCCTTAAATTTATGTCAATATTTATGTCTTTAATCAATCTATGGTCTATAGTATTGACCATCGATATAGACTCTATACCTTTACATCTCGAATGAGACCATTTTCATGTTTCTTCGATGTCTATAATCATTGATATTGTCTTTTTATTATTACATATCTTCTCCGGCCGACTCAAAAATTATTTGGGCTGCCATTCAAGGGAGATTGGGTTGGAGTTGGTACGAAGGTATTTTTGTCGATGTGTGTAACACTCTTTTGAAATATTCGTAAACGATCCTGCGACGCATTGTAGGTATATTGACTATACAGAATTCTGGTGACTTGAAAGGCCACTAGGGCCACAAGAATTTAGATAATCCGAAAAAAAAAAAATCTATACAAAGTTAAAAAAAAATACATGCACCCTTATATTTAACACTAAAGTCGGATTATTTATTCCAGTCGGGGATATGACATGTAGAACTGTCAATAAAGTGTCATCTCCGTACAAATTTCACTCTGACAGTTCTATATGTCATATACCTGACTCGAATATGTAATCCGAATTTAAATTCTTTACTTTTGTTATAAGACTTTTTAATATTCAACACTTTTTTGCACACATTTACTTTTTTATGCTACCTAAAAATATAATGTACTATGCGAAGCAAAACTTACGCGCCATGTGTAAGAAAAGAAACTCGGTTTGTTTCTAGTTTCGCAATGACCCAGAATTACATTAAATGACATAACAAGACATAATGACTGTGCATTTCTTATTCAGTCCACATTGACACTAATTTTCACTTAAAAACCACGTGCATAGAATTTAAAAGTAACAATGCACACGTCCATTGAACACCTTTTATAAAATCTAATTGCGTGTCCTGAAGTGTATTCTAGTTTGTCGTACTCGTAAACATATCGTGTTTCAAGGTGACAGACAAACATACACAGTTACAGTACGAGAAAGTTACATCAATTGAACTATTTATTTATTCATTGTATAATTTGCATTCTTAATTGAGGCAGTATTGTCGTATATTATAATGGGCTTAAACGTTTCAGTATGCCTATTAAGTTTATGTAATTATGTAATATAATAATCACAAATTATTATTTTTTTATTTTACTTCCGCATAGTTCAGTTTCTTTTCGGGTTGAGATCTGAAACGGAGTGAATCGCCAAAGAATTGAAGTCACCGACATCGTTAATTGAGTCAGCAAGCTATGGTGGCAATGGGCAAGTCATATTTGTCGCAGCACTTATAATCGATAGGGTAGACGAGTCCTTGAACCGGGAAGCGCAATATGGAACACCCTCCTGCCGGGTGCACCGAAGAATTTGTGACTGGAAGATCGTAAATAGACATGGGCTGGTGGTACGAGAGAAACCAGGCGGATCGCTATCGCTACCAACAAAAGGTGGTCGTCAATAGATATAACACTTTCCTCAAAGATAATCTTATCTCTTATCTATGACAAAGACATTGAAACCTGTATTACGTCTTTAAAGTTATCAACCGATCGATAACAAATTTGCATACATTTATCGATACAGTGGAACCAGTCACTTCTGCGCTGAATAAATAATCATCACTTTGTCTTATTCTAAGTTTTATTATACACATACTTTGTAGGTATTCAATTTTAGGGAGATTTCGAATAAATCTATTTATTGCGGAAATAGTAACATTCGAATTTCGGAAAAATATTACTACATCTCTACTAAGAGATTTGTGGAGAGGCTGCAGGACGTATTTTTTAACGGATTGAAATGAAATTTGGCAGAAAAATCATTTGGATTTATAACTCTGTTAAGTTCGAAGATGGGCTTTCGAAGATTGAACCGATTTATCGGTTCATTAGTTCCAAAATTATGATGGTGAAAACTATTCAAAAATAATTAATACATTTTTTTGACGTCTATATATACAAACGATTGTTTAGGTAGTCGCATATCTAATACGTTACTCGTCCAATATCTTATTCGTTACTCGTCTAATATCTAATTCGTTACTCGTCTAAGATTTAATTTATCACTCGTCTAATATCTAATTCGTTACTCGTCTAATCTCTAATTCTAACTCCTCTAACATCTAATTCCTTACTCGTCTAGTATCTAATTCGTCACTCGTCTAACATCTAATTCGTTACTCGTCTAACATCTAATTCGTCACTCGTCTAACATCTAATTCGTTACTCGTCTAACATCTAATTCGTTAC
Source organism: Sesia bembeciformis (assembly GCA_943735995.1). Classification (NCBI taxonomy): domain Eukaryota; kingdom Metazoa; phylum Arthropoda; class Insecta; order Lepidoptera; family Sesiidae; genus Sesia; species Sesia bembeciformis. Next base: position 1,647,413 of record OX031041.1, read on the forward strand.
TCGTCTAATATCTAATTCCTTACTCGTCTAATATCTAATTCGTCACTCGTCTAATATCTAATTCGTCACTCGTCTAACATCTAATTCGTTACTCGTCTAACATCTAATTCGTCACTCGTCTAACATCTAATTCGTTACTCGTCTAATCTCTAATTCGTTACTCCTCTAATATCTAATTCCTTACTCGTCTAATATCTAATTCCTTACTCGTCTAATATCTAATTCGTCACTCGTCTAATATCTAATTCGTCACTCGTCTAATATCTAATTCGTCACTCGTCTAACATCTAATTCGTTACTCGTCTAATATCTAATTCCTTACTCGTCTAATATCTAATTCGTCACTCGTCTAATATCTAATTCGTCACTCGTCTAATATCTAATTCGTCACTCGTCTAATATCTAATTCGTCACTCGTCTAATATCTAATTCGTCACTCGTCTAATATCTAATTCGTTACTCGTCTAATATCTAATTCGTTACTTGTCTAATATCTAATTCGTTACTCGTCTAATCTCTAATACGCTGGTCGTCTAATTCTGCACTTGACAAACACGCTACTAGTAAAGTCAATTAAACAACGTTCTATTAAAAATAAAATAACCCCTAACAACGTATATGCCGGCGAATCGTCATCTTGGTCACAAACGTTCATATTTAACCAAGAGATAAGACTCAACTTGAGCAATTGAAATAAACTTTATGTTACAGCGAACTGGAACGAACCTTTGTAATGAATAAAATGTGATGAAAATGAAAACGAATTAAAAAAAATAAGCAAGTAACAGAATTAGAAGGGATTTATTTATATTGATCAATAATTTCCTTGGAAATGGTTTAAAAACCCAATGGTTGATGTTTCTTTAGATTTTCACAATATTCTATTTTTTAATTTCCTCAAAAATAATAATACCAGAAATTAATATATTTTAATATATTTTTTGTATTATTATGTAAAAAAAAACAATTAACACAGAATCAGAATACATCTTACATAAATAACATAGTATCCTTAATTATATACATAAAATATAAGAGATAATGTATATAAGTGTATCCGTATCCATTATTATTTACCTTCTTAAAAAACTACTACCTTTACAGGTTAATATTATAATAATAAAATACTCATAAATTATTAATTAACGATAAATAATTTAATAAACACTAGTTAATAGTGCAATTACAAATCATAAGTGCAATAAAAACTGTGATATTAATCAGTGCAAAAACTACTGTGATGTGATTCGTGATTCGTAGAATCGATAGTGAAGTATCGATAAGTAAATCGATAAAAATGATGCTCTACGTGACCCAGACGACAGAGGAGGTGGTCAAACGACCTCCACGGAGAAGATTCATCAGTGCCAATATCAAGGTTTGTAATGATTCACACTATTACAGTGTACACTATTACATTACATATTACACTATTACTGACTGACCATTAATAAAAGTCTTTAGCGCTAACATTTGAGGTTAAAAGCTTAAGTCTAAAACTGTTAAGATTAAGGTCCTTAAGGTACATTAATGCTGACATAGCGTTCAAACGCTCAGCACTCATTTTTACACAAGTAGTAATATTCCACACGCTTCCAAATCCACTCCTAAAATTACAAAAGTAGGTAACCTAACAATGTTTGCCATTCTCGACTTATGTTGACATATATCGCGGCTGTCATTGGCGATAGTATACAGTAAATGGATACTTACCACGAGATAAACTGTCCGCTCGGCTGTTACTTTTTTACTAAAAACATTTTCTTTATATAAAAATCTCAATTCATCCTCCATTGTCTCTATCTTCTCTTCCCATCTCTTCTCCCAAGACAGGATGCTGCTGCAGATGCAGCGACATACGCGGATTTGCTAACATTGGTCATTATTGTCGAAAATTGACTTATGATTCAAATATTTAAGGGCAGTTACAACTTATCTGCCAACTGTCTGTCAACTTTTTAAAATAAATACTTAATTTTAGAGCGGCGATAGCCTGGGGCAGGGATGGCGAACCGATGGCACGCGACAAAATAATTTGGGCACGGCATTAATTAAGGAATTTAAATACCTAAAGGGTATCTAAATACCGGTGCCGGAACGGCAACAGCAAAGTCATACTAATTATTCCTTTCATTTAAATAAACAAAAAACTGTTAATTGCTAAAAAAAACTATTGCTGTACAAAATGTATATTTCTGGTTGCAAATAAAGAGTTTTAAGTTGATAGTATTTAGTTTTAGTTTTTTTCGCCATTAATCTCTAAGTCAAGATTGTTTGACGGCACGTCATGGCCTCATTAAAAACTTCTTTAGAAAAAAATGGCACGTAGATCAATAAAGGTTCACCATCCCTGGCCTAGGGGTATCTATATTTGATTCACATTCGTGTGGCCGTGGGTTCAAATGCTCGGCCCGTACTACTGAATTTCTGCTTAAACACGATTTATAAAAAAATACACTAACGGTGAGAGGAAAACATCGCGAAAGAATCCGCATGCTCTAGAAATGAAAAAAAAAAAAATCTGGAGTATCCAATCCGCACTGAGCGCGCGTGGGGGATTACGGCCCGAAACCCCCCAGTGATTTACTAAGCGAGGCCGAGGCCTGATTGAGCCCTACAGTGGGATATTAAAGGCTGATACAATAAGTTAACTTTACCTATGAGTGGGTACCTATAACCAACATAAGGTACCTTGTATAGAGTTGCATATAGTTTGCGTAGGAAAATATCGATTTTTTTTTGTATCGATTAGGAATTATTTTTAGGTGTCACAAATGATTAGGAAAACGGGTGTCACAAAAAGACGTTGTTAGCGAAATGGTATTAGAAATATCAAAAAAAAAATCAAAATTAAAACGTAGACATGATAATGAACGCCCTGAAACTGAAATCATTAAACCTATCGGACACGAATTACTTTATGGCCCAACAAATCAATTATTTTTTTCAATGTACGGAATCGCCGCCGGATACAACGTCTCCAAGTGGAAACCACGCGATGTCAATCTAAAACCGTAATTTGCCTATGAATCCGAACTTTGATATATCAAGCAATTGAATATTCAATGTGGATTACAGCGGTTACGCTACATCGGTTCCTTCACTTGAAGGCGTGTAATTCATGTAAATTGCCATATCCGGTTCGTAAATATTTGTAATTTTACTATTATGTAACGTACTTACATGCCTGGTATATTGATTGCAGGTATTAATAACGAATGTGTCTCTATTTATTATGGTCTTTTTCCTGTTGCAGGGAAAGTAGGGTTTGATGATGATGTTATCGTAAAATGTCGACGTTATCGTGACAATAGTTTTTCCATCTCAGTGATTATTTATGTAACCAGCCTTTTTATCGTCTACGCTTGGTCACGGGCCTTCCTCATGCACATTGTCTTGGGCATGAAGGATATATGGCCTTAAAACAGCACGCTGATTAGAGGTGGTAAAAGTTTGCTCCTAATTTTTTTATTTATTTTTTTATTGTCGAAGGCATACCAATTTTCTATTGGTAAGTGGATACTGTCACCCAGAGACATCCGAGATACATGCCAACATTAGTTCAAAATGACAAACGTTGGCATGCCTCCGGATGCGCTGCGCTGCCTACCTTTGGAGATATAGGAATGAGTTTGGAGAAAGGGTTGTGAAAATGGGTAGGGAGAAGATGGGAATGGGCTCTGGCACATCTCACTACCGAAACACGTACGTACAGGGAAAGAAGATAAGTGGGAAATGTAGTACATTTCAAGGTAGTCTTCTGTGAGAGAGGGGTAACGTAGCCAGTCGAGCGCGCCCAGCGGCTGTTGGATTGCAGCACGCACTCTCCCCCTGACAAATGATTATAGATGGATCAAAAGTTGGATCTACACTTTGACATTGAGAACACCTATATATTCTTTGATATGAAAGGCTCTTCAATATCAACGATCCTGAGACTAAAATATCTCGCAAACAGCACTCGACATCCTCTTGAGATGTGCTCATGATCTCCACGCCACTTTTGGCTTAGAAGAGTGTTTGGGACGCAACGATATCATTAAAATCCAAAAATAATCTCATGTAATCTTCAGGTCCCAAATAATAGTGTTATATCTTTCGATTATATTTATTTTATATTTACCTACATGGAAAACTAAGCATTGACAATATCTAAGCAAAGAGAAAAAATACGAGACAAAAAATTGTATGGTTATTGGAATAATAGTGCTCTAGCGAGGTGGGAAACCGAAAAAACGAGTTAGAAGTAAATTCCTTACCACAGCCGGTTTAGTATGAAACAAATCAAGATCTAAAGATTGCTTACAGAGCGCACTGTATTCTGAAGTCAAATGCAAAAGAATGCATTTTTCGATAGTACTACAAGAATTATACTCAAAACATTCCTCTCTCTCGTTCCAGCGCCACCATGCCGGCATATCGCAGTCGTCCTGCAGCGACGGCTCGCTGCTCAGCGTGGGCTCCTCGGAAATGGATGAGGACAGCAGCAGCGGACACCACTACTCCCACGATCACTCCGCCAGGAGCGACCATTCCGACATTTACAGTGAGTTTCTGTTTTTCCTCGTTAAAGGCTCTACTACTTCGGACTCTCATAGATATAGATAACGGAAGTTGTCCTTCGCGACTGCCAGTTTGCGTTATTTTCGCTGCGTGCTCGAAGTGAGCGTCAAGCTCCTACTTCTCGCGCTGCTCGTCCATAAAAAACACGAAAAATCCTAATAGCGCGTCAATTTTAAAAATTCTATATTAGTGGTGTGCCGAGTCAACGAAGATGTTTCATTTCATCGGTGACTGGGGTCCCGTCACTGAAATTTAGTCATGACCTACGACAGGTATAAAATAAGTGACACGCTTGGTTTCACAAACTTATGTTGTCTATTTATATCTATGCGGACTTTAATCGAGGATTCCACTATTGGAAGACTTGCTACTCATTGTGAGCTTCTCCGAAATAGATCACAACCACGTCCGTTCATAGGTACAATAACTCTTCCAGTAGTATCGTACTGTTCGAGCGGAGTATCGTGGAGTATCGTTATGCATAAGACAATGACAAAAAGGGGCTGGTGAAGGTGGAGTTTCCTGACGTTTACTTCACCAGTCCCTTTTTCAGTCCACCGCTGGGTCTCCTCATTGTCTTGTGTATAAGGAATGTATTGCCTCAAAACGCCACGCTGGCCAAGCGGGTTCGCGAGTCCACTCTTTTATAGGTGGTGGTTTCTCAGCGCTTGTGGTAGCGGCATTTAATCCCTTAGTCGCATTTTACGACACCTACGAGGAAGGGACGTTACAACATCACCAATGTTTAAATCCTGCCGACACCATTTACTTACAGATAGTTAATAAGTGATTTTTTAGCAGGCCAAATTAAAAATTATGGATGGCTTCATAAGACTTTTGAACTAAAACCAAATATATGACAAATATTGTACATTATATTTTTTTCATTTTTATTTTACATGAATCAACAGCTTACACACAGAATAATAATTACATTGTAAACAATCTCCAAACACATGCCTATTAATGTTTCAACAAAAGATAAGTGATTTTGCATATAATTATTCCAAACATTGTGCCGTTTTAAATGTATATTTTTCCCTTTATTTCCATATTTTGTATGATTTTTTCTAGATTCGTCGGAGCCACCAACAGGCGTGGCGCCACTGTCGCACTCGGCCGCGAAGCACAAGATGGCGGTGCGGCCGCGACGCACGCACGGCGCGCCCAGGCGGAAGAAAAATAATCCTGTTAGTATCCTAACCTACCTCCATCGCACTATGTGAAAAACCCTGTAAATGTTAAGAAAATGTTTGAATCTTCTTTCCCGAAAACTTAATGTACTGAATATAGCAAGCAATACTTCACTTCAGGGAAACGCTTGTCGCTTTATAAAGCCCACGTTAGATTCCACGTGGCGTACTGCTCATACTTCTTGACCGGTGTACCGAAATACCAGTTGTATCCACATGACTCTATCCAACGACGTAACGTGTTGTTAGAATTATTCACGATCCCCTTCACAGACGGTTTACAATAACTCAGCATCCGAAGAGATATTCCTTCTAACAGCTTTTATACCGTTTGTATAATGGCGAAGATTCTGAAGAGCTGTTTAATCTGATGCCAATATAGAATTTTTACGTCACCTCCTCTACGTCGCCAAAGAAACATTGATATATTTAACAGCAGTGTTTTATGAGAGCAGAGGTTACTCTAAAATTTGAGATCATGACTTGAATTACGTACACACAAAATGATATAAAATGATTCACAGCTGACGAGTTCGATGACAGTCGCTTGCTTAACAGCAAGGTTCATATTTTACCAGGTATTTTTTGGGAGTATTGTCATGGCACTAGCCTGTAGTCTCTCTGGAAATAGGCTTCTCCCAAAGGTCGTCCCCGCACACGGTCTGTGTCAAATCATCAGAGAATCAGATAGAGAATTATCATTTCTGTTATAAATTCCAGATTGCCGCGTCAGCCTTGCCAATAACGCCCGAACTGAACGAAGAAATGATACGAAGCACTACTCCTGAAGTCATTTATAAAACCTCAGAAGTTGTTACTGGTAAGAGTATTTACATATATCTTTGGTTTGGTTCCCCACTTACTGGTACAGGCTGTTCCGGCATAGAAGTAAGAAAAACATACTATATTAAGTTAGGTTTCTTTAGAATTACCTGATGGAGAGCAGTGCAGAGCATTTTTCCTTACAAATGTAGAATAATCTTTATCGACCTCGACAGTCAGTACAAAAAAGACGTCAGTAAATTTTGAGATCACGTGTAGACAGACTCTGTCCGCCTCGAACCAAATAACAAATATTTTTATAATATAAAAAAAGTGACAGAATAGCAGCCAGTCCACCTGGTGGTAAATGGTGGTAAATACTGTCGCCCAATTCGTGTTACATGTCAACAACAGTCGAAAATGACGGAATGTTAGCATGTCTTCGTCTACTTTTGAATATGCGGGAAAGATTTTGGAGGAAGGTTTGGGAAGAATGAACGAGGAATTAGTTAGACCATTATTTATATGGAGATTACGTTACACTGTCACATAAAAATACTCTGTTCGTCACCTACATTCGTTCGCTAACTGTTGAGAATGTTGTAAGACCTTGGTAATATATTGATAGCCACTAATGTTGTTCTTATAAGAATATCCTAGTATACCAGGATCATTGAAATATCGTTATAACCTTGAAATGTTTCGTTTCAGAATCATTCTCTTCATCGACCATTACGAAGCATCATGTGATTGTCAAAGAGCAGCACCACCAATTGAATCGAGAGCTACAAAGAGTTCTGGAGACGCCTTCCGACACAAAACTAAAGTCATCATCGTTGCCTCCCGGACTTGCGTTGAGCCACCTCGTTGGACAATCACCAGCAAAACTGAGCATCGCAGAGTCAAACACCCCACGATCTTCTATAAAGAGAAGCAAGTCGAGCTCTCAAGGACAGTCTCTAAGAGACGGTTCACCTAAAATTAACGCGAACACCAGTGAAACTAGCTGTTACCACTCAGAGGAACGTATGACTAAACACCGAGATAAACACGCCGAAGAACCTTGCCTCGAAAAGAAATCTAAGTCAGAGAAGAAAACGGAGAATGAAGTCATTAGAGCGAAGAAAGAGGAATCATTCTTTAGTAGATTGCTCTTAAGAAAAAGTGGAAAGAAATCGAAGAAAGATCAAACCGATGGGGAAGGTCAACAGGACGTTAAAAAGTCGAAAACAGACAAGTCTACTGCTCAATATAAGCCTGTTGATACTGAGAGAAATGGGTACGATGCACAAGGATACAAGCCTGTACCCGCGGAAAGAACTCATAAATCTGCTGGACAGAAAGCTTTTGCCAATCAAATGCACAAAAGAATGGACAATAAGGGCGCTTATGTCCAAGAAGGAGTCTATAAAGACGTATACAGCGCTGCCAAAGTATCAAACGAATATGTAACAGACCTCAAAATCGCGGAAGAAACCGATAAACCGTTGAATTTGGAGATGAAGGGTAGATTCAGACGCGAGGAGTTCAATGAAAAGGTTGAAAGATCGAGGAGATCCTCTTCTAAGGAAGGTATTGATGATAAGAAGGAACCGTTCAACATGCAACATGATAGAACTGACAGACCGGCGTCGGTGCAAAGGCTTGTCGATCCATTTTCGTCTAAAGCATTTATAAATAATGAAATGGCGAGCAGAGCTCAGGAAGAGATTCTATCGCCTACATTAGCGATCTCAGACGAAGAACCTATCAGAGCTGTGCGGAAAACCATTCATAACGATTTCTCATTTCATAGCGGAAGTATGCCTAAAAACATTCCTTACGTCAACCCCAGCTTGGCGGTCTCATCGGCTTCTCCACCAAAAACAAATCTGCATCAGAGTTCCGAAAACGTGAAGCACTTAAACCGATCTTCCGAACACGTTTCCGAGTATCGAGAGAAACGAGAAATCGAGACTAAACGCGAGAAGATTCCTCACATCGTCAAAACGGAGGAGTCTTACGTTAACTCGGGACTCAGGTCTCTTGGAGACGAGTATGTGGAGACTAGGAGCAGTATCGGGAAATCACACAGCTTCCGATACGCTTCTGAGACTACATCTATTAGTTCCCAAGAGAATCAGATGCCAAGTTTGCCGGCGATTGTTGGGATATCCGAACCTCTGTTAGATAGCTGGGAAGTGAACTATAGAAGAAACGTTACTGATAGGCATGAGCACACCAAGAGAGTCTCTGCTAGGAACTATAACATACTTCATGGCAGTGCTGAGGCAAATTATGACAGCCTCCCAAGTACAGATAGCAGTTATTTAGACAGTCTTAAAACAGAAGCTAACGAAGAGAGAAAGTTGTTCACTAACAGCATTCATATCACAATGGACACACATAAACGGGACAGCGACATTTCCCAAATAGAGGCTAAAATCGATGATATTATTAGTTCGCCCAAACCCATCATGGCGCCAATACTCAAGTCTAGTTCTTTAGATAGCGTTAAGAGTAGCCCTGAGAAACCCATGGATGACAGAAGGAAGACCATTTCGGTTGAAAGCGCCTTAAGTCACAGCGGTAAAACCAGTAATAACGTCTCTGTGACTCATATCAATAAGGAACAAACTCCAACCAAGACAAATGAAGCATCGAAATTAAACAAAAGTGAAGAAAAAATTCAGAAACGAGTACCAGAGTTTCTCAAAATACAATTGAATCGAGTCGACGCCAAACCGACTACAAATGTTGTGTTGACCGCAAACGTAACGCCAAAGAAAATAGATAGTCCACAAACTGAGAAGGAAGAGCAGTGCTTCGAAGTTATTGAATCTAAGTCAACCCATAATATTCAGATTAGGAGGGAATCAGTCGTGACTAACAAGGTCGTTGAGACTGTTATTGAAAATACTCAGATTGATGAAAAGAATTCTCCCCTTACTGTTAGAAAGTCCGTACAACCTGTTACTCCACAATGTCCTTCTACTCCAAAGACTTTTTTCAAACGAAAATCTACTAGCGTTGAGCTACAGGAGAAGGTAGATAAGCCAAGAACAAGTTCTGTGAGCACTGAAGGCAGCACTGAAAAGATTTATGATAACATATCTATGGATCAAAAATCTCACTCTAGTTTCGGAAGCAAGAGTTCAATCCAAAGTACGGATAGCAATGAAATGAAGAACCCCGATAGACAAGAAGAGACCGTTGTGTACCGTAAAAAGCCAATAATGATCTCCAGAGAACTTCGAAGCGATAAGAAAAATGACGACGAACCTGAATTGATGAAAGTGTTCGCACGGCGATCCCTGAAACTTAAAGATTGCGAAGCGGATACTTTAGCTCAAGAAATCGCCGAGACCAATAACGTTAAGGACGAAATGATTGACAATATCACTGCAACAAGGACAAAGATACTCAAAAACGAATTTAACGCTTCTATCAAATCTAGAGACAGCGATAAAGAGAATGAGGATACAGTCTTTAAAGAACACAGTGACGAGAACAGAATTGTAGACATTGCTGCCCGAGTGAGCCAATTCGGTCTACCGCACTATCAAAGAAGTGTTAGCATAAACAGCGTATCCTCTAAAAGAGAAAGCGCACCAGTATTCCGAAGCGAAGTTATTAAATACAAGAAAGAGGTCTCCGACTCTACCCCAGAGAAGAGACTTAGAAACAGAACATTCCCCGACCCGTCAAACGACAGGGAAGATATCAAAAGCATAGCTAAAAGTGAAGCCATGGCGTACAAAGCTGATACTTTAACGAAAAGACCGTGGCAAAGGAAAGATGATGATAAAATCAGACAGCTGTCAGCAGAGAAAAGGGACAGTGTGGTAGAAAAGCATGGGGATAAGGAAAAGGATGAGAGTGGGATAGAGAACGGTGCTGATGGAGAGGCGGATGCTTCTCCACAATTTAAAGGTATACTGCAAATGCGTGCGGAATGGGAAAGGCGAGCGAAACAAGGCATGACCAAATAAACCCGGTGCTAGATAAGGAGTGACCTAATTAGGCTTGTAATGTTATGTTTTAAAAACTTTTTACTCTCATTGATCTCTAAAAGTATCCTGGAAATTGTAAGGTGCATTGTTTCAATGCATATCAGTCTACGCTTGCCGTTTTTATGAAGGTTTTATTGTATTTTTGTGGAATTAACGACTTATACCCCTTTGTCATTGTAACGTAAGTTAAGCCGAGTGTTCAATAGAAAGAATGTTCCAAATATAAATTTGTATGTCTTATGGGACCTCTTCGATAAAATTACAGATGGGAACGCATTCTAATTACAGAGAATTTTCAAAAAAAATATCCATGATGCCATAAATATGTTATCCCGTTAATAAGGGTCCCTTGAATTACCTTTAACATTATTGATCTTTGTCAAAACTGTTTTATAGTTTTGACGGGTGAAAAACTAAATAAAATCAAATTAAAATAGAAATTTCAAAATTTATTACAAAAATTCATTTTTTTTTATGTTGGTTTATTATATCCTTTACACATAATAAATCAATGTATTGCGGTATTCGGCGGGTCGGTTATAATGACTTCGGGAAGTTTTATTTCAGTAATGTTTAAGATATTTCTTTTTCACAGAATGATCTATTAATAAAGAGCATTTCTCCTCTAGTGAACACGTGGCTGTAGAAATATTATGAAAATGACTAACATTTTGTTGTGCGGAATGCTGATAGAGGATACAGTCGCTGTATACAGCCGCGTCATATATATATATATTTAACATAGTGATACAAACAATATTAGATTAGATATATATGCAGTTGAACGCGAATAAATTAACGTTATTCTTATTAAATAATTATTATATAAATATAAAGTTACGTAAGACGATTTATTTTCGAGTGTTATTTCGATGGAATACTGAATAGGTATATTTTATTAAAAATTAATACAATTATGTATTAAACACTTAAATTGTGAAAAACAAGTTTTAATTATAGTTTTGTGTTGTTTTATTTATATAAATAACCCCTTTTTTGAGCAAAATAAATTTCATTAGTGTAACCTTGTTACTAAATAAAACTATTTTTTTTATAATACACGTGCAAACAGCACTTCGTGGTAAGCGGTTACTGTCGCCCTGCGACATGCGCTATACGTGCCGCCATCAGTACAGAATGAAAAACGTTGGCACGCTCTCGAATATGCCGCTTGCCTTCGGAAATTTAGGAATGAATTTAGAAAAACAGTTGGGAAAATGAGTAATGGAATTATTACGGGAGGAGGAGGTTTCCTCATCCCATTATAGACACATCATTCATACATCGCTATAACAAAGCTTAGGAGATGGCATCTGCGAAGAAACGCCATGAAACGCATCGGTCAGTTTTTTTATTGCAAAGTCAAATGATTTATTGCAGTTATAAGTTTGACTAATCATCATCAGCTCGGGGTTAGGTAGTGTACCAAAATCACACTACCTAACCCTGACCTATGTAAATATACGATTTTTATTTCTTCGAAATATTATAATTTAATATGTTTAATTGTGGGAACGCGCAAGCGTGTTTCACGTAAGGGCTCTATGAGTTTCTTTTATTACACACTCTCTAGGATAGGATAGGATGAAATGGCTCTGGCAGATCTCACTCACTACCGAAACACGTACATTGGAGAAGGAATAGGAGGGGAAATGGTTGTTTATTTTACGGCAGTTTTCTGTGAGAGAGGTAACACAACCAGTCGGGCACGCTCAGCGATTGTGGGAATGACGGTAAGTGGTCACCGCCGCCCATTGACAACTGCAACATCAAGGAGCTTGCGAGTGTGCAGCCGAACTTGCGGAGTTCTGGTCACAGTAGGTACAGAAGAACCTTGAATCATCTTGAAGAGCCCCATTTCGTAGCGTAAAGGAAAAGGTATTTGGAGATGTCTAAATTATTGCTTGTTCTGTGTAATCTAGCAAGATTAGACAGAGCCACTGTAACTGAATTCAGGAAGAAATTCAGCTAGACTATGTCAATTTGAAATAAAGGGGAATATGTTTGATATCATTCGGTCTAACCAAGGTCCTAAATAAACACCATAGACCTTCTACGAATAAATACGGGCAGCTTTTGACATTTCTCATAATTTCGAAGGCACCAGAAACAGTAATGCCATCTAGCGGGTCGAGTCGGTATCTAGCGGTTGAGGGTTAATTGAGTTAATTAATTGAGGACCATGGATAAAATTGTTCCAAAAATCAACATGAACCAACACATTTTAGATACACGTCAAACTTTTTCGATTAATGTAAAAACAATTCATATAAACATCGTAGGCGAGCCATCATATTAATATTATAAATCTCCTTTATTAAAATATTTTTCATACTTATTTTTTTTAGTAAATACATCCCATCGTCTTAGCAGTCACAATTCCTTAATATACCATCTCGTCCCGCTTCCCTCAGTCAATGACATCCAGTGAAATGATGGAAACGGAGAGGGATGGCATCGAATAATAATTGATTGGCTCTCATTCAATCCTAAAATCACTTTGTTCATGTTTAGATTCAATTAGTTTTAAAGAAGCACTCACAAACATACATACATCGAATAAAACTCCACACAACTTTATCCTTAGCGAGGGGTGAAAAACAATGTTAATTCGGAACGCACGCAAAAAGAAGGGGAGGATATTTACGCATGCGCAATAAAAGACACTGAACTGAGCTAACCCTAAGACGAGAAAGCATTCACCACCATTTTATTTTCATTTATTTCTCATTTTTCAACACAAACGTTTCATTTGGGACTGGCATTTAATGAAATTGATGACTTTTAAATGAACCCCGCGCGTGTGAAGTGACCTAAAACTGTTAAGGTATTTAAAGACGTTTTCTAAGTCGGTGTGCTTACGTAATATTTTTTTCTTGCATCAAGATTAAGTTCTCTGATAAGACGTGAGGTAAGAAAAAATATTTTTATGTTATTACAACCATAAAATGTACGGATAGTAGTTTTAGTGGCAGAATTAGTGATTTACGACGTCGCGTAAAGGTTACAGCATTGATTTTTACTTTACCTTAAGGAAATACGTACCTACATAGATAATTCTTGAGTGTGTACTTATGAACTGCGTAACTACTCGTAGGAGCTTTTAGAAGCTTTTTCTCTACGTGTTTGTAAGGGTTTTATCAAAATTGTTGTAATTGATAAAACCTTCATTTGAAACGTAGGTCTGTTGTTACGGAAAATAGATTGAAAAGTGACATACTCATATAATAGATTGATGTAAATTTCCTATACAATCTTCGCAAATCTAAGTACAATGAAAAGATAGAACTAGAATTGTGGTTACAGTAGGTTAGGTTTATAATAATATATTATACAAAATAGTGGTGGATTCGACATTGACATTTGATATATAATTGCTGTATGACAATTTATACATGTGACAGCTTTATATATTGATTACTGGCTGTATTACAGCAGCTATAAGTAAATAAATCCCATTAATATTATAAACGCGAAAGTTTGTGAGGATGGATGTATGGATGTTTGTTACTCTTTCACGCAAAAAATACTCAATGGATTTTAATGAAACTTTACAATAATATAGCTCATACATCAGAATAACACATAGGCTATAATTTATAAAGATATTGTGTAAATTCGCCAAAATATAACGATGTGTCAAGTAAGTCGGAAAAAACTGCCATTTGCGAGCTATTTTGGCGTGCACTGCAAAAACCGTAAGAGTTACACGAATATAATATATGGGTGGAAATGTTTCTGAAATTTAAAAATAAAATGTAAAAAAAGACTTATAAACCGAAGCGAAGCGAGGGCGGGTCGCTAGTAAATAATAAATACTTAATTATGTATTGATAAAATTCTTGATTACATCTTTGAGTCCGTTTTTTCAATAAAGTTTGACAAATTGGAATTAATTTATATTTCCATATACGATGTAACAGCAACAAATGAATAAAAATTCACTTGTGACAAATTGGTACAATGACTAATGGATGTGATAATGTAGGTTGTGTCTAAATTCAATAAAAGTAATTAACTATTATTTGAAAATGTATTATTATATTTTTATTGATAAGCTCCGAAACGAGAGGGGGAGAGTGCACGATGCAATCCAATCCAACAGCCGCTGGGCGCGCGACTGGCCACGTTACCCCTCTCTCACAGCAGACTACCTTGAAATGTACTGCATTTCCCACTTTAACTTATTTCCCTAATGTACGTACGTGTTACGGTAGTGAGTGAGATTTGCTAGAGCCCATTCCCATCCCATCCTATTCTATCCCTCCCCATTTTACCAACCCTTTCTCCAAATCCATTCCTATATCTCCATAGGTAGGCAGCGCATACGGGGGTGTGCCAACGTTTGTCATTTTGGACTGATGTGGGCATGTATCGCGGATTTCTATGGGTGACAGTATCCACTTACCATCGGGTGGACTGTATGGTTGTCTGCCGCCTTCATCCATAAAAAAACCGAAACATTTCGCAAATGAACTAAAGTCACCGATCATTGAATCAACGTGGTGAAGTGGCAATGGGCATGGGCCACCCGACGCAGGACCGACAGCCGGTGGGGTAGACTGTTGGCATTGGTATCCCTTAGTCTTTTACTGTACCCACGGGAAGAGATGGAGTGTTGCTATTTTTAAAGCCGGCTGAGTTCGAGCCCCAGCCCGTACTCGACGATATTTCAATCACCAACCCAGTGACCACGGCTCGTGTAACCCGTGCCCAAACGTCGAGTAGGAATAAAATATAAACGAGTACCTTTATTATACGCGTTCAGACCCGATTTACAATATAAAATATCTCACACGCTACCGAAACATGTACCTATATGTACGGGGGAATAGGATAAGGTGGGAAATACAGTATTTTATAGTAGTCTTCTGTGAGGGAGAGGTAACTTGACCTGTTGAAGTGGAACTGCAGCATCTATTATCCCTATCCCACTTCATTATAGTTATAATTAACACTTATATCGATCACAGTTAATTATATAACTGACGAACCTCACACAACAGTAAGTGACCGAGAATTCGCTCTGCAATAACGAAAATAGCAGATTATCTTTCTTATTTACGAGATACCACTTATTTCGCCTGATACTGTTACGTGCACTTCAAAGGCTCTTTAAAAGAACGTTCCCACATTTCTTTAAACTACTCCCGCAAAAAGCCACGAGAAAAACCTCCGTAACTCTATTTCCACGGAAAAAGAGCCGACTTAATTGGATTTAATGTGAAATAGATCAACCCATTCAGACCTGCCCCCTAATTGCAGAGTCCTTTGAATTTTAATTGAAGCCCTTTTATATCATTTGGAGTTAATGAGCAACATACACGTATTTATTAAAAATCGGTTATTCTCATCTGCCATACATGTATCTGGGTAATTACTATGTACTATATGTAAGCCGTGTATATGTATGCAAATAAATACATACATAGGTTAATTTAAGTAGAAAGTATACCGTTGCCACATACATATACGCCAGTTACGCACAACTTTTAATATACATCCCGACCAATTTTAACCAAGTATTCATAAATTAAGTAGGCGCCCGGTACCAAGAAGATTCTGTAGCCATTTGCATAATGGCCACCCATCAATAATCATTTTGTCCGTATTAAAATTTATTGGGCCCCAACTTTTCCAGTGCGCGCGAACGTTCGGATTCAGGTGGGTCATTAAATTGTCTGTGGAGGATTTTAGTGATTGATGACGGGCCACGTGGCCCAGGTGGGCCGTTTGACTATCAATGTGTTGTGGAATGGCTAAAACTGTCATAAAATTAGCAAGCAGAATGACGCTACCATTCATTTTCAATAGACTTAAAAAGTTTCACTCATCTTTCATGCAAATATTTCTTTTTTGTTTTTGAGTTTTTGCAAAATTGTTCTTACATATTTACTAAATATCAAACACAAAAAATACGTTAAATTTAAATATAATTAAATATTTCGAACTTCGGGAATACATTTATATACCGAAATTATGTGACTATGATATATGTCTGTTTGACAAAGCCGTCGTAAGTATGTTGAAATTTATGTAGGGAATATTATACAATAAATGTCGGAATTTAGAATTCACCACTATCTAAAAGAGCGCTTTAAACTACACATACTAATTTTTTTTCATAATTTTATTGCCAAATTTGAAAAAATTAGGGCCGAAATTTCGATATTGTGAAAATATTTTTTTTAAAAGAGGTTTTTATACAATAGAATACGCATATAAAATATCACTTTACAGAGAACAATAATGATTGGGATTTTATTATTTAATGATATATATAAAAACTTAAAAGAAAAATAATGATTTATTTATGTTAAATACTTAAATAACATAAATTACATTACAGTTTATAAAAACCAATGCGTACACTCTTTACACTTAACGAGTTCTTTAAGAATTTCACAGCATATCTGCTCAGAAACCGCTCATTTAAGAAGATAACATACTTACCATATATGTCA
The DNA here is from genome assembly GCA_943735995.1 of Sesia bembeciformis. Lineage (NCBI taxonomy): Eukaryota > Metazoa > Arthropoda > Insecta > Lepidoptera > Sesiidae > Sesia > Sesia bembeciformis. Next base: position 1,664,387 of record OX031041.1, read on the forward strand.
TTACGCCTCGCTAACATAAAAACATTAAAATTTATACAACGTTTTACAGTTTATTGCTGTACTTACTGAAAAGTATTTATCATTTACGGGTTATGTCTTTACTCAACTGAGAGGTACATGTTATGTTTTATTTACCACTAGCGACCCGCACTCGCTTCGCTTCGGCTTTTTTTTTTTCAAAATAAAATATAGCCTATATTAGACACGGATAATGTAGCTTCCTATTTGTGAAAGAATTTTTGAAATCTGTTCAGTAATTCCAGAGATTACCCCCAAAATACCTACAAACGCACAATTTTACCTCTTTATTATACTAGTATAGGATAGCAGTCAGTAGTCTCCAAAATGACTGAGTCAGTAAATTAGAGTAAAGTTAAAGTTATTTGTCGGAAACTAATAAAGCTGGCCGCGGTTGGTCCGACCGACCCGCGTACGTCATGGAGACACATAGTGCGGTCGGGCGGGTTAGTTGCATTGTGTATACCTACTTGTTTCACACCGCGAAGCTGTTACGAAATACTGGACCTTATTAACAGTCAATAAGTAAAACAAATGTTAGGAATTATAGCTTCACTGCACCCTCGAGCGAGGTCGATTTAAATGTATTTTCTTTTATAATGCAATGTTTAATTCATATTTACATCTAAACCATCAAATAAGTACATCAACGCTAAAGTAGTGAAATTACTTTTTGCATATACGAACGTGTATTTATCCACAAGCGAGGTTGACGCAACTTTGTCGTAGAATGTTTCCATTCGCAAAATGCCACGCTTCAGAGGGGACGACAGTAGCGTCTTATCCATACAAACGTACTCCCCGATTTTCTCCCCGTATTCTGGCAACAGGGTTAATTATTTTTTAATATGATACAGATATCTACAATGAGCATGTCCCTACGTTTTGATTGTTTGAACCTTTGAAAATAAAAATTAATGTCCCATTAAAATGCTGCAAAAAAGAAGCCGCGTGTAACTCTTTAATAACTCTTATCGTATCGACATGAGAAATTATTCTTTAATGAAAATCAGAAAAAAAATCGATCCATTTCTGGAGGAGGAAATAGGGGAATACGAAACCTCGATTTTCTCGATATAGGTATTATCAGCTCGAAGTGCAACTGTCCCTTTCTCTCAAATAAGTTACATCGCTCACTGCCGAGACAGCAACAATTTGTAAAATACATATTTTTGAAATCCGCTTCAGCCATCCTCCCTTTTTAAAAAACGTTCGCAAAACTTTCCTTTAGCAAAAGCTCCCGTTCGCAAAACATCCCGTTCGCAGAACGTTCCGCTCACAGAACATCCCGTTCTCAAAACATCCCGTTCGCATAATGTGCCGTGTGCTATAGGTTCGTCATAATTTTCATTTTCCTGGTTGCGTATAACGAAAACATCAATGGTACTCAATCTCCACTATCAACTCCTCCCTTAACAAGTCTCTCTCTTGTAGCAGCACCCACGAAAGTGACAGCGATACACGGTCGCTGGGTGATGCTCTGCGGCGCCATTTAGTTCTCACACACTGGTTTCCCTGTCTTCATCATTTCTTCTTACTTTAGAATACGCAAAAGCATCAGTAAGGTGCTAATAGTAGATAGGTGTCTAACTCATGAGTTAAACTCGTATGAGCTCGCACTCGCATGAGCTAACTCATGAGTAAAACCTGCGTAACCTTTTGCGTAAGGCAAGCCTTAACACATATTTTTTTGTCTTTATGTCGCACATCACTGTGCGCGCACGACGAGATGCACCAGTGACATGCGCACTCGCTGCGAGTTATCCTGTTTCTTCATTTGATCCTTTGCGTTAATTTCCTTGTGGGGACAGTTCACATTCATTCGTATTTTAGGACACGTAAAAACATCAGTGGTATGCAATTACCTTATCGACTCCTGCCTTAACAAGTTTCTTTCTCTTGTCGCAGCGCACGCGAGAGTGACAGCGATGCGCGGTCGCTAGGTGATGCTCTGCGGCGCCATTTGGTCCGCCGCGCCGGTATCCCTACGCGGGCTGGCGCCCCCGCTGCCCTCGCGCTCCGCGCTCCTCGCCGCGCTCGTCATGCACGCGCTACATGATCATCGCATCGATGATGACTCCAGTTTTATAGGTAAGTCGACTTTTCTAATCTTAAAATAAAGCACTCGAGAACATCACGACATCTATATAAAGTCCTACAAAAATAGTGTGAAATATTTTAATATTGACACAGTACATTAAAAATATTATATTAAATTACTAAAAAATAACACGTATTTCACGACATTTTTATTACGTTGAAAATAAATTATCGGTGATTATTTGTTTAATTGACTCGTATGTGCATAATACTATCCACACTCGGTTGCTTAGGTCTTTGAGCTTTATACGCGCCCGCTTAATGCACATAGCGAGTAAATTAATAAGCAATTATTTATTTTTAATGAAATAAAAAATCATGAAATCCATATTAATTTGTGATTAGAACAGTTTTATTGTTTTGATTGAGATATTAAAATATTTCACACTATCTTTGTTAGGACCTTATGTTATGTGTTTATGCGATTGGTGTGCCTATCTTTCACTTGACTGCAACAGTATTATCCTGCGTTGAAATCTGAACTTATTCGTGGCACACTATGCTGGATTGTACACCAACTCCTGGTTATACAGTACCTACAACAATTCTGCAACTGAAGACAAAGAAGTTTGGTTTGCTACTCCATAGGAAATTTAACAAGGAAAGCGAATATATGCTCCCCACCACACCTGTAAGCCTGGCAGTTGTCATGATCTTTATAGATTTTTGTAAATTAGTTCAAGAACTGACCATCATCAAAATTTAAGAATTTTGAGAAATTTGCGTGGGATTTAATGTACGGTACGCTGGCCTGATGTTTTGTGAGAAAAACAAAAGACAGTTGTCACATGAAAAATTAGTCTGTATTGTATTGCGCGTTAGATAACAATCACCAGTATGGATACAGATTTTGCGATTTACATATACCAAAAATTAAGAAAATAAAATTTTGAAAATAGAATTCAATGTTATGCATAATAACTGTGTTTACATATTTTGGGTGTTTGTGTATTCGATGTCCGAGTGATTGTTCCTTTTCTTCCCTGAGAGTATTTATTAAAACTGCCGAATCTCTCTAGAACTACATAGTTGAACGTATGCCTTGAACATAACGTATATAGGCCTTTTTGAACGTATGACTAGCGTGCTATATTTCTGGCAACACTGATCACTGGCGGCAAAGTGATATACCGTTTGACAACTGACTTTTTTATAATGGCGGCAAATTGAAATTACCTTAAATAAAAAGTTTTATCTTTTCATATTTTTAACAATTTTAAAATGGAAGTTAATAAGGACAATATTAAATGTTTTACAATTTTTTCGACAAGGTCATTAATGATTCTAGTGCTCGAAAAGAGATTAGTAGTGTTTACGGAGAAGATGCGTTATCTAAAACTACTGCAAAAAATGGTTCAGTCGATTCAGGTCTGGTAATTTTGATGTGAATGATGTTCCTCGCTGTGGTCATCCTATTAAGGTAAATGTTGAAGTTATCAGTGACAAAATTGAAGCAGATCGACACATAAGCAGTCATCAAATTGCGGATGAGCTTAGCATTCACCACTCAACAGTTTTGGATCACCTGCATGAACTGGATTTTGTAAAAAAAAAACTAGATGTTTGGGTTACGCATGATTTAAATGACAGAAACTTGGTAAACAGAAAACGAAATGAAATCGATCCAGTTATGAAGAGATTGGTAACAGGCGATGAGAAGTGGATCACCTACGATAATAATGATCGAAAACGATCTTGGTCTAAGCGAGGTGCGCCATCACAAATAGTCGTAAGCCACGCTTACGAATAAAGTCATGTTATGTGTATGGTGGGACTGGAAAGGCGTTGTGTATTACGAGGTTTTGCCACATGGCCAAACGATTAATTATGATGTCTACTGTCAGCAATTATTAAAATTGAAACAAGCACTTGGAGAAAAACGCCCAGAATTAATGAATAGAAAAGGTGTAGTTTTCCATCACGACAATGCTCGACCGCATACATCTTTGATGACTAAACAAAAATTGATGGACCTTGGCTGGGAAGTTTTAATACATCCTCCATACAGTTTAGACATAGCACCTTCGGATTATCATTTACTCCGCTCTTTACAAAATTCTCTAAATGGAATAAAATTACATTCAAGAGAAGCCTGTATAAACCATTTAAATTAGTTTTTCGCTCAGAAACCCCAAAATTTTTATAGCGATGGGATAATGGCTCTGCCAGAAAAATGGCGAAAGAATAATGGACTGAATTAATGGACTGCCAGAATTAAATGGACAATATTTCGTTCAATAAATATTTATGTAATGCAAAAAATCTTTATTATTTTCACTAAAAAAGGCCGCGAACTTATCCGACTACCTAATATATACTTTTCAATTCAAATTTAAGTAATTTTTTTACCGAACATGGGCACAGAAATATTTGTGAATAACAATAGGCCGCCATATTCCACCTCTAATCCAGGGCATGCAAATGTAAGCAATAAGCAATAAATACAAATAAAAAAAATACAATTCATGTCATCTTTAAAAAAAATATGTGTTTTCAACACGTTAACATGTCATACTAATACTTTTGACAGCTCTCCAGCGATAGTATTGGGACTCCATCTTAGTTTTTACAGTTAAAAAATTGCAAAGCATTTTACAGTTTCTTTCTTTGTCAAATCAAAATATAATCTGACTTTCTTTGTGAAAAGTGTCTCGGAATAATAATTTAACATACATTCTTCCTTGAAAACAAGATATCATACAAGTAATTCACCTCGAAATTCTCCATGAAAATTATACATGGCCTCCAAAAGACGAAAGACAAACTTAAAACTATAACACTAAAAAAACAGGTTTTATCCAGAAGGTTATTCATATTAGATATGCATCATATGCATCTACGAGCACTCATGTCTCCTACAAGTATTGTTCAAGACACACACACATACATGCATATACAAGTATCCGGCTTAAAGGACCAAAGCGTGGTTCACGTTCCGTTCCACGCTCTTAAGCGTATGCGAAGTGCACTCGTTGAAACTTTTACGTAAAAGTTTTAAAAGCCTTTTGCATTCACGATACAGTATAGACGAAGTGTCATTAGTAAAATTGAGGTAAGTTTATGAGTGGTAATTGGATTTTTTAAATTTTTGATTAATCAGTTTAGTTTTGAAAGATGAAGGAAGAATCAATATACTATCAACCTATGTGTTGATGGTGTAGGGCCAACGGGGTTTGTACTCTACCATACAATTCTGGGGTGCAGTGGAGCGACAATCAGCAACGAATTTCACTTTAAGGGCACATTGAACTGTCTCTACTGATGGATGTAGCTCTTTCCCAAATCTCGCCATCACACACGATCTTCGGCTCTTCCCATCCAGACAACACTGGCGAATTTCTTCAAGTTGTCGGTTCACCTGGCCGGAGCGTGTCCCAAACTGCACTTACTGGTACGTGGCGTCCATCCGAGGACTCGTCTTTCCCATCGATACCGTTCCTGCAGCAAATATGACTCGCCCGTAATAATATGTGTAGAACGCAGGAGTCCAATGATATACAACATCGCTTTTAAATTCGTATATTCTAGCTTCTAGTACAAATTAGGTGCAAATAAATGGTCTGGCACGAGAATCACATATAATTTCTTATATTTATAATCTTATTTCTAACTAGCTGTTGCCCGCGACTTCGTCCGCGTGGACTTTAGTTTATAAACACCGTCTTTACCTTCTTAGGGGTATTTGGTATTTTCAAAAACGATTACACACATTATTTATTATAGCTTATTTTTTATCAAACAAATGTTCGACGTGATTCTTTAAATTGATATAACTTTTTTATTTATTAACTGATTGAAATAAAACAATCACTAAATTTTAAGTGAAGCTTACCACAATACATTAGTGAAAACCGCACCCAAATCGGTTAATCCGTTTCTAAGATTAGCGCGCACAAACGCACAGACAAACAGACAAAAAATCTAACAATCATTGTTTTGGGTTCTATTGCGTTGATAAAGGCCCCCAATAATATTTTTCTCATATATCTTCCATGTACAGACAGCGATCAGTATCAGACATTTTTATTATATGTATAGATAGAAAATGCTGTCTGTCTACAATGATATCTCCTTTTTCTTTTCTTTGCCAGCCAAACATCGGAATCCCACCTTAATTCAGTGTTGTCATAACCAAATATAATCTATCAATTATTCTCCACAGATAAATAACAAAACATTTCAATGGAAACTTTAAAAAAATAAAGAGTGAATATGTTAAGAAGCTTTAACTTTTCCGGAAATGCCCGTGTGTACCTTTGACCTTTTAAGGTTTCGTATTAAATTTGTGGCTGGGGTAAGACCGCTCAAATGGCAAACGCCTCTTCATCCAAATGAGTTGTTACCAGTTCTCCTTTCAATTACTGAATGGTGTACCCAAGAAATTCACTACGTTTTAGCGCGGGGTGTTGGAAACTGTTTAAATTTTCAAACCGGTTTCGACATAAGTAAGTATATGTGGGCGTTTTGTTTCGATATTTAGCGAGTTCTGTCACTGGACGTTCTTAGTATTCATTTAGCTTTATACCATATACCATCAGCACACGTCGTCTTCTGCTCTTGTCATCCAGCCACTAACGGTGACTTTCTTCAAGTCGTCAGTCCATGTGGCAGGAGGGTGACCTGACCTACTTTTCCCGGAAGGTGGTTTCCATTGGAGCCCGTCCACAGATCGATATATTGCCTACTTTTGAAGTTTATTAAATATTCGATGGTACCTAGTCAGGATTTTCGAAACGGATTGGGAATTTGGGATGGATGGGGAATAAACACTAAAACGACGTGACGAGTTATCTTTATAACATTGATGCTGTCATGTACAAATTTAATATAAATATCTGTTTTAAAGACTAGAATGACAATAGAACTAAATGCACCAATTAGCCTTATCTTACCAGCCAGTTGCCATTTTTAAGGTGAAAAATGACAGATGGTATCTTCGCCGTGTAATTTGGACGAACGGCTCGTTCTCGTCTCACCCCACGTTGTCAGATCGCTATCACAGCGGAGTCAACGTCCGAGTTATAAGGATTTATGTCATTGTGACGTCATTTTCCATGGTAATGTCGTTCAGTTATCTTTCAGTCTGTCTGAATGACTCTCGTCATTTTGAAAATTATTTAAATGTTTATCTGGCCAGGCTATGTTTCTGTTATATTATATGTAGGTATATTATATTTATACATAAGTTCCAAAGTCGCTCAGCGACCTATGGAGAGAGCAATGAGCGAAGTTTCTTTGTGGAATAAGATTCGAAATGAAGAGATTCGTCCAAGAACTAAAGAACTAAAACATAGCTCATAGAATCAGCGTAACAAAGTAGCAATAGCTCATAGAATCAGCGTGCTGAAGTGGCAGGTCATATTTGCAGCAGCAGACAATTGATAGGGTACACGAGTCCTAGAATGAAGGCCACGTACCAGGAAACGCAAACATGGGACACGCTCCGGCCACGTGAACCGATGACTTGAAGAAGTTCGTGGTAGCTGGAAGAGTCGAATATCGGTGCGTAGTAACGGTCCTTGGGAGAGGCCTATATTCAGTAGTGGAGAGACACAGTTGGTGTGATATGGTATGAAACAGTTCTGTTTCCTTTATTCCATTACACCTCAAATTTCTCGCCGGGGAGGTTGGGGTGAGATAGGGAATGAATTAATAACAAACGTAAAAAAATACGTCATAATGTGTTTTTTTTATATAAACTGGATCGCAAAAATTCCGGGTCGCTAATAAAAACCGTGATATCTCCATAAATTATATACCTAGATCGCTCGAATAAATAATATGTAGTAAGGAGGTTACTAATGCTTGTTCTAAATCTCTAAAGAGGTTTCATTTGTACAAGTTACAGATTTAAAAAAAAAAAATCTGCATTTTGAAAAATTTCAAAATTTAACATTAGGAAAAGAATATTTTTTCTGCTTTTGTTTCAAACGGAGCTGTCATTATAAATGGTTCCTTGGATTGATCAGAGTATTCAATGCAATATCATGTCGTTATCACCTGAAGAATGTACACGGATTATTACCATGGTACAAGAAGGAAGAAGTCAGCGTAGCACTGCTAGAACAGTAGGAGTATCTTTATTAACGGTCCAAAGAGTACTCCAGTGATTTCAAGAGACCGGCATGAACATCAGGAGACCAGGAAATGGCAGGCCAAGGTGCACAACTACACGAGAAGACCGATTCATCGTGAGCACTATGTTAAGAAATCGACATCTCACGGCTGTTCAGGTCCGAAACAGTCTTCAAGAAATTCACCACAACAATGTGAGCTCTAATACGATTCTGCGACGTCTTCGTGAAGCTGATATAAAGCCTTATAGACCAGCAAACGGCCCCAAACTGCTCAGAGAACATCGAGTTGCCAGGGTAACCGTAAGGTTACCGTAAGCACCGTAAGGTTTGCTCGAGAACACATCCGATGGACAGATGAAGATTGGTCCAAGGTTATGTTTTCCGATGAGTCCAGATTTTGTTTATTTACGCACGACGGGAGACGAAGAGTATTTAGACGGCCAGGAGAACGGTATCATCAAGCGTGTTTTGAAGAAAAGGTGCCATTCGGTGGAGGATCAATAATGGTTTGGGCTAGGATATCTTCAGAGGATCGCACGGAGTTAGTGATCATAGAAAACGGTTCTCTGACTGCTGTCAGATACGTAGGAGAGATTTTAAATGAGCATGCTGGTCCATTCTTAGTGAATATGGGTGCAATTTCCATTCTTATGCACGATAATGCGCGACCACATACTGCTCATTTGGTCAATATGTATATTCAAGACGTCGGTATTACCTGCATGGAGTGGCCAGCTCGCAGCCCAGACTTAAATCCCATAGAACATGCATGGGACGAGCTCGGGAGATGCGTGAGACAACGCTCTCCTGCTCCCGTTACCTTACACGAGTTAAAGAATGCGCTAGTGGAAGAATGGGCAAACATAGACCAAAATCGTATTAAAAATTTGGTTTACAGCATGCCACATCGTCTTATTGAAGTGATACGGGCTCGTGGAGGAAATACAAAATATTAAATTGACAAAAAAAACTTTTATTTTTTAAGATTTACTGCGAAGTGTATTTTTGTTGTCACAAGTTAGAAGCGAAATTTTCTTATTTTTTAGTATTTAATTAAAATTATATAGTGTACAGAACGTGTTACACATTTTTTTATATATATTAATCAGTCATCTACAATATACTATAGTTTCGCAAATTAGTCTTATCTATTTAAGAAACTATCACGCCATTTATTAGCGACCCGGAATTTTTGCGATCCAGTGTATTTAACATAAAATAAAGTTCATTTATTACAAGCTTCACCACTTCTTCTAAACTTACGACTTTGAAATTTTGCATGCTCTGATGACTTCTGATGACAATGCACTAAAATGATAGAAATAACCCGATGCTGCAGCCAGGATCGTCTCCTCACGAGGGCACTCCTCAACGTTTAGTAGCACGGACACGAAACTTTGCATGTAGGTTTAATTTTGATAGCTAAACATAATTTACACCCTGTACTGATGCTGCAGCTAGGAGTGTCTCCTCATGAGGGCACTCCTCAACGGTTAGTAGCATGCACATGAAACTTTGCAAAACAAAACATGACTTCTACCGTAATGATGCGTTACTTGAAACGGATAGATTGAGAAATATTTCTAACTGAACAAGTGTAAATAAAATAATATAAAAAGAACGTTTTTTAAAAACAAGCTTTTATGCAAGCCATGTACTAAAACGAATAAAATAGGTTTATATTGAATTATTTGTTCTCAAAAAGCTTGTCGCGAAGTATTCATGAAAGTAGGTGGTTACAATTCGCGCGATGCCATTTGCATAAAAGCTCGTTTTTAAAAAAAAACGTTTTTTTTAGTATTATTTTTTTCACATATAAAGCAACCGTAGAAACTATAGATACATATGTATGTTATGGTCAAATTAATGTAACACTGAAGGCTTTTGTGGAGTGCATCAAGTACATCCGCACCAACCAAACGATAGATAGCAAATGAGTCTAAGGGAGCGGTTCCTAACCTTTTCAATCTTGTTACCCCTATGACCTATCAGGGAAACTGTTTACCCCCCCTTCCATTTTTAAAGTGCTATCCTCGCGTAATCCGAGAAATTCTACTTTGGCTGACACATCTTCGTCCTTAAAATTTTTATGTATTTAATAAATGTGTAAAAATGTATTTAATTATACAGTTAGGCACGAAACGCGCGGGAGAGCTAGATTCAATCTTATTGGTCTAATCTAATTTCTTATCTATTACTAGCTTTATACCCCCGCAGAATAGCTGTTTTAGCCCCGCGGTTCGGAGCCCATGGTCTAAGGGTTCATATAAAGTTAGGGTTGTTTGGAGCGAATTTGAAATGCCGTAAAAAAAAAAATATTGCAGCGAATTATAAGAAACAGATCGCGGAATCGCTTTTCTAAGAGTTTTGAGAAGCAAGCAAGGAGGACAGTAAGAACGTCGCTCGAATAAAGTACGAAGATAATCCCAATTCGGTTTATCGTGGTAGTTTCAAAATTGTTAGTGTAAACTTTTCAAAAAATCATTTTAAAAAAACTACGTCTACAATACATACCATATGCTGTTCCGTAGGGACGACATCATCAAGCTGTACAACATTTGAAACAGTTTTTTTAAACGTATGGAAATCAAGAAAATCCATATTCTAACAGACACTGGAGTAGATCTTTTTTTAATTATTTCGATCTTCATTAGTTATTTTTAGCACATAAGTAAACAATAACGGATTGCGCAAGTGTATTGCCCTGGCCCGAAATAGTCAGCGCGAGTCACGCGAAGCAGCCCCTATCGGCAGACATCTTGGCGCCGACGCCACCCCCCGCCGCTTGGCTAACGCACTTCACCCCCGCGTCGCCCGCAGGCAGCTGCATTAAAAACAAACGAGTAGACTAATTAATGATTTTTTTATGTAGGTACTGTTTACTCTGAAGAACTGTTTAATATAATTCCCACCTCGGGTTTCTACAACCGCACCTCTCGTCACAGAAGTGCGGTCCATCCGCATTTCCTCGATACGGAGGTGTCGCGCACTGTTCGCTCCAAAAATTATTTTATACCGCGAACCCGTAGGCTGTGGAACGAACTGCCTCAAGAGGTCTTTCCTACGATATGGGGTTCTTCAAGAGAGCTGTGAATAGGATTTTGCAAGGTCGGCGGCGCGCCCGCATACCCCCTGGTGTTGCAGGTGTCCATGGGCGGCGGTAACACTTACCATCACGTGGGACCGCTTGCTCGTCCGCCCACTAGTCTATAAAAAAGGTACCTACAAAAGAAAGGCAGCACATCCAGAAGCGAGCCAACTCTCGTCGTTTTTAACTGATTTTGACATTTATCGTGGATGTCCTTGCGACAACCCGACAACATCCACTTACCACTGCTAACCAGGAATTTATTCAGGAACAAACAGTCACATAGTAATTTGAACCTAATGAAGTTGAATAGATTTACATTCACACATACATAACAATAAAACAAAACGTTGTTACAGTATTAACAATAAAAACATAACAAAAGAATGCCTTTTAAATTTGGGAACCGATGGCCCAGAAATATCAATCAATGGCATCTTTATTGATGTTGATGTGACTGACACGTCGGAAGAAACTATTTACATAATTAAGACTTTTTACGCAGTGTAAAATAGTGGACCCGCCAACGCGCTCGGTCAGTATGACGGTTTTAAGTCATGCATCCCTTATCCCTTATTATGCATGAGGAGGCCTCCCCATGCATAAGATGTATTCTGTCTCATATTCTGTCCAGCAATATTAATAAATTGAGCAATATTAATAAATTGAGCTATATTAATAAATTAAGCAATATTAATAAATTAAGCAATATTAATAAATTAAGCAATATTAATAAATTAAGCAATATTAATAAATTGAGAAATATTAATAAATTGAGCAATATTAATAAATTGAGCAATATTAATAAATTCAGCAATATTAATAAATTGAGCAATATTAATAAATTAAGCAATATTATTATCTAGTACTAAGCAAGTTCATATATAAAAACGATGTCTTCCTTATATACATCAAAGGATGACATAAGATTTACCTAACCAATTTTAATACGGTTTTTAACATGTGGACGTCCTCGAATCGACCCTTAAAACACTGCCTATTAATAATTTCCTACCCAAAATATTTCTGTGGTAACCAAGACTGCGTCGTGACCTATACGACATTGTAATTACGCAACTCGACCTCTAGCTCGCGTTTTGCTCTACATTCGTTGCAAGATCTGCTCTGAGATCTTGCGGCTCTGAAGACCTTGATCGTGATAGATAAATGGTGTTTCGTACAATACAAAGATAGAAATTTAACAATACGAACTAAACGTTCTAGCTTATATTGCGCCACATATACTTTCAATGCTTAGGGAGGTTACGAATAAATCCACATATTATACTATCACAAACAAATAAACGAATTATAATTCGAATGTATACTAAAAAAAATATCAGACGTACTCGTATTTGTACACACAACGAACCAAGTTCAATTATAAACTGTTGAATAATTCTTTCAGACTATGAATATTTATTGTAATAATTATTGTAACGCGTTATATATTTGCCTAAATTTTGGAATTAATTAAATTTAAAGCATTCAAAATGAGCATGAGAAAAAAATGATTTATTAATCTCACTACTAAATAACATTTTAACACGACTTTAAACCGTTTCCACAAGGAAATAATAAACACAATCTTATATAAACAAAAATAAATAATAATAACAAAGACAGACAATTCCTTTAGCCCGAAAACATGTTGTGACTCCTCTGCGTACTCTCAATCAAATTATTGAGTAACTCTTGAGGCAGTCAATCTCACATTCAGTGTCGTGCCAACGTTTGTCATTCTGTACTGATGTTGGCATGTATCGCGAATCTACTTACTGCCAGATACCAGATATTAAACCTAATTACAGCTATTCCAAATCGACAGTAAAGTTTTAATTGTAACTGTAACTGTTAAGTAAATATTTTCAAGCTTTTCAGCAATGACTCATTGCATTGGATTTCCCAGTAACTTGCTTCCATTTACATAAAGTCCATAACTGAGAAATATGTTTAAAGGAAAATCGACTCTGTTGTATTGGAATAACATTCAAATTTAAGTAGGCATTTGAGTCAGTTTCCGATGACGTGGCATCCAGCCTACGCGATAAACGTACTGTATAAGGGCAGACACACATTGAGACGGTTAATGTTTAGTTTATTACGAGTAAGAAATGCTCATCCTTGACATTCTTTTTTTAAATGAAGAAGGTAAACTCAATACATATATTATTTTGATATAGTTACAACATATATATAGATTGGGCGATATTCATTACAGTTTTGTAACGAATAGTTGTATAATTGTTTATAGAAAAAATAATTAAATATATCTTTAATTTCAATTAGATTTCATAAAATATTTCTTTAACAAATCTGTTAATGTTTTTACAGACTTTAGTGACGTTAACCTAAAGTTCCACAGGAAGTCTCTATGCCATGCCTAAATTGTACTACTCCCGTTCCAGTGTGCGCCAGCCTTAATAAGATATTCATTCAGTGTGTCATTCACTAACTCACTTTACGTTCAAAGGCAAATTCGCAGAATAAATGGGTTTAATTTATTAGAAATGACCTAGTAATGTGTCGACTGATTGTAACGAGAATCCTCAGACTAATTTTCAAGAAGCCTGCGTCACGTGAGTATTCCTTTTTTTAAATGCTTTTTATAAATAAATTAATGTTAAACCTTGGGCTAATAATAATTAAGTAATGACACGCGGAGAATTGCAACGTTTTCTTGCAATTCCAATAATTAATTAATGCCACGCGAAGAATTGCGACGTTTTCTTGCAATTCTAATAATTAATTAATGACACGCGAAGAATTGCAACGTTTTCTTGCAATTCTAATAATTAATTAATGACACGCGAAGAATTGCAACGTTTTCTTGCAATTCTAATAATTAATTAATGACACGCGAAGAATTGCAACGTTTTCTTGCAATTCTAATAATTAATTAATGCCACGCGAAGAATTGCAACGTTTTCTTGCAATTCTAATAATTAATTAATGACACGCGAAGAATTGCAACGTTTTCTTGCAATTCTAATAATTAATTAATGACACGCGAAGAATTGCAACGTTTTCTTGCAATTCTAATAATTAATTAATGACACGCGAAGAATTGCAACGTTTTCTTGCAATTCTAATAATTAATTAATGCCACGCGAAGAATTGCAACGTTTTCTTGCAATTCTAATAATTAATTAATGCCACGCGAAGAATTGCAACGTTTTCTTGCAATTCTAATAATTAATTAATGACACGCGAAGAATTGCAACGTTTTCTTGCAATTCTAATAATTAATTAATGCCACGCGAAGAATTGCAACGTTTTCTTGCAATTCTAATAATTAATTAATGACACGCGAAGAATTGCAACGTTTTCTTGCAATTCTAATAATTAATTAATGCCACGCGAAGAATTGCAACGTTTTCTTGCAATTCTAATAATTAATTAATGACACGCGAAGAATTGCAACGTTTTCTTGCAATTCTAATAATTAATTAATGACACGCGAAGAATTGCAACGTTTTCTTGCAATTCTAATAATTAATTAATGCCACGCGAAGAATTGCAACGTTTTCTTGCAATTCTAATAATTAATTAATGACACGCGAAGAATTGCGACGTTTTCTTGCAATTCTAATAATTAATTAATGACACGCGAAGAATTGCAACGTTTTCTTGCAATTCTAATAATTAATTAATGCCACGCGAAGAATTGCAACGTTTTCTTGCAATTCTAATAATTAATTAATGACACGCGAAGAATTGCAACGTTTTCTTGCAATTCTAATAATTAATTAATGACACGCGAATAATTGCAACGTTTTCTTGCAATTCTAATAATTAATTAATGCCACGCGAAGAATTGCAACGTTTTCTTGCAATTCTAAGTATTTAAGGTGGCTAAGGTATTTATTTAAATTTTATTGAACAGATCAAATTTACAATAGGCGGACTTAATGCCTTATGGCATTCTTTACCAGTCAACATTTGGGCAAACAGAGAACTAACGGGGGTACATTATGAAGTTAGTATTATACTCTGTGGGCTAATACAAGATCTTTTTTTTTAATTTTCGCGGTTTTTACACATTTTATAGTCTAAATCGGGGTTGAACGCATATTTGTTTGCCTTTTATTGCTACTCAACGTTTCGGCACGGGTTACACCAGCCGTGGTCACGAGTTGACTAAAGAGGTAGGTAGTCCAGGATGGAAGCTGCGAGCAGTTTTATCAACTACCCACATTTGATCTTCACATTCGGAAAGGCTGCCACATACTACACTAACAATGTCCGCGGACGTATTCGACGATTAACCGCAAGTTTTAAAAAGATTTAAAATACGGTATATCAAATTTTGAATGGTATCACAATACCACGCGAGCGATGTCGCGGACAACAGCTAGTCCTGTTGTAACTTGTACCTACTATACTCTGTTGTAATTCGTCGTTTCATGGCGCATGTGATTGGCCAATTATAAATGGCCTCATAATTTTCGTGTATTGATTTATCGTTAAATTGGTAGTGATACGACACGCGCATAGAAATGACGCAGTGTTTTTGGAGACTTGTTTCAATATTTTTTCTCATGAAGTTCAGTATTGCTATACCGTAACGGCAACCAGCCCTTCCACCATCCACTGCTGGACACGGGCCTCATCATGTATTTTGTTTTGTGCAAGGCTTTAAAACGTCACGCTGGCCAAGCGGGTTGGCAAGTCTACTCTATTTAGAGGTGATGTAGTTCCTCAGGGTTTGTGGTAGCGGCTTTGTTAATTGCTTTTAATGACACTTAGGGGAACAAATGGGGTAGTGTTATTAGGTGAAGTCTGTTCCTTCCGCCGGTAGACTGGCGGGGAGCCCTTAGGCTCGTTGCTGCATAATCTTTGCTCCTGGCTGAGCGCCTTCTGCGCTCGCCCTAAACCATACGTGTCTGGTGACACTTCTAAAAAAAAAGAGTGGTCTTAATTTAGAATAGAGTCGATTTTAGACTTTAGAGTCGGCCGACGAATTTGCTATAAATTACCATTAATTATAATGTTAAGTTACCATAATTATATAATTATACCATTAATTATATAAAATGACTATAATTTTTGTTGAGAGTAAATATTAATTGTAATGAATTTGCTATAATTATTTTGATTAATCGATTAAGCGGTGTAACCCTCTCGAACTAGCAAAATATAACGTAAATTTTTCTATGAAACATTTATTACTTTGCATTCCATATATAACAAGCATAATTTATGTATGTAGGTAGGTATGTGTCGCATGTTAATAATGAAATCAGCTTTTTAAATAAATTCCGGGAAATAAGGAATTTGATAAATATTCTATTATATTGCTGTTATTATATTCTATACTAGCAAAACCCGGCAGACGTTGTCCTGCCATAGAAGTTGATGTGCTGCAGCGCCATCTAGTGGCGAGTTACAACAAAGTAGATAGCTCGAACATATTCTCCGTGCTCAAATAGCTATGTATACTAATTTTCATGGCGATCGGTTGAACGGTATAGATGTTGATGTGCTGCAGCGTCAACTAGTGGCGTGTTACAACAAAGTCGATTAGCATAGATAAAATCTCCATAAAAAAATACATATATGTGTCAATTTTCATGGTGATCGATTAATAGACTTAGACACCGCGTCTAAGTCTATTAACATCAGATATACCAACATCCATTTATATATATATATATATATAGATAGATAAACCGGCTCTAGTAAACATTACCTAATACCCTCTAAGATAGATTACTTTAAAGATGATTGTTGTGACAAGTGCAAAGATACAATTAAAAGCGTCGCTGTGTGTATGGAAAATAAATTTATAAGACAGTATAAATTTATCTTGTGGTAATTTTATTCGTATTTTGGCACTAACTAAGGTACTAACTTTAAATTAAAAATATACTACTATTTCCTGTTTCGTTTTTGTCTCATACTTTTTTAATCTCCGGGTTTAGAGTATTCTGAAGGTGGCAACTCTACCCATAATATATACCTTAACCTAGAATACACATAATAAACCTAATTATTAATAATAAAGATTATCCTTCCCTAAAGCGTCAAAACATTACCTCTTCTAGATAAAAGTCAGGACTGAGGAGCTTCTAATGCCTTACAGTCTACAGCAATCCGAAGCTCATTAGTACCCTAGATTTCATCAGGATAATTTGTGAAAAAGTAGGTCTGTTAATTATGTTCATGGTGAAGCCAGTTTCGCAAACAAAAAATCTGAAATCACTTAGTTAGTTAGGAATATGGTACCTAATAGAATAATTAGCAAATCACTTAGTTAGTTAGGAATATGGTACCTAATAGAATAATTAGCAAATCACTTAGTTAGTTAGGAATATGGTACCTAATAAAATAATTAGCAAATCACTTAGTTAGTTAGGAATATGGTACCTAATAAAATAATTAGCAAATCACTTAGTTAGTTAGGAATATGGTACCTAATAGAATAATTAGCAAATCACTTAGTTAGTTAGGAATATGGTACCTAATAGAATAATTAGCAAATCACTTAGTTAGTTAGGAATATGGTACCTAATAGAATAATTAGCAAATCACTTAGTTAGTTAGGAATATGGTACCTAATAAAATAATTAGCAAATCACTTAGTTAGTTAGGAATATGGTACCTAATAGAATAATTAGCAAATCACTTAGTTAGTTAGGAATATGGTACCTAATAAAATAATTAGCAAATCACTTAGTTAGTTAGGAATATGGTACCTAATAAAATAATTAGCAAATCACTTAGTTAGTTAGGAATATGGTACCTAATAGAATAATTAGCAAATCACTTAGTTAGTTAGGAATATGGTACTTAATAGAATAATTAGCAAATTTCATTAGGTATTCATTTCGGAAAATATACAGTGCAATAATACTTACCTATATCATAATAATAAAAATTAAATTATTTATATCAATAATATTTCCTCTTGCAAAACTTACACAAACTCAACATACTAATAATAATAACAGACAGCTAAAATATGTCCAACTCACTAAACGGTTAATTAATTCATAGGAAATAATATATTAAATCACTAGTTATTTAATTATAAAATGAATTTTATTATTAACCTGCGACATATGCATATATGTAAAGTAACAGCCCGATAGTCACTGGAGCGTCAAACGCATTACATTACTCAATGAAGTCTGTTGCGTCATAATGACTACACCTCTTTTGTCCAACGATTTATTTGGTTCGTGACTTTGCATTAGGCGTTGGCCACACGTCGCTGATCGCTGCGACAAACAGATAGCTCTAAACGGGGTGTACGGGGTCGCTTGAATGTGAACACACGGTACAGCCATCTCGGGTCGCCGCGACTAGCGACCCCGAATGCTCGATGCCTTGGAGGTAAACTGGTTCTCAAAATGGGGGCAATGGCGGGAAATAAGTTACATTTTGTCGCAATATTAATAAATAATTATTATATTACAGTGGCACTAGTAGATTGAAAAAAGGACGTACAGCCAGCAACAGGTCATCATATACACACGGACACCATAATGCGCTACTAATAAGGGCTATTTTTGAATGGTTTTGGGTACGTTAGCGTGTTGCTAAGCTTAAGTACAGTTTTTAGGTAGGTTTTATCGACAGAACCTTAGGTTTTTTCAACAGAATGCAATGATTACTTCCACCTTGATATTTCCGATTTTATTTAAGAAAGTACAATTTTGTGTAGTCTATCAAATAGGAGTAGATACGTCAGAAAAAATGTCCGAGAAACCCTCGGACTTGAGTTTTAGAATTTATTCATTCTGTTGTGTATTCAGAATAAAAAAATCGTGGTAAGAGTGGTGATATTAAGGTGCAAAATCGTGGTTACTCGTGGATGCATAAAACTTAAAGACAAGACATCACTAATGTCTCATCTCAATATCTGAGAAACTAAAACCGACAGTAACTTCTATTTTCTTAGATAATGTCACTTTTAAGCTGGATTTCCATTAAACAACTATTGACGCGCAACACGTTTGTCGACATTGCGCAACGTTGCGTAGTGATGGCGCGCGGCATGTCGGTTGCACTCGCGCATCATTGAGTTGCGCATCAAATGTTGAAGTGCAGAGACGATTCATGCAACAATGTCAATAGTGTGGTCTAACGAAAAAAGCAGTGGAGATCGACATTAGTTCTCCGGGCGACATGTTCTTGGCGACTGATGATCTATGGACAGACACCGTTGCTAAGCAAAAGTTGTGCGTTGATCAGTCGGGCCATATGTCGAGCTACAATTTGTGCGTTGTTGTGTCGAGCTATATGTCGAGCTACAAGTTGTGCGTTGTTGAGTCGAGCTATATGTCGAGCTACAAGTTGTGCGTTGTTGTGTCGAGCTACATGTCGAGCTACAAGTTGTGCGTTGTTGTGTCGAGCTATATGTCGAGCTACAAGTTGTGCGTTGTTGAGTCGAGCTATATGTCGAGCTACAAGTTGTGCGTTGTTGAGTCGAGCTATATGTCGAGCTACAAGTTGTGCGTTGTTGTGTCGAGCTATATGTCGAGCTACAAGTTGTGCGTTGTTGAGTCGAGCTATATGTCGAGCTACAAGTTGTGCGTTGTTGAGTCGAGCTATATGTCGAGCTACAAGTTGTGCGTTGTTGTGTCGAGCTATATGTCGAGCTATAAGTTATGCGTTGTTGAGTCGGGCTATATGTCGAGCTACACGTTGTGCGTTGTTGAGTCCAACTATATGTCGAGCTACAAGTTATGCGTTGTTGAGTCGGGCTATATGTCGAGCAACAATTTGTGCGTTCTTGAGTCGGGCTATAATGTCGAGCAACAAGTTGTGCAGCAAATTGCCTAAGGAATACCCAGCTTTACAAACCACAAACATGTTTACAAGTACTAAAGAATTCCGTTGAACTTGTATCGAACTGAAATAGGTTTAGAGAATGTTCTAAAACACACTACATTCAGTAAGACATCGCTTGTTTCATAGCCCTAAGGAATAAACTGTCATAAAAGTTGGTGGAGCGAACATGGCTGGCAAGTGAAGGACCTTTTGACAATTTATGTAAGTTTTGCGCGCCCGATTAGTGAAGTGACGCCTACTATTTCCTGGTTCGTTTTTGTTACATTTTTTTAAATCTCCGGGTTTAGAGTATTCTGAAGGTGGCAGCCCTAGCAACAGTATCTACTTACGATCAGATGGACTATCTGCTCGTTTGCCATTGTTTTTTAAATATGAGATAACTTATAACGCCCCATGAGTTACGTCTTAACTCAAAATGCGTCCCAACACTATCCGAATGTCCCCAAATACTGTCTATTACTTTGTGACAGACAAAAATAATGTAATCGCGCGCTTTACCTGCGATTAAATAAATGTCATGTACATTTCTTGTACAATTACGCCTGCCAGTACCTTTTACTGAAATACCTTTTACAGTCGACGACTTATGAACATTTATATTAAACGTAGCGTTAGTAGTTCGTGTCGTGAGAAATAAATGAAATTATAACGTCTTGACTTTTGCTTTTTTAAATACCAACCATTAAGGCACACACAGACGTGGTGACGATGGCGGTTTGGAGCCAAGCATCGACAAATACTCGTATGATAGAACATAATAGTTTTTTTGGTTTATTTTTCCAAACCATCGATATTTTATTGAGGGGGAGAGTGCACGCTGCAATCCAACAGATGTTGGGCGCGCTCGACTGGCCACGTTACTCCTCTCTCACAGAAGACTACCTTGAAATGTACTGCATATCCCACTTTTTCTTATTTCCCTAATGCATGTACGTGTTTCTATAGAGCCTATTCCCATCCTACCCCTCCCCATTTACCCAACCCTTTCCCTTTCCTACATCTCCAAAGGTAGGCAGCGCATCCGGGGGCGTGCCAACGTTTGTCATTTTGGACTAATATTGGCATGTATCGCGGATGTCTATGAGCTACAGTATCCACTTACCATCAGGTACTTTTACTTGGTTTTACGTGGAACTGCACTATCAAACTGTACACACTTTTGTCGAAGTTAATATTTCTGGAGAGTTCTCCACTCGTAATCTTTCACTAACCTTGTGAAAAATGTTGTAAATCTGTTGAAGGGGTTTACAAAGGAAGCGACCTCTTAATGTTGGCCTCGACGACACGTGACTAGTGGAGACAATTGTCGAACGAGACTGACATAAATTAGTTTAAGATCTAACGATCGCCTGCTGTTTCACTCGCATTAGCGGAAATTTAACGTACATAACAAAATTGTACTTCATTGTGTAATATTAGGTAGTCGGATAAGTTCGTAGGCCTTTTATAATGAAAATAATAAAGACTTTTTTGTATTACATAAACGCACATTGGTAACGCAGTGACATGCCTGCATATATACGACGTATACGCATCGTTTGCATGATTTGCGTAAACGCTGTCTATTTGTTCAACGAACGACTACGTTGCGCCTAAGCTAATGTGCCAGCTAGGCTGATGGTATGATATTTTGCGGGTATGTTGTTGGATCGGGCTTTAAAGATCTAATAGCTAAAGAGTTACTCTTTCGACTGAAGCAGCCCCTCGACTTAAAAGGTGTCCCAGATTGAGCGCCGGATTTAATTTAGAAAAAAAAATATGGTCCACTTCATACTGCTCTAAAAACCAATTGACGAACTGTCGACGTTGCGAATGATCAGAAGGTTTTAGCTCTTGGGTTAATTGAATATTATACGGGTGAAGATGCAAATCCTTTACCATTAATGGTTGCAGAGAGCTTCTGGAAATGTCCAATTGCTGAGAACGATGCCGAATTGATGTTTTTCTGTTTTCGGTGACGCTTGCCTCTGTCCTGGCGATATTATCGGCTCACCTTACACTCCGTTGATAAACATGGGGACTTGCATCCATCACCGAACCGGTTTCCTCAAACAGGATTAAACGCTGAACTGATAACTCATTTGGTACACTTCGCCGACCAAAAATTGAACCGAGTTTGCGAACTGTCTCAGCGAAACTTTTATTATTTTTGTAATAAATTTTAACAATAACAGTGCATTGCTCTTTCATGTAGCGTACCATGTTGAATAATTGCAACTATCATATGTGACATCTATAAACAAATCAGAGTTGCCAACCGCCAAACAAAAAAATGCCGCGAAATATAAATCCGGCGCACAATTTGGGACATCATTTACAATAAAATAATTCAATAATGTCATTTGTCATTGCATAATATTATTGATTCGCGCCTTGCAACCAAAAGAGTTTATTTACATTTAGGTACCTAATCGATCAATGACATTACGCAATCCGTAAAATGGCCCGTAATTGTTGATGATCAAGGGCGCGTCTGATGCGTGCCATTAGCATTTTTTGTATCTCGATGACCTTTACATTTTCAGCTTCATTACGGGCATTTGGTTTTGAAACACGTCTTATACAACCTCTATATTTGTACGAAAATAATTTAATTTATCAAAGTATAAATGTTATTTGTATCGATTGCTACAATAAGAATATAGTGTATGTATAGTCAATAAAAGATTGAGCTATGTTCTGAAACATATAACCTTTTCTACGATATTAATTGATCAATATCATTCAATATAGCCCCACTATAGGGCAAAGGCCTCCCCTAGTAAATCACTAACGGGTTTCGGTCTACTAGTGCGGTCTATGATATCATTGCAAGTAAATACATAAATTACACTACCTAATTTCGGCCTCTGGTAATAATGGTTAAATGATAAATTGTAAATTTGTATACTTGAGGCGGTTAAGTACGTGGACGATGCATGTTTATACTAACATACTAACTGATGTACCGTACTTAGAACAAATATAATATCTTATTCTATTAATACAGTATTAATTAAATACTGCATTAATAAATAATGTATTTAATATAATAATATTCTATAAATAAAGGCTTTTGCGTAGAGAAGTAGGCTCCTTTCCATGGATCAACCGGTATATATCAAAATAATCATAGGCTTCAGTGTTCAACGTTTGAAGTGACATTGAAAATTAAAAACCGAAGAAATCATACGGAAGTTTTAGAAATTGGATTGAAGCGATCTTTTATCGAGGTTTATATTTTTTTTTAGTGAAAATGAAGGGCCAGATGAGCAGACAGTTCACCTGGTTGATACCGTCTCCCCGTGATTTATGCCAACATCAGTTCAGAATGACAAATGTAGGGACGTTCTCCGATGTGATGATCTCGGCACGGCGACGCCTAACATTGCCTAACGCCTTTATTGACCGGCTGTAAGGACTCTAAAAGTACGAAGAATTATTGTTACAAATAAAATTTTATTTTTCAAGTTTTACTTCGAATAATCTTCGCCTGCTACTCTATATTCTATTCTTAACTATTTTTGAGCGCTATATTTCTTTGTTGACTGACATTTTTTGTACTATTCTAGTCTGTGACTGTTTTATAACGCGTAATTAATATAAAGCAACGAATACAAAATATATAGGTGCGTAATAACAATGATTTATAATGTCAAGTATAATAGACATATAAACTGGCAGACTTAACAGCCATCGATTGTGAAACGTAAAAACAATGCTGTCCTTAAGTCTATAATGAACAAAATAAGCGTGTGTACACAATCCTTAACGCCAGGGCGGGCGCCCTCCTCGTCCCTCCTACCACCCAGCGGCGCCCAACTGGCCAGTAACCAGTTCGTATGTAACCGTGAACGTGGTTCTACGCGCGCGAGATCCTCGCTTCAGCGCATTAAAAAGTGAATCCCTGTCAGTGCCGTGCGTTCGATCTCCGAATTTTCAAATAGTGATATTTTTCTTTTTATAAAGGTTTGATGTTTGTGGATACCAGTTGTTTCGCTCAAATACGTAGCCTAAGGTATTGATTAGATTGTTGTTGTGGGTTTTTTAATATGGGTTAAGCTACTGCGTGTTTTGTTACGTTTATCGTGTGGGTTGCGTGGATAATATTAAATTTATTTCTGGATACTACGCGTGAGGTTGTTTGGACGTTATCGACCTAAGAAAATATTTGTTTAGGTCTATCGAAGATAGATGGAAAATATTCCTTATTTAAAAAGTACTTTTTCGCCACCACCTTAATTTTCTTTTATTTGAATACCAGTGAAACTCTAGATAATAAAATTATGCATTCTTTTAATGCAAAAATAGTGATTGCTATCTACGTGAGCATTTATTTAAATATTTTATTCCAGGGTTCGCTGATATATATCAAGATATATTTCAATTGATATTTATATTAATATATATCAATTTGTATTTATTGGCAAAACTAGAATTTGGGCATTTCTCACGCTTTTAAATTGTTATACTGACGTAAATAAAATATGATCACTGCCACTGCCAATGATCCAACACTAAAGATTATAATTATAATTTAGTTGAATGTTGATTAAGTAGACTGATTATTTATTAATCCCAAAGACTAATTCTTTGTTACTTTAATTTTACTCTTATTTTTTGTTTTGTTTGATTAATAAACAAGTCTATTAATCAAACTCAAAGCTTTATTTAACAAATTTGACACATTGAAACCACTTACAGAATGAAATTCTCGTTTTTTTTTTGTATATAACTAGCGACCCGCCCTCGCTTAGCTTCGGTTTATAAGTTTTTTTCTTTTTCAATACTTTTTATCAAAATTTCAAAATAAAATATTGCCTATATTAGACACGGATAATGTAGCTTCCTATTTGTGAAAGAATTTTTGAAATCGATTCAGTGGTTCCAGAGATTCCCCCACAAACACACAATTTTATCACTTTATTATATTAGTATAGATATATCAAATATGGGATATTTTGATATTTATTATAGGTAAATATCGGATTTTTATGAACCCTGTTTTATTTATTTTTATTTTACTTACATTAATCTGAGAATAAGGATAATATAACGTTTTTCTGCTATTTTTTTTTTCTCTAGAATGAGACGAGCCTTTAATTAGCTGAAGCTTAAAGCAGCTTCAAATAGGGTTTGCGACAATTTTTTTAAGCAATATAATACTTTTTGAGCATTAGGTACTCGTTTATATATACCTAATTATACATAATATATTTTTAGGTAGTTATTTATTTATATAAATTTATATAAATAGAATACCAGATACAGTTTGAGGCGTGTGCCTTATCTTTCATTAAAGGTATTAAATATCCAATAAGCTATCAAATAAAAAAACAAAATAGAAATATTCTCACAAAATTAAATATATGTATGTACAGATATATAAATATAGAAGATTGTTGTTTAATTTTATTCATTTTTTAATATATTGTTTAAATGAAATTTTATCTTTTTGATCTTAAGAACTGACCCGGTAAACATAAACCGGATAGAAGTGGATACACTGGACGGCTTTCCTTCAGAATGAAGTTAATCACAGTTTAAGCCGGGCTTAACCTAAATTAATTGGACAGATCTGCGGAACCCTTATAAAGTCAACGAGGTGTTTTTTTGTGGGTTTACCTGGATTCCATTTCCTGGATTCAATGTACGTTTATTGCAAAAAATCGTTCTAATTTTGTGTCCTTTCAACTGAACATTTTAATTATATTAAATCTAATTACTTTTAAAAATGTGATTCAAATAATTCCTCAGATGAATCAAATAATCCAAGGAATCAAGATGATTCCTCAGAATGATCTTAATATCTAATATATAAAAATTAAAGTTTGTTTGTTTGTCTTCTATGCGCTCCTAAACCATTTGTCCGATATCGATGAAACTTTGTTATGCGCGCGCACGCGAAGGTTTCTTACAAAAAATCTAATGCATTGCAACGCATGCCGGGCACAGCTAGTTACTAATGAAACAGTTATTACGTAAGTTTTTATTTATTTATTTATAAAATATAACTTTCCACAAAATTAACGAATCTAAAGTGGTGTAGGTACGCTAAATTTGACAATTTAGTGTACCTACACCGCTTTAGATTTTTTTTCGCGAAACTTATTAACGTATAGGAATAATATTTCATTGTTTTTATCCTAGTTAATGCGGACAAAGTATTCATAAAAAAGTAAAAACACATGTTGTTAGAAACCAAATATTTTGTTTGGCTTCTGGGTCGGCAGCACAATCCCTTTGGTGTTGCAGTTATCCATGGGCGGCGGTGACTCTATACCATCACGTAGGCTGCCCGTTTGCCACTTCGTTTTGTATATAAAAAAAAAGAAAACTTCCTCTAAATATCGTCCCGTAATGACCATTAAAATACTTAGATGAAGGGCAAGGGATAGCGGTGACAACAAATTTATATTGGGAATACCTGGCTAAGACTGCCGTCTGCGCCTGCGCAGTCTACAAAGTATACGATATAGATAGATGAAATAAATAAATAGATATCTGCTCTATATGTTTATTTACTTTCCTACCACTCCATGTCCTGCATAGTCCAAAGGTTGACTGGGAGATAATGCTGTAATGCCCTTTTTGTAAATAATTACAAAAGGCGAACTTAATAGTCCGCCTTTTGTAATAATTTACTAAAATAATACATAGATGAACCTGTTTATTGTATGATTGTTACATTATCACACAAATAAGGAACAACGTTACTATAACAGAATACAAGGCAGACTTATTGCTTTATATCTATCTTTTCCAGAGTTCAGGTAGTGTACGTACTCGTGTTAAGTATCTTAATTATAAATATATAATGCATAAACTCTTTATTGTACACCAATACATGTTGCTAAAAGACAATTTGAGTAAGACGAAAAGTGCAACAGACTGCCTTATCGCCAAAGCGATCTCTTCCAGCCAACCTTTGGGTGGTAACCGATAATAACAATATCAAAAATACATTATGGTATATGAATATTATTGATAGAAAAACATTGAGATTAATTGGGTCAGCAAACGAATAAATAAATACAAATTTACAAAGCTCGGTACTAATGGTGCTGTACAATACTACGTCTTATAGAGTCCTGTAGCAGGGCATAGTTCTTTCCTTGTAATCAATTAATCGCATATAGCTCAGTACAATTAGTCAAGAGGCTAAGTCCACTTTTTGCACTTTCAAACTATAATACAGATCGTTTGCTAACCGCGTGCGTCCGGATATGTGTTATACTTTATACATATAGCAAGTCTTTCTGATAGATTTTACTTTATACATTTAGCACGTTATTTGGAGAACCTCACTTTTAAACCTGAATGAGTCAACCTGAATGTACCTTCACTACTATACTACAACTATATATCACGAGGGTGGTGTGGTGTCGGACAGCTTTAGAATAGCCATCTCTTCCCATTCCCTAAGGGATAACAAAGCGGCTACCACAGGCCCTGAGGAACTACCATTCTAAAGAAGTGGCGTTTTAAGGCCATACACCCCTCATGCACAAGACAATGTGCCTGGGGAGGTCCATGTTCAGCAGCGGACAATTAAACAGCTGGTTACAATTATATATATATTTAGTCTAAGAGATGAGATAGTTCGGTCGCGTGAATAATTTGCAATTATTTATTCAACCATATTTTTATTTATGTTTAATCATTAGTCAGATATTTCATTACGTAATGATGTCAGAAAACAATGCGTGGATGCGTGGTCGATTGTATCACAATCAACCAGAATTTCTAACTACTTTTAACTATCATTTTCAATAAAACTTGTCATAACAAAACAATGAATTCGCCATATCATTACGAATCAGCCTAAATAAAGGGAGAACAGAATGATGGATCACTTACGGCAAAATAGAGTGCCTAAAACACCAAATGGGGTGTCCATGATTGATCACAGCCTTCACCATAGAGCATAGACGAAAGAAATGTGTAGAATGGGCGCTCCGCTCATTTTCATCCAGATCGCGGTTGCTTTCTTCGCTTTTGCTTCTATTTCGTAATTCAATATACAATAAAATGTTATCCGGTGTTATTTGCTTGCGAACGATTAACAAAATAATATTAATCTTTCCACACTCAGGGATGCATACATCCCACGAAATAATAGAAAGGTCAAAGGTCATTGCTTAACAGGTTAATTAGTAAATATTTAAACTTACCCGATTACCAGTCGCTCGATGTCCGATAGTTTTTCGTGCAGTTTTATATACCGATACCGAGTTTTATATAGAATCAAACAATGACGAAAAATAGTTGAGAATATAAATTATGATTTTATGAGTAAAATAATAAATGATATGTCTGTTCAAAACGTTGATTAGAAATAATTAATTGTGAAATATTTGAAAGGTCTAAAAAGGACAACCTCCTCAAGTAGACTATTGAAATACACGAAGTATTACACTTAGTCATTCTAACAGTACGATCTATCGTCTGTGGGTTCGATCGACCTCAATTTTACCTAGCGTGTAGTGCGTTGCCCCCAAAATTCGTTCAATATGGTCGGGCAGTATAAATTTGTGTAGTTATTACCTTATTAGGGTCGTTAAGTACCTTCCACACAGACATTATGTAGAGAATAGTTAGTTTATTAGTTATTCAAGGTAAAACTGGCAGTTACCTACATTTCAACTATTTAAATTTAAACGAAGAACCCATTGATTTAACGAAGACACGACACTGAGAGGGAGAGTGCACGCTGCAATCGCACAGAAGCTGGGCTCGCTCTACCCGTCACGTTACACCTCTCACAGAAGCTACCGTGAAATGTACTGCTTTTACCACTTTATTACGCATGTGTTTCGGTATTGATTAGCTATGCCAGAGCTCATTGCCATCCTATCCTATCCCTTCCTATTTTTCAACCCTTTCTCCAAATCCATTTCTACATCTCTAATTGTAGGCAGCGCATCTGGGGGCGTGCCAACGTTGATGTCATTCTGGACTGATCTTGGCATGTATCGCGGATGTCTATGGACGACAATATCCACTTACCATCACGTGGACTGTATGCACGTCTGCCGCCTTTTTTCCATAAAAATAAACAAAATGGCTGACAAACAAGAATATCAAACAGATAAGTAGAAAATTATAATTAAGATTACTATGCTTCTTTTTCGGGAAATCCTTTAGATATTTCAATGGTTTTGTTGTATATTTTCATTTTCTTTCAATGTTACGATAAACTTTGCCGAATACGAAAAGGTTTTGATCTTTTATTTGGGTAAATTTTAATCCAAAGTCAAAATTAAAGTGTCATGTTATAAGAAGGGTATGTCAAGATGGCAGATGATACTACGGGTAAAAGTTGGCCTGACTTGAAAATGTAATCACCATAACGATTACATTTTAAACAGCAAGTTTATGTTTAAAATTATGCGTAGTTTTAAATGTGTTTGATACAAGTTAAAGACGGTTAATTTTTAAATATTTCCAAATTTAAATTTTTCTAAATTTAAATTTTCCAATTTTCATAATATTAATTTAGCAATGAAATTTATTTATTAATAAAATGAATAAAAATTTTATTAACTCATTTTCTCATTAACTCAATATCACCCTCAAAAGGACTTACGGCAATCTGATTATTGTGCAAGTGGCCCACAGCATGCAGTTGTGTTCTTGCATTCTTTGGAGAAGCCCTACCATTAATACCGGTTGCCCTCAGCGCCGGCTCTAGCCCATATAGCGCCCGGGTGCAATCAATACCCTGGCGCCCTCTAGTAGGCGCGCGAGCAAAATAGAATACTTACAGTTATATTTTCACCACTGATAGGAAATTCAGGTGCAAATGGTGCAATTACAAATGATGCAATTATAACACGGGCGCATGGTCTTTGAGAGCGCCACGAGCGACGCAGGCTCTTCGGAGTGCGCCGCACACCCTGCACCATAGGTAAAGCCGGCACTGGTTGCTCTACCATCTAAACCAGCATTGCCCTACCACCTCTGTGTTTCTTCCTTTCTTGTTTCTATATTTCACATTACGCAAAAAATGCCCCAAACGACATTATTTGACACACAAAATACCATCGATACGTAAAGAATCTTCCTTCTCGTAATTTCTGTCTACAATACCTCAATAACGATGATTGCTTTCAGAGCTTTGAGTGATGTCAATACATTTATAACATACTAGCTTTTGTTCGCGTGGTATACATCGTAGCTAGCTTGAGTGTTAATCCGAATAACAATCTATCTATTCGCTGAGTTTCAACGAAATCGATTTAGTAAATTCGACATGATTGAGTAACAAACATCCAAACTTTCGCATTTAAAATATTAGTGGGACTAGATCATCGATATGGGAATAGACTCGAGGACATTGGCAACTTCTAGGGTCGGGGGGGGGGGGGGGTGAAGTAGATGAGGAGGGGTTTATTTAAAAGTCAAATTTGAAACGTAAATACTACGTAATTAAACTGTTCCATTTTCAAAACGCATATGAATTAAATAATTCGAGAGCTACTGAACATCGAACGCTATTAGACCGTAACGTACCTGCCCTACAGTGCTTGTATATGTAAGTATTCTCAAATCGTTGGACTTGATTTACCGGCGACTTTGACTTCGTGAAAATCGATTTTATTTCATAATAATAATAATTCATTTAACACATTTACATATTTTAATCCGTTCATCGTATTGTAGCCTGTAGGTGAATGTTTAAACAAAAGAAAACGAAGGTCAATTGTCTGAGTGGTGTTAGCTGTCGGCTCTGGCTTCACTCACGTGGCACATACGTCTTCAATAGTTTAGCTCCCTAAACGTGAAAGAAATTTGAATAGCGGATCTTTTTTTTTGAGTTTATCTCTTACATACTGTTGATAACACAAATACATGTACTAAGCATAATAGTACCATAACCAGCCCTTATGAGGCCAAGCGGGTTGGCGAGTCCATTCTTATAGGGGTAGTGTTGTGGGATTGTGGCGGAGGCTTTGTTATCCCATAGGCGCCTTTTACGTACACCCACGGGAAGTGATGGAGTAGCGCTATTCTGTAACTGGCCGACACCGCACGGACAAACCATAATAGTAATAAAAAGAAACTTTTATTTCTAAAAATTAGAACATAACGTAATAAAAAAAATATGCAATGCAACATTTAAATTGAGGTAAATACGAGTATTACGAGTTCTCGACATCTAAGTAAATATTTATTGTATTATTTTAAAGTGACGTCTAACTTTCCCTCTGTCTGTCCGCCAATTGGGATTAATTGGACGCTGTTTTCAGTAATTAGAAGACATGAGTATTTGTACCACGCAAGCGAAGCCGCGGGCAAAAAGATAGTTTCTAAATAAAATGTTTGAATTGTAGTTTAATTAATTTTTTTATATGATGTAATATTTCGACACCGTTCTTTTTATCTCATTCTTTTTATTACTATGTGGTTAGTAAATGTAGGTGTGTAAGTAATACATACAAATAAACGAAAAACAAACTCGCACTCTCTCTTCAATAGATCTTCCAATGATTCCTGCTTAGGATATCTTTACGGGAACTCTTGAGGTGAAGTTGAGTTTTTGTTTCATTATATAATTGTAAAAATTGTGTACGTACTGTACGTTTTGTGGTTCAATAGTGATCGTTAATTAAACTTCAAAGTGTTCTTTGTGCGTAATGTTTGTGATAATCAAATACATTTATTTGATTATTCCAAGGAGTCTTCTTCTGTCCTCGGTAAACCCATTATCACTTTACCGAGCGACTCCCTACTTACTCCGACGGCACTGGACGTTTGACAGGATGCGTTTTAGACTTTAAAATTGTAAAACGAAGAAAACTTAACACTGACAGTGTTGGTTGCAATTATATGAAAAGAAGAAGACTGCTGCTTGGCTCCTCGTCGAGAAAGCGAAATGACTTTTTCAGTCCTTTAATCTAGTTGGAAACTTAGAGTTTTGGACAAAACAAAAAGGATAACCGTTTTTTATTCTCTTTGTTAATTTTTAATTTTCGAATATAATGTTACTTATGCTTTCGTTAAAAATGTTACTAACAATGCCTTTCCATCTTAGGACCAAACACTAAACAGCAATAAGGAAAATTGTTTTACGACCGAAAACAAGAGTTTGTTGTAAAAACAAATAGGAAAATCCGCGTCGAAATCTGTGAAGTAGTTTTTGTGTTACGTGATAGTTTGATTGTTTTTACCATAGAACTGGGATTTTCCTTATAAATATATTTCGTGGTAGTAGTTCGAAAGCACATAATCAATTAAAAATATTTCATCTGAAAACAAATAAGTCTTAATAATTGATATAGTTTGACATTGTCCTTATTGGATTGATTCAAACGCGGGAAGCCAATGGTCAGTATTGATTTTGTAATTATATTAGGCCTTCAGAAGCATTTAATTTGATTTCATTGTAACTCATTAGCCGCGTAGCAACGCAGTTGGTCATCAAATGTGATCGTGGCTACATAATTAGCACTTAGACATTTGTACAGTAAATGCTCGCGCATATTACGGCGGGCCGCACGCATAACAGAAAATTCTTCGGAATCATTTTCATACACTTGAGACGGGCCGCATCGCGTCGCAGCGCAGCTCACTGGCGCATCGCTTGCCAGCCGTATTTATGCGTCGATGTTATGCGCTGCGATGCGGCCCGCCTCAATGTGCGTTGAACAGAGAAAGAGCGTAATTCGAGATGACGTGAAGAATTATTGTGTTGAGCTGTGACCCGCCACTGCTGTAACGTGCGCGAGCCTAACTCCATAGTCCACCATATCCATAGTCACTTCAATATGTTATAAAAAAAGGCTACATAGCTTAGGACTACCTATTTTCTACTCATCAAAGTATTAAATTATTAAAATAATATCACTAAGTCGGCAATGAAAGAAAAACATTGTTAATTCTTAATAAAAGTCAGTCGCGTATTGTTCGGGCTACCAAACATTTTGTACTGCGAACCCGAGGATTGTGCAGCGACTTACCATTCTGAGGTCTTTCCATTGCTTCATTCAAGAGAGCTATCAATAAATATTTGCAGGGTAGGCAATGCGTTTGTAATCCTCTTGGTGTCCTTAGACAACGGTTATTAACTTATCACTTAATACCCGGTGGACCGTCCACCTGACTGTAGCCTTTAATATAAAAAGAACATTTCATCTGTATTACCTACCACCTATTTTTTTCAAACCTCTATTAAATTGTTTTTAATTTGAAAGCATGAATTATTTTCTATCAATATTTCTACAGAATATACAGAAATATTTCTATGTAAATAATTAAATTTATAAGTTTTAGTTAACGCTAAATACTTAGATTTTTAATAGAAAATCTCCATAACTATAGGTTATTCACATATAATATTTCCAGTACATTTGCGTAACTATTTATATGATATGAGGTAGCACAAATACATAAAGTCAAATATTATCGAAGTAATAACAAAACGCGTTGTAAGCGAGCTCAATAAAGCTGCCAGAAGTAAATAGGACTGAACAAAACGTTATGCGGGGTCGTTGACCTAAAACGAACATTTGGTTAAAACATTTCCCATTTTATCTTATTTCCCCAATGTACGTACGTGTTTCGGTAGTGAGTGAGATATGCCAGATCACAATTCCATCCCATCCCATTAACTCTTTCTCCAAATATATGTATTCCTATATCTCCAAATGCAGGCAGCGCATCCGGGGGCTGGGGGCGTGCCAACGTTTGTCATTCTGGACTGATCTTGGCATGTATCGCGGATGTCTATGGATGACAATATCCACTTACCATCAGGCGGACTGTATGCTCGTCTGCCTTCTTTTTTCCATAAACAAACATAAGAATATCAAACAAAAAAGTAGAAAATTATAATTAAGATTACTATGCTTCTTTTTTGGAAAGTCCTTTAGATATTTCAGTGATTTTATTGTATATTTTCATTTTCTTTCATTGCAACGATAAACATTGACGAATACGAAAACGTTTTGATCTTTTATTTACGTAATTTTTAATCCTAATTCAAAATTAAAGTGTCATGTTATAAGAAGGGTATGTCAAGATGGCAGATGATACTACGGGTAAAAGTTGGCCTGACTTGAAAATGTAATCACCATAACGATTACATTTTTAACAGCAAATTTAAGTTTAAAATTATGCGTAATTTGAAATGTGTTTGATACAAGTTAAGGACGGTTAATTTTTAAATATTTCCAAATGTATTTTTTTCTAATCCCATTTTTAAATTTTATTTCTAAATTTTCCAATTTTCCTAATTTTAATTTATCAATGAAATGTATTTATTAAAATTGAATAAAAACAAATCCTTAATGTGTACTGCAGTCGTAATTCAATTAATTCGAAAACTTAAAGTAGATACCGGAACATTCAGTGGGTAATGAATAGATATCAAACACGTCCTGTCTATTTTTCAGTCAATGGAATTAGATTTCAATTAGATTACGATCTATGGTATTTTTTTGAATTACTATTGTGACGAGGTTTCTGCAGACCATATTATGAGTAAACAATCGCTATATTGGAAAATGATGACATTTCGACCTTTACGGTTGAGATTAATTGTTATAAAATGGTAATTAATTTCACGCAATATGTCAAGGTTTAACGAAGTAATATTTTAAATTACAAATTAGCTATATGTCGGCATTGTCTGTATCCGGTGTCTATTTATCACCATCAGCGTCATATTTGTCATCTAAGTCAGATTACATCATACCCTAGTTAAAACTTGTTTCATAAAAATTGTTTATCAGTAAATTCTAGTTTTTACTACGAAAAAGCAGTTGTAACGAAGGCGTTCGGGCAAAACTAGTTTTTACTGGGAAAAACGCGTTTTTACTGAAAACGCGTGTTAACTGTAACATTAATATCATTAACATCGCTCACATCAAATCTCGTCACTACACACGATCTGCTCTTCTAATTCAAATATACGTATACGGTTAATTAATTCGCAAATAACATAAATGACGACGCAGAACCAACTAAGTGCTTTGCCAGCCCTCGCTTCACACGTCATCAAAAAGGCGAATTCATTTGATATTTCCTAGGTCTCTATTTTCTATAATTTATTCTGACAAGCACAGTGCAGTCGGCCAATGTTGAACGCTTCAAAGTTGAGTTTCAATTTGACATTTCTAAAACATAAGGGCGATTTTCTTTATCTAAACTTGTCAATTTACATGAGTGACACTGAAAGTTTTTAAAATCTCAAAATTAAATCTATACTAATATAATAAAGAGAGAGTGCGAATTTTGTGAGTTTGCGTGTATGTGGAGGGTAATCTCCGGAACCACTGCACCTATTTGAAAAATTCTTTCACCATTTGAAAGGTACATTATTCCAGATGGACATAGGGTATATATTATGTGCAAAAAAAATTGCCGGGCATGCAACGCATGCCGGGCACAGCTAGTGAGATATAAAGATGGAAGCTGTTTTATTGATTTTCGAAGTATTCTCCGCGACAATCCATACACTTTTTCATGCGATAAAACCATTGTGTGTAGCATTCAGCCCACCATTCTTTAGACACTTTTTCAACAGCCGTTTGGGAGGCCGTTCCTGCCTCTTCTGCATTCATAGAACGTATTCCTCGGAGTTTATCCTTAATTTTAGGAAATAAATAAAAAACACAGGACGCAAGGTCGAAACTGTATGGAAGATGATCCATTAACTCTACATTTAGAGTACTCACAAATTGTTTCGTTTGTCTGGCGGAGTGAGCTAGGGCATTGTCGGGATGGAGGATCATTGGACTTTTTCCAAAACAGAAGGCAAGCAGCTGTTCATATACCAGACCCGAGGCCCGATCTGCCAAAGAAGGAGGCGATCATCTTCTTTCAGCATTCCGTCCTTACTTCACTTTCATCAGCACTCCTTCGAAAGGAAACACCCACTGCATAGATTGCCTCTTAGTTTCAGGCTCATGGCAGTAGATCCAGCTTTCGTCACCTGTTACTATATAAAAAACAGCAATTGATTGACCATTGTCGCATTTTTCAAGCATTTGGAGACACCATCTCACACGGTAATGTTTTTGAGCTTGGCTCAAATTATGAGGAATCCATCTAGCACAAAGCTCCCTTACCCGTATGAAAAGATGATCGTGTAAAATAGTTTGAACTTGACTCATACCAATACCTAATGATGCCCGTATATACTGATATGTCGTTTGTTTTTCTGCTTGATTTGATTTAAGTTTTGATGTTTTCCTCCGTCACG
This sequence comes from Sesia bembeciformis, assembly GCA_943735995.1. Classification (NCBI taxonomy): domain Eukaryota; kingdom Metazoa; phylum Arthropoda; class Insecta; order Lepidoptera; family Sesiidae; genus Sesia; species Sesia bembeciformis. The sequence goes on from OX031041.1 coordinate 1,700,655, forward strand.
CCCTTCTCGAAAATCATCACTGATCTGGGTACGACAACGTTTAAATTCACTGAACCAGTTACAAACAGTGGCACTAGATGGGGCTTCCTCACTAAATGCTAACTGAAGTCTTTCATAACTTTGTTTCTTGTTTAGGCCGCAACGAAAGTCATGAAGAAATATTGAACGAAAATGTTCTCTTGTTAAATTCATTTTTCCACATCTTTTTTTATTTTATTTTTTACAAATTTCGGCCAATAATAATAAAATAAATAGAAAACAAATGACAGCTTTGACAGAGTTCCATTTTCAAAATTCGTATTTGTTTTTTCTATCGTATTGTACAGTAGTCAGTTCTAAGAACATTTTATTTGACCTATCGTATATTTGGAACTTTATCTAGTCTGTTCTTTCAAACGAATGAAACGTGAAATTGGTCAACATTTTTATGGACACACCGTACTTGTTATTATTATTATTATTATTAGTCTTGTTTATTATTTTTATTTACAGGTTGAGTAGTCTATTAATCTGTTTACAGCACAGATATGCAATTATATGCAAAACCTGAATCGTCCTCAAAACCTGTAGCTCACTGTACTAATCCAATCTGGAATATTCGAATTATCTCGATCAATCTCCAACAAATCAAAAGACCGGACGTCGAATTTCCGATAGCGATCGTAAAATCACTGTAATAAATAAACCAGTAGTTCACTTACATAATGCGGTTAAAATTAACCTTGTTACATAATTACTGGACAACAAAATTATCGGAAATCGTATGTTACTGTCAGAGGAAACCTTGTGTGCGAAGTGTGCCTAAACATTTGTTCAAAGGTTTGTTACAAGTTTTTTATTATTACAAGTTTATAAATTTGGTAATGAATAATAAAAAAACATATATATATATATATATATATATATGTTTATAAATTTGGTAATGAATAGTAAAAAACATATATATATATATATATGTTTATAAATTTGGTAATGAATAGTAAAAAAACTTGTAACGAACCTTTGAACAAATGTTTAAGCACACTTCGCACACAAGGTTTCCTTAAAAAAATCTTTTATTGTAGGTTTTGCATATATGCAAGAGATTTTTTTTAAAGGAAATAAGGTAATACCGTATTAAGCACATCGTAAATTATTATTAATCGATATTAGTGAAAATAATTTAAAATATAAATTTAAGAGATATTTCTTGTCTAAATTAGAATTTGTTCACTGTTCACAAGTAGCCTATAATGTCTTGGATACTGGAGAGCTTGTGTCTTAGACAAATCTATAATAGGTTACATATACAAGTAACAAATTTCAAACAAAAAGCATAAAACTATCGTAATTGTATCTAATAAACGTTATACTTTATTAGTATCAGTGTCCAAGACATTATATATAGGCTACTTGTGAAAAGTGAACAAATTCTAATTCAGATAAGAAATATCTCTTTAATTTATATTTTAAACTAGCTGTTGCCCGCGACTTTGTCCGCGTGGACTTTAGTTTATAAACAGCGTCTTTACCATCTTAGGGGTATTTGGTATTTTCAAAAACGTTTATTATTCTTATATTACACATTATTTCTTATAGCTTATTTTTAATCGAACAAATGTTCGACGTGATTCTTTAAATTGATATAACTTTTTTATTTATGAACTGATTGAAATAAAAGAAACACTAAATTTTAAGTGAAGCTTACCACAATACACTAGTGAAAACCGCACCCATATCGGTTAATCCGTTTCTAAGATTAGCGCGCACAAACGCACAGACAAACAGACAAAAATTCTAACAATCATTGTTTTGGGTTCTATTGCGTTGATAAAGGCCCCCAATAATATTTTTCTCATATATCTTCCATGTACAGACAGCGATCAGTTACATTTTTATTATATGTGTAGATTATTTTTATTAATATCGATTAATGATAATTTACGATATGTTTGATGTGGTATTTGTTTCCCTTGCGGTATTATTTCCTTTATAATCAAAACTGTAACTAATAATAAATAAACAGTAAAACACAACAGTAAAAATAATAAATACAACAATCTTAATTGGTTTCAAAACAATTCCTAATTGGAATGTCGTCGCGTCTCCAAGTAATTTTATTACTTCTCTAGTCAGTATTACTACTCTAGTTTTAAAGGGGGAGAGTGCACGCTGCAATCCAACAGCCGCTGGGCGCGCTCGACTGGCCACGTTACCCCTCTCTCACAGAAGACTACCTTGAAATGTACTGCATTTCCCACTTTATCGTATTTCCCCAATGTACGTACGTGTTTCGGTAGTGAGTGAGATATGCCAGAGCCCATTCCCATCCCATCCTATACCTCCCCATTTTCCTAACCCTTTCTCCAAATCCATTCCTATATCTCCAAAGGTAGGCAGCGCATCCGGGGGCGTGCCAACATTTGTCATTTTGGACTAATGTTGGCATGTATCGCGGATGTCTATGGGCGACAGTATCCACTTACTATCAGGTGGACTGTATGCTCGTCTGCCGCCTTCGCACATAAAAAAAAAAAAGCAGTTTTTTGTATGCTGACGAAACACCACATTTCGTCACACGAGGCTTGAATTAATTGCTGTAATTAATTGAAATGACCATATTATTATGTGGTATCATCGCAGCATTAGACATAGAACTTGATATTTGGCGATTCTGCGAGGAATCTTAGATATTAGTCAACCAGGTTTTGGTAGCCAACAAGCAACATAATAAAAAAATGAATTCATAAAAAATAAGATGTATATACGATGACCATAGGATATATATCATCCAATATCATATCATACGATGGAATGACTCATACACATTGGAAATATTAATGGAATTGAATACAAAGGAACTGCGCACACAGATGTAGTCAAATCTATGTTCTACGTTCAATTTTATTATGGATAAAAGGCGGCAGACGGTCCTACAGTCCACCTGGTGGTAAGTGGATACTGTCGCCTGTATCCACTTACCGTCGCGGCAGGCACATGCCAACATCAGTTCAAAATGACAAACGTTGGCACGCCCCCGGATGCGCTGCCTACCTTTGGAGATATAATGATGGATTTTGAGAAAGGGTTAGGAATATGGGGAGGGATAGGATAGGATGGGAATGGGGCTCTGGCATGTCTCATCCACTATATTCACTATACTACATTGGGGGAAATAGATTAAAGTGGGAAATGCAGTACATTTCAAGGTAGTCAGTCTTCTGAGTCATCAATTCTGGCAAGAGTTGTCCATGGTATACCTAGCATGCTCTGCTATACCATATTTCGATTAAATAAACATTCCTCAATACGCCAGCAATACACCTACCTGCAACTGGGCAGTACGTACACGAACTTACTCAACCTGCAACGAACCGTGACGATGATGTTTCTCAATACCACCTAACTACCGTACATGTGTTTTTCCATAATGTTCAATTTTATGTTGAGTGACCCACTGCGGCATGAGACTCCTTACAATCGACTCTACATGTAACTATACAAGCGTGTGTAACTTGTATAGTGTAATGTAAGGCTAAGTATTCACTTGTATCGTTGTCATCATAATTGATAAATTTGTTGTCATAAAAATTCATAATTTGAAAACGGATGTCATGTCATATACCCATTGGCTACTTGGCCGAGGTCTTCTGGAATCTCTTCTCATTCTTCCAAACGTTTCGTCAACAACTGCGGTTGACATCTTCAGTGGCGGCTGCGTTCACTTTCATTTCTTTTATTTTATTTGTTCATTTGCGTCATTTGTTTAATTAAAAATGTCATGCTTATTTACTATTGTATTTTTTTTTATTTAAATTTTATTAATATTATTAGAAGCAGCCGTTACAATTAATTAATCTTATGTTATTATCATTTTACTTATTTAATTAATGTAAGTCTAATATATTTTTTTTATTTTATATTATTAATACAGGAAAATAAATAAAAATAAATTTAGGCGAACAATAGGTATTAACACAATAATGATGTCTCCATGATTCTTCATTCCTTTCATATTCTCTTTTATTTTATGATCACTTTTATTATTTAAACTGGCCTTTTTATAAATAACAGTTTACTTCCTAGACTACTTTCAGGTGCAAATTTAACAAATTTTTCAATATAATTATTACATTTGCAGTCTAACAAACGAACTTATGTTTACACTCGTAATTATTCCGAAATTATTTAAAAATAAATATTTTCAAATAAAAACATATTAAACACCATATTTGGCAACGATCGTTAACGATTTAATGAAACAATAAAAAAATATAGTAACAATTCAAAATTCATTTCAATTATTCATGACTGGAAATCTCTAAAATGAAAGTGAGCATTCTCACCAAAAACTGACATGTTTGCAATTGCGGTAAATGTGTAAAAAAAAAAACAAAAAAAAACTGCTTTCATTCTTTGACTTGAATTGTAATTAGATTCAAAATAGTTCCCAAGCTTGCGATCTCTTATTTGAGCTGAGTATACACTATTGTACTTATCTCATCCTCCTGTAAGTAAATTGGGTCTGTATTTTTACGTTTTAGGCATCGTAATCTCAGCCTATAACATCCCACTGCAAAACACAGACCTTCTCTAGTGAATCACTCAGTATAAACTCTGTGAATTAGTCATCCTGTAGCTATATGTAATTAATACTAGCTGTGCCCGCGACTTCGTGCTCGTTTAATTTTAGTTTGATTTATAAAACTTTTCTTCCACTCAGCCGATTTCGATTAAACAAAACTTATTCGAAGCGCCAAGCTAAGCTTAATTAACCCGTGGAAACCACATGATAATTCGTTCCGTAACTTTGGAGATTAGCGTGTTAGAACTGACAAACAGACAGACAGACAAAAATTTTCAAAATCGTCTTTTTGTATTCTGATACTCTTCCTTCATCGCCCTCAATCAGTTTTTGGTAAATATATTCAATGTACAGACACGCTGGTTCTACATTTTTATTATATATATATATATATGTGTGTGTGTATAGAGAAATTAGTTTTTTTTTTATAGAAAGAAAGTACCTATCGTTAATAGGTACTTTCTTTCTATGCGCACAACCCACAACAGCAGCCCACAACAGCAAGTGAATATTGTCCTGGACTGTCTAATAAGTGGATTATGATTATATTCGAAGTTATTTGCTGTTTTTTCTAATGCTATTTTTGCACGTGATTTAAAGTACGTTCATTCCCTGAATTTTAACTTAAATATGATTACGATCACTAATATGGTGAAGGTAAACATCGTGAAGAAACCGCGTCTGAAAAATTAAAAAAAAAACTGGGACATGCATATGTATTACCGGTCCACACTGCATGAACTCTCGTGATAAAGCGATCAAATAAGCTAAGAGCTAAGCTAAGGGCTAAGCTAAGGGCTAAGCGTCATAATAATAATAATTAAAATCACATTTAATTTTAACTTACTTTAATATTATAATTTACCAGATAAAACACAGCGACGTGACAAAACAACACTTAACCCGCATTTTGAAATGTTACAATTTCCTTTATGGGACGTACAATCTACGGCGTTCATTTGTGACGAACATCGTACAGTACGCGGTTATTAATACACAACAATTTGTAATTCAAATTACATTTGTTTGCGATAAGTATTATACTGATTCTTACATTTAGTATGGAGTATCCACTAAATACTCAGACTGGAGATGTATGTGAACGTAGTGTACAGAAATATTTTCATGTGTATATGAGATGGTAGATTTCATAGTTACGATGCGGACAATAGAGTACTTAAATAATAATAAAAAGCTATTAAATAAAATAATAATAATGTCAGGATATTCGATATTTTTTTATATTTGAGTAATTGTGAATATGGATCAAATGTAATTTTAGTGGATTAGTTTGTCGGCGTGGACTAATTGTTAGGATTTTCTAATTTGAAATTTAATCGTTTCAAGATTATGTTTAAAAATGGAATTATGCTCTAACGTACCATTTTAAAAATGAATCTATAAAATATTACACTCTTTGTGTATTTGGCTATTTTGCGAAATTTATAAGTATAGTTAAATAACCTAAGACACTAGAATACAATCCGTAAATACAATTTTTTTTTTTATAAAAAGAAGGTGGCAAACGAGCATACAGTCCCCACCTGGTGGTAAGTGGATACTGTCGCCCATAGACATCCGCGATACATGCCAACATTAGTCCAAAACGACAAACTTTGGCACGCCCCCGGATGCGCTGCCTACCTTTGTTGATGAATGAATGAATTTAGAGAAAGGATTGGCGACGTGGAAAGGGATAGGATGGGAATGGGCTTTGGCATATCTCACTCACTACCGAAATACGTACATACATTGGGGAATATGATAAAGTGGGAAATGCAGTACATTCCAAGGTAGTATTCTGTGAGAGAAGGGTAACGAGGCTAGTCGAAAAAATATTTAAGAAAACTTGTAATTATTCTCTTTTTTGGTTATCGATTATGCCACAAAACTCAAAATTAAAAGTTTTTGCAATAAAATGTTTTTAAATTATTTATTAATTAATTAATTTAAATTTTATCAATCATCAATTCTTTCTTTAATTAGTGATCAATAACAACAATTATGAATATTATAAAAACATGTCAATTATATATTTTAAAAAATGTTATATTTTGAGCATTCAGTACTAATATAGATATTCAGTTCAATAAACTGTATATTCGATGTTCTAAGCAAATGCTTCAGTTTGTATGCACATTTAAATTCAATCGCGTTCGTGTGTCCTCAGCGTAACTCTCACTACGGACACAGAATAGTGATGTGCTGAAAGTGAAATGTGATAGAAAGTGTTCTTCAAGTGTACTTTAATATGTGTCTTTTCGTCTGTTAGTGCAACAACTACGTAACAAGATGGGTCTTCACAAGCGAGAAAGTGAGTAATTACCATATGTGTGCTAATGACTACTGTTAATTCTATTGTTTACTACGCTTACGTTATAAAGATGTTGTGTTAATGAGAAAATCGAATTGTGCATACCATATTTATTTGCTAAGCAAGTTATTTAGAACTAGCGACCCGCCCTTGCTTCGCTTCGGTTTATAGGTTTTTTTTCTTCTAAATTTCAAAACAAAATATAACCTATATTGGACACGGATAATGTAGCTTCCTATTTGTGAAAGAATTTTTGAAATCGGTTCAGTAGTTCCAGAGATTACCCCCAACATACCCACAAACAAACACAATTTTACCTCTTTATTATATTAGTATAAACTAGCGACCCGCCCTGGCTTCGCTTCGGTTTATAAGTTTTTTTTTCAACATTTCATTTAATGTAGCTTCCTATTTGTGAAATAATTTTTGAAATCGATTTAGTAGTTCCAGAGATTACCTCCAACATACAAACAAACACACAATTTTACCTCTTTATTATATTAGTATAGATTATGTTGTTTGAAAATCGTTAATAACGATTATTATTCAACTATAATCGTTAATTATAATCAATCATCAAAATATTTTCACATGTTTAAAAGTTCAATCGATTTTAATTAAATATTGGTAAAACGTTAGTGATAGCGGCGATAGCCTAGGCGTAGCGAAGCGAGCATACAGTCCACCTGATGATAAGTGGATGCTGTCGCCCATAGACATCCGGGATACATACCAACATCAGTCCAGAATGACAAACGTTGGCACGCCTCCGGATGCGCTGCCTACCTTTGGAGATATAGGAATGGATTTGGAGAAAGGGTTGGAAAAATGGGGAGGGATAGGTTGGGAATGGGCTCTGGCACATCTCACTCACTAACGAAACACGTACGTACATTAGAGAACCGCACTTGCAATACACTTGGATAAATAAACAAAATTTACCACCCTTTTAGTCTCCTGACACAATTTCGTAAAACTGTACAACTCGTGTTTCTTTATTAGTAGAATATTTAATTTTATACCTATATCTCCAAAGGTAGGCAGCGCATCCGGGGGCGTGCCAGCGTTTGTCATTTTGGACTAATGTTGGTATGTATCGCGGATGTCTATGAGCGACAGTATCCACTTACCATAAGGTGGACTGTATGCTCGTCTGCTGCCTTCGTCCATAAAAAAAAAAAATGTTTTTATTATATTTGTTTATTAAGGGACGTGATATAATACAAATTATGGGACTTTTTCCTTTGCCACGCGATGATTAAACAGCATGGAGCTACTTAGGATATGAGAGAACTGATTCTCTTCGTAAATATGCTTTAAAACTTTTGCGATCTATTAACATTTATTATTGGCTGCGTAAATGGTTCGGAGCTGTGGTAATAAAATCCGAATGAAATTGAAGTAGGCACCTAGTCATATTGGTAAGATTGTATACACGCTAGGGATACATTTAATAATAACTCGAATAATGTAAAAAGAACTACGCTAGAAATTTAGATCGATTCAAATATTTTAGTTTCAAATTTGCATAGGTTCAAAATTGCGTACAAAAAGTTCTAAAAAAAATGAAATGTATGCTCTATCCACTTACTGTAATTAATATTTCATGGATAGTCGGTCGTGTAGTGTTGGCAGGCTATAGAATAGCGCTACACCATCTATTCCTGTGGGTGTCATTAAAGGCGACTAAGGTGTAACAAATCTGCTATCACATGCCCTGAGGACCACCACCTCTAAGATACTGGACTCGCCAACCCGCTTGGCCAGCATGGCGTTTTAAGGCCACACATCCCCCATGCACGAGACAATGTGTATGAGGATGCCTGTGACCAGCTTGGTGACAATAAACAGTTTGGTTTAGTGGTGGGTAATCAAGACTTTTCAGAGTGTTTTAACTCACTTAATCCTGCTCCGCTTGCGGATCCGACTCCTCTTAGTTACTCCTTAACTCTTTTGATTCACCTACTTATTCACGCTCCGAGAGCGTTTCATTCCATTTCCCTAATGGTTGTTGCATAAGCAAAAAAGAAGAAGAAAGGTCATGCCATTGTTGCATCTCGATTATGGGCCCCCGACAAGTGCCGATGCGCGATTACACTCACGATCATGGCGCCGGAATCGGAATGAACTCGATGGAACAATTGAGGGAGTCTGCTCGGCTCGCGGATTCAACTCTTTTGATTCATTAACTCCGGAGTTACCCATCACTAGTTTGGTTACTCTGACAGAGTAGTCGAGACAATAAATAACTTTTATTAAGGTCACATTCTTTACATCACCCCATTTTCTCTAGATTACGATTAAAAGTCAAACCCTTTATCTTTTAACACAGTCAAAATTAAAAGTCAAAGTCAAACCTTGTAATAGCACAGTAACCCACTTAGCAGAAAGGGGTTCTGTGGTTATAACATTAAACACGTGTAGAGGTAGGTGTATTGCGTGTCTGTAATTACCTTGGGCCGAATTTAACGAAACTTAGAAATCCGTTACACGTAAAAGTAGAACCTTAAAGGTTATTATTTTATTCTAAATCCGTATCTGTCGTCTGAGAACTTACATCCGGACTAAAGAAGTCCTCATTTTTGTATCTATATTTCAATACTAAATATGTATAATAAAGAGCTAAAATTGTGTGTTTGTAGGTATGTTGGGGGTAATCTCTGGAACTACTGAACCGATTTCAAAAATTCTTTCACAAATAGGAAGCTACATTAGCCGTGTCTAATATAGGCTATATTTAATTTTGAAATTTTGAAAAAAAAAATTGAATAAAAGAAAACTTTTAAACCGAAGCGAAGCCAGGGCGGTAGGGCGTATAGCAATCAAGGCGGCAGACGTGCATACAGTCCACCTGATAGTAAGTGGATACTGTCGTCCATAGTCATCCGCGATACATACCAACATCAGTCCAGAATGACAAACGTTGGCATGCCCCCCGACCCCAGATGCGCTGCCTACCTTTGCAGATTAAGGAATGGTTTGGGAAAATGGGGAGGGAAGGATGGGATGCGAATGGGCTCTGGTATGTCTCACTCACTACCGAAACACGTACGTACATTGGGGAAATACGATAAGGTAGTGAATGCAGTACATTTCAAGGTAGTCTTCTGTGAGAGAGGGGTAACGTGGCCAGTCGAGTACGCCCAGCGGCTGTGGGAATGCAGCATACACTCTCCCCCTAGCGTTATTATCTAACTAATTGGACGAGATTATGCAATTTATGTAAGTCGTATTTTATTTAAATTGCATGAGATGACACACACTGCTAGAGCATTGCAATATCGGTAATATTTTGTTAGTTAATTAATAGTATGATGAAATATTTAATCTATATGTAAAGAAAATCTATTTCTTCGATTTTAATTTGCCGCTCATTCCGGGCGCCATCGATATACAAGGTTATCGATCTTGTATATCGATGTAGGGTAATCTATGATTTATAATCTATGATGGTCTGTAATGTGTGGGGAGATGACGATGGCCTTGTTAATTTGGATAGTTTAATATTGTGAATTTGTCTGTTGTCTGAAACGAAAGGGATTGACATTTGAAGAATAGACTTTAATGTCGTTTCTTTTGTTACAGAGAAACTCAATATTGTTTATTTTATAGTGTCAATTCCCTGAAACACTATTATATATATGAATAAAAATTAAATACTGCTCGTTGGTAAGCGTAACACTTGAGAGCGGCTAGACCGAATTGGCAATTTTTTTTGTTTAAATGTTCGTAATAGTCTGAATAAGATTATTAGGTAAAAAAAAATTGGTAAACTTGCCCGGAAAATTAGAAAATTCGGGAAAAACTGAGTGCTTTTTTCTATGGGATTTTTGTATGAACTTATTGTACTCGTATTATTGAAATTTGGACAGGACAACGTCTGTCGGGTCAGCTAGTTTTAAATAAAATATTAAATATTTGCACGCCATTAATGGTAATGTGACGATCGATTGTACAAATAACACCTCTTGTACTCACATTGTGCAAATAAAGAATTAGAAGTCGAACAGCCTGAGATTAGGTCCATTGTTGGATTTAGGTCTAACCGCCATATACGGTCTTCAGCTCCACTCATCCAGCTGCTATCGGCAAACTTCTCACTTCTCCAATTCGTCATTACACCTGACCCTACCAGTAAATGTAGCCACAATTTCTAGTATGCACACATTAATTGCCGCTGGAGAGGCTCTGACTCATCTTCTTTAGAAAACTGTATCGTATATATCATATAACCATATCACATACAATTGCTATCAAAATGTTATTAATCTCTCGTGATATGCGTAGGTGGTTTGTTGAATACATCTAGCAAAATCTAATCAAGTTACAATAAATCAAATAATATATCATTTGATGAAAATATAGCAATGAATTATATTACAATAGTAAAAGGAGATAGTTGAAAATGAGATCAAAACTACAGGATTTCAAATTAATTAAAAAGTACTTTAATTATTTAGTCTTGGGTCAATTAACAGACCCGCAACGATTAATTACTTTGTTCCAATCTAGACATTACTAAATGTATTTGTAATAGCACTTTTAACCCTTTGAACTTCAACGTCATTTGAAGAGTCACGTGAAATTCGTTTATTATACGTACTCAATTTTGGTCCATTAAAAGGCAAAATTGAGTTCAATTAAAAAGGTGATTACTAAAAAATATGTAAAAGAAATGATATTTCGTTGTCATTCGTAAAATCAAACTCGCACAAAGTACTCCAATACCCCGGACTTAAGGGCTTCAAACCGGACATTTTTCAAATTTATCTACGACTTTATTTTCGCAGTCAGAAAAAAAATTGAGTTTTATAAAATCAAAATTCATATAGGTAGTTAGTCATTATGGTTCTACTTTAGCTATTATGGTTGTACTTTAGTAATTATGGTTCTACTTTAGTTATTATGGTTGCACTTTAGTTATTATGGTTGTACTTTAGTAATTATGGTTGTACTTTAGTTATTATGGTTGTACTTTAGTTACTATGGTTCTAATTTAGTTATTACGGTTCTACTTTAGTAATTATGGTTGTACTTTAGTTCTTATGGTTGCACTTTAGTGATTATGGTTCTACTTTAGTTATTATGGTTGCACTTTATTTATTATGGTTGTACTTTAGTTATTATGGTTGTACTTTAGTGATTATGGTTCTACTTTAGTTACTATGGTTGTACTTTACTGATTATGGTTGTACTTTAGTTAATATGGTTCTACTTTAGTAATTATAGTTGTACTTTAGTTAATATGGTTCTACTTTAGTTAATATGGTTCTACTTTAGTAATTATAGTTGTACTTTAGTTATTATGGTTCTACTTTATTGAACACATATTGGACCAGTAATTATTAATTTCTGACATAACTTAATTTTTTAATGTTCAATGGAACTTTTCGCTGGGCAACTTATACTTGACCGCTTTTTATTTTTAATCTATTATAATGCGGAAAGCCTTAATTAAGCTTATGGTGTGTTTTTATACTTTAATTGCCTATTCCAACGCAATTGTTAAACAAACCAATTTTATAGCCATGCTACACGAAAATTCTCCCTCTTATTCTCACAGTCCTCCAATATTGCTCTTGATCAGAGAAATAATTCAAGTAGAACGGCCCTAACGATCGTTTTATTCGACATCGTACGTGCTAACTTTTCCTCTGTGTCCGACATACGTCATCATTACTGCTTGAACAACATTACACTATTATAATTGATCGTCACTAATACTTAAAAGGACTTGGCTGACTTAAATTACTTTGATAATTACAATGAGTAATTTGAAGTAAGCGTAGTATTTCAAGAAGGTCTAAAGTCTCTATGTATATTTTAAGTGTTTAATTTATAATTTATTTGCTAGAACATCTCTCTCACAGAAGAATTACCTAAAATGTACTGCATTTCCCACTTTATCTTATTTCCCTAATGTACGTAGATACGTGTTTCGGTAGTGAGTGAGATGTGCCAGAGCCCATTTTCCATCCTATCCCTATTTCCAAACCCTTTCTCCAAATCCATTCCTATATCTCCGTAGGTAGGTAGTGCAGTGCATCCAGGGTGATGATACTGATGCAGGTGCAGAATTTTGTGATGATACTAAATATATACCTAAAATACTAAAACATTTTTTTTTCTTTTATATGTATTTACAATTCCTTACGGGGAGCAAACTAACCAACAAGCGAGGCCAAATAATTTGCGTGTACCCAAACAAAGGCTTGCTCTTTTCCGAAAGAACTCTTATATGGTTATTCATCTTTGAAACAAATTCAAAGAATTAAATATTAACTTCTTTGAAAAACAATAATTTTAACTTATTAATATTAAATATTAACTTATTCATCCAAAATAATTATTTTTATTCATACTCGAATTTTATACTTGTATGCATGTGTAAGTATTGCACGCGGTATGTTGAATTTATAAGTTTTAAACATTAGTATTTTTTTCGTGTAAATGCTGTTGGTGTATCTAGTGAATCTGTGTAAATATTTTTATGAAAAAGTTATTATAACGTCTGTTCAAGTGTATCAAAATACGATTCTTAAGAAGGTCGTCGTAATCCCTAAAACATTCCATAAGGGTGGCAGTTGGCAATTTTCCCACGGAAAGGTCCCACGGTGTTTCAATCGAAAACTGACCGCAACGTTTGAAAGATTATATAAAAGCAAATGGTGAGCATTTCGAATAAACGGTATATTTTTAAAATGCTTGCCTATTTGTTTCAAAATAACACAAATTCTTCTTATAAAATGATCATTTAAATTTAAAAATATAAATGATTTCATTATTTGTGGCTAGACTACGTATATTTTTATGTGCATATATTTTTATTCTTTATTTCATTTGTAATACAAATTAGCGACCTCTATTACTATTACTATTACTAGTAAACCTCTATTAACCGGTTTTATCCTAGATGAGGCGAGTATCGCCTGACGACACGTCATCAAAGTAAGAGTTCAATTCTAAACCAATGTAAACGAATGTAAAAGAACCGTTTATTACCCGGTTAAAATACGAGTGAAACCAAAACAAAATATTTATATTTACATGGGCCGTAAACGGTTTGAAAATTCAACCGGTGTTCCAAGACATAATAGACATGTACCTACTGTGTGTCTGCCCGCCGGCCCACGCTGAAGGCCATCTTGAATCGATACCGACCGAGTGTCTTGTGACGTCACAGCGTTCTTTCATGTCTCCCACTTATCCATTTCTTTCAAAACAATTAAATGAGCAACAGAAAATACTGAATGGACAGTAAATCGATGGCAGCTAATTTAAAGGTGGGTTAGGTTTGGGTTCTTTGCTGGCAATATATAGGACTCCGTCGACTTTGTGAAGACATTATTAGTAATATAATTGAAAAATATCTACTTATTGCAATTAGGTATTCAAAAATAGTTTGCTTAGTTGTTTAGTATTCTTTTGCTGTTTATTTAAATACAGGCATCGATGATATACCTATATCAAATATCGAATATGTATTTTGATATTTATTATAAATATCGGATTTTTACGAACCATGTTTAAATACAAACCTTTTTTCTGGTAATAAGAGGTAGTTGTAAATGTCTGGAGGGCTTTAAATAGCCGAGTATTCGGTTACTATCTTTAGGAAATCTTTCAGAAGATTTCTGATAGTTTCAGAATTTTCCACACTGACCCATCTCAAATAAAGACCCCGTATAAACTGAAATAATATTAGGTATTGAAGTAATATTTCGCGGTAACAGTATCCATGTCCAACAATGGATGCTGCAATCGCTGGTTGCATTGCATTGCAAATAAATGAAACGAACACTCGTAAAGAAATCGTTTATCGTGACAGTAACATTTTATTTATACCACCGGTATCACATAAATACACAGTTTTGTGATAAGGAATTTATCCACCTATACATGTTACATGATCGATGGTGGATACATAAAGATTTAAAGCCTTTAATCGTCTGGAAAATGGCAGGAACAACAATAACACTAGCCTCCCCCTAGGCTCGCCACCACATACGGTCTTGCGCTCTTCACATCCAGCCATAAAGGTGAAAATTTCACACGCCACGACCAATAAAAATAGAGATTCCGTCTTCTTTAAAACTTGAATACATATTTTCATCAAAAAAACGCAAATTACACATGTACCTTCTCTCCCACAATAATTACACATGTACCTTCTGTCCCACAATAATTACACATGTACCTTCTGTCCCACAATAATTACACATGTACCTTCTGTCCCACAATTACACATGTACCTTCTCTCCCACAATAATTACACATGTACCTTCTCTCCCACAATAATTACACATGTACCTTCTGTCCCACAATAATTACACATGTACCTTCTGTCCCACAATAATTACACATGTACCTTCTGTGCCACAATAATTACACATGTACTTTCTGTCCCACAATAATTACACATGTACCTTCTGTCCCACAATAATTACACATGTACCTTATATCCCACAATAATTACACATGTACCTTCTGTCCCACAATAATTACACATGTACCTTCTCTCCCACAATAATTACACATGTACCTTCTGTGCCACAATAATTACACATGTACCTTCTGTCCCACAATAATTACACATGTACCTTCTGTGCCACAATAATTACACATGTACCTTCTGTCCCACAATAATTACACATGTACCTTCTGTCCCACAATAATATAACATGTAAACAAAAACCTCATAATACCAGAAAGGTACAAATAGTTGCAAGATTTCCATTATTTAGTCCCATATGCGGCCGACCGGCCCATTAAGCCGGCCGGAAGTGGGCCGGGCTGTTACCGTTACGTTTTGTGTGTATGCGGCTTTATAGGTGTAGTCTAATTGACGAGAAACGCTTCCGTTTGTTGTAATTTACTAATGACGTAACTCCATTCTTGAACCCTTTTATTGTCATTTATCAGAGGCCCGCTATCGGTGAATCCGTATGATGTTATATGTGTTATACATTGAGAATATAACAGCATAATATATACCCATAGAAAATTAAATAATTTTAGATTTATATGTATTTACAATACCATCAGCCTGTGTACCATCAGCTGGATACAGGTCTCTACCAAGGACCGCTACCACACACGGACTTCGGCCCTTCTCGTCCAGCCAATATCGGCGACTTTCTTCATACACTAATTACAATGGATTAACACTTTCTTCAAATCGTCAGTCCACCTGGCTGGAGGACATGCCACACTACATTTCTACCTGTAACCGGTCCTTTTATCGTCCAGAAATACCCACACTGCTGGGTATGGTATACATATTGTTCTGTGCTTGGCCAGCGCACCTTAAGCTGGCCAAGTGAGTTGGCGAGGCCACTCTTTTAGAGGTGGTGTAGTTACTTAGGACTCGTGGTATCGGCTTGTTTATTCTACTCGCTGGCTCCATTATCTTGTTACTGCGTTTCTACCTAGTTTTTGTGCTTTGTTCATGACGCCTGCTGTAATCTCCCAAAATAAATAAATCGAATTACCAGTCACCTTCTCCAAATCTAAATAAATAAGTCGAATTACCAGTCTCCTTGTCCAATTATCATATAGTGTATAAATAGGTCATAATTCGGCTATTCTATGATCTATCTATTCAGATTAACCCATAAAGCTACATACTTTATCTCTGTATAATTGTATACAAGCTATAGATTTGTTCTCTTTTGTATTAATTGTCCAATTGAGCCCTTGACCTTTGACTAGTCAAATTACAATACCTCGTAGATATCATAGCTACAATCAAGCAAGCGCTAGAACAAAATACATCTCCCTATTAACTTATCTAATAAGCGGCTACTTCGCGCCAATCGCAAATACAATGTTGCAAAAACAAACTTAGTCATTCAGTGAACGAAAATGAACGCTAAAATTACCATAACAACTCTTTTACGAAAAAATATAATCGTGTCGTTTCTACATTGGCTCTGATTATAATACAGTTTGAACTAAATCCATATACCAACAACTAACAGTGAAGTTGAAATCCATAGGATTTAAACTCATAGACAACAAAGTTTCTGACCCAAACAGCCCTTAACATAATAACAGTTACAACGTGTTCTAACATAACGTTACACACGTAACGACACCGGTTTAATTTAAAAGGTATAAGCAGAATTACTGTAGGTGTTAATAGTGAAACCACATTCATGAATGCTGTTAGGTACTGAATTGTATTTCTGATATCTATGTTACGCTCAAAACATCCCGTATTTTTTAAACTGTTTTATTTCTCTGGATTCAAGTCGTTTTGAGCCGATCGTCTTTAGAATCAGGCAAATCAAAATTGAGACTGAAAAAGCTTGAAAAAAATAGGTTGGATAAATATTTTTGATACTTGTATTCAATAATAAAATTCTCCTAGCTTTGTACCTAGTCTAGCCATAAATATTGTTACAAAGAAAACATTGTTATTTTTATGTTATTATTTTATTTGAAGAGTTTGTGTTATTTTATAAATAAACTAGCGACCCGCCCTCGCTTCGCTTAGGTTTATAAGTTTATTTTTTCTCACATTTTTTCATTCAAAATTTCAAAATAAAATATAGATTATATTAGACAACATACCCCCCCCCAACATACCCACAAACAAACACACAATTTTACCTGTTTATTCTATTAGTTTAAATAGGTAAGCATTTTAAAAATATAATGTTTTAAACGTGTTGATGAAGACTTTTAAAGATTACTTTGGTTCCGTGCCTACTTTGTGTTAATGCAATTAGGTACAGCAATACGGTTTTCGTTATCACCCCCACTCCTTTGTAATTAGTACAATATTTAATAATGATTGGCGCCAAAATGAGAAAAAAAAAACATTTATTTTTCACATGAGAATGTCAGATTCTAAATTCAGAAGCAATTTATTTATTTTTCTTCATTGTAACGGTATTTACGGCCAGACTAAGTACTTATAATGGGAAAAAAATATCTAAATATTTGAAAGGTGTTTAAAAACTCGCAATCTCGCCAATAATATAAAGTAGAGCCAAACGCGTAGCTATGTATTTCCTACTACGTATGTATGTATTGTGAACTTGTATCAAAAATCTGATAAGTTCATAAAGTTAGATAAATAATTTAAATACTGAAATTCAAAAGTGCAATAACTTCTCAAATGAAGTTACATTTTATAAAATTCATTTAAATTCTGATCCTGTTATAGGATGTCACTACTGCAGCATTGTTGCAAGACCTATCCCACTTATAAACAGATATGGAAGTGATAGGTACGAATTGACGGTAAACTATGGCTTCAGCATCGGATTACGTGACGCCCCACAAGCGCTACACGTCTGATCATTGATCATTATTATTTTTTCCGATTATATTTCAAGTTTTTGATAAAATTCATAATTTTGATAGATCATCAACAAAATATGTAAATTTTATATTTTTAGTTTTTAGTGGTGTGAAGATTGATTAAAATTTTCTCACCATGCCAGTAATTTCCTTATAATATCGTCCTGTATCTAAGATGTTCGCCAGCGAAAAAGTAAGCGCGCTTTTAGTATCCACAGTTCTCATGCGCATTGTCTTGTGCATGAAGGATGTATGGCCTCAAAACGCTACACTGACGGGTTGGCGAGTCCACTCTGTCAGAGGTGGTACAATTTCCTAGGGCTTGTTGTAGCCGCTTTGACAAAGCGCTTTGTTGTCCCTTAATCGCCTTTATGACAACTAGACATCCACAGGAAGAACCATGGGACAGTATCTAATGTTTGTGATAATCAAATAAAAGCATGACTGCTTTTTTCTTGTGCTTCGAAGGAGTCCAACTCTTTTGTCCTCAGTAAACCTAACAGTATCACTTTACTGAGCGACTCTTAACTTACTTCGACCGATAGGACATTGTAGTGTTGTTAATTACGAAAAAAACTTGATACTGGCACAATGTGCTAATTGCGCTATTGCCATATCAGATATTAAATAGTCACTTTTAAATTCCATAACGTCGCTTAAGTTTTAACACAATGTAAGTCAAAATTAGCAACTTTACAGGAGAGCGAAAAAACTGCATAATTTGGCATAGATACCATTATAAACTAACTGACTCACGCGCTGTTTCCAGAGGTTACGATTGTTTGATGGATACCGTGCTCTTACTTTATTCCATTTTTATGAGTTTCTATTGGATGTTTCTTGTTCCTGATTGGCCGAAATGGACGCGTCTTTCGATTCTCTAGCGAATGGCATCAAAATCTCAAAACTGCCAAAAATGACTTACGTGGTGATGTTTTACAAAGAGTATTATATCAAAATATTTGAAAAAATAAAGCATAATTATGAAATTTTTCAACTTGATTTATAATTAAGTTTTCATTACCATGGGTTTAATAAACATATATTAGAATTTTATGGGCTAAAATCAATAAATAGGTTACGTAAGGTTACGTTAATAAAGTTTTTTGATACAAATTCATAAAACGCTCTCAGTCACTTAACCACTTTTTACCAGTTGCTGTTTTTTTAAAGTACCCTTTATCACAAAACCAAACACGGGTGTGTCTGGTTTTGCTTTTAAAATATTGGTTAACCAGTAACAACATTTTTTACCAGTTGCCGTTTTCAAACCAAGTTCCCATTACCACAAAAACAAACAGTTTTAAAACATAGTTGAACACTGTTTGTTTGATAAATGTTAATAATAATAATGATTTCCTTTATTTCAGAACATAATTAAGATAGATGCACAAAAATATTAGTAATATTACTTATATTTTTGAGCATAGGACTTCCTATGCGTATTCATAGGCATAGGCGTATTCAGTATGCTGTTGGTACCATCATGGAAGCAATTAGTTTGCGGATTATTGCGTGGAAACCATCTACATATGCCTCTGCAAACATTCCAGACGCGCTGCAGGATCGCGGCAGCCCCAGCAACACCCTGAATGCATTGTTATGCCCTGAACACGTAGGGCGCTGAAGGACCTTTGCGTATATTAATGTTAGATTTTAACATTGTTTGACATAGGGTTGAAAAATTTAAGCAATTTTTTGAGACAATTTTATTAATAAAAACTATCAAAAACAAAGGAAATATCATTATAAGCTGTTTTCTAAATGAATTATCCTATTATTAATCACATCCTTTCTTTTGTCCACAGAGAATGGTCTTCTCTCGTACGAGAACCCAAACTACCATTTGGACCCAGCGCGACTCGAGTCCGCCATATACAGCGACCTGTATGACATGCATGACGACAAAAATATGCCGGATGACTACGACAATTACCTAGACAATAGGAGGTAAGTACATTATCTAAGGACCACTCATATCTCCCGTGTGGTGTTGGCCCGCCTTAGAATTGTACAATCCATCTCTTCCCTAAGGTGACTAAAATACCCACACTGCTGGGTATGGGGCCCATCATGCCTATTGTTCTGTGCTTGGCCAGCGCACCTTAAGCTGGCCAAGTGGGTTGGCGAGGCCACTCTTTTAGAGGTGGTGTAGTTCCTTAGGACTCGTGGTATCGGCTTGTTTATTCTACTCGCTGGCTCCATTATCTTGTTACTGCGTTTCTACCTAGTTTTTGTTCTTTGTTCATTGTTTTTTTGTTGACCACTCATATCTACCGTGTGGTGTTGGCCCGCTTTAGAATTGTACAATCCATCTCTTCCCTAAGGTGACTAAAAGATGAAAGGTGACTAAAAGCAGCTACCGCAAGCCTTGAGGAACTAATTATAAGCGGTCTATGTGATACTCGTATTCACAAACATGCAATACCGATACAAAAGGCTTTCCTGGAGCGCAATAATTTGGGAGGGTGAGAGTGCACGCTGAAATCCAACAGCCGCTGGGCGCGCTCGACTAGCCACGTTACCCCTCTCACAGAAGACTATCTTGAAATATACTGCATTTCCCACTTTATCTTATTTCCCTAATGCACGTACGTGTTTTGGTAGCGAGTGAGATGTGCCAGTGCCCACTCCCATCCTATCCCTCCCCATTTTCCCAACCCTTTCTTTATATCCATTCCTATATCTCCAACGGTAGGCAGCGCATCCGGGGTCGTGCCAACTTTTGTCATTTTGGACTAATGTTGGCATCTATCGCGGATGTCTATCAGGTAGACTGTATGCTCGTCTGCCGCCTTCGTCTTATTATTTCGTCCTGAAAAAAATAAGCACGTTCTTACAGATCAAAAAGTATATAGCAGAATGAATTATAAGACAGATGGGGATAGCATTTGACTTAGGAGCTAATTTCAATTTAAATTTTCATTAACGCGCCCAGTTCTTAGAGATTTAAGGGCAACAATTGTAATGTCCCATATTGTATTGGTAATTTTAAAATGAGCAATGTGAAATGTCTATGAAAGCTGAAGAGAAGCAGAATTCTCTCCAGCCAGCTGCGAAGTTTATAAAGTAGGTTAACAGCGGATAGCGATAAGACTATTCGTATTGGGAACGTAGAAAGAAGACAAACCTATACTTGTGGGAGTTCTTTAGTAGCTTAGAATGTCTGTTTCCCCCTAAGACTGGCATTATGCTCGTAGAGATGACATCTCATAAATGTTAGACTGCCAAAGTTAGGGTTGTCATTTGTAAAATTATCAAATCCATAAAAGGAGCTCGGATACCCTCAAGGGTGTCCAAAGACTTTAGATTTAGATATAGATTCTAGTTGTGATGATTTTGTTCGCATAAGGGCATATTCTCTATCTACTTACACATTGAATATCGATAACTATATTTTTGGAATATTAGACAATTTCCAATTAAAATTAGATAATTGAATACATAATTTAATGACAAAATTTGCACGCCATTATCCTGGCAGAATCCTGGCTGTGTATGGATTCAATTTCTCTTAGAATAAGATTTTTATTATGTACCTACAAACACAACACAGATACAAAATTGGAATGAGGAAATCCTGCGACGAGTCGGTCGGAAACTCAAACTCTTGCAGACCGTTAAGTGCAGAAAATTTAGAGTTAGAAGTTAGAGGGGGGGGAGTGCACGCTGCAATCCAGGCGATGCAAGTTGCTGGGCGTATTCGACTGGCGGCCACGTTACCCCCCTCTCACAAAATACTACCTTGAAATGTACTGCATTTCCCACTTTATCTTATTTCGCTAATGTACGTACGTGTTTCGGTAGTGAGTGAGATGTGCCAGAGCCCATTCCCATCCGATCCCTCCCCATTTTGCCAATCTCCAAATCCATTCCTATATCTCCAAAGGTAGGCAGCGCATCCGGGGGCGGGCCAGCGTTTGTCATTTTGGACTAATGTTGGCATGTGTCTATGGGCTACAGTATCCACTCACCATCAGGTGGACTGTATGCTCGTCTGCCGGCTTCGTCCATAAAAAAAAAATTAGATGGGATAAAGGGGATGTTGGTCGCAGGAAAAAGTCATGGTTGCATAACATAGGGGTGTTACGCCTCGTGAGAGACAGGTCAAAATATTGGGAGCTGATTGACCAACGTTTACTAGTTGGAGAGGTACCACAGAAAGATGATTATGTATCCACATGTTTAAGCAAATAAACAATTGACTATGAATGACTCTTCGAGATGAAAATTCCCTAGCGAGCAGAGTAGGGGAAAATTTAGTCGTCTCTCAAATTCATACGCACTACGTCTCATACAGTCGAGTGCTCTCGGCTATTGGATGCGTTACGTCACGGGCGGCAGATGACGGGTGCAATGACCTGCGCACTGCGCAGCTGCAGTGAATCGATCGGTGCAGCGCTTCCGGGTACGGGCCACGAAGACAGCGTTAGAATATAAATAATCCTACAAGTCAAAATCATTTATTACTGAAATATAGTTTCTGCACATCCATTGATTTCATATAGAAAGATATTCTGTAGTTTACCTAAACGATGTACAATATACATACATTACTTTAATATTATAAGGAAATATATAGTGTCATAATCATCTTACAAGATCATTATTAGAATTATTCGAGCATTTTTTTTTATTTTTGTATTCTATTAAATCAATTTTAATCGATTCAATTTAAATAAACTTTAAAACTCAAATTCACCATGTCTGTAGTCATAAAAAGGATGCAAACTGAAAACTTCTACCGAAAACGTGCAGCCTGGCATTTTGTGTTCCGACAGATTTGATAGTTCGTTGTCAAATATTACAAATAAGTTACTGTAGTCCAAAGTAGTTGTCTATTGAATAATACGGCAAAGATATCTCGCGTTTTTGATGGCCCCACATACATCCGTGGGTAGTGGAACGGCAGCGGAACAACATTCGCCGTGCATCCGCTGCGAGTTTGACGATAATAACTCTGCAATGTCGTGGTATTAAGACGAGCGTGTAGCGGGTAGAATTTCAGAACAGATAGTGAGTATCTGTCTATTTATAGAGGTATATAAAGAACAACGTCTGTCCGTCTGTTCGAGCTAATTTCGAGGTCTGGAATTTGTTCTGGAACGTTACAGAGATACTTATTATTAGAATCGGTCGAGTAATTTGGAAAATATCCCGTCACTATGGTGACTTATCTAGATAATGATATAATATCGCAGTAAATTATGATAAAAGCATGTAGCATATAAACATTTTAGATAAAGTGAAATATTCATTTGGAAATCAGGTCCAAGCGGGTGAATTAATTAATGTGAAACGAAAATCGCTTACCGCAAATTTCATTAAAAGTATTTCGAAGACTATGAAAGCATATAAAATTTCTCCAATTTTCTTAAAGATTTTTGCACTTTAAAATTCAGTACTTATTCTGACTAAAATCGGGAATGCTGAAGATGAAAGGTTTTCGATTAGTTCTTTGTAATTTCCCATCAATTTACATGACATTTTATTGAAATTTCTATTAATAGCCCTATTTAGTTAAGAATCCATTGAGTGGTGAATTAGGAAAGCGATTGGAATCGATATCTACACATTTTTTGTATTTTTATTAATTAATAAAGCCGAGAAATCTGTAAATTGTAACATATCCATCGTAAAGAATTTTTCTTTGAGTTCTTACTGTACGCTTTTAACTTGTACCACAGAATAATAATGCTGTAATATGCAACGTGATGCATTGTGCCCGGGATCACTTAGTGCTCTATATTAAATGCTTTTTGCTCATTTTGCGAGGAATTCAGTTTTGGATTTATATGCGCATGACGAATTATATCATTTGTTCTCGAATATAATGTTTTAGGATATAGTATTTTGTATCGGTTTAACCAGCTTTAGACTTCAATGTGGGGATTTCTTCTTATATTTATTAGTGTTGTTATTGCGGTGGTATCCACTCCTGACTCTCAGTGAGGCAGTGAGTTCAAATCTACTACTGAGTTTCAATATAAATACCTACGGAATTTTAGAAATAATCACCAGCTTAGCGGTCCGGAAATGTAGAAATCATCTGAAGCATGTGTATCTAGTAATTCGCACTGGGCCCGCGTGGTGGATTATGGCCCGAAACTTCCCAATGATTAAAGGAGTGGCCCAGCAGTGGGACGCTCAGTCGTCTCCTGCGATATAGCTACGTATGTCGGTAACTCTAGTTCTTCGTCGAACTTCTCAAGAAACTCGACAAACTCAGAATAGGAAGATCGAAATCTATTACGTGAAATAAAAATTTTAGAACAAAAAAATTCATTTTAATTGTAATCCAGTGATTGGTACCTAACAATTTACACACGAACTCTTTAATCTATATTCATATAATAAAACCGAAATAGAGGCGTGAAATATTAAAAAAAAGTAATTACAGTGTATGCTGGTTTAATTATGACGTTCCCACGTGTTCAAGGCGCATCAACTAGTAAAGTTAATTTAGTACCACCATTCCACGGTAGATGTCGCTGTACCTTGCAGAAACATTCTATCGTTTGTTAACCTAAGAATGTAAAAGCAAGTTATGAATTTTTACTTTATAATTAGAAACTGAAGCAGTCATAGTTGTTTGATTTACACCCAAATTTACTATAGACGGCACCCTAGTTAAGTTCGGACAAGAACACCACGGGAATATCATTTACACTGATATAAAAAGCGTCATTATAAGGTTCGGTAGGAAGGATTATAAGTTGTTAGAAATGAGATAGTATTGATCAAAAACAGATTTAGTACATACCAAACTTCCTCACAAAATTATTTTCGTATTTTTACGACGCGTCCGCCGCGCTCCGGTAAAATTTAATCTGGAAGTTTTTAATAAATTAGTTTATGGCTAACTAAAATAATGTTTATGGCCGTTCATTCTAAAATTATTTTTGCATTTGTAGAGTTTTATTTATTAAACATTTTATTGCACATTATCGTACAAGTGAGCTTAGTTTGACCTTTGGGTTGATCAGAAAGGCGATAATCAAATGTGGTAAAAGAAAAGAAAGGCGAAAATGTGGTAGATGCGAGAAGAAAATCAAATAATGGCAAGATTTCATTTAATTGTTTTAGACTTTTCTTAATCTAGATCTTCTCAATTTTTTTTATTTCTCGAATATGTGGATTTACTCACAATGTTGTCCTTCACGGCTGTGGTTTATAAACAAAAAATCCGTACATAAGTGGAAACTCAGTGGTACGGGCCGAGATTTTTGAACTCACGACCTCACGAATGAGAGTCTACAATAACCTTGGGGGTTATCATTGCCAGCGGTATGTGAATAATGTGATCTAATTCAACACTGAACATTATATTGCGATCACGTACTATTGAGCTGCGCATCAAAATGCATTCCATCGTCGGTCCCTTAACGACATAATTAGCATCTTACTATAGAAGGACGACTGGCAATTCGTTCTAGACTAAAGTAACTACAAGTAGGTATAGATACTCGTATATTATGTAGTCAGATAAATTCGCGGCCTTTTTATAGTGAAAAAAATAAAGGCATTTTTGTATTACATAAATATTTATTGTACGGAATATTGTCCTTTTAATGTGACTATCTTTCTGGCGGTGCTATCATCTCATTGCTGTAAAATTTTTAGTTTCTGAGCGAAAAACTGGTTTAAATAGTTCATACAGGCTTTTATTGAATGTAATTTTACTCCGTTTAGGCCATACAACCGTCATGCACAAGGCAATGTGCATGAGGAAGCCTATATCCAGCAGTGGATACTGAAAAGGCTGATTACAAAAAAAAATCAATACATAATACATACATAAAGTAGTTATAATTAGTAAGATAATTTAGAATAAGAGGAAAAATATTAGTATAAGCGATATATCACAGTTACGAGTATAAATAATGAATATTAAGCTTGCTTTTTATTATTATTACAAGCTTTTATTCAACTCGACTTGTTAGTGTGTTGGTCCAATTTTGCAAATTAATTTTAAATCAGTTCCACCTAACCGATTGAGCTAAAATTTTGCACACATTTTTGGGCTGGTGACAATACAATCTGGTATACTCAGTTATGTAATTTTTTCAAAATGGCCGCCGCTACAAGGTGTTCAAAATTTGTTATTTGTGGGTTACGTCATTTGACTTAGGCCATCGATATACTAACTAAAACAAATAAAATAGAATAAAAAGAAACGTTTTTAAAAACAAGCTTTTATGCAAGCCATGTACTACAACGAATAAAATAAGTTTATATTGAATTATTCATTCTCAAAAAGCTTGTCGCGCGAATTGTAGATGATACCACCTACTTTTATGAATACATATTTCGCGCCAAGCTTATAAAATCTTTTTAAGAAAAAAAAATTATAATGAGTAACTAGATCTAAAATATAACATATGGAAAAAGAGACTTACTAAAATTTTTACTCATTAAAATTTTCGTAACATGTTTCTTTTAATCCTTAAATCGACACTTTACCGACTGTAAAGCTTATACAAATTGTCAAAGTGACTTAAGTGTCTGACGTTTGACCCATTTGGCTTAGCTGTAAAACTGGCCTCTTGCCAAGCGAGGGGCTTTTAGTTCGAAGAGGTGGATCCGGTATGAGTATGCCGACCCCGTTGCTGGTCGGCCAAATAGATAAGATTGTTCGATCGTTCCGTTTTTACTTATAAGTGTAAGAGTGATTTACCTATTTTAGTACGTGGGTGATTTTCGAAAGTGGTTCACCAATGTAACTTTTTCGTGTTTTCCATACATTTTGTATTGTAAGTCGCGTCTAAACGCGTAAAAGTAAAGAATTTTGTTTACTTTTTATTGTTTACTTTTGACGTCTCGCGTTGGACCGATTACAAATAAGCTTTTAATTTTACGCGTAGACCAGATATTACAATTTATAATCTAGGTATACCTACATATAATAAAACTGTGGAACCAGCGTGTCTGTACATTTGATATATTTACCAAAAACTGATTGGGGGCGATGAAGGAAGAGTATCGAATACAAAAAGACGACTTTGAATTTTTTTTTTGTCTGTCGAAATCGAAATTTTTTTTTGAATCGAAATCGGCTAACGGAAAGAAAATATATCGCAATTTAGAGTTTAAAAACTAAACTTCCACGCGTACGAAGTCGCGGGCGCAGCTAGTGATCCATAAAATATTTCATAATTTGTCAAAATTATTAATTAGTAACTTTTGTTTACAAGAGGCTCACTAAAGAACATATTGAAATGTTTGCGTGTTATAAGCTATTAAACAAATCCGTAGCGGTGGATTGTGTACCTAAATTAAGTACGTGAAGCTACCTATTCCCCAAATATAAGTATGTGCTTCAGTTCCTATTTCCATCCCATCGTATCCCTCCCCATTCCTCCCATCCCATTCTCTCCAAAGGTAGGCAGCGCATCCGGGGGCGTGCGAACGTTTCTCATTCTTGTCGTCACGTACCGCGGCTGTCCATGAACGACAGTATCCACTTACCACCAGGTGGACTGTGTGCTCGTCTGCCACCTTCTTTCTATAAAAACAATACTTTCATAGCGACGAATATTGCAGTAATTAAACTTTTTTAATAGTAATTTGTCAATACCAGATTCACGGTTTTTGTTATTATTATTTTTACAATACAATACATATTAAATACAAAATATTTTCAGAATTAACAAGCACTATTGCAATACGTTAACTGAAATAAATATTTAAAAGTAATTAAAATTCTCCACGATATATACGATGGCGTATATACGAAGATTGTATACATACCTACGTATACAGTATACGCCGACAAGGCGTAATGTTTTATATGACTAATTATTATATGACATCTATTGTAACTCGTACTCTGTCAAATAAAGAATTTGAATCAATAAAGTATATTTATTACTCATGTCAAAGAAAACTGCATAAAAGTAAAAAATTCAAGTGTGTTTAAAAGAAGCAATTTACAGCAGTGTTTTTATTTCAGTATCTTTTAGTCTTACATTCTATGCAAGTCTAGTGTTGCTAGATAAAATACGTCTAAACAAAACAGACTCTGTTGCATTTTTGCTGAAACGTTCACATCTGTTTTCCTATCGACAGAAACGGTATTGGTTTGTTCGAGTCATGAGACACCGGCGGACTAAAATGCAACATTTAAATCAAGTGTTCCCGTACAAAGTTTTTAATATTATTAAACGCTGAGAGATTATGTTTAATTTATGGTTTAGTTCATTTTATTATATGGCAACATTTATTTTTTCAATCACTACTTTTGACAAAAATGTTTACTACAGCTAGTTTTAAATTAAATCAGTGGAAATAGTTAATTTATTTAGTTAGAAAGACAGTGACAGACAAACGGACAGTTCACCTGGTCGTAAGTGAAGCCTATGGACATCCGCGATATATGCCAATGTAAGTCAAATGTCTTTTTTTTTTAGATTTATGAATTTTTTTTAAAAAAATATTATTGATGGATGGGGAATGTAAAGTATAACGGGATGAAGAATGAGTTGATAGAGTTTATAAACAATATTAATATAGACTTGTGAAATAGATAAATTTAAATAGGTTTTATATTAAAATTAAAATCTTTTTGCCTTGACTCCCAAACTACGAATTGTTTATTTCACGAGCAAAGTATTATTCTTCCATATACTCTTAAATACAATAATTACGTACTTTAAAATACATTTCCTTACGATAATAACTTACGATAATAACTGTCATTTTTATTTAACGCTATATTTCAAGATTTACACTATCCGCTTGAAACTTATGTGACTTTTATTTTACAATTTTTCAAGCGGAATGAACTCGAAATCCGCACGTAGCCTTTTGTTGCCTTTCTTCAGAAAATGTTATCCTATTTCCTCTCGTTCAATACAATCAAGAGTCCAGATAAATCTCGCTCTTTTGTGTAGATATTTTTTACAATTTCGTTATTTTTAAATTAAAAGCCTTCATGAAACGGGTAATATGCAATAGTTATTTAGAGACCACATACTGGGAAATGTAGTGTTGGACGCCACCCGGTCAGGTGGACTGATGAGTTGAAGAAAGTCGCCGGTAGTGGCTGGATAAGAAGAGCTGAAGACCGCGTGTGGTGGGTGGTCCTTGGGAGAGGCCTATATCCAGCAGTGGAGAGACATGGATTGATGGTGTGGTATGGTTGTGTTGTAGAATATTTATACCAAGTTTCAAGCTAATACGTTTATGACTATATAAGTTTTGAGGCAAACAAAAATTATGTTATAGAATTTTTATCTCTTCTTAGGAGAGTCCTTACGTCATAAAAGGAAACTACTGTCCAATTTCATGCTTCTAGCTTCAAAGGTTTCGACTCGGTATTGATGAATTAGTCAATCAGTCAATCAGGACATTTGACGAAGATAAAACTCAAAACTGCCACATTCTCAAAATGCTCTGTAACCATTCTTCCGATACTAGAGATGTTTTGTACCAAATAGTCTATGAACACTACGGTCAGATCAATTTTCTGAAATTTTCAATTTCTGAAGGTGTCTTTCGCTCTAGGTAAGAACTTTAGTCGTGCAGTCAAAATTGAGAGCCAGATCTCTTTGAGAAACTTCTTTGAATGTTTTAGACCTATTTGAGCCATCCATTGTACTTGGGCCATTCGCTTTGAAGATCTTGTTTATTGTTCTTAGTGCGTGCCTTACAAAGGTTTCTGGGTCAATGAATTTGGTCTTTAATCCCTTTTTTGCAAGTACATCTGCCTTTTATTGAAATTAATGAAATCACGGAGTCGGCTGGTGAATGGAGTGACCACTTTTAGTCAGTACCAAAAGTCAGGTCGTTCACACCTTGACTTCGACTATAACACGGCTAAATTTGTGCCGATCGATTGGTTTGTGAATGGACGTGTTTCAAATGGGGAAATTAGAACGTCTGCTTTAGCCCCATTCAATTACCTTGTTTTCAATCAATTGAAAATAAAAGACGAAGTAAATTTATGGCAAAACTCTTTACTGAGGAAATCTGTAGGAACCTTTATTCTTTCTCTTACAGGAAGTCAACATTTCAAAATCAACATAATATCTGAACTTTTTACGGATAAAATTCAACCATTCGCTCCATACATATGCAGCATATACATCCATGCATGATGCAGTGTTCCCTTTACGATCCATTTCAGTGCACATAAAAGTTTACTTTTAGTTTAAACGCGTGTCGTGCTCGTAAAGGACGCGTGTGGACTACACCTTGTTAGCTTTATTTGTTCACAAGCTTTTCCCTACAGATTTACCTACATTTAGAAAGAAAGAAGAAAGAACAAGGAAAATGTTTTATTTAACGCAACACAACACACAGACATAAAGTCAACAACAAATAAAATAATTATAATTGAGCCGTTCTAATAGGTCGGATTTGACATATGACGGAACCATATAATCCACCGATGTGAAATATTAATTGTAATAGACGCAACGCTTCCAAGAAAACGACGCTCTAAATTGATCGAGTTATCGCTCGTCACTATTGTAACATAACTCGATCAATTTTAAGCGTCGTTTTCTTGGAAGCGTTGCGTCTATGACCATTAATATTTCACATCGGTGGATTATATGGTTTGTCATATGTCTAATCCGACCTATTAGAATAGCCCAATTATAGTTAATAAATGCTATACTATAATATATTTCCTAGTCAACGCTTGGCTGTATGTCACGGCGACAAATAGGTTAACTGGTCCAGCTCGATACTGCGAAGCAGAATTTGCAATCACAGCGCTGATATTCTGCCCGCAGCCATTTAGTTATTTCTGTACAACGTAAAAGTAATGTTTCTTTGTTTGTATTGTATCCGTCCCTTAGTCCCCTAGTAACTTGGGATTCGGGCCGTAATCCACCACGCGGGCCCGGTGCAGATTGGTGGAACAGATACTCTAGATTTTTTATTATTTCTGGAACTTACAGTTTCCTCTGTTTCCTCACGGTGTATACCGCTCACCGCCGTGTCAATATTTAAAAAATCGTACTTAAGTATAATATAAACTCAGCGGTACGGGCCGAGGAGGGATAGATAGGGAATTGTACATGAAATGTAAAGTGTAACCGAATCTTTTCCGAAGCTATGGAATACGTTGCCAATTCTGAGGTCGTTGATATTACAATTTTATTAATAGTTCTTGCAAATAGTCGATTTTTTTTAAACCAAATTCATATTTGTTACCAAACTAGACACATTTTTTTTAAAATATAGAGCTAAAGGAATACGTGGCATTATATGTCAGTTAACTAACAATTTTGAGCAGAAACCACGACTTCAGATCTCAAGAAGATTCAGTTACATTCTTTATGAATGAAGGTAACTGACAAAGACTGTATGTATCTGTAAACATGGGTAAATTGTTCCTTTCAATAGAATAGTTGAAGTGAACAGTCGTATTTTATTGCGCTAACCCAAATTCCCGCGATATTCCCGAACATACTGAAACTGAACATTCTTTGTTTAGGATAAACGAATTTTGACGCAACCATTTCGAAGAGTGATAGCCTAGGGGTGTCTATTCTCGACTCTCATTTCGTATTTACTGTGGATTAAGAATAGTTATTCTTCAAGCCGGGATTTAAATTCACGACTAAACCAATAGATGCCCTGAAATTTTTCATTTTTGTTTTGCTTTAAAATGTAACGAAAATGTCGATTCCTTTGGAGATATAGGAATGGATTTGGAGAAAGGGTTGGGAAAATGGGGAGGGATAGGATGGGATGGGAATGGGCTCTGCCACATCTCACTCACTACCGAAACACGTAGGTACGTACCTACATTAGGGAAATAAGATAAAATGGGAAATGCAGTACATTTCAACGTAGTCTTCTGTGAGAGAGGGGTAACATGGTCAGTCAAAAAAGAAACATGGTCAGTCCCCCTCAAAAAAGTGTGAAGAAGCGACAATAGAAAAAGACGTTTTACAAAAACATTCAGCGTTCACACATTGAAATGAAGAAACATAAAAGTTTCCATGAAATACAAAATCAACGCAAACACGAGTTTTATTTTAGATCCAAATGAATAGCGACTTCTACACGTGGCGTTTCTACTTATATGGTTTCTTGCACGTACTTTGTACTGAGAATGTTTACTTTGTCTGTGGAACAGTGAAACAGTGATGTTAATGTACTTACAATTACTCTAAGTTATTTCAATAACGCTTGTTGCGTATTGGAGATTGCTTCTAGAGATAAGACTGTATGTCTCACAGTAAATGTATCTTGTAATAAGTCAAAACAGTAAAAAAGTTATTCTTATATTTTGAAAATGTCAAAATACAAATCCGCTGTTTCACAAACGATTGTAATAGTTCTATCGTTATTACTTTTTAGGAAAGTGAAATTTGTGAGCCTTTTCTATGAAGAATGATCATTCACTCATACAATATTAATAAGAACATATTTACTAAGTGTTGCCCGCGGCTTCGCTCGCGCAGATATAATTGCGTTTATTTGTTGCGTGATATTTAGCACAGAATAAATGTAGTTAATTATTTTTATCCGCTGATAAAAAATAGTAGGTATTTACTATTCGTAAATTTTGAGAATCTGTAAAACACGTGTGTAACGGAAACCTTATGAGTACCAAGCACATATGACTACTCTCATATATGACTCCTTTCTAATCTACGCACACCACTACGTGATTAATTATTTTGTATTGTACCACATTTATATCGTTTCAAAAGTATTTTCTCCATATACATTTTTACGCCCCGTTTCATCCTTTTACCTAAGGGTTGAATTTTGAGAAACAAGAAGGGTCTTATCAAGTCTTTACGTTATAAAAGCTTCAGCGCTTTCGGCTCTGAGTTAATGAGTCAGTCAGGACATGTTTTATTTGTATACCGTTCCGTAACTAGCCCTCACTGCTGGATACGGGCCTCGTCATGGACATTGTCTTGTGCATGAGGGATGTATGCCCTTAAAACGCCACGCTGGCCAAGCAGATTGGAGAGTCCACACTTTTACATGTGGTTTCGTTCCTCAGGGCTTGTGGTAACGGCTCTGTTATCCCTTAGTCGCCTTTCACGGCACCCAAAGGGGAGAGATGACGTAGTGTTATTTTAAAGCGGGCCGACTACAGGGGCAAGTATGGATAGAACATATAAAGCATCTTCAAGTCTTCAAATCGACGAATACACCTAATATCCACTCCAATTTTGACAGTCGATGTCCTCGGCTAGTATAACAGGCGTCCAGACAAAGCCTTACAACGACCCGACAATCCCGACATGACGTTATTAGCATCCGAATGGGCCATAAAACAGCTGCCGCAGCTCGCCGAGTGAGAATATTAAGTGAGAAGTGTCAGAACTTCTCGCCTTCGATAAAAATACCCCGAAACTTTCGACATTAGTTACACACTCGTGTGAATTTACAGGTTTTCACTAAAAAATATTGAAATGGACGACATATTTTCTAAGCTTATAAGTGGTGATGATTAATGATTACTATCGTTTATTTTTTTTCTAAAGATGTAAAAAGCCATGGCCCAAGTCACTTGGCATCGAACCATGCAAAAGAAGATATCTTGTGGCCATGAATAGCTTGTAGGTAGTACACTAAATTTGGAAGAAACTTCCTGAAGTAGGTATGTACGAGTATGTGGATGTAGTATATTGAATGTTTCCAAACTGGTTTAGTGTTCTGGGAATAACGTCTGTAGTGAAAAAGATTATGTGGTCGTGATTATGTGGACTTGCCATTTCTATTGCCAGGTCGATATATTTAGTTATTTTTATGGTGTATGTACCGTACCTACTGCACAGATTATGAGAATTTCATATAAGTGTCTCCAGTATCCGCTTACCACCAGGCAACAGAAATGTTACGGCCCGTTACTCGGAGTTATTAGTAATTAATTAGTCTTATATGAAATGCGATTTTTTCGGACTTATTATTACACCTATCGTATTACATGGGGCCCCCTTAAAGGCCGGTACAGCTGTACTCGTAGCCCGTACAGCCGTCCTAATAACTAAAAGTGCAGTAACTAGTGTTTATATATACTACGTAATCAGCAAACCAAACTCTACAATTCAATCTTAACCGCGTTTAAATATGTAAACTCTACATTGTACCCTTTCAGGAAACATAAGTTGTAACATGCTACCTTGTGTTAAGAATGAAGGACTTAAGAATATGTCGTGCGCACCGTCTGGTCGAGCTGCTATGTATAAAAATAGTATATTTTCTACGGCGCCTAAAATATAGAATACAAATCAATACGTGACAACAATCTTCCTAATATACCAGAGTAAATTAAATAAACTATTATCTTACAAAACATATTATTCAATAAAAGATTATCTAAAAGACAATTTAGTTTCTTATTGAATGTAAATATTACTCAGTAATTGATAACAAATGTTTATACAGCACTGACTAGTCTATACTAATATTTATAATAAAGCGGTAAAATTGGGCGCACCACTGCCACTTTTTCAGTTTTCTCTTTAACACAACTACAGCAAAAAACGCTGTTGTAAGTAGCTTTAACTGATATGTAACCTGGAAATAATATATAATACTAATAGGGATTGGGGTTAATCCCTGGAATTACAAAACCGATTTCAAAAATTCTTTCACAAATAGGAAGAGCTACATTATCCGTGTCTAATATAGGCTATAATTTATTTTGAAATTTTGATAAAAAAAAATCGAAAGAAAAGATAACTTATAAAACGAAGCGAAACGAAGGCGCTCTAGTAGTATTATAAAAAAAAACACCTTTTTATTATAAGAGAAGTTTATTATTATAGTTTAAGAGAACTGGTTCAATGTTATATAGAGCAGAATCTTACGGTGTTATTTTAATTGAATATTCATAGTTTTGCGTTTCTCCGAACCAGTTTGGACTTTCCTTATTAATTAACACACATAATCGTTCTAATTTACAATTTCTAATTATAATTCACTTTTATTACAATCCTAATAAGCTACTTATGTTTATTAGATGTTTAGATAATTATCATGGAATGAAAAATGTGGGACATTATCTAGGAAAAGAATGAAGCGGGAACTGTTGCTGGTTTCGTTTTGTATCAAATTAAACTCGTGCTTAGTTTCTTATTGGACTGTTTTTAAAATATTTTAAAAGGCAAGGCATCTTATCATAGACAAGAAGAAAAAGGAAGTTTAGTGCTGGCCAGTACACAATCGAGTCATAGACAATTAGTTATAATCTCTATGTACAAGTGCTATATTATATAATACAAGGACCTAATTGTTCGGTTCTAGTTTTTAAATATCGATACAAGTAAAATCTTAAAAAATATATTGGTTTATCTTTAAAATATTTTAGAGCATGTTCCAATTTAAATAGAATTTTGAAACAACGAAATGTTAGAAAATCTTAACCAGGGTCAATAAGTTCCTTTGTTTAACGTTATCACATCTTATATATGGCAGCCTATCCGGGGGCGTGCCAACGTTTGTTATTTTGGACTGATGTATCACGGATGTCTATGGGCGACAGTATCCACTTACCATCAGGTGGACTGTATGCTCGTCTGCAGTCTTCGTACATAAAAATAGTCTATATATATATTTTTATATAATATTATAGATATAATCTATCTATATATTGTATCTTATATATGGTATAATATGGTATCTTAGGTAGGTATATGGAATTTGATTTAACGTTTGTTTGTTAATTATTTTTTCTGCAAAAAAGCTCAAACAAGTAACACGCAGGCCAATTTCTACGACACTATTGTCTGTACTGTAACCACAATCGGTCCTTTTATCGTCCACTGCTGGGCATGAGCTTGGACATGACATGACTTGAAACGGCACGCTGGCCAAGTGGATTGGCGCGAGTTTACTCTTTTAGACGAAGTGTAGTTCCTCAGTCAATTCCTTAGTCGCCTTTTACGACACTCACGAGAAGAGACGGAGCGGTGCTATTTATTCTAAAGCCGCCCGACACCACACACCTAACTACAGTATACACTAAATGAAAAACATTAAACGTTTTTTCGTATATATAAATTAAAAATACATATCTCATTGTTTCAGGGTCGAGGATGAGACAAATACAAAGTGAGTATTGCAATAGTTTAGTAATGTGGGACGCCTTTTGCCCATATGGACCGGCGACTTGAAGAAGTTCGCCGGTGGTGGCTGGATGAGAAGAGCCGAAGACCATGTGTGGTGACGAGCTGCAGCAGAGGCCTATATCCAGCAGTGGAGAGACAGAGACTGATGGTACGGTAATGGGCTGCGGCC
Organism: Sesia bembeciformis; assembly: GCA_943735995.1. Taxonomy (NCBI): domain Eukaryota; kingdom Metazoa; phylum Arthropoda; class Insecta; order Lepidoptera; family Sesiidae; genus Sesia; species Sesia bembeciformis. Next base: position 1,737,065 of record OX031041.1, read on the forward strand.
ACATTCAACTTTTAAAACTTTAATTATTTCAACATTATGTTGAAACAGAAACATTATTTTTAAACATAATGTTGGTGGGCGTGCACTCACGGCCCATTACCACAGCCGCTGGGCGCATTCAACTGACTACCCCTTTCTCACAGTTGAAATGTACCGCATTTCCCACTTTATCCTATTTTCCCAACGTACGTGTTTCGGTGGCAGTGAGATATGCCAGGGCCCATTTCCTCCCTCCCCATTCTTAAAATCCATTCGCATGTCTCCAAAGGTAGGCAGCGCATCTGGGGGTATACCAACATTTCTCATTCTGCACTGATGTTGGCATGTATTTCGGATGTCCATGGACGACTGTATCCACTTTCCATCGGGTGTACTGTATGTAACCTTTCTTCCGTGAAAAAATCCTTTAATGGTACGCTATTCAGATTTACATGGTATATAATTAGGTACACTATAGTTAGGTACACTAGTGTTAGGTACACTATAGTCAGGTACACTATAGTCAGGTACACTATAGTCAGGTACACTATAGTTAGGTACACTATAGTTAGGAACACTATAGTTATGTACACTATATAATAGTTAGGGTACACTATAATATGGTACACTATAATTAAGTACACTATAAATTTAAATATACCACTGTGTCATCTTTCACATTTGGACAGATTCTAACAAAACAATATGTGTCGTATCCATCTTCCCGTGTGTGTCGTAAAAGGCGACTAAGGGATAACAAAGCAGCTACCACAAGTCCCGAAGAACTATACCACGTCTAAAAGAGTGGACTCGCCAAGTGGATAAAAACAGGGCTTATTACGGTAACAAATAATTCTTTCGGAAATATAACTTAAGCTCATCGGTATTGAAAGCATGGTTCCTTGATTAACAATTCAAATTAGCAAATTCTGTCGAGGTAGACAGTTTGACTACCGATCGGCTAAGAGTCTACATAAAAAAATATAGATCACTCGAATCGAACCGCTCGCGCTGTATTAAAAGTTTGAGTGGCCTCAACTAATCGCCCTTTGTAAAAATAAACAAATCAATAGATTTGTTGTAACAATTCGGTTCTGAACGCTTTTAATAAATGTGCCACATCCTTTCCGAATGTGAAGATCAAAAGTGGGTAGTTGATATAACTGCTCGCAGATCCCATCCTGGGTTACCCGCGTCTTCAGTCGATTAGTGACCACGGCTGGTGTAACCCGTGGCGAAACGTCGAGTAGGAAGAAAAGGAAAACAAATACCTTTATTATACACGTTCAGACCTGATTTAGAATATAAAAAGTGTGTAATATCTTTCATACTTATACATTTGGTTCTTAGAGCAGGATCAAAGTGGACAAATTACAGAACATACCGGAGTAATTATACCCTATCCTTCCCAATCGTCTTCCCTAATCTTTTAAATCTCTTGACGCTAGATTGTGCATCTGTCGTTTTTGACAGATTTTGGCATCTATCGTGGATGCGTGGCGATCCCCTTACCGCAAGGTGGACTGTTTAAACATCTCACACTTTTGTTGTATTTAAAAAATAGACAGTGCTACGGGTCTACTTGAAAAGGGGAACGTACACGCTGCAATAACATAGGCGCCAGCTGCACTCGACTGGCTGCATTTCCGTAAACTACTGTAAAATGTACTGCATTTCCTACCTTAGGTATCCCATTTCCAACATACGTTACGAAAACATTAGCCATCGGCTAATCCGTAAACACCCGAACGCGTCATCCACGTCTATGCAATAAAGCATCTCGTAATAAAGTACTGTACGCACGTGTGTCGGTAGTGAGTGAGATGAATATAACATGTCAGAACTCATCCCAATCCTATCCCTCCTTATCTCCCAACCCCTTCTCCAATCCATGCCAAAAGTAAGCAGCGCACCTCGGTGTGTGCCACGGTTTGTTGTTATAAACTGATGTTGTCTAGTATCGCGAATGTCTATGAGCGACAGTAGCCACTTACCATCAAGTAACTCATCTGCCATTTTTTTCCATAAACAAGACTAGTCAGCTACGTTGGCTCAAACTGTCAACTGTTGGCTCTAAAAGTCAGCATTATCAATAAGGACATGTTATTATCTCTGACCTATCTGACATTATCTAATGACACTTTAGTGACTAAAAAAAAAACTTTATTATTTTTGTACTTAGCCGTAACTATCCCTTACAAGTATCCACTGATGGACATTGTCTTGTGCATGAGGGATGTATGGCATAAAAGCGCCACAATGGCCAAGCGGGTTGGCGAGTCCACTTTTTTTAGAGGTGGTATAGTTCCTCGGAGCTTGTGGTGACTGTTGTTATCTCTTAGTCGCCTTTTACGACCCCCGAGAAGAAATCGGTTGGTTCTATTCTAAAGCCGGTCGACATGACAAACAAAACTAGAAATTTTAAATTAGAAAACCTTAATTAAAGTCAATAGCGCCATAAACTTTCAATATTTTTTATTGCTATAGCGGCAATAGAGGACTTTTTTGTCGGTATGGATATTTGTAAAGTTCTTTGATATTTTCGAAACAAAGTAACAAAGACTTTTTAAATCCAGTATCTTAAGTAATTACAGGAAATTACACAGCAAATCATAAAACCATCATAAAATCCGGTGGAGTTGATTAATTACAAAAAAAAATCTTGTAAGTATAATTAAGGCGATTCCGAGTATCTTTTGTTCGCACCTCATTTTGTGGGTGATCGCCGAGTTTCGCGAACGTTGAGTCGATTGCAATCTTATTGCACTGTATTAAAATTGTTAATCGAGTCTCAATGCGGAAGTTTAGGAAGAGAAGCAGATTTCAGGATCGGTTAGTTTTTCCATTATTATTTTTTTCTGTACGATAACAAATGTTAATCTTTACTTTCTTTTAAATCGAGTCTTAGATTAAACTCGATTAAATTGCTTGATTTTGGAGACGATAACTCAAGACGAGCGTATCAAAAGGTGTTTCGCTCTGGTCACCCAACAAGGAGTAATTAAAAACCAAAACTACTTTTAATCGGGAATAGACTAGTTTTATCGATTGCCTTAGTTGCGCATAAGTTAATTATCACGGGTGTACCGTGACATTGAGAACGTGACTCAGCCATTGTGACGCACGCAATGTGCATGAAAATGCATCATGCCTTTTGTTTTGACGTCAGTTTTGATTTCGAAGAATTTAAGGCGCATTATATTAGTTCGATCGCCGTATAACTACGGTGGCTGTATACGGTTTAGATCGATCCGGTCGACTTAGCGGTGCCCACGACGCGTAGACGTGTGCGTATACGTTAGAGTAGTGTTTCCCAACCTTTTTGATTCTGTTACCCCTCGGGCCAATCAGGGAATGTGTCGTTACACCATTTTGTCAAAAAAAATAGGTAAGGATAAAAACAATATAAACCTTCATAATATACGTTTTCTTTATTGCACGTTAACGCTACAATAAGCAAAATTATAACAATCATGGTAGTCAGCGTGGGCGTAGCCATGGTGGGGCAGATTGGGGCGCTTGCCCCTCTGACATAGGGTAGAATAAGTAACAGATTTTCTACAATACACTACCCCTATTTAAATTATAAGAAAATTGTTTGCTTTGTTCTCTTGCTTACTTTGTAAAATTGTTCTCTGCCGTATACAGCGACCGGACTAATATAATATATTAGTCCGGTCGCTGTAGTATACGGCAGAGAACAAGTAGTATATTGTACTAAATGCGCCCTCAGTTTGTTGAACAGATGTCTGTTTAGAATTAGGTCATTTATCGTTGATAAATATTTGATGTCGGATTTAAAGAAAAAAGTTACTTCGTATCTCAGTAAGTTCGTATCGCAAATGGATTTTATTGAACCTTGAGTTTCTTTTGAAAGTTCTTATCGCAACTCCTTTGAACTGCGCAGTTCCAAACAATTATTTAAATTTGAGAGACGAGGCATCTTATAAAAAGCGTATAACTATAAACATGTAACAGTCTGTTTGCTTCTTGAGGCCGCGCTTACGCTTTTCAATGTCGTTAAGATTACTATTATTTTAGTGAGGGTTGCTTGGGTGTACCCAGGGCTCGCTACGTATAAAAAGTCTTTGGGTAAAAAAAGCCTCCATCTTTTTCCAAATCTTCCTATCTTTGCTCCATATTCCCAGTTGGTGTCTGCCACAGCCACCACCTCGTCAACTCAACGTCCCAAAGGCATTCCCCCTTTTTCTCTTCCCTGTAGACTTTTTGCTGTTACTGATATAAGTAATAAAGGTCATAATTATTCGTCAGATGGGCTAAATGCCATCAAACATACAATTTAATTTCTTTCTCTTTCTAGACATAGTATTGACATTTGACGTTGTTTGACACAACATACATTAGTAACAAAGCGGCTGCCACAAGCCTTGAAGAACTCACACCACCTCTAAAGGAATGGACTCGCCTACCCGCTTAGCCAGCAGTAGATACTGAAAGAGCTGATTGCATTCCAAGAACGAAGTCGCGGGCGAAATAGTGTTACGTACTTTCAACGGTACAAACTTAGCCGTACGCTAAAATACAGCACGAAAGTAGTTTCTCATATTTATACATGTGTAACTTCTTGTTTCTTCTTTTCAGTGATAAAAGCGGTCTCATCACACCGCCCCAACAGAATGGCGGCGAAGAGTCCCCCCCTCCTGAAAAGGAGCGGGCGGATCAAGAAGACACGGAGAAGAGTCACGCGGCGGGCCCCGTGCCGCACTCCGCGGAGGGGCCCAACGACGAGCTTTACGCGATACCCGTCAAAATGCGCCAGAAAAGGGAGCCACAGTTGCCGCCTGGCTGGGAGAAACATGAAGGTAATATGAACTTGACGTTCAATTTACTACGAAATATTTTAGAAACCGTTTCAGTGGTAAAGTAATTTTTGCGTCTAATCGGGAATCTCATTTTTTCAGGAGAACATAAAAATAGAGAATGGTATTACATAGGGTGATGATATAGGGACACGATAGAAAAGAACAAAAAACTCAATATGAACATTTTATATAAAAATTTTCTTTCTCGTACTTTATTCAGTTTCTTAGCACTATTGGTTCTTAGCACTAGCACTATTCATTATTGGTTTATATGATGATTCGCTGCACATACATACATACATACATCTGAAACTACCTAATTATTTATATGTATAATCTATAAACATATAATAAAAATGTAACTGATCGCTGTCTGTACATGGAAGATATATGAGAAAAATATTATTGGGGCCTTTATCAACGCAATAGAACCCAAAACAATGATTGTTAGAATTTTTGTCTGTGCGTTTGTGCGCGCTAATCTTAGAAACGGCTTAACCGATTTGGATGCGGTTTTCGCTAATGTATTGTGGTAAGCTTCACTTAAATTTCATTAAATTTAGTGTTTGCTTTATTTCAATCAGTTCATAAATAAAAAAGTTATCTCAATTTAAAGAATCACGTCGAACATTTGTTCGATAAAAAATAAGCTATAAGAAATAATGTGTGTGATCGTTTTTGAAAATACCAAATACCCCTAAGAAGGTAAAGACGGTGTTTATAAACTAAAGTCCACGCGGACGAAGTCGCGGGCAACAGCTAGTTTATACTAAATTTATTTACATATGTATACATATATATTTGATACTAAGAATTATATTTTAACTAAGATACCAGTGAAATGAAATTTGATACATTGATGAAAAAAGAAATTTGATTTACCATGCAAGGCTTTGGACAAAAATGAAAAAAAATGAAGTCTACTTATAATTTAAGCCACTTTTCTTACTTTTTTATGACTTTTTACAGATAATGACGGTCCCTATTACTGGCACATAAAAAGTGGGACGATCCAAAGAGAAATACCAAAAATGCTCCCAATCGAAGCGAAGGAGTCCCGCATCTCTATGGTGCGCGATTGCTCCAACCTGTCTGAAGTCAGCAAGTATGAAGGCAGTGTCATGACGTCTTCAGTGACTAGGAGTACGACCAGTGGGGCTTTGGACCACGTGGATCAGGAGGCAGAGAGGAAAAGGAAAGAAGAGATGTCGTACAAGTAAGTATGTTGGCACCCAACACTATTCTTTCGAGAGATTTTGTACAATTGTTTTTGGAATGTTGTATAGGACTAAATATAGTTTACGAAATCTGCAAAGGTTCTCTTACAGAAGAAATTTCCTAACATTATTTATGAGAGTCATTTGTAAGCCTGTGTGATAGTCGACTTTTCTATACAAATCCAGCAATAAAATAGCGATAATCAAGAGGCTCGAACGTTATCGAAAACAGCTGGTAGTGGTGTAAAAATGAGAGCTCGCTAGGCATGCCCTAATATTCCCATATCGATGGCCATAAAGAACCTTAATTGTTTTAGATTCGTGTTTTAACCTCAAAGGTTTAAGAACATCAGATGTAAAAAGTTAAAAGTTTTGAGCGTCGAGTACAACACTACTTGATTATACAAGTAGTGTTGCAGGGTACAGTCCTCCCTTTGTAATCACGAGGATCCAAATTGACCACGCGGGCCGCAGCGCGCAAAGTGTAAAGTACACATGCTCCATGTTTATTTTAATTGTCGGGTATGCGGAATTCTTTACGATGATGATTTTACGGTGATGATCGAATACTTCGCACTCTGAGATTATGAGCTCATTACCTCACGAATGAGAATCGAGATTAGATGCCTTCGAAGCTAACACCGCTACAACTACTTAAAAGCTGCGTAAATAGTGCCCAAATTGCTGTTTACTAATCAAACTTTAGGCTTTATACAACTCACGATTTCTCACCGACTCGCGATCCCGCGGTACTCTCCCAAAGCAACGTCCTACGCAGAAGTCGGTTCCTTCCGCCAGTCTACCGGCGGGGAAGCCTTTAGGCTTATTGCTGCACACTCTTTGCTCCTGGCTGAGCGCCTTCTGCGCTCGCCCTAAACTATACATGTCTGGTAACTCTTGAAAGGCCACCACGGCCACAAGAATTTAGCCATTCCAAAAAAAAGTTTCTTATGATCTGTTATACAACCTTTGTGTGTGTGCTTGCTGTGCTACCTAGAAACGTAATATTCGACTAACAATAAAATTCGCTTCCAGGAATATTTTCCATTGAACACACGAACATTGAATCAGTTTTACAAAGTGTTGATATATTTTAACAAATAATAGTATTTATCATAAAAATTTACACCCAACCCACATAACATTTAAAAGAAGACATTTCAGTATTTAGTGCAATTATCTGTATTTTGCTCTTATCCGTTTCTACTTTGTTGACCATCGGTTCGATATTTATTATTCTTTATCTCTCGCCCAACACATATTTCCTCCCTATTTCCCAGACGCCGCAGTTTCCCCGCCCGTCCAGAGCCAGACGGGCGCGCCGTGCGGTTCTTCGTTAGATCTCTCGGGTGGGTGGAGATATCCGAAGCGGACCTCACTCCTGAGAGATCCAGTCGAGCTGTCAACAAATGTATCGTGGATCTCAGTCTGGGTAGAAACGATCTGCTGGACCAGGTTGGACGTTGGGGTGATGTAAGTACATAGTTTTATGGATTTTAGACAGACTGATAATTTGTATGCAGTGTTCGGAGCATTGAATATGGAACTTCAGGTGGATTGCTTCCACTAAAATAAATTAGAACTTAGAATTATAATCCCATCTCAATCGAAAGTATCGAAAGTACAATGGAATTTATCCTACAGTGGGAAACTCTATACGATTACACTTCTTACTACACTCCTAATTCACCAACCTATTCCATCTAAAAAGGAATGGGAAGTAAGTATAACCCGACGGTCCAATCAGCGACGTGGCAACTTTAGTAATTCTGGACGGATGTTGACATATTTGCGGATATCGCAGGGCGGCATTATTTATTTATCATCAGATGGGGTGTTTGTTTGTCTAACACCTACTTTTTGCATACCTGAAATATATGAATGTCACCTAGCGACTTAAAAATTACTAGAATACTGTTGGATATCAGCTAGTTCTAACAGTTTTTTTTATATAGTGCTAATAATTTAAAAGTCTAGAACATATCCTGTCAATGTCCAGTCACGTCGAAGCAAGTCAGGAGTCGCTCAGTAAAATGATAATGGGTTTACTGACGACAGAAGAGGACTCCTTGGAAGCAAACGAAAATCGCAGTCCCACGCTTTTTTTCCCCCTATAAAACGCTTTCAAGTTTAATAAACTATCACTATTAAACCACAGAACTTAAAGTACACAATTTTTACAATTAATGAAACATAATCTGAACTTCACTTCTCGAGTTCCCGCTAAAAAGTCCAACAGGTATTAAGTCACTCTATGAATCAACGCAACACAACTACATACAGGGTGTGTCGTAAATAGTGGTCCAACGTTAAAGGGTCGATACACCTTATATTCAGCTATCACATACCAGAATTTGAATTTTTTTTTTCCACGGGTCTCTGTTTTATTCATTATTATTATTATTTTGAAAAATCGATACCTTGCGTTACTAATTTGGCTGTTATTTCAACAAATAACATTATTTTTTTATTTTGTTTCTTGTTTATTATTGATAAATACATGTGCTATCACATGCAATCATTTTTTTAATGGAAACTTAAAAGATATTAAAGAAAAAATGTGTTTATTTCAAATTTTAACTCTAATCTGTCGCAAATCATGTGAATTCGGAGGCGAATGGTGTAAAAAAAATGTACTACACTATCTGTGCCCATTATTTTAAAAACTTGTCCAATAAATGCAGATTCTAAAATGGTATTAATAATAACCGATTTCGTAATGAAAAAAAAGTTATTGCCATTTCAACGGAGAAGGAGCCGAATTCAAAAAATATACTTTTTCATTTTAATTAACTCACCGGTATTGCAAAATGTTTTGAACCCAATTAGAAGTAAATTTTAACTTAACTATTAACAGCTGAGTGTTATTTGAGTCAAGCACAAACATATCACCGGTAAAGAAATGTGTCCTATGTAATAAAAGGGTAGGTACTTGGCCAGATAACAAAAGATTCATTGAAACGTTTCGGTGTAGCGCGCTACTCTACTCATGTAGTGAAAAAAATGACTAGGTTTTTTTTTATTGCTATTCTCTTAAGTATAAATGAGTAAGACTATGCCAAGTAGAAATTCGTAATAATCTTATCAGTTAAAATGCTTCAGTGTGATCCCGTATGTCGCATGCGCTTCTAGTTTCTGTGTGTATCTCCTCCGTTGAATTGCTTGTTTTATTCCAGGACTCTGATTTGCTTCTGTTTGGACTTGTAGGTTTTTGTAATCCCTACGACATCGGCTACGTTATCTGCACTTTGATTTGCTCAACGATTTCAACAAACGTGCAGTGAAGTGAAGATTAGGCGATGTCTCAGTACACACCGCGTGAATATGCTGACATGCATTTTATTTATGGCGAATGCAGAGGCATCGGTAGAAAACGGTTTGAACCCAATTAGAAGTATTTTTTACACTTTTTAAGATAAGTATTTGAGTGAGGTTATGTAAAAAAAAAACATTCTCCATAAATCAACTATTATTTATTAAATTATTCACATCATCGTTACATTAAATGTTCAAAATGACCACCATTAGCGGCTATGCACGCTCTGCACCGTCTGATAAATGAACATTTTATTCGTCGAGTAAATCCGCTTATACTAATTTCTTCAGCTGCTGACCGAATTCTTTCTCTTAGTTGGTCCACAGAAGTGATGTCTTCTTTATAAACTTTTTCTTTTAAACACCCCCAGTAAAAGAAATCCAGGGGATTGAGGTCCGGTGAGCGAGGTGGCCACAATATTGGACCTAGTCGCCCTATCCATCTTTGTGGATATGTTGCATTTAGGTGCTCCCGCACCTCAACTGCATAGTGAGCGGGGCAGCCGTCATTCTGCAGCCACATTTCATCTCGTACTTCTGGAGTGACGTCTCTTAGCAACTGGGGCAGGTCGTTTTGTAAAAAATGCAAGTATCTTTGTCCATTAAGACTTTCCGGTAGCTCAAACGGGCCAACTATTTGCCCGTTAATGATCCCCGTCCACATATTGATTTTAAATTGGTATTGGGAATAAATAAAAAAAAAAACCTAGTCATTTTTTTCACTACATGAGTAGAGTAGCGCGCTACACCGAAACGTTTCAATGAATCTTTTGTTATCTGGCCAAGTACCTACCCTTTTATTACCTAGGACACATTTCTTTACCGGTGATATGTTTGTGCATGACTCAAATAACACTCAGCTGTTAATAGTTAAGTTAAAATTTACTTCTAATTGGGTTCAAAACATTTTGCAATACCGGTGAGTTAATTAAAATGAAAAAGTATATTTTTTGAATTCGGCTCCTTCTCCGTTGAAATGGCAATAACTTTTTTTTCATTACGAAATCGGTTATTATTAATACCATTTTAGAATCTGCATTTATTGGAAAAGTTTTTAAAATAATGGGCACAGATAGTGTAGTACATTTTTTTTACACCATTCGCCTCCGAATTCACATGATTTGCGACAGATTAGAGTTAAAATTTGAAATAAACACATTTTTTCTTTAATATCTTTTAAGTTTCCATTAAAAAAATGATTGCATGTGATAGCACATGTATTTATCAATAATAAACAAGAAACAAAATAAAAAAATAATGTTATTTGTTGAAATAACAGCCAAATTAGTAACGCAAGGTATCGATTTTTCAAAATAATAATAATAATGAATAAAACAGAGACCCGTGGAAAAAAAAAATTCAAATTCTGGTATGTGATAGCTGAATATATGGTGTATCGACCCTTTAACGTTGGACCACTATTTACGACACACCCTGTATTAAGGTTGAAAACAAGCAGTACCCACCTATTTGAAAGCAATAGAATACGTGAGCGGAGCAAAAAGTTATTGACCGGTCTTTTGGACTTTATAAAACTGCAAAATGATTTAAAGGACTTCTCGAACTATATTAATGACACTGAACACGTCATATTCCAGGGCAAAGACCTGTTCATGGACCTGGATGAGGGCGCGCTCAAACTGATGGACCCCGAGAGCCTGACCACGCTGCACACGCAGCCCATACACACCATACGCGTGTGGGGAGTCGGCAGGGACAATGGACGGTGAGTTTTATCATCGGAACTTAAAGGTTTTGGGTATTCTGAATGTGAAGATTAAATGTAGGTAGTTGATATAACTGCTCACAGCTCCCATCCTGGAATACCGGCGAGTATTCTTCAGTCAACTCGTGACCACGGCTGGTGTAACCCGTGGATATTTAGTATAAATAAAAGTTAAACAAAAACCTTTAATTTTACGCGTTATTTACAACATAAAATAACCGAGTTATTCCAGTTTTGATCAGATATAATTACAGATTGATATACGAAAATAATTGATTTATCAGCGAGGTGTGATTAGCGAACAAAGCGAAAACTGAGTGGGAGGGTACACGGTGCAATCCCACAGCCGTTTGACTGAAATATGCCAGCGCCCATTTCCCATCCCTTTCTATACCATCGGATGGATATTATCCTTATTCTATTATACACTTTTCTCTCCATCCCACTCCATCTCTGACGAGGAGGAATGGGGAGTGTAACGGGATAAGTAAAAAGTGGAATATAGTGGAAAAATTACTTCCATTCCATCCATACAAGTGCTTTTTTGTAATATCGATACGAGTATTGTCAATTCTCATATCAATGGATCGGGGTGAAACGAAACTATTGGTTCTTAATAGAAATTTGAATTGTTTTTTTTTGTTTCCTTTACGCTTTCCTTATGGGAATATGGAACAGTGAAAGGTATGTCTATTGTTTATATTTCTTTTTCGTTTGGAAATCAGAGTTGTTGATATACCCATAAATGTATACGTGTTACCGAAATAACGCAAAACCTGTAATATGTTAACCAATGAAATATATTAGAGCCTTACCTATGAAATTGCTATTTATTCACAGTGGCCACTTTGAACTTAGTTATCTTGCGTTTGGCTTGGAATTCCAAATTCAAATTAATTTCAATTTAAAGCTATGAAATTCTGTTTCAAAATCAGTTAGTCGTTTTTTTTCCCGTCAAACGACTTTTTACTTAGATATCGTTGTTTTTGCGATCATGGAAAAGTTAAACATTCGCGTTATTTTCGAATATGAGTTCCATCGTGGTAGCAACGCAGCACAGACCAATATCAACGACGTGTACGGACCAAACACCGCAAACGAACGCACGTTGCATTTTTAGTTTGATCATTTCCGTTCTGGAAATTTCGACCTCAAGAACAAGCTCCGTGGACGAGCGGAGACTAAAGTCGATAATGACGAATTGAAAGCAATAGTGGAAGCGGATTCATCTCAAACCACGTCTGAATTAACAGTAGCCTTCGGCGAATGTGACAAAACGATATCGCTTCATTCACTTTATATCGGGAAAGTGAAGAAGATCGGAAAGTGGGTACCGTATAAGCTTAATGAAAGTCAGCTGCAAAAACGCGCCGAAGCAAGCCAATACTTTGCTGAACCGGCACAAAAATGAAGAGATTCTGAATCGTATTTTCACTTGTGATGAGAAGTGGATCCTGTACGACAATCGTAAACGTTCGTCACAATGGTTGAATCCAGGAGACAGCCAAACAATGTCCCAAACGAGTCAAAAGAAGCTCATGGTGACTGTATGGTGGCCCAGTGCCAGTATGATCCACTACAGCTTCTTGAGATCTGACACAACAATTAATGCAGACGTGTACCGTGAAGAACTGCAAACGATGATGGACAAGCTCGCTGTCAAGCAACCGAGTCTGGTCAATCGCTCTAGTCCATTGCTTCTCCATGATAACGCTCGCCCATAGACTGCACGACAGACACTCTCAAAGTTACAGGAGCTTCCACTGATAACTCTCAGTCACCCACCGTACTCGCCAGATCAAATCCGTTGAGGCAGTGAAAAACGCCTTCAGAGAATTCATCGATTCCCGTCCCCTGAAGTTCTATAGCACAGATAACAATCAACTTCTATTGAAATGGCAAAAGTGCATTGAAAATTATGCACAATACTTAGATTTATATATAATTTCACTATAAAAAAAATGTTTTTTTTTTCATATAAAACAGCAATTTCTTATGTAAGGACCTAATATATAAAACCGTTCTAGCGAAAAATAAAAATATTTTAAGTAATAAACCAAAAGTTACAAATATGCAAGGTTTTGTTGTCTTGTCTAAAAAGTTCGTAGCGCTCGTCATTGAGACCGGGCGCCGCCGCGCGCCGGTCTGAATAATGAGCGCTACGAACTAACGTGTAGTTATGCAAAACAAATACACTGCCGCTAAAACACCGCTACGCGTTTCTGAGCATAGAGTTTCTGTCCGTGGCGGTATATATATGTAAATGGTCATTAACCATATTCACTATGATGGTGGCTCTATGGAGTTTGTGCCAGTCTGTGGTTACTCTATGGTTGACGGAATGGAGGTTTGACAGAAGGGCTGTGTTGTCACTTATGTCAGGCAGGTGCAAGTGAATATATAAGAATACTAAATAAATAAGAATACTTGATGTATAAAGAATTTGAGAATCAATAGCTTTAAATGTTGTTTCTCTTTTCAGGTATGATTCGTACCTTTTAAATTAATATCGGATGTATTGCCACATTGTGTTTAATAAAAACTCTTTTCAGAGCAACGCAATTAGTATTGATTCCTACACCTTATCTCTGGTGATCGTTAGAGCACCTTATAAAACATTGTTATTGTACGATGTAGCTGCGCACAACCATACATCGCCGAGTCAGCGGTAACGCGGACATAAATTAATCTACAGCAATCAAACTAATCAGTACGAAAACGGCGCTACTCGCGCGTGCTCCCCGCGCCTATAAAATTATGTAGTGCAATTAAATCCGTAGCTCCAAAAAGCAGCTTATTATTTGCTCTCGACAAGCAACTTCTACATCAACAACTAGCAACCTCTACATGGTCCTTCGAGCAAAACAGTCGACACCTCTACTAGTGAGTGCGATCGTACTGAATCAGCATTGTGGACGTCAGTTCACCGACTTCACCAACTCGAGAGCGTCAAGACAATAATAGCAGCATAGCAGCTCAGCAGTCGGCGTCAGCAAAGTGGTCGACATCAGCAACAGCGGGTCATAGACACCCAGAGCATCAGCAACAACTGGAGCGATATTGGTCCGATTATCACAGCAATCATAAGCGAATCTGTGAGTATGGGGTCACACAACATATTTATTTTCAAGACAATGAATATGAGGAAACAAAAAGGGTCTATACATCCACTAAAATATTTATTAGCGAACAGCGTTTAGAGCTATCAAGCAAGCAAAATATTCCAGCATCAAAGCAGCGTACTCAAACAAGGCAGGGAGAGCAGGAAGAGCAGGAACAGCAAGAACAGCAAGAGCAAGCAATACCCGCGAGTTACAAGTACCAAAAAGAAGGAGACGCGAGAGCGGTAACTGTCATGGAATCCCGAGGTTCCACAAGCAAACTAGATGACATGTTACGCAAGCAAGCGGTTAATTTCAAACCTTTCAAGCGAACAGTGAGCAATATTGAACTAGAGTCAATCTTTGATAAATGGGAGTTAGATGATACACTAAAAACCTTGCAAACTAGATGGTCTCAAATTGATTCTCTCCATTGGGAAATACAGAGCGAGATCAGTGAAGAAGATGACGACTACGAATTTAGTTTCACCCAGCATGAACAGACGTTCAATAAATTAAAAAAGGCCATTAACATGAAGTTACACAGTGTATCGCATAGAGAGCAGTCAACGCCCCGAATGGATGTACCTAGTTTCTCAGGTGATTGTCAACAGTGGCTATCTTTTAAAGATCTTTTTAATGAAGCTATACATAGCAACACTTCCTTGTCCAACGCACAAAAAATGCAATTTTTAAAAGGCAAGATAAGAGGTGAAGCCGAGAGACTGATTCAGCATCTATCGATATCTTCCGACAACTACAACACATGTTGGGAAATACTAAACAATAGATACAATAACAAGAAGCTTATATTTACTTCCATAATTAATACTTTACTAGGATTACCGACTGCACAGCATCAATCTCTAGCGCATATTAAAAAACTACATGACGTTTCATTAGAAAGCCTTCATGCTATTCGCAACTTAGGGATCAACACCAGTACTTGGGATCCACTTCTTGTGCACCTACTGTCGCAGAAACTTGACAGCGAAACATATAGTGATTACATTGATTCACTTAAAAATCCGAAAGAACTACCGATATTACAAGAATTTTTAGGCTACTTAGAGAGCAAATTTACAAGTCTGGAGTCATCACGCAGGAAGCAAGATCATTCAGCATCAAAATTCAACAGTCAGTGGGGTCAGAAGTGGGAAGCAAAATTCAACAGTCAGCCAAATCAAAAGGTATCTCATAACGAAATAGCAAGAAAATATAACCATGAATTTGTGGATAGTTATAATAAATCCAAAACAATAAATAGGGCATTTAACGTGACTACAATCAAATGCCAAGTTTGCAATCTATCGCATGCCGTGTATGATTGCAAAACATTTTTAGAATTACCAAATCATAACAAATTAAATACAATAACAAAATTAAAAACTATGTATGAATTGCTTGTTCAATCATAATGGTCAGCATTGCACGTCGACGAAACGATGTCGCAAGTGCGGTGGAAGTCACCACTCCGTCATACATGACGTCTGCGTAAAAACGAGGCCGCAGCCGAATAACACAGCAACAACAAGTTTGGACTTAAATCAAACAAATAAACATGTGGCGGTGACTACCAACCCCACGCAGAATAAGCGAGAGATAAACGAAGCTTTGCTGGCGACAGCGTTGATTAAAGTAGCAGCCGTGGATGGATCTTTCCAAACTCTAAGGGCTCTCATAGATCCAGGATCTCAAGTCTCATTAATCAAGGAAAGTGCAGTTAAGAAGTTAGGCTTACAGAGATCACGATGCAAGGGTTTAATATACGGTATCGGAGAAAAAGAAAACAAATGCAAAGGCATGTTAACAATTAACTGCGCTTCCTATAACAATAATTTTACATTCAGTACAAACGTACTTATTATGAATGATTTATTAAAAGATTTACCGAGCAAATCATTTAGCGCGCCACAATGGTCACATATTGAAAACATAAAATTAGCTGATCCGAACTTTTACGTTAGCCGCCCGATAGAATTATTACTAAACACGAGTGTACACGGGATGATTTTATTAAATGGTCTTATAAAAGGAGAGTGTGTAACAGAGCCTGTAGCACAGCAAACACAGCTGGGGTGGATAGTATACGGCGGCGGTAGTAAAATTACATCTTATCAATGCAATGTTGCACTAAATAATATTAGCGATATACAGCAATTCTGGGAGATTGAAGACATCACCGAAGGAACAAATTTCTCGTCTGAAGATCAAGACTGTATTAATTACTACTTAGCAACTACAAAACGCCGAGAAGATGGAAGATACGAAGTAAAGTTACCACTGCATCCAGATGCAAATAAAAAATTAGGGTCATCAAAGGAGATGGCCATAGCGCAGTTTCATAACTTGGAACGAAAATTTAATATACAGCCTTCGTTAGCAGAGCAATATAAAATATTTATCAATGAGTACATAGCCTTAGGTCATATGACGCCGAGCCGCGGCAGGGGCTATGAAGTACTATCATGTTACCTGCCGCACCATGCCGTGCAACGAAAGGAATCATCAACAACTAAACTTCGCGTAGTATTCAACGCATCGGCAAAAACATCTAGCGGAGACAGCATAAATGATTTGATGTTAAAAGGGCCTAATCTGCAGCAGGACCTACAAAATCTTATCTTAAAATGGCGTCAGTATAAATATGCGTATACTGCCGACATAGAAAAAATGTACAGACAGATTGTGATAAGTAAAACTGACCAACCATTGCAGCAAATAGTATGGAGAGCCGAACAAAATCAACCCTTACGCACGTATACATTGACTACAGTCACATACGGTACTAAAGCAGCACCGTTTTTAGCGATGATGACCTTGAGGCAGTTAGCGACTGACGAACGCCTTAATTATCCCAAAGCTGCCAAGGTCCTAGAGGAAGCTTTTTACGTTGATGATCTAGTACATGGGTCCCATTCTATCGAAGAGGGTAACCAGCTGATCGACGAATTAAATAAATTACTAAAATCAGGCGGATTTACGTTGCGAAAATGGGCTGCAAATAAACCAGAGCTTCTTAGAAATATACAAAACAGGAAATGTGATGGCGAGATCATATTTAATTTCAAATCAGAAAACACATCTAAAACGCTAGGTCTACGTTGGAACTCAGTAGATGACAAGTTTACGTTCAAATACAACTCAACTAATCAAGTATCAAAATTGACTAAACGAATACTTCTATCAGAAATATCCAAATTATTCGACCCCTTAGGGTGGTTAGCGCCGATAACAACCAAATTGAAATTAATATTTCAAAGGCTTTGGATAGACAAAATGCATTGGGATAACGAAGTCCCTGAAAGCATCAGAAAGGAATGGACAGCATTAAAAATAGATATTGAGCGAATAAATCAATTTGAAATACCTCGATGGATCGGGTACCAACCCGGTGACGTCATTGAATTGCACGGCTATTGTGACGCGTCGACAAAGGCATATGCCGCGGTAATATATGCACGTATCAAGAAACGTGATAAATCAACTGTAGTGCTACTCGTCGCCAAAACGCGATTGGTACCTACTTCTAAAAAAGTATCATTGCCAAGGTTGGAATTATGCGGCGCCGATTTATTAGCAAAATTAATGAAGAAAGTAGTAAATTGTTTAAGCGAGCCACCCATCAGCATATATGGGTGGAGTGATTCAATGGTTGTCCTGGGATGGCTCCAGGGTGACCCGGGACGCTGGAAAACATTCGTAGCAAACAGAACAAGAAGTATAACTGAGGTCATTAAGCCAAACTGCTGGCGATACGTGAAGTCAGAAGACAACCCGGCCGATGCCGCCAGTCGAGGTCTGTCGGCATCTCAGTTAAAGAATCATTTATTATGGTGGCAAGGGCCACACTCATTAAAGTCATTTGATGACAAATCAGCAGCAATTAATATTAAATACACTACCAATCAAGAAGAAAAAGGTACATTAACGCCAATGCAAGCAAATATGACGCAAACAAGTAGTGAACAAAATATTATACAGCAACTATTGGAAAAATACAGTTGTTTCACTAAAATAACAAAAATATTAGCATGGACTTTACGAGCAATCAAAATATTACGAGCGAGCAAAACTATAGCGACAAGCAAACATAACAACACACCTGGATATCTGACGTTATATGAGTTAAAAAATGCTAAACAATTAATAATAAAAGATGTACAAAGAACGGAATTTTCAGGTGATATTAATCATTTGAAAAAATACAACAAATTAAGCAATAGAAGTAATTTATTAAAATTAAATGCGTTTTTGGATAGCAATGCCATCTTACGAGTGGGAAGTCGTTTAAGCAAAGCAAACATATTTCAAGAAATGAAACACCCTGCAATAATTCCCCATAGCGGTCGTTTAACAACATTACTCATCAATCAAGCTCATCAACTAACATTCCACGGCGGGCCACGATTGACTTTGTCCGCTATTAGACAAAGGTATTGGATAATAGGTGGAAATAATGCCGTAAAGAAAGAAGTAAGAAACTGCGTCGTATGTAAAAAACACAGCCCAATAAAACAGGAACAACTAATGGGAGATTTGCCAGAAGCTAGGAGCAATCAAGCATACCCGTTCTATCATACAGGAGTTGATTACACAGGCTATGTCGATATTAAAGCGAATAAGGGTCGAGGGATTAAAACTACAAAAGGATATATCGCATTATTTATTTGTATGGCGACCAAGGCCATACATTTGGAGCTTGTATCGGATTTAAGCAGTTCAGCATTTTTAGCAGCCTTGCGGCGGATGGCCGCCAGAAGAGGAGCCCCGCGGCATCTTTACAGTGATAACGGGACCAATTTCGTTGGCGCAAATAGATTAATACAAGAGCAATATCATGATATGAAAAACATGTGTGATTATAACTTTTTAGCGGAATTAACAGACTTGAAAATAGAATGGCACTTTAATGCGCCCTCGTGGCCGAGTGCCGGTGGTCTGTGGGAACGAGCTGTGAGGAGTCTCAAGCATCATCTCAGGAGAGTAATCGGACAGCAAAAACTGACCTTCGAGGAATTTACTACTGTTTTAACACAACTTGAAGCTTGTTTAAACTCCAGACCTTTGTGTGAACTATCTGAAAACACTGAGGATCTAAATGTGCTTACACCTGCGCACTTTTTGAGTGGAAGGGCTGGAACAACGATCATTGAAACGAGAGAAGATGCTCGCACTAGATGGCACCTATCCGTCAAGCTAGCAAAAATGATATATGGAAAAAATGGAAAGCGGAGTATCTAGCACAACTATCAATACGGACTAAGTGGCGAAACGTACATGAAAACATAAAAATCGGAGACTTAGTAACAATACAAGACGACAATCTACCTCCAGGGAAGTGGATGATGGGCAGAGTAATGGAGTTGCACCCGGGTCAGGATGGTTTAGTCAGAGTAGTGTCATTAAAAACTAAAAGCGGAATCATTAAGAGACCAGTCCTCAAACTATCAATTTTACCGCTACAATCAGCTGATGAGAAGGGACAAGTAAACAGCATTCAGGCAAATAAACTTGAAATAAGAAACTGTATACCCAAGCAGGAAACTAGACCAAGTAGGTTAGCTAGAGGAGCAAAACCTACTACGTTTTTATCAATGGCAACATATTTACTTTTATTCCTATCGCTGCTGACAACTTCATATGCATCATATCATATTTCAAATATCCCTAACAATCAATCTTTGTTTTTTGAACCCTTGAAAAGCATGCAACTAGTAAGAGATAAATGGACGCTAATTGTTTATTATGACATGTCTCCATACTGGGAAGGGAATTTAGCAGCAAACAAATATATAAACTATTTAACGAAAACATGCACTACATTATCTAATAAAGACCATTGCAATATGTTACTACTCCAATTACGTCACGATTACGAAGAACTACAGCATTACAACGGTTTATTACTAAATCAGCATTTCGACTCACACTCCAGACAGCGTCGCGGGCTTATAAACGGATTAGGTTACGTCGCTAATAGTTTGTTCGGAGTATTGGATCAACATTTCGCCGAACAATACAAGAAAGACTTGTACAGCAAAATGAACATCATCTAGCAGCTTTAATAAAAAATCAAACCTCTATCGTTGAAGTAGAATACAACTTATTAAAAAGAACAAAAGAAACCATAGAGTTACAACATAAAATTATAAATAGGCATCTGAACGCTTTAGACAACTCTGCAAATATTCTAAAACAAAACGTTGAAAACACACAGCTAGTACAGGATTTTACGTTATCAGCATTAACAGCTATGAACTTGATGTACAATTTGAACAGAATTCAAGATACGCTTCTGGACACCATCACCGACGTATATCATGGACAAATAAGCACACACTTATTGACTCCATATCAAATGCGAAACGAGTTGCAAGTCATATCAGGACACCTGACAAAGGACCTTATTTTGCCAATTGACGACATACAAAAGGACCTTTATCATTTATATAACATGTTAAAAGTAAAGGCACGAATAACGAAAAAATACGTCATATTTGAGATCAAATTTCCTCTAATACATCGAGATAGCTACAACATTTATAAAATCATACCAATTCCCCATCAAATTCAAAGTGACATGATCAGTGTAATACCAACTTCTGAATACATAGCCATAAACTTAAGAAGAGATGCTTACATACCATTGTCGGCATGGGAACTGCAATCTTCGTGTCTACATCATGACAGTACTTACCTATGTGAAACAAATAAGCCTATTAGTTATTTACGCATTGATGAAAGGTTCTGTGAGGTGGATCCCAGGACGAAGCTATGTAAAACAAATAGAACACCTTGTAAGAACTTGTGGACTGAGTTAAATGACCCGTCTAAATATCTATACTTTTGTTGTGACACATATTCACTACGAATAATTTGTCAAGATCAAATTACCAGTGAAAAGGTATCACAAGCCGGCATAATTAGTATGGAGACTAACTGTGTAATAAAAAGTACAGATTTCGACTTATATTCACAATCACACTTAACAAATAAAATAATAAAAGACCCTAGCATTATAACTCCACAAATAACAGAACTAAATCATTTAGTAAATATATCACTACTCAATTATAGCGAAACTTCCGATTTCTCCAACTATTCTTTAGAAAATCTAGGGAAGCAAATAGAGCAAATTAAGAGCAAAGAGGAATCAATAGATGGTGTTATATTATCATCTCACGATGTCCATCAGTACACAGTGAGCTACTGCCTTGTGGGGGCAGCGCTGGTAGCAACAGCCGTGTTCCTATGGAGGCGAAGGAACCAAAGGACTGTCACGTTAGATACAGCCCCGCCTACTGAAGTCAACAGTGTAGTGGTTGTGGCTGACCGTCAGGCCAGTGAAGTGAGTGGAGTTACATTTTCGCGAAAGCAGAGCACGGCTGATCGTCAGCCTAGTGAAGTGAAGTTTACAAACAAACGAACTATAGCCACCTCCCCGTTACCACGAAAAGTAACTTTTAAGGAAGACTTGTAACTTTTTTCTTCTCTTTTTTCTTCTCATTTGTGTATATTTCGCGCGCGGGAGCATGTACGATGTAGCTGCGCACAACCATACATCGCCGAGTCAGCGGTAACGCGGACATAAATTAATCTACAGCAATCAAACTAATCAGTACGAAAACGGCGCTACTCGCGCGTGCTCCCCGCGCCTATAAAATTATGTAGTGCAATTAAATCCGTAGCTCCAAAAAGCAGCTTATTATTTGCTCTCGACAAGCAACTTCTACATCAACAACTAGCAACCTCTACAGTTATTATTATAAAACAACATTTTTATAGCTGTTGAGCAGCAATGGAAAAATTAAGATTTGAATTTGTAGTGAAACCGGGTGAAGATCCAAAAACGAACGTAATCTGCATAACCTCAATTACGGACACCGATAAACATACCTTTGTAATCCCGGAACAACTACAACCGGTAAAACTACATGATACACTTCTAAGAACTCAAACTTACCAAAAAGTAAAAGCTACCCTACAAAAGAGACACGAAAAAAGAAAAGTGTGGATTTCGGTAACACCAGAGATAAATAATGTTTATGTAGATGAAGATGGAAATATGCAGTTCAAGGGATATTTACTGGAAGAGATTACACCAGAAACACGGCAACAGGCTCCTACGGTTGAAATTTCAGAAGAAGCTTTAACAAGAATCCTGGAGAATTTTGCTGAAATGAAGAAGGACACATCTAAATCTCATAATATAAGAAATTTAACAGAGAAATTTGTAATTGAAAAATTCAATAGAAAAACATCAAATGGATCTCAATGGATGATTATTTTTGAAGCAGAATGTACTCGTTTAGAAATAGATGAGGATACTAAGAGAATTGAAGTTCTTAGGCTATTTTTAGAGGACTCATGTCTTGACTGGTACAGCTCCATGCTCTTGAAATATACAATAAACTCAGAATGGTCAATATGGAAAAAAAACTTTTATGAAACTTATGCGGACAAAGGTTGGTCGCCAGTCAGGTATGCAATTTTATTCAGATACAGACAGGGCTCATTACTAGATTATGCTTTAAAAAAGGAAAAACTTTTACTGGAGATAAATAAATCAATGGATAAACCCACACTAATTGATCTAATCGCTACGGGGCTACCGAGTTTTATTATAGCAGATAAAATTGATAGAAATAACTTAAAAGATACTGAGAATTTATTTAATAACATCAGAGGTTTAGAACATTTGGTGAATAAAAAGATTTTGGAAAGAAAGATGGTAGGTTTTGAAAGTAAAATTAAAGAAAGTTTTCAAAGTAATGGAAGAGACCGACCATGTAGAATCTGTGAAAAAGAAAATAAAGGAAACCGGTATCATCCTGAATCCTTATGTTGGTTTAAAAACAAAAATAGTGACCGACCCAAAAGAGGTCAAATTAGAAGCGTCAACAATTCGGAATTAGAGATGAAATTAAATGAAATAGATCCAAAAAACTAGCAATTTCACCATTAATCAAAATTAAATTAATAATAAATGATACCTTAGAAACTTTGGGAATTTATGATTCAGGATCGAATGTATCTTTAATAAACTCAAGATTATTGTCCTTGAAAAGTAACTCAATAAATAATAATAATGAAAATGCAAAATTAAAAACGATTAATGGTGTAAAAAAATCCATAGGAATAGTAAATTTAAAGAAAGATTTTTGACATTGAAAAAAATATTAATGTTTTTGTCATAGATGAAGAGAATTTCGATTATGATTTCTTAATTGGATTAGATTGCATAGAAAAATTTCAACTAATTCAAAATGAAAAATTAGAAATTACACAAAACATCCTAAACTTAAAAAAAGAGGATAATAAGGAAGAAATAAATCCCAATAACACAAAAATAATTCCTGGCTTTCCAGGTAGCAAGTTTGAAGAAAATCAGAACTTATATAAAAAAAATAAGGAGGTGAATGTCCTAGGGAAAACTCAAGTTGAAACAAATGATAAGTATAAAATTAATTTTAATGAACACGTGGAAGTGACAGACTTCAACATATCAGTAAATCATCTAAACCTTCTGGAACAGTCAGAAATAAATAAATTAATTTGCAAATATAAATCACTTTTTGCTAAAGATAAATATGATATAGGCACGGTGAAGGGCTATGAAGCACATATTGATTTATTAATAGATAGATATTGTAGCAAAAGACCATATAGGTGCACTATTGAGGATAAAAAAGAAATAGAACAACAAGTATCGAAATTATTCCAAAAAAAATAATTGAAGAGTCTTATAGTCCTTTTGCTGCCCCGGTAACATTGGCCTATAAAAAGGAAGAAGGAAGAAAATCTAGATTATGCATAGATTTTCGCGATCTAAATAAAATTGTGATTCCTCAATCACAACCGTTTCCACTAATCGAGGATTTAATGATAAAAACAAGAAACTGCAAATTCTTCTCAACACTGGATATAAATTCAGCATTCTGGTCAATCCCTTTGAAAATTGAAGACAGAAAGAAAACAGCATTTGTTACTCAAGAAAACCACTTTCAGTGGACCTGTTTACCGTTTGGTTTAAAAACTTCTCCTGCAATTTTTCAGAGAATATTAAGTAGCATTATTAGGAAACATAGGCTATCAGAGTTCACCGTAAATTACATAGATGATATTCTGGTATTTTCTGAGACATTTCCAGAACACATTAAGCACTTATCATTGTTATTGGAAGCAATTTTAAAGGAAGGTTTTAGATTGAAATTCTCTAAATGTAACTTTGCACAAGACTCGGTGAAGTACTTGGGCCATATAATAAAAAATAATACAATTAGTCCTCTGAAGGATAATTTAATTGCTATAAAAGATTTCCCTGTTCCGAAAACACAAAAAAATGTTCGGCAGTTTTTGGGTAAAATAAATTTTTATGGAAAATATGTTCCCAATATATCAATCATATTAGATCCCCTGCATAATTTGTTAAGAAAAGAACAAAAATTTGCTTGGTCAGAGAAATATCAAGAATCATTCGATACAATAAAGAAGCTACTGTGTTCAAAACCCATTTTAGCAATCTTTGACCCAGATCTGCCGATACATATATATACGGACGCTAGTATACAGGGCATAGGCGCTATCTTGAAACAACCACAACGCAATGGAGAAGAAAAACCCTGTGCATATTTTTCAAAAAAATTAAATGACTCCCAAAAAAAGAAAAAAGCTATATATCTGGAGTGTTTGGCAATAAAGGAAGCAGTAAAATATTGGCAGCTTTGGCTCATAGGAAAAAAATTCTCAATTTTCTCTGATCATAAACCTCTAGAAAAAATGAATATTAAGGCTAGAACGGATGAAGAACTGGGAGACCTCACGTATTATCTATCTCAATTTAATTTCGAGGTAATATATTCTCCAGGAAAATACAACTTGGAAGCTGATAGTTTGAGCAGAAATCCTGTATTAGAATCATATGAAAATCAAGATGAAATCTTGAAAATTGTGAACTTTATTAAATTGGAAGAAATCCAAAATGATCAAGAAATAAATGAAGATATAAAACAAAATAAAAATAAACTAAAATTAAAAGATAAAATATACTATAAGAAGATAGGAAGAAAGGAAAAGATTGTACTGACTGAGGAATTTAGTAAAAAGTTTATAGCAAACATACATTATCTTTACTGTCATATAGGAATACAACAAATGGAAAAGAAAATTAAACCATTCTACGTAGCGAAAAACTTAACACATAATATAAAGAAAATTTGCGACAACTGTGAAATCTGCATAAAAAATAAATCTAGAGGTAAATATAAATTTGGACTAATGTCTCATCTAGGGCCCGCTACTTACCCTTTTGAAATAATGTCTATAGATACCATCGGTGGATTTGGTAGCTCACGCTCTACAAAAACATATTTACACCTTCTGGTAGACCACTTCACCAGGTATGCCTTTATTTTGACGTCAAAAACTCAAACCTCGAGTGATTTTATAAAGATTGTTAGTAAAGTGACACAGGAAAATAAAATTGGCATGATTCTATCTGATCAATATCCGGGTATAAATTCAAAAGAATTTAAAAATTTCTTAGACAAGGAAAATATACCCATAATTTTCACTGCAGTAAATGCACCTTTTTCGAATGGTTTGAATGAAAGATTAAACCAAACACTAGTTAATAAAATCAGATGTAAGATTAATGAAAAGAAGGATAAATTGGCATGGACGACTATTGCTCACGAATGTACCAAAAAATATAATGAAACGGAGCACACGGTGACTGGATTTTCTCCAGAATATCTATTAGAAGGAAAAAATGTTAATATTCTACCAGATGAACTGAAAAAACAAATAACACATAATGATTTAATGCAAGATAGAAAAATAGCTTTGGAGAAAACTATAAGATCACACAATTATAATAAGCAACAATTCGACAAAAACAGAAAAAAATGCGAACTCAAAATAGGAGACTTGGTATATGTTGAAAACGGAAATCGGTTAAACAGAAAAAAACTAGATGAATTAAAAATCGGCCCATACAAAGTTTTAGGAAAATTGTCAAACTCAATATATAGAGTAAACACAGGGCATAAAAAATTCGAATCAAATCTTTTCCACCATACAAAACTTGTTCCAGTACCAGAAGAATCCTAAAAACGGGGGGGGGGGGGGAGATGTAAATGGTCATTAACCATATTCACTATGATGGTGGCTCTATGGAGTTTGTGCCAGTCTGTGGTTACTCTATGGTTGACGGAATGGAGGTTTGACAGAAGGGCTGTGTTGTCACTTATGTCAGGCAGGTGCAAGTGAATATATAAGAATACTAAATAAATAAGAATACTTGATGTATAAAGAATTTGAGAATCAATAGCTTTAAATGTTGTTTCTCTTTTCAGGTATGATTCGTACCTTTTAAATTAATATCGGATGTATTGCCACATTGTGTTTAATAAAAACTCTTTTCAGAGCAACGCAATTAGTATTGATTCCTACACCTTATCTCTGGTGATCGTTAGAGCACCTTATAAAACATTGTTATTATTATATATATATTCATTTTATATAACGTTTAATAATCAGCATTTTCAGCAACAGACAGGAACTTATAACAGCGGATTATCGAGCTCGTATTGTATTTATTTTATCGTTTAACCACCGCAGAGACTTCGCGTACGTAGCCCGCGATCGCGTAACGCGCAAGCACATGTGCCACGTGTTCCGGTGCGAGGCGCCCGCGCGCAGTATCGCCAACGCGCTCCGCGACATCTGCAAGCGCATCATGATCGAGCGCTCGCTGCAGCCGCCGTCGCGACCCACCGACCTGCCCGCCGCGCGCCGACCGAGACCACTGTCCGGTAAGATGACAGACAATTGTAAGGACATTATGCTGTTAGGTTTCTTTAGGTTGCAACTGCCTTCATCCACCACTGATTTGTCGGCTGCTCGTCGCCCGCGACCGCTCTCGGGTAAGCTTTGTGACATAATTTGTAAGGACGTCATGATCGAGCGCTCGCTGCAGCCGCGCTATACCTACTTCCTTCTCTGAATATCGCCCTATCTCTATACTACCTATTCTCTCCAAACCCATTGAACATGACGTTCACCAACAACTAACAGCGTATCTTATAGTATTTCCATTTCTTTATTTTCTCGATGACAGTTCTAATTTGATAGTTGTAGTGTTGTGTGACCAAATAAGTAATGATATCGATCGCATATATTTATTATATTTTGAACAAAGACAAATACAACAAAAACATTCAAATATATTTTTTCAAGGTGGGAACACTCAATGGCCCACCGCCATTTTGTGTTTGTTTTAATCTGTCACTCGCAACAAGACGGTCGTGCTAGTCACTACATTTCTGTTCGCTGAGTTTTTTCACATTATCCATACGTTACGTTGTGTATTTTGTGTTCCTCCGTGTTGATTGCTGCTCAGCTGTCAAATATCAAAATGCCGAAAGGATCTGTTCTGAAAAGGCAGGCGAGAGAACTGGTGATCAAGGTTCGTAATTACTTTGAAGCAGAGTATCAAAATGGTGGCCCGCTATTACCACTGTCGCAAGTGCGAGAGCGTGTTGCGGCCGCATTAGGAATTAGTGGACCTATTGTTTCAAAAATTACTACCGAAGCTTACGGTACAAGCGGCATGCAGGAAAATAAGCTTCGTACGCCGAAGAAAAAACGCCAACCACGTCGTGTGACATCGGTTGACAACTTCGACGCTGACGCTATTCGCCGTCATATAGATATATGACTATTACTTGCGCAAAGAAATTCCAACACTTAAAAAACTTGTTGTTTCTTTACGTGAATGTGGTTTGTTCCATGGCCAAAAATCGTCATTAAGCTTGGTTTTGAAAGAAATTGGATTTTGTTATAAAAAATCGGACAAACGTAAAATATTGATGGAGCGTCACGACGTTGCTATGGCTCGCTGCGAATTTTTGAGCGAAGCCAAAAAGATATCAGATTGGTCAAATGTTATTTTCACTGACGAGACTTGGTTAAATGCAAACCACACAGTAACATATCTAAGAACTGGACTTACGAAAGGATTCATGTCAGATGCTTTACTGGCCTTTAAATCCAAGAAAACAGTGGACTACCACGAAGAAATGAACGCGGAGATTTACGAAGGATGGTTTAAAGAAATGGTGCAATCTCTGGAAGAACCGTCGATAATTATTATGGACAACGCTACATATCACTCCAGACAAATTGATAAAATGCCGACGCAGGCCAATAAAAAACAAGAGATAATTGACTGGCTCCAACGTCATGGCGAAAATGTGGATAATATGTACTTTATTAAAAGTACAATTAGTGAATATTTTAAAATCGAATAAAAGCCACCCTAAAAGATATGTTATCGACGAAATAGCTGCCGAATGTGGTCATTGGGTTCTTCGACTTCCGCCGTATCATTGCCAGTACAATGCTATAGAACTAATATGGGCACAAATCAAAGGACACGCCGCTCGAAACAATACCCATCCCCCTTTTACGGCAAACAAGATGTTAGATTTATTAAAAAATGCATGTGCGGAAGTAACTGCCGAAAACTGGGAAAAAATTGTGAGAAGAACCCAAAACATTATAGCGTCGGATTGGCATTCGTGTATTTGAACATTATAGTGGCATTCGATAATATAGAAGTACAGGAACTTATAATAAATGTTGGGGAGAGCTCATCGAGTGACAGTGACGATTCATCAGATTTTGATTAAAATAAATAAATAAAGATTACCTGTCATTATAATTATTTCGTTTCATTGTCGAGTACCTACCTATACCTACTTATTTTACAACAGCTTCGAAAATTTTAAAGAAGTTGGCATTATCAATCAAGAATTAACACGTGTAACATCTTGTAATGAAATATAATATTAGTTAATAAATTTGTACAAAAGTATCCGGCAGTAGTTTAGTTTCTTACATTTTGTAAAAAAATATCGGATCTGTTATCGTGTTACGTTTATCGATAACTACATCCCTAAAATTGCTTTCTGGCTGACGTGACCTTGTTAATGAAATATGACGTCTTGGTGCCTAATTTTTGTTCGGAGTTTTAGGCGTTGACGCTAGAACAAAGTTATATCGACCACTGTGTGTCAGCTGTCATCGAGAAAATAAAGCAATGGAACTTGTATAATAAATACAATCTCTTTAGTCCTTACCAGTTTGGGTTCCGCTTCGGCACAGCGCTGTCACGGCGTTGGTTAAAGTTACAGACGACATTCGTTACAATATTGATAACAATGTTAATCCTTTTAGATCTCAGTTCTGCTTTTAGTTGTGTCAATTTTAATATTCTACTGGGTAATAGAACACTCAACGTGTCCTTGGCAACACTTGAGTTTAACATCCTTGTGGAAGACAGCGCCATGTTCTGTATGGTGTCGTGTGACGGCTACTGTACCACAGGGCGGAGTACTTTCATCTATTTTGTTCTCTATTTTTATTAACGATATCACTTCTTCGCTCTCCTGTTAACATCTTCACGCAAATGATCTTCAATTATATGCAGCTACATCAATCGACGAATTGGCAACTTGCTTTTAGGACACCAAACAACCTAGCTGCAATTAGTGATTGCGACCAATAAAAACTTTGGACTCAAAGTAAGTCTCAAGTCATTCTAATTGGTAGTCCGTATTTTATAAATCGATTGCAATATTCTTTTTGATGGCTGCGTTATTTCCCTTACATCCACGGTTAAAAATTTGGGCATTATTGAGGACCAAGGTTGACTGGAAGAGATTCTTTCTAGGACTAAGTCCGCTTCTGTACTATTAAATCATAATCATAAATATTAAATCATATAAGTAACAAATAAAATATGTTTAAATATACCTAAATTTCACTACAATTAGGTATTTGAACGCTTACAAGGCACGTGGGCACGTATACTATAAAAAATTAAAAGGTTCATTAATTCGTCCACAGGAGCGTCATTCCCCACACCGATGGAGGAGCCTCGCAAGACTGTCCGCGCGAAGTACCTCGGCAGCGCTGCGGTCGCTCGCGCTACCGGCATGGACGTGCTCAACGACGCGCTGCAGCGGCTGGCGGCCGCGCGCCCGCCTTGTGCGTGGCGGCCTGTTGCAGTTGCCGTCGCACCCTCCATGATCACTATTACGGAGGAAGGGGTAATTGCTTTCATTGCTATTATTATTTATTTAAAGATGCATTAGAGTTATAAAAACCAATGCGTATATTCTTTATAACGACTTCTCTAAGAATTACACATAATACCCGCTCATTTGAGAAGAAAACATCTATGTTAAGACGAGATGAAATCTTCAGTAAGCGATGAATGCGCGCGCTGATATATCGATCCGGAATAAAAAGCGACACATTATTCAACAACGGCGGCAATGTCTAAAAGTTTTACCAAGTGCCCACATTTGATCATCACATTCGGAAATGTTGCGACACACTAACTAACAATGTCCACGGATGTATTCAACGATAAATAACAAGGTTTAAAGCTAATCACTAGATTCTAGGTCCACGACAGTTTATATCCATCGTTCCGATAGAAATTTTTATATCTTAGTCAAATACTGTCACATATCACAATATTATAATAGATAATTACCTACGTAATAATATGCCTTAAATATTTAAAAATATCAAAAATGATATTCTTTTTTTTATATATATGGCAATGGTGCAATAAGCACATTCTGCCAGTGTCAAGTTTTCTTCGTAATAAACAATTTCAAAGTCTAAATGTCCAGTCCCGTCGAAGTAAGCCAGGAGTCGTAGTAGGTTCACTGAGGATAGAAGAGGACTCCTTGGAAGCACACGTAAAACGTAGTCTTATGCTTTTATTTGATTATCACAAACATTATGTAGGAAAAACTCTTTGAAGTTTAATAAACTGCAACTGTTAAATCACAAAACGCTCTATACACAATTTTTATAATAAGCAAACAAAATCATCACTTGAGTTTGCGCCAAAATGTCAATAAAAATGTTCACTTGCAGGAGAGTACACCAATAGTGGAGTGTCGCGTGCGCTACCTGTCGTTCCTGGGCATAGGGCGAGACGTGCGCCGCTGCGCGTTCATCGTGCACACGGCGCAGGACCTGTTCGTGGCGCACGCCTTCCACGCGGAGCCCTCCTCCGGCGCGCTCTGCAAGACCATCGAGGCGGCCTGCAAGGTACACTCCAGCTGCACTCACATTAAGGCTCGCGTGTCTCAACACCTATGGCATCGACATATTTTAGAAAATATCAGCATATAATTATTAATATTGAATTCATAACAAGTACTTACATAAACTACATATACCCGCTAAATTGTTGTAAAATCTAAGTATAAATACTCGGTTTAAAAACGTTCGTAACTTACGTAAACACTTCAATTTTAAGTAACACAACAAAAAGAAACTGCACGCTGCAATCCAACAGCCGCTGGGCGCGCTCGACTGGCCACGTTACCCCTCTCTCACGGAAGACTACCTTGTAATGTACTGCATTTCCGACTGTCTTATTCCCCTAATGTACGTACGTGTTTCAGTAGTGAGTGAAATGCGCCAGACCCCATTCTCATCCTATCCCTCCCCATTTTCCCAATCCTTTCTCCAAAGGTAGGCAGTGCATTTGGTGGCGTGCTATGGAAGTCTATGGGCGACAGTATCCACTTACCACCGGGTGGTAACGACTTACCACTCGTCTGCCGCCGTCGTACATAAAAAAAAAACTAACTATTCTGTGAGCTACGTGTGTATATTTTTTACATTGTGTTTCTACTATGTGTAACTACAATATACTTTGTATGTGTCAGAATTGTTAAGATATAATTCCAATCACAATTTAATATTAAAATTACTCACAGACTGGTTTTACATATAAAGGAAACGTTCACTTCCCAAAATTTTAACAAATTTCAATTCAGAATTAACGGTTATATCTTAACAATTCTGACACATACAAAGTATATTGGTCCTGTAAATATATTAATAAATGAACCTGTTTCCAGCTCCGCTACCAGAAGTGCCTGGACGCACACGGGGGCAGCGTCACTAACCCATCGGGTACCCGGTCGCCGGGCGCGGGTAGTGCGGGCAGCGCGGGCACGGGTAGCACGGGTACAGACAGCCGCTCCATCGGGCAGACGCTCAAGTCGCTCGTGGGCTCTCTGACCGGCCGTCGGCCGTCTTGAACAGTGAACGTCGCGGCTCTACACTACCATCAGAGAGAGGTAGGTCTTCTGATTGTTTCCAGCTACCTTGTTCCATTGTGTTCGAACACGCTAATCTCCAAAACTACTGAACGGATTTTCACAGGGTTTCCACGTGTTAATTAAGCTCAGCTTGGCGCGTCGAATAGGGTTTGTTTCATCGAAATCGGCTCACGGAAAGAAAAGATATCCCAATTGAAGTGTTTAAGAACTAAAATTCCACGCGTACGAAGTCGCGGGCGCAGCTAATAAATAATAAATCGAGAGTAACCCGTTTACATAACAACGCGTTTATGGACACAACAACGGTTGCAATAGTGCGACACCATGAACCCACGACCAATTCAACATCAAAGAACTGTACAAGTATTACAACTTCGCATTTTGATCATGGCACAGAATTTTATCATTTGTGTCACCGAAGGCCAATTCATCAGCATTTTCTTGACATAGAGCTAGTGGGTACTTTGACATAGAGCTAGTGGGTACTTTGACATAGAGCTAGTGGGTACTTTGACATAGAGCTAGTGGGTACTTTGACATAGAGCTAGTGGGTACTTTGACATAGAGCTAGTGGGTACTTTGACATAGAGCTAGTGTTACTTTGACACAGAGCTAGTGGGTATTTTGACACAGGGCTAGTGGGTACTTTGACATAGAGCTAGTGGGTACTTTGACATAGAGCTAGTGGGTATTTTGACATAGAGCTAGTGGGTACTTTGACATAGAGCTAGTGTTACTTTGACACAGAGCTAGTGGGTATTTTGACACAGGGCTAGTGGGTACTTTGACATAGAGCTAGTGGGTACTTTGACATAGAGCTAGTGGGTACTTTGACATAGAGCTAGTGGGTACTTTGACATAGAGCTAGTGGGTACTTTGACATAGAGCTAGTGGGTACTTTGACATAGAGCTAGTGGGTACTTTGACATAGAGCTAGTGTTACTTTGACACAGAGCTAGTGGGTACTTTGACATAGATCTAGTGGGTAATTTGACATATAGAGCTAGTGGGTACTTTGACATAGTTCTAGTGGGTAGTTTGACATATAGAGCTAGTGGGTACTTTGACATAGAGCTAGTGGGTAATTTGACACAGAACTAGTAGGTACTTTGACACAGAGCTAGTGGGTATTTTGACACAGGGCTAGTGGGTACTTTGACACAGCTAGTGGGTATTTTGACACAGAGCTAGTGGGTACTTTGACATAGAGCTGTGGGTAATTTGCGGTATTCAAAACGCTTTATACTACATTAAGAAACTGCTAACTGAGGTCTTTAATTACAAAATATATTTATTTATAATCGCACAATATCGTACAAAAGGCGAGCTTAAAGCCTTAAGGCATTCTCTACCAGCCAACCTTTGGGTTGGTCTGAGTGATTAAAAGTTTAATTAAAATGAAAAAATATAATTTTGTAATGCCAGATAATCCCCCACCGGCCAGTGCAGTCGCCGGGGAGCGCGCCCGGCGCGGAGTCGCGACGCCCCGCGTAGCTTCGCATCCGCATCGCATCCGCACTGCCGCCGCATCCGCACGCTTACCGTATACCAGTATAACCTCCGTGCGGTTTCAATACGAATAACGTACAGTCAGCAAAAAAGTAATAAACCCAATATCACTGTATTCTAACTCTTATAACTAGCGTATTAAGGTAACGATGACTATGGGACGACCTGTTGCTGAGTGTACGTACAATGGAATAATTTAAATAAAAGATGAAAGCAGATACACATTTTTAATGGAATTGAGAATGCAATGTTTCTGAATAAAATGTGTGTAATTTTGAATCTTAATACTTTGAATTAAGGTTCACGTGAGAATTTGTAAAGTAGACAAATTTTGATCATGCTTTTTAATTTTATTAGACCATCAATTATATTGTACAATCCTTACAGATTGCGCAATGTTTTTGCTATTTGTTGTTATTTTACGAATAGGTTATCAATTCAACAGACACTGTACATACGAACTCGATACAAAAATTAAGCAAAATACTCTTTCAGTAAGAATGACCGCGTTACGATTGCTTTTAAACTGAATTCTTTATTTCGTATAAAAACGTTTTTTGATACAATAAGAAGTATGAATTGTGCAAAGAATCTTGCATTTAAACTGCTTGTTCTCGTATTTCATTGGCATATCTTAATAACAATCATGGGCCTTATTGTTATTCAACTATAAGTTCATGTACAGATACATTACGAAAGCATTGGCCATCGTCTAATCCGGAAACACCTACATAGGAATTCATAGGAATTACCGCACCTCTAATTGCATACTTTAAGAGATACTTTATTGCATAGACGTGGATGACGCATTCGGGTGTTTCCGTATTAGCCGATGGCTATTGTTTTCGCAATGTATCTGTAACTGTCTGTATTTAATTTTAGATAACCACAGTAAAATGTGCAAAACTCATACTGACTTGTAACTAGTCTTTAAAAACATTGTTAATTAATTATCTTCCAGTCACCTAGTGTTCCATCGCGCTCTGAAAGGTACAACATTATGACTACATCAACGTACATATCTACTAGATTTTGTATATCTATGGTTCCAATAATTATTTTTTTTATTTGCAAAACAAAGTTCTTTTTCGTTGCTCTAACCGAATGAATAGGTTTGTACTACAGGGGTATATTTGCGGTCGGCACTACCTAACCGTTTATTGAATAAGTTGATAATTAGCCGCAAAGGAGTTTGTATTTGTGAGAACGCTCGATTAGCCGATGCTTAATGTTTAGTGATGGCATTGGCCAATCGAGTGTTCTGACAAACATAAATTCCTTTGCGTCTAACTATCAATTTATGCAATAAGTGGTTAAGTGGCGTCAACTGCAAATACAACTTTGTAGAACAAATCGAATCATTCAGTTAAAACAATTAATATGAGTCCGTAATAACTCGTGTACGAACGCGAAATAAAATTTGTATAACCTTGCGAACGCTCTATTGGTCAAAAATTGTGAATTAGACGTTATAAAGGGTCTTTCAATAAATG
Organism: Sesia bembeciformis; assembly: GCA_943735995.1. NCBI lineage: Eukaryota > Metazoa > Arthropoda > Insecta > Lepidoptera > Sesiidae > Sesia > Sesia bembeciformis. The sequence goes on from OX031041.1 coordinate 1,772,392, forward strand.
CGCTCTAGTTTTAAATATAAATAAAACAAGATGTATAATCGATTTCCTTTCCTTTTTTTATATTTCCTTTTTTTTTGGGAGAATTTCGATGACTATCGCATAAATCGGGCATAAATTGTTTGCGGTTGATTTGCGTACATCTGGGATTTAACGTAACCACATAAGAAGTCTAAGAGCGTTAGATCATACGATCTCGGTGGCCAGTTGATGTCGCCGCCTCGCGAGATAATGGAGCCTGTGAACTTCTGCAAGAATGTCCATTGTTGCATGCGCTGTGTGGCACGTGGCGCCATCTTGTGGCCCATATATGGCTAATGTCCATATCAACTAACCGCGGCGACAAATAATCGTGCTATCATCATCCGATACCTGTCCACGTACTGAACAGTCATTTTGATAAAGTTTAATGATTTCCACGTGTTGTTGAATTGTGTATGATCAAATAGTGAAGCTCAATAAACATTACTGTCAAACGTGACAAATATATATTTTTAAAGATGGCCGCAAATAGGGTTTTAAAAATCGAGCGTCCCTTTTGAAAGACCTGAAAGACACAAGTTTGTTATAAGTAATACATTTGTATACTTGTTTTAATAATTTAATTGTTATACAAAAGCAATATCGTCTAGTCAAACGACAATCTTTGTCATAAAAACCAGTTCATTGAAACTTGAGTCTTTTTGAAATATAAAAACGTACGTAACGTTATTTGAACAAAGGGCTATTGTCAGTGTTGACGTCCCGCTTTTTGAAACGTAAAATACAATGCCACGCGGGACGCTGAAAATCACGCCCTTTTGAATTCGATCTATTTTATCGACCTAGTGAACTGCCCGGCGCGGTTACTCATACAAAAAATAGTTTGATCTCATTGATCTAATAAATATTGTACTAATTACTTTGTTTTTTTTTGTTATGTCTCGCTTTTATTAAACGAATCTCGCTTTTTTTACTTTGAAATATAAAAAACCCCGCCTTGGTCGAAAAAATATCTGGCAACACTGGCTATTGTCGACTTTGGTAAAGTTCTGTAGGTTTTTTTTTAAAGATTGTTTAAATAGAAACATGCTCTAACAGCTGATTTTAAAAAATATATATATATTGTTTAATATTTCGCTAAAGACTCAACATCCACGAAATTAGACTTGACAATATGGCCCTTGTTTCATATAATGTCTCACATAAGGTCTTGTAAAAATAGTGCAAAATATTTTTATATGTCAATCAGTACCTACACTAAAAATTTACATGCATTACATGACTTTTTATTACAATAAAAATAAATAATTTACTCGCATGTGGATAACACGTTAGGTACTTATTCTCATAAAATACATGATAATTTTTAGATACATACACTTAATATTATAGTGTACTGATTGACATATAGAAATATTTTGGGTACACGTACACTATTTTCGTACGATCTTAAATGGTCAAACGACTCCTTGACTTCAGTAAGAAATAATTCTGAAAGTATTTACGATAGGGGAGGTTATAAGTCAAAGCTTTATTCGCAGAATAAAAATCACGCATATTTTTAATTTGTTTTTAGTGACAAAAATCGATTTACGCGCTTCTGTCGGCCCAGCACTAACATGATACGTGTTTTCTTGGATATGAATGCAAAATTAGTTATTCTGACAATCTACTTCAGATGATGTCTATACTCGTATTATTAAGATACACAAATATGCACCTTTATCAGATTTTTAAAGGCTTGTATTTAAACGAGTATCAAACAAAAATACTAAACGGGCAGCAAATGATGACTATGTATCATGTATGACTATGAGGGCAGCAAGACAAACTATGTATGAATAATTGAAATAAACAATTTTTAATTACTAAGTATGTTAAAAGTCGACAATATCAGTATACAAATATCAATATTAAATAATTGATATTTGTGTATAATCAGAAATTATTTATAAACACAAAATTAATGTCAAACGTTAAACTGCACTCTTTAATTTACCGTCAGTGTAGTATGCAGGTAGATCGGCAAATAATATCGATCTAATCAATATTGTCTCGTGCGCATGTTGGTGAGGTTTTTATTTTTATTTTTATTTTTTTTTATGTTAGGAGAGACAATCAGGAAAAATCCTGCATGGGACACCTGGTACCATCTAGTCTGGCTGGGCCAGCCTAGGTGGTACCAGGTAGTGTCGGACTCCTACCGACTAAAAAACCTGATTGCCTCAACATCATGTATGTCTAGTTCTTGTGGCCCTGATGGCCTTTCAAGAGTCACCGGACTTGTTTATATTAGGGCGAGCGCAGAAGGCGCTCAGACAGGAGCAAAAGTGTGTGTTGCAACGAGCCTAAGGGCTCCCCCGCCGGTAAACCGGCGGAAGGAACGGACCTCGGCTTAGGGCGTTGCATTGGGGGGATACCGCGGGATCGCGAGTCGGCGAGAAGCGCCCAGGCACGTGTTTATACCTTGTGAACATGTTAACGTCAGATAGATGACAAGCGTCAGTATCATGCGAGCCGCCGGCGAAAGCGGACGTCCGCTAGCTCCATTTGGCATTCCCCACTGTTGGGGACAACCGGAATTGTGGACAAAATTATTACCTTAGTAATTAGTTGTTTTTGAATTTTCGTTGTTCCCACTATAGTTGGAACAGAATAAAAAAAAATTGAATTAGTTGTAATTTTAATAACATCTGACATTCTTTTACGGTAATTTTCTTTTTTTTATCTTATTTAAACGAGTCTTAACGCGAATGTTCGTTAAAAATGTCTTAACATTCGAATGTAGAACGTCTAATGTGTTAACATCCGCGTTAAGACCCGTTTATACAGATAAATAAATTTTCTGTTTTTTTTACATTTTAATTTTTTTTTTACAGGATATTTCTTAAATGGTGGGGACAACGGAAATTCGAATACAAAACTTATTACAGCAGTGGGGACTCATGTCGGGGGGGACAACAGTAATAATGTTGTCTACAATTCCTGTTGTCTCCGCCAGTGGGGAGTGCCACTGCGTTGCAGAATAAGGTTTACTTTAAAAAACCTTGTAAATTTTAGGATTATTTCGGAGTGTACTTTATCTAAGAAAAAACTGGGCGATGCATTGTTTCGACTGGTCGAGTGTTTTAGAAAATAAAATCATAATAATTACAATATTAATGTAATCTTCTAAGCAATATAATGTGTATTCCAATTATCCCTTCCTAAAAATCCTTTCTTGAAGTTCTTTAAATATCACGTAGATGTCTCAATTTGATTTTAATTTTGCACTAGTTGAAAGAACTATTTTTTAGCAAATTTTATCAAAGGGAATTGGCTAAAAAGAGGCAAAATCTTAGTGCTAACACACTTATGTTTAAAAATATTTTATTGGTAGTTAATTTATCTTATAATTATTATAATAAAATGTTAGTTACCCTAATTACTAGTCCGTAGTAATTACGCTTTTGTAAATTTGCCGCCATATTTAAATTCCCTTGCGACTAACTAGTCGCAGATTCTGTTGGTGTATCGGTGTAAAATTAGTATGTAATAAGAATAGTATTATTAACTTATAGTTAAGTGGGTGTACTTGTAAATAATTGTAAACTTTAAATGGGATTAGATTTCTGACTTTATCACAGTAGCGCACGGTAAGAGTAAGGCCATCTGTGGCACGATGCAGCCACGTTTGGCACTGTTTAGCCACATATGGCACGTATCAGCCGTTTGGCACGGCTTAGTCGCGTATGGCATAGCTTGGCCGCTTACGACACGGCTCCGCCATAAATGGCACGCCGTGTATTAGAGCAAGGTTTTCACTGTCGAGCACGGTATGAACTAGTGTAAGGCGATGGTTTACCTTGCTGTGTACTCTTAAATGGAGATAGCATTAATTTGTATAGGAATTATGATAGACAAAGAATTTATTTTTGCTTAAGCTTATAAGAAACATGTCGTGAATTACGAAAGAAATATTTTTTGTATATCACCGCATTGGATATGTATTAAAAATATTTAATAATATAAGCTTGTTCAATATAAAATAATCAGCAAAGGAAATTTTATCTCCAAAGGTATGCGGTTAATTTATAACTTTTTACGGTTCACAGAATTATTCATATTGTACTATTCATATATATACATTTATAATCCTCACATAAAAAGGGTTAACACATTGAGCTTTCCATAATTATATTTATACATCGTAAAAAATGTAGACAACAAATAAAGGCATTCATATTCAGTTATCAGAGCGCCGCCATTTTGTGTAGTGTCAAACAAGATGACGGTCTAGACGATAAGTGTAAATGTATATGGCGACACAAACACAAAAGACGCAAATATATCCACAGCAATAATGCTTGTGTACGGATTTTGTATTGACAAATCGAACTGCCATTGCAAAATGTGTCATACAATATTTATCTCAATGTGTGGCTACTTAAAATTCATTACCTCACGCATCACGATAGTATTACATACATTTTAAACTGCCCATCGCGTCACACAAAATAATGTGACGAATGTGAAGTAAGGCCTTTTCTACACCTTATTCTTCAAGTCAAGTTAGTGGCAATGAAAGATATATCGAATGCCCATTGGTCAGCGAACAGTTAACTTTAAATAAGCGACCAATCACATGCAGCTCAGCACTGGATTAAAGATGTGGACATCTTAAAGTTGACAATTCCTTGCAAATTTGCACTATTGAAATGATAATTGTATAAGAGTCGGTGGAATGCGATTTCTTTTCCAATACTATCTTGACTCGAGGGATGAGAAATAGTCGGCATCGATAGGTTACAAACTAGAAATAGTGTTGTATCTATTAAGGAATACGAGGACGAATATTTATCGACTAGATCAAAGTGGGACCCACGTAAAGATTTTACTCTTACGAGTTCAAAGTTAATGAGACATGAAGGGTATATTATAATAGTGTTCTGTGTGTCTGTATCACTACATCAATTATTGTAATTGATTTGGGGTAAGGAATGATCTTTTAAAAAAATCATTTGATACATTGTTTCCTATGTGTATTCAATAAAAGACACTTTAACATACCTTTAAAAAAAATTAAATAGTTTTGGTAATTTTAAAAACATGGACAGAGAAAATTAGTGGAAGAAAAAAATAGGATACTCTGCGAGTAGATATATGTAGTTCTTGCAGCAAGCAAGATTGGCGACGTGCGCGACTACAGTTGTAACTTAAAGGAAATATAGCATAATACCAATTATTTTCATTCACTTTCATGATTTTATAATTCAAAACCAATAAATCAATTTATTAGATTAGTTTAACCTTAACTGCTAGTTACCAATTCAAGCCGCTAGATGGCGTTGTTTACTAATTTCGAAATGTATGAGATTAAGAAGTTTACATATTTGCTCATAGTTATTCATTCGGTAAATACCATGATGGAATAAAAATACCAAATAGAAGAAGACATTTCTTGAGGGCTAATAATAATGAGATGATCGAAAATTAAAGGGGATGGAATATTCTTTAATATCTTAAGTGTTGAGATTGGACTAAACTAAAAAGATGTAGATTGGTCCGGGATAAGTCTAAAATCATAAAATCTTTTATTCTATAGTTGTTATTTTATGTTTCAAGGTCATTTCTTGCTCCATTTTAGAATAAGGTGTTCGAGTTAGAAATCACAAACTAGCTTCAAGGTATATTTCAAAATTAGGATCAGTGTCGCTTTTCACTCTATATAAATATATCTATTTTGACGGTACACTGAGTTGTTCTACTGTAATACGTAAACATAGTGTTAGTCACACGTTAAAATTAAGTAAAAAAAATACATTATTTATACAAGAAAAGAATATTCAAGAGGTTGCACAAACGTGCGGTTGGGGCGCCGCGTTCGAACCGCCCATGTGTGCGACTACTAGACTCAATAGATGTGACAATGCAAGCTTTGACTGCCTTTTAACGGATGAAGTATATGTCAATATTTTCTATGAAATGTAATAAAGTTTATAAAAGTAGTATTTGGATAGCTTCGAAATTCCTGTTTCCTAGCTCACTGTTGATGATAACTATGAGAATAATGTTATTATACTGTCATCGCTTTAACAGCTTAAAAGCCTTCGAACTGTGGCTTTTAATGAGAATTTTTGTGAAATTAATAAAAAAATATTTAATAAAAATATTTTTTGGCGTTTTATTTGAAATATTACATTCGGCTTCACTTTAGGTCCCGCTGACCACGGTCCTACGGTATGTACGATCTTAAAACGCCACAGAGGGCAGACGGGTCGGTGAGTTCATTCTTTCAGAGGTGGTGTATGTAGTTCCTCTCAAGGCTTGTGGTAGCCGTGTTTTCTCTTTGTAGCTTTATACGACCCCCCACAGGAAGAGATAGGCTGGTGATATTCTAAAGCCTCACGACTTGGAAGAAGTCACTGAAAAGGAAATGAAAAGTAGTAATTGCTTCAGGACAGTCTGGAGATATTCAGGTCGACTTTACGGGTCCAGAAGCGTGATATAAAGGTGACTGACGAAGTGCGACTAAAGGGAGATCTGTTTTCCATTAGTCACACTACCCGTTTCGTTTGTTGGAAAGAAAGGATTGTTCCCACTCGCAAACAAGTCCACCCCGGTGGGGACATTTGGTATTTTTTCCACTTATACTAACCGGCTACGTTATTAACTTATTACACCTGTGTGAGGACTTGTGAAAAAAAAACTAATAGTCCCATAAAGTTCTTTAATTATATTACATTTACAGGCTGTCCCAAAATTCAACGACAAGCGGGAACCACGGAGTGGATCACCTTACGGCTACCCCAAGAAATAGAAAAAAAAATTGGCGTAATTTTTTTTTTTGCGATAGCATTTTGTTGAAAAACATTTAAAAAATACCTCGTATGCAATTTAAACATTTTTCTGTGATTACGCCGATTTTTCTATTATTTTTCTCGGGGTAGCCATAAGGTGGTGCACTCTCTGGTTCCCGCTTGACGTTGAATTTTGGGACACCTGTATACTGAAAATATGTCCCATATCGACTATAACTTTTTAAACTCGCGTTTTTTTTACACATTTTATATTGTAAATTAGTGGTGGATAATCAAGACTTCTCGGAGTGTTTGTTGTAAATCCTGCTCCGCTTGCGGATCCGACTCCTCTTAGTTACTCCTTAACTCTTTTGATTCACCTTCCGAGAGCGTTTCATTCTTTCCCTAATGGTTGTTGCATAAGCAAAAAAAAAGTCATGCCATTGTTGATTTTGTGCCCCCGACAAGTGCCGATGCGCGATTACACACAGAATCATGATTGGCGTCGGAATCGGAATGAATAACAATTCGATGGAACAATTAAGGGATTCTGCTCCGCTCGCGGATTCAACTCTTTTGATTCATTAACTCCGGAGTTACCCATCACTATAATGTAAATTGGGTGTGAACGCGTATAACAGAGATATTTGTTTACCTGTTATTTCTACTCGTCGTTTCGGCACGGGTTACACTAGCCGTGGTCACGATTTGACAAGTTACTATACAGTCAATGTTGTCAACTCGTGACCACGGCTGGTGTAACCCGTGCCCAACCGTCGTTTGGTAGTAGTCGGAGTAGAAATAAAAGATAAACAAATACCTTTGTTATACGCGTTCAGATCGGATTGACAATTTGACAATATAAAATCTACATAGACTATATAGATTTTATATAGGATATAGATCATAAATAAATATAATCTATATCTGTCGTCGGTGGTTGAAACTTGTAATTTTAAAAACGTAACATTTTATAATCAATGTTGCCGAAACGTTTATAAGCGTTGTGTAACATTCATTGTGAGAGTACCTTTAAGGTGTCCAATCAATACGGGAGACATTATCATCAAAAGAGAATAATTGAAATCAAACTACAAAATTCAGTATTCATTATAAATATTTATTCCTAGTAGTCCTTACAATGGGCATAATTGGGAATTTCGATTCATTTAATTTCAATACTTTTCAACCATAATTACAAATCGGAACTGAACTGCGTTCTATGACAGAAACCAACATTAAACATTATCCAAAATTATACACCAATTTTTGAATTTCATTTAATAATAAAATAAAATAAAAAATACATATTAAAATAATTTCTTGCGGTTTATTTACATTAAAAATATCACTGCTCCATTTAAAAAAAAAACAAATATGTATGACAGAAGTAGATTCAAGATAAAGAATGATTGGTCAAAGTGTTCTTTAGGTTTTTATACACGCAAAATTATTTTATTTTTTAGTTGTAGGGTATTTAATAGGTATTTATTTAATTTAATTTAGGTAGGTATTTAATTTAGACTTTGTAGGGTATAAAATCAAGGGGCTAAAAGACTTGTAGGTTTAAAGTCGTAGATTAAAATGATAAACCCTATTTAAAGGTAACGATCACGTGTTAGAAAGTGACAAAATATTTTGGACATTTAAAAAGCGCTATGAATAAGAGAATTAACGATTAAAATAGCAATCGGAGGAAGACTTGAATATTAGTAACTAAGATCACTTTTACCAACATAATAAATTCGGGCGTGTGTCAGGTTTTTTAATAAAACAATTATCTGAATTTGTATAAATAATTAATTTTGATGTTTGTTTATGATCAAGGATTAATAGTTTAGGAACCATAGACACGTTATACACGTATAAAGGTATTTATTTACAAAAAAAAATAGTACAGAGTTCTAAAAATAGGGGAGTTAAATGTACTCTACATAAAAAAACGACCCCGTGTTAAAATATTAGAAAACTATATTGGAATTTGAGGCCGCTTGTAAACGACACAATTTTCACCGTGAAAACCTACGGTCGTCCGTGTTGTATGGGCCACTGTGGGAGCTACTATGGTCCACGGTTTCGTGACCGCGAGCCGGTTCCCACTTGGTCGCACACATTGTCCTACCGGTAAGTATGGTGGCTTGTATATTTAACTGTTCACGTATAGTCAGACAAGAAAAAACCTGTAGTCCACGCTTTTAATGTGCGATTTGTCAAGATTTTCTGTTGTGTCGTAAGTTATTGGCATATAGTTTTTCTTGTAGGTCTTCAAAGGTAGGGGAGCCCTTAGGCTCGTTGCTGCACACAGTCGTTGATCCTGACTGAGCGCCTTCTGCGCTCGCCCTAAACTATAAATGTCCGGTGACTCTTGAAAGGCCATTGGGGGGGGGGGGGGGGGGGCACAAGAATTTAGCCATTCCGAAAAAATATCACCAATAATTAACGTTTGAAATGTTCCTAAGATTTTCATCTTTCCTATAAGATTGGATGTACCCAAAATCTTCTTTTTGCACTGGTTTCCTCTTTCTTTTAAAAAAATAGTACATGATCTGCATTTCGTCCTCTTCTATTGAGCACGGGAATGATCACACGTCTGGCTCGAACCGTGGAGCAGGCTGTAGTGCAACGATAGGTGTCGTCACGACCTTGTGGGAACAGCTAGAGACAACGATAAAAGCTGTGTATTATTTTATCTTAGCTTAGCATTCAAAACATTTCTTTTTTGTAATTTTAAATTTACTATTTTGACTGCAAAATCATTTATAAATTTGGACTTAAAAAAAAAGTGCAATTAAAATACGCTAGCCGTGCCTTCACCGGCGGAAAAGTGTCGTGCAAAAGCATATAAGGTTTCTCTATGGCGCGGTGAACTCGCCGTACCGTAGGAAAACCGTGTCCTTAATATTTGCTTATGTTTGAGGTGGGATAGAAAGGATGGGATGGGATGTAATCTAATGGGGGTAGGAGTACAACATATCTAAAGTCCACGCGAACGAAATCGCGGACACTGCTAGTAGTAATATAACGAAGTCCACCATCCACCAGATGGCGCCACTGGTAAAGTACTTAACTGGCTTTAGCCGATACATAATTTTAGTCCAAACAATATAGAAGGCTTCAAATGCAAGAAGCCGAAAAAGGTTAAAACTAAAGACATTTATTTACATCAAGCATAAACGTAAAAATTAAACATACATTTTCGAAATGGCCACAATGGAGCGGTGAAATTTTTACAATTGTCTTTGAAATGTGTCGTAAAGTTATATAAATATCATTTATACAAAATACGTGTTTCTATACAAACTTATATATAAAATGAACATGTGTATCTTAGTGTCTCTATCGTGACTTTTCAGTGTGTAACGTGACGTCACAGTTACGTGATTACGTCACTACGTGTGAAGGCGGAACGTCATCTGCAAGTAAATGGTAATTGTGTTACTGAAGTTTCTTGTAGTAAATAACTATAAAAGTATACAGAGAATATTTGAGACCTAACCTTATTGTACGTATAAACGTACAGACTTGTACAAAGGGACTTGTAATTCAATGAACAACCTCTGATTTTTAGATTAAATTGTGATAAAATCGAGATTATATTCAGGAATCAGGTAGGGGCCTCCTTTCCTTGCAAAAACTATAAATTTTCTAATACGCATCCGTTCTTAGTTTATAATACAAAAAAAGTGGGTTAGGCCACTTTCACGCTGACGGTGTCATTTAAGTACACAAAGAACTTTAAAGTCAGTGAAAACTGCCTTTTACAACCAACCGCATTTCCCCCTTTATCATAGTCCACCTGTTTCGGTACTGATTTTTTTTTTTTTTTTTTTCGGATTGACTAAATTCTTGTGGCCCTATTGGCCTTTCAAGTCACCGGACTTGTTTAGTTTAGGGCGAGCGCAGAAGGCGCTTTCGGTAGTGAGTGAGATATACCAGTGCCCATTGCTTTCATATCCCTATCCCTCCTTTTTTTTCCCAATCCCAACAAGGTTTTCCCAACCCTTATACGTTTATAATTCTGGAATGATGTCGCCATGTTTCGCGCACATCGCAGGGCGACAGTATTCACTTACCGCCAGGTCGCTATATGCATGTATGTATATGGATCTTCCTTATGTAAAAAAGGTAATGGTATTTAAAGTTCTTGTGTACGTGAAACTAGGATTGATGTACCTTATTGCCACGAGCATAAAGCGGGCTCGATTCACTATGCATTTTAAGTACGAAAATATGGCTACAAAAATCGATTTTGATAGAGAATACTCCAGAACAGACAATACATTTGCGGCTCCTGTTACGTGGGCGGAGGGAGAGGCCTATATCCAGCAGTAGAGAGACTGATGATATGGTACATAATACTTGAGCGGCCCCTTTTATAAATATTATTAAAGACCTTTCTCACCATTCCCGATAAAGTAACTGTTAACAATCTGATAGATAAATTATCTTCCAATGTACCTGATATTGACTTTGTGATACCTTCTTATAAAGTAATAGGAGGTGATGAGAAAGGCTCTTAAACGTTATTAAACAGTCATTTGTACACACCTGTATTACATCCATCCGTTTTGTTCAAAGAAGTTCGTTCTGCGCTGAAACAAACACACCGTCTATAGAATACTGCTATATCTGCTAGGTCTACTCAGTGGAACCATCGTTCAGTTAAAAAGGCCACTCCTTTCAGGGGTCGATTTTTGTAGTCATATTTTTGTACCTATTTTTTCTTTTTTGTTTGCATTTAAAAGTGGGCCGAGTGCCGTACCTCAGATACGGAAATACAATATCTAGACCAGCGATGGCGAACCAATGGCACGCGACAAAATAATTTGGGCGCGGCACTAATAAAGTACCTAATCGAAACAATATATTTTTTCGTCTAAATTTGAGGTCATAGTAACAAAGTCCATTGTGAACGGGGCTACCGGTGCCGGAACGGCAACAGTACAAGTCGCACTAATTTTTCCTTTCATTTAAATAAACGTAAAACTGTTGATGTTACTATTGCCGTATAAAATGTATATTTCTGGTTGCAAATAAAGAGTTTTAAGTTGATAGTATTTAGTTTTATTTTTTTTCGCCATTAATCAGTAAATCAAGATTGGTTGACGGCACGTCGTGGCCTCATCAAACATTTCTTTAGAAAAAAATGGCACGTAGATCAATAAAGGTTCGCCATCCCCGATATAGACCCACTTAACACCGAATTTGTTGTAAGACTTTTTTTCTGCATATTTTTTCTCCTATAGAAAGTAATTTTCAACCTCCCCGCTTCCTTTGTATTCTGTCTTTTTACATAATACATCGTCCGCTTCCAATTTCTGTTTCTCATCAATCTGACAATGTTGCGTATTTATTTCTGTATTACATTTCAATGAAATATAAAAATGTTTTTATTTTGTGTGAAAATACAGTGTAGAATTTTAAAGTCGTACAACAAAAGTTCACGAAAGAAATTCACCGCAGCCATATGATACATTGTGAATGAGAAATAGATTGAACAAACACAGAATTAAGAGACGACACTGTCTTAAAATTGACTGACGAGGTTTCATAAAGTCGCGCCGATCGTACAAGTCATTCGTAAAAGGTAATTTGGCTATTTACTGTACACTTCCCGGCCAAAAAGAGACAATCAGCTAGCTCTGGTTTTGTAGAGCGTCGTCTCTGTCGTGTGCCGTTACGACAGAGACGACGCTCTACAAAACCGAGCTAGCCGATCATAGTCGATGTGTATTACTTTCGGCCGGGATGTGTACGTTTTTGAAAAATGTCTAAACAGCAGTAGTAGGTTTTAATGAGCCCTATTTAACAATGCAATGTATACAGCCCTTTTAGTATTTCAACTGGTGGGCTTAAAATTGCCGCGTGGTGTCAAACTCAAAATATTTATTGCAACATATGAACAGTATCAGATCTTAATTATAAAAAGGAACACATGACCCCGGCGGGGTGCAACAATTATGGGAGGCTGTCATGAAAGACCGAGGTAACTTAATTTTATCATCAAAATATTCTTTTAAATTGTAATAACTTTTTGCTATAGTAATATGATTACATTATTTATAAATCTTTTGTATTTTTAAGTTTTTGGGCAATTTATTGTATATTTTTATCGAGAGTGCAAGTGGCCCCGAACTGCGGTGTCGCCTGGCTATAGAATAGCACCAGCCCATCTCTTCCCGTGGCTGTTGTAAGAGACGACTAAAGGATAACAAAGCTACCACAAGCGCTGACACCATCTTTGAGAGTGGACTCGATATTGGCTTCTATCATTGCTTTTTTTTAATAGAACAGTTATAATACGAAACAACTGAATAGATTTGGCCTATCTATAGACAACCGAAAACTATTGGTACAAAAACCTATGAATAAGTTTATGAAAAAACTATATTCCCTCAGAAAGATAAGTATGATAGATACCTAAAAAAATTATTCTCTTTCTCATTTACAAGTTTCATATACATCGTCGCGTGTCGTATGCTAAAATTTAATACGAGATGTTACTAACATCTTTATACAATGACATGATTCAATAGTCTATATACATCGTGAGAAGTAAATGAATGATTTTGCAAATGATATCTCGGACAGGGGTTTCTGTTGCTAGGGACTCCGGAAAAATCAAAACAATTAAAAAATGCATTTGAATATAAGAATGTCACGATGGAATAGGAATATATTGCATACTATAGAGATAAGATGGGAAATGGGCGGGGGGTTCTTGAGATATGTGAGCCGATGGTAATTAACTACAATATAGATCAAGTTATACAAAACTGTGTATTCTGAAAATTTAAACAATGGCTAGTGGCGGACTAAGATCTCGCGGGGTCCGGGACTAACGACTAAACCCTTTTAAACGATCAAAGCTACGATTCAAAATTTAATACCTTTTCATTTTGTATATATAAAACGCGGAGCCCGCTCCTAGCCCCTAGGTTAGTCCGCCACTGATGGATGAATTTTAATACCCAGTCGAAACCTCGAGTAAAAATAAAACATAAAATTTTAAAGGGGGAGAGTGCACGCTACAATCCAACAGCAGCTGGGCGCACTCGAGTGGCCACGTTAAACCTCTCTCACAGAAGACTACCTTGAAATGTACTGCATTACGCACTTTATCTTACTTCCCCAATGTACGTACATGTTTCGGTAGTGAGTGAGATGTGCCAGAGCTCATTCCCATCCTATCCCTTCCCATTTTCCCAACCTTTTCTCCAAATCCATTCCTATATCTCCAAAGGTAGGCAGCGCATCCGGGGTTGTGCCAACGTTTGTCATTTTGGATTGATGTTGGCATGTCTCGCGGATGTCTATGGGCGACAATATCCACTTACCATCAGGTGGACTGTATGCCCGTCAGCCGCCTTCGAACGTAAAAAAAAAATAAGTTTAAGATACGTTTAATAGGTAAATACAGATACAGGGTGTAAGTGAACCTTTCATGAAGTCTGAAACTATGAATACTGTTCATGATTCTGAGTTTATTACTACATGTAGGTACATATTATTTTTTTTGTAAAAAATTCTTCTTTTGGTTTTTGTATCTAGCAAATTTGTGTGAAAATTTTGAAATAAAGATTTCTATAATTTTCACGTCCATGAGGTCAGAATCGTAATCGGATCCATATCGTGTCGGTCTTCGGGAAAGGTGGGCTCACTCCCTACGGACGATATTTATAATTTTCAAAACAATCAGCACGTCAGAAAATATTTTTGCGTGGGGCATAAATAAAGGTGGAAACAGACTGAGGTGATGCAACCCAAAAACACCAAACGTGACATTTCTACTGAATGCGACACTTGGCTGATAGCGCGCATATTGCGTCATTTTTAGCATTTAATCGGAATGGTCGCTTGGAGGTGATTATCTATACAAATATAATAAAGAGAGTGCGAATTTTGTGAGTTTGTGTGTATGTGGAGGGTACTCTCCGGAACACTGCACCTATTTGTGAAATTCTTTCACCATTTGAAAGGTACATTATTCTAGATGGACATAGGCTATATATTATGTGCAAAAAAATTTATATTACACAGCTATATAACACATTTATATAACACAAATTGTACCAATTGTACCTTTTAACAATTGTAACAATTGTCAATTGTACCTATATAACACAGCTAGTCATTTATATTTCTAGCGGAGATACGGTTTATCTGAACATATTTTTATGTAAGCAAATTCAATTTCAAGAGCAAATTTCAAGAGGTACATAAGTTTATTAAGCCATATAAATTTAAATATCTACTTATCAGTACAAAACCGCCACCATCGAACGGCGACGATGGACTGAATCCACCGTTTCTAGAGACCCACTGGTGACTCGTTGTGCTAATTAACAGTGACTTTCCATAAGAAATATGTATATAGAAACTGATGGATTTAGATTAACGTCACGTAATGTACGTACCGTCACGCCAACTCAGTGTGTTTTCAGCCTAATGTTACAGAGATATTGTGATTGGCATAAATAAAATTATGTCGTTTATGGCCGTCTATGTGATCTAATGATGAAGCTAATGATGTTGTAGTGCAATTTGAAAATGCGGATTTTTCAAAGCTGTCTAAAGAACATGGACCTAAATAAGACATATTTAGGTATGAAATAGAACACTATATATAGTGTAGGAAAAACTACAACATATTGCGCAATACGATGAAGATAGGTAAGAAAATATGTCAATTGTTATTTTTACATTTATAAAAAAGGAAATAAAGTTAATGCCTATTCATCTGAGATGAAATATTTTTTTGGACACAAATTCGTGTTTTGCATCAAATTTTTGCACCGTTTTTAAGGCAATAAAGACCAGATGAAAAAAATAAAGCGTCAACACATTTTCTTCTGTAATTTTCAACGATGACTTACAAAGCAAAAATCGCAATAGCGGAGTGTTAATGAAATGAAATGCAAAGCGAAATGAGACGAAGATTATTTACACTGAGAACGGTATTAAAATGTGCTCTGTATGCGACTGGCGAGTGCATGTGCAACAAGCATACCACATCCGCACTTACAACTTGTCTTTATCAGACCGCGACTGGCCGAATACAGCGTTCCTCAAGAGCGCTTGCTTGGAAGACTGGTGCTTCGCTGATCAAACAGAATAATGTTTGACGTTAAGTTATAATAGAATCAAACAGAACAATATTGTCGGGAAACAGAAAACTAAATGGTTTTTCTTGAGCGATACATAGTAAAGCGGTACGTATAATAACTGATATGTAAACGTGTCGTTTTGACGCACAACGACCTCTCTGCAAAAGGTCCCTTACTTAAAATGGCTTGTATGTAAAATGTTAAATGTACACAGAAAAACGCCAATGTTCTCTCTGCAGGGGGTTAAGGGACATTCAACTTTTATGTAGGTCACGTATATATTCAGGGTTTTCCGTTTAATAAATATCAAATGATGGAAGCTTAGGTTTTATTTTAGATGCACATGCCGATTTTCATTGAAAATGAAAAATATATTTACTCTGTAGCTATTAAAGTTTTAGGCTTTTCCATTTAGGCTATGGTTAGATAACGGTTGACATGCGTCGTAATAACGCGCGTTGGCATGTGAACTCGAGTCTCGACTCTGTGGCGACTATGCCGACAACTACACGAGCGAGTCTCGCAGCGATAATCTCGCCGCGCCTCTCATTTCAATAGTACGGCGCCGACGATACGAGCGAGTTTCTCGCGGCGACAGTTTCGCTCAAGCCATTAATTTTAACTACGTGAGCTATTGCCGACCCAATGTACGCACGGCGATTTCAATGCGGCGATACGAGTGGCAGTCAACGTGTAAAATGCAAAACACGGAGCGCTCGGCTGTCCCACTGTCCCAGACCAAAGCCTTACCTACCAAAAGCCCAAAAATGGTGTGCAGGGTGTACTGTCTATGAGCTCTGTTCTCTACATAGCCTCTCAGTGTTCACTCTGTGCGGATTTCTTTGCCTAAATCAATAAATCGACAAAAGGATTTACTTATTATCCATGAAATAGTCTTAGGTATTTTATATGAGTTGTAAGATATACTTATTAACCATGAAATCGTCTTAGGTATTTTGTATGAGTTGTAAGATATACTTATTATCCATGAAAACGTCCCAGGTATTTTGTATGAGTTGTAAGATATACTTATTATCCATGAAAACGTCCCAGGTATTTTGTATGAGTTGTAAGATATACTTATTATCCATGAAAACGTCCCAGTTATTTTGTATGAGTTGTAAGATATACTTATTATCCATGAAATCGTCTTAGGTATTTTGTATGAGTTGTAAGATATACTTATTATCCATGAAATCGTCTTAGGTATTTTGTATGAGTTGTAAGATATACTTATTATCCATGAAATCGTCTTCGGTATTTTGTACGAGTTGTAAGATATACTTATTATCCATGAAAACGTCCCAGGTATTTTGTATGAGTTGTAAGATATACTTATTATCCATGAAATCGTCTTAGGTATTTTGTATGAGTTGTAAGATATACTTATTATCCATGAAATCGTCTTAGGTATTTTGTATGAGTTGTAAGATATACTTATTATCCATGAAATCGTCTTCGGTATTTTGTACGAGTTGTAAGATATACTTATTATCCATGAAAACGTCCCAGGTATTTTGTATGAGTTGTAAGATATACTTATTATCCATGAAAACGTCTCAGGTATTTTGTATGAGTTGTAAGATATACTTATTATCCATGAAAACGTCCCAGGTATTTTGTATGAGTTGTAAGATATACTTATTATCCATGAAAACGTCCCAGGTATTTTGTATGAGTTGTAAGATATACTTATTACCCATGTAACGTCTTAAGTACCAGTATTTTGTACGAAGGGCAGTCCTTCTGAATTCTCAAGTTCACTTTGTTTAGAATAACTGCAGTCACATGCAGTCAAAAATGTTACAGAGATTGCGATACAGCATATTGTTTTGCGGTAACAGCTACAAATACAATGTTCAGAGAGGCTACAAAAAAGGGCTATTTGAATAATGATCTGTATTCCACAACAATAATCATGTAAAGAACGTTTCAAAACCGTCATAATAAACCGTGTGTATATGCAAAATTTGCTAGGTTTATTGGCAGAGACTACAAAGAAGAACAAAGTCATTGTGTGTAGATTGGCGATAGCTCATATAGTTACTATTGAAATGAATGGCACGGCGAAATTATCGCCGCGAGAGGCTCGCTCGTGTAGTTGGCGCCTATGAAATGTTTGTTTTCTAAACGTGCGTTATCATAATGCGCATTATATGGCCTCAGCCTTAGTACCCTTAGTCATTTTACACGGAGGACTTTCTGGAAAAAGGTTGTGGTGCATCAAAACGCGTGTTTATTACTTATCATTATTCTTTTTAATTATGTTTATAAGGGACACCCACTGGCCAGGTGAATTGAAGACTTAAAAAGTAACCGATAGTGGCTGGATGAGAAGAGCAGATCGTGCACGGTGCGGGGTTGTTGGATAGGTTGTATCTAACACATAAATGTGTTAGATGTATCTAAAGTAAAGGGGGTTTATTCACGATTGAGTAACGGGGTTAGTTAGTAACAAATTTAAATTTATTTTTCCATTAATCTTAATTTTAATTATGAAACACGGTTACTCAACCTTGAGTAACCATATTTCCATAACAGGTAGTTGACTGTTCTTAAAAATTGACTTATCGGTTAATCGACAACTAAAGAGAATAAATCCATATTAAAAAAAACATCCTTATCGTCGCTAAGTTCTAACACAATGTAAGTCAAAATTAGCAACTTTACAGGAGAGCGAAAAAACTTTTTGATTCAATCTGCTGTCTAATTTTCGATACGACGACATGCATATTATTACACTTCAGTAAATCAGCATTGTTTATATTTTTAAATATCTCATGAAACACTTGGTTACTGAAGTTCTGCTGTATAACAATACATTTGTAAGAAAACACTATTATGGCTCATTTTTACACACACGGTACCTTCCATTTGTTTCAGTGTTCTTTTTATTTGTATCATTTTACTGATAAATAAATCGCTGGAGTGAGTTGTATTCATTCCCTAAAAAAATCCTCTACTGTCTGAGCAAATGTTGCAGGGTATTTACTAAAAAAAAATATGGAAAAGATTTTAACCACGTGTAGAATAAAAAAAATCAGCTTATAACATGTTCGCCCACGGTTTTGACATTAACCACCTCAACATTAAAAGATTTATGAACTAAAAGCTTTCATACATCATAATATATCTAAAGTATGTTGATTTTTTGGGACATTTTTACCCATCGTCCTTTAATAACCCTTTCCGTAAGTATTGGATGAAGTCACATATTATAGTCTCACCCAGTGGTCCCTCAGGTCAAGAACGACAATTTTGCTAATGGCTACAGCTTACTAGATATTTCTATTCGGTGACCTATTGTACTTTAACATGTTACTTCAAATATAATAAACGTACTTACCACTTGTGATAACTCCTCCATAGGAATTGCTGTTAAACTTTGCGGTGTCTTGTGAATGCTGAAAAGTTATTTATCATTTGTTTAAACAAGGCATTGACCAACTGAGTATTTTAATTATTACAACCTTTTTTGGATTTGTAAACAAGTTATTATTGTATGACATGTATATAGAACAGGCAGCAAATCAAGATCAATAAAACCATACATTTTTGAATAACTGAAGTCAATAATTATAAAGAGTGCCATCCCTAAGGAGACATGGGTCTCCTTTTTCTTTATTGTCAGCATAGAACGTAAACCTAACCATAATAGTAAATAATACAAGTATAGAAGGGAATCTCCTTTGTGCACGCTGCAATCCAAAAGCCGCTGGGTGCGTTCGAATGGCCACGATACCCCTCTCTCAAAGAAGATTACCGTGAAATGTACTGCATTTCCCACTTTTATCTTATTTCCCTAATGTATGTAAGTGTTTTGGGTAATGAGCCCATTCCCATCCTATCCCTCCCCATTTTCCCAACCCTTTCTCCAAATCCATTCCTATATCTCCAAAGGTAGGCAGCGCATCCGGGGGGCGTGCCAACGTTTGTCATTTTGGACTAATGTTAGCATGTATCGCGTATGCCTATGGGCGACAGTACCCACTTACCATCAGGTGGACTGTATGCCTGCCGCCTTAGTACATAAAAAAAAAAGAAACGACGCGAAAAATAAACATCTAATTACTGCCTCAGCCTGTAACGTCCCTCTGTCGCCTACGGATGTCATGGGGGCTGTTACTTATTTCATAATTTATTATAACACACGATACGGTTTTTTATCTGTTTTATAAATTTAACAATGTATCAATGCACCCCGCAATGTGCACTGATTACAACTCGCACCGTAAGAAACCATTTTACATACGGCTTCTACTGTCATGCCTTGTCACTTACACAAGTACACACTTTAGGAGTGAGAGTGGATGCCATTTTTGGTTATAGTTCAGAAGACATTTTTTTTTAAGATATTAATTCTATCTATATAAAGTTGCAATTCAAAATGGTACGCGCATGCGTGTAGGTAGTTCAAGGTTTTACTATACACGTTTTAGCACCCAGGTTTGCTTGAATTATTATTTCAATTTCATTGATTTAATTTTTTAAACTACATAAGATGCACACAGATATGGTACAGATACTAAGTAGGTATGGTAGGTACTTTACCTACCGTAGATTACCTACTAGCGTTAGATTAAAATTACTTCAGGTTAAGTATTTAGTTTTAAATTTCTTTAACACTAAATACTAAGGCGTCAGGCGACGCGGCGCGGGCCTGACTGCGGGCTTGTATGACACGACGAGAAACTGCAGGCTTATTCTATACTTGTATTATTTATTATTCTTATGACCTAACTCAACCTTTAAATTTGCTGCCCCTATTAATTATTTCTCTTAATATATTTTTTTTATTTATTTTACTTCAGAAATCAATAGCCATAGCAATAGTAGTTAAAAACAGAACAGAATGAATATAAAAGATTTCCTTAACTTAACAATGAATATAAATTTGTAACAATGGTAGATCTTTACGAGCTCTATCCAACAATATGGCAATTTGTATGTATTAAAAGTTGAAGCCCTATCTACAATGTAATTTCAGCTTTAAAATGTCCCATTGCACAGACTTCCCCTAGTAAGTCGCTAAGAGGTATAGTGCAGTAATGCACCACGCCGGTCCACTGTGATTTTTGTTTATGGACAAAAGGCGGCAGAGTAGCCAGTGGCGTAACTAGTCCTAAAT
This sequence comes from Sesia bembeciformis, assembly GCA_943735995.1. Taxonomy (NCBI): domain Eukaryota; kingdom Metazoa; phylum Arthropoda; class Insecta; order Lepidoptera; family Sesiidae; genus Sesia; species Sesia bembeciformis. The sequence continues at coordinate 1,793,385 of OX031041.1, forward strand.
GGGCCCTGTATCAAAATTTGATGGGGGGGCCTTTTTATTTTTACTTACACACGTCAGGGCGTAAGTGCAGAATGCAGTAAGTGCGTAATTTTGTGCAGAATATTAATTTTAAAAGGATTTTTCCTTAAAATTGGTACAGTACTGTGCTCACAGAAGACTATCTCGAAATGTACTACTCCCACTTTAACCTATTACTATAACTAAATTTAGGTATGTTTTGGTAGTAAGTGATATATTATTATGTCAGTGCCCATTCCCATCCCATCCTATCCATCCTAATTTCCCAACCCTTTCTCCAAGTCCATTCCTACACCTTCAAAGCACAGGCCTGCCAACATTTGTTATTCTGTACTGAAGTTGACACATACCACAAATGTTGATGAGTGGTCAGTATCTACCTACCACCAGGTGGACTGTATGCTTGTCTGCTACCTTCTTACCATAAAAAAGAAATATATTCATATATTAATCTTTTATAAGAGGAAGTGATCAAAAATTATTAAATTATTCACAGACAAAGGTTAGTAAGCAAAATATTTACCTCCATTTCCCTCAAATTTCTCATAACTATGTCAATATCTTCTTTCGTCGCTTCATCCAATCTTTCCTTCCGCAGGTCCTTAATGTCCTTGGAGGAATGTTTCACACCATCCACTTTTCCATCACGCACTGTCACTTTGTCCTTCAAAGGCACTGGCTCACTTTTATCACTTTTAAACGCACTTTTATTGCTTTTATCTGCACTTTTATCACTTTTGTCTTCTATAACTTCCACATCACTGGAACTGTCATCGATTGCCACTGGCTCTGACTGAATATCAGCTAATGGATCAAGGTCCGATATTATTAAAACATCTTTTTTCTTTTTCTCTATTGGTCGCTTGTCAGGTTTAGCGAAGGTCGGGGAATGGTTTACGGGAATTAATGCAGGCCTCGGAATATTATTCTCGTTAACTTTCATATTTTCTATTTGCTTTTGAGACATTTCGCTTGATTTTGGACTTGAATCTTTTTTAGTTGTTTGGTAACTCGTGTCTATATGCAAAGGAGATGCGGCGCGTTTTTCTTTCATTTTCTCTTTTTTATGCTTTTCTTTCTTAGCCATTTCGTTCAAAGCCGCCGGTGACTTCACCCTGATCAGAGGTTCTTTCTTGTCTATCATGTTATTTACAATTTTCTTCTCTGGTTTATGGTTAGGCACTGGCGTTATCGTTATACTGCCAATGTTGTTAGGTGGCATGTATAGATCCTCTTTGCTTTTTTCTGGTTCCTTTTTTTGAGAATTTTCTATGACTAAGTCCTTGCTAAAGGTGAAAGAGTTGAGTATGCTCGGGAACATTGGTGAATTGTCTTTGAATTTGTCTTTGTCAGCTTCTGTCTTCTCTGGCGAAGTTTTGATAGATGTAGTGACAGTAAGAGAGCTGGGGAATTGTATGGGCTCTGTGAATTGAGTTGGTGTTTGTGTGACAGGTGTCCTTGTAGGGGAGGATCTCTGTCTCTTCAGATCCGAGACTTTTATTTCTTTACTCAAGCTGAAAATGAGAAAATTATGACATTAAGGGCCTTTCTCACCACCAGAACTGATACTGACTGATTTCTCACTGATACTTGATCAGAAGGTATCAGAAAGTCACTATCAACTAGATTTAATTGGCAGATATTTTTTCTATCAGATTAACAGTTACTTTATGAGGAGTAAAAACAAATAAAATCCTTCCGGCAAAGTATCAGGAGGTGGTGAGAAAGGCCCTAAATTTTGTATAATTACAAAATGTAATTGATTGAACCTTTCCTGTAATCTGAATTTTGTTTGTGCTTCTGAGGTTTTTTTCTTTATAGAAAAATAGGCAACAGAATCATCAACACAATCCATAGATAGCTACAGGAGTTCAGAAAAAGCACAAACGTACCTATATGACATATTGTGAATTTAAATTCATTAAATGTATTATATAATTATGTTATGCAAAATTGATTTGTTTGTGCTCTCCATCATGTGTGGTGACCCTAAGAAGTAGCGCATGAGGTGTCAAGACCACAAAAATTTGGAAATCACACAAGAGTTACTACAAAAAAATCAATTTTCTAAGCATTCAATGTTTGGTATAGTTTCCAAAAATTACCCACCATATGACGTATATTTTAACTCACTAGGCTCATATTTTAACAAAATAACAATGCGCTGCCCTATGTAGTTAGAACATATCTTTGTATTGGCTTAGTTTGTTTTGGGTGTTAGTCCTATCTAAAGTTACCAAACTTTTTCAATGTTTAGAAATAAAATACAAAATTAGCCAGCAAAAAATCGGACCAATCAAAATATAGGTCAATAATGTTGGCATTCTGTTCGGACGACCGATGCGACAATAGTTTCAAGTCTTTATTTGTATAGATTTTATTTTTTAAGTATTTGATAGTTAACATTGTTATTATTTGATTAGATGTTGTGCAGATCAAAATATTGTCACTTTGCTCGACCAATCAGAGAGCCGGAATTAACAGAGAAATATAGCCGCTGTCATTGGACGACAGAATTAAAAAAAGCTCTCTGATTGGTCGGCATACTACACGAAAATTATTTAAATATAGGAACGAATGTCCGTAGATTCATTCCGAGCTGTACAGTTGAACAATAAACAAGAAAATAGAAGAAATGTTTGTATTGGCATCCTGAAGAAAAACCAGTATAATACAGCAAGCAACAACCGTACCGGCAACCATCGTTGCATACAGTCCACTAATAGGAAGCCGGTGCGGTACACATTCTAAAAAATCCTTTAGTGAAAAGCGGTAGTGATGCCCTCTGTGCCAATGAAGTGGCTGGTGTTTCACAAGTCGTGTATAAATACTAATTGCTAATTGTTGCTAATTCTTTAACCACGTAGATACTGTACTATTTGTCAATATTAGTCTTCAGTTCTCTCTTGGTTTTGAGCAGAGACAATTGTCATTAAAACTCAACGGTCTACAAGTATTTTGGGTAAAACTTATTATATTGTATTAATATCATTGTGATACTGGTCTAAAAGCCACCTTTGGTCCCAGCAATTTCTAATCTAGAGATGACTAACTTTCGGAAATTATGGAAAACATACCAATTATTATTTGCCATAAATTTTTCAGTTTGGAAAAAAATACTAAATATTACCTACCCACAGTCCGACTATCAAGTAGTGTAACTCACTCTGCTTGTGGCATTAACGTCAGCATCTTCAGAAACCCGCCCGGGAATGAAGTGTTTAATCTAGTGCTGAATAATTTTCGGAAATTTTGGAAATAAGTTTCAAAAATTAACAATAAAAATTTGGAAAAAGCTTCAAAATTTATTGATCTAACGAGATAAAAAAATATCTATCAATAATCTGACTAATCAAAAACTCACTCGGCCTAATTATGAATCAACAGTCGGACTACAAAATAAAATGTAACTCACTCAGCTTGTCGCAATAACGTCGGCATCCGCACAAAACCGTTGGGGAACAAAGGTAGCGCCCTCTGTGCTAATAACGTAGCCGCCGCGGCCGGCGAGTCCGCGAGTCGCGTAAGTCGCGCGAGCAACGCGCGCGATTGCCCGCACCATGGGAACCGCCTTTTCGGTAATCGTTTTTCTATGTGAGGAGCGCCTTCTGCTGCTGACGCTATCATTATTTTCTTCCTGTAAATAAATATTGGGCAATATGTTTCAAATGTATTGTTAAACTACCAGAGCGGAAGTATTTTTAGATTTGGAAGCAATTGCTCTATTGACTTATTAAGTTGCATTTTTTTTTAATTATTAAAAACTAAATTTGTAGAAATAATAATTTGTAAAATTCTTTTATATCAATGAATTCAGAATCATAGAAGGAATGCATGATTTCAGTTATGAGCATACATTCTTATATATGAGTAACGCGAATATCGGAAAAGTTATAAATCGATTCTGCTTATGATTCTCAGTTGATTGATATATTTTTTGAATAAAGAGTTAAAGAAAAAACTATTTCCTGGAACAGTCTCCAAAATGAAAGAAAACGACAAATATTTCGAAAACCGCTGGGAATTACCCTACGGTTTCACAAACAATTCTAAATAAAGATTACCCTCTTCAGTTTTTGATTTTGAGTCACCTTATTTAGCTTATTAATTTAAGTGTACAAATGGTGATCTTTTTTTCCACAAATAACTAAGCAAGTGATGAAAGTTACCTCTCCTCCTGCACTCTTTTGCACTCCGCGTCATAGTTCGCTATCATTGCAGGTTTGCGCTCTTCTATCAACTCTTTTAATCTGGAAAATAATAATTTAAAATGAAAATCTGTGACATCATCTGAGAAAACAGACCATATTGTTTGGTATACTGTAAAAAAAAAAAATTATCCCACGTCCACCAGATTCTACTTTTGCCAGATGTTAATTTTCTTACACAATTCACCAGGACCCAGACACGTTTTTGAAAATCTGGTAACAATGAAATTGAAGGAAAAAAAATAAAAGACGGAAAAGTTTAAATATTTTAACAGTTATACTCTAAACCTATTAAATTAACATTTTATGTGGAATTATGTAATCAAGTTTAATTAGTTTTATGTAATCAAGGAAGTACTTGAGGTACTCATGCATATACAAAGGTCACACTGAACATTTCCGGAACTGGCCACTTACATAAACAATATTTAAAAATTAATTGTAATACTTGAAAATGGAACCCTTTGGCTGTAGAATAAAAATATGTTTCATCTAACAGTCAATTGTTATTTCATTATGACGTCATTTTAAAAATTGCGTGTCTGCATTACGATGGATTTAACTCATAACTCGTGTGCGCCATATGATCGAAACAGACATACATGTGGCCTACCATTGAATTCGGGCATCCTTAGGCATAGGCAAGAGTCAGATACAATCAATCTTACACAAATATTAGGTTGTGCGTAAGCTGTGCTCGCGGTGGATCCCACACAATTTGACTGAGGCTCAAAAAACGGAACGCGTCACTTGGTGCAATGCCATGCTACCAGATTCAACGAAGGGGCGTTAAATTTGGTGTGGAACATAGTAACAGGTGACGAAACATGCACTTACAGCTACGACCCCGAAACAAAGCAGCAATCAACCATTTGGGTCTTTCAACATGAGCCGCACTCCACCAAAAGTGGCGTGTATGCAAAGTGCCGCGAAGCAGATGATCGCTCCTTTTTTTTAGCAGATGATCGCTTATTATTTTTTTAGAAAACCTGGACACGTGGCTACTGTTGCTTTGGGGAATCGTCGTACCGTAAATGCTGATTTGTACACGAGCATTTGCTTGCCGATTGTTATTGACGGACTTCGTAAAAACAACCGTAAACGCCGCATAATCTTGCACCATGACAATGCCAGCTCTCACACGGCCAAATAGACAAACGACTTTTTGAAGGTGAATAACGTAGAACTCATGAGCCATGCTCCACACAGTCTCGACTTGGCACCTTGTGACTTCTTCTGGTTTTCAAAAATTAAGATTCAATTACGCGGTCAATGATTTTCATCGCCAAAAGAGACTATTGAAGAGTATGAAAACATGTTTACGAGGTCACCACGGAGGAGTGGATGTTATAGAATTATAGGAGTGTAATAGAAGTGATTATAGATAAATGTTATAGAAATTGGTTTATTCGTATGAAAAAGGGTATTGACGCTCACGGAGAATATTTTGAGAAACAATAAATTGATTTTGTCCATTCATTGTAATTTTTTCTTATTCGTTCCAGAAGCTTTCCGTGTGGCCCTCGTACATGCAAGCACCACAAAAGAAAAAATCTGGCAAAACGATACAGAACCCAAAAACAACCACATTGCGAATTTTTCTCTGTCTGAACGCGCATTACGCAAACACCACTGGACAGAATTTAATGAAAGTTGACATAATTATAAAGGTTTAATATTTAAGGGTACATTTTATCCAGATCCGTTACAGGGTTCCCGCTGGAATCACTCTAAAGTTCACGCGAACGATGTCCCTGGCACCGCCTGGTAAACTATAACAATATATTTTATTTCTTTCTTGCAAAATAATAAAAAATACTTTGTTTCTTTACATCTATTTATATCCCGAACCAAATTGTTGGGCGAACCATTACAAATTGTAACTGCTAAACTGCAGTACAGTTGGTCAACAGTAAACTAATATATTAAGCATTGATTACTCACTTGTGTAAAGTGTCGGCAATCTTGCCTTCCTTCTGTTCAGTAGTCATCTGACTGACGACGGACTCATCCAAATCGTCATTCTGTTTCCGCTTGCTTGTGTTGCTGTTTGTGGTCGTGTTTGTTAGGGATTGAGCAATCATCGGGGTTGTGGATGGCACTGGAATTTAATACAAATCAATATATTCTCTGAAATGAGATTAGTTTGAATAATTTGCATGAATTTCATTTAAAATGAAAATTTAATTTATTTGTATGGAACGTATACGTATAAAGCAGCTGTACTGCCATTGATTAAAACCGAGTTATCAATATCGGTCTATAGAGTACCACCGTTGGGCATGTTCACTGAGGGGGTTTCGGGCCGTAATCCACCACATCCACCACCCCGTGTTTTTATTCCCACTAGTTCTACTGATCAGTTCTACCGTAGAACTAATGATACTTTTTTACCCTCTAGTGGGTGCTACATTTTGTTCTACCGCAGACTTTTCTTTTTCATTAGTCCCATACTTAAGAATTTATTGTTATAATCATGTTTCAAATTCAATACAAAAGTGATTTTAATTCTTCAAAAAATAAAACCTAGGGATATGCTGATAGTAGATATCTGTAACATATTAAAAATAATAGCCCTATTGCCATAATTTAGGGAGATTTGAACCGACAACCTCATGAATGAGACAAGATTATATACTTTTATCTTATTTCCCTAATATGCCATAGTGAAATATGCCAGAGCCCATTCCCATCCTATCCCTCTCCATTTTCCCAATCCTTTCTCCACATCCATTCCTACATCTCGAAAGTTAGGCGGCGCATCCGGGGGCGTGTCAACGTTTCTCATTTTGGACTAATGTTGGCATGTATCGCGGAAGTCTATGGGCGACAGTATCCACTTACCATCAGGTGGACTGTATGCTCGTCTGCAGCCTTAGTACAAAAAAATAAGAGACCTCTAGGCTATCACAATACTAATGGAAGTACCACTATTGAATATTGCCCCCTAAATAAATGATAAATAAGACATTTTTAGTGATAGATTACCTAAATTGAAATTATTATTGCCAGGGTCTAATACCTCGGGTACCGTTAATCAAACATCAGTTTAAAAATGTGTAAATCTATTTCACTTTTGTATTTTCTTTAGACCGATTAAATTTATCTAAAAGACTAAAGAATCTAGACTTCTCAATTTATCGATTTTCAAATTTAGATTATTTTTTGTCACAATCTAGCCTAAATAAGGTTTTTATCCATGTTTTGCACGTCTTGAATTGGATACCTTCTCTAGTATGTATGTATTGAGTCGTTATCTCAATTACGTACTCAAATCATTTGTTGCATGTACGAGTATAACGATGGCGCGCCTAAATAATAAATAGAGATATACTCACGCGAATTATTCTCTCCGTCGACTAGTATCTTGACTCGTTGCTGCAATTTAGTCCTAGACACACGAAGAGCGCGCGCCGCCCGCGTCCAAACCGCGCGTCTCACACGCGCGTCTGGATTGCTCGTACATAGAGCACGCTCTAACCTACAAATGTAAATAACACTTATATACACATAATTGATGATATTTGATGATGATTCATGATTAATATGATACAGTAAGACAACTCGGAGGTGCCATCGGCTAACTTCGTCAAACCGAACTTTATGTAATATGCCTACAAATATGTGAATGTGTCACAAAAACAACTGACGCGCGCTCGAGGCCACAATGAATGAGACGTTGAGATGGGAAATAAATCGATTTCCATTGGTCGAGCGAATACGTACAACGTTGAAACCTCTGAGTTGTGTCGTATTTGTACCCTAAACGACTAATGAAAAGAAAAAAAAAATCGATATCTATATTTTTTTTAATTAAGAAGGAACAGTTTATTGCACACTAGACACATGATTTACACGAGTACTCATACATGATTGTGACACAAAAAAAAAAATGTTAATTGGCATGCAAAAAGTAGGCTTAATCGATAAAGCGATTTCTTTCAGGCAATGTTTTAGGTGCCTTTGATTTTAATAAATTTAAAATGGCCATTTTGAATTTATTTAAAAAGCGAGTAAAAAAGGTACGTATGACAGTTATACGTACCTTTTTTATATACGACAGTTATACGAAAGAGCAATTAAGTCGAATAAAACGAGATCTTTGAAAAGATCAACTCAGTAGTTTAACTGTGGTAGAATATCTATGCCCTACATTCATTCCATACATACAGTCACAATATTTAATTGTTGAACCCTTATCATTTATTTTTAATTTGCCATACAAACATCGTCAACATATCGTACAATTATTCAATTATATCACGTCAGTCATACGTATCAAATGTGACAACACAAACACGACGAATCAAACGTAACACGACAAAATTAAGAGTAAAGAATGACCATTGTACAAAAATAAAAAAATAGTTTCAATTAGTTTGTATACGAATGTGTAGTGCCCGCACAAACCTAAGTTGACGGGCACAAAGTAGGCAACATAAGATGTATTGTTTTTGGTATATAAATATATAAAAGACAAGGCTGTAACACCCTTCATTTGGCTTTTATACACTCGGATAAAAAACTACTGAAACAACTCACCTAACAATATGCTGCTCCGTAATGTTCTCCATTTCTCCCGCAGAAGTGTTGGGATTATCAAGTAATTGTTTGCTAATAGCCACTTCTATTTCTTCCAGGGCTTGTGTTACCGCTTGTGGGAATTTGATCTCTATTTTTGAGTCTATGTCCCTGTGATAAAAAAAAAAACAGAAAAGTGGTGCTTTTATTTCAAACTAGCTGTCTTCACTCGCATGAACTATACAAGTATCTTAATTTATTTATTATTTAATGCCTTAAATCCGCCTCTGTACAATATATGTAGTGCAAAAAGAGTAAATAAATATATGTATAGTAAATAAAAAAATCAATGAAATATCTTAACATTTCGCTTTAAATATAGCGCAAACTTGCACTCTCGATGAATCAAATTATGGATGTGTAAACAATTATCACTTCACTATTTAATTTAAGGGTGTGTCAGTTACCTCAGACCACCATGTTTCTTTACATTTTGGACAAATTGGATTGGAAGTATAGGTAGTTGATTATATTCCTTATATCCACAAAATCTCATACGATGCCATTTCACTCAATTGGGTGAGATCACATAGTTTCCAGGTAGGTCTTTTTTATTTCGGAATGGCTAAATTCTTGTGTCCTAACCTTTCAAGAGTCACCGGAACAGGTAGGTCACATAGGTCGAAACTCATACGGAATTGGATAGAATTTTCATTCAATTCTATTCAATTTATGTAGCCCTCCCACTTATTAATATGAGTACAGTACAGATACTCCTAGGCTATCACCGCTCGAGAACTTCACGTGTATTTTTTCTTTATTGATTATATAATTTTTTTAAGATGATACATGCATTGTATTCTTTTTTAATTGTATTTTTTTATCGCTTACATTTGCATGCCTTAGATTAGAGGTGGAATATGGTTTCCTATTGTATTCAATATTGACAACTATTTATGTAGACATATTCAGCAAATAAGTGATTTAATTGATCCAGTTGATCGAAGAAGGCCCTTAGTGTAGTGTAATGATGACAAATACCTGGAACTGTCTGATGTGATAGCGTTCTCTGAACTGGGAGCTGGTTTTGACGTCAAAGAGTCTGATTGTGATGTCCTTGAATCTGCGCTCTCCCCGTCGCCATGATTGTTATCTGGAAAATAAATAATTTTGAAAATACATAAGTGAATTTCATAAATACATTGGTGAATCTGACATTAGGTAGATTATCGAATTCCCATTAAAAAAATATATCAATTTGATGTAATTAATGTCTGATTTGCTTATGATAAACGGTGGGGAGGAAATCAATAAATAAAGGCAGACAAGCAGGGGTGCCATATGATGTAAGTGGTCACCGCCGCCCATGGACACCTGCAACACCAGGGGGCTTGCCGACCTTGTAGAATCCTGTTCACAGCTCTCTTGAACAGGCCCATATCGTAGTGTATTGGAAATATCTCAGCTGGCTGTTCATTCCACAACTTTCGGGTTCGCGGTATAGTGTCGTTTTGACCGCACTGAACGCAGCGACTCTATGTCAACGGTGACGAGCGGTGCGATGGTAAAAACCGGAAGTTGGCATCAAATTGAACAGCTCTTCAGCACATTCCTCATTATAAAGGGGCATTTTATAAAGGCTGGGTGGTATGTACTAATTTTCAATAAAATTAATGTATTGAAGGGCTGTATTTGTTTGAACACTAAGGCGTCAACAAATACAGCTAGATACTACTGAGCACCTAAGGCCTCCATTACACAATCAATCTATGGATTCCAACATATTCCAACGGTCAATCTGATCTAGATTGGTTGTGTAATGGACACCTGCCATAATGGTAAGTGTCGTACACATACCATCTGACGTTTGTTTCCCGGATGTAGCGGCCGAAGAATCAGTCCTTCTGATCTTCTTTGCTTTCTTTTTATCAGTATTTTTGTTTTTCTGAAAAGAAAAGCACAATTATATAAAGTTTTTTAGGGAAATATTTGAATGGTCAGCAGAAATACTGTAAGTGGCAGCAAATTTAAGGGTGGGTTAGGTTTAGACCCAACCAAGATTTGAACAATATAAGCCGAAAAGGGTAAAAATCAGCATTCTCTTACATAACAAGTAAAAGGCTTATTAATTGTATTGTAACTTGCTGGGTTAGCCTTTAAGTATGATAGTTATATACAAAACTGTATCTTTTATGACTCTGTGACACAAGTGCCTAATTATGTAATATTCATGTTGCCTTCCTATGAAATCAATAAGTTCAAATCATTTGTTGCCGAGTTACAGGAAAATAAAAAGATTGTTTCAAAAAACATACAATTTGGTCCACTATAACTTGCGCGCAGGCATACAATGCTACAATCAATAAACTAAGTATATCTAAATATCATAATCATTATCTAATTTTTCACGTCCAAACATTCATTAATATTATATAATAATAAGATTTATTTAGAATGTCAAAACGTTTTTTCTTAAGCAATGTGAATTCCATTTCCTTTAAGTCATCAGGTAATTTATTAAATATGTAAATAGTCAAAAATATGCTTTTACCTTTTTCCTATGCTCAGTCTTATGTGAGTCGACATTCCCATTGGCAATAGCCTTCGTATCCTGACTCTCGGACTCCGAGGAACTCTCCGATGAATCTTCCTCGCTACTGCTTGATGAGATACGTCTCTGTACGAGAGGGGAAAGAGTGAATTAATATCTATTATATGACGCTACTGGCGCCAGCGATTTCATTCGCGTGAACTTGTGATTCCCGCGGGAACTTCATAAATAATCTGGATAAAAAGTACCCTAAATGTTAACACAGCATATGAACGCAGGGTTTAGACAGACGGACAGAGACAAAAAAAAACACACGACAAAAGAGGACACGACTTGAAGCTAATGGGAACTATCGCTACTCCAATTCCTATAAGCACTTCCTAGGTCAACTCATGGAACAACCTATCGCACGAGACAGTTAAAGCAGGAGTGAATAAATTCAAAAACTGTTTAGACAGAAAGAAGGCATTGTATATTGATTGAAGGCATAAGAAGAGTGTATTGATATGGACGCATCAGCGACAGCTGCTAGCCTAATCTATACATATAATAAAATTGTAACAGGCCGATGTCTGTACATTATAGATATTGAAAAAAAAACTAAAAAGTCTTTATTAGAGCAACAGAAGCCTAGAAATTTTGTCTGTCTGTCTGTCTGTATGTTTGTACACGCATCACGCAAAAACTACTGCATGGAATTGAATGCAGTTTTCACCGATGTATTGTTGTTAGAGGTCTAACTTAAAATATAGGCTCCATTTTACCGCAGGAAAATGTCTTATTCCGATTGTTTTAAATTTAATAAACCGAAGCGAAGTGAGGGCGGGTCGCTAGTATATAAATAATAATAATAAAATAAATAAGAGGTTGTGGCGAGCTCACGTGAAATTTTATTAGGATTTATTAAATTAGACATCAAATAATGAGTCTGATGCACTCCTTTGAAAATTAACACAACAAGATTATAAAATTATATGTATAAATCGCTACAAGTTCGGAACGTTCATATTATTATTCTCAACGGCATTGTGAAAAAATACTGCCAACATCTTATAACAAACTTTGGGCAACTTAACCAAAACGCCCGGGCGCTGTCTTAGGTGGGGCGACGGCGCTAGGAGCTACGGTATGTGGTTCATATTGCCGCGTTTTTAGAAGTGTATGTAAGTTTTTTTTACAAAAAAATCAAAATAGTGTATGAAGCACCTGCTCTCACCTTATTCCTCTTATTTCCCGCGGGATCACCATCAGACATCGCCGACTGGTTCTCCACATTTTTGAACTCCAACGAACCGCAGTTGATGTAGAAACCGCCGTGATACGTGTCGTACACGGGTGGGATCATCTCGTCGTACTGGAAACAAATGCATCATTATTATTTCTGTATATCAGGTAGTCGGATAAGTTCGCGGGCATTTTATAGTGAAAATAATAGACTCTTTGTATTACATAAATATTTATTGAATGGAATATTGTTCAGTTAATTAATCTTTAGCCATTTTTCTGGCAGAACTCATGGCTATAAAATTTTTGGGGTTTCTGAGCGAAAAACCGATTTCAATGGTTTATACGGGCTTCTCATGAATGTACTTTTACTCCATTTAGAGCATTTTGCAAAAAGAGGAATAAATGATATTCCGAAATTGCTGTTTGGACAGATGATACTCAGTTGGTGACAGTATCCACTACTAAGTGGACTGTCTGCCAGCTGCGACCTTTTTATCACTATTATTTATTTATTTGTGTTACTATAAATATAACTGCTTGAACCTTTATTCCTTAAATAATCTCTCTATTAGTTGTCTGTTCAACATTGTGATAAGTAAAGGGTGTTTTTTTTAGAGGTATAGAACTTTGAAATGGAATAAAACAAGGATGAATTTTTAAAATTGACATGAAATTGACTTTATTCAAAAGATAATCTTTTGGCATTATAATTTAAATATGATTTCTGGCATATGACCGCCACGGCTGGCTCGGACGTAATCCAATCTGGAGGTCCAATTTTCAATAACTTTTTCCAACGTTTGTGGCCGTATATCGGCAATAACGCGGCAAATGTTGTCCTCCAAGTGGTCGATCGTTTCGGGCTTATCGGCGTAGACTAGCGACTTCACATATTCCCACAGAAAATAGTCTAGCGGCGTTAAATCGCACGATCTTGGAGGTCAATTTACGGGTCCGGAACGTGAAATTATGCGGTTACCAAACGTTTCCTTCAGTAAATCAATTGTGGCACGAGCTGTGTGACATGTTGCGCCGTCTTGTTGAAACCACAGCTCCTGCACATCATGGTTGTTCAATTGAGGAACGAAAAAGTCAGTAATCATGGCTCTATAGCGGTCACCATTGACTGTAACGTTCTGGCCAGCATCGTTTTTAAAGAAGTACGGACCAATGATTCCACCAGCCCATAAAGCACACCAAACAGTCAGTTTTTCTGGATGTAACGGTGTCTCAACATACACTTGAGGATTATCTTCACTCCAAATACGGCAGTTTTGTTTATTGACGTAGCCATTCAACCAAAAGTGAGCTTCATCGCTAAACAAAATTCTCTTATGAAAATCGGGATCAACGGCAATCTTGTTTTGGGCCCATTCACCGAATCTACGCCTTGCTAGGTGATCGCGTGGCTTCAATTCTTGCACGAGTTGGATTTTGTAAGCACGCAAACCAAGATCTTTCCGCAAAATCTTCCATAAAGTGGATGGACACATATCCAATTCCTGTGCACGATGGCGGATAGACTGATTCCGGTCTTCCTCTACGCTACGCTCTACAGCAGCAATGGCTTCTTCTGTACGCACTGTACGACGTCTCTGTAGATGCGTATTATCATTTAGAGTAAACGTGGTGCGAAAACGGTCCATAATTAGTCGAATTAATTGCTCTGATGGACGATTATGTTGACCGTAAAATGGACGTAGTGCGCGATACGTATTTTGAACAGAACCATTATTTTCAAAATAAATTTGCACAATTTGGAAGCGTTGTTCAGGTGTCAGTCTATTCATGTTGAAATTCCAAACCAAACTAAACACAAATCACTTGACAGCTGACAAAATGGCCGCCAGTTAAAACAGTGTTGCCAACATAAAGTTCTATACCTCTAATAAAAACACCCTTTACATACTTGTATATTATGTTCATGTATGTGTATGCAATAAAAGGTATTATTATTATTTCTACGAAAGAGTATCACGTGCGTGTTTATACACAATAAATAATTTACACAGACAATTTTTTGTTGTTGCTAAAAACTGTATAAATAAATAGTGTAGTGTATAATTATATCAATAAATTCTTATCTATACTACTCACTTCAAGTTCTTCATAACTATAGGATATCGTGAAAAAAGGATGATTATAATCTAAGCAGCTATTACTCACTCCATCAGTGTTATCAATGAAGGAGTCATTTTCGTCATATCCGGCTCCGATGTCAGCGAAATCATCGTGTTTGGACCTGCCTTTTCGGCCATATGTGCTCTTGCCACCCTGAAAATTAACACAGGATGCAATATTATACATTTTTCATCTGTTGCTTTTATATATTGCAATATATATATATATATATGTAAGGCTTGTATAACTTATCATAAGACCTGTATGTACCCGCATTCTCAAGGTAATAAATAATTATTATTATAATTGTCTTCAATTACTTATTCCATTATACTCACCGCATACTCCCACGCAGAATTGGGAGGAGTAATGTGGTGGGAAAGCTAGTGGTTATACTTCCTATTCCCCTTTTTCCAAATTCTAATTGTCATTCTAGACTGATGTCGACGTGTATCGCAGGGCGACACTATACACATACCATCTATGTACTGTTACCTACCTACCTTTTTTCTATCTATACTTATAAATAAATATCGCTATACGCGTATCGTCGATTCGATGCCGGTGAAGCGAGAAACAATGAAATTGGACAGCAGCTTCCTTTTGTTAACGTAAAGATCTCACGTAACGTAAAGGGATGAAACGGGGTGACAAATTTTGTATGGAAAAATATTTGAAGGTCCTATTTATTAACTTTAATTTTGGTAAAAATATTCTATGATATAAATAAATAAACAAGGATTTACCATTTTTCAAAATTATCGTACTCCCACCTTTTATTTAGCCCCCAAAGTTTAAATTGATTCAAAGTTAAATAAAGTATAAATGGAAACTCTTGATAATAAGGGTAAACTCGATACTTACATATTTCTGTTCAAATTTCCTTGCAACCCTCTCCACATCATCATCATTGTCTGAAAACGGGTCCAGCCCTCTTGTCTTGCCATTCTGCACCTTTTTCTTTCTCTGAAATATTTAAATACTTGTTTCAATAAGTCTGGCCAATGAAATATAGGCCAACAAAAAGTGGGACAATGGTATATTTGGAATTCTTCTCTTGGCAACATTTTTAAAATACCATACAATCAGTGTATGTCTCTCCACTGCAAGAAATATAAGATTCTCCCAAGACTCGCCACCACACAGTCTTTGGCTCTTCTCATTCAACCACTACCAGCGAACTTCTTCAAGTTGCTGGTCCACCTGCATGGAGAGCATCCTACATTGCGCTTCCAGGTACATGGCGTCCATTGGAGGACTCATCTACCCCATCGAATATCGATCCTTTGGCAAATATGACCTGCGTATTGCCACATCTGCATGAGATGCTTGAGTGCCACAATGCGCATGGACTTACTTTCTTTGGTTAAGATTTAGTTGCTTCGAAATTCTGTTTAAATGTAATCATGCCCCAACATCTGATTTTTAAACATTAAACAATTTTTACAAATTAAAACCACTTACAGAATGAAATTCGCGACTTTTTTATATACATGATATATATCAAATATCGGATATTTTGATATTTATTATAAATATCGATTTTTACGAATCCTGTTAAAATATTTAGTTGTGGCACTGAGGCAGACAAGTTTCAGTACACCATGAGATTGTGACTGTCTTCTGCTCAGAAAGCATAATAGATTTTGCTAGCCTTGTCTATGCAAAAAAAAAGTCATCTAGGACACGGAAATGCTGGAGAGTCCAAAGAAAAACGAAGAAACTGCAAAGGGCATATGAAGACAGACTCCGCATTATTTGCTTAACTGGTCTAAAGGGAAGGGAAAGAGGAGACTTGATGAAAACATACAATATTCTCAACAACCACTATGATATCCCATTCCTAATCCAACATATTCAACACTAAAGCTGAGTAATTCTAATTAAAGACTAAACGAGAATCTGAGAGGACCTACTTTAAGGCAAATGGGAACTATCGCTACCTCTAAAATCTACAAGCACTTCCTATCAAATAGAGTAGTCAAACTCATGGAATAATCTACCTACATCACGAGCCAGTTGCGGACGAGGCGCATCAGCGAAAGCTACTAGCCTAATACATAATAATAATAATATTAAATAATAATAATATTAAATAACAATAAATTAAATAACTTGCGAATTTTCGACAGTTTGCTACCTGCGTACGCGCGGTCTATGAGTCATAGTAAATTCCAAGGCTGACAGAATCAGTTCCATATTTTCATATCTTTTGTGAATGAAATGGCGTACTTTTTTAAAAAATATATTGATTTTATAATACTTTTATTTGGATTAAATTGTTGTGTGACGAAATTTTTAATTCGAGTTTTTTATCATAACTACATCATAACATAGTTCAACCCCTCAAGAAGTATTGTGGAAAATTTGAGACATTTAAGTGCAACCGTTAAGAATTTATGGCAATTTTTTCGAACGTCTCCAAGCGCGCGGCAGGAGCACGGTCATCTGATGGCCCAGCAATATGAGGTTTCTCATCTTCCCAAAATATACCAGTTACCTGAATTTTGGCATACAACCCCGAGTAAAAAGTAAAAAAGCATCAGCGGTAAATTTTTGTATCGACCTTCAAAATACAACAAAAAGAATTTTACAAATCTATTCAGTATAACTGGGTTTCCAGGTTTACCACTTTTTATGTCTAATTGCACTACTATGTAGGGTAATGTTGGAAAAGTGGTATAATGTGAATGACAGATAAAGTGTAATTTTGAAACAAGCAAATATCCTCTATTCAATTATGAATCACTAAATAAGTACATAATTAAGAAAAGGGTATGTCTATATGAAGATAATTAGTAAAATAACACAATTCCGATTACTGATTACTATCGACCCACCCTCGCTTCGCTTCGGTACTTATATGTTTTTTTTTTCAAAATTTCAATATAAAATATAACCTATATTAGACACGGATAATGTAGCTTCCTATTTGTGAAAGAATTTTTGAAATCGGTTCAGTAGTTCCAGAGATTACCCCCAACATACCCACAAACAAACACACAATTTTACCTCTTTATTATATTAGTATAGATAATAACAAAAGGGACTTTTAAGATTTAATAAGAAATATTTATTTATCATTAGTTATTATCTGCTATCAAGTTATCAGATCACTTAACATTTATTGTCAAGTAGATAAGTATTTAGTAGTGACGGACCGAATGTGGATTCTGCTGAATATTCGGTTAAAACATGTGGCGAAGGCGAAATTCGGCCGAATTTCGCGCGCCTTTACGAGAGCGACATGTCATGACATGTTTGTGGTATGGCTTGTCAGTTCACTACAATCTTTTAAATCTAGATTGATTAGAATTAAGTGTCTCGAATAGCCGCTTGGTTGCGTGCTGGGTACTATAGTACCCAAGCGCAACTAAACCCGCTGCTTGCGGTCTGGGTAATATACTACCCATCGAGACGGAGTTGAAAAACACCCTAAATACCTCTATTAAACGCTCTACCCATACGAAACGTTGTCTATTTTGTTCTAACATAAATATAATAATATCTATATTTCAGTTTTGGGTAATGTAGTTCAATCACAATTAGTGTTTGTTTGAACGCATGAAAAGTTCATGGTTGACGGCCGGAAGTGCGTCTTGCGTCTCCGATTACAACCAACCGCACCATAAGTATCTTACTTTCTCTTTCATAAATATACCAGCGGATAGTACTGGAACAATAACGTTATTTTAAGGCTTTAGCGCACTTCCCGCCCGTTATCCCCGCCACCCGCGCGACCTCTCATTTCACTCGTTAACGCGTCATCCATCACCACGACGCGACATGAGTATTTGTTTACTTTTGTGTGTGCGGATTTTGTTTTAGTAATCTATTCCTGTGTGCCGTGTAGTGTGGGCCGGTTATAGAATAGGCCCATGCTCTCTCCTCCCGCAGGTGTTGTAATAGGCGACTAAGCGATAACAAAGCGGCTACCACAAGCCCTGAGGGACTACACTTCTATAAGGATGGACTCGCCAACTCGCCAGTGTGGCGTTTTCAGGAGTTTTCAATGAGGGATCATGCACGAGTCAATGTGCCCGTGTCCATCAGTGGATGGTTGCATTGCATTGCACATTGCAATCTATACATATATATAATAAAACAGTCAAAAAGTCTGTACAGGTAAATTTTAAAAAAAGTGATGGATTTTTAGAAGCTAGAGAACTCAAAACAGCAGTTTTCAGAATGTATGCATGTCTCTGTCAATTACCTACAGACTCACTCATCGTGTGGTTTTTACATGATGTTTGTTACCGCATCATGTAAAAACCACTGAATTTGATGGGGTCTCACTAATGTATAGCTAAGTGGCCAGAAGGAAAACTGGTGTATGTGTCATCCTCATATGACACAAGGAGTGGTTAAAAAAATCTTTTCTGTTTTTTCGGAATAAATTCTTGTGGCCCTAGTGACCTTTCAGGAGTCAGCGGACATGTTTATGGCGGGCGCAGGTGGCGCTCAGTCAGGAGCAAAGAGTGTGTGAAGCAACGAACCTAAGGGCTCCTCCGCCGGTAGACAGGCGGAAGGAACGAACCTCTGCTTAGGGGGTTGATTTGGGAGGGTACCGCGAGTAAGACTTGCTTAATATACGCGAGCAAAGCCGCGGGTTGCAGCTCGTATTATCTAATCGCTGTAGACGAATTTCGGCGTTATCGAATGCGAAATGAATTTCGGTCCATGTCTAGTATTTAGTAGTATTTACATAGGTAGAGATAAAGTAAATGCGAGAAATTGACAATTATAATGCTGAAGTTACGACAATGACTTTCCAAACATTGATTTTATACAATTTACAGACTGGGCAACTTTTAGTTGTCGTCACTAAAACCTCATTGAATGATTCATTGTGATTTGATTATGCGGCACTGTTAAATAAAAAATGTATATTGAGTGATTTTAAGTTGCCGCTACCGGCGATTAAAAGTTGCCCAGTTTAATGTTGGAATCTTGCAATAGGGTACTAAATACTTAATTGATCAGAGTCCTCTGGAATGAAGTTTCATAAGAGGAAACAAAAGTTGCCGAGTCTGTAGCATTAGAACATATTAGAAGCTTAATAATGACGAGCGAGTGAATTCGCTGAAAATTGTCAACAATTTGAAAGCAACTTTTAATTACCAGTGCTTTCTGCTAATATTTATTTGATCGGACTCCTCTGGAGACTGCAATGAAGTTTTATGATAGGCAACAAAAGTTGCCGAGTCTGTAGCATTATATGTTAGCAGCTTGATAATAAACGCGCGAGTGAACTCCTTGAAAAATTGTAAACTTTAAATAGATAGATAGTCAGTGATGACGTAGCTATTTGCAAAAAAAAATCACTATACGATTTTATACACACACAACTGCGTAGGTATATATGATAGGTATAACTTGGGTTGCGTATATAAGTTAAAAGCTCAAAACACGCGGAACCCGCCCTTTATATTGGCGCACGTGACCCAAATCGCGTACAATCACATTGGAAACGGGATAAAGTTCCCGAGCTTATCCCTCCAAGAACATATCTGAGATATATCCCACAAAAATCGCCGTGTGTAAAATAGCACCTTACTACACTACCTAACTAAAATATAAAACAATTACTATTTATTTGGATTTTTCATGTGGATTAATAATTATTTTTCTTCATATTCATAATAATTCATTCGATGTAACAATACACATACTAATTTATAACAGTCGTTTATATCTAACAATCATTCAACAAATCGCTACGGAAATCATAAATAACACGTCACTAGTAAGAGTTCCAATTTAGTTCTAACCCCACACAAAAACGACACCTATATTTGTAGAACTATAAATAAACGCAGAGAGAAATAAAAGATAACCTTAAAAACCCAAGAACAAACATTTCAAAACAATAAACACCTAAAATTGTACATAAAACACACACAAACATCTTTATTTACCTATCTTATAGGATTCACGCACACAAGGAAAGGTAAATAAGGTGAAACGTAATATTCTTAAGTACGCGTAAATATGTATTTCTAAAAAGTCGAAAGGCTAATCGATAAAAAATTAACTTCAGGCAAAGGTTGTGTAACGTACTGCCAATGACCCGGTTGAGATAACTACTCGTAAACGTTTACGTTGGTATCCTCTCTACATTGTAGGGATACATATAAAGTACATCTAAAACTCAATACATAAATTATAGGATTTATAAAACGACTAAAATAAAAACAATTCCACGATTCCATCCAATTCTCTTTAAGTTAGAGAAGTGCCACGATATCGTTCCTATGCATACATAATCGCTATCTCGCTATGATAAACATATGGCCTGCTTATATACATACACCTTATTTAAAACATATGTTACTTCTTTTATTTTCGCAGAAATAATATTTGCGCTAAAAAGTAACCTTATTTCACACAGCTTTTGCCGGATGCAAAACATCGGAACAGACAGGTTAACCTAGGTCATTGAATGCTAACTTTCTCATATAATTTGATAAGTACCTACCTATGTATAGACTGCCTTGTAGTGTTTCAACGTTATATAAAATTATGTACATTAAGAAAATTATTCATAAAACCACAAAAACAATCTCTATCTGGAGACAAGTTAGACCAAAACAATCCGCTCGTAAAATAATGTCCTAGGTTGACAACGATCATTCAAGACTGTTGCAAACATGGCGACCGCTATCAGGGCTTCTCATACATACCGTGGACGCAAATTTGTGTTACAAACCTAATGCAAAGCTATGTAACGTAAGCAAAAAATATCCTAAACGATCTCAACACGGCCCCCAAGAAAACATCTGTAACTTCCTAACCACCAAAGTGTAGTCCCCAATAAAATTCCAGGGACTTTATTATACTCTACAGATCTGGAAAACCAGCATGGTTGCGTAAATTGCTATGATTTTCTGTTATAACTTACCTCTTCTGCTATGACTAGTTCCTTGTAATTCAGTTCTGGGTATTTACTTTCGTTGCTTTCATCCAAATTTATAGTTAATCTCACTGTTTTAATCACTTTATTCTTTGCACTTTTTGGAGCACCCACTGTTATAAGATGAGCACGTTTAGGGTCCGACATTTTTCACCAAAACCTAGTATAAAATGATTTTTTTCAAGGTATGACACGGGCTGCATTTTCAAACTGTGTAGCAGATTTCCACCATGTTGGAATTCATTGTTTGGGTTGTGAGCGCCACGGGCAAAAAGTGAACTACATTAAACTTGCTCAGATATCTCAATAGATGGCAGTAATATTTTACTAAAATTAAATATAGATGTCACTAAAATACATTGAAAAAGTCGAAATGTAATTAAATTTCTAATATAAAAAAAACATGTGACTTATTTAATTATGTTTCAAATTAAATTGAGCTATGTCTAAGTTATAGAAGGCAAATTTTGATCAAATCCATTGTTTTTTCTGACAGATGTCTGTACGTCATGTCAGATATAAATCAGTGTTTTAGTTTCAGATAAATTTGTTAGATGTCGCCAAAATGAATTACTGCTTTACTTTAAGAGTGGACTGTTTTAGCGACTCAAAGAAAAAAAGATAACCACGAGAGGATTTTTTGGCGGGAACTCGAGAAGTGAAGTCGAGTTTTTGTTTGATAATTTTAAAAAAATGTGTATTAGGTAGGCGTTTTGTGGTTTAATATTGAAAGTTTATGAAATTTCAGTGTTTTTTATGCGTGGTGTTTGTGATAATCAAATAAAAGAGTGGAACTGCGTTTTTTGTGTGCTCGCAAGGAGTCCTCCTCTGTCCTCATTTAGTAAACCTACTATTACTTTATTGAGCGACTCCTGGCTTACTTCCGACGGGACCGGACATTGACAGGATACGTTTTAGATCTTGAAATTGTTTAATATGAAGAAACCTTGACACTGGCGGAATGTGCTAATTGCATCATTGCTATTGTATATAAAGAAAAAAAAAAATAGGTTGCTTGTCATCTTTCATCCGCCCTATAAACGAATTGATTTTAATTTGATGCCTTCTCTAGTTTGTTTCAGGTTTCAATGAATGAACACAATGAGCAAGTTCAGTGAGCACATGCTCATTGACCCAATATGGCCATACATGAAGAAAATAAATCCCATCCCCACCCATCCTACGTCATGAACTTTATCTCCAACGCACATGGTTTGAATTTGTACATTGCGAGTATAATCTGCGGAGATGTGCGGCGCTGCATATGCATATATGTAGTATAATATTTTCTTCGACTACGGTTTCATACAAATTTAAACTATGTGCGTTCCAGGTAAAGTTTACTATAGTCCGGTTATTACAAATTGGGTCATTGTTTATTTCACGCAAAACATTTACATTCCGTAGCGAATTAATGGACCATTAAAAAAAATATTGTGACATATGAGTCGCAAAATTATAATAATAAAATGACAAGTGCTAAATGTTGTTTTAATGTAATTTTGTTCGACACAACGGATAAATTCATTGTCCTCAATTAATATGATTAACATTATCGTGTAACGGAATGTTAATTGTGCTGGTGCTTACATTACAACCGATTTTTTTCGATTGTTGATGATCGATTATTTATCGGAACATAATTAATATTAGATTTAGTTTTAATTATTTAGATAATTTTGTTAAATATTGTATTTAAATTAAAAAAAGTCCGGTATTTATTTTGATGCTTTGATCATGTTTTATTATTTATATTTATATAATCATGCAAATCAATACATTTATATTTCTTGGCTTCTAACTTTCTAGTTTTAGTTTATATTTGGGTTATTTGGGTTGTATTCTAGTCGTATATATATATATATATATATATATATATTTATAGTGAAGTAGACGGACGAACAAGCGGTCCCACGTGATGGTAAGTGTTACCACCGCCCATGGACGTAATATCGTAGTGTAATGGAAAGACCTCTTGAGGCAGTTTGTTCCACAGCCTACGGGTTCGCGGTATAAAATGATTTTTCGACGGAACAGTACGCGACGCCGCCGTTTCAAGGAAATGCGGATGGATCGCGCTTCTGTGACGGGA
This sequence comes from Sesia bembeciformis, assembly GCA_943735995.1. Taxonomy (NCBI): domain Eukaryota; kingdom Metazoa; phylum Arthropoda; class Insecta; order Lepidoptera; family Sesiidae; genus Sesia; species Sesia bembeciformis. The sequence continues at coordinate 1,817,036 of OX031041.1, forward strand.
AGTGAGGTTGTAGGAACCCGAGGTGGGAGTTATATCGAACAGTTCTTCGGAGCATTCCCCGTTATACATTTGATAGAACACGCAGATGGACGCAACGTCTCTGTGGACGCTGAGTGGTTGCCAACCACCCGTGAGAGTGGGATCGTCGACAATTCGTACAGCGCGTCGTTTAATGGAGTCAAATGGATCCAACTAATACTTCGATGCACCGGCCCAGACATGTGAGGAATACTCCACATGTGAAATCGGACTTGAACTTTGTAGAGCGTCAGACATTGCCCCGGGGTGAAGTACCGCTTTGCCCCTGTTGAGCACACCAAGCTTTTTGGAGGCCATTTTGGCCCTGTTTTCCAGATGACTGCTAAATTCGACTCTGTTGGAAATGTCGACAGCAATAATCCCGATACTCTCTGAGATCCTTAAGAGATATGCTCCAAAAGCGAGGCCTACTACAAAAAGGGCTTATTTACCGGTGAAGGCGTAGACTGTGTTTTACTGAAGTTGAAATCAACCAGATTCAGAGAATCCCAATTCGAGACTTGGTCTAAGGTGTCTTCGATTTATTTATTTATTTATTCGATTTCTCGGACACAAGTTTGACACGACTCTTTTCCACTTCGATCCGAGGGATGTTGGTGTGGCCTCTACATTACCAGTGCTGTCATCTGCATAGCAACGTAAGTTACCTTCTCATTCAGCCACTACCGGCGACTTTCTTCTAGTCGTTAGTCCACCTAGCCGGAAGGCTTCCCATCCCGGTATGTGGCCTATATTCGAGGACTCTACTCCCCTAACGGTTATCAGTCCTGCGGCACTTCAGCTTGCAGATTCTTTGAGCAATCCATTGTAATTCAATATAAATTGATTATATTTCCAAACAAAAGGCATTTCCCAAAGTCTTAGCACTCTCTCGATTAAAAACTCCATTGAGGTTTAACGAAGTGGAGTTATTTAAAAAAATGGCGGTTCCTGCAAAATTGGGTTGATAGTCCTTAAGAAAGGGAATTTCGGAAAACGCTGATGACTTGGACATTATGAAACCGAGATTCCTATTAAGATAAGGAACATTAGTCTCACTTAAGCCCTCTTTACTTCGTTCCAGTACTCGCATTGAGCGATTTAGTATACTAAAATAAGCCTATTTTAAATAATGAAAATAAAAATTTAAAGTCAACGCGTAATAAATATTCAGTTAACTGAGTGTTGAATATTTACCATAAGGTTTTTGCCATTTATAAATGTTATTTACCATTCTCTTATTAGCTGTAGTTCCTTATAGTAGCTTATTAAGTTTTTATTATGAAAAGCTGACCAGCTTTCAGCTTGTCGTTTACATGGACTTTAAAATAGGTCAATGGTTACATAAATAGTTTAAATAGATTTATTATAATTATTATTCCTTGATATCCGCAATAAGGTTACTCGACTACATCATAATTCAATAAATTTTAGTTTATGGGCATAGAGTGGCAGATAGGCAGGTGATCCATCAGATGGTGAGTGGAAGTGAATGCCTGTAACACCAGAGGGGATGTGCTCCAACCTTCTAAAATTCTATTCACAGGTATTTTGAAGAGACATGTTGTTGTTTAGAATTACCGACAACTATTATATTAAATCGTAACAAAGCCGTGTCTGTACATGAAATATTTTATGAAATAGTCATTTGTGTATAGAGTACCTACATGTGATAGAGAGCCTAAAACAACATTTTTTTGGAATTTAATCTGTCCGTCTGTTTGAACGCGCATCACGCAAAAACTACGAGACGGATTATAATGTAACTTGGCATAGTTATAGCTTGTGTGCCGGGTTAACATTTTACTCTATTTTTTTATCTAGATCAATTATAAAGTTCCCACAGGAATCACAAGTTCACGCGAACGAAGTCGCTGGCACCGCTAGTACTATATATGCGTTATTCAGCTTTGTTTTCCTATTCATATTCTGTTCCTTTTTTAAATTTATGCTATATGGCGTAAGGTGTTTAGCAGACGTGTCTCCCTCTACAGGCAGCTATTACATCGCAGATTATACTTAACTAGCAAAACCCCGCAGACGTTGTCTTGCCATAGAAGTTGATGTGCTGCAGCACCATCTAATGTCGAGTTACAACAAAGTCGATAGCTCGAACATATTCTCCGTGCTCAAGTACCTATGTATACCAATTTTCATGGCGATCGATTGAACGGTATACAAGTTGATGTGCTGCAGCGCCATCTAGTGGTAAGTTACAACAAAGTGGATAGTATAAAAACGTTCTCCATGAAAAAATACATATATGTGCCAACTTTCATGGTGATCGGTCAAACGGTGTCGAAGTCTATTAGCATCAGATATACCAACATCCTCTTTTATATATATATAGATTTTTAAAAAATCTTAAAAAGATGCCGTAGGTTCTCTTCGGCTGTTTTTTCGCCTCTTATATTTGCATTCGATGATTTAAAAACAAAAGCACTACTTAACCTCGCCTTTGACCTTTACTTTTTAACTTTGACTTTGCCGAAGCTCTCCAACGTGTATGTTAATACACTGATCGAGCTCAGTAGCGTGCGTGTCGGCTGCCATGTGGAGGGTATCGATATCAATGAAACTAGTTACGCAGACGACATGGTACTTCTGAGTATCTCGGTATGGTATTTAGTAGGGGGAGAATGCACGCTGCATTCCCACAGCCACTGGACGCAGTTGACTGGCCACGTTACCCCTATCTCACAGAAGACTTCCTTGAAATGTACTGCATTTGCTACTTTATCGTATTTCCCCAATGCACGTACGTGTTTCGGATTGAATGAGATATGCCAGAGCCCATTCTCATCCCGTCCTATCCTATCCCTCCCCATTTTCCCAACCCTTTCTTCCAATCCATTCGTTAATCCGCAAAAATAGGCAGCGCATCTGGGAGCGTGCCAACGTTTGTCATTCTGGACTGACGTTGGTATGTATCGCGGATGTCCATAGACTACAGTTTCCACCTACCATCAGAGGTTCATCTGCCGTCTTTCTACTATAAAAAAAAGTGTGACCTAACGAGGCTGCTACGTATCAATGAGAGGTACGTATCCGCGAGTAGCCACTCACGGACTAAAAATATAATGTTATTAAAAGTGAATGCATGGTCTTAGGGGTTGGGGCTGGATGTCCGCGGTATGTCCCTCCGATAAAGTTAAATGGAGTTCTAGTCACTTCAGATTTCGAGGACACTGCAGATATAGAGAGGTATCGCAAGGCGCTGTCTGTTAGAGCCAATAACATATTGTTGTTCGTGCGTTCTCCGGTTGCTCCAGGGAAGCGAAGGTATACATGCAGCTTATGGGTGAGCTATACGCAGAAACAGTACAGCGCTCTGCGAGTTCAATACAATAACTCAGCGCTCAGGACACTGGTGGGGCTGCTCTGCTACTGCAGTGCATCGACGATGTTCGCGCAGGCGCGCACCGATGGCTTCCACGCGGTGATACGAAAACGATGTGTGTTCTTGCTCAATTGAGTGCGGGCCAACGTCGTAGTCGCCCCGAGCATGTTCACGGATAGGCTGGATTTACCGATTACAAGACATTGTTGCATTGTACGTTATTATTAATATTATACATAATTGTGTAATATGTAATGTTTTAAATGTAAGTTTGGTTTAAAATAAAAATTATATTATTATTAACGCTATTTTTTCACAACATAATCAATTTAGTTTGAAGTTATTTGTAATATTACTTGAACCAGTAACTAGCTCATTACTAGTATTTAGTATTATTCCAGTTTACGCTAGTTCCATCCAAACGGGTCATCGTAAGATATTATTTTACGAATCCTGAGATATGACTGCAGTTCATTAAAGAAAATGAAATTTGACCTCTCCAATGGAGGACTGTGTAATAAGGTGGCTTTTTTGCGGGAAAGTGACTTACATTTTTCTTTAGGCCTTTTATAATGGAACATGTAACGGGGAAATTAGATTTATTGGAGTGTCGAGTTTGTAATATCGGTTATGATCATTTATAGATTAGAATCAAACAGTATTTATACCGACCGGATTTAAATTTTATGGGTCATTTTTATTAAAAAAATGACAGTGTCAGTTGGAAGGTTTCCTATTTTTCAGGAGTTTAAAAAAGTGTTTTTACACATGTTTATAAACGTCCAAATCGAAATAGTCCAAATCAAACGACATATCTAATATCAGTAGCTTGTATAGGTACAACGTGTTACATAACGCAAAAGTCGAAAATAAGGTCGTTCAGTATCGAGGGTAAAATCGGTTGTGTACAAAATTATTATTTTTTTTAAATTATTTATTGGTCATTTCTATCATAATTAACTTTTATTGTACGCGCAGTTAAGCAATCAATGCGACGCTAATCCGCGCCGCCGCCGTTAGCCCGCGCTGCAACGCCTACGCATCCGGTCATTACCTACTGATTAAGGAGAACTATGAACGTTTTAGATAGAACAACAAAACTACATGTTTGTACCTTTTGATTTATTCCCTAACATTTTGTCGCTAGAACATTTTATTTTTTATTTAATTGTTAAGAAGCACACAGCTCAATACTTATAGGTACTTACATTAAATTCTTAACATTAAAATTATACATAGGCCAACAAAGCTTCATGTATAAGAAAGCTAAGCCAACAAAAATAAGCGAACCCGTAGTCTGTGGAACGAACTGCCTCAAGAGGTCTTTCCATTAAGCTACGATATGGGGTTCTTCAAGAGAGCTGTGAATAGGATTTTGCAAGGTTAGCGGCGCGCCCACATACCCGCTGGTGTTGCAGGTGTCCATGGGCGGGGCGGTATCACTTACCATCACGTGGGACCGCTTGCTCGTCCGCCCACTAGTCTATAAAAAAATATATATTTAGGAGCCTAGTCATACATATGTAAAGAATTACATTTAAATACAATCACACGTATAAACAAACACACAATACACAGGATTACACTTTACACACTAATACATACATATTAAACAAGTAGGTACTAATTCTTATTATAATCACTTTTGTTATTATAATTTATTATAAAAAGTATAATTATAATTCCTATCATAATTATAAAAAGTATGTACCTACCTAAATTGTTACTTGCATACTTTTTAAAATTATTCAAAGTATTGCCAAAAATATCTACCATCAAGAATAATTTGTGTCACTTCAAAACTTATATAAGAATACTTGATCCTGACGTGATCCGCACCGTGCAAGGTATTTAATATTAATAATTGAATTAGTATTAGCAAACTTATTATTCACTAGTTGTTGCTCGCGACTTCGTTCGCGTTGCCTTCAAGTACCAATTCAGAAACCCTCACGGGCGCGCGCGCAACAACTCACCAAAGTTTCATCAAAATTGGATGAATGGTTTAGGTACGCTAGAAGACGATCAAACAAACATTACTTATTGTATATATAACTTTGAAAAAAATGTTTTGTGGGTAGGATATGTTTAAAATGTTTGTTCGAGCGTTGGAGTGCCCAGCGGCTGTTGGATTGCAGCGTGCACACAGATTTTAATTATTTTAAATTAGTTGACTTGTTTATGTTTTGCGTTATTTTGGTGAAACGTATATACGATGCAGGGTGAGGACTCTTATGCTCAAATGAACTCTACGCAAACATTATAAGTAGGTACCTGGAAGTTACTCGTATTATCCTTGAAGATACCCTCAGTAATTATTTATAATAATAGAAGTTCAGAGTTATTACTAGGTCGAATAAGTATTACGCACCTCGAGGGTGTTATTCGCCATTTTGCTATGTAAATTGGGTCAATCAAGTGTACGATTATTGACATAATTTTGCTGGGAATTTGAACACGTGGCGGTGGCTAGTGATACAGCCACCCATGTGGAACAGTGTAGTTCGCATCAAACAACTTGACCTTCAGCTACATGTATGATTATCAATTTATGAAATTTAATTATAGGATGTGATAAAGTTTAATATAGGATGTGTGATAAAGTATAATTATAATCGTAATAAGATTATAAGTAGAGATCGGATATTTAGGTGCATATTTACCTAAAGTTGAGGTGTTGGATAAGTATGGAGTGCACTTTTGTTTCGGGCGAATGCCGCAATCCCGGGATCGACAAATTTTATTTTCCGGCTATAGAATACGATGCATATACCTAAAGTTGTAAAGTTAATCCCCAAGACCCTCAGAATTGCATTCCTACAAATTGCCATTAGAACTAAGAATTTGAGTTCAAATCCGAAGTTTATATCTTCAATGGTGCCTTAGATCCTATTGACTCTGTCCTGGTCACCACCAGACCGCTAAAACTGCTGAGGAGTTTCATAAATAAGCATCCTATTAGTTGTGAAATCCCGGGATTTCAGTTTTCAAACAAATTATTTTAAGAAGCCGCTTCTATACTTTATACCTTGTAGGTAAATATGCACCCGAATATCTGATCTATAATTATAAGTTTTATGATTATAATTGAATTAATAATCATATAATTGTCTTAAGAACAGGTATCTACATAGATAATGCTCTTTATTCTATGAACTGGCAGTGCCAGCGATTTAGTTTGCGTGAACTTTAGAGCGATTCCCGTGGGAACTCCGTATCGGATTGGGAAGAAATGTACCCCAAATGTTAACCATTAAAATCCGTGTAGTAGTTTTTGCGTTATCATGATCAGACAGACAGACAAAAATTCTAATAATGATTGTTTTGCCGGTGTAGTAGATGAGTCCTTGAACGGAGGCCACGTCCGGGAAGGGCAGTGTGGGACGCCCTGCGGCCATGTGAAAGGACGACTTGAAGAAGATCGTGTGTGGTGGCGGACCTTGGAAGAGGCCTATATCCAGCAGTGGAGAGATATAAGCTGATTAGATGGTATGCTATGATATTAAAGAGAATACAATCAGGTCTTATTGCTTATCAATTACTTCCAGATAATCTTGAGAATAATTAATAAAACAAGTACAGAAGACTCACTCCATAAGAACGCTCCATAAAACATACCTACAAAATAAAATTTCGTTCAGTGCGAGCTAAATTGAATCCTACGCGCATCGGAGAAAGGCGATATTACACTGAACCGCTGCAGCACACACTGACACTCCGTGCGTAAATCGCAGAGGCACCTATAAATAATATAATTAATTGTACTCATAGTAGTTTTATTCGTTTTAAAACACAATTTTAAAATTGATCTAAAAAGCTATTAAATATCATACCTACTTACACAATACGATGGTAGTTTTTAAATGCTTTTGTTAGCGCGTGGCGTTACAAAGAGCTCGCGGCAACCGACTGAAATAAACCTCTGCGCAGGGGCCCGCCGCTGTAGGCATATTTTCGCACTTAAAGTGGCGGAGTGGGCCAGACCTGGCTGAGGTAAATAAATAATGCTGATGCATTGTTATTATCTAAGTCAGATATTTAGTGGTCAGATTATCAGTACGGAAACAAGAAGTGTAAGTGGGTGGTCCAACCCTTGCGTCATTCCCTATGGCTAGATCACAAGACGACTATTTAGCACGATTTTGGAAACTAAAAAATGTCTTCAAAATCGTGTTAAAAATTAAAAAACAACTGCTCTTATCTCAGAGTTTAAAAAAAGAACCTTTTTTGTTTTACAAGATGTCTCATTTGTATCCGGATCAGTACTTTATTGAGAAAATACTGAACATATCCCACTAATACTTGGATGTTTGTTACTCAATTACGACGAAACGGCTGAACCGATTACGTTGAAACTTGGCAAATAGGTAGATTGTAATCCGGATTAACACACAACTATTTATATAGACCACGCGAACGTAATCATGGGCAAAAGCTAGTTATACGTACACGTCGGACAATATCTCCTTTTTTTGAAGTCGATTAGAAATACAAATAAGAAAGATTTCATCAGAAAATTAAATCAATCGGATTAAAATATGTATCAGTAACAGTTCTTCGTTGGAGCGTGACTGAAATTCCCGCCCTTTCTATCGACCATACACTATCAAGGATTCAGTAACAAGTTTGTAGGCAATCCGCCAACGTTTCAAGTTTTACGCTTATTCGAAAACAAGAAATATTGAACCCGAGTGGTCATATTGTATTTATACGTTATATAGAAAGAAGGTAGCAGACAGTGGCAATACAGACTGCAGTGGTAAGTGGCCCATGAGCGTGAGGGATGAATGAAATTAAATCGCCACGCTGACCACGCAGGTTGAGTAGAATGACCCTACTCTTTTAGGGGTAACGCAGTTCATGAGGGCTTGTAGTAGCAGTTTTGTTATTTCTTAGTCATCTTTTACAACACCCACGGATGGAGACGCGGTGGTGCAATTCTAAAGCTGGCCAATGCCACCTTAACTCACCGGTTAGACCACTCAGTTACTAATTAATGATATTCCCCAAAAGATATTACATATACCATATCCATTTAGTCGATTCTTATATCCACACCGCATCGATGGAATATTTGCATTGGATATTTTCTCTTCCAATCCAGTTCTATCGAGATCCTGTGCCGTTCGATAAATTTACGACTATACGTGGAATGGGTTTATGGTTCACAGTGTTCTGTACTGTATCTGTATTTATTTATGATAAATAATATACCTGGCAATTCAAAATTTTACTTTTTTAATAACGCCACAATTGATGGCCTTTACAAAATTTCTCTTCTCTGCATAGTAAAAACATCATGGCAACCACCTAACAAACAATCCAAACCCATTTTTGTCATTAAACAAATCTTAGGATTAGGATTAGGTAAAGCTTAGGATCGAACCTGGGACTAAGATGAGCTACCTAATCTACCAATCTACCAACTACCAAATGAGCCAATGAGTTCTCTTTGGTTTCACTCCATGACCACTGTTAAATGCTCAGATATAAATATGTCAAATAACACCACACTCAATGGCCCACACTAAGATTCTCTGCGTCGTGGATCCAGAGACATACAACACCACACATGTGCAAGACCCGGAACCGATTGTTTGTCCGACCTGCAATCGAACCCAGGACTTATTGCACACCAGGCACACTATCAACTGGGCTAATTGGTCGTCAATATAATAATATAGAGAGATAAGTAACACAAACTGTCAATCGCTGTATGCCTGAAGTTGTCGCTAAGCTCCTACTGCTCGCGCTGATGGTTCAGTCTGTTCCGACCGATGTTGCTACAAAACGTTCTTACAAAACATGGAGTGAATCGACCAATAAAGTAGTAGCTCAGAGCAGTTTAGACATAATATTTATTACTCGTTGTTCCGTTTAGAGCCATAACTCTCTAAACGGAACTAAATAGTTGTGTTCGGTTTCTTTGCTTGATAAGATTCGAAAGGACGAGTTTCGACAAAGAAGTAAAGTCATTGACAGAGCTCATAGAATTCTGTAGCATGCTTGAAAAATGTTGACAATAGTGTTGAGATAACACTGTGTTTCCGTCCGAAAATTGTGGAATGGACGAAGGCGGGAGACGAGCATACAGTCCACCTGATGGTAAGCGGATACTGTCGCCCATACACATTCCCGATACATGCCGACATTAGTCCAAAATGACAAACGTTGGCACGCCTTCGGATGCGCTGCTTATCTTTGGAGATATAAGAATGGATTTGGAGAAAGGGTTGGGAAAATGGGGAGGAATGGGCTGGGGCACTTCTCATTCACTACCGAAACACGTATTTACATTAGGGAAATAAGATAAAGTGGGAAATGCAGTACATTTCCAGGTAGTCTTCTGTGAGAGATAGGTAAACGTGGCCAATCGAGTGCGCCCAGCAGCTGTTGGATTGCAGCGTGCACGCTCACCCTCAAATAAATGAATAAATTAAATATAAGAATTTATCTAATCTGAACAATAGTTTTCAGATGATGACTGTCCTTGACCTTGAACCAAGTACTTCCTTGACCTTCAATTCCAGACTATTGGATCTTCAACAACTTTAAATAAAACTACTTTTATGTTTCTTCACATTTTAATTCTCCTATAATGTAATGAAACATTGCAAATAACCTTCAGTTAAAGCTCGACTTGGTGCCGCAATAAAAACCTATTTAATTGTTTCTGCAACATTAACTTGGCAATAACTTGGTAACTTCCGCACAGCCTCCGCGGAGAATATTGGCAGCTGCGACAGTATTTATTACCTTTTCGTAGGTATTGGCTCGGAATACTGAATAGGGCTTACCTATTTATATTCATACAGAATGAGCACCGTACTGCAAATGACTTTTGACAAGAGACTGACTGTTTTAAGCGTTAGTTTATCTAACGTGGGCCACATAGATATGCTCCAGATTTTTCTTTCTGATTCTCGAACATGCATTTTCCCTCACGATATTGTCTTTAACCACCGAGCGCTAATAACGTACTTAAGTAATATCTCAGTCTTAGTATTACGGGCCGACGATTTTAACTCACAACGTCATCAATGTGAGTAGAGAATAGACCTCTTGGCTATCGGAGGCCTAGTTTTCTTTTCCTTTATATAATGAAGTAGGCGGACGAGCAAGCGTTCCCACGTGATGGTAAGTGTTACTGCCGCCTATGGACACCTGCAACATCAGAAGGTGTGCGGGTACGCCGCTGACCTTGGAAAATCCTATTCGCAGCTTTCTTGAGGAATCGTAGCGTAATGGAAGGACCTCTTGAGGCAGTTTATTCCAGAGCCTACGGGCTCGTGGTATGAATGGTTTTTGGACCTAACAGTATGCGACCTCAGTTACTCTGTTACTTGGAACTTAAAGGATGGGCCGCTGAGTGCTTATTAAACTTCTTTTTGTAGGCCATTAAAATTTTAGCGTGAAGGGTGGTAGCTATGCCGATGGATAAACCTCCCACCGCAAAAGGGAATGTCATTGCCTCGTTAGTTAACAGCAGCTTGCACCACGAGCAGATGAGGTTGGCTTTGGCTCTGAAGATGGTAGGAGAGCCTCTTACACCCCGATGACCATAACCAGGCCTCCTTATGCACATTGGCCAAGAGGATTAGCGAGTGCACTCTTTTAGAGGTTGTGTGATTTCTCAGGGCTTGTGGTAGCGGGTTTGTTATATCTTAATCGCCTTTTACGACACCCACGAGAAGAAATTGGTTGGTATTATTCAAAAGCCTCACGACACAACACGGCCATAGATAAGAAGTAAACTCTGTTTGTCTGATTATACGAGATGAACGTCGCTACTGTGACTGTCTATCACCTCTGCTATAAATGGGAAATTCCTACTTCATCAAATTCAGAGCAGTGGAAACTGGAAGGAATGTTAAACGGGTATCTATTTACGGTCCCATAATTCCAGGAGTTCGGCAACTAGGAAGAATGTCGCACGTACGTTACAAGTTTGCGGCGTCTACCCATTAATTGTGGGCACAAACCCCGACACTGATAGGAAAACTTTGGCTTTTGATCAAAGTTTTCATATTAATTCCACACCTTATACTGCCCTAATATCGTTCCTTTGAGAATGGCTTATACCAAAATATGAGTAACCTTAATGTGACATTCGTTTTTTTTTGTGAAGTAATGAGACGTCACCAAACACGCCACAGAGTGAAAATTCCACACATTAAACATGAAAATAATTTAGCAGAAGGAAAGGAAAGATAAATTTATTAAAAATACTAAAATACTTTTTAAAATACTTTTAATAAAAATACGATCTTTACCACAGTTTTTCTACGACGCCGTTACCATACCACATCATACCATCGCTATGGGTCACTACTGATTATAATCATGTATCTCTAAAATCTATAGGTAACTCTCAAAGCATGTCATAACATGTGCTCTTCTTCCAAGGGTATAGGCAGGATTTTATCCAGGGTGGGGCAAAGCAAACAATTTTCTTATAATTTAAATAGAGGTAGTGTAATAAGGTGGTGTATGTGAGGAAGAATAAGTCTGTTACTTATTCTTCCCTATTCCAGGGGGGTGGGCGCCCCAATCTACCCCATTGCGGCTTGTCAATCTTCTTTGCATTATTGGTCCATCCTGATGGACGACATTCTACACTGTGCTCACCTGTGCGTAGTCGCAATTCGAGGACTCGAAGGCAGTCTTAATCATTTTTTTATTAAAATATTTCTTTCACTACACTGTGGCCAAAAAATAACTTCTGTTTATTTCATACCCTCATGGAAAAGACGCCCCAAACATATGCTCGCGTTTGTTTTGCAATGTGTTTCAGGCTTTAGGACCAAGGAAATGGTGTTTCATAATTGCATAGTAGGGACAAAAGAAGCTGTTCCATCATGACCCAGAAAGTGATTAAATTTTGATGTTCAAAGTGTGAAACAACATCATTTTCACCTTATCTTTGAGTAAAGCAATAGCCTTTAACAAAGACCTCTCATGCTGGAGCCATGTACAGAAAATTGAATTATTTACTCGATCACTCGATCCAACGATTGAAGCGCAGTAAATAATACAAATAGTAAGGTATGTCACTTGTAAGAAATTGTAGTTCACTTGTAGAAATTGGTATTAATTTTGTGTTTTCGCTAGCATTAATTCGTAAATGTTATGTTTTACCTCAGATACGAGTGCATGGTAAATGTTAAAAATATTTCATATTCAGACCTGCATGCCGCGTTTTCTTGCCGTGTGGTGACAGTCGGCTTTAGCAGAGTACTACCCCATCTCTTCCCGTGGGTGTGGTAAGAGGTGGACTAAGGGATATCTAATAAAGCGTCTGCCACAAGCAGATACCTCTAAAAGAGTGGACTCGCCAGCTCGCTTGGCCAGCGTGGCGTTTAAAGGCCAAACATCGCTTATGCACAAGACAATGTCCATGAGAAGACCCATGTCCAACAGTGATACTGAATGCCGCCGCTGTCGCATTTTCGTGTTTCGTGCATGCCGCGTTTTCGTACTCGCACGCACCCGCTCGTTGTGTTAGCTGCCTCTTAGAGTCATTCGTTTAAACGCGTACGCTAATTTAGGTACCGTAAATCGCTTCTGTTGTACTTTTGCTGTCTGAGTGTATTATGGTGTAATATGGTGGCATGTATCGCGGGCGACAGTATCCACTTACCCACTTGATGGTATGCTGTAGCTAGTGTGCCGCCTTCATTCATAAAAAAAAAATAGATGCATGACGCATGGTTCGGAAGTCTACCTAAAGACCTAACGTTTAGCACTATTTGAGTTTTTACAGGAACATATCTATCAGCCAATCAAGTAGCGATTGCGTAGTAATTTCTTAAAATTTCCTATAAGCAACGATATGTATCCAGTGCGTTTGTGTGCGTAAGACATATTTCTACTTATTGTACGAATTCTCCATACTGTTCATTAGCTGTTGAAGGTCAGTATTAAAGACAAAACAGGGGCGCTGTCGATTACTTATTTGAGGAGATATGCCAGGATTGGGACGATTAAATTAAACCGAGGAATCTATTTTGAGAGGGTTATATGAGATACCCATCGGGATAGTTGTATTAAACTAGCATTTCCTTCTGGTTTCGCTAGCTTAGAATTCAACATACAAAACAGTAGTGTCCAGTAGGTTGTTGTCTTCATTAAAGTGTTGTAAACATGAGCGCTGAGCACTCAGGGGAGCACTAATGAATACTTAAGACTAGCGTTCAACGTTATATAAAGTAAAAAGAGTCATAAAATAAAAGTGTCTATGAAAAGTAGATGGCGGTAGACGAGCATACAGTTCACCTCACCTGATGGTAAGTGGTTACTGTCATCCATAGACATCTGTGTTACATGCCAACATCAGTCCAGAATGACAAACGTTGGCACGCCCTCGGATAGGCTGCTTACCTTTGCAGATATAGAAATGGATTTGGAGAAAGTGTTGGGAGAAAAGGGAGGGATAGGATGGCGTGATAATGGGCTCTGGCATATCTAACTCACTACTGAGACACGTACGTACAGTCAGCAACACGTTAATGTAGTAAAAACCGTTCGATTCTAATCCTTATTACAAGCGTATTAAGTAGTTGTTAATATGACATTTCTCTATATTGTACCTTTAACCGGTTTCGATTACAGATAGGTACAGCTAAGAAATTACTTCGGATATGGTTTCGAATATAGTTTCGGTTACGGATATGTTAATGTACTTTTTAAGAAATGTTTTACTAACAGAAACCAAAGAAAAATAAACCAAATAGGGAATAATTGCAACTTAACTCATAAAGAACGAAGGAAAAATCTATCAAATCAAATGTTGGCAGCAAGAACTTGTCAAAACCAACCTTGTTTAAGTTCCGTCCCTACCGGCAAAGAATAAAATTATTTATAACTAGCGACCCGCCCTCACTTCGCTTCGGTTTATTAAATTTAAAACAATCGGAATAAGATATTTTCCTGCGGTAAAATGGAGCCTATATTTTAAGTTAGACCTCTAGCAATACATCCGTGAAAACTGCATTCAATTCCATGCAGTAGTTATTGCGTGATGCGTGTACAAACAGACAGACAGACAAAATTTCCAAAAACTGTTGTTTTGGCTTATTAGTTTATCTATAATGTACAGACATCGGACTGTTACAATTTTATTATATGTATAGATAATAGCCAAATCTTCATTTTTTGATTCGGTTCCGAATATTTTTATATTCGGATATCCGATGTTTCGGTTACGCTTACGGAGCTCCATAACATCCCTAGGATGGGTGTACATTACACTGTTGCCAACTGTACGTGATAGAACTTTGGCAGTATAACTTTTTGGCGGGAACTCGAGAAGTGAAGTTGAATTTTTGTTTGATTTTTGAAAAAAATTGTGTATTTTAATAGTGATAGTTTATTAAACTTCAAAGTGTCTTTCGTGCGTGATGTTTGTATTAAATATAAGCGTGGGACTGCGTTTTTCGTGTGCATCCAAGGAGTCCTCTTCCATCCTCAGTAAACAAACCCACTATAGTTTTACTGAACGACTCCTGACTTACATCGACGGGACTGGACATCCACAGGATACGTTTTAGACTTTAAAATTGTTTATTACGAAGGAAATTTGAAACGGGCAAATGTGCTAATATCACCGTTGCCATATATGAAAAACAGGTATTTTTTACCCATACAGGGTTAAATAAACGTACTACGTAATGGTATCGATCACTCGGTTCAGGTAAGACTTCGACGCCTCTGTTATGTATTCTCTCAGGGGTCTCAGTGAACAGGAGGATGGAACGCTTAAAGGTATCTATTGCCCACAATGGTCTTAAGTGTGAGTAAGGTATTGACCTATTTTGGTAGAAAAAGTGTTAAAATAATAAATGTGGTCTTACGAATTATGAACACTAAATACTATGATGAAAATTTGTGTTATATCCTTTACTATATATTCGGCTCAATATTAGCTAAACCTTAGCTGAAGTTAGAAACGTGAAATTTGGACAGTAACTTCGTTTCATAACGTAAAAACGCATTGAGAAGGGATTCCTTGAAATTCAATCACTAAAGGGATGAAACCGGGTATCAGTTTGTATTTTAAAAAATATTTTACAGTCCTATTAACTTGAAACTTGGTATAAATATACTAAAATACGAATAATTAAAGACCGTTTACAGTTTTTTTTAAAAAAATCGACATATAATTTGTTAAAATTTTGTGTATTGAAAGCTTTTATTCCCTATTAGGTATTTTAATGTTAAGGCAGTACCTATTCGAGTAATGTCAAAATGTCAAATGTCAAAACCGCGGGTGAACCGTGATGTAAACAGGATTTCTGCTCTGATCTATTATTTGCTAAAATCTTTTTAATATATTTTTAGTTAAAAAACCTTGTCGCTTTACAGTTACATTTTTTTATGGAAAGAAGGTGGCAGACGCGCTAACAGTCCACCTGATGGTAAGTGGTCCAGAAACGTTAGCATGCCCCCGGATGCGTTGCCTACATTTGGAGATTTATAGGAATGGATTTAGAGATAGGGTCGGGAAAATGGGGAGGGATAGGGTAAGATGGCATAGGAATGGGCTCTGGCACATCTGATTCACTACCGAAACACGTACTTACATTGAGGAAGTAGGAATAAAGTGGGAAATGCAATACATTTCTCGCTAGTCTTCTGTGAGAGAGGGGTAACTTGGCTAGTCGTGTGCGCCAAGCGGCTGTGGGATTCAGCGTGCACTCTCCCCCTCCAGATTATTATTGTTTGTAAAGATTATGGTAGATCATAACAAATACATTGTCACTAATTTCATGTTTGTTTGGTGGACTGGGCCGATATCCCATCGTCTTTTGAAAGTCATAATCTTTACACGAGGCATATAAATTAAAAATTTATAATTCTGGGAATTCATAAAATCGTGTTCACCGATATTTATAAGGGTCCTACAAAAATAGTGTAAATAATGTTAATATTTCAATCAGTTGACTAAACAATTACATTTAACTAAAAATAATTCGTACCTATTTCATGTTTTTTTATTACATTAAAAATAAATAATTGATGACTAATTACTACTTGTTAGATATCTAATGCAAGCGTAAACCGAAACGTGTTAGGCGATTATTGATAGCGCGAAACGGAACACAATATTTATATTTTATGATGACGGTTGTATGTGTGTGGGTACCTGAGTGGAAATATTTTCTTTTTTTTTTCAACCAATCAACTCCTTGGAGTGGTATTTCGTCATTGTTCTCTCTGCTGTGCCGTCAAGACGTATTCTCTTTAACCGCCAAGACGTACGCGCGTTCTTGGAATTATTGGACATCATCACCGCTACATACCGTCATGATACGATTTTCGGTCTACACGCACACACTATAGAAAAACAACCTGGTTATGCAGTAATCGGAAACGAGAAAAACAAAGGACGTGACAACAACACACGCTATCCAACTAACACGGAACTATCGAAGGTACTGTACTCCACCTCTTTACCACCTCATCCACTACTTTAAACTCCAAAAATATTTTTTAAGCCTGCAATACCGTATCCTCCTGGACAAATACCTCTCATCTTATTTTCCAACCGACATATGCCTTCCTTACTTCCTTGTTGCTATTTAACGCCGAGTCAATTTTATTAAAAACATAATCATGCTGATAAATTGGCGAGTTAATATTTTAAAAACGCTTAAGTGCGAGATTGACTCGCGCAACATTGGTTCCGTAGAATAAATGTAGGTATGTTTGTATAAATGGTTGTTGCATTTGGAAGAAATGGGGCGTAGATTGGGGAGAAATAAAATAGTGGAGAAATGGTATAGGTACTGCTAAATTATCACAACAAGTACTGTTGTTTTTTTTTTATTTACCAAAAACAACACATGAGATTTTGTGTACGTGCCTGGAAAGTTTGTAGTGGCACTGCTCATTCGTATACGTATTATCGTATTCAGTTCAATGTGTTTTTATGGTTTAAATAAACAATGTAAACTGTAAGTGTAAATTAAAACTGTACGTACACTAATAAGTAATACTCACTTAATACTGTTAACTTACTTACTTAATAGTACTTACTTAATACTAATCTTAACTTTTTATCTATGTATTTTCAAATTTTTACAATACCAACTTTACGATACACAGTACCGGCTTGATTCTTCGTTTGCCTAAAAGTTTACTGGTGTAGAGAATACTACAAGGCACAATACAATCTTTTGTACATTTAGTTTAGTCTGCAATAAAGTTGAAATAAATAATAAACAAAAATGGAAAGATAAAAGAAAGTGACGAAGTTGATGATAAATGTAATGAGTGAAGAGTATACTATATCTATGTATCTCGCTGTCTTTGACATGGGTCAAACTAAATGATACTGAAACGGTCAAAAAAATAGTTCAAACTACGTCTTTTAAATAACTATAAATGTTTATTTGACTATTTAAAGTTTCAAAAACTTCAATTCAATTTATTTGCAATGTGCGTTTCAAAGATGGTATGTACATACATTCAGATCGTTACAACTGCAGTCTATCGTACTTACTTTAAAGTTAAGTATTTCAAGTTGTATAGGGCATATCAAAGTCGAGGTTAGTCATATCCTTATTGAAGTTATCATTTTCTTTCATTATAATGAAAGAAAATGATAACTTCAATAAGGATATGACTAACCTCGACAATAAGTTACATTCCTATAACTTATCCACATAGTGGTCTGAAGAATAATGGAGTTCTTAAAGAAGAAAGGTCAATAGCTGCATAAATTAATGTCATAGCTCCTGTGCCAAGTCACGTGCACATTGCACAAATATCTTCGGAGGCTTAGTGCGCGGAAGTCATAACTCAGTTCTCGAGCAAGAGCGACGTACAACTTTGTCAAAGTTGGCTAATTGAATCGCGTATTGCGTTTGCTTTTGACATGTGATCAAAACTTTGCTGCTTGAAAAACGATCTAAAATTTGATTTCCGCCTTGTTCGTGTATGAGAGAGCGAGATAGTGAATTTATTTTAGAAAATAAGTATGCATGATTTACATGTTATAAAGGACAACGGGGAAAAATGTACAGACTGCCAAGTTTTTTTTATTTTTATTTATACAATTGTTCTATCAAGTCCAATTAAACTTTTACTTTCACACTCAAAAGGATTTTAATGGATTAAGCTATGATTTACCCAAATGGTGTACAAATCTTTAGTTCCCATTAGTATAACAGGTGATATCAGTTACATTTACATACTTGTTTTAGAAAACACACACTCATAAAAAGGAAAGCACGAAGTTTGTTCGCATTAAACATTCACGTTTTGTACACATTTTACATACTAAAACGGGTGTGAACGTGTAATGAAGGTATTTGTTTACATTTTATTCCTACTCGACGTTTCGGCACAGCTTACACCAGCCGTGGTCACGAGTTGACTGTAGAGGCGGGTAGTCCAGTGTAGGAGATGCAAGCAATTTTAACAACCCACATTTGATCTTAATATTCGGAAAGGCTGCGACACACTACACTAACAATGTCGCATTCGACCGTAAATTGCAAGGTTTAAATTTGTTAATCACTGAACGCCACGTCGATGACGACTAACTATGCTATGTCTTCAGCCTATGTGTCTCCACTGTTGGATTATACTGTGCACTGGATTGAACATTTTGTATGGTGGCAAGCCTTGGGATAGACCTGTCTATCCCAAGGCTCGCCACCATACAAAATTTTCAGCTCTTTCATCCAGTTATGAGTACCACCGGCGTACTTCCTCAAGTCGGCGGTCCACGGAGAGCGCCCACACAGCGCTTCGCGGTACGTAGCCTACATTCAAGGAATCGTATTGTTCTAATCTGATAATTATATAATTCTAACGGATTAAAATAAAAGTTAATAATTGAAAACTAAAAATACAACAACGAAATAAACTGAGCTGTATTTAGAACCTTTCCCGAGGTACCCAGAAAAAGCAAAGCATTCCTTTGGTCCCGTGTTAAATTTACTTAGAGACCAATTTATTTCACTCTGCTAGATTATCAGGATCCGTTTCCCGGGAGACTCTTGATCCCGGGATTCTTTAAATATTTATCTTTTTTTGTTTCTCTCTGATACTTTAGAAGGTGGAACAAATAAAATATGTATTACATTTTGTTAGTATTCTACTGTTAAGGGATTTGCTAAGAGATATTTTGTATGTTTGCTGAATTTTAGGTTAAATATGGTAATGTTTAGGTTAGGTTAAATTTTAGGTTAAAGGCTGATGGTAAGTGGATACTGTCGCCCATGAACATCCGTGATACATGTCAACATTAGTCCAAAATGATAAACGTTGGCACGCCTCCGGATGCGCTGCCTACCTTCGGAGATGCATTTGGTGAAAGGGTTGGGAAAAGGGGGAGGAATGGGTTCTGGCACATCTCACACACTACCGAAACACGTACGTACATTAGGGAAATAAGATAAAGTGGGAAATGCAGTATATTTCAAGGTAGTCTTCCGTGAGAGAGGGGTAACGTGGCCAGTCGAGCTCTCCCAGCAGCTGTTGGATTGCAGCGTGCACTCTCCCCCTCAAAATAGTGGACCAAATCCCTCCAATAATTCTAAAATTGAGACTGTTAAAAAATGAAAAAAAGTTTGTACCATTCGTATTCTGAAAATCGTTAAAACATTTCCTTTAATAATATTAGTACTTACCATCATTTATCGTATAGCTCACAGTCCTTTGAGCTGAACAGCTGGCCACGTTATCTCTCTCACACAGAAGATTACCTTGAAATTTACTTCATTTCCTACTTTATCCTATTTCATCATCCTATCCTGTGCGTACGTGTTTCGGTAGCGAGTGATATATGCCAGAGCTCATTCTCATCCCATCCTATCCCATCCCATTTTCCCAACCCTTTCTCCAAATCCAATTCTATATCTCCAAAAGTAGGCAACGCTACGGGTGGCGTGCCAACGTTTGTCATTTTGGACTAATGTTGGCATGTATCGCGGATGTCCAGTATCCACTTAGCATCAGGTGGACTGAATGCTCGTCTGCCGCCTTCGTCCATAAAAGAAACAATATACTGTGTACTTTTGGTCTAATATCCTAGTACAATCCAACCCTTAAATTCCTTGGTGTGAATTTGGTTGTGAGTCAACCAAATTATTCAGAGGAGTATTAGGGCCTTACCTATGAAATTGCCGTTTGTTTATAGGGGCCACTTTGAATTTAGTTATCTTTCGTTAGGCTTGGAGTTCCAAATTCAAATTAACTTCAATTTAAAGCTATGACATTATTTTTCAAAATCAATTATTCATTTCTTTACTCGTTTATTGCAAACACAACGGTATCTAAGCAAAGTCTTTACTTTTGATAAGATATAGTTGTTTGCGACCATGGAAAAGTTAAAAATCCGCGTTATTTTCGAATATGAGTTCCGTCATGACAGCAACGCAGGACAGACGGAGCGTACTAATATCAACAATGTGCAGGGGCCAAACACTGCAAACGACCGCACGGTGCGTTTTTGGTTTGATCGTTTCCGATCTGGAAACGACCTCATGAACAAGCCCCGTGAACGACCGAAAACTAAGTCGATAATTACAAATTGAAAGCAATAGTGGAAGCGTCTTCATCTCAAACCACGTCTGAGTGAGCAGCAGCCTTCGGCTTAAGTGACAAAACGATATTGATTCATTTGAGTCAAATCGGGAAAGTGAAGAAGCTCGGAAAGTTGATACCGTATGAGCTTAATGAAAGTCAGCTGCAAATCCACGTCGAAGCTCATCTTACTTTGCTGAACAGGCACAAAAATAAAGGGATTTTAAATCGTATTTTCACTTGTGATGTAAAGTGGATCCTGTATGATAATCGTAAACGTTTGTCACAATGGTTGAACTCGGGAGACACACAACACCCAAACAATGTTCCAAACGTCTCCATGATAACGCTCGCCCACAAACTGCACGACAGACAGTCTCAAAGTTACAGGAGCTTCGGCTGGAATCTTCGTCACCCACCGTACTCGCCAGACCTTGTCCCTACTAATTTCCAATTTTTTCGGAATTCGTATAACTTTTTACAGGGGATTAAATTCTCGATGAGGCAGTGAAAAACGCCTTCAGAGAATTCATCGATTCCCGTTCCCAGGAGCTCTATAGTAGATGCATCAATCAACTTCCATTAAAATGTCAAAAGTGCATTGATAATAATGGATGTATGGCCTTAATATGCTACGCCGTCCAAACTGGTCTGCGAGTTCACTTTTAGAGGTGGTATAGTTCTTCACGGCTTGCGGTATCTTTAAGTATCAGTTACAAATGATTAGGAAACAAAGTATAATAATAACGACATTTTGAAGTAATGCGGCTATTTTATTCGTTATGTCATGAAAAGTACGTTTTCTTTTTATGTTCTCATTAAACTTACATTTTCTACGAAAAAAGAAGGAAGAAGAAAACGTTTCATTGATAAGGCTTATTTGGCACCCCGCCGCAGCAAACGTGTTAAATAGCCCAAGTTCAACGACCCCCCATCAATTGCTAACTCAGTCGAGCCACAATACAATACAAGAAACAGTACTTAAACTGAATACAGTGAATAAATACACTAAAGAATAGTACTTGTACCACCCTTTAACGTCCCACTGCAGGGCACAGGCATTCCCTAGTAAATCACTGCAGGGTTTCAGGCCCAGTGCGGATTGGTGGATTATATAATCTAGATATTTTTTTATTCACGATGTTTTCCCTCAACGCCGAGCTACTGACAATTTTTAATATCCGTACCTACTTAAATAGAAACTCAGTGGTACGGGCCAAGGATTTGAACTCGCAATCACACGAATGTGAGTCGAATATAGATAGTCCTAGGCTATCACCGCTCTTATAGTATAGTTTCCTACAAATCGTACAAAAGCGGCTCACTCACACAGGCGCGTTGTATATAAAGGGTCATATGACGAGCGACGTGGCAAGGCAATGAGGCTGCAGCGAAACACATTCAAGCAACATTCTTACAATGTGTGCTATATAGGTTGTCTGTGGTGTTTAGTTGCCAAGAAAACAAAAATTATATGTGTGCCAAAAAAGACATCGATTTAAAACCTGTGTTTTTTTCCTTTCCTACTGGTTCCATCACATTATACTACCCATTCTTCCTTTAGGGCGGGGGAATAAAATAAACTGTATAGTGGGATAAAGAGCGTCCTTCATTCGTGTTTTCTTTACTTTCTACTGAGTGGTTCGAGACAGGATTGGATGAGGAAAGAAGTATAATAAAATTAGAGACTTCCTTTATAAGAGATGGAGTAAGATGATAAATGGATTTTGCTGTATTTCATTCAGTTCCGAAATTCGGTAGAAATGTACGAGTACTAACATTTTACGACAGGTTTCTGTGAAAGATTGGCTAGTAGGATACGTAGCCCCCTCCATTATGTGTTTCCCCCACAAATGTTATATGTCACAATATGTTACTTCGTCGGTTCACGTGACGAAACGACATCTTTACTGTGTATATGTCAATTTTGAAAACACTGTTAAGATCACTCACTGTATTTTTTCTGTATACTGTGTCAAACCATTTAAATCTATTTGTTGTTCATTTGTACATCTGTTTGTTCTTGAATTTTCTTGGAAATACATTTCGATGTTACTTTTTATTCGGAATTGAAATTTATGCTCGAGTCATTGTAATCCCCGGGGACTTGTTGATATTGTTTCTATAAATAATGTACTTACAGTGTAGAATAATAAATATAGAACTTTTAGACGAGTCCATTAAGGTCTTGTCAAACGACCCTTGAAAAACATTTGCGATAAATCGGTCTGTGTATTTTTTAATAAGTATCTCGGACAGAGAATCGAAATGTATAAATGGAATTCTTTATTTTATAAATAAGTTAAGAAATATAGTTAAGAAATAAAGCTAAAATGCAATATTTTAAGTTCTTTTTTCTACATTTTTCTAAATCTACAGAGTTAATGGTATTTTTTCTCCTATCTCCACTATATTTATATTATATGTAGGTATGCATGTATTGTATTGTATTATCTTATTGACATATATGGTTTAGTTATATATTAAAACTAGCTGTGCCCGGCATGCGTTGCATGCCCGGCAATTTGTTTGCACATAATATATAGCCTATGTCCATCTGGAATAATGTACCTTTTAAATGGTGAAAGAATTTTTCTAATAGGTGCAGTGGTTCCGGAGATTACCTTCCACATACACATAAACTCACAAAATTCGCGCTCTCTCTTTATTATATTAGTAAGTATAGATATAGTATAAATATGCATTTTTAGTATGTAAGTATACTTATATAATACATTTTATCGTATAAGAAAATTATCAATATGTTATTATTATATTAATACCTATTATTATTTATAGTGATGAATTTTATTAACCTTTACTGCTTATTTTTTAATGCACCCGCTTTAATTTTTAACATTTAACCAACGGTCGACCTCTAGTTCGCCTAGGCTTCTCTAGTTCGCCTCCGTACAATATAGTGCAAAAAGAGTAAATAGATAAATGTTAAAAACAAGAATAATACAACTAGACGATCAATAACCAACAAGTAATCAATATCTTCGGAGCCCACGTGCCGGGAAACATTGCGTGGGACGCCTTCCTGACAGGTGGACTCACGACGAAGCAATATCGCAGGTAGTGGCTATAATCGATTTCAACCCCTTATTATAGGACTGTTTTCTCGTCTGCTATCTACTTTCTCTAAAGAAAGTCTGATCTAAAATACTAGGTATAAGTATATACAATAACAGAAGGTGTGGTCTACTGCTCGGGTATTATCCGGCCTGGCGCGAGATTTACTCGCGGGCTTATTTGCCGTTGCACATTGCGTCCTATAGCAATTTACAGCGTAATACAAACCGAAATATATGCGAGCCACCGCACCCGTGCAGCGATAACATGTTGCCTTTTTAAATTAAAATGTTTCTGATTTCAATCTGTTAATTTAATTTATGTTAGTAGAAATATTCGTTAATGTTTTTGATTTCATAGAAACTTCACATAATCTTCATCACTAGTTTTTGCCTGCAAGTAGAGGCTTATATACCCTGTAGTGGGATTCTATGGGCTGCTATCGTTGGTAATAGAAGTGTATATACCTACAGCAGTGGAGGTACAAGTTGATGGCATACTTTTTTTTATATAGAAAAAAGGCGGCAGACGAGCATACAGTCCACCTGATGGTAAGTGGATACTGTCGTCCATATACATCCGCGATACATGCCAACATCAGTCCAGAATGACAAACGTCGACACACCCACGGATACGCTGCCCACCTTTGCAGATTAATTAATGAATTGGGTGAAATGGTTAGGAAAATGGGAAGGGATAGGATGGGATGGGAATGGACTCTGGCATATCTCATTCACTATCGAAATTCGTACGTACATTGGCGAAATACGATAAAGTAGGTAATGCAGTACATTTCAAGGTAGTCTTACTATACTGTACTATTTTTTGCCATTGCTGGATATAGGCCCTCCCCAGGCTTGCTGTGACACACGTTCGACAGTTCTTCCCACCCAGACATCACCGGTGTTGTTCATCAATTGTTCTAATTGTCGGTCCACCTGGCCTGAGGGCGTCCCACAATGTGCTTTCTTCCCACTACGTCTAAAGATAAGACTTTTATACTAAAGAGTAAATTTCCCCGATAAGTAAGTATGCTGGTACGATTCTGTGGTAATATTGCTACACATTCTAGGGATCTTAAGGCTGGTTTAGTGCAAATAGACTCCGGAATACTATGCAGATGCGATATAATGCACCGTAAGATTTACAGCGCGGCTTATGTCGAGGTGGAACTATTGAAATTTACGCGCTTGCTTCACGGCTGTGTGAACTGGGAATGCAAAATCGTACCAGAATGGGTAATGGGAAGATAGAGATAACATGAAATATTATCTCTATAAGACAGAGATAGTAAGACGGTGTGACGGCGAGACGTGGCACAAAAAAGTAGAATCAAAATTATTCTTTAAGTGCCAACATTTTATGAATAGTGAGTTAAATTTAATTTAGTGTTATTTATATAAATATCGCCCCTCTTTTGTTTGTCGTAGCCAAGAGTGGACTCGCCAACTCGCTTGGTCAGTGTGGCGTTTTAAGGCCATCCAAATTATAGTCATCTGAAACGAGATTTAACAAAAATATGATTACATTTCTAAATGCGCAGATCCAAGTAAACAGAACGTGTGCAGCAATTAAGTCGAAGTGGAAACATTAAATAGATTAATCGAATTAGTTCGCTAAAATATAATAGCGCTTTGATTTATCGTTTTAATTTCAATTTGTTAGCTGCGCAGAGAGATTATACTATAACTTGATATTAGTACGGCAAAAAACTTATGTCCCAAAATTATGACTATAATTTTACGAGAGCCCATTCCAATCCCATCCTATCCCTCCCCATTTTCTCAACCCTTTCTCCAAATCCATTGCTATATCTCCAAAGTAGGCAGCGCATCCGGGGGCGTGCCAACGTTTCTCATTTTGGACTAACGTCGGCATGTATCGCGGATGTCTATGGGCGACAGTATCCACTTACCACCAGGTGGACTTACCACGCGTCTGCCGCCTTCGTACATAAAAAAAAAAAAACTTAACTTACTTGATATCAGCACAGTAGTCTCTTTTATAGAAAAGAGGTGAGTTCAATGTTTGTTCAGGTAGGGATTCTTATTCTTCTTTGTCAGTATGTGTCTGTCCACTGCTGGATAAAAAAACACTCCCAAGGTTAACTTACACAATAACATACTATGTATAGGGTTAAATCATTTTCTAACTAAAACATACATTTTCATCAGTAATAACCGGACACGTCCAATTACCGATGTGCAACATATCCGGTTACGTCCGTTACATAACCGGATATGTCGGCAGCCGGGTAATGTCCGGATCG
Source organism: Sesia bembeciformis (assembly GCA_943735995.1). Lineage (NCBI taxonomy): Eukaryota > Metazoa > Arthropoda > Insecta > Lepidoptera > Sesiidae > Sesia > Sesia bembeciformis. The sequence continues at coordinate 1,843,274 of OX031041.1, forward strand.
ACCTAATCCAACTTGTAATAGTTTAGAGAATTACCCATTGTGAATGCAATAGACGGGTCGAGTGCTAAGGGAATGAATGAGGTGAAACCTTGAATGTGCGTATGCTACGCGCAATAGCTTCGTATAAGGGGCCGTTCAAGTATTACGTAAGCACCAAAGGGGGGTGGGGGGATCTTTGCTTTGCTTATTTTTGATGACATGGGGGACGGGAGGGTCTGAATGGCGATTACGTCAGCAATATTTATAATATTTATTTACCACTTTTCGTATTTTTTTGGCAAAATTTTGTAGATTCTGATTAAATAAGAAACTTCAACACAATTTGTAAAAATTATATCAATGCTTACGTAAGCATGGGGGGGAAGAGCTGCTTATTTCCGCTGACGGGGGGGGGGCGGTTAAAAATTACTAAAATTCTGCTTACGTAATACTTGGACGGCCCGGAAATTTTACTATCGAAATATTTATTAACACAGATATTTACACATAGTTATTATCGATAAGAGTGTCGCTTTAACGTTATATTCGAGCGTTAGAAAAAGGATTTGGCAATTTAGGAATGGATTTGGGGAAAAGGTTGCGAAAATAGGATAGGGAACGAGCTCTGGCTTATTTCTCTATTGTATCGAATAAGCTTGAACTCCTATATATCCAAATAGGTCCCATATGTAGCTATCAACTTATGTAGTAATGGTCACAGATTGAATACGACTCGTTAACTCCACTTTGTGATACTGTTTGAATAAAATGTTAGCCTTCAGCTTTATATTAGTCAAGATCAGACTGTGTCGCATTTAAATAAAACGAGTGAGACAGAGTGGTCTGTCGCTAACACGGTAGTTATACAAACAGTATGTAATCTTAACATGTAATCTGTATTAAGATTATTTGAGAATGTTAAAAAAGCTGAAAAGGATTAGTATCAATATCAAGTTACACTTGATATTATTACTACTCGTGACTTGTTGTGTATGGTCACTTGTTTTTGACAATTATTGGGATTTAAATTATATTTCCTAACCGGGCTGGTGGTAATGCGAATGTATCGTAGCTTGTTGGAGAAACTAATGAAATAAATAACTAATATATATGGATTGTAATCTGGTTTCAACCACCTTTAGAATACCACCACCATTTAGCGTGGGTGTCGTAAAAGTCGATTGTTGAGATAATCGCTGAGATAATTCGAGTGTAAATAGCAAAATCCAATTTTTTGATTGCCGCCTGCCAACACCGTCTTTTATATACCAATTATTTAAAAAATCGTTAAAAACGCCCGCAACAGGTTGCGTGATGCTTTGTGATATGGTGCGCGTTATTGACACACATTTATTTATGTGTGCGTAATAGCATTTCAGCTTCTTGTATAAAGTTACCATACTGTTCTTTCTTCATACCGTGACGCCGGACTATTAATCACATCGTGCTACATATTACCTAATAGGACAGAATAATAAATAGTGCCGCAGAGTAACTGATAGTGCCAGCATTCTGACAGACTATTGTTGTCCAGTGTTTCCTCCAAAGCCTCTAATGGTGTTATGAGACTGTGAGACTCATTATTGATTGAACTGTGCGGTAATTATTAACTAACCAAACCAATTTATTAATGATTGCGATGGTGGTTTGAGATCATATCTGTAATCAGCTTTTTATTCAGTACAATAATAAAAAAGGCTTTGTTATTCCTTTAACATATAATTCAATTACATGCAATTTATTAATCATTGACTATTTACTTCTAACATTCATATTTATTTATTTCTAACGTTTTAATCACTACTGTTAATTTATATTTCTAAAAAATTTGGATTTATTGGTTATTGGTTAATTTATTTAGTTTTGGAAAAAATAGTGGTAACAAAACACAGCCTTTAGTTTTTGCTATAACGGTTGGTAAAAAGTTTTTCCTTTTCTAACTTAAAGGTTCTGAAAACTACCTTGAAATGTACTGCATTTCCCACTTTATCTTATTTCCCTAATGTACGTACGTGTTTCGGTAGCGAGTGAAATGTGCCAGAGCCCATTTCCATCCTATTCCTCCCCATTTTCCCAATCCTTTCTCCAAATCCATTCTTATATCTCCAAAGGTAGGCAGCGCTTCCGGGGGCGTGCCAACGTTTGTCGTTTTGGACTAATGTTGGCATGTATCACGGATGTCTATGGGCTATAGTATCCACTTACCATCAGGTGGACTGTATGCTCGTCTGCTGCCTTCGTCCATAAAAAAAGCTACCTAATACCGACTTCCTATCATAATGTGATCACTGAGTGTTTTTTTTAACTAATATCTAGCTGAATGTCCGCTGTTTTCGAATTGAAAGATTTTTAAAGGATGTCACTGGCCGGATTTAGGGCGGTATTATGTAGCTTTGCATTATTATACATAGAGATTATATATACATAGAGGATGAGGGGAAAGGTACACGCTGCAATCCAACAGCCGTTGGGCGCACTTGACTGGCTTCGTTACCCCTCTCACGGAATACCACCTTAAAATGTACTGCATTATCTTCAGTTTATCTTATTCCCCAGCGAGATATGTCAGAGTCCATTCCTATCCCATTATATCCTATAACTACACATATTCCCAACTTTCACCAAATCCATTCATACACCTCCAAAGGTAGGCAGCGCATTCGGGGGCGTGCCAAATTTTGGCATTGTGGACTGAAGTTGGCATGTACCGCGGGTGTCTACGGGCAACAGTATCCACTTACCACCAGGTGGACTGAATGATAATTATAGTCTAGCCGAAGAAACGTAAAATGAATTATTAATTAGTTAAAAGTAAAGAAAAAGGAAGAATTTTAATAAATAAAATATACGAAGAAGTGATTGAGTCGCTTCTCCTAAAAATTCGAAAACACAAAACATTTGATATATTTTCACCACCGCTACTTTTTGTTTCTTAGCGATGCGAGAGAGTTGCTTTTGGAAAACGTTTCAATTTGTTCTCCAATGGTTATATAGCAATGTGTGGATGCGGGACCTAGGAGATACGAAACCTGAACAAAACTAGAAAAAGTATTAAAATCAATTCTCCGGTTGTCCACGGGGCTTGTTCTTGTTCTATCTTGTAAAAAATTATGAAATATAAACGTAAGTATAGGGAATAAAAACATAATAATTGAAAAAAAAAAAAATTTACTATTCAAATTAATTATTTTTACCCGTACATACCTAATTAATACTTTTTAATTTATTTGGTGAAATTTATGATAATGTTTGACTCAGGTTTGAAATGGCGACTTATCAAATATAGATATTTAATAAGTCTTATGCCAGAAATCCTTATTCATATTTTCATTTTAATCGTATGCATCGTATGAAGATTTTTAGCTTTAAATGTATTACATGCATTAATTTTCGAATTTGGCATCAACATGAGCCGTTTATATTACTAGGTAAAACGAAATTATTATATTTAAATGGAGATATATAAAGTAGGTACTGTGTTACTGTCCTCAGTCCTTAAGCCAAAGATACTGGATACCATACTATCAGCTTATGTCTTTCAACTATTGGATAGAGGCCTCTCATACAACTAATCCAGCCACTACATGCGACTGTCTTTAATTCTTCAGCGGATTGCCACCTGACCATTACTTGGATTAGTCAACATTTAGACAAAAATATCCAATTACTAAATAACTAGTTGTCTAATCTTCTTTTTAACAACAGTTACACTTTACAGATAAGTATAAATGTATGTTTTGCAAAACTCTTTCGTATCTAACCGAAGATCCTTGTAAAGAAGTTTCAACCCCCAAAAACTTAACCAATTATAATGCCTTAAAGAATCCGAGATAGCATCCACTCGGAGCTTTATCCAATCAAACCCAGTTTGTTGTTCAAACCATACGAAACTTTAGACACGAAATAGTTACAAGAAACATGTGTTGAGTTGATATCTTTCCAGTGGATAAGAATGTTTTCATTTGGAGTTACGAATAGAAATAATAACATAAATAGCTTGGTTTTAAAATGAAAAAATATGGTTTTAATCTGGTTCTACATGGAAAAGAAAATGGTTCTAATATGGTTCTACATCGAAAAGAATATGGTTCTAATATGGTTCTACATAGCCAGAAATATGGTTTTAATCTGGTTCTACATGGAAAAGAATATGGTTTTAATCTGGTTCTACATGGAAAAGAATATGGTTCTAATATAGTTCTACATGACGAGAAATATGGTTTTAATCTGGTTAAAAATATGGTGCCAGTACCCACTTTTCACCAGGTAAACAGTATGCTTGTTAGCCATCTTCTATTTAAAAAACAGTATAGTTAAAACACTCTTTGTTGTTGATTATCATGTGCGCTAAACAACCGATATTATATTCAGAGCCGAATAATAATATGGGATTAGAGGCTTAAGTCGTCCATGGATGGTCACCTAAATGTGAACATGGTCATAATCAAACCTTCCAGAGTCTTAATATAAACAAGTGATGGATTCGTTACATAATTAATCAGTATTACTGTACAAACAATGATAATAACATAATTTGAAATAAGGCATACGGTATCACAGAGGAGCTCGCCTAACTAAATTTACCCACTCTTAAAGAAACAATATTAAAATGTAAATTTCTTTTCGTCGTACCGAAAAAGCGATACGTATTACTCGATTCACGAAAACGAGAAAATTTAAGAAAATTTTAAGACTTGTTTTATTAGGTTTATAAAAATATATGGGTAGGTTATTTCACAAGTTTTAACAAATACATTCAATGTATACTCATATATGGCGGGTTTGTAATCAACCGTTTTTTAATTAAAACCAAGGTATTTAATTAAACTCGGTCAACTAAAGAAATTGATAAATATTCTATTAGTTATATTCATTCGGCAGACGAGCCCACAGTCCATTTGGTGGTAAGTGGATACCGCGGCCCGTGGACACCCGCTGTACATGCCAACTTCAGTCCAGAAGTACAAACGTTGACTCGCTTCCGGATGCGAATCCACTAGTCTATAGGATTTTTTATATAGACTAGTGGGCGGACGATCAAGCGGCCCCACGTGATGGTAAGTGTCACCGCCGCCCATGGACACCTGCAACACCAGGGGGTATGCGGGCGCGCCGCCGACCTTGCAAAATCCTATTCACAGCTCTTTTGAAGAACCCCACATCGTAGCTTAATGGAAAGACCTCTTGAGGCAGTTCGTTCCACAGCCTACGGGTTCGCGGTGTAAAATAATAATGTTTGGACCGAACAGTGCGCGACGGGATTTATTTTTCGATGGGACGTATCTATTATAACTTTTCTTTGGGTTTTTACTTATAATATGTGCACGCATAAGAAGCGACCTTTGTTGTAACAGTATTAATAATAATTAAACTGCAGACTATGGTACAACACTTTATTTTTACTTTTTAAACACGTTCTTACAGTGTTTAATGATTTTACAGTGTTCAGTGTGTTTAACTGTGTTGGGCGGAAGTGCGATGGGGTCTACACGCTACTAGTGATGCACCACAACCGATTATTCCGATAGTTATCGGATTCAATCACAGTACCTAAACAACATAAATTTGTCTCAAAACAATATACTAGAAAGAACATCAAAAGCAACTGATCATGGAGAAATGATATTATAACCAAACTCTTAAATTATTTTTGACACAACAAATAGAATATGTGTGTGTATATAGTGATGTATATATATATAGAATAGTGATGTGTTGATCGATCATTTTCTTTTTAAATAAATAGTTAAAAATGATCACTTACTTTTGACTAATAATGATGTAGAACACATACACATAATTATCTCAATAGATTGTTTTTCGACTTTTGACGGTGACTGTATTTAATCCTCATCCCGTGTACCGGGCAGCATTTAATTTCGCTCACAAGATTGCAAAGTCAACGTTTTTATCTAAAGCAAACCAACGGATAACTGATTGCTTTATTTTTTCGTCCCACGGCCTTGTTTTGCGGAAACTTTTTAGGAGCTCCGTCAAAGAGCGCTGATTGACGCAAAGTTGGTACCCCGAGACGTCACCGCTGCGTCATTTTAACTCGGCAATTGTCTTGAATTAATCAGTCATCTGTACCAGAATAACAGTTATCTTTCCATCAATATCTTTTACTTCCTTTTTCTTCTCTATCTTTACTTGTTCCTTAGTTTTACTATCTATCTATATGTAGATATGTTTGTGTAAATGTGTATTTATTTGAAATGCAATGCAACCAGTATCCATTGTTGGACATAGTCCTCCTCCTGGACATTGTCTTGCGCACGAGAGAGGCCTTAAAACGCCACGCTCGCCAAACGGATTGAAAAGTCTACTCTTTTAGAGGTGGTGTAGTTTCTCAGGGCTTGTGGTAACCGCCTTATTATGCTTTAATGGCCAATTACGTCACCCACGAGAAGAGATGGGGTGAGTGTATTTATCCATATATATATATATATATATATATATATATATATATAAAGGCATTATTTCTCCTTTTCTTTATTGCACCATCTATCTTCGTAGAATTGTAGAGTATGATTCTGCGAGGTCGGCAGTGGAGATGTCCCCCTGATGTTGGAGATGTCCGTTGGTGGCGGTGATCACTTACCATCATGTGGACCGCCCGCTCGTCTGCCAAGTCTTCTATTTAAAAAAAAGTTACCTGTATTCGAACGCGTCCTCGAATGGAGACTCGGGCGTTGGCGCTCGAAGCAAATGTCAAAAATGGCACCCCACTCCAGCGCCTTTTCTTCTTTTATTTTTAATTAGATGATGTCTAGTAGTATCTTAACTGTAAGATTAGGGGATGATGAGGCTGATAAATCCTTATATGACAAAAGCCCCGAAATAAAAAAGATAATTTAAAAAAAAGTAACAAATATAGAAGATAGAAAAACCAACCAGTGTATGTAAATATTAAAATATACCTAAATCAATAAAATATTTAAAATATAAATCATTCAGTTTGGATTTGCGTGACTATGAGACTATGAGACTATGAGACTATGAGACTATGAGACTATGAGACTATGAGACTATGAGACTATGAGACTATGAGACTATGAGACTATGAGACTATGAGACTATGAGACTATGAGACTATGAGACTATGAGACTATGAGACTATGAGACTATGAGACTATGAGACTATGAGACTATGAGACTATGAGACTATGAGACTATGAGACTATGAGACTATGAGACTATGAGACTATGAGACTATGAGACTATGAGACTATGAGACTATGAGACTATGAGACTATGAGACTATGAGACTATGAGACTATGAGACTATGACACTATGAGACTATGAGACTATGAGACCGCGGTAAGTCAACTCATTTCACCGCGCAATAACACAATTTTAATGAAAATTACTAGGAAGCTTAACAACGCAAATTATTTACAAAGTGCTTTTATATGACTGTGTTTCTTACATATGTATATGGAGTCTTAGAGGATGAGCATATTAAGGGAAGTTTGACACGAAGCTTTCACGATTAATTTAAATTCGCTCTATGATTTAAAGTACATTTGTCTCGCTATCGCATCTTCTCATTTAAAAACTTCGACATAAGGTCTTGTCTGCTTGTCTGCTGTGTAAAAGGTTCGTTTCCCGGTCGGACATTCATTTCTTGTTTACAGAAAAACGTTTCTCCGGATCTGGGTGGTGTGATCATCTTTGTATGTATCTCTGAACCCACTACAGGGAATCCAGATAGAGTGGGGCGTTATTTATTTCATTTACTAGCTTTCGCTTGCGAATTCGTTCACGTGGACTACATGTGTAATCTGTATATACAATCTATCTATTGACCAAGTTTCAACGAAATCGGTCCAGCCGTTGCGACGTGATTGAGTAACAAACATCTAAACATCCAAACTTTATAATATTGTTATTCGCATTTATAATATTATTGGGATTATACCCACCGACGGATAGCTGCGTATGAAATTGTTTAAAGTATACGCTCTGAAATGCGTTTATCCGTAGTGCGTATAGAGCTTAACCGCCACGTTTGGAAGCCACCGAGTGCTTTAATTTCTTTTATCGACAAAAGTAAATAGTATTTACCTAAATTTTCCTACACTGAGATTAATCTTAAGTGTGTGAAACTTCTCTAATAATGACTACACTCCCTGTATGGGAGTTATGTTGTCGTCAATTTGCAGCTTCCTCGAGTTTATTTGCGAGTCTCTAGCGTTGTAAACATTGCCTTACTTAATACACGGACTATGAGAAATACAATGGATTGCAACAAATATAATTCGTGCAGGCTTCCGAGATTTTGTGTAAACTTGGAGTGAGTAAACGGTCAATATTGCCTAAGAAGAAATGGTATTAATTAGTAATTAATGAGGGGGAGAGTGCACGCTGCTGGGCGCACTCGACTAGCCACGTTACCCCTCTCTCACAGAAGACTACCTTGAATTACGCATTACGCACTTTATCTTATATCCCTAATGTACGTACGTGTTTCGGTAGCGAGTGAGATATGCCAGAACCCATTCCCATCTCATCCTATCCTATACCTCCCCATTTTCCCAATCCTTTCTCCCAATCCATTCCTTAATCTACAAGGTACGCGCGCATCCGGGGGCATGCCGACGTTTGCCGTTCTGGACTGATGTTGGCATGTATCGCGGATGTCTATGGACGACAGTATCCAATTACCACCAGGTGGACTATATGCTCGTCTGCCGCTTTTTTATATAAAAAAAGAGTTTAGAATACAGGAATTTTACTTTACTGTATAACAAAAGGGGGTTATTTTTCAGTCTATATGTCTTTGTCGTTTATTCCTGATTGCTTGCAGACTTAGATGGAAAACCTTCATTATATACATTTAGTCATTATGTATCCACTTTTGCATATGTGACTTAAGACGCTTTGATTACCTTAAAAGGTACATTTCCCTTTGTTTCCCAGAGCTAACGGGCCGATTAGTAGAACTAACCGACTAACAGCCCACAATTTATTCTTTTGGCCCTGTTCTTGTTTCTACTTTTCTTTTTGGGGCTCGACGACACATTGACATTCAGTCAGGCCAAGCAGCTGCTATTTCCACTCGCTTCTCTGCATGTCCTAATGTTGTCCAAACTCTCGAAGCTGCCTGAAGTTTGTTTCTGTATTCACGAGCTCCCGGTAATAGCTCTGATTCTAACTTCTTCAGTAGCCTCTGTAAAGATACAATCTCATAGAGTTATGGACCACTGATGCAATCGTGAACTAATTTGGGTCTAAGTAAATTTCCTCGTAAATTTTGATGTTTAATCCAAGCAGTATCTGGTCCGTGGTAACAAAGGAATCCTCAAATTGTAACGCACGCTGTTTATAGGAGCGTGTTTGATCACCTGAGTTTATTTTGTTACGTACAGTAGTAGAGAGTATTGTTCTTGGTATTGTACTAATTTTGACTTTATATTCGGTTTCGCACTTGTGAAAACCGAGATAATCCATTGTTATTATAAACACTATTTATTACAAGATGCAGAATGACAAATGACATCGTGCAAAAACTCTTGCGTTGTAAAGAGAAACTCTTTTGTATGACTCGAGAAAGTGCGTGTTGGAAAACGGTCACGGCGGCGCGGAACTCTCACGTGCGTTACACGTTAAGTGTTATTTTAGGAACAAATCCAATATTTTGTCCCATATGGGCACAAATTTCGTCTCTGTCGTTATTCGTCATTCGTCTCTGTAGTTATCCGTTATTATTCTCCGTCGTTATCCGTTATTCGTCATTATTCTGTCGCATTCATGTACTTGTTACGATTTAAAGTCTCCATCACACGCTCTGTTAATATTTACGGTTAGCAAAAAAATTTACAGCAGCGATTTCCAACGCGTGTGTCGCGATACATTTGTGTATCAAGAGAGTAGCCCCAGGTGTGTCGGCAAAATATCAAAATTTATATTAAAAGATAAATTAAAAGTGAAAAATTAAAGCTTACTTAAGTGTGTCAATAGCACACAAACTACTTAATATTTCTTCTATTAATTCAGTGTCTAGACATACCTTTACAAAATTATTTTGTAAATATAAATAAACCCCGCCATTGGAATACAAAATAAAACACAATTATGATTCTCGTTAAACGAACGCGCATAATAAAAACTCACAATATACGTCAGAGAAGGAATATATATCGTTAAGGACTTAATAGGGGGCGTAACAACATTTATAGGCAATATCGATTTTATGTACAGAACCGTACGCGATGTGGACACGGTATAAACAAAGAGTAGTGTAAATAGTCCACTGAAAATACGTAAAAAAAGGACGAACTTCGGAATTATTTCGATGAAGTTAAATTTTTGTATGGGCATTTTTATTATCGTTCTGAAATGTCAAAAATCGTCATAGATCAGAATGCTGCTAAAATTTTACACGGTGTCAAAGGTAAAATAAAAATCAGATTTTTGCGATAATTTCTTACTAGTAAACGGTCAGTGATGTCGGCGGTATACACAACAAAATATTAGTAATTGATAAAGGGGTGAAATTTAAGGGGCGTTGGGGGTTTCTTAAATTCTCAACTCATTCAGTTATAAAATAATCATAATTCATTTACTTCAGAGTTAAGTTCCATAAGAATGAATAGAAATACCATCTCATAAGATTCAATAATTTTAAATAACCTGACATTAAATTAGATTTGATTTTTTTCATATATGTCATGTATATGTATGTGTGTGTAATTGACGTGTTGGATGGTTGCAACAATGAATTGCGCTGACCTGCTCTACTATCATTCTCCAAATACTGTGTTACGGGTTTATATGCGACATTAACTCCTAAATACAATAGGATAAGAAACAATAAAGAATGCATACAAACAAACGGATTAAAAGGGTTATAAAATACTGGCTTGTGGACCGCGGCTTTGCTTGCATTTCCCGGAGTAAAAAGTGTTTTTTTATGCCAAATTTAGTGATAATTGGTTATTTTCTTGCAGAGTTTTTAGGTAACTAACTGTTGTATTTATGAAATATTAATATTGGAAAATATTGTAGTCACCTTTTACAATACTCACGGTAAGAGATGCGGTGGCTATTTTCTATAACCACACGACACCACAAGCCGCTATCACAAGTCCCCACTGCGACGTTAGCCCAGACGGTAGAACGGTTTATAGGAAGGAAATGACACCCAGTCTTCACTCCAGCAGTATACTTATCAGTGAAATTATTAAAAATTAAAAATAAACATTGAAACAAAACAAGGTATCAGATTTTATATAAGTAAGCTGTGTATTTAAAAACGGACCATTAAAACTACTCCCCTAATAAGGCGTTTTTTACAAATATATTGTTATACGGCATAATTACAGTAAACACGCGCAATTACAAGCGTTTTATGAGATAATCTCAAACATACATATACGCTTTACCGAAGGCACGTCTTTACAGATCGAAAATTAGACATCAGAATGAATCAAAAAGCAATAGAGTCAAAGAGTTTGAAGTAAATTTAAATTTAGGTTTTTCATTAGCGGACAGTGGTTAGGATTTAGCAGCAAGAAGGTCGGTAAACTCGAAACTCGAACAATACTCGAAACAGTATTGTTACACCACAAACTACACCACATATAAGAGAGTGGACTCGCCAAACCGCTTGGCCAGAGCAATTTGTTCTGAGACCATACATCCCCCATGCACAAGACAATGTGCATGAGGAGGCCCGTGTCCAGCAGTTGATGGTAAAAAAGGGCTGGTCATAGTTACGGCTAAGATTACGATTCTATTTTTCACGTTATCTGAAAAAAGATAATTCAGACTTCAGTGAAATATTTTGTAGCTTTGTCTCAAAGATATTGACTTACATTAATAATTATTTTATTAAATGACATCCTTTTGTAATATATTAATTTATGTGTATGTATTGACTTTATACTGCATTAATTTGATAGATAAATGATTTAATTGATTATATCTCGTATTAATTTAATTGCATTGTATTTAATTACATTAGGATCAAATTATGAAGTTGTATTTTAATTATTGTACTCAAGCATTGTAACATGTACGTCTTACGGCATAATTAATATATTCACAAAAAACGAATTTGATTTGTTTTGATCTTAAAATCAAATGTTAGAGCATGTTTCTATTTAAACAGAATCTTGACACAACGAAATTTAGAAAATTTTAAAACAGCGAATAAGTCCATAATTATAAGTACCTACACTAAAATAACGTCACGTATAAGATAGCCTACTGTTATGTTTTTACTATGCCAATACCAGGCACAATGAAAACGGACATCCGAGATGTCAATATCGGAAAAAATATGGCGCCGGCCCGCACCATATAAATCATGGGATAGACGTAATAATTCATAACCGAACACACTGAATCATGTCCGGCGTTCATTTTACCTGATATATTTTTCATCCAATTGTGAAAGGAGAGAAACGGTGAGCTTTGTAAGTTTAATATTTCATATTGAACAGGAACGTTATTTAGTCTAATTTAATGTTACTTACCCTACCATCGTCGAGGATAATAAAGCATTGGCGTGGTCCAGTCAATTTATACATTGTGCCATGCAAAGGGTAGGATAGTTTAAATTTTTCGGTAGGTTATACGTACTGAGGTCCTATTTAAAAACATTTCTCCAGAAACTAATGGAACAGTTGCTTCATCAAAGTTTTTCTCCGGAGAAGAAAAGAGAAAAAAGAGGCCAGAATGAGTCAAAAATACGTTCAGTATTTTCTGAAACAAATTCTGATTTTTGAAAAGTCGTATCTCGGGAACTACGATGCACGCGATGGACTGAAATCACTCTGTGCTCACTTTGTAGAAAAATTACTCTAAAGGCTTGCGTACATTAACGTAATAATTTAAGTCTGTTAGTTGTTGACATTCAATTCTTCGGGTCGTCGCACAACGAATAACTCGAATTACGTCCATTAACTGCGCCCGTTCAACGCATATTGAGATGGGCCACGTCGCAGCGCATAATATCGGTGCATAAATACGTCTCTGCGTGTCCCTCTGTATCGGCAGAGGGCACGGTGGAGAAAATGGTGAATAGTCCTGGGATGCCGCAGATATCCCAGTGAAAATAGGGTTACCTAGTTACAGGTGCACTGCCTGGGTGGACGGCGTTTCTTTCCCCATGTGTCGGCGAACAGCGAAAGCGCTCCCGTGACCTCGGCATTTGGTGGAGAGAGGGTAGTCGTGGGGTTTTAGTCAGTAAGAGTCTAGCATACTCTCCCGCCAAGGTGTAGGCAGAGGGGGGGTATCCATGAGGATCTCCTTACGTAAAAAAAAGGTTGATTGGTAGGTTGTTATAGGTTGGTTGGTAGGTTGAATCAAGTTGAATCATGATTTGCTTCTTATTTTGTATTTTCTGCTGTCCGTATAATAAATAATAATAATAAATCCGTATAATAAATAACAAGTCGTATAATAAATATGGGTATATTGTTTTCTTTCTTCTTTCAGCAAAATCATTGTAAAGCGATTGAAGTCACAGGTAATGGCTAGAACTCCATAAAGTACTTTGTGTCGCATTAAATAAAGATTTAAAGCAACAGACGACGTACTATTTTCGTAAGGCAAAGGGACGTTTTGAGGGTTTTCTTTCGGCCATTACAACGGTCATCAATGTACCGCAGTCTGGGTTGTTACTGATTCAGACTTGATACTTGTACCCTATTTATTTTTTAAGGAAACTGTTAGGTTATTTGGGACAAAACAAGTAAAAAGGAGCAAGTAAAGAAAAATAGAATGTGACTCTATGATAAGATTGGTAAGTCTGCCCCAGAATCACATCATTCCTTAATTTATAATCTTGTTTCCCACCACGGGATGTCATGTCCTTTTTTCTTGACAGCCAAAATATCGGAAACCCGCCTTTTTGTGTTGACATAACAAAAAATATATCCTAACAATTATTTTCCACGGATATTATAATAACACATTTTAATGGAAACTTTTTGGAAAATAAATATCTTACAATATGCAAATTACTTATTGGACATATTTTATATCTGGGTGGCTAGTCTGATATAATTGAAGTTTATTTTATAGGATGAAGAAAACTGCGATACTGTCGCTCTTTAACGTCACCCTAGCTAAGACTAAAACCTTAAATCTGCAGGACAATAGAATAGGTGCAGCTATCGGAATCGGGGCGGGTTGCAGGGCTATCGCACTCTGCCCCTCTAGTAAATTACTCTGTGAATTCAGTCAGGGGTCATTTCACGCTCCCCGTGACGAGGGGCTGAAGAGCAGCTTAGAAACATTCCAACGGCTTTATAGAGTACTATGCACCAATGTTGTAGGTAATATTTTACACTAAATCGATTAGACCACAAGATAAGTCGTGACGAGGAACAGCCCGTGCTTCCTACATGTGTAAGGAAGCACTCGACCCCGTAAGGCAAGGGCCGCGCGAGTCCCGAGCCTAACGACCATAACACTCGCCGACCGCCCACGTCTAGCCGCTGATGTATTTTTGGATAAGAACATGTGTTATTGGCCATTAGTTTCTTGGGGACTTCAATTAGTCCTAAGTAGAGATATTCCGAATATTCGTATTCATTTTCGTTTTGAAATACTCGCCAATGTTCAAGTATTCGTATTCGTTTTCTAAACGAATACTTGAATACTGATCGAATAGTAAAAGCCCAATGTGAGCTTTTTTTAATAGAAAAAGGCGGCAGACGAGCATACAGTCCACCTGATGGTAAGTGGATACTGTCGTCCATAGACATCCGCGATACATGCCATCATCAGTCCATGACAAACGTTGGCACGCCCCCGGATGCGTAGCCTACCTTTAAAGATTAAGGAATGGATTGGGAGAAAGGGTTGGGAAAATGCGGAGGGATAGTATAAGATGGGATAGGAATGGGCTCTGGTATATCTCACTCACTATCGAAACACGTACGTACATTGGGGAAATACGATAAAGTAGGAATTGCAATACATTTCATGGTAGTCTTCTGTGAGATAGCGGCTGTGGGAATGCAGCATGCACTACCAGATAAAAGAAAAGGGTAAAAGATACCCCTATCAAGTTGAGCATAGTAGATAAAATATATTTTCTATAAATATGAAAGGATACATGAATTAACGTTTATTTGAAAGGCAGTGAACTACGTATCTCATTTTAAATTGAACCAAAAAGTGAATTATTTATTAAAAAATTGTACTAAGAAGTCACTTATTAACTTGAAATTAAACTAAAAAGTGTCTTATTAATTTTAAATTGTACTAAAAATCACTAACTAAATTGACAAGTGCGTAATAGGTTAAATACTATTAATATTCGCGAATAGTGAGGCGAATTATTTATATTCGTATTGTAAAAACCATTTGATATTTTTTTGCTATTCCAAACATTGTCTTTATAATTTTTTAGCAGCAGCTAATGTGAGATTTCTAACTTATATAGAGAATACATGCAAAGAAATATATTCCGAGAATACATACTTATACATACAAAGACTGACTAACTAACTCATCAACGCTGCATCCAAACTACTAACGTTAGAAATACGAAATTTGGACAGAAACTTCCTTTTATGACACAAAGACTCACTAAGAAGGGATTTCTAGAAATTCAACACTTAAAGGAGTGAAACGGAGTGTCAAAGTTCAAATAGTCTACAACACAAACGCTATAGAAGGTATGAAACATAACACTTAAGGACAATATAACTCCTGGATCTTTATAGCAACGGATAACATTAGTCTAAGAAATTAAAAATAGAATCTCTCAATGCGTAAACCAGAGCACGAGTCGCAAATCGTCCCTCCCGGTTCTCTATTGGCCCGCGTCGAACAAAGCCCATTTCCAACGGCTACAAAGCCCAGTTCAAAGTAATCCTAACAGCAACCACTTTGCTCTATAACTAGGCACGGACGGAAATAGAATTCAAAGGGTTAAAGAAATACTGGAAGTGCGTGAACTAAACTGGATCGCAAAAATTCCGGGTCGCTAATAAATGGCGTGATAGTTTCTTAAATACATAAGACTAATTTGCGAAACTATAGTATATTGTAGATGACTGATTAATATATATAAAAAATGTGTAACACGTTCTGTATACTATATAACTTTAATTAAATACTAAAAAATAAGAAAATTTCGCTTCTAACATAACAACAAAAATACACGATTTGGTCTATGTTTGCCCATTCTTCCACTAGCGCATTCTTTAACTCGTGTAAGGTAACGGGAGCAGGAGAGCGTTGTCTCACGCATCTCCCGAGCTCGTCCCATGCATGTTCTATGGGATTTAAGTCTGGGCTGCGAGCTGGCCACTCCATGCAGGTAATACCGACGTCTTGAATATACATATTGACCAAATGAGCAGTATGTGGTCGCGCATTATCGTGCATAACAATGGAAATTGCACCCATATTCACTAAGAATGGACCAGCATGCTCATTTAAAATCTCTCCTACGTATCTGACAGCAGTCAGAGAACCGTTTTCTATGATCACTAACTCCGTGCGATCCTCTGAAGATATCCCAGCCCAAACCATTATTGATCCTCCACCGAATGGCACCTTTTCTTCAAAACACGCTTGATGATACCGTTCTCCTGGCCGTCTAAATACTCTTCGTCTCCCGTCGTGCGTAAATAAACAAAATCTGGACTCATCGGAAAACATAACCTTGGACCAATCTTCATCTGTCCATCGGATGTGTTCTCGAGCAAACCGTAACCTGGCAACTCGGTGTTCTCTGAGCAGTTTGGGGCCGTTTGCTGGTCTATAAGGCTTTATATCAGCTTCACGAAGACGTCGCAGAATCGTATTAGAGCTCACATTGTTGTGGTGAATTTCTTGAAGACTGTTTCGGACCTGAACAGCCGTGAGATGTCGATTTCTTAACATAGTGCTCACGATGAATCGGTCTTCTCGTGTAGTTGTGCACCTTGGCCTGCCATTTCCTGGTCTCCTGATGTTCATGCCGGTCTCTTGAAATCGCTGGAGTACTCTTTGGACCGTTGATAAAGATACTCCTACTGTTCTAGCAGTGCTACGCTGACTTCTTCCTTCTTGTACCATGGTAATAATCCGTGTACATTCTTCAGGTGATAACGACATGATTGTACGGTGTAGCTACGCACAACCATACATCGCCGAGTCAGCGGTAACGCGGACATAAATTAATCTACAGCAATCAAACTAATCAGTACGAAAATAGCGCTACTCGCGTGTGCTCCCCGCGCCTTTAGGATAGATTAGCTTATAATTATGTAGTGCAATTAAATCCTTAGCTCCAACAAAGCTGCTTATTATTTGCTCTCGACAAGCAACTTCTACATCAACTTCTAGCAACCTCTACATGGTCCTTCGAGCCAAAACGGTCGCCACTTCTACATACTAGTGAGTGAGTACTGAATCAGCATTGTGGACGTCAGTTCATTGACTTCACCAACTCGAGAGCGTCAAGACAATAATAGCAGCATAGCAGCTCAGCAGTCGGCGTCAGCATTGTTGTCGACATCAGCAACAGCGGGTAATAGACACCCAAAGCAGCAGCAAAACAGCGTTCAGAGCTATCTAGCAAGCAAAATATTCCAGCATCAAAGCAGCGTACTCAAACAAGGCAGGGAGAGCAGGAACAGCAAGAGCAAGCAGGACCCGCGAGTTACAAGCACCAAAAAGAAGGAGAGGCAAGAGCGGTAACGGTCATGGAATCCCGAGGTTCCACAAGCAAACTAGATGACATGTTACGTAAACAAGTGGTTAATTTCAAAGCATTCAAGCGAACAGTGAGCAATATTGAACTAGAGTCGATCCTTGATAAATGGGAGTTAGATGATGCACTAAAGACCTTGCAAATTAGATGGTCTCAAATTGATTCTCTCCATTGGGAAATACAGAGCGAGATCAGTGAAGAAGATGACGACTACGAATTTAGTTTCACCCAGCATGAACAGACGTTCAATAAATTAAAAAAGGCGATTAATATGAAGCTATACAATGTATCGAATAGAGAGCAGTCAACGCCCCGAATGGATGTACCTAGTTTCTCAGGTGATTGTCAACAGTGGCTATCTTTTAAAGATCTTTTTAATGAAGCTATACATAGCAACTCTTCCTTGTCCAACGCACAAAAAATGCAATTTTTAAAAGGCAAGATAAGAGGTGAAGCCGATTCAGCATCTATCGATATCTTCCGACAACTACAACACATGTTGGGAAATACTAAACAATAGATACAATAACAAGAAGCTTATATTTACTTCCATAATTAATACTTTACTAGGATTACCGACTGCACAGCATCAATCTCTAGCGCATATTAAAAAACTACATGACGTTTCATTAGAAAGCCTTCATGCTATTCGCAACTTAGGGATCAACATCAGTACTTGGGATCCACTTCTTGTGCACCTACTGTCGCAGAAACTTGACAGCGAAACATATAGTGATTACATTGATTCACTTAAAAATCCGAAAGAACTACCGATATTACAAGAATTTTTAGGCTACTTAGAGAGCAAATTTACAAGTCTGGAGTCATCACGCAGGAAGCAAGATCATTCAGCATCAAAATTCAACAGTCAGTGGGGTCAGAAGTGGGAAGCAAAATTCAACAGTCAGCCAAATCAAAAGGTATCTCATAACGAAATAGCAAGAAAATATAACCATGAATTTGTGGATAGTTATAATAAATCCAAAACAATAAATAGGGCATTTAACGTGACTACAATCAAATGCCAAGTTTGCAATCTATCGCATGCCGTGTATGATTGCAAAACATTTTTAGAATTACCAAATCATAACAAATTAAATACAATAACAAAATTAAAACTATGTATGAATTGCTTGTTCAATCATAATGGTCAGCATTGCACGTCGACGAAACGATGTCGCAAGTGCGGTGGAAGTCACCACTCCGTCATACATGACGCCTGCGTAAAAACGAGGCCGCAGCCGAATAACACAGCAACAACAAGTTTGGACTTAAATCAAACAAATAAACATGTGGCGGTGACTACCAACCCCACGCAGAATAAGCGAGAGATAAACGAAGCTTTGCTGGCGACAGCGTTGATTAAAGTAGCAGCCGTGGATGGATCTTTCCAAACTCTAAGGGCTCTCATAGATCCAGGATCTCAAGTCTCATTAATCAAGGAAAGTGCAGTTAAGAAGTTAGGCTTACAGAGATCACGATGCAAGGGTTTAATATACGGTATCGGAGAAAAAGAAAACAAATGCAAAGGCATGTTAACAATTAACTGCGCTTCCTATAACAATAATTTTACATTCAGTACAAACGTACTTATTATGAATGATTTATTAAAAGATTTACCGAGCAAATCATTTAGCGCGCCACAATGGTCACATATTGAAAACATAAAATTAGCTGATCCGAACTTTTACGTTAGCCGCCCGATAGAATTATTACTAAACACGAGTGTACACGGGATGATTTTATTAAATGGTCTTATAAAAGGAGAGTGTGTAACAGAGCCTGTAGCACAGCAAACACAGCTGGGGTGGATAGTATACGGCGGCGGTAGTGAAATTACATCTTATCAATGCAATGTTGCACTAAATAATATTAGCGATATACAGCAATTCTGGGAGATTGAAGACATCACCGAAGGAACAAATTGCTCGTCTGAAGATCAAGACTGTATTAATTACTACTTAGCAACTACAAAACGCCGAGAAGATGGAAGATACGAAGTAAAGTTACCACTGCATCCAGATGCAAATAAAAAATTAGGGTCATCAAAGGAGATGGCCATAGCGCAGTTTCATAACTTGGAACGAAAATTTAATATACAGCCTTCGTTAGCAGAGCAATATAAAATATTTATCAATGAGTACATAGCCTTAGGTCATATGACGCCGAGCCGCGGCAGGGGCTATGAAGTACTATCATGTTACCTGCCGCACCATGCCGTGCAACGAAAGGAATCATCAACAACTAAACTTCGCGTAGTATTCAACGCATCGGCAAAAACATCTAGCGGAGACAGCATAAATGATTTGATGTTAAAAGGGCCTAATCTGCAGCAGGACCTACAAAATCTTATCTTAAAATGGCGTCAGTATAAATATGCGTATACTGCCGACATAGAAAAAATGTACAGACAGATTGTGATAAGTAAAACTGACCAACCATTGCAGCAAATAGTATGGAGAGCCGAACAAAATCAACCCTTACGCACGTATACATTGACTACAGTCACATACGGTACTAAAGCAGCACCGTTTTTAGCGATGATGACCTTGAGGCAGTTAGCGACTGACGAACGCCTTAATTATCCCAAAGCTGCCAAGGTCCTAGAGGAAGCTTTTTACGTTGATGATCTAGTACATGGGTCCCATTCTATCGAAGAGGGTAACCAGCTGATCGACGAATTAAATAAATTACTAAAATCAGGCGGATTTACGTTGCGAAAATGGGCTGCAAATAAACCAGAGCTTCTTAGAAATATACAAAACAGGAAATGTGATGGCGAGATCATATTTAATTTCAAATCAGAAAACACATCTAAAACGCTAGGTCTACGTTGGAACTCAGTAGATGACAAGTTTACGTTCAAATACAACTCAACTAATCAAGTATCAAAATTGACCAAACGAATACTTTTATCAGAAATATCCAAATTATTCGACCCCTTAGGGTGGTTAGCGCCGATAACAACCAAATTGAAATTAATATTTCAAAGGCTTTGGATAGACAAAATGCATTGGGATAACGAAGTCCCTGAAAGCATCAGAAAGGAATGGACAGCATTAAAAATAGATATTGAGCGAATAAATCAATTTGAAATACCTCGATGGATCGGGTACCAACCCGGTGACGTCATTGAATTGCACGGCTATTGTGACGCGTCGACAAAGGCATATGCCGCGGTAATATATGCACGTATCAAGAAACGTGATAAATCAACTGTAGTGCTACTCGTCGCCAAAACGCGATTGGTACCTACTTCTAAAAAAGTATCATTGTCAAGGTTGGAATTATGCGGCGCCGATTTATTAGCAAAATTAATGAAGAAAGTAGTAAATTGTTTAAGCGAGCCACCCATCAGCATATATGGGTGGAGTGATTCAATGGTTGTCCTGGGATGGCTCCAGGGTGACCCGGGACGCTGGAAAACATTCGTAGCAAACAGAACAAGAAGTATAACTGAGGTCATTAAGCCAAACTGCTGGCGATACGTGAAGTCAGAAGACAACCCGGCCGATGCCGCCAGTCGAGGTCTGTCGGCATCTCAGTTAAAGAATCATTTATTATGGTGGCAAGGGCCACACTCATTAAAGTCATTTGATGACAAATCAGCAGCAATTAATATTAAATACACTACCAATCAAGAAGAAAAAGGTACATTAACGCCAATGCAAGCAAATATGACGCAAACAAGTAGTGAACAAAATATTATACAGCAACTATTGGAAAAATACAGTTGTTTCACTAAAATAACAAAAATATTAGCATGGACTTTACGAGCAATCAAAATATTACGAGCGAGCAAAACTATAGCGACAAGCAAACATAACAACACACCTGGATATCTGACGTTATATGAGTTAAAAAATGCTAAACAATTAATAATAAAAGATGTACAAAGAACGGAATTTTCAGGTGATATTAATCATTTGAAAAAATACAACAAATTAAGCAATAGAAGTAATTTATTAAAATTAAATGCGTTTTTGGATAGCAATGCCATCTTACGAGTGGGAGGTCGTTTAAGCAAAGCAAACATATGTCAAGAAATGAAACACCCTGCAATAATTCCCCATAGCGGTCGTTTAACAACATTACTCATCAATCAAGCTCATCAACTAACATTCCACGGCGGGCCACGATTGACTTTGTCCGCTATTAGACAAAGGTATTGGATAATAGGTGGAAATAATGCCGTAAAGAAAGAAGTAAGAAACTGCGTCGTATGTAAAAAACACAGCCCAATAAAACAGGAACAACTAATGGGAGATTTGCCAGAAGCTAGGAGCAATCAAGCATACCCGTTCTATCATACAGGAGTTGATTACACAGGCTATGTCGATATTAAAGCGAATAAGGGTCGAGGGATTAAAACTACAAAAGGATATATCGCATTATTTATTTGTATGGCGACCAAGGCCATACATTCAGTAAACAGCATTCAGGCAAATAAACTTGAAATAAGAAACTGTATACCCAAGCAGGAAACTAGACCAAGTAGGTTAGCTAGAGGAGCAAAACCTACTACGTTTTTATCAATGGCAACATATTTACTTTTATTCCTATCGCTGCTGACAACTTCATATGCATCATATCATATTTCAAATATCCCTAACAATCAATCTTTGTTTTTTGAACCCTTGAAAAGCATGCAACTAGTAAGAGATAAATGGACGCTAATTGTTTATTATGACATGTCTCCATACTGGGAAGGGAATTTAGCAGCAAACAAATATATAAACTATTTAACGAAAACATGCACTACATTATCTAATAAAGACCATTGCAATATGTTACTACTCCAATTACGTCACGATTACGAAGAACTACAGCATTACAACGGTTTATTACTAAATCAGCATTTCGACTCACACTCCAGACAGCGTCGCGGGCTTATAAACGGATTAGGTTACGTCGCTAATAGTTTGTTCGGAGTATTGGATCAACATTTCGCCGAACAATACAAGAAAGACATAGAGCTTGTACAGCAAAATGAACATCATCTAGCAGCTTTAATAAAAAATCAAACCTCTATCGTTGAAGTAGAATACAACTTATTAAAAAGAACAAAAGAAACCATAGAGTTACAACATAAAATTATAAATAGGCATCTGAACGCTTTAGACAACTCTGCAAATATTCTAAAACAAAACGTTGAAAACACACAGCTAGTACAGGATTTTACGTTATCAGCATTAACAGCTATGAACTTGATGTACAATTTGAACAGAATTCAAGATACGCTTCTGGACACCATCACCGACGTATATCATGGACAAATAAGCACACACTTATTGACTCCATATCAAATGCGAAACGAGTTGCAAGTCATATCAGGACACCTGACAAAGGACCTTATTTTGCCAATTGACGACATACAAAAGGACCTTTATCATTTATATAACATGTTAAAAGTAAAGGCACGAATAACGAAAAAATACGTCATATTCAAGATCAAATTACCAGTGAAAAGGTATCACAAGCCGGCATAATTAGTATGGAGACTAACTGTGTAATAAAAAGTACAGATTTCGACTTATATTCACAATCACACTTAACAAATAAAATAATAAAAGACCCTAGCATTATAACTCCACAAATAACAGAACTAAATCATTTAGTAAATATATCACTACTCAATTATAGCGAAACTTCCGATTTCTCCAACTATTCTTTAGAAAATCTAGGGAAGCAAATAGAGCAAATTAAGAGCAAAGAGGAATCAATAGATGGTGTTATATTATCATCTCACGATGTCCATCAGTACACAGTGAGCTACTGCCTTGTGGGGGCAGCGCTGGTAGCAACAGCCGTGTTCCTATGGAGGCGAAGGAACCAAAGGACTGTCACGTTAGATACAGCCCCGCCTACTGAAGTCAACAGTGTAGTGGTTGTGGCTGACCGTCAGGCCAGTGAAGTGAGTGGAGTTACATTTTCGCGAAAGCAGAGCACGGCTGATCGTCAGCCTAGTGAAGTGAAGTTTACAAACAAACGAACTATAGCCACCTCCCCGTTACCACGAAAAGTAACTTTTAAGGAAGACTTGTAACTTTTTTTCTTCTCCTTTTTCTTCTCATTTGTGTTTATTTCGCGCGCGGGAGCATGTACGGTGTAGCTACGCACAACCATACATCGCCGAGTCAGCGGTAACGCGGACATAAATTAATCTACAGCAATCAAACTAATCAGTACGAAAATAGCGCTACTCGCGTGTGCTCCCCGCGCCTTTAGGATAGATTAGCTTATAATTATGTAGTGCAATTAAATCCTTAGCTCCAACAAAGCTGCTTATTATTTGCTCTCGACAAGCAACTTCTACATCAACTTCTAGCAACCTCTACATGGTCCTTCGAGCCAAAACGGTCGCCACCTCTACAATGATATTGCATTGAATACTTTGATCAATCCAAGGAACCATTTATAATGACAGCTCCGTTTGAAACAAAAGCAGAAAAAATATTCTTTTCCTAATTTTAAATTTTGAAATTTTTCAAAATGCGGAATATTTTTTTTTTAAATCTGTAACTTGTACAAATGAAACCTCTTTAGAGATTTAGAACAAGCATTAGTAACCTCCTTACTACATATTATTTATTCGAGCGATCTAGGTATATAATTTATGGAGATATCACGGTTTTTATTAGCGACCCGGAATTTTTGCCGTCCAGTGTATTTGGTTTGTAGGTTGAAGAGATTACATGCCTAAACTTTATTTTAATGTCAGATCGTTAGCTAGCAAATTTCTTTATGCCGTTCGGTCCACTTGACCGAAAGGCGTCCTACAATGGGCTTTTTATAGATGACGAGTGGATGGCCTACGAGATGCCATGTGGCCACTGCAACACCAGGGGAGATGCGGATGTGCTGTTGACATTGCAGGATCGAGTTCACAGCCTTCTTGAATAACCTCATGTCATGGCAGTGGTATGTTCGTTTTAAAATTTTCGGGTTCGCGGTATAGCGTCTTAAAGACCGCATATTACGCAGCAAACCTCTCTCAAGGATGTAGCATTTCCCGATAGGTACTTGGTCTCCATTCAAAGGCTTTTCTACAAGCTATCGGTTGTTGCTTCAGTGGCAGATATATTGACACCTCAGCTTGCTAATTGGCTGTGAGTTTAGTCACTTATTTTAGTTCTTTGTCGAGTTAGTCGTGTTGGTGTTTATCCTGTAAAGAAACTCCGAGCTTAGCTCTCTCTATATTTCACTGATATAGAATCACTGTAACAAGCCTGCACTCGTATCCAGCAGTGGAGTTTATGGTTGTTATGACGATAGAATCCACTTACCATCAAGTTCCTTTGCAACCTTCTTTCTACAAAAAAAAAAACAACAGAACAAGTATGCCAGGCAGCGTGTCGGTAAGCGACAACATTAACAAAACACTTCCAGTATCTCTAACGCAATGTCCGATGACAAGGCAAGCACTGACTATAACGCTCTACGCTCTCCCACCGCACAAACAGTGAGTACACGACTCAATTTCATAGTGCAAACAGATGGGCACGCCGGTGTACAATACCCTTATAGTATTATACAGATATAATATTTCTCAGGAAATATGAACACTTTTGTTGTGATTTAAAAGATAAATAAAGTATAGGTTTATTTGTGTAGTAGATTGGAAAGAGTACGAATGTATGCTCGTTGCGTGTGTCAGACTCTTAAGTACCACTTACCATACTAATATCATGAATAGGATGAAAAACACTATTCGTGAATTTAGTACCATGAATATAATACCAACGTTCTAATGAAAGAAACCAAGTTGTCAACTTCAAAGGGGGAGGGGGTTAGGGGTGAAGCAGATGAGGAGGGGTTCATTAAAAAGACAAATTTGAAACTTAAGTACTACTTAATAAGAACGTTTCATTTTCAGAACACACATGAATTAAAGAAATCGAAACATCCCTACTAACCACTTACACTTGCACTAAGACTTTAACTAACTAAGATGATTGCATTTAACATTTCAAGCGAGTGTTGTCGCCGGTAAATAATAATGTCAACTTCGTTTACGACAACTTTTCGTCTGTTTGTTTGTTCGTTTTCAGTAAAATTCGTACAACAGACAACCATGTTTGATTAATTAATTCGGTCTAGAAACGTGTATCTGTGTCGGCAAGTTTACACATTTCTGGGAGATATGTTCTAGCCGGGGATATATATTATAACAAAATTTAAACTTGGTTTAGATTATGTTCACTAACTTGCTTGAACACAGTAATAATATATTTAAATTATAACTAGATATAATGCAGTGTACAGAGGAGGTAGGCCTAGGGCGCAGATTATCATTTCTCAACCTTGGGGTCGGGACCCCCAGTGGGGTCGCAATCACATGTACAGAGGATTACAGTTGGTATGCACGATTATTATTATTATGTACGAAATACCTCTTATTAATTCATTAATTATATATATAATTAAATGTTAAATGGAAAAAAAACATAATTAGGACTGTTATATATTGGCTCATTCATTTAGTCCACACACCACTCATAGCATTCACTCTTTCTCTTACATTCAGGTCGTGGTCAGAATAAGTGCTGTATAATGTATATATTTTTTTTATGGACGAAGGTGGCAGTCGAGCATACAGTCCACCTGATGGTAAGTGGATACTGTCGCCCATAGACATCCGCGATACATGCCAATATCAGTCCAGAATGACAAATGTTGTCACGCCCCCAGATGCGCTGCCTACCTTTGGAGATATAGCAATGGATTTGGAGAAAGGGTTGGGAAAATGGGGAGGGATAGGATGGGAATGGGGTCTGACACATCTCACTCACTACCGAAACACGTACGTACATTAGGGAAATAAGATAACGTGGGAAATGTTGTACATATCAAGGTAGTCTTCTGTGAGAGAGAGGTAACGTCCAGCAGCTGTTGGTTTTCAGCGTGCTCTCTCCCCCTAAAAAATAATAAATTATACAATAGAAAACAGTGTTTGAGACAATTGTGTGGTATCAATTAATTACTCCAGTCAGTGGACACTTAAATATAAAAAGGACCTATTTGTGCAAGCTTTATGTATCGCAGAGCTTAAAGAAATATAGCAATGGATACGAGTCAGATACGAGTCTTATCGTTCCTGCGCTGCCCAAATCCAATAAAAGAATTTTAAGGTGTCCATTTGTCCAATGCTGACGGCTAGGAGCAGTTTAGCTAAGAGACATTTTAATCCTCGAATTTATAACTTATTTAATAAGTTAGAGAAAAGTATCCAATTAAACAGTAATCAAATGAAGTCAAAACTTATTAGTTGGCTTAACAACTTCGACTACACAAGCACCGAAGAGCTTTCATTTAAAACTTTTTAACACAATTAAGCATATACATAACTACACTAGTAATCGATTTTCACACACACACTTATAATTCCCACATGATTTTGCTTTGTGGATGGCGTTTAACATACAATCTGAAATATAGTTTTGATTGTTTAAGATTCATTAGATACTGTATAGATTCACTCAGTTACTAACAATTACACATTCGAATACAACAACCAAACAAACATATATACACACACACACGTATCTGTGTGGACGAATTTGTATGAATGTATGTATACAATACATTCACATAAATTCTTATATACGCATGCACAGCAAATTATTATATTTTGTCTTTTTTATGTTATAACTTATTCTATTGAATTAAACTTAATTAAAGCTTGTTTTCTTGTACTTTTAAGTAATAAGCTGTAAGTAATTATTGGATAAGACACCAGCTCCTGTGATATAGCTTTACTTAGTTCAGGAATTAGGGGATTCTTATCAATGTTATGTCAACAAAAATCTGTTACTAATAAATCATTTATTATTATGATTATAGTGAGTTATAGTAAGTTATTATGATTATAGTGAGTTATAGTAAGTTATTATGATTATAGTGAGTTATAGTAAGTTATTATGATTATAGTGAGCTATAGTAAGTTATTATGATTATAGTGAGTTATAGTAAGTTATTATGATTATAGTGAGCTATAGTAAGTTATTATGATTATAGTGAGTTATAGTAAGTTATTATGATTAAAGTGAGTTATAGTAAGTTATTATGATTATAGTACAGGGTTTGTGAAGTTATTTTACTGCATTTCTGGCCTTCTCAGGTGGTCGCGCTCGCGACGCAAAAAAGGATGGGAAACGATGGCCTAGGGAATTTTCTTAAATTCGTAATTTCAAATAAAAAAATTTAGGCAAATAAATGTGTCGTGGATGTCTATGGACGACAGTATCCACTTACCATCGGGTGGGCTGTATGCTTGTTTGATACCTTTTTTCTATTAAAAAAAAGTATTGAATTGAAGTATCAAAATTTTTTTGCAAATCTAATTACAACCTTGCTTGCTGCCGTATTTAATCCGACTCTGTACTAAATATAAATTTACTCAATTTATGGTACTTCGCGGAGTTGCTATCAAATGAGACGTCACATGTTCCCCATAAAAGAAATATTTCTCTTATTAAACTACCAACTATACTTACCTACTTCGATATTAATAACCGCTGGCTAAACGACCTTAGTTTTACGTAAAAGCGTTGTAAAAATAAATTTGTTTAGTTCGGGCTCGTATTAAGAAAGTTTTTAATTTTACAACTGGCTGTTAAAGTTAATGCTGTATTTATAAAAAAAGTTTTTCCTATAAATACCTAGTTTATGCTTTAAAGAGTAATTTGAAAGAGGTTATTTCGATCATATTTTTAAAATTCTCGTCGAGTAAAATTTCCATTATATTTTTGATCTGTTTTTGATCCTAAACCTAGCAGTAGCAAAAGGTTTTACATATATTTACATGATTTCATATTCGGTTTACATTTTGATGTATTTACGATTGTGAATGTGAATTATAGATTATAGATATAAAAATTGAGGCTTGTATTAAAAGCTTTCATCTTTATGACGCGTCATTCTTTAAGTTAATAAAATGTCTCCTTTTTTTCCCAAACCCTACTTTTTGCGTCGTTGGACGAAAATCGCGATACTGTTACAAACAAAGCAACGTTAATTCAATACCGAAGAACGTAAATAACCGAATAAACCAGCAGTAACAAGACCTGACCCATATCCTGTCATCGTCCACAATTGATAACTAAAAAAACACAATAATTCGAGCTCGGAGAAGGCGTTCAATTT
Source organism: Sesia bembeciformis (assembly GCA_943735995.1). NCBI lineage: Eukaryota > Metazoa > Arthropoda > Insecta > Lepidoptera > Sesiidae > Sesia > Sesia bembeciformis. Next base: position 1,872,064 of record OX031041.1, read on the forward strand.
GTATGGTTCAATTGCCGCTGCGATTGTACTGTCATGGGACTGATGGATGATGTTTGTGGGAATAGTCTTCTGTCGAAGTGTAATTTTAGCGCTTCTAGACTGCCTATGTATAGAATGTAGCGCGCTTTAGGCACTTTAGTGCATTGATTTTGGAATTAGTTAAGCGAGTATATAATTTTCCGTTGGAATTAGCTATATATATAATATTTCCGCACTTTATCAAAGGAATTTCCTTATTACTAGCATTTGTTATTTAAAATATTTATTATTAATATGTAGGTATGTTATATATATATATATATATATGCAATTTTTTTTTATATTCTAGTGGACGGACGAGCAAGCGGTCCCACGTGGTGGTAAGTGTTACCGTCCCCCTGCAACACCAGAGGGTATGCGGGCGCACCGCCGACCTTGCAAAATGCTATTCACAGCTCTCTTGAAGAACCCCATATAAAGTGTTGAACCCATAACACTTGAGTGTTTTTTGAACGTAATGTTCGTGATATGATAATTTAACTATAGCGTGGGACTGTGTTTTTCGTGTGCTTCCAATGTGCTTCCAACGTGTCCTTCCTCTTCTGTCCTCATTAAACTTACTGAGTGACTCCTGACTTACTTTGACGGGACTAAACATCGACAGGATACGTTTTAGACTTTGAAATTGTATAATACGAAAAAGATGACACTGTCAGAATGTGCTAAATGCACCATTGCCATATATGAAGAAAAAAAGATATCGAAATCTACTTAAACAAAAAAAATATCGAAAATACTTAAAAAGATTAAATACCCAGAAAATTGTCTAAATATTGATGTAAACAAATATTTTAATTTAACAAATTAAGTATTGCCTGGGTCCACTGATTAGTAGTTCCCTTTGGGACCGGTGGCACTCCGACATACCACTTTAATGTACCCAAAATTATACTAAAATAACTCTTATGTGTGACGCATTAAGGTGTTTGTAGGTATGTATATAAGCACGGATCGTATAAGAATGAAATGCGGAAACAAACTTTAGAAGTTGTGTTTGTTATAAATATGGCTTTTCAAACTTTCACGTTTTGTCTACATTTTATATTGTAAATCGGGTATGAACGCTTAAAATTAAAGGTTTCTGTTTACACCAACCTGACTCCTTAACCTCTTTAACTCCTGATCAACTCAGGGGTCAACTCGCGACCACGGCTGGTGTAAATAGAAGCCTTTAATTTTACGCGGTTAGACCCGATTAACATTATAAAATTTTGTTTGTTAAGTTTTCAAGTTCTACTGCAGGCCACCACCACGAAGATCCAATGTGGATTATTAGGTAATGCAAATAGTCTAGATTTTTTAATTCTACGTAGAGCATGCGGGTTTAATTCTCCTGTTCGTTCATCATCTAGATTTTTTTTTATTAGAAAAGTAGCATCGGCAATCGGCCTATAAGATGCTAAGTGGTCACCACCGCCCATGGACAGCTGCAACACCAGGCGCTATGCGATTGCTAACAACTCCATATCGTAGCCTAATGAAAAATCTCGTGAAGCAGTTCTTTCCACAACCTACGGGTTCACAGAATAATAGTGATAATTGAAAAAAAAACCTAGATCTTAACATGTAACAAAAAGACAAACAAACTAACATTAGTAATACGAGTTTTAATATCTATGTTTATTCTCTTGGTTTTTATGTATTACTAGCTGTTGCCCGCGACTTCGTTCGCGTCGTCTTCAAATACTAATTCAGAAACCTTCGCGGGCGTGCACACTACAATTCATTAAAGTTTCATCGCAATCAGATAAATGGTAGGTATAGGAACGCTTACAGGACAAACAAAGAAACATTCATTTTTATGTGAACTCGGGATCGCTCGTTTTCTCGCGGACAGCATTAAGAACTGTTTAATATAATTCCCACCTCGGGTTTCTACAACCGCACCTTCCGTCATAGAAGTGCGGTCCATCCGCATTTCCTCGATACGAAGGTGTCGCGCACTGTTCGGTTCAAAAATTGTTTTATACCGCGAACCAGTAGGCTGTGGAACGAACTGCCTCAAGAGGTCTTTTCATTAAGCTACGATATGGGGTTCTTCAAGAGAGCTGTGAATAGGATTTTGCAAGGTCGGCGGCGCGCCCGCATACCCCCTGGTGTTGCAGGTGACCATGGGCGGTGGTAACACTTACCATCACGTGGGACCGCTTGCTCGACCGCCCACTAGTCAATAAAAAAAAAATTAAAACTGCCGAATCCCTTCTAATATTTTATTTACTTTTTCAACACTTCACGACATAACCATTAACAATGCTTTCGACAGCTCCTCGTGGGTGGAAGTGCGATGGGGTCCAGACGCTAGCTACTCTGTTAGACTCCATCACAAACAAGTGAGAACAGTTAAACAGTCGCTTGTATTACTCGCTCCATTTAAATATATTTAAATGAAAGCGCTAGTAACGAGGGATAGAATCCAATGTTTTTAGCCGATATACTGAAAAAGATAATTTACTAAAGAGATTCAGAGGAAAATAACACAGAAGACGCTTTTGAAAATGAAACGGAATTCTCTCGTACGTATTTTTGTGTTCGTTTTGATCTAAGAAATGCTTAATGATAAAAAGGAGAAAAGGCAAAGCGATCGCTCGTATATAAATAACCTTTTTTCTGTACTTAACAAGAAGAACATATAAAACTTATATCCGAAAATTTTCCGATGTTTACCCATATTTATTTCCTCAAACGTAATGAAATCCTTTACCAAAAACGCGTGAAATTTCTAAGTTGAAAATTCGACTTTCCGAAGTCAAAATCTTCGGGAGTCGGATTAGCGAATTAAATCCGTAAAGTTGAACTTTGGCAATTCGGATTTGTTCCGAAATGCGTCGGCTTTTACAAAGATTGATGAACCGACGACTGTCCTAGTTTAATTTGGAATTTATTATGCTGTGTGGTCGCAGTGCGAGCGGACCGGACATTCCATTCAAGCGCGAGTTGATTTAATAGGTCTACTAATATAAAATAGGACAATGGAAAGTCAAAGGTCATAAAGATCAACATACTCGTATCAAGTTAAAAGACGAACCATCGACTCGATGGCCAGGCGACAACGACTGCTAAGTTCTTACTGTATCCGAAAGAAACTTCAACTCCACACGAAAGTTGCGATGCGACGACGCAGTTAGTTAATCAAGGCTTCGATCATTAAATCCGTGTAAGTCAGTGCAGCTCTTTGTCTCTTGTATATGCGGAAAGGAGATGAGTAAGTATAGGAACAACAGGTACCAATAATGAGTCAGTAGGTTACTGTCTCTTTTCAAGCATTGAATAGTAATAATAATACACTGTTTTGTATAAAAATAAACAATACATATCAAAGGTATTAACAATAAAAAAATTATACAATTGGTGGCCTTATCGCTGTTTTTCTAGGCAAATAAGTAATCTAGGCAAGTATAGATAAGTAATCATAAAAAAATATTAAAGCGACGCAAACATCCCTAGTGTTTTACTAGAGGGATTTGTGCCCGGCAGTGGGATGTCCTAGTCTAGTATTCTGTATTATTATTTTTCCAGTGTTTCGCGTTTTCCTGTACCTAGGTTAATTTAATTTTAAGTACTTCTCTGCGAGTGTAAGTTTAGTGGAAAATGTATTCCCTCGCAATGGAACCACACCACAAATAAGTTGATTCTATCATTACCGCGAGAGAAATAATCACTTTGGTAACTCGAATTATTTGACTTACGACGGTATCAATAAATGAAAGCAAAATGAAATCATCAGCCTTGCTAATAAAAATGGAGAAAACATCGGATTTGACATTGACAATCACATCAATTTGTCTTTATTAATTTCGACTTATTTTCGAATATTAAATGTGTTATAATGTGTTAATGTGTTTTAAGATCTTCGATTTTGTTTTTTATTGTCTTTTCGTCGGTCAAACATCGGTCAAAAGCTAATATAAACAACAGTTATCATCATCTGATCACTGCTATCGTCGAGTTTTTATCGTCACGTCATACCGTCGCCTACAACTGTGTAGGCGGGAAGTGTATGTAGTTTGGTCGCATACGAGAATCGGACACAATATTCTCGTCCGAACCGTTCGAGAAACTCTCCTTGTGTAAATGAGCATTTAAGACCCGTTTAATTGATATAGTGAAAACCGCGAAATCCTCAAAAGTTACATTTAAATCATTTGTATAAAGTTAATCATATTGTATATATTAATTTATATCATTTATATAAATTTATACCGTTTATATGAACACATATAATTCAGATCTAATTATTGCTATTTAATCGGTTGCAGGACTGAACAAAAAATTGTAATTTTTTTCCAAAAATTATCGTAAAATATGCATGTCAATGAACTCAGCTTTCTAAAAATCACTTTTTTTCAATATAACATATGAGGTTTTCGCGAAAATCTCAAACGTTATTTTAATTTGGAGAAAAGTTATTTTTAGAAAGCTGAGTTCATTGACATGCATATTTTACGATTTTTTTTTTTGCAAAAATGACAATATTTTTGCACCGATTAATCGGTACAGTATTTACAGGTAAATGTACCGAATATATAATCGGAAGGTACCACATTTTTGCCGAAAGAAACTGGCAGAAGAAAAGCGAACATCGATACGCCTTGGAAAACGCTTTCGATTCTATCTGTTCGCTATCTTTCAAAATTTAGGATTGGATTCGAGAATAGAACTAGAAAGAACGGAGAATGATGATTAGTCCAATATTTGAGCTTATATCATTAATGTCCCTTTAGCGTTACAAAATAATTTGTTCGCAATGTAAGCACGGTCTAAAATTGCAGATTCCCTCAGAGTTGTTTCGTAGCTGCGATTCCAACAATATTCCGCTCTAATAACTGCATACGGCCTGTTTCATAATTCAGAACGCCCTACTTTAATTACATTTTGAAATATTCAGTCAGCTGTAGGGTATATTAATAATAGAGAATATTGAAATATATTAATTGAAGTATATTAATAATAGCAAAGGGTCAGCTGAAAATTTAGTAATTTAGTCTTTCTCTAGATTTTTATGTTTTTTTTTTTTATGTACGAAGGCGGCAGACGAGCATACAGTCCGGATGATGGTAATTGAATACTGTTGCCCATAGACATCCGCGATACATGCCAACACCAGTCCAAAATGACAAACGTTGGCGCGCCCCCGGATGCTCTATCTACCTTTGGAGCTAGAGGAACGGATTTGGAGAAAGGGTTAGGGAAATGGGGAGGGGTAGGATGCGAATGGGCTCTGGCAGATCTCACTCACTACCGAAACACGTACGTGCATTGGGAAAATAGGCTAAAGTGGGAAATATAGTACATTTCATGGTAGTCTTCTGTGAGAGCGGCCGTTGGATTGGAACGTGCACCCTCCCCCTTATACATTTAAAATGTATAAAATCGTTTTTGCGAAAATATAGATTATTTTAGGGGATAAATTAAAAGATTACTAACATTAAAGTTTTGTTGTTCTATTTAAAACTATGATTATAATTGTAAGATACATTATATTGGTTAGTAAAATTCGTATGTCAGCGCCAGGCGGAAGGGAGATTTCCCTTTTATCCCGTACGTGTTTGAAAAATGTTTTTAGACAACAGCTTTACGGGCTATATCCAATGACATATAGTTTGTATGTAAGACTAGAGATGTTCCGAATATTCGTATACGTTTCAGCCATAGATTTGAGAATACATCTATACTAATATAATAAGGAGGTAAAATTGTGTGTTTTGTAGCTATGTTGGAGGTAATCTCTTTAACTACTGAACCGATTTCAAAAATTCTTTCACTACATTATCCGTGTCTAATATAGGCTATACTTTATTTTGAAATTTTGAAAAGTAAACTAATAAACCAAAGCGAAGCGAGGGCGGGTCGCTAGTACTAAACATAAATATTATACTTACAAGCACTGTAGGGCAGGCACGTTACAGTCTAATAGTTTTCTATGTTCATTAGCTCCAGAATTATTTTATTCATGTGTTTTGAAAATGGAACATTCTTATTACGTAGTACTTAAATTTCAAATTTGACATTTTAATGAACCCCTCCTCATCTGCTTCACCCCCCTTAAAAATTGAAATTGCTTTGATAAGAACGTCGGATGTGTCTCGATCGGTGTATTCTCATATCGGTGATTTGGGCAAATACTCGCGAATTTTCAAGTATTCGTAGGAAAGTATTATGAATATACGTAAGTATTTCGAGTACGAATGCAATCGTATTCATCATTTTTTAAACGAATATTCGAATAGTAAAAGCCAAGTAAAAGTGAATAGTAGATAAGAGGTTTTCTTACAAAAATAAATACTTTTAAGAGCAAACGTAGGTACATTTGAAAATAAGTTACGTAGCCTGATCTTTAGTTTAATTTGTGGGAGTTTTGTTGGTAGATTGAACTAAGAGGGTAGTTGCTGATTGAAGTAAAATATATTTATAACACTAAGTTTAAATTGAATAACAAATTACCTTTTTACTAATTATATAAGCGCGTATGAAGTAGGGTAGGTACTATTCGTAATCATATTGGTATTCACGAATAGTAATTTTTTGCTATTCCTAACATCCCTAATTATATTTGTGATTTTTTAAAAAGTTTATATTTTCATAATTTTGGAACCACTGAAACCATTTGGCTCATCTTCGAACTAAACCGATATATAAATATCGCTAAAATGATTGGTGGAATATGACTTAAAACTCTGTCGAGACTACAAAGGAGATGTCGGCAGAGGGACGTTAAACCATAACTCCTAATTAAATCGCGTTTACTATAGTTTCATTGAAAACAAAACATCTTTTCCCAGTTAGTGTGAGAAGGCATGAGTTGAGAATGGGCCTTCATAACTCGTGTGAAACTCCCTAAGTTTGCCTATGACAGCGGTTCACACTTGCAAACAACAACCGTTCTTGTAAATAGTTTAAGTACAAGCGAGCGACCTCCTGTTACACTGAAGTGTAATTTCGATATATCTTACATTGTATAAAGTCGGATATGTCAATAAAATTAATAGCATAATTATTGAAATATTATCCCTACAACCAAATTGCGTAAATTCTTCCCACGGATTCCTTTAAAATATGCTCTGAATTTATATTATAATAACCCTTATACTCCTTCGTAATACTGGCGTAATACTTCGATACCTTTGCTGCGGTTTATAATGTAAATAGTGAAAAAATTATAGGAAAGTAGCCAATTAAAACACAACATATATAGGATTTATGAAGCAGTTTTGTTAAACATAAATTACCTATTTTGTATTGCTAACATAGTTGAATTCGTTTTTGGCAATAAGCTTTATCTATCTATATATAAATGAATGTTGATATATCTGATGTTAATAGACTACGACACTGTTTGACCGATCACCATGAAGGTTGGCACATGTATGTATTTTTTCATGGAGAAGGTTTTTATGCTATCCACTTTGTTGTAACTCGTCAATAGATGGTGCTGCAGCACATCGACTTCTATACCGTAGAACCGATCGCCATGAAAATTGGTATACATAGGTATTTGAGCAGGAAGAATATTTTTGAGCTATCGACCTTGTTGTACCTCGTCACTAGATGGCACTGCAGCACATCAACTTCTATGGCAGGACAACGTCTGCCGGGTTTTGCTAGTATATATATATATAAATATATATATATATATATATATATATATATATATATATATATAAAGCTTATACTTTTATGTTCGTTTGTTTTACTATTATATTTTATATATATGTCATATATACATATACATATATTCTACATATATGTAGAATTAGTTTTGTTCGTAAATAAGTAAATAAATATTTCTTTAGGTACCGATTTTTTTTCCTTTTTTTGTGCTATCGTGATTTTGGTACAAAACCCGTCAAGCTATATGATGTAGAATAAAGGAGAATCTTCAAATATTTTCTTTTGTATTACTCTCCTGCTGACCGCGCTTGACTGATCAAAGATTAATTAACTCCGGCTTGTACCACTGAGCTTGAAAATCGTAAGCGTGAATCGGTGGAAAACATCGCCGAGAAAGAAAAATCATTAGGACGTGTGTATCCACCAATTCGAACTAGGTCAGCGTGGTACATTATGACCCGAAACCCCTTTGGTCTCGACAAATTACGCTACAGTGTAACAGAACACCAAATAGCTCGGGATTAGGAATTAATTTGGCAGCGACTGAATGGCCCCACCAATTTCATTACACTGGTGTACTGTGAAAGTTTTCAGTTTCAACCAATTTCAGTTCTGTCGTCGAGCTGGTTCCAATATGCTACGTAGAAATTTAAGTTTGGTTAATTTTGAAGTATTATACAGGCTGCAACCGAACCGTTTCCGAAGTCTGAGACCAAGGATTTTGCTCATGAGTCTGCGTTAATTAACATATTGTCACGTCAAGTCGCTAGGCCTTTTAGACCGTCACTGCTGGACATGGGCCTTCTCATGCGTGCATGAGGCGTGAGGCGTGTCTCGTGCGTAACGCATGTGTGGCCTTAAAACGGCACGCTGGCCAAGAGGGCTGGCGAGTCCACTCTTTTAGAGGTGGTGTACTTCCAACATCAAATGTACAATTTCTATAAATGTAAAAACCTTATTCAGTTACAGCGGTAAATTGAATTCTTATGCCATTTTGAATGTTGAATGATTTTCTTCGAAAGAAGTAGAGTAGGTATCTAAAATTGCCTAAATTGAACAGTTCTCTTGAATTTATTTAAACTGTTACCTAGGACTTTTTGGCCGGAACTCGAAAAGTGAATTAGAATTTTTCTTTGAATATTGCAAAATAATTGTATTAGGCGTTTTGTGGTTTAATAGTGACAGTTTATTAAACTTCAAAGTAATTTTTGTGGGTGGCGTTTGTGATAATCAAATAATATATTCGATTTTCGTGTGCTTCCAAGGAGTCCTCTTCTGTCGTGAGTAAACCTACTATCGCTTTACTGAGCGACTCCTAACTTACTTCGACGGGACTGGACATTGACACGATACGTTTTGGACTTTGAAATTGTTTATTACGAAGAAAACTTGACACTGTCATATTGTACTCATTGCACCATTGCCATATATATATGAAGAAGAAAAATCTGTTATGTATATAAAATTTGTGTCAAGAAAACCTTGCCGGTACAACAAAAATATTTCATACAAAAAACATCTATGGGTTGAATGCAACGCGGGACAGGTCCGACATTTGTCGGTGCATTATAACTTAATTGAGAACTTATGATTATGACTTAGCACTTAGATTGATCCTAGTGCGCGTTGGTAATAAATAATTCTTTTACAACCGTAAAAAATATTTGTACAAGGATTTAGCATGCTTGCAAGTCATCGATCAATCAACAACCAAAATACAGAGCGGTCAAATTTACCTCTCGTCAATTCAGTCAAGGCAAGAAATTACCAAGGACGTATGTTTGATAGAAGTTTACCTTTTTTATACGATGACTGCAATATTTTTATATAACGGTGTTGTCAATATAAAAAAAAAGAAATAAGTGAGAATCAAAACTTTAGATGTATATATACCGACATTATTTGAATGTTGTGGTATTTCGCGGTAAATGTGTTACGTAATTGATATTTTTCAAGTGAAATACCGAGACTAGAGATTTGCATCTGTCTGAGTGGATGCCGAATTGTCGAATCCGATTGTCGAAGTGGTTCGCATTGTACACTATCGGTGTGCGTACGTGTGAGTGAACGCAAAGCTCAAGTCTCGTTTTTAAAAATTTCATCTGTACACAGTTTTGCTGCAAGAAATTATCCATCCATGTATATATTTTGTTTGATCTATGATGCAAGTTTTGACTTATGCATCGGTTAGTATAACCCTCTCTTCATTTTACTATAACTTCGTTCTTGCATTAGCCTATTATTGTCCAAAGTTACCTCCATAGCGGCAATACGTGCATCTCTGTTTTACATAATGGTATGCGGCTCATATTTACGTAATACTAGTCAATACTCGTGGCTTTGTTCGTGAAATGTCAACACCATCTACGCAATATAAAATATACGCGGCAAACCGCATACTCTGTGCTCGATTTCATATTGAGGCGTGATCTGGCGTTTCCTGCATGGACGAAAAAATAATTTATCAATAAATATTTTTTTTTACTAAATTTGGTGTCTAAAACTTCGTATTTTGTTTACAATTTAAAAAATGGTTAACAATTGTATATTCTTTTATGGAACTTTAGATAAATAACCGTAGATTTTAAAAATTCAAAAATGACATTTCATCATCTAACTATACGAGTACAAAGAATGAAAATTTATTGTAACGTTAGAAACTAGAAGCCGACACTTGGCCCCTTTTTGTTTGAAAGCATAAATGTTGGTTATATTAAATTTGTTTATCTATATAAGCTTGGCTGATCTCATGGCCGTAGACCGAGTCTAAAACTTACGACATTCGCTCTTTCACATCTCTGTGCATTCTTTTTTACTTTCAAAACACAAAAAAGAGACAAAGTTTAGTTTAGTGATATTTGCAAGTTTGATACTCAGCTTTAGAAACTGAAAATGACAGCATATTAAAACATGGAATCCAATTAGTTCCATACATTATAAATATTACAAATATGTATATTGTGTTTACATAACAATAAAAATTTATAAATATTTATTTCCTCTCTACTCAAAGGTTGTCTGGCAGAGATCTCTAAAAGCGATAAGACCACCTTTTGTGAATTTCATGTGTTACAATGTCTGTTACTGTCTTGTTTTGTTTTGGTGTCCAATAAACTATCAGTATCTATATATGTTTACATTTGAATAAATTGCTGAAGTGAGGACTGGCTGGTATTCTTTTCTGAAGAATCCGTGCCACCTGAGCTAACATTGCAGTATGTTACCGACAAACGATATGTTTTTGCATAAGGATCGGATAAACTACAAGATTTTGATAATTTAAAATAAAAACCCAACTAAATGATAAATAATCTATATAACAATTACTTTATGGGAATGGCCTTGTTTACGCTAGTCTGAGGTGTTTCCCAATCCCGTTAACATTTTCAAAGGAGCAGAACCTCACACACCGCAATGCAGCAAGCCGTTGTCTGAATTTATAAAGATGAAAAAAAAATCAATATTGGTTCTACAAAACTTTTTATAACAATGAAAAGTGTTAAAAACATTATTACAAAAACAAAAACGTTGAGAAAATATTAAAATCCTTAATTTGACCCCAGTTTCCTTATGACACTATCAGGGTCATATGGATTTGTTCCTTTAATAGGTTGAGGAAATTAGGTTCTTTATGGGAATATAATGTCACGCATATTTTATAAAACACGCGTGAGAAATTTATAAATGCGTGATATATTCATTATAAGTGTGTTCTTTTAAAACTGGTGAACATCGAAGGCGTAACACATAAAGTTGGCGATGTCTACCTTGGATACTAATTTTAACGTCAGCAAAGAGGCCGTAAATTCGATGTTTTTAAATATTGTAGCAGATTAAAATGATACAAACAGACACACGATCCGACTTTCTTCATATCGAAACTGAAGGGGACGGAATAAACAGATGGTGAACCCAAAAGTTTTATCCATTAAGTTTTAGTGTCACTACACACATGTTAGACATGCTACATTCAAAGGGGGATACTTTAGTCGTAAGATAAACATTACAGAATCGATGAGGCCTGCTCTTTATTTATATAAAGAATAATGTCTGTTTGTTCACGATAATCTCAAAATTTATTGGGATAACTTTATCATACGTTCATCTAATTAGAAAATGTATCTCAAGGAAGGATTACTGATGGTTCCACTGAATATACAGCGTACCTAACAGCTAGTGCATTCTATACAAACGTTTTGATTCTAACGCACACACGCGTGGCGCACATTGCAATGGCAATCCGCCAGTATGGGCTTGCGCTACCTAGCGCTTAGTAGGCATTTAGCGCTGTCGCGGTGCCTGAGTGAACTATCTATTAGGCCTTTGTTAGCATGGAGAACGGTGAGCAATAGTGGCTCAGTAAGCGGTTTATATGGTTCCATGGGTTTATATAGAAGTGGCAAGCATACACAGTGGCAGCGGGGCGGAGCCATTTCTATATAAACTCATAGACAAATGTCACAGCTCGCCGCGCCGCTGCCGCTCGCCGCTCGCCACTCTCAACGTTAACAAAGGCTTTAGATACATAAACTGTGCTGAAAATTGGCGCTGTGGTTAACACTCAGTGACGCAGCATTATATGCTGTGCTGGAAACCAATTCCTGTATCACTACACACAGATTTAAGAACTGGCCGCGTGCCAATTTTTTGTTATTTTGATTTTGTTTATCTCCATAAATTTTTGTCTTTGTAATTTTCTCATGTTACTTTTCTTGTCTGCATTGTTTCTTTTGGTTATTGTTATATGTATATTTTGTGCGTGTTTGTGTATGTCCAGGAGTCTGCCTTTTTCATAAAAAAATATTACAAGATTTTACTGCAGTCGCAACAACGGCTGCAAAGTAAGCAAGCTACATAAAAAGTAAATTGCGCCAAAATCACAAAGGGCCCAAGCACTGCTAACTTTGTGCAACCCTCCGGAGACAATGGTGTAGAATGCTTAAATAACTACGGTAGAACTTTAACTACGGTAACTAGGATGGGGTTAGAGGAACTGGATGTGGTATGAGCGTAGGAATAAAAAATACAAGATTTAATCAATATAATTATTTTTAAGACTGAGTTTCCAAGAGACTGAGACTGACTGAGTGACTCAGAAAGAAGGCCGTCTAATAATAGACGATTATAGTACTTCCACTAGGAATTGGAAACATTTCACTTGAGATAGGTGAGTAACTTGCCTATTGTTTGTTTGATTGCTTATAATAAAATTATTATACCCGGAACAATCAACCTTGATATCTTTTACCTGCCTATGTATCTATGTTAGTAATATTTGCTCCACTATACGAGGAAGTTTTGATTTTTACTTGCAATTACTTTTTGAACTTTGGACACATTGTTGACATTGAAAATTCACTTTTATTGCAAAAGCATATAGATAGATTTGTCATAATGTTAATTTGAAGATCCCAGCACAATCAGACTCGTAATGGTGTTTAGTGTAAATAGTAAATGTGTAGTTAAAATAATAATAAAAAACATAAAAACAGTTCGGAAGCATGTACTTTTTTCCCATGCTAACGTCTAACTTGTCAATTCCCAGTGGACTTACTACCCAGTGGATAAAAAGGAAGCAATACACCCAGAAAAATGTTCAGATTCGAATTTGAGACACGTAATAGAAGAATAAGCTGTCTAGTAATTTTACTAGGCTATTATCAAAATATTGCCTTAGTTACAAGCTGTTAGTTACAGGAAAGTAAAAGTGGAAACTAGATAATGTTGGGAAAACGTTATTAATATAAATAGTACAAAAGGAAAAACAAGACTTTCGGTTGAAATGGTAAGGAGGTGTGCAAAGCTTGTTGAAATAGCAGCTAGCCAGCGATTTCTGTTTACCATTTCAACGTACAGAAAAAGAAATATTTGTATATGCCTGTATATCATTTTTTTTAATTGTAAATAAGAATGTAATAGCTATATACATACAAGATACAATATCAACTTTAATAAACTTAAATGAGCTTTTGACACTTCCAGTGTCACAACATCCGTGTATCTGTCGTAGTGAGTTTTTATCTTCGCTCCTTTTTACGCCGCCGGCTTCTGTCCGGCATTTCAAACGTGAGCACTAATTTTACACTTTTTCTTAAGAATGTTAAGAACATAAAAATTGCAGCCAATTTAAATAAAGTTGGAAGAAAGAATATGTCTTGGCTGTCATTAATTTGTTTATTACGAAAGATTTTTTTAATTAGAGGTCTGAAGGCAGTGATAGCCCAGGGGTTTCTATACTCGACTCACATTCGTGTGACGCGATCACAATCCAAGTTCAAATCCTCAGCCCGTACCACTGAGCTTCTACGTAAGGATGTAGCTCGGCGGTGACGGAAAACATCGTGAGGAAACCCGCATGCTCCAAAAATGAAAAAAAAACTGAAGAATGCAATCCACCGATTTGCACTGGGCTCGCGTGGTGGATTACGGTTCGAAACCTCCCAGTGATTTACTAGGAGAGGCCTGAGCCCTGCAGTGGGACGTGCAGGCTGATACAAGAAGAAAGTCCACGAAATGAAAGTTGGCTTGTACTTTTTTAATATTTTCCTAATATAAATAAAAAAAAGCCTTTATTACACATCTAATTGGTAAAGTAAACAATTTTAAATAAATTAATGTTGGATCTCAGACCCTCAAACTACATACCTGTGTTTTGAGGGTCCTTAGATACTCATATTTACACAATTATTTTTTGTTTTGTTTTGATTCTAGTATGTGACTATGTATATACCAATGCGTACTTATTCCAACGTATACGCATTTGTTGTATATTATTATGCGTACTTATACAACATAATATGCGGTCTTATTCCAACCTAAGAAGCAAAAAAGAAGTTTCAGTAAGCTGATGAAATGTACTAAATTGACCAATTTCTCAACAACCGTCTTCGGCAATCGGACGTCGTCGTTTGAACGAAGCGAAAGTCTTAGCACAGTACAAAAAAGTAGTTCTGCAACTCGGCGTTATTTTTGGTTAGAGAATCGTGGTTAGTTGTATGCTTCTTCTCATATAGTAATAATCATTCATCTATATATATAAAAGAGGATGTTGGTATATTTGATGCTAATAGACTTCGACACCGTTTGACCGATCACCATGAAAGTTGGCACATATATGTATCTTTTTATGGAGAAGGTTTCTATGGAGAAGGTTTCTATGCTATCCACTTTATTGTAACTCGCCACTAGATGGCGCTGCAGTACATCAACTTCTATACCGTTCAACTGATTGCCATGATAATTGGTATACATAGGTATTTCAGCAAGGAGAATATTTTCGAGCTATCGACTTTGTTATAACTCGCCACTAGATGACGCTGCAGCACATCAACTTTTATGGCAGGACAACGTCTGCGGGGTTTTCCTAGTACATTATAAAACTGTTTACCATCTTGAACTCGTCTCTCCTGTCGTTAGTAGGCATGTATACTAATATTTGCGGAAACTTTCGCAATCGAATTAGCGAAACCAAATGCGAAAGTTTAGGTACATTTTTCAAACATTTCGCATGTTGGAAAAGCGAAAGTAAATATTCGTTTCATCCCGAGTTCAAATGTACTTAGTGACAAGACCGTACGAGTATGTATTGTAAATAAACAGAAGATGATAACTCGATTACTAATTCGAGTAGTCTCTGTTAACACGTTTTGTGGCGTAATCGCTAGTAGTGTCCGACAGAAAAACAATTTTCAGCCGAAACCGTAACCGAGTATTCGGCTCCTCTTCTAGTTTCGGCCGAAACCGCAACCGAAACCGAAACCGAAACCTATGTAGTTCAATTAAAATTCAGTTTTTACATTATACCTTGAAACCTAGTGTTTTTCCTAGCTTTGTAACAGATTTTTCGATTAAGTTAAATAAAAGACTTCAATTTATTAGTAAATCATTATTTATGCGCGAGAACAGACACCTCTAACAATTAAACACCGGCCGGCGAACTGACTGAGGTTAAGCGGTATAGGCGAGTGAATGAGTGAACCCTTTCCGAACATGATCCTACTTCATCAGCATTTTTGGCCGAAACTGGCCGAAACCGAAACTTCGGTCGGCCTTTACTAGTAATGCATCCACTTACACATATTACCGTTAATGCGTCTGTGTGAGTCGAACAGTTTCAGATGATTGTTAACTACTGTTTATATTATGAACTGTGATCGTAGCTTTTTGTGGCAATTAAAGTGCATATACGACAATTGAATAAAAGTAGGCGCTCACAAATCGATGTCTTCTGTGACGTGGGTATAATAAAAGTGATTTTCATTGGAAATTCTTCTAAAAAGGAATGTTGAGAGATCTTTTGAAGAGCGCTGCACTAAAATTGAATTTATATTAATTAAAAAAATATGTACCAGGTATTTTTCAAATTACTGATTTTCCGATTGAAAGAGCGCGTTTTACCAATTGTCTGTAGGAGCTGGTTCCATCGCAGCAACTTGAAAATAGTAGTCAGAAATGGTTAGCTGAGAAGACAAGATTTAATATGGTCGTGAGTCGTATCATGCGTTAATATGGGTTATAACATGGGTAATGAAAAATGCCATGTTTTCCGATTGATCATATAAGGAAAAGTACAAGATTTTACTTCCTGGTTGTAAGCACCTAGGGGAACGGTTTATGATTTTAATAATAGATCCCTGTTCCAAGTTTTTAACACACCTCAACTACAGATACCTTTATGTTATATATCTGACGATAAAATTGTCAGTAATAGATATTCTACCAAAATGTCACTCAAAGAAGAAAGAAGTATATTCAGAATTGTGTCCGTGTTTTGAAGTAATAGTCCAGATTAACCACTTCCCAAATTGGCTACTTTTTCAAAGTGACCATTTCCCAAAAGCAATCAAAAACTAGTAATATAAACGCTTAAAGTTGTGGGAATCAGATGGCCAGACTTCTATTTGAGGTAGCTAGTTGAACACACACTAACAGTGACGTAACTTTGCCCCATTCACGTTCTCTATTCATGCATTATACTGCGTAATACCACAATACGATGGTAAGGAACTTCATACATATATTCAAGGAGAGGTTCACGCATACAGACGTAAAAGTTTACAGTCGCGCTGTAGAACGCTGGACGTGCACGTGGAACTTTTCTATTGCAGCTAATGAAGATTTTTTGATTTCTTTGTTTTTTTAGCATTTTTAGGCATTTAAGTTGTGTTTTAATTTTTTAACTATAAGAGTGGCAATCAATAATTCATTTATTATTCTCAATAAAAAAACGTAACGGAAAAAACGGTATTTAATATAATTTGCAAGGAATAAAGTCATAAATCCTTCCAGATACAACGAACGAATTAATGTGTTTTCTAGTTATTAGCTGCAGACCTTTGAAAGATTATCACTATTACAACCACAAATGCGTAGCTTAGTGGACGGTAGAGGCGAGTATCGCGCCATTTATATTAGATTTTCGGTGAAATTAGAAACAAATCGCTGTCTCTTTCTAACTTGCCTCAGCTTCGACATAATCAGGTAAAAAATACCGATGGCAGGCGTCAGTCAAAGACTGGAGGTTACTATAATTTCTGTACTTTTTTTAAAAATTATTTAGACAAAATTTGAAGTCATGAGCTGTAATCCAACAACATATAATTTAATTTGGTATTATTTTGGGTTTGTCATTGTAATTTTGGAACTGTTGAACCGATTTGTTTAGCCACTAACTTAACCGAGATACAGACTTCATGGAGATTTTTTATTTAGATCAGATATTTATTACTGCTTTATCGTTTAAATTACATGTATATTTATTTATAACTAGCGACCCGCCCTCGTTTCGTTTCGGTTAAGAGCCTTTTTTTCAATTTCTTTTTCGAAATTTTAAAATAAAATATAGCCTATATTAGACACGAATAGTGAAAGTATCCTAGTATCCTATCCTATTTGTAGGGTCCTATCCTATCCTATCCACGGATAGTATCCTATTTGTGAAAGAATTTTTAAATTCGGTTCAGTATTTCCAGAGATTACCCCCAACATATGTACAAACACACAATTTTACATCTTTATTATATTAGTATAGACGTATAGATACTTCTCATCGCACCTCCCAATGTACCTCCTAGATCAGACAGCTTAAATGTCAGTCTTATCGAAATGTAATGAAATTTTTGATAAATTTGTCTGCTATGGATATTTTCGGAAGTTTCCTAACATACTTACACACTCACGTTACTGTTAATATGTCTCCTGTGGTAATAATCCGCAATATAACCGCTGTTAGGCGCACGTGTGTGTTACGATAATGCCTTGTACGTAATGACGTAGTGTCGTGTACTCACATGTCTATGAGCTTTCTCAGCTGGCTCTGTTCAACAGGGAAATCACATATATTTAAATTTTTTACAGAGGTTAATTTATTTCTCGACTTTCAATGGTACTTTCAATCGTATCGCCGTAAGTTGAAATTCTGGCCCGTACTGCTTAAGTTTCAACTTAAGTATGTAATTTAAAAAACCCCTAGCTGGGCGGCGAAGGACAACATCGCGAGGAAATCCTCACGTACCAGAATTTAAAAAAATATATCTAGAGCATGTTTAACCATCCGTCAATTTACACTGGGCCGGGTGGTGAATTATGTCACGAATCACCTTAGTAAATTACAGGTAAGGCCTAGTAAGGTCTTGCGGGGGAGTGGGGAGGGGTTATAGGCTGTTATGTGCAGGTTAAAGAGACTGTAAGGACGATGGTGTTGTATGATACAGTAAAATAGATCATATTCAGTTTTAACTTTGTGACACTGATTGGACAACATTGCAAGGCTTCAGTGACATTTCGAAGAAATTTACATATGATAGTATATTTTTATAGAAAGAAGTCGGTCCACCTGGTGGTAAGCGGATAACTGTCGCTTCTTCTTCTTGAGGTGCCTCTCCAACTAGTGGAGGTTGGCAATTTGCTCCGAATATTTTGCCGTGTCTCTCGCGATGCCAGTCCACTTCCGTGTGTTACGCACCCATGACATTCTCTTGCGACCAACACGCCTCTTTCCGGCAATCTTGCCCATCATAATTAGTTGCAAAAGCTCGTGACCTAGATACGAAACTTGGGTATAAGTTACCCATATACCCATATACCCAGATACCCATATAACCAAAATAACTGTCGCTCTGCACCCGTAATGTATCAACTGATGTTGAGTTGACTGATGTTGGCATATATGCCGATAAAAATATTTTATTTCCTCACGGCTATTTTCAATTTTGCAAGTACGGAAATAGCAGAACTTGCTTTTCATAATTCAGACGTTTATTTCGCAAGTTGCAACCAGCTCCGAGCAAAGTTTTCTGAGCTTAATAGTGCAATTTCGATAGTACTTTTCAAACTTATATAATACTAGCTGTTTCCCGCAGCTTTGTTCGTGTATAATTAAGATTATATACTACCCATTGTAAATACGACTACCCAAAATAGCTCTTTCGGATGCGAGCATCAGTCGCTCCTATTATATATGTTAATTGCTACCTTCGAATTTATTATACTAGCATTTGCGACTTGGTACCAGATTTATTTACTTATTTAACAAACTCCATTGAACAATGTCGTACAAAGAGCGAGCTTAATGCTGTAAGGCATTCTCTACCAGCTAACCTTTAGGTTGATCGGGGAGGTACATTGAGAGGTGCGATGAGAAGTATCTATACTAATATAATAAAGACGTAAAATTTTGTGTTTGTACGTATGTTGGGGGTAATCTCTGGAACTACTGAACCGATTTCAAAAATTCTTTCACAAATTGGATACTATCCGTGGATAGGATAGGATAGGATCCTACAAATAGGACAGGATACTAGGATACTTTCATTATTCGTGTTTAATATAGACTATATCTTATTATAAAATTTCGAAAAAAAAATTGAAAAAAGAAACCTATAAACCGAAGCGAAGCGAGGGCGGATCGTTAGTTATAAATAAATGTACATGTAATTTAAACGATAAACTAGTAATAAATATAAACTAGTCTGGAGATTAAGAAATAGATGTGAATGAATGGTTTAAAAGAAACCTTTCATATGGATGTGATTGATAGGTTTGACTGCAAGATTGGAAGGGATACGAGATTGACAATTCTCACAATATAAATGAATTCGATATGCTTCATGGCAGTTTTCTCTGACAATTATCAAAGGTTCTTTAATGTCACGTTGCATTACTGATAATTTTGAGGGGGGGAGTGCACGCTGCAATCCAACAGCCGCTGGGCGCAGTCTACTGTTCTCGTTACTCCTCAGAATACTACCTTTAAATGCACTGCATTGCCCACTTGATCATATTCCTCAACGTACGGACGTGTTTCGGTAGTGAGTGAGATATGTCAGAGCTCATTCCCATCCTATCCCTTCCCATGCCCCCAACCCTTTCTCCAAATCCATTATTTCGTCAACAAAGATAGACAGTGCATCAGAGGGCGTGCCTAATTTTGTCATTTTGGACAAATGTTGGCATGTATAGCGGATGTCTATGGCGACGTCTATGCCCACTTATCACCAGGTGGACTAGTTTGCCAACTTTTTCAATAAAAAAATAGAATTATCCACACATCGAAATGATTTCTCATTTCGATGTTTGGACAACCGGCACCATCCACAAAGCGTTACTGATATTTTTCCGTTCATTGAGCGATTTATATGTTTGAGCGTATATTTAATCTCCGAATTGAAATTTTCCTCAATCAACCAGCGCAAAACTAGCTCACGTGGAGTACCCCACAATATTACCGCACATTCATTTTAAATTTCATCAAAGCTCGACCCGTGCGAGCCTCGCAATAAATTTGATGCGAAAACAGATTATTCGTTGAGCTTTAAAGTGTTAGCATCAGTGTATTTTGTACAGCAGCAAGATAGCTTTTATCGTAAACCCGTGACCGGGTGTGGCTATTAAATTAGCGCTCTTAGAGATTTTTTGCTTTGAAATGACTGATATCGCTCACCGAATTGGTAAACCCAAGTGGCAATGGTCCGATCATGACCCATGCCAGATCGATTTTTCGAAATTTTAAAATAAAATATACCCATGCAATTGATGAATACTTGAATAGGGACCCCATGTGCCGGGAAGCACACTGTGAGATGCTCTCAAGCCTTGTGAATCAAAGACTTGCAGAAGTTAACCAGTAGTTGGCGGTGAGGAGCGGAAGATCATGAGTGGCGGCGAGCCTTAGTAGAGCTCTGTATACAGCAATAAAGAGACATAGGCTTCTTAATGGAATGGTATGATATTTCTTAATGGTAGATTCTTAATGGAAGTCATTTTCCTATGTTTTATTTTTCAATAACTTCAAAACCATATACAAAAGAAGATGAACAGAAGTTCAGTGTGGGCAGTAAAAACAAAAATAAACAAAACGGGTGCACAGATCTGCTGGCAATAGCAACAACAACTTCACCCGCCACCTTAGGGTGGTGTCGTACTAGTATACACCGCCGTGTGGTGTCGTCAGGCTTTGGAATAGCACCATCCGTGGATGTCGTAAAAGTCAACTAAGGGATAACAAAGCGGTTACCATAACCCCTGAAGTACTACACCGCCTCTAAAACACGCCAACCAGCTTGACCAGCGTGGAGTTAAGCATGGCAATGGCATGGTACAAGACAATGTGCATGGCGAGATCAATGTCCACCAGTGGATGAATGTGACGAGCTGTTGAATGTAATTCCACCTATGATTGCAAACTACTCACATTGCAATTAAATGATTTGGTTTGATAAAAGTGTTGCTACGATTACGTTATTTTTTTTTAATCGTTTTTCGTGGCCACCAACTGAAAAATGGGCACAAATATTTGGTTATATCTTTCCCATTTTGCCGCCAACGTAAAAGTGACACGAGACGGGGCCCGGTTTTAAGGGGGATATTAAAAAAGCGCCAAGTTTTTTGTTGATCGCGGTTTCAGTACTGAACCTTTGTCGGCAACAAGCTGTAAAAGTTACAATAAGCCTCCAAACAATGCTCGCTCGTTAATCATTGGATATTTGACAGGCGTCAACATCGATGCAAGGATATTAATGGGGGATAATCGCGGGTTTTATTGTTAATTTCGCGTTGGGGTAACGTTTTCGCTTTCATAAATACATTGTGGAAGAATATCCTTGGCTCTATGACGCCTACGACGAGAGGAAGGCTCTGAGACGGTATTAATAGAAAATTTAATTTATTAGTACAATGTATTTGTAATAAATAAAGAAAAATTATAACTAAATAAGCGGAAAGTACCATTGATTGTTCTTAACTAGCTACTTAGTAAAGCTCTACTAAATAAACCAAGTAATCGATCTCATTATAAGTCCATCCTATTCAAACACGGTACAGATTGAACATATTACTATTAAGATAATGATTTTATAATTATTACAACACTAATTGATATAATTACTTCTTAATTATGTATTTATGACCGCGGGACGTATATTAGTTTGTTTTGCATTAGCCCCAACAACATACATACGTTCTGGGTATTCAAATTTCTAAACAGAATTATATGTACGTTGAATTTATATTTTTATCTTATACAAGTATACTCTTAAGTTATGTCAATTGTTTTTGTTATTTATAAATAGTAAATATTAATTTAGAGTAGACTCAAACATTCAATAAAATGATCTGCTATTTCAAATTTCTATGAAAGTAGATATCTTTCGTAGTCAATGTGCCTACGAAGCTACACAGCTACGTCGTAGCAACTCGTAGAATTTTGTTTACACACTTGAAGCCTCTTTGTAGGAGAGTATTGCAAATACATATGGATTATTTGTGTATTACGTATGTCTTTTGAATATACGGAGTAGTAGTAAAATTGAGTATTTGAACAGGAAAATACGTTTTGGTATTTTACAAGTAGATTTATTTATTGTTTGGTTCCTTTTAAAGTGATTTTTCACTCGT
This sequence comes from Sesia bembeciformis, assembly GCA_943735995.1. NCBI lineage: Eukaryota > Metazoa > Arthropoda > Insecta > Lepidoptera > Sesiidae > Sesia > Sesia bembeciformis. Next base: position 1,894,603 of record OX031041.1, read on the forward strand.
TGTTATGCGAATGTAGATATCTCAAACGAGGCTTTAGAAGAATCAGCTTATAAACTTTCATTATCGTGGTTGAATATGATAAAAGTTGTGTAAATGGGTGATCCACGATTTTTTTGTACAGCCTATATTTCGGGCTAGTTATAGTGACGGCGTTGTTGTTACTGACAGACGAGCATGTCTACCCATCGTCTTGCTCATTGCTCATTGATTAAGCTGTCATACTGAATTTGTTTTTGTAAGCGCTCACGGCACACTACCTATGCTAACAATATAGATGTCAGCATTTTTATCGTCGCACTGCAGGGTACGGGTATCTCCCACTGAATCACTAGGGAGTTGAGGGCCATAATCCACCACGCGGCCCATTTTTTTTTAATTCTGGAACATGAGGGTATACAAGCAAGTGATGTTTTTTAAAAAATCCGTAATTAAGTTTAAACTCACTGTGTCCCGAATGATTTGAAATCACAACCTCACGAAGGCTAGTGGAGAATAATCACCCCTGTTCTATCACCGATATTAATATCATCAATTAGGAGGCTGCTCAGTGCGACCGGGGGTCGAACCCGGAACCTTTTGCACAACAAGCTTGGCACGGGACCGATTGGCGCAGTTGGTAGTGATCCTACCAACTGCGCCAATCGGTCGGTAAATAAACATCTATTTATCATATAATAAAATTGTAACAGGCCGATGTCTGTACATTATAGATATTGAAAAAAAACTAATATGGGGGGTCTTTGTTAGAGCAACAGAAGCCAAAACAACAGTTTTTAGAAATTTTGTCTGTCTGTATGTTTGTACACGCATCACGCAAAAACTACTGCAAGGAATTGAATGCCGTTTTCACCGATGTATTGCTAGAGGTCTAACTTAAAATATAGGCTCCATTTTACGGCAGGAAAATATTTTATTCCCATTGTTTTAAATTTAATAAACCGAAGCGAAGTGATTATTAGTTTTTTTTCAATATCTATAATGTACAGACATCGGCCTGTTACAATTTTATTATATGATAAATAGATGTTTATTTACCGACCGATTGGCGCAGTTGGTAGAATCACTACTAACTGCGCCAATCGGTTCCGTGCCAAGCTTGCTGTGCAAAAGGTTCCGGGGTCGGTAGAAGCATAACGTTCTGTAGATATAGTTTATAGATTATAATTCATAATAATAAATGTTAGATTAAAGTAAATTTTATATCAAATACATTTATATATTTTTGCATCCTACGCTTTGACCACGCTTAACTAGTACACGATAAAGCTAGTTGATAGTAAATTAATATAGATTGTGGCATATTTAGGCTAATTCGTTATTTTTTTCTTTTATAAGTAAGCCTAAAATAGTAATCATTATCAATAGAGTGATAATTTTCAAACTTTGCTAAGTAGATGATTAATTACTTATATAAACATTTTAAATTTACAGTTTCCTATATAGAGGCTGTGTCACGAGTACAAAATGATTTATCCCTATGTTTATTAACACGCCCTTATGTATAATCTCTAAATTAAACAAGGGTCCCAAGAGAGTAGAAATGTGAAGACGATTTTGAATTTTGGTGTTGATTCTTAATAATTATTCATGAGTATTTATATAGGATATGTAAAGAGCGGATAAAGATTAAGTAACTAATGCCTAATGCATAAATAATGTATAAATAATGTATAATGTATAAATAAATAACTAATGCCATGTCGTTGGTTCTGAGACCCAAACAGATATACCAGTGATTTACCAGGGGAGGCCTACGCCCAGCAGTGGGAAGTTACAGGCTGATAAATAATATATAAATATATAACAAAGAAAATTTACACTTCTGAGTTGGTTGTTATAACATGATAAGTACAACATAATTTATTTCACTAACACTTTCTAGTTTTACCCCAAATTCATTTAATCGGGGTGTCCTCACCTTCGTACCCGGATCATTCCCAGGCGGGCCGGGTAATGAAGTTTCAAATTAAAAAGGGAATGAATATTTGAATTGATGCCGGTAGCCCTTCCCTACGTAATTGTAGTGAAATTCATTTTGAATACCCGTGAAACTATTACAATTGTAGGGAAATTACGAAGTAGGTAAAATAACGAAATGTATAATGACATAATGTAAATGAATATTTACCATACCATACCACCAGCCTGTGTAATTAATATTTACCATACCATACCACCAGCCTGTGTAATTAATATTTACCATACCATACCATCAGCCTGTGTAATTAATATTTACCATACCATACCATCAGCCTGTGTAATTAATATTTACCATACCATACCACCAGATTGTGTAATTAATTGTTTAATAAAGTAATTTTTATTATTTAGACTTTATTGTTTTAACAAAAGGCGGACTTATTGCTATAAAAAAATTCTCCCAGCCAACCGTGGGGCTATATAGTGATGTTATGGTACAACAATTAAGTCACTTCTAAAAAAAATGTAATTATGTTATTGAAGGTCTTAATGATGACTTATAATTATACATAATCGTCTTCGCCACGTGTAGCTCTCTTTATAAATGTATATAATTAACTTTTAATCTATAGCTATAGTCACGTGAGTTTATAAATGTGTATACTTTTGGTGGATAAAGCCACTTTGTTTTTAAAGGAAATGACACTTTCACGAATTTTTCACCCGAGCCCTTAATATTAATAACAGTAGCTTTAAAAACATAAATTTCACCTGCCGACAAAATCTGCTTACACGCACTGTCCTCATAAATTGACTGTGACGTTATAAAGAGTTATGTAACTAGAAGTGGCATACTTTTCATTTTTTCTATAAATTGTGTACAAAAACGTATAGAATAAAATATATACAGAAACATAGAATAGAATATATAGATATATATAATTATATATATCTATATATTATATCGTTTACATAGAATAAAAATTAATACAGTTTTCTAGTCCTTCAGGAGATATAGATTCATTTTATATGGTATAAATTGGATCTAACCTCTGGTAAAAATTACAGATTAACAAGAGCATTTAATTTTACGTGTTTAGACCCGATTTACAATTTAAAAATGTGTACAAACGCGACATTCTAAGAAGTTAGAATGTAACGGGTCTTTTATAAGGGCGCTCGATTTTTAAAAGCCAATTGCAGCCATCTTTAAAAATATATATAAGTCATAATTGACAGTAATATTTATTGAGTTTAATTTAATCAGGGAAAATTTCACGTTTCAGCAACATGTGGAAATCACTGTTGAAGGTACAGGGTCAGTTGCCGATCGAACGCCTCCTGCACGTCAACGAAACGCAAGGTCTATCAAAATCATTGTTGCTATTCGGGACAGCAGTGGCGTGAGAATCCGAGATAGTCAATTTAACGTCTTGAGTAAGAATTTGGTCTTTCTGCGACTTCAACTTTATACATCGGGGCAAATCATGCGTCGGGACTTGAGGCTTCATCCGTATACAATTCATTTGACTCTAGCACACAAGCCGAATGACCATAGACAGCGCCGTACATTCGCTGACTAGGCTTTGGAGCAATTAGAAGTGGACCCTGTTTTTGGTCCAAAAATTAACTTCTGCGATAAAACCAATTTTTGATTTTTGATGGCTTCGTTAACAAGCAAAATTGTCACATTTGGAGCGATGAGAATCAACGAGAAATTCAAGACCGTCAAATGTGTTCCGAAAAAGTCACTGTTTGGTGTATATTTGGGGCCGGTGGCATCATCGGCCCTTACTTCTTCAAAATGAGCAAGGAACTGTACTCAATGTCAACAGCGACAGGTATCGAGTGATGATAACCAATTATTTGTGGCCCGGGTTAGATGATATGAACATTTGTCATACGTGGTTTCAACAAGACGGTGGTACGTGCCACACAACGATGCAACTATGGACATTCTGCAAGAGAAGTTTGCAGGCGATGTGGCGACATCAACTGGCCACCGAGATCGTGTGATCTAACGCCCTTAGACTTCTTCTTGTAGGGTTACGTTAAATCTCAGGTGTATGAAAATCAACCGCACACAATTGATGCCATAAAGACCAACATCACCCGCGTCATTGTTGAAATCGAGCCAGCCCGATTTATGCCAATTTGCGATGTATTTCGCTGTCGTTGTATTTCGCTGTCTTAGGTATTTCGGCGCTAGGGGGAGCTACGGTATGTGGTTCATATTGTCGAGCTATAAAAGTAGATATTTCACAAAGTTTGCGCTACGTAAGGAATCCCGTCATTGCGTAACACTTCCAGGCAAAATACATCCGTCCTTCTGCGGTCTAATAAACTTTTTAAATTAAAAAAGGGCCCGAATAACATATTATACGGTCCCACGCATATTTTCACCCCTCGGGGACTCTAATTTAATTACAAGTTCCTCTTTGTGGAACAAAGTGTTCCCGTGTTTTAAACTAAACACACTCATTGTGATAGGAAAAAAAAATGCTGGACGAACTAATCGCGAGGAGTCCTTTTTGTGTGCTGGATTTAGAAGTTATGAGCTTTATGGCTTTATGGAGTGGTATTGTGTTTCTATTGAGCTACGGATTAGTTGAATAAGTAACATCGTTTTATTTCCGGTAGGATCTCGTGTGTGACACTGTGTGATTATGGTTCCTTTTGTTACGTTAATGATGAGTTTGAATATTCTAATTTAAAATTAACCTTCTAAATTCAAAATTAACCTTCTAAATTCAAAATTAACCTTCTAAATTCAAAATTAACCTTCTAAATTCTCTGAAAACATAAATTAGTATAATTTGTTATGGATACTTCAGCTATATTCGCTATATACACTTCAGCAGCTTCAGTGTGAAAACCTTTATGTGGCATTATTGGACGAAGTAGGTATATAGTAAAATTTAAAATTAGGTATGTTTCCTCTGGTTTTCCTATTATGAATAAATAGATAAAATTATGAATTCCTCGATGTCAGCGTTTTAATCCAATCTCAATCTCATGGATAGGACAAGAAGAAGGGATCTTCTTGTCCATACACTAGATGGTTTCTAGTCTTTCAATTAATCTAAAATATTTGTACCTTATATTTATAATTGAGTTGTTGCTTCAAGAGTTGTAAGGTATTGAAATGCGAGCCACGCACATATACTATTTCACATATTTTTTACACTATTTCACATATACACATATTTTTACAGAAATACGGATACATTCTATATACAGAATAAGAAATATATAATCAACATGCTGAAGTGGCAATGGGAGGGTCATATTTGCTGTGGGATGGACTGCAGATGGGCTAGACGCGTCCTCGAATGGAGGGTACGTACCGGGAAGCGCAGTGTGAAACGCGCTCTGGCCAGGTGGACTGACGACTTGATAAAGCACGCCGGTGGTGGTTGGATGAAAGACCCGAAGACCGTATGTGGTACCGAGCCTTGGGAGAAGCCTATATATAGCAATGGAGAGACATCGTAAATATATATACACACTAAAATATGCAATATTAGTGACTAGGCCTAGCTTCGCTCAGTTAGCTTAACAATTAGTTAGGTAATTCCAGCATAGCCTAAATCAGTCTGCATTAATTTAGCTTCCTAAAAATGCAAAAAATAAGAATAAAATCGATTTTTTTTTATTTATTATATCTTTTACATAAAACACTCACAATTTCTTAATATTAGTTTGTAGAAATAAATAATAAATATCACATATAGCCAATTCAAATCTATACTAATATAATAAAGAGAGAGTGCGAATTTTGTGAGTTTGTGTGTATGTGGAGGGTAATCTCCGGAACCACTGCACCTATTTGAAAAATTCTTTCACCATTTGAAAGGTACATTATTCCAGATGGACACAGGCTATATATTATGTGTAAAAAAAAATTGCCGAGCATGCAACGCATGCCGGGCACAGCTAGTATCAAATAAATTTAAGAGTATCAAACGAAATGAGTTATAAAAGACCTTTATGCTTACAAATATGAAAGAAAAACATAGAAAAATATTATTTCATATTACATAATACAAATAAAAGTCTAGTTATTACGTATTACGAATCTACCTCTATTCGTAAAGACCTCTATTAAACATAATGTCATACACTCAACTAGACAAATACCCAAACGCTTACCTGAATAACTCATATTTGTCCTACCCCTAACATATCGCACCTACATCCTAAGCATACGAAACTAGAACCTTGTTGGTAGACAAAACTAGACCTTAGGACAGGTGTACACTGGTTGAGTGTCGTAATTATGTTTTCGTAATAATTTGATAAGTTTACGTAAGAGAGTTTTCATAAAGTCGCCGTTCCGTGCGAGCTAATAGAATCTTAGAGAGCGCTCATCTTTCATAATGGCTGGAAAGAGCGTTATTTCGATGACCCACTAAGTTACTGATTTTAGTGAAAAAGATTCGGTGTGCCAGGTTGATTAGTAACTACTAAGTGAACGACTAAATCATCCATTTATTGGCTTAATTACACTTTATCTACACTTACAATTTTGAAGAATATAGCATTATTTAATATGGAAAGAATAACCAGTTATGTCAAATGACCTGCGTTTAAAGACTGCGGGGTCTCCACTTTTCTTACTTAACCAAGTCTGGAAATACTACTTAAATACTTAAATAGTAATACTACTTAATACTACTTAAATAGCTTGGGAAAACAATTTTGCATAAGAGGGAAATAAGCGTACATTTATATATTTTTTATTTTTTTTATATTGAAGTAGGCGGACGGAGCAAGCGGTCCCATGTGGTGGTAAGTGTTACCGCCGCCTACGGACACCTGCAACACCAGGGGGTATACGGATGCGCCGCCGATCTAGCAAAATCCTATTCACAGCTTTCTTGAAGAACCCCATATCGTATTTTAATGGAAAGACTTCTTGAGGCAGTTCGTTCCACAGACTACGCGTTCGCGGTATAAAATGATTTTTGGACTGAACAATACGCGACACCTCCATATCGAGGAAATGCAAATACACCGCACTTCTGTGATGGTAGGTGCGGTTGTGGAAACCCGAGGTGGGAATTATATTGAACAATTCTTTAGAAATTCCTCATTATACAGACGGTAGAACACACAGAGAGACGAAACGTCTCTCCGTAATATTTAAAGTCAGGCTTGAAAATTGCATAATGATTATACTCAACCAGCTCCATACATCACCTCAACTAGCCTCAATCGAGTGTGGTCTTTAACCACGTCGAGTTTTCCCAATTAATTGCCCATTCATAGTATTTTGTCCCTTTTACAATCATTCATAAGTCAGTTGTAATAAAATATAAGTATTTTTTTTTTCACGATGGAACTCACTCTTTCAACGTACAGCGTACGTTACGTAACCTTTCCTTCGGTATAACCTTGTCTTTACAAAACAATGTTCCACCATACTTCAGTGATCAAAATACGCGGTGTACGTCATTAGGTGATAATGTTGGCAACTAATGTTGCCGATCATTAATCAGAATCCGACGCTAGAAGCACAGAGTATAATGCAAACAGTGATTGAACTAAATATTGTTGTTAAAACCATTGGTGTAAGATTTTTAGCACACAGACAAACAGAGCGTGTGAACGAGAATATAGAATTCAAACCGTAACGTTTATCTTTGGTAATTTTCTTTTAAATTAATTCTCCGACTGATACTACTACTCACGACTGATTATGTACTACTTCACTACAAATGGCAACTGCGCACATTAAACAGCTAATAATCGAACCGCTACTATTAAATACCTATATTTATGTAATTTTGAGGGGGAATACAACAGCCGCTGGGCGCGCTCGACTGGCCACGTTACCCCTCTCTCACAGAAGACTACCTTGAAATGTACTGCATTTCCCACTTTATCTTATTTCCCTAATGTACGTACGTGTTTCGGTAGTGAGTGAGATGTGCCAGAGCCCATTCCCATCCTATCTCTACCCATTTTCCCAACCCTTTCTCCAAATCTATTCCTATATCTCCAAAGGTAGGTAGCGCGCACCTGGGGGCGTGTCAACGTTTGTCATTTTGGACTAATGTTGGCATGTATCGCGGATGTCTATGGGCTACATTATCCGCTTACCATCAGGTGGACTATGCTCGTCTGCCGCCTACGTCCATAAAAAAAAATCGGTTAGTGTGCGTATGCGGTGCGAGTGATTAGTTTGGTTTGTTTGAAATAAATATGATGAATATTAAAAAGTCATAGATGACAGCTTTATTTTTACTCGACGTTTCGGCAAGGGTTTCACTAGTCGTAGTCACGAGTTGACTGATGAGGCGGGTAGTCCAAGGTGGGAGTTCCGAGCTTAGCAACTACCCACATTTTTTATTCACAATTGGAAAGGATACTACACTAACAATGATCGCGGACGTATTCGATGGTAAAGGTAAAGGCGGTAAAGATTCAAATTTAAGAAATGTAGTTTTGAGAAGATGCAGGTTTTTTATATTTAACTCTATATATTAAGGTGTTACGAGTATATGTGTGTATAGAAATATGTTTGTTCATTATATTCTTTTTAATAATAATAGCAGTGCGATAAATATTATTTTGCTGTGACAGCCCTGCTGCAAACATTGCCTACTAAAACTTTAACGGCAATGTGTGGACGTGATTAGTGTGCGCATTAGTGTGCGTAAGGCATAACAATAATAAAACAAGGGTTACATTACATACTGTTACCTTTCATTTACCTTGTTTTGGAGTTATGTGAGTACATACATCATGTCGCCTTTTGGTGGTAAACGGATTGCGTTTGCGATACCCAAATGGTTGGAATAGTGGGGGAGAGGTGAGTTAGTTTTTGTGTGTGTGTTTACTCCATATGTGTTGTATGTGTGTTTTTGTCTTTGGGTGTTTCTGAAGCACCATTCAGGGAAATATTAATTTGTCTGAGGTTTAGGGAGCAAAATGTGCAATTCTCAATACGGCAAATGAATAGAAATTCTTAAAATTGCGAATCTTGAAACAACGTAATTTTAGTTTGAATATCTTAACCAAAGTCGATAAGTCCATACTGACAATAAGGTCTTTTTGTTCAGATAATTATAATGGTTACAAGAAGCTGTAACTATTTAAATTATATTTTATAAATTTATTTGTTGTATATGTAAAAGGTCTTGGGTTTGATTCTCAGTCGGACAAACATTAATAAAATAAATACTAATATTAGTTTCTCTCTTAGCAAATATTACGAACTATGTATTTTTCTTTAAAAATTTGTATAAAGATTAATTCTTAAAGATGTTTGTTCGATCTAGATAAACAAATCATGAATATAATATGTACGTGTAACCGTGAACGTCAAGGAAAAGGAAAATGTTTTTACAGAAAGATACCACCAGCCTGTGTCCCTCCACTGCTGGATACAGGCGGCTTGTCACCACACTCGAACTTCTACTCGATTCTACTTATTCAACTAATACCGGTGACTTTCTTCAAGTTGTCAGTTGACATGTCTAGAGCGGGACCCACGCTAAATTTTTTGGACACGCACCAATTCGAGGACTGGACTGTCTCATTGGTCGCTGCGACATTATAACGTGCCTAATGTAATTACAACTTCAGATTTAGCTATAAAATACGCTTTTAAAATTATAAAAATCCATAACCGTTTCATGTAAATGTCATCATTTCTTTTATGATTATTAGCTAAAGCTTTCGATTGTAAAAGCAACTTAATTGGACGACTGAATTTTAGAACAGTTTTAAAACTTTTGTTGCAACTAAATTAGGTACTTATAATTATATTATAATTTATGTGAATAACTTGTAAACAAGTCAATTTATTCGTTGACGTAAATGATTTAAATTGTACTTAAACGTTTATCTTGTATGAGTTAATTGAAAATTGCAAATATTCGTACGTTGTTATAAAGATTAGTCAATACTCGTACGTAGTTATTAAGATTGGTCAATACTCGTACATAGTTATAAAGATTGGTCAATACTCGTACGTAGTTATAAAGATTGGTCAATGACATCTTAGATTTACTCGTATGTAAAGTATGTTTATTTTATATCTATGGAGATATGACTATTTCTATATAACTGTGGCGCATCCGGGGGCGTACCAAGGTTTATTATTCCGGACTGATGTTGGCATGTATCATGGCTCTCCATCGACGACAGTATTCAGGTCGATTGTTTCTGTCGCCTTCTTTCTTTTAAAAAATAAGCATTTGGTCAATACTTCATGGATATTTTAGGTCGCTTGTTAACGGCACGGTTTTATGTCGTGAAATCCTACGGATTTCCACCGTGAATACCTACATACGGCATACGCCGTGAGGTGAAAACTGACGGCGAGATATCGAGCAGTTCCATAACAGTCTATGGTAGTTTGTAAACGACACCGGACTTTTTCGTGGTTTTATAACCGCTTAACTGTGCTGATACGCGTTTTGTGTTATTTTAATTGAAACAAAATGAAACGGTTTATTAGTACCATTGAATTTAGAAAACGAACAATGCAAAAATACAACCAATTAATACATCTGCATTATACATTGTTGCGTAACTTATTAAATATCTTACAATTATTGTTGGCGTTTGTGTGTGTTTGCATCAGTGTGTGTTCTGTGCGTGTGAATGGAGTGTGTGAATACATGTGTGAGAGGATGTGTATGAGGGTGTATGCGCGTGTTTGTGAATTACTTTTTCTTAGCTTAGCCCTCAAAAATGACACAGGACGTCCGCACCTAATTTAAGCTAGCCGTGTCGCCACCGGCGGTAAACCGCGTCGCGAACAAGGATATACGGTTTCCCTAGGGCGCGACGAACTCGCCATACCGCAGGAACACCGTGTCGTTAACAAGGGGGCTTAATGTTTATCATGGTGGCACACGAGTAGACAGACTGATGGAAAACAGGCGGATAGCATGGTGTATTTTTCTAGGTCATTTCTTGTTTAGTTGTTAAATAAATATATCCTTAAGGTAATAATATAATTTAATTGACAATTATAGTACTTATTAAACGCTATACAAATTTTTTCGAGTGCAGCAATTTTCATTTAAGCAATTTCCTCTAAGTAAATCAAGGGCAATGGTAGGCGAAATTCGCATAACTGAAATTTATAGGGTCGTTAGTATCACTCCCTTGAAACATAGTAGAATTAATGAAACGGTAGGAACACTCTGTATATCCATATAGATGAATTTTATTCAGTTACAAGTTTCAATTTCGCCTGGAAAGTGTTGCAGTATAAGAAAAGGGAAGGGGGAGGGTACACGCTGCAAGTCCCACAGACGTTATGCGCGTCGAGTGGCCTGCTGTATCTCCCACTTTATCCTGTTCCCCCAATGCACGTACATTCCATTTTATTCTATCCCTTCCCAATCTCTAAATCTCTAAAGGTTAGCAGTACATCCGGGGGCGTGCCAATATTTGACATCTGGAATGATGTTCGCGTGTATCATGGATATCCACTTATTAACAATAAGATAAGGCCGCCGGTTGTTAAATTATTTGTACTTCATATTTCTCTGTATGTTTTTGGTGTACAACCTATCTACCAGGTGTAGTATCTGTTCGTCAGCAGACTTCTTTCATTATAAAAAAATATGAGTTCTTATACTATACTGCACTGTATCTTTCTAGAAAGATACAAAGATACAGTTCTAGAAAGATACAGTGCAGTATAGTATAAGAAAACATTACTTAGTCGTATTAAATTAGCACTCCCCTTAACATTAGCATTACAATTAGCATTGTTTAGTTGTAAGTTTATAAATAACTAGCTCAATTTTTAGGACATAATATAAAGCCTATGTCCATCTGGAATAATGTACCTTTCAAATGGTGAAAGAATTTTTGAAATTAGGTTAGTAGTTTCGGAGATTACCTCCTACATCCACACTTAACTTTATCTCTTTATAAAATTAGTATAGATAGTATATAGATGTGTCTGTGTGCATTGTGTACATTTTTAAACGTGTGTGAAGATTGCTTACTGGTTTATTTTATACACTGAGCTGAAAATGCGTTAACAAAACATTCTCGTGTAATTTAAGCGGCTTTTTTAAGCAAAACTTTTAATGGAATAACGTAGTAGTATTTGGGCCTTGTTGGATGCGAGTTTTTTTTTTGGAAAATTTACCACCTAACTGGGATGTAAATTGCCTAATTATCGGGATGAAGGTCGGGTGGAATTAGCGCCAAATTCTGTGCATTTATTTTAAACTCTATATACTATATGTTCTTAAAGACAAGCGGAGCATTATTATTTTCCTTAAAAATGTAAGTGAAGAGTGCACGCTGCAATCCAAGAGCCGCTGGGCGTGCTCGACTGACCACGTTACCCCCTTCTCACAGAAGACTACCTTGAAATACCTTTTTGCATTGGCACAGTTGGTAGTGACCCGTTGGTAGTTAGTCCCGGGTTCGATTCCCGGTCGGACATACATTTGTTTAAAAAAACAATAACAAAAAAAAGAAACATATGTATGTTCGGGTCTGGGTGTGTGTTTGTCTTTGTATGTGTCTCTGGACCCACGAGTCAGGGAATCCTAATGTGGGCCATTGAGTGTAGCGTTATTTATTAAATGTACTGCATATTTCCCACTTTATCCCATTTCCCAAAAGTACGTACGTGTTTCGGTAGTGAGTGAGATGCGTCAGAGCCCATGCCCATCCTATCCCTCCTCATTTTCCCAACCCTTTCTCCAAATCCATTCCTATAGTTCCATCCAGGGGCGTGCCAACGTTTCTCATTTTGGACTAATGTTGGCCTGTATCGTGGACTCGTCTGCCGCCTTCGTCCATAAAAAAAGTCTAATATCATTCACCACTGGAGATGGGCTTCATGCACATTGTCTTGTGCACGATGTATGACCCTAAACCTGCACACTTTCCAAGCGGGTTGGCGAGTCTACTATTTTAGAGATAGTTTAGTTCCTCGGGACTTGTGGTACTGGTACTACTTGGTACCACACGGCAATGCTGGCATGCTGTTTGGAATGTATATAGCATGCCTTTTGGCATGCTGGGTTTAAAATTATCTGAGAAATTATTTGAATTTCTACGTCACGTTTAGTAGAGTTTAATAATTATTATTTGTTTAGACTAGCGCTATAGATACATTGTATATTGTTTTTGTTTATATAATAGTATTCCGTAATTGGCTTGTTAGTTAGTAAATGTTAATAATAATAATAATAAATACTCTTTATTTAATACAAACAGTTATTACATGCACGCGCACACATAATATATGACAGTATACAATAGACGACGTTATCGCTAAGGCGATCTCTTCCAGGCAACCTTGGGTCAGAGATTTGTTATATTTTCTACAAGCTATGCCCGCGACTTCGTCCGCGTGAAGTTTAGTTTATAAAGACCGTCTTTACCTTCTTAGGGGTATTTGGTATTTTCAAAAACGATCACACACATTATTTCTTATAGCTTATTTTTTATCGAACGCGATTCTTTAAATTGATATAACTTTTTTTATTTATGAACTGATTGAAATAAAACAAACACTAAATTTTAAGTGAAGCTTACCACAATACATTAGTTAAAACCGCACCCAAATCGGTTAAGCCTTTTCTAAGATTAGCGCGACAAACAGACAAAAATTCTAACAATCATTGTTTTGGGTTCTATTGCGTTGATAAAGGCCCCCAATAATATTTTTCTCATAAATCTCCCATGTACAGACAGCGAGCAGTAACATTTTTATTATATGTATATAATATATATAATATACCTAGATTACAAAGCTGTCAATTGTTTGTTAATCAATTCGTCGGCAATGGGATTCCTGCAGCCGAGCACACAATAAATTGCTTGGTTATAAAATTGATTATAAGTAAAGAAACTAACTTCTATAGATGCAGACGACATAAGATCCTTAAAACAACTGCTAACTGAAACTAACATAGAACATCTACAGGTATCTCCATTATAAAACCACCTTTGAATCACAATATATATATAAATAGTCAAGATAAGATACGATGTCGGCTCAAACAAAAGCGTTGTATTTCCGATAGCCCGAATACGGCGAGTTACGTGCAATCGACAGATGGATAGACAGTTTAGAAGCGGAGTCTTGTAGGAATTGTTTTCTCGACCCATTCGGAAGAGGAAAGGTTTTTGTGTTGAATCACTTGTAAAATGTTAAGTTTATTCGGTAATTTTAGGGATTTATTTGGATATTTCATGTTATTAAAGGTTATAACCTGATAATATGAAGCACATATATTGAACATATTGGCAAAATGAACAATATGCTCCTAGCGCCAACGCATCATACGACAGCGCCAGCCAAAAGCGCTACTCAGCGCGCGCCGTAACGGATTATATGTCTGCCCGCGGGTTATCGTTAAGTTGCCAGTATGTTATAAGATACAGTACTTTTTTCCCAACATCGTTGAGAAAAAAATAGTATCTAATTTCTCGAACCCCCCCCCCCCTGCCATGTGACACCCTACTGCATATATACTGAATATATACTATAAACACAGTACGAGTATTAAGAATATATTATATTGAATGTATCCATATGTGCAATTATCCTGTTTGTGCCAAAATAAAATAAAACGTGAATCGTAATAACTTCGTAATAAAAATAGGGGGACCTGACAAATCCACTAAGCCAATTAAACTTTAACATTAAATTCACGTGTTCAACTAATTTTCAAGCTCAACTCGTACAAGCAAACTGACAAAAATTACAATTTAACTAAATCCTAAAGCGAATTAAAAGGTATAAAAATGAGCGTACATTAAACTTTCTCCTACCTCCTATGAAACCACATTTTTGTAATTTCCAAATGTTACATATTACGCATTAGGGTAGCAAACAAACAGCTCATTTAAAGCTGATGTAAAACTAAGCTGTATCCACATAGGAGTAAAAAAATGAAATTTGCAAGAGGAATGAAGTGCGCGCAAAAGCAATTTCACTGTGAAAACGCCCTTAATAGCTACTTTAGACTTTTACATCATGGATGTGATATAAAAATATTAAATCAAATTTCTAAAATATAATGGAGTTTTTTTTTATATAAAATAGTTGGCAGACGATCGGGCGGCCCTCATGATAGTAAGTGGTCACCGGCGCCCATGGACATCTGCAACACCAGGGGGCTTGATGGTGCGCTGCCGACCTTGCAGAATCCTGTTCACCGCTCTCTTGAAGTGCCCTATATCGTAGCGTAACGGAAATACTTCAGTCGTTTCCTTAGCTGTTTTTTATGTTTAAATGATGGTTTTTTAGCAACTTTTTAACCCCCCCCCCGGTGATACGTAGTGATACTGGTGATAAATACATGTGATATCTCACTACATCCTTGTGATATTTCGTGATTTTTTCCGAACCCCCCCCCCTACCCCGCTTTCGAGCCTCACGCGATTAATGGACGATCCCAAACGTATCCTGTCAATTCAAAGTCCTGGCGGAGCAACTCGGGAGTCGCTCAGTAAAGCGATAGTAGGTTTACTGAGGACAGAAGAGGATACGTAAAACATATTCCCACGATTTTATTTGATTATCACAAACGAAAACACTTTGAAGTTTAATAAACTATCAATATTAAACCACAAAACGCCTAATAATTATTTTTTTACAATAATCAAACAGAAACTTAACTACATTTCTCGAGATCCCGCCAAAAAGTCGGTTGTCAAGTTTCCCTCCCTTCCTTATGCCATATCCATACGTTAGGCGTATTTTACATGTATTTACTGCATTATTTATATGTAAATGTAAATTTGTATCCACGAAATAAAAACGCTTTGCTGGGAGTCGGTTCAATACAACAGAATACTCGAGAATCTTATAAGGTACATGCCTTCTTTACGGGCCTTTATAACTCCATGTTTCTCTTCTCTGTGCACACTTGTGGTAGATTTTAAAGTGCGAAGGCTTCGCCGTAGAATATTGTACCCCGTGCCGGTGCTCGCTTTAATTCTAGTAAACAAGTTTCAAAGGTTTTTCAAGATTCTTTAGAACCTTGTATTATTTTATTATATTTGGTAGTATTTTCAATACACGGTTCATTCCGTCCTGTAATAGAATGAACCCAACGTGTCAACTTACCGATGTGGTTAATGACCATATGGTGACGGCCGGTTTTAGAGTACCACTAACTCATCCCTCCCGTGGGTGTCGTAAAAGGCGACTAAGGGATAAACAATAGGATAATTTCGGGGAGAGTGCACGCTACATTCCCACGGCCACTAGGCGCACTCGACTGGCCACGTTACCCCTCTCTCACAGAAGGCTACCTTGAAATGTACTGCATTTCCTACTTTATCGATTTTCCCCAACGTATGTACGTGTTTTGGTAGTGAGTGAGATATGCCAGCGCCCACTCCTATCCCATTCTATATTCCCAATCCATTCTTTAATCTGCAAAGGTAGGCAGCGCATCCGGGGGCGTGCCAACGTTTGTCATTTGGACTGATGTTGGCATGTATCGCGGATGTCTATGGACGACTGTATCCACTTACCATCAGGTGGACTGTATGCTCGTCTGTCGCCTTTTTCTATAAAAAAAGCCGCTACTACAAACCCTGGGGAACTACACCATCTATAAAAGACTGGATTCACCAACGCTTAGCCAGCGTGGCGTTTTATAGCCATAAATCCTTCATGCAGAAGACGATATGCGTGATGAGGTCCGTGATTAAAGGTATGGTTTATTTACATTTATGAAAATTTATTACTAGTGAGGATTAGTGGCTCTGCGAGTCATTGAAGTTTCGTATCAGACTATTGCTAATCTATATTGATCGCCACCATTCATATAGTTCTCTGCCAATACCTATGACCTGCAGATATCGCAGGACACTCCTCCGGCTTTAGTAGATGAGGTCACTTTTTTAGATTAAAGGTTCACAAGTCAATTAAAAAAAATCTGAAGCGTGTGTATTTGTCAATTCGCACTTGGCCTGCGTAGTGGATTATGGCCCGAAAAATTCTAGTGATTTTTTGGGGTAGAGCTGTGCCCTGCAGCGGAACGTGGAGCGTGTGGCTGATAGGTTATTTATAGAGGTTATTAGTTGGTATTTTACTATTTCACAGATAGTTACCGCTTTCAAGGTTCATTTTATGAAAGTCGATGCAATTTTCAAACTGAAACGGAGCAAAATCAACCGCTTTATATCAAGCTCAATTTGACTACAAAATAAGGCGAATCACCTTCAAATATCAATTTACTTCCAAGAGCCAAAGCGAAGATCTCAGCAAGACTGAGGGCTCTCGAGGTAGTGAGGTACTGAATATGCATTTGACCTCGTTCAGTTTTCTTAGACTGCTTTTACACTACACGGCTGAGCATCGCGTCAACACTATAAGAGGTTGAAACTGGAAAAGCGCGGCAAATTAAAAAGTAATAATTATAAATAAATAGATAGGCAAATGTAAGTAGATAGATAGGCAAATGTAAGTAGATAGATAGGCAAATGTAAGTAGATAGATAGGCAAATTTCTTTATTGCACACTAAAAACAAAACAATAACAGACATTGTAGGCACAAAAAGGCGGTCTTATCGGTAAACGCGATCTCTGCCAGACGACAACCTTTGACTAGAGAGAAAATAAATTACTCGTATTTGTGAAAATATTTGGAAAAATAATTTCGATATTTGACTTCAATAATAAAATTAGTATGGAGTTCAAGTATCAAAATTATTAATTTTTCCGGCTATTTAAATAACGTACTTTTTAAGTTTGCCGCGTTTTTCCATTTTTAACTGTCATTTCTCAGACTAATTGCATTGACGCCGTCAGCGGCTGCAGCGCAGCACTTGCAATGGGCCACTCGAAAACTGGACGATTCTTCAAAGAGGACCATAAAGCCATTTCTGAAACAAAGTAAACAGTAATGGCAGTATGCAGATATGCAAGTGGGATGGATTCTGTTCAAGATTTTAAGTTTATTGAGATGAAAATTTTACGAATCGTCGAGTATTCTGCAAAGTTAGCGACATTCTTGAAAACATTCTTTGTTTTTACGAATTTTCGTAATTTGCCGCACTCCAGCTAGCCATCTTCCGGACATAGTTACACATATCATCCTCTACAGGTTCATTAAAATTTTCAACGACTGCATTAAGTATTGGCATTAATATAATAAGTATTAACATTAGCATTAAGTATTTGCAACAATACTATTATTATGTTGGCTTAGCAGTCTAATATGAAGGTGCACTTATATAGGTGTAAGTATAAAAGGTAATAGTTTTATTTACTGAACCATTAACGTCGCTGTAGTGGCTAATACATTTTTAACGCTTTTCTTGGTTATAGTACGAATTAAGAAAGATTTCGATATAATAAGATAGATATAATTAGATAGATATAATTAGATAGATATAATAAGATAGGTATAATTAGATATATATAATTAGATAGATATAATTAGATAGATATAATAAGATAGGTATAATTAGATAGATATAATTAGATAGATATAATTAGATAGATAAAACTCTTTATTGCACACCAAAACAAAACATGACAATACTTGGACATTGTAACATATGAATTGTATAAAAGGCGGTCTTATCGCTATTAGCTATCTCTGCCAGGCAACAGGTATTTATGTAGTCTCTAATTAAAAACACACAGCTACTTTGGTATATAAAGTATTTATATTTTATTTGTATTTAATATAATTTAGTTTATAACACTGCAATATGAACCACATACTACAGCTTCTCCTGGCGCCACTACACTTAAAACAGCGCCAGTGAATGCCAATAGCGCTACACAGCGCCGCGCTGGAAGCGCTTATAGCAAAGTATGTTATAAGATGTTGCAGTAATTTTTCATAATGCCGTTGAGAATATTAATAATATGAGCGTTTCGAGTTTGTAGCAAGTTGTACCCATAATTTTGTAATCTTGTTATTTTTTAATAGAAACATCACTCATTATTTGTTGTCTGATTTAATAGTTCCTACTAAAATTTCATCTGAGCTAGCATGGTAAGCCACAAGTTTACATAATTCTAACTGTTATTGTACCTACCGCACTATCTTTGCATAGCCTAAAGGTTGAGTGGGAGATAATGCTTCAAAACATTAAGTCCGCCTTTTGTTACTTTGTTCAATTAATAATAAATATGTAAATAAAGTTAGCAACTGCGTTAGGAAATAACTTTTAAGATTTTCGCATTTTATTACATATTTGTATTTTTTATAGAAAAGGAACCAAATGGCAAGCGAACCACTTGATGGTAAGTGATACGATTTTTATTATTTCTTGCCAGAAGGTTATTTTTTTATAGGAAGAAAGCGACAGACGAGCATGCAATCCATCTGGTGATAAGTGGATACGGTCGCCCTGCGACATGCGCGATACATGCCAACTTTAGTGCAGATTGACAATCGTTGGCACGACTCCTGCTTGTGCAGGTCATGTGCTGCCTGCTTTTAAAGATATACGAATGAATTTAAAAAAAACATATACGCACATTTGGGAATAGGATAAATTGGGAAATGCAGTACATTTTAAGATAGTTTTACTGTGACAGAGATGCAGTGACGCCAGTCGAGTACGCCCAGCGGTTGTTGGATTGCAGCATGCACCATCCCCCTGCAGATTTAATGCATTGCAATTGGTAGTTTTATTTAAAGGATTTTAAACGCTTTCCCGAAAAGTTGTCATTTTGCGGGACTTTGTTATCAGCGAAATGCTAAGTTTTAAACATTCGTTTGTCTTTGCGTTTGTATTTTCGATAATTACCAAATCTTTATCGGCAAGTAAAATAATTGAATATTTTCCTCTGTTCTAAGCAGCAGGACATAATTTCAAAAGCATACAATCCTTCATTCATTTTTAATTAAACCTGTGTACCAGGAAAATGGCGCTGTAATTCAGATCAAAAGCCTTTGCTTAAGGGAGACTACGTATTACAGGTATCGTAGCTAAGAATAGAACCAGATTAAAGTGGTTTATTTACAATTAACTTTAATATTCTCTCGAATAGTGCCGTGTGGTGTCATCAGGCAATAGAATACCACCACCTCATCTCTCCCCGTGGGTGTCGTAAAAGGCGACTAAGGGATAACAAAGCCGCTACCACAAGCGCTGAGGAACTACGCCACCTCTAAAGGAGTGGACTCCTCAACCCGCTTGGCTATTCATCCTTCATACACAAGACAACGTGCATGAAAAGGCCCATGTCTGACTGCAAGAGGTACTGATTGAATTCAAGAGAATTTCGTCATTTCGTGTTGTTTTCCGACCAAAGAGATTTCCCTAAAAGACAGCAATATAAGACAATATTTTCTTCGGAGTACGTAAAATGATAATATAAAATAAAGTGATATTTCAGAAAATGACGTAAAAGATAATTTCAAAAAAAAGAAATTCTTTCTCAAGCAAGTATATTTTAAAACAGTTTTTAAAGCAAACCGTTTCAATTGAGATGCAACGGAACTCCTTTCATTTCGCCTCCGTACTCGGATGACTCAAAGAGTTCTTCGTATTATTTACTTTAAAAAATGCAGATTGCGCGCACTGCAGATTCCTCTAGTAAGTTGAAATCATGATGAATCAACAGTATCAGTACCAACAGTACCACCAGGTGGGCTGTTTATTCATTAGCCATTTTCTTTTAATAAAACTAGAACACACAGATGCGGTGACATTATTCAGATTGTTGATGCCAATAATTAACCGTAGACCAGCAATACATATATATACATCTAAATATAAGGAATTGTTATATTTGGCAAATTTCCTTTGACTTAAATATTGCTTAAAAATATTTGAATTATTATTTTTTGGCGGGAACTGTAGAAGATTATTATAAATACCTATTGTATATTATGGAATTTGCGATTTAATTGTGCATAATGTTTATGATAATGAAATAAAAACAGAATACTACGTTTTTCACGTTTTTTTACGGACGAAGGCGGCAGTTGAGCATATAGTCCACCTGATGGTAAGTGGACATTGTCGCCCATTGACATCTGCGATACATGCCAACATTAGTCCGACATGACAAACGTTGGCACGCCCCCGGATGTGTTGCCTTCCTTTGGATTTGGCGAAAGGTTGGGAAAATGGGGAGGGATAGCATGAGATACCTAGGTGTCGAATTTTTCTGATTGTCTAACGTTTCTGTCTGAGCGACTCCTAACTTACTTCGACAAGAGTGAATGTTGAAGTGTTTTGAATTGTTTTGATTTTAAAATGTTTATTGCGAAGAAAACCCAGCACTGGCACAATGCGCTAATTAATATAAAAAAAGAAAAAAAATTGCGTCCATATTTCTTTAGTAGGTATTTTAATAAACTGACGTTAATTTTATTTCTGTCTCATGTGTACCGTAAATAAAGTTATAAAACACGTCCTAGCATTAAAGTAAAAAGTGGACTCAGAGGACCATTGCGCTTGCATGTAAAAAGGTAATAATTTTTTTAGAGTTCTGTTGTACGTGGTTTTTAGAATCTCAAAAGTGAAATCAGATATAACGATGGGTGTTGTTTTTTGCTTTTCGAAGTATTTATTGTCCGCGTCAATCGATTCACTTTTCCACGCAATGAAACCATTGTGTGGAAGCATTCAGCCCACCCTTCTTTAGGCACTTCACAGCAGCTTGGAAGGTTTTTAATTTTTAGGGTCCTTAATTTTAGGAAATACATAAATATCATAGTGCGCAGGGTCGAGACTGTATGGCGGATGACCCATTAACTCTACATATATGTTACTTAAAAAGAGCTTCGTTTGTCTGGAGGAGTGAGTTGTGTTATTGTCGTGATAGAGGATCATTCTGCTGCATGGGCGTCGTTCTTTTGATTTTCCAAAACAGAAGGCAAGCAGCTGTTCACATACCAAACCGCAGTTACTGTTCTTTTATTTTCTAATGTACAAAAGTTCTTTTCAGCACTGTCCTTTGTTCACTTTCGTCGGCAGCTCTTCGGAAGGAAAGACCACTGGGCAGATTGCTTCTTAGTTTCAGGCTAATAGCAGTAGATCCAGCTTTCATCGCCTGTTACTATACCAAAAACAGCTTTAGATTGACCATTGTCGAATTTTCCAAGCATTTGGAGATACCACTAACACTTTTGAGCTAAACTCAAAAGTGTTTTTGAGCTTCGCTCAAAAGTGTTTTTGAGCTTCGCTCAAATTGTGAGGAATCCATCTAGCACAAAGTTTTATTTACCCGTAAAGGATCGTGTGAAATAGAATTGAACTTGACTCAGACCAATGGCCTCCACGATACAGGCTATGCCTAGTGTGAGGACCTCTGTTGTTCTGAATTGCAATGGTGAACAGGGGGTAATTATAAACAATTGCAATTCTTCTGTTCATGATGGAGAATTAATTGACATAATTATCTTTTTAAACTTATGACTACGTATTTTGTAAATATGTTGATTTATTGGCCTCTGTATTTGGCAAATTTGTATGAATGTTTTGCTAAAAATTCAAATAAATAAACAAATATTCCTCATATAAACAATCAATGAAATTAAAACGCCAGATACCTACTAGAGTACAGATCGATGGTACGAAACCCTGTATGTACTAGTCGCGCTCGAATTTGACCGTTGTTTTTAAACAATGCATGCAGAATAGAAATACTGGTTTATTATAGTTTTATGCAGTTTTTAATAGTGGTTTTACCTTTGTTTTAGCGCCTATAAAGCAAGATTTAACGGTTTTGGTCGAGTTCAAAAACTGTTAAATATTTAATAAAACACGCAACGGGAATAAGTTTTTAGTTATTTGCAGGGACTACGCCTTTTTGTGATTGCTAAAAATGACCGACAATGAACGACTATATAACTGTATATATTAGCCTGCAACAGAATTTTATTTCATGGGTTCAAAAACACATATGAGGTGGGACTGGTGAATGTGACGTCATCGTGAGTCGCACGCCGAAAGGGCGAATTGAGGATCGCAGTGAAAATTTAACTATATATTATACGGCCCTCAGAAGAAAACGCATTAGTAACATTTTTAACGAAAGCCACATAAGTCACATTATATTCGGAAATTAAAAAGAGGATAGACAATGATTATTCTTTTTCTTTCATCCATACCTCAAAGATTCTACCTTGATTTTATATTAATGAAAATATTTTTTTTTGCATTTTTTCAAATGTCCTCAAAATAGAAATAGGAACTGTGAATAGGATTTCGCAAGGTCGGCGGCGCTCC
The DNA here is from genome assembly GCA_943735995.1 of Sesia bembeciformis. NCBI lineage: Eukaryota > Metazoa > Arthropoda > Insecta > Lepidoptera > Sesiidae > Sesia > Sesia bembeciformis. Next base: position 1,917,685 of record OX031041.1, read on the forward strand.
CGCATACCCGCTAGTGTTGCAGGTGTCCACGGGCGGCGGTAACACTTACCATCACGTGGGACCGCTTGCTCGTCCGCCTACTAGTCTATAAAAAAAAAATGCACTTGTGCCTTTTTTCTAAGTAGGGGGCAGCATAGCTATTCATGTTTTTAATATAAATTTTGAATAAATCTCAATAAATTTTCAACGGATTTAAATTTTTTGTGTTTTGTATTTATGTGAAAAATTTGAACACAAACTAAAAAAAATGAATTTACAAGAGAAAAACCTAAAATTTTCATGTCAATGAATTGCTTGAACCTGAATTCATTATTACAGGTTTCGGGAAAGGTGCGGACCACGAAGGTAGATGTTAATTAAGTTAATTAATTAATGTTTCATAAACAAATATACCCAGAGCCCGTTGTGAGAAGAAATTATTGTAGGCACGTTTCGAATAGCAAAAAATCACTATTCGTGAATACTAATGCGCACTTCTAATATTAGTGAGTATATCTTTTAGTCCATTTTAAAGTTAGAGCTATCAGTATTTAAAGTTAGAGCTATCAGTATTTAAAGTTAGAGCAATCAGTATTTAAAGTTAGAGCTATCAGTATTTAAAGTTAGAGCTATCGGTATTTAAAGTTAGAGCTATCGGTATTTAAAGTTAGAGCTATCGGTATTTAAAGTTAGAGCTATCGGTATTTAAAGTTAGAGCTATCGGTATTTAAAGTTAGAGCTATCGGTATTTAAAGTTAGAGCTATCGGTATTTAAAGTTAGAGCTATCAGTATTTAAAGTTAGAGCTATCAGTATTTAAAGTTAGAGCTATCAGTACAACGAACGTCTAATCTGAAAAATATTCCGTTTTCGAGAAGACCTCTTACCTTTACCTTCTATTCACAATGAGCTTTTACCCACTATTCACACCGAGATTTTATCAACTATTTACACTGATCTTTTACGTACTATTCACACTGAATTTCTACTATTCGAGTTTTCGTTTAAAAAATGGCGAATACCAGTACGAATATTTGAAAACTGGCGAGTATTCGCCAAAACGAATACGAATACGGGTTTTCGGAACATCTCTAGTACTTAATCATAACATAGTCCCACGCGGGTCAAGTATAGGTACTCATAAACTCTCACCGTACTTAATATATCTGCCTCATCAAATTAGCCCTAAAGTAGGGTTTTAGAATTTACAAAGGCTAATTAATTAATTAGAATTTACTTTAACACCTTCTAGTTCCACAAACGTGGTAACCCTAACCCGGAAGTATAATTCAGTCATGCATCCCGCTAACACTCTGCACGACAGTGTAATAGCTCTGTTTACAATGTCGTGCAAAATAAACGCCTGTGTACAACGAAATGAATGCTGCGGCGCAGTGTGAAGGGAAGACAATAGCTTATTTTGAAATAAGTGGAGAAAATGCGCCTCACGCGCACAGAGGAATTGTTTACTTTAATTTTAGTGTACTTCTATTTTTATACCTTCACTACCCTTTTTATCGTCCACTACTGGATACGGGTCTCCTGATGTATATTGTCTTATGCACGAGGGATGTATGGCCTTAAAACGCCACGCTGGCCAGGTGGGTTGGCGAGTTCACTCTTTTAGAGATGGTGCAGTTCTTCATAGCTTGTGGTAGCGGCTTTGTTATCCCATTAGTTGCCTTATACGACATCTACATTGTGTAGGGTGGTTTTAGCCGATATTATTATAGCGCTACCCCATCAACATTTATAAACAATGCGATAATTAAGAAAATACGATTATAATAGTTCATTAGTGATTATGAGAAGGTCAATGACTTGCCTACTTGACTGACCCCCCGTCTCCCCTCCAACATGCTCCCTTCTCTATACAATTCTCGTCACAAGCCAATGCCTTTGTACGCTCCGACTAGGATTTATTTCTCCTCGGTAAATCGCAGTAGACAAGATAACAAACGACTTTATCTGTTTGTATAGATGTCTATTTACATATTATATCGATATGTAGAGGTCTATTTTTTTATCTCTCTCTCTTTTTAAAGAAGTAGTCATGATCAATGTCAATGATGTCAATATCAGTCATGGTGACAAACATTTACACTCCCGGCATGTGCCGAATGGCTTTGGAAATTTAGAAATTAATTTGAAAAATAAAAATAAAGCTTCATTAAACACGATGACCCATATACGTTATTATCGAAGATATTGATTTTGATAAAATGTACCTTATAACCTTCTGCGAAAAATACTTCATCTAGCAGTGAAGATCGGTACAAAAAATACCTCGAGATTTGCTAGAACGAAAATTCACAAAAGGGCCACAGACAGCGAGAAAAGCAGTCATTTGTTTTTAATGGGATCGATCATGTTTCTAGAATAGCCGCTGAGTTTTCCTACTTATATTTTATGTACTGCGACAATGCGGTTTATACCAGCTGCGGCTCTGAGTGCCTGCGATGTATACACGCATAAGTTTGCGTTCGAAAATCTGCTTCCCTTTCTTATGCGCATCAAAATTGGGTAAAAAATTAAACTATAGCTAATTTCGTACGTGAACATTTAAAGTGGTTTATGAACAGTTTCTCGTATTTATGGCTAATTAATGTAGTTTAGTGTGAAATGAGGTGCAATTGCAGTTGTGATGCGGGTAATTTAATTAGACGAAATGCTTTATGGTTGTTTATTGAAATTAGCTCGATTTGGGGGGGGGGGGGAGTGCACGCTACAATCCAATAGCCGCTGGGCGCACTCGACTGGCCACGTTACCCCTCTCTCATGGAAGACTACCTTGAAATGTATTGCATTTCCCACTTTATCTTATTTCCCCAATATATATAAGTGTTTCAGTAGTGAGTGAGATGTGCTAGAGACGATTCCCATCCTATCCCTCCCCATTTTCCCAACCCTTTCTCCAAATCCATTCCTTTTATCTCCAAAGGTAGGCAGCGCGTCCGGAGGCATGCCAGCGTATGTCATTTTGGACTAATATTGGCATATATAGCGGATGTCTATGGGCGACAGTATCCACTTACCATCATGTGGACTGTACGCTCGTCTGCCGCCTTCATCCACAAAAAAAAGACTTTGAATAGCATTGAGTATGGACTCATATGAAATGATATATCAAAATCTTTAGCTTAACCAGCTCTTTTATCATCCACTGTTGGACATGGACCTCTTCATGCATATTGTATCGTGTACGAGGAATGTATGACCTTAAAATGCCACGTTAGCCAAGAGGGTTGGCGAGTTCACTATTTCAGAGGTGGTGTTAATTTCGCTGGTTTCATGGTCCCTGTAATTCATTGTAGGTAATTGATAGCGTGGTTGCAATGACATCCAAAGGATGTCACGATCAGTGGACTGTATTTTAACGGATATAAGTTATTAAGGAAATGTAAAGGATGCTCCACTTACTAAGTAACAAGGTGAAACGGTACCTATCCACCTCCGGCGTGTAACAGCAGGAAGCACGTGCCACGGTCGTGGGGCCTAGTACTTCTTCCTCACTAGACCACGCGGTTCCTCTTGAACCAGTACAAGATCAGCAGATACGAGGTTTCGTCATAGACTGACAGAGTTACAGCCCTGGACAAAGTCCACGATCTCGCGGCTTCTTCGTGAGTCGATACACGGCCGGCGGCGACGAGGGCGTTTCATTTACTCCGTAAGCGGATGTACAACCGTGGGCAGAGCCCACAACTGCGCCGTTTCCTCGCTAACAGATACACGATTGGCGGCGGCACGGGCGTTTCATAGACTTGTGGAGTTACAGCCGTGGACAAGGTCCACGACATCGCGGATTCCTCGCAACCAGTACAAGACCGGCGGCTAAGAGGGCGTTTCATTTACTAGCGGTCACAGACTTTAACTTGGCTGCGTGCAGTTAAAAAAGCTGATTTGTATAATAAGCGGTAGAAAAAAAAAATGACAATACGCAAGACCTGGCGCGAACGGTAATGTATGTACTACGTTCTGTTTCTAAATATAAAATGTAAACATGTTATTTTTAGTGAAAGTTTCACTGGTAAACCTAAATAAACGATAATAAACTGGATCGCAAAAATTCCGGGTCGCTAATAAATGGCGTGATAGTTTCTTAAATACATAAGACTAATTTGCGAAACTATAGTATATTGTAGATGACTGATTAATATATATAAAAAAATGTGTAACACGGTCTGTACACTATATAACTTTAATTAAATACTAAAAAATAAGAAAATTTCGCTTCTAACTTATGACAACAAAAATACACTTCGCAGTAAATCTTAAAAAATAAAAGTTTTTTTATCAATTTAATATTTTGTATTTCCTCCACGAGCCCGTATCACTTCAATAAGACGATGTGGCATGCTGTAAACCAAATTTTTAATACGATTTTGGTCTATGTTTGCCCATTCTTCCACTAGCGCATTCTTTAACTCGTGTAAGGTAACGGGAGAAGGAGAGCGTTGTCTCACGCATCTCCCGAGCTCGTCCCATGCATGTTCTATGGGATTTAAGTCTGGGCTGCGAGCTGGCCACTCCATGCAGGTAATACCGACGTCTTGAATATACATATTGACCAAATGAGCAGTATGTGGTCGCGCATTATCGTGCATAAGAATGGAAATTGCACCCATATTCACTAAGAATGGACCAGCATGCTCATTTAAAATCTCTCCTACGTATCTGACAGCAGTCAGAGAACCGTTTTCTATGATCACTAACTCCGTGCGATCCTCTGAAGATATCCCAGTCCAAACCATTATTGATCCTCCACCGAATGACACCTTTTCTTCAAAACACGCTTGATGATATCGTTCTCCTGGCCGTCTAAATACTCTTCGTCTCCCGTCGTGCGTAAATAAACAAAATCTGGACTCATCGGAAAACATAACCTTGGACCAATCTTCATCTGTCCATCGGATGTGTTCTCGAGCAAACCGTAACCTGGCAACTCGGTGTTCTCTGAGCAGTTTGGGGCCGTTTGCTGGTCTATAAGGCTTTATATCAGCTTCACGAAGACGCCGCAGAATCGTATTAGAGCTCACATTGTTGTGGTGAATTTCTTGAAGACTGTTTCGGACCTGAACAGCCGTGAGATGTCGATTTCTTAACATAGTGCTCACGATGAATCGGTCTTCTCGTGTAGTTGTGCACCTTGGCCTGCCATTTCCTGGTCTCCTGATGTTCATGCCGGTCTCTTGAAATCGCTGGAGTACTCTTTGGACCGTTGATAAAGATACTCCTACTGTTCTAGCAGTGCTACGCTGACTTCTTCCTTCTTGTACCATGGTAATAATCCGTGTACATTCTTCAGGTGATAACGACATGATATTGCATTGAATACTCTGATCAATCCAAGGAACCATTTATAATGACAGCTCCGTTTGAAACAAAAGCAGAAAAAATATTCTTTTCCTAATTTTAAATTTTGAAATTTTTCAAAATGCAGAATATTTTTTTTTAAATCTGTAACTTGTACAAATGAAACCTCTTTAGAGATTTAGAACAAGCATTAGTAACCTCCTTACTACATATTATTTATTCGAGCGATCTAGGTATATAATTTATGGAGATATCACGGTTTTTATTACCCGGAATTTTTGCGATCCAGTGTATATCTACCGTGGTGCGCAAAATAGGATTGAAAACGAAAATGAAGCAAACACCTAAAACTGAACCATGTACCACGAAACCTACAAGCGATTATCGCCTTTAACTCCTGCAACTATATAACGGCGACACATAAAATCCTTCAAGCTACATCCCAAGTGTGCGCGTGGAACAAAATGGTTCCTGGAATTTTTAATATTCCCCGCAAGTTGTTACAAAATATTAAAATATTCGCGCAGGTATGCCAGCTAATGTTATGAAACGGAAGATTTGCCGTTTCTCGGCGTTTACTTTTATTACGGGAATTTTTGTGGGAACCCTACATTCTTATAACTTGAGCGCAAATGTAAGAGATTCTTTTGAAGCTTTAAGAAGTGAATAAGAAGTACGTCTGGTTATAGGGAGCTTTCCTGAGAGACCTGACCTTGGATTGCGAAACCTCGGCATCTAGCATACGGTTGCAATCTTAGTTCGTAGGTAGGCAACGCAAATAACTTCGTGAAATTGTTTGAAAACCAACCGTGACACTTTATTGAGTTTTCAGTGATGAGAAAACACTCAACTGATGAAACGAATTTTTACAATATAGCGCAAATAGGCATTTTTTTTTGTGTTTTGTAACAACGTCTTGTTAGCGACACGGGTCGGAGCTGAACGAGCAGCACGAGAAATAGGGGCTTAGCGCCAACTTCGGCCACGCAGCGACAGACAGCTTGCGTTATATAAGTGGTGGCAACGGTAGCTCAAGTGGTAGGGGTTCTCCAAAGAAAGAATACCAACCAGTCCTCGTTTCAGCCTCGTCAGTTTTCAGTGGAAAAGTATCGATAGGGATATGGAAAAAGTATCGAATCTTTTCGATATCGAGTACTTTTTGTTTTATACCTATTTATTTATGCAGAAAAACTTACGATCTAAAGTATATTAGTTACTCAAATATAAGTAGGATTCTAGATCAAAATTTATATCTATTCTAAGTACGTGATTTTTTCCTGCACCAGCTTGGCGAACTGGTTTCTCTGGAGACCTGTTAGATGTGCCGTGTGGTGTCGGCCCGCTGCAGAATAGCACCACCCGTGGATGTCGTAAAAGGCGACTAAGGGATAATCGGCTACCACAAGCCCTGAGGAACTACACCACTTTTAAAAGAGTGGACTCGCCAACCCGCTTCGCCAGCGTGGCGTTTTAAAGCCCTACATTCCTCATGCACAAGACAATGTCCAGCAATGTATATCGAAAGGGCTGCATTGCATTGAGTTGCATTGCACGGCTTAAATTGAGAACTAATCGATTCAAACCTATCTCAGTTTGTTTATGAATAGAACAAACGTTGTTTATGAATAGCCTGCTTTGTTCTGTTAGGGACGAAAGGGAAAGTGAGCTTGGGAAAGGTTTTGCGGAAACTTCCCAGTGAAATTTCCCTTTGCGAACCCTATAAAGTAAATTGTCACTCTCAACGTCAAATCTCACAAACCGGATACGTACACTTCAGGTTTTCAACATCTGCCAATGACAACATATGACATAAAAACTTTCAAACAATTTTCTCTCATCTAACTCTTAAACCGGTACTTTTTCTAACCCATGTCAAAATCGTTTCATTGGGCCCCCCTAACGAGGTGTCAAGGGTGCTCGAGCCACAAGCCCTTTGAAGGACTTTAAGCCAATGGTGTAAGGGTTGTATCGCAAAGGTTGGTAGGGCCTTTTACTGATATAAAATTCGTGGACAGTCTAATGGTTGTATGTTTTGGGATACCCTTACTTATTTTCCTATTTTCTTTGTGGTTTCTTCCTATACAATCTTGTTCCATTTAATTCTATCATTCATCTCTCTCTTCCAGTATTTTATATTTTGAACGTCTTCTACTCTCTTCTTCGTTTTTCCATATATATTTTTCACGTCTTCGTATTCTTCATGATTTATTAATTTTCTTATTTTGCCTGGTGCATGTACTAACCCGTCATAACTTTTGTTGATCTTTCCTATGACATATGTTCGTAGCCAAATAAATGTTCCCCATGTACGTACGTGTTTCGGTAGTGAGTGACATATGCCAGAGTCCATTCTCATCCTATACTTCTCAATTTCATGTCCCCAACCCTTTTTCCAAATCCATTCTTTCATCAACAAAGGTAGACAGCGCATCTGGGGGCGTGCTAAAGTTTGTCATTTTGGACTAATGTTGGCATGTATCGTTGATGTCTATGGGCGACAGTATCCACTTACCAACAGGTGGACTGTATGCCCGTTTGCCACCTTCTATAAACAAAAATGGCGAATTTACCTTCAATGTTTATCTGACATAACTCTCCCCCTTCGGTCAAAATACATTGATGGATATTTCTTTGTGACAAAAACGTGTGTATCAGTGATACCAATATAAAGTTACCGTCACGTTAAACGAGTGGCTAATAATAATTACTTTCTTAAGAGCCCCTTTGATTTATTTATTTATTTAATCAATTACGCAAAACACATTTAACGCTGAATATTATTGTATCACTAATATTATTCCCACTTTTATAGACAAAGTTGTTTTTTAATTATTTTTATATTTATTACATTAAAAAAGAATCACTTAGGTATTAATTGAATCTTCCGGGCTACTGGCCGAGGTCTTCTGGAATCTCTTCTCTTTCTTCCAAACGTTTCGTCAACAACTGCGGTTGACATCTTCAGTGGCGGCTGCGTTCACTTTCGGAGAGATGTTATCTCTTCGGCTTCTCGAGCGCAACTGAAGCCGAAGTAGCCCGGAAGATTCAATTAATATGGACACCGGCCTAGAAAGCCTACACTCCACTATAAACACTTAGGTACCTATGAGTATTGTAAAAAAGGGTAAATTATTAATAATTCGTTCTCATTGTTTTTGTCTTTTTGTCGTCAAATGACAGACTGAATTGAGAGTAGGTAGGTAAATTTGAACGCCTTACAAATGCCTCATCCCTGTAATGCTACATGTCTGTACTTTGGTTGATCGATACACTCCACCCACATACGCATGCGGCAATGTATTGATTATATCGATTTATTGATCTACCTACACATACACTGCAGCACGTAAAGTATGTCTATTAATTTTATATTCATGTAAATGCATACCTCAATTTTAGATTTCCATAGCAATTACAGAGGTGCCTGAAGTGAGAAGACCCGTGTCTCACACACCTGCTCTCTATAAAGTGCCTATTTACTGGGTGAAAATAATTTGGAGTAACATTTGGAAGCAAGAAGTCATTAACCTAATTTCAATGTAAGTTGCTTACAGTTATAATTGGAATACGTATTGTTTCGGTAAGTTCGATAATATGTGGTTGTAAGCCACTGTTATCCTTAAGGTAATCGATTATACGGTAGGCAGATACATACTCTCTCTTTTATATAAATGTTTGGCAGCTGTTTTGTTATTAATTGTCAAAATTATAATTATTTCAATGATCTCATATTACTTAGGTTAAGAAATTTACTTAATATTAAGCTTAAATGGTCATTTTTTTTTATAGAAAAAAGGCGGCAGACGAGCAGATGGTAAGTGGTAGTGGTACGAGCAGATCCACCTGATGGTAAGTAGATACTGTCGTCCATAGACATCCGCGATACATTCCAACATCAGTTTAGAATGACAAACGTTGGCACGCCCCCGGATGCTCTGCCTATCTTTGGAGATTAAGGAATACATTGGAAAAACGGGGAGGTAGAGGATGGGATAGGAATGGGCTCTGGCATATCTCACCCACTACCGAAACATATACGTGCATTAGGAAAATACAATAAATTAGGAAATGCAGTACATTTCAGGTAGTCTTATGTGAGAGAGGGGTAACGTGGCCAATCGAGTGCTCCCAGCGGCTGTGGGTATGCAGCATGCAATCTCCCCCTACCAAATTGATGTACTGTAATGAAACTGTTAACCATTTAAAATGTAATGATCTATAATATTTTTTTATATATTTTGCACGTCAATTCTGGCAAATGTGACCAGCTGTTGTATTTGATTACCATCTGTTACTGTTATATTACAAATAAAAGACTTGATTTGATTTTAATTGATCCCATTGTGCTGCTAGGAGTCCACTGTGCCACTGTGTCTTCAAACTTTGGTAAATATAGGACATCCCACTCGTCATTTACCGGTACCCAGTTGCTCATTAAAAGACTTATCTATTCTATCGGTTATCGGTCCTACAATTTATTATATAGGCTTGACTACTAGTCATGGCTATTCACGACTCCTCGGAGTTAGCCGGAATCATTAAGAGTTTCGGCTCGGCTCGCGGTTTCGGATCTTTTGATGGACCCATCGCTATTGACTACTGCTGCTTCAACTTGCTGATTCTTTATGTCGGTAATTTTAGTTTTCGTTTCGGTATTTTGCCTCTCATCAAGTAACAGAGTTATTTTTATTGTCCACCGAGGGACCTCAAACGTACGGTCAATCCTCAAAGTTCACGATTCTGTACTGCATATTGTCATAACGGGCTGTGATTTAGAGTCCATTATGAAAACCTTGAACGGGATTCTGCAATATTTACAGTGGTCAGGTATCGCAGGTGCCTTAGCTGATCCTAAGTACCTAATGCTATGTTGAGTCTTTATCCATTTACCATTTACCTAAACCTATTCTGGCCATAAATACCGTTACAATAAAGAACAAAAAACAGCATTTGAATTTGGAATCCGTCATTCTCACGTGAAAAATAAATGTTTTTTTTTTTTAATTTTGGCGCCAATCATTATTAACTATTGTACTAACATTAAAATGGAGTGAGGTGATAACGAAACCTGTATTGCTATAATTGCATTACACAAAGTAGGCATGGGGCCAAATGCAATTTTTAAACCTCTCCAACCGCTTGGTATTAGCCGAATGTTTGTATATCGGGTTATTGGTAGATACACTGAAACGTCCCCTGTTTGTGACAGAAAAAGGTCAGATCGTCTACGCACTAGACCTCTAAATAAAATGATTAAAGCTGTAAAGGACAGAATCCGATGAAATCACGTCCGGAAGCAAAAGGTTTTATCCAGAGAGATGAATATAGTACCCAGAACCATGTCACCTATTTTTAAAGATGATTTAGGACTTGTTGCTTACAAAAGACGTACTGCTGTTTCTTAACTGATAATTAAAAGAAAAATAGGGCTGACTAATCACAACGAATTCTTCAGCGGTACGCAACACAGAAAAATCTTATTTACTGATGAGAAAATGTTCACCATTGAGGAGGATTTTAACAAACAGAATGATCGAGTTTATGCCCATAACTCTAGAGAATTGGTCGATAGGATGTAATGTGGCCGTTATGGCGCTTCAGTGATGGATTGTTGTGGTGCTATCAAGGAGTGACTGAACCATATTTTTGTGAAAAAGGTATTAAAAGGTCGGCTCAAGTGTTTCAAGATACGATTCTTGAGAGGGTCGTAAAGCCTATTACCAACACCATTTTCTATGGAACCGAGAATGAAAAAGAATAGTCCTTTCACCAAGACTCGCATCAGGTCATAAGGCTCGCTCAACACAGGCGTGGCTTGAAAGGAATATTCCCGACTTCATTAGAGCTTCAGCCTCTGGCCGTTTATGGTCTGTTTTAGAGAGCATGGCATGCTCTAAACGCCATGATAATATTGAATCCCCAAAACATTTCATAAGTGTGGCAGTTGTCAATTTTTCCATGGAAAGGGTGAGTGTTTCAATCGAAAACTGGCCACACACAACGTTTGAAAGATTGTATGAAAGCAATTGGTGACCAATTGCAATAAACGTTATTCTTTTAAAAGTCCTTACCCCATTTGTTTCTAAAATAACCCAAATTCTTCTAATAAAATGATAATGTAAAAAATACAAATGTTTTCTTCGTAACAATATTTAGGGTGAGACTAGTATATTGTGGGAAAAATTTAACTGCGGAAAATTATAGATTTAAAAATGGTGGGCACAATCAAATTTTAAAACTCTTTCTGAAATCATCCCAAAATCTACCTGATTCATTTTCGGTCGTCTTTTTTTCACAAAATAGTTGGCCAATCATATTTTCAATCATCATTTCAGTCCATTGCGGTTATCCAGCAAATATCGGTCGACGGCATTGATCTGGCGTTGATGGATCGGCGTGAAAATTGGAAAACAATAGTACATTGAGCACGTTGTGGCGACGGGGGTGTAATATATGTCTAATATATCCGAAAAACATCTGTGTATATAATTCTGTTTCTGTAGAAATAACGTCAAGGTAGACCAAGACGGTCGCCAAGTTCAATTGGTTGTACCCGGTCTGTTGTGTGGAAAGTTATGAGTTTTTGACTCCCTAATAAGCATTTGTTTTGATAGGTGTAAGGTAAGAAAGAAAGAAATATATGAGTATCAGGTAACACTATTAATAATAAAGCATAAACTATAAAACCTACTTAACACAAAGGTGTGTATTGCTACCCGTATAACAGGCCACAACTCAGCATGCGTTGGCGCAGAAACTGCAGCGCTGATTTTCAGTTGTAGCCGCTTGCAGTGTCTCGCGGACTGCCCATATTATAATAACATACAATAATAAACTCGACTCCTTACATCGTTATTATTTTTCAATTCACTTATCGCTTTCATTTATATTTTCACAAACAGACAGACTCATTTATAGCACAACTAGCGACCCGCCCTTGCTTCGCTTCGGTTTATGTTATTTTTTTTATTTTTTTTTCAATATATCGAAATAAAATATAACCTATATTCGACACGGATAATGTAGCTTCCTATTTGTGAAAGAATTTTTGAAATCGGTTCGGTAGTTCCAGAGATTACCCCCAACATACAAACACACAATTTTACCTCTTTTTATATTAGTATAGATATGTCGCTCCACTGCTGCGTAATGCACTTAGCTTAATAGGGTAGCTTTTAGCGACTCGTTTTCTTAAAGGAAATCAAATCCTAACTGTATAGATAACGAGTAATTTACAAAACTGTCGTAATAATGTACAAAATCTTAGGTTAATAATTAGCGTGCAACTCGTGGCGATACAATCGAGTGGCTGCTACAGTTTGTCGGGACAGATATCAGGTTCTGGGTAGTTAGTGACCATGTTTGTCTTAGCGGGGTCTTAACATTAATAATCAATTAATGTTAAGTCGTAATAATAATCAATAATTAATTACTATTAAATCAATGTTAATATTGGTCCTTGACCAAAAAAAATGGACAAAATCTATTAAGCTCTCAACATAGTGTGACAACGGAGTATAATCGATTTGAAAAAAATAATAACAAAGTGTCATATACTAAGATTAGAGAAAGAACAGAGATCAGCGATGTTAAGCTAACAATCAGAATAAAGTGGAAATGAGCTGGTGACTCTTGCTGAAGAAAGGACGAAAGATGGTCAAGCAGAATAACAGAATGGTATCCAAGAGATGGGAAAAGATCAAAAGGCAGAAAAAGGATAAGTTGAAGTGATGAAATCAAAGAACTACCTGGTGGTACATAGAGTAGGATTGATAAGAATAGGAAAGAATGAAAAAAAAATTAAGAAGGCCTTCGTCCATCGGGCGAGCTGACAAAGAAAAGTTAATAATAATATAATTTTGCAATTTCTTGTTAGGTAATAATAATAACAAGATTAAAAAATATTATTAGAATTGAAATTTTTAAATTGAATATATAATTTTATTAACATAATAATTTTGTGAATTGATAATGTTGTAAATAAAATTTCTGTTACATACGAAGAACCTTTATGTATCCCATATTCAGAAAATTTATTAAAAAAGAAATAAAATAAGAAAATAAATCGAAGTCGGAAGGAAATATTAATAGATACTTTTGAGTACCCACCATAATCCCATTTTGGATACATGCCTGTCATTTCCCACTCTTTTCCTTTTAGGTATATTAAGAAAATATTTTATGAAGTTTATTTTTTCCTCGAAAATGTGAATAAATATAAGATGAATGTAAAAGAGTTTGTCTCGACCTTCTTATTAAGTGGATTTACACATTTATAGGGATACACTTATTGAAATGATAATCATATTCAAAGGTTCGTATATTTTTAGAAAGATTTCTAGAAAATATACATATTGAGGGTTAGGCCGTGTGGTGTTGGACGGCTTTCGGAATAACATCTCCCCATTTCTTCCCGCGGGTATCGTAAAATAAAAGGCGAGTAAGGGATAACAAAGCCGCTATCATAAGTCCTGAGGAACTGCACCATCTCTAAAAGAGTGGACTCGCCAACTTGCCGTTTTAAGGCCATACATCCCTCTAGACAATGTGAATGATGAGGCCCATGTCCAGCGATACTCAAAGGGCTGGTTGTATTGCATTGTCAATAAATATTGTTAATAAATTGTTTTGTGAATTACAATAAAATAATGAGGCATACGAATAATTACAAACAAACTGTTTCCGGGTAGGAATTTTCGCGTTGTTTAAAAAGAATACTACAAAGTGTAAGTCTGATATTATTATAATTAAAGTTCAAAATTATCCACAGGTTATTGGAGTCATTCCAACTTTAGGAGCCAGGTTCCTCATTGTCCAATTTAAAATTTAAACTTTTTAACTGTCGCAAAGAAATCGAAACCAAAGACCTTTTTGCAGGAAGAAGGGATAATGAAGCGAATTAAAATTATCCTTCAAACTCGGTGGTCCCTTCAAAGGGTCTATAATTAGCCCTTTTGTGCGGAGTCCCATTACTTTTCTCATAAATCATTTTGCTGTTGAACTATAGTTAATTCATTATGCTGAATTTAGTTTTCGGAAAAGTTATTAAATAGATAATTAAATATGAAATTGGCCTGCTAATAAAATTTGATAGTAATGGACCACCTACGTGTATTGAAATATCAAATATTTGAATACTAATACCGAAAAGGATAATTGAACGGGTTAATTACTTTATGGCTAGCCAAAAGACTATCTGCATTAGCTAGAATAAAATCTAGCCAATCTAACGATGCTCGAGCGCATATATTATGATTTTTTCTACTTAATACTAATGCCGTTCTTTTTTGTAATTGCATGAACTGCTTTTCTCACGGAAAAATAACCTTTCCATAGCTCTGTTACTTGATGGAAACTAAGTTTGCGCCGAGCTCGCCATACTTATAAATATGTGTCATAAAATATGTATTTCTCACACATTCGGTCTAACAGGCGGCGACCATTGGTCTGTGTTTATACAGCAAATATATTAGATCTGTGGTTTATACCTTACCATGCGTTCTCACAAACAGACAAATATTGTCTTGATTTGGTCTCTATATAACACAAAATCTATATTTAGATGTCGACTTGCAATTTTGTATCATATTATGTATCTATTTATACGTATAGGTATGTTTATATATGTGTGTGTATATTTATTTATACTTTTATTTATATACATAGGTATGTATCTATTACGTTACAAGCACTGTACTCACGATCCTTTTTCTGAAAGTTGTTAGTTTTTACCAAAGAAATTGAGGGTACAGTTATTTTACTCGTATTTACTCTGTACCTACATTTTTTTTATGGAAAATAGGCGGCAGACGAGCATACAGTCCACCTGATGGTAAGTCGATACTGTTGTCCATAGACATCCGCGATACATGCCAACATCAGTCCAGAATGACAAACGTTGGCACGCCTCCAGATACGCTGTCTACCTTTGTAGATTAAGGAATGGATTGGGAAAATGGGAGGGATAGGATGGCATGAGATTGGGCTCTGGCATATCTCACTCACTACCGAAACACGTACGTACATTGAGGAAATACGATAAAGTAGGAAATGCAGTACATTTCAAGGTAAGGTCTGTAAGAGAGGGGTAACATGGCCAGTCAAGTGCGCACAACGCCTGTGGGAATGCAGCATGCACTCTCCCCCTATACATATGCATACAAAAGAAAATGATTGAATATACGCGAGTAATACATCAATGCCGCAGTGCTGAGTTTGGTCTTCTACAAAGTTATGCAATCCATCATTCATAAATTTCTTCAATAGCTTATTATGGATTGGATGAAAATAAAAAAACGAAAGTCAATTCAAATTTTAAGCATTCTACAGACTTAGCGATTGTATTTATACAATGTAGTTGTGACAAAACGTTTCTGCCCCTGAACATCAATTATCAATAGATCTTATCAATTTATTTTCTTATATTGTAAAAATACTCCTTTTTTACCGGACTTCTTGCTTCTAAATACGTAAGAAACCTTACTGGGCGCTAATGTAAACCGTATAAAAACGATTCTGGGCTTCTATCCCTACCACGATTTTTTTTTCTAAATTTCTAATTCGCTCAAATTTCGATTCATTTGTTACTCATCGTTTGATCCGCAAGGACATGCCTACTGCACTCCCCTAAATTCTGTCTAAAATTAAACTCTTAATTTATAAGAGATTTATTAATATAGAATTACAAACGAGTGAATTACTGTGGCAATGGCCTCGCTAAGAGAAAGCGAGAGGGTTTAATAAAATGAGATGGCAACTCCTGAATTTTACATACCCGAAGGTAGGCATTGCTACGGATACATACTAACACGCTTTTGACTAATTTACTTATTTATTTATATACTTTATTATACACACAAATGATTAAAATAGTTACAAAATAGTTTATTTGTACACTATATTGTACACACAAATAATAAAACTAGTTTCAAAATAGTTCATTTGTATACTTTATTGTATACACAAATAATAAAAATAGTTACAAAATAGTTTATTTATATACTTAATATATACAAAAGATAAAAATATTTGAAAAATAGTTTATTTATAGACTTTATTGTACACAAATGATAAAAATAGTTACAAAATAATTTATTCATATACTTTATTGTACACACAAATGATAAAAATAGTTACAAAAGAAGTATATACAAAATGGTGCTTATTCCCTTAAGAGATTTCTACCAGCAAACCTGGGAGAGCGATTGGTGAGCAATGAAATGGGCAGACATAGTGCCTACCTAAATAAACTATTACAAATACCTACTACATTTCAAATACGATTATTACATATAGCATGTGAGATTTTCGCGTTTTTCACACATACATTTATCTCTTTAAATGGGTCTTAATGGGTCTTATTACGAATGTATACTTAATTATAATGTTGCCATATATTGTAATTGTATCGACAATGATGTCTGTGTTACAAAACAAAAAATATTTCTAAAACCAAAACCCGTCTACGCATAGAACGTTTTTGCCTCAGCCATAATTGGTTAAAATTGATAAGGCTCCGTTCGGGTAAAGGCTCATTTACACAAGGAGTGGTTCTCGAGCGGTTCGAGCGAGAATATTGTGTACGATTACCAAACTACATAAAATTCTCGCCTACAACTGTGATGATAAAAACTTGATGATAGACAACAGTGGTCACACGACGATCACTGTTGTTTGACCCATGTTCGAGAAACTCGCATTCGAAAAACTTTGTGTTAATGAGCCACGACGAAGGCGAGTGTGTCGCATCCTTATATTCAATTTCAATGTATCCACTCAGTACCAAAAACCCTTGATCGATTGCAGTTTGAAGTGTACCAATATAATTTACATTATAATACTATTCGTATCATCACTCATATTCATCGTGCGTGAGCCGTGATGATTTATTTTCAGAATAATGTATTCTGGGTAGAGAGTACTTATGTGGATCCTTCTCCAAAAATACAGCAGGGAATTCAATAAAACATTTTTAAAATTAAGAAATTATGGCAGATAGACTGATGGGTTCTGTGTACCTACACGCTTTTCTTACTTTGAATTTTATCTAATGATAGGTCATTAATACTTGGGTCATGATAAAAAATAACTAAATAAATAAGAAGCATAATACTTGCTAAAATGTGGAGGTTTGAATGTTCGTTAATATCATTATAGAAGTAAGTACCAAAATAGAGTAAAAATAACACAGAGTAATGAACGTTACACGCCCACGCGCAGAATGAATCATTTCTCGCCAATGTACAGTTGGCATTTAATAAACTACGTGACTTTGAACACGAGGCCGAGATCACTCGGAGATTACCGAATTTATGTTCCTTTGCCCACTCATGGCTTTTAGAGAATTTTTCCATTAGTTCTTTATTGAAAGAATAATCTACTTTTTTAAAGAAAAAAGGCGGCGGACGAGCATACATTCCACCTGATGGTAAATGGATACTGTAGCCCTTGGACATCCGCGATACATGCTAACATTAGTCCAGAATGAAGAACTTTGGCACGCCCCGGATGCGCTGCCTAGCTTTGTTGATGTAAGAATGGATTTGGAGATAGGGTTGGGGAAATAGGAAGGGACAGGATACGATGGGATGGGAATAGGCTCTGGCGTATCTCACTCGCTACCGAAACACGTACGTACATTGGGGATTATGATAAAGTGGAAATGAAGTACATTTCAAGGTAGTCTTTTGTACGAGAATGGTAATGATGCCAGTCGAGTGCGCCCAGCGGCTGTTGAATTGCAGCGTGCGGCTTCTCCCTCCAAAAACACTACTACTAATCAATACTACTATGGAAATAGCTAATTTAAATAGGTACTTATGATATAGTCACAATATTTAATTGTGGAGCCACTGACTGTCCTTTATTCTCTATTTAGCAGTATTAATCAAATATCGACAACATAATTTCAATGATATCAAGTTACTCATTCAATGATTCAATGATGTCACGGCAAAATTAAGAATACGTAATGGCTACTTGCTCAACAATTGGTTTTGGTGTCATGTGGGGCCCACTGATATTTGGAGCTGTCATACGACTGTACATCATCAAATCCAGTGCTGGACAAACGCGTGTGTTTACCTTATTTACTTCAGATATTGTGTGCCGCAACTTTCCGTACTATGGAGACCAAATGCGGGCACTTGATGAAACTGCTCGCAATTCTCGACGTGGACTACCCTCCACTTTAGTTAGCTCGTGACCATCGTTGGTGCAACCCAACGGACACGTCGAGTAAAATAAATAAGGTAATAAGACCTGTTTAAAATATGTGTGAAAAAAGTGAAAATCTCTAGTAATCAGTTATTCTTAAAACATATGAGCCATTCCACTTTTTTTTAAAGAAAGAAAAGGTTTCGGGTCATAGTCCACTACGCGGGTTTAGTGCAAATTGTATTCACATACTCCATTTGAACTCACGATCACACGAATATGAGTCAAATGTCAACCCCTAGGTTATTACCGCTCTATAACTTAAAAATGTATAGGTTATTACGAATAATTTAGCAAATTGCCTTCCTCATGCATTCCTTTTGCTTTTGTGATCTATGCCTAACACTTCAGCTCAATTCATTTCTTTATTTCATTTCTTCATTTCTGCCTATTTTTGGCTGCACAAGGTACACGCATTCGTAATTTTTTAAATTTTAGATTTAACCTTGACAAGAAACTTTAATTAATCGTACACGTTCCAACTTTACCTTCAAAAATAATTCATGTAAATTAATTTCCACAAACCTTTGGACACGGACCACCTGCACCGTAAGGGTTGGCGCGCACTAATTACTTTTAGGTTATAACAGCTCGGGGATTTAAATCTTTAGTGTGTAGCGAAGCTTAATTAAGCGGAGGGTGTCCTGCGGGTGGCGTGTTATAGCCTGTTCATATGCACACAGCTTATGTTAAGGGGAAGTGCTGAAGGCTTTTAAAATAAATTGCTGGCTCATCGACCATTTGACGACCGATGAGCCTAGTTGGTAGTGACTCTATTTGCTGTATAAAAGGTCCCGGGGTCGACTCCCGAACGGACATTAATTTTTTTAACTTTTACGGTGACGTTAGGATTCCTGCATCGCAGCTATAAAGGTCATTGCTTACTTGGTTAAAGACATAATAATAATAAATAACTCCACACTCAATGGCCCACACTATGATTCCCTGTGTCGTGGGTCCAGAGACACATACAAAGACGAACACAAACGCACACCCAGACCCGAACATACATTTCATTTTTTTTATTAAACTAATGTATGTCCGACCGGGGTTCGAACCCGGGACCTTTTGCACAGTAAGAGGGGTCACTACCAACTGCGCCAATCAGTTTGTCTGTCTGTTCGGATCTGAGTGGTGTGTTCGCTTTGTATGTGTTTCTGAACCCACGACACAAGGAATCCTAGTGTGGGCCATTGAGCGTGGTGTTATTTCTTCATTTATATGCTTAGATAGATACTTTACAGAGGATTCAAAAGACCAGTAGGTGAAATCCAAATCAGTCATTAAATTTACATGAAATATTTCAAGGGATGCTTGATTAAGAGGGATTCGTAGAGCCGTAGCAAAACCGTAGCACTAGATACTACGCGGCTACGAAATTTCGTAGCACTGTCACCATTGCTACGTCTATCTATTATCTTATCATACTATTTTACTATTATTTAACTCACTTTCTAAATTTTTCAGTTATAAGATAAAATAAGCTTGTCCTCTTAAACATAGCGGGAGCCGGAGCTTTGTAATTAAGTATCTAAATGCAACTTGGTGCACTAATTAATTCCCTTTTTAATGCAAATGCACACACACGTAAGTTATTTAAACTGTAACGTCAGTAAGTAGTTTTATTAACTACTAGTGACCCGCCTTCGCTTCGCTTCGGTTTATAAGCTATTTTTTCAGATTTTTTTTTTCAAAATTTATAAATGAAATATAGTTTATATTAGACACGAATAATGTAGCTTCCTATTTGTGAAATATTTTTTGGAATCGGTTTCGCAGTTCCAGAGATTACATACAAACACACAATTTTACCTCTTTATTATATTAGTATACATAGATAATATAATTTTATTATTTTTGTCTGTTTTAATTAATAAAGACTAGAAGTATATTGAGAATGTCGTACACTTCGTGTGGAGTGACGTGACTGATATCGCTCACAAACAACCGTATTACACGCCAGCATAGTTAGAGATGTTGAAATTTGATATATGGATCGCCTAATGTAATTTACACAAATTCCAATTTAACCGTTGTGCACTTTCCGATATTATCTCGTTATATTGTGTCTAGACGTAGTAAATTTGATAACACTGTGCATCGTGTCGGAATTTCGATGTAAACTGTAAAATGGGCGTACTGTAACATGTAGCTGTAAAATAGCTGGTATTGGATAAAAAGAAATTTATTGTGTGTATTTGATTCAAGTTGAGGTCGAGAGTGCACGGTGCAATCCAACAGCCGCTGGGCGCGTTCGACTGGCCACGTTACCCCTCTCTCACAGAAGACTAAATTGAAATGTACTGCATTTCCCACTTCATCTTATTTCCCTAATGTACGTACGTGTTTCGGTAGTGAGTGAGATGTGCCAGAGCCATTTCAAAAATATTTATTCGATTTCTATATAATGTAGAAGATTAGAATCAGGTAACGTAACAAGCCCTTTTTTTAACCACTCCTGTACATTGTACACATTGTAATCACATTGTACTGTGTATAAAGGACATATGGCCCTGAAACGGCGCCCTCTCCAAGCGGGTTGGCGAGTCCACTTTTTTAAGAGGTGGTGTGGTTCCTTAGCGTTCCTGGTAGCGACTTTGTTATACATTAGACACCTTTCACGAAACCCTTAGGCAGTTGGGGTGAATTGATGAATATGTGTAGGGATATTTCATATTTCAAGGAGAATATTTTCTGATAAACGAAGGTTAGGGCTTTTTGGCAGAAACACGAGCAGTAAAGTTGATTCTACGTTTTGTGGTTTGATAGTGATAGTTTATTAAACCTTCAAAGTGTTTCTTGTGCGTAATATTTGTGATAATCAAATAAATGCGTCAGACTGCGTGTATCGTGTGCTTCCAAGGACACTTCCTCTTCTGTCCTCAGTAAATCTTCTGTCACTTTACTTAGCGACTGCTGACTTCGGCGGGACTGAACATTGCCAGGATACGTGTAAGACTTTGAAATGTGTCTATTGCGAAGAAAAACTCGACACTGACAGAATGCACCACTTGCACTTGCTACTTGCCATATACGAAAAGAAAAAAAAGAATATTAAAAAGTCGTCAGGAGAGATTGTGAAAGCGTTACGATATATATATTTTTTTAATTTATCCAGTTGTAGTTGACAACACGTTTATAAGGAATCGGGAAATCTTACTTTTTCCTTATCGTGTCCCAGGATCAACTTATACCCAGTTATCAACTTATTTATCAGTGGGCGTCCAAAATTGGCCTCTAGCTCGACCTATTTCTGTATCCATTTTCCTCCTTATATTTCAATTTCAGTTTATTTATTCATGTTGTATTTTATCATTAGTATAAATATTTTTAATGTTGTACTTTGTACTAGTAATCACATTTAAGTTCGATTAATCGATCTCAGATCGCCTTCTCGGGCCCGGCTGCCAGTTTATCACTGTTCAGTCCACGATCCAAAAAAACACCATGGTTCAGTCCACGTTCTGTTCGTCTGTTCAGTGTTCAGTCAGTCAGGTAGTGAATTCGATTGTAAGTGGTTTAATGTTTTGTATTTAGAAGCTAATTTAATTAGAATTTGTTATTCTCGTCACAATTTCGTCACAATTATTTTGAAAAGATCTTACGTGATCCCAGCTGTCTAACAGCATTCCACAAAAACTTACCAATCTAGCAATTTGTTTGAGGGGGAGAGTGCACACTGCAATCCAGCAATCCCCAATGTTTCGGTAGTGAGTGAGATGTGCCAGAGACCATTCCAATCCCATCCTATCCCTCCCCATTTTCTCAACCCTTTCTCCAAATCTATTCCCATATCTCCAAAGGTAGGCAGCGCATCCGGGGGTATGTCAACGTTTCTCATTTTGGACTAATGTTGGCATGTATCGCGGATGTCTATGGGCGACAGTATCCACTTACCATCAGGTGGACTGTATGCTCGTGTGCCGCCTTCGTACATAATAAAAAAAATAGAATTTTTACGATTTAAATAGAAAGATGTCTGTTATCAAATACAATAAATTATCAATCAGACGATAGTAGCACTTTTTAAGTCGGCCATCTTTAATTGGAATAAAATCTCTTAATGGCTCACAAGAATTATTATAGAAAGTATATCTGTACATATAATAAAACATTGAATATATTTACCAAAAACTAATTGGGGGCGATGAAGGAAGAGTATCAGAATACAAAAAGACGATTTTGAAATTTTTGTCCGTCTGTCTGTTCGAACACGGTAATTCCCAAAACTACGGAACGGACTTTCATGGGGTTGCCACAGATTAATTAAGCTTAGCTTGGGGCTTCGAATAGGCTTTGTTTCATTGAAATCCGCTGACGGGCCGCCTTGTGTCACGTTGTGCAATAAAGTATTAATAAATAAATACGTTTCATATGTGTTTTAAACGGACTTATAGTTGATTTTACACGTATAAGTGGCGATATGTCGTTGAATATTTTCAACAAATAAAAAATAAATTTCTTCGACGTAACCGTTGGATATTCGCGGTTTTATAACATTCTTTTGAAGAACGCAGCAGCTGAAGCGAAGCATATATTTGTCAGAGAACATAAACAGTTCATCCAGCACATGACGCCAGTGAATCATACGTCGCAGTATAGTCACGTACTCCGTTTATGAATAGTCCATCGCGTGCAGGGTTGCCACTTTTCTAGAGAATAAAATATATTTTATTTGTTATGAAATTAAAAAGTCTTTAGGTATTTCACATTAATAATGTAACCTTGAATACCTCACTTGTTGGCGGCAATTCACCGCACGCTTGTATGGGCTAGAACACCGATGGGCATATATAATTAAAAAAGTTTTTGAATGAAATAATGAAAAAGATATATAATGTGGTTGTTGAAGGCAACAACTACATTATATATCTTCTATGTAAGGTTTTGTAAAACTTAGCATGCGACCTGTATGTTAAGAAAATAAATATTATAAATAAAAATAAACAAAGGAAGTTAGAGAAATTCCTTATTTAATTAAAATTATCTTATTAGACTTTATTTGTTATTCTTGTATTGTATTGTTTTTTTGTGTTGTTTGATATTTAATATAGATTTGTCACTGCAGATTCGTATCTGTAAATTGTTTTCCTTTCTATCTTTAATTACACATCCCATTCAGTGGAATGAAGAAAAGAGAGTATAGTGTGATAAAGATTTCCATTAGCCCATTACAACGGGATAATGAAGTGCAATTCAAAAGGCTACATTTAAAAAAAGCATGTAATCTTAGTGGAAGTGACAACCCTACTAACTTGTGAGAGCACTCACGCTCCGCTCAGTACGTGTTCATTGCGCGCGAAACGTACAAATTGCTACTTCATGAGACACCTAATCATTCCATTGTATCAAATGGAATTTAATTTTTATAGCTTAAATCAACTACTGAAATATGCTTCAGATCCATTCCTGTACTGTAGCAGATCGCCAACTTATCACCTTGGATTGAAAGTACCGTTATTAAAAGTAAGCCAACTGAATGTCAGTGTGAAATACAAGACCTGTCATTCACTTCGCAGATAAAATTGTTATTACATCCCTGAGTTAATTAACAATATAGAGCTAGTATAGCATTCCACGCAACAAAAAAAAACAAGCGATTCACGTTAACCTGTAGGATATAGGCATTGGTTAAACATACTATATGTATCATACCATCCGTCTGTGTCTCTTCGTTGCTGGATATGGGCCTCTCCCACGGACTGCCTCCACAAATAGTCTTCAGCTCTTCTCATCCAGCCACTACCAGCGACATTCTTCAAGTCTTCAGTTTTCCGGTACGTAGTCTCCATTCGAAGACTCGTCTACTCCATCGGTATACATATAAATAATGTACTGACACCGAAATTGTACAGAATTTTAAGGAATAGCAGAATTTCTTTTAGTAGACTTCATTGTTTGCCAGCAGTTTTGGAACGAGCTGCCTCAAGAGGTTTTTCCATTACGCTACGATATAGGGTTCCTCAAGAAAGCTGTGAATAAAGTTTTACAATGTTGACGGCTCACTCGCATATCTCCTGGTGTTGCAAGCGTCCATGGGTGGCTCTAACCATTTACCACCACGGTAACCGTTTGCTTGGTCGCCTTCATCTCTATAAAAAATGTTCTAAGGAATTTAGAGGCAAGAATTTTAGTGCTGAGGAGGGTATTGTGACAATACGTCTTATAGTATTATACATCTGTGTCGCATTCTGTTAAATATTAACAAAGGATTATCTAAGACAGTCAGTGTCTGTCTGTCAACGTGGCATTTGTTAAGTAACAGGATTAGTAACCAGTGAGAAGGGTCCAGGATGCACCTGAGTCTAAATTTGAAGCACATATAGATACTGGAAAGGTTTTACCAATTTATTCAAAAATCAGCGGTGCCAGTGTCTACGTTAGCGTGAACTTTAGAGTGATCCCTGTGGGACCTCGATAAAAAATTTGGATAAAAAGTAAATGTACCCTAAATTTTAACATGGCCATAGACGACTATGCCAAGTTTAATAAAATCCGTCCAATGGTTTCTGCAAGATGTGCGTACAGACAGATGGACAAAGAAAGTTGTTTTGGACTCTGTATGGTGTACACTGTAATGTCATTTTCAAAAAAATATTGTATTTCCCACTTTATTCTATTTTTATTATGGTTGGGGAAACTAAGATGTGAGAAGTGATAGGATTGAATGAGATGTGAGTAGGCTTTGGCATATTTCACTCACTACCGAAAAACGTGCGTACATTGTAGGAATAGGATAAAGTGAGAAAAGTAGTATATTTTAAGGTAGTCTTCTGTGTGAGAGAGGAATAAACAAACTAGTCAATTGCTCCCAGCGGCTGTGGGATTGCAATCCCACAGCCGCTGGGCACGATTACTATTAATTTTTCTACTAGTCTGCTGTCTTCTTTTTATATATTTCAAAACAAATGATAATGTTGTATAGAGTTCGTGAAATGTTACAAAGATTTAAATATTTATTTTTCTAAGACTAAGAAACATACT
The DNA here is from genome assembly GCA_943735995.1 of Sesia bembeciformis. Classification (NCBI taxonomy): domain Eukaryota; kingdom Metazoa; phylum Arthropoda; class Insecta; order Lepidoptera; family Sesiidae; genus Sesia; species Sesia bembeciformis. Next base: position 1,943,178 of record OX031041.1, read on the forward strand.
GAAATCTATCGTTAGGACTGGCACGTGCCCGCTATGTTATTATTACCTGCCATTTGTGTGGAACGTCCTTTATAAGTAAATATGAAATCATTAATTATCTCAAAATGAAGCGAAAGCTTATCGGAACTGATCTTTTGAGGTGTATTCACGGGAACCGAATAAGATTAATATTTTATTGGGCGAGTAATTAGGAAGTAAATGTACTTTCGTACCTATTTTATTTAATTTATCTTATTGCACCTGTATTTATTTCGGTATTTACCGTAAACAGTAATCAGATCTTTCTTTTTCGTTTTCATTCTTTGGTTTGCAGGTACACTCATTCAAAGGTGATGTAGTTTCTCAACTGGCTTTATGATCCCTTAGTCGCCTTTTACGACACACACGGGAAAAGATGGGGTATGCTAGTCGGACGACACTACACTAGTGCTGGGTAATCAAGACTTTTCGGAGTGTTTTAACTCACTTAATCCTGCTCCGCTTGGGTATCCGACTCCTCTTAGTTACTCATTAACATATTCACCCTCCGAGAGCGTTTCATTCCCTTTCCCTAACGGTTGTTGCATAAGCAAAAAAACAATTTGATTTTGAGCCCCCGACAAGTGCCGATGCGCGATTACATTCACAATCATAATTGGCGCCGGAATCGGAATGAATAACAATTCGATGGAACAATTAAGGGATTCTGCTCCGCTCGCTGATTCAACTATTTTGATTCATTAACTCCGGAGTTACCCATCACTATACTACACAGCCAAACTTTGAAATTCAGTTTTCGTGAAAGGAGAATCGGAGTCGAGTGGAGAGGAGAACGGTTGCGACCGTTACGTTCCGTTCATATTTAAATTATAATAATAATTATCTAGCTTAAAGAAATAATTATTATTGAGGGGGAGAGTGCACGCTGCAATCCAACAGCCGCTCGGCACGCACGACTGACCACGTCTCTTTTTTTATAGACTAGTGGGCGGACGAGCAAGCAGTCCCACGTGATGGTAAGTGTTACCGCCCCTGCAACACCAGGGGGTATGCGGGCGCGCCGCCTATTCACAATCCTATTCACAGCTCTCTATTACCCCTCTCTCACAGAAGACTACCTTCAAATGTACTGCATTTCCTACTTTATCTTATTTCCCTAATGTACGTACGTGTTTCGGTAGTGAGTGAGATGTGCCAGAACCCATTCCCATCCTATTCCTCCCCATTTTCCCAGCCCTTTCTCCAAATCTATTCCTGTATCTGTATCTAAAAGGTAGCGCATCCGGGGGCGTGCCAACGTTTGTCATTTTGGACTGATGTTGGCATGTATCGCGGATGTCTATGGGCGACAGTATCCACTTACCATCAGGTGGACTGTATGCGTGTCTACCGCATTCGCCCTAAAAGAAATTGTGAATATTCAAAAAGCAACGAATTACAATTACAAAAAGGTAATTGTCTATAATTGTCTATAATTGTCTATATTGTCTGTATATAGTCTATATTGTCTATTATATACAAGTCAAAAAGGTAATTACAAAAATAAATTCTTTCTAGCATGATTTATATCTTTGTATTTGTACACATTTACTACCAACTGTTTAACTGAACCAATTTTAACTGTGAATGTTTCATTGTGTTTTTGTGATTCTAAAGTATTTTATTAAGAAATTTGGATACGGTGTAACAAGAAAAAATATAAGGAAAACGGTATTTAGAAATAATACCTTATTCATTTTCATTTAGGAAAATAAAACAGTTATTTCAGTCTCATTTAGGAGAGTGAAATAGGTATTTTCAGTAAAGTAAATCATTTCTGAAATAAAGATAGGTATTTTTTCATTCACAAAAAAAGAATCGGAAAATAGCTACACATCCCGGCCGAAAGTAATACACATCGGCCTTTAGAAAGAGACTATCGGCTAGCTTTGGTTTTGTTAGCTAGCCGTAGCTAGCCGATCATAGTCGATGTGTATTACTTTCGGCCGGTATGTGTACTGTCTCATTCCACCACCAGTACCACCCCATCTATTCCCGTGGGAGTCGTAAAAGTAGACTTAAGGATAACAAAGCAGCTACCATAAGCCCTCAGGAACTACACCACATCTAAAGAGTGGACTCGCCAACCCGCTTGGGTAGTGTGGCGTTTGGCGTTACATCCCTCATGCACACGGAAATGTGCACCTTCGCCACCTTCGCCACCTTCGCACCGCTTCATCAGGAATCGTATGTTCCCTATTCCTTATTAAGGTGGGTGTTTGCCCATTTTTCATAACTTCTTTGTAGGGTTAAGATGACAAGCAAGGATGACCACACCTGCTCATCTAGCATTCCATTTTGTACTACATATTTGAACTTGCCGCACCGCACATTCACACTTTGAAAAAATAAAATTCCATCAGAATCAGAAAACCCGTAGTGTGTTATTCCGTGATATAGTTCCACCTCGGTTATTTTGCGGGTAAACCAATATTGTTTCATTCGATTTCATCACACGGAATTTTTCTATCACTCTTTCCATTGCGCCGAATATTTTGTTCGTGGAATAAAAATTCGAGGAGTTTTTGTGTAGATTTCGTCCTAGTAAATTATTTCATAGAAATCTATGAAAATAATAATTTAAATAAATAAAAAATGATTTTTCTGTGGCTTTACATATTTTTTGGTATCGAGTATTTTTAAACGTTTTGCTGCCGCTATTCGCCGCTTATGAATAGCTAGCTATATGAAAAAGAAAGAAAGAAAAACATTTATTTGAACACACATAATACACCAGAATTTAAAATACAGAATACAGAAAATTTTACATGGAAACGCGAATAAAAGATAGTGTGGTGTAATTTTTTTTTGTGTGTCGACAGAACAGTATATAGCTCAGCATAATATAAGCTGCAAAGCGGATCACAGCGCTGAATTACAGCTACAGCCAGGTGCTAATGAACATCTAGGAGCAAGCCAAACTTTGTCATTATTGACTGCGTTGTATCACATTACACATGTATCACGAATACACGGACAATTCGTGTGTGTATCACGGATGTCCTCGAGCGACAGTACCCACTTACCAAGGGAAGAGGACCCTTCAAGTCCCATAGCCCTACCAACCTAGCGGTTATTTGGAGCGAATCGTGGGGGGAGCGCGCCGTACTTGCAAAGGCTCTTTCCGACGCGCTTTTTCTTGTCTCCCTACAAATTCTTAGTGTGTCCATTTCTTTTATTCTACTTTCCCGGGATCTGCTTTTGTCTTTATGTCAACGCTGTGAACTCTCTTCTGTTTGGCGGCCATTTTCTACAATAAACAATGTGAAGATAATTTGAACTATCTGTGATATTTATTATTTATCAATATATTATTGTAATATTATCATTTTTTTTTGTTGTTTCTATGTTGTTTCTATGTTGTTTAAGATTAATATGACACTAATATAATAATGTGGATCATAAATCATAGTGGAACTGATTCTATAACATTAATTTAAAAGCGTTGGTATGTAGCTATGATTACGAACAAATTATATTATTATTATAGCTCTGAACACCGTCTATGGTTTTTAATGTCTATGCCAACGATTAGCCATTAGAATAGTGAACGCAGTATTCTAATGGCACAATTTGGCACAGATGATAGAAGAGAAGTAAACCATCAAACCGCTTATTCTTCAAAAAATGCAACTTTCGTAGTTAAGTTATGTCGACATTTTAGTGTGACGTTACCCCTCTCTCACAGACGACTACCTTGAAATGTACTGCATTTCCCACTTTATCTTATTTCCCTAATGTACGTACGTGTTTCGGTAGTGAGTGAGATGTGCCAGAGCCCATTCCCATCCCGTCCTATCCCTCATCATTTTCCCAATCTATTCCCTAATCTACAAAGGCAGGCAGCGCATCCGGGGGTGTGCCAACGTTTGTTTATTTTGGACTAATGTTGGCATGAATCGTGGAAGTCTATGGGCGACAGTATCCACTTACCATCAGGTGGACTGTATGCTCGTCTGTCGCCTACATCCATAAAAAAGTGACAATAAATCTCCTTAAACTGCCGTAACACAGTGGAAGTTCCGGAATCTGATTTCGGAAGCGCCGAATGAATATTCCGTGAAATTGGCGCGTAACGAACAATTTCGACGTTCGCTTCGGTTGAAACGCGTCACTATCACAATGACGAACAGTATTGAAACTTCATCTTTTAAATAAATCGACAATTAAGCAATGTTCCCTCAGTTTAAAAATAATGAATAAGAGCCAATCATCCATTCAGAAATTCATTTATACTTAAACATAATAAATATAAAAAAAACACTGAAACAATAAATATCACTTAGGAAAGTATTTGTGCATGTAAAATCGGTCTGTTTTTAAACTATTATAATTACCCTAATAAGGTGATTATTTATATATTTATAATTATGTGGAAGCTGTAGAGTTCCATGCGCAATGGAATTCCAAAGAAGCGATCTATGAGTAATATAATTTTTAGAACAAATATGAGCAGTACTGATATTGAAGGCTTTACTGGAGTGAGAATGAGTCAGAGCGCAGGCATTTGACGTTTAAAGCGAATATGAATTTAGGTTGCATTAGCGGCAAGTTGTTTTCTTAGGGATTAGGTAGAAAGACCGTAACGCACAATACTCGAAAGAGTGTTGTTACAAGCTTAGGGTTTGAGCAGTTCAGCGCATTTTTTGACTAATAGGGCCAATAATACAAAAGAGCAATTGAAGAGCAATTGGTGGCAAGTTATATGTAGCTTGATAAGAGCGTTGATAGTTTAAGGACTATATACTATATATATAGGTTGGCAAATTCACAAACCTTCCGTTTTGACTTCGCCATAGTTTTATTTTTTTAAGGAACAAAAGCGTACATACAATCCATCTGATGGTAAGTGAATATTGTCATTCATTGACATACGCGATACATGCCAACATCTGTCCAGAATAATGTCCAGTCTGTATACATATGAATACATTCATGTGCATTTTAACAGCCAACATCTGTCTGTAGAATAATGTCTGTCCAGTTGACACGCCCTTGAATGCGCTGTCTATCTTTGGATTTGAGGAGTCAGAGTAGTATAGGCGTGGGTTTAGAGAAAGGGTTGGGAAACGAGTAAAGTAGGGTAGAATGGGTATGCGCTCTGGCATATCTCACTTACTATCAAAACACGTACGTACATTAAAGAAATAATTTTAAATGGAAAATATAGTTCATTACACGGTAGTCATCTGTGAGAAAGTAGTAAAGAGGCCAGCCGAGCGCGCTCTGCGGTTGTGGGAATGCAGCATGCACTCTCCCTCTTCATAATCGGGTAAAAAATTGTGAAAACCTTCTCATCGTGTGGAGATTAATGTACTGAGTTTCATCACTGCTGATCCATCTTACTGTGTCCACATGCACTTACCAAAAACCCTTTTCCTGTTGAGTACGAACGGGATTGAAGCAGAAAATACCGGATTCTGTACAAAGAAGCCTCTGAATGCCAAAATATGTAAAAAAAGGTCAGAAACTATCCTTAACTCTGTGAATAAAGTTTAAATATCCATATAGATCATAGTCAATTTTTTGCTCCTGCAGCTGGAGGGAGAAAAATAATTACCTCGCCGTTCTGTATAAAATATTAGACTAAATTTTGTATTATGTATGGACACCTGCAACACCAGGAGGGATGCTGGTACGCTGGCGACCTTGCAAAATCTTATTCACAGCTGTCCTGAAGAACCCTATATCGTAGCGTATTTGAATAGTGAACTTTATCTCCAATAGAGATGGTTTAAATTTGTATAATGCTAAATACTATGGAACGACTTGCGCGCGGAGATGATTATGGTGTGTGTAAGGCTCGGGGGACGTCAGTGCTTACTTACCCATGCTCCCGTCAATATACCCCATTTCTTTTTGCAATAACAGTGGTCCAGGGTATGAACTCACGAAATTACAAATTTTAGTGGAAAATAGATACCTCCAGACGTATATATCCATTAAACAAACATCTATACATTAATAGTACATCCTACAGTCCTCTATGCAGAGCATCTATGGAAACTGAGGAAACACAAGCCCATCTGTTACTGGGATGTGCAAGTGTAGCGACACATCGGGCAAACATCATCGGCACTATACAGTCACTTCCGGAAGCCTTCAGGAAGCCAAAAAAGCCTCTGCACTTCTGGAAGGAGTTGGGTTGGCTGTTGTAGCCGCAATCACCGAACATCCGTGCTGGGAGTAAACGAACGAGCACAATGGTCGCCCAGCTCGACTAAGTGTGGGAATCTGCCAGTTTAAGATGAAGATGATAGAACTTTCACGGCATCATTAGGTAAGTGATTAAATAATAAGGGCTTAAGCCAATTTCTTCCATTTGCCATACAATATTTTACTTTTATTTAAGTAATTTCTTAACTCGTATATACCAAACAAACAAACGCGAATTCAAAAAAACTTCTCCATCATTTCCCGCCAAAAAAAACAGTCATGGCGCGGTAACACATTTGGGCCGACGAGACAAATATCCATCAGTCGCGGTAAGGTCAGCAAAAAGACATTTATTTCAGCTTTTAGGGGGTTTCGGGGATTCACGGCCCATTTGCCGACCGTACTCCCGATGCATTGTCAAGTTAGGGAAAGAAAGGGGAGTTTTCGCTATTTGTTTAGAGGAAGATATCATTAATGTGATAAATCGTGGTTTAGGAGAATTATGAAAATATAAAAGGAGAAATTATGTAACATTAGGAGAAATTATGGCTGTGCAGCGTCAGCTGGCCTTAAAATAGAACCATCCTCGTGGACAAATGACAAGAGTCGACTCGTCAATTCGTTTGGTCAACGTACTCTTTCAAGTATTTTTTTTTATGGAAAAAATGGCGGCATACTAGCATACAGTCCACCTGATGGTAAGTGGATATTGTCGTCCATAGACATCCGCGATACATGCCAACATCAATCCAGAATGACAAACGTTGGCACGCCCCCGGATGCGCTCGCTGCCTGGCTTTGCAGATTAAGGAATGGATTGGGAAAATGAGGACGGATAGGATGGGATGGGAATGGGCTCTGGCGAAATATGCCACCACCGAAACACGTTCGTACACTGGGGAAATGTGGTAGGTTCATTTCAAGTCTTCTGTAAGAGAGGGGTAAAGTGGCCAATCGAGTGCGTCCAGTGGTTGTGGGAATGCAACGTTACAACTAAATAAAAAGTTTCAAATATGCAATATTTTGTTGTTCTATCTAAAAACTATCTAATGACCGGAAGCCCAGGTGGTGCGTCGCAACGCGGTCGGTAGTTGCAATGAGTGTATTTGTTGTGTGTAACTGCGTGCAGAATAAAAGATATACTAGAAAAGAACAAAAAGTTATTACGAAAAAATATTGTAAAAAATAATAGAATCGGTTCTACTCTCGATATTGAACAACATATTCTCAGGTTTCGCGTTTAATGGCATATTTTAATGGCATGTTGTACATATCTAGAGTATGAAGACCATTGACAGAAATCCAGACTTTCATAAAGTTGTTTTCAGAAATACGATTGTAAAAGCTCGCAGAATCAAAATGTGGATACAAACGCGCCATCGCCATCTATACTGGGGACACATGTTGCCTTTGGTAGAAAGCAATCGATGGCCGAACTGGAATCGCTTCGAGAACGATTTCGAATGACATTGTTTTAAATACCCCATGTTATGAGATTTTGGCGGATGAAATTATAAAGAGAGATTTTAAGGGTTAAAATTTGAAAGAAGATAGAACATTCTTTATTGTATAAAACTGCATTAAGATAAACATTTTCGGGAGAGGGACAGGCATGTTGCAATTCCAAACCCGCCTTTAACCCTCTCCATTTCCCTAACCCTTTCTCCATTGCACTTTTAATGTCATTCTGAACTGATGCTGGCATGTATCGCGGATGTTTATGGGCGACAGTATCCACTTACCACCAGGTATGATCGTTTGTCGCCTTCTTTCTATAAAAATGTGGTGAAACAGTATTTACCAATACTTGAAAACGTAATTATTTTCCAAGCCAGTTTTATGATATTTTCGGAACAGAATTCAAATAACGGTTCCGTGCACTTAACAGTTCTTAGTTTCAGCAAATACCTATATGTAAGAACGTTATCGAGACTCTAAATTCAAATATCGCTTATAGAGCGATTTTGTAATATGAGCAGTGGCTGGCTGTAAGAAGGAGCAGTATGAAGGAAGTCGATATACGAGTAAGCTATAAAAATGACAAGTTTAATTAAAATCTGTCCAGTGGTTTTTGCGTGATGCGCGATCAAACAGACAGACAAACAAAAAATTAACAATTGTTTTTTAAGATTTGTATCATTCGTACTTTTAAAAAAATATACATGAATATATTCATATGTATATTAAATTTATTCGCTTCAAACCGACAACGTACTACAATCCTTTTTTTTCCTTAAAAGGTAAAAATATATCTACAATAGGCTAGTAATGTCGGAGAGAAATATTAATGTAGGAGTACATTAATATATTGGATATCTCTGTTCGCTCGTTTCTTGCACCAAACGATTATGCATTCAAACGTTTAAATTGACGTCGACGTTTCTTCGGCGGGCTCGCGTTGTCTTTGAATGGAGATTATACTTTGAGACTGTCGCAATTGAAACCACTGATTCTTGGATCTCGCTGTACGAATAGACGTAATACTTATTAAGGAGCGTAAAAGATAAAAGAAGATCCAATCACGCAATTCTCCAAGAATCCAACATCGAAAAATTGGTAATTGTTCAGTACGATTACGGGGAATCTTATCATAATATCATCCATCAACGAAAATACATAGATGGATAATTTCTTATGACAAGAATGTACATGATACATAATTGTTACTGCATATACTTGTAGTAATAATACGACTTTAAATACAAATAATACAAATACAAATTAAAATCAATTATGCAAACGCATTTTCCGCGAAATATTACACTACTAGCTGTTGCCCGCGACTTCATCCGCGTGGACTTATGTTCGACGTGATTCTTTAAATTGATATAACTTTTTTATTTATGAACTGATTGAAATAAAACAAACACTAAATTTTAAGTGAAGCTTACCGCAATACATTAATGAAAACCGCACCCAAATCGGTTAAGCCGTTTCTAAGATTAGCGCGCACAAACGCACAGACAAAAATTCTAACAATCATTGTTTTGGTTTCTATTGCGTTGATAAAGGCTCCAAATAATATTTTTCTCATATACCTTCCATGTACAGACAGCGATCAGTTACATTTTTTGTTATATGTATATAGATTAAAATTAATTCGGTGTATATAGAAACAGTTTTATTTTTGAATTTTTTTTACATTGACAGCACCGCCGCGTTACTCTCCACTAATAACACCCTCAACAACGAACGTTGTGGACAAAATTATTACCGTTACAATAAAATCTGGAGTATGTGTATCCACCAATGGGTCAGCGTGGTGGATTAGGCACAAAACACCCTAGTGATTTATTAAGGGAAGCCCTTTCCTTGCAGTGGAAAGTTAGAATATCTGATTTTAAAATCGCTGATCAAGCTCACTGGAATGCCCTCCCACTGACATTAGAAAAGTATCTAACAAAAATGCTTCGGGATCACTATTTAACGCATCAAACTTAATGATTCATATTCTTTACTTAAGACAGAAACATTAACTTAAGAGGGAAATTTCAATTTAAGTCCGCTATTTTTTCACGTCAAATACTTGTCCCATGAAGTTTAAATAAAAAGCATCCTCTTGTTAATTATAATTAATAAGTTTAATGTATTTACTTCTTGAATACTTATAGTCTTTTGTAACTGAAGATGTTCTTGTAATTCCCGACTGTACCAAGGGCGATGTTTAATTGCCCCGCAAAAGTATCGCTAGTAAAATGTAATGGCAACCTAAATTTATTTTTACGTCGACTTGTGGCTTGGTCACCGTGGTATGAATGAACTCCTTCATTTCGATCAACGGGGTAATTTGTATAAAGTATACGTTTCTATTTACTATATTATGTATGTCATATTTTTTATGTATAATATGTTACTAAATTACTATCTATTTGAACTAAAAATGCACCCGCATTTTATATCCTGTTTTATCTGGTGGTCGGCCGATAAAAAATGCCCTAAGGTATTGTGTTCGCCATTTGTACACGTCAAAGTGTAATGAAGTTTAATAAAATACATACTCGTATTTTAAATACCTGTTTTAAACATGTTGTTGTTAGAGATATTTTAGTACCGATGTACTTTTAGTGTTCGAATTTCGTATAGGGCATCTTATTGTTCCTCTGTGCAGACTTTTGACTAGAAGCAGCGGTGTTTTAGTACTACAAGAAAGAGTGACTGTATAAAGATAAAACTACATATATATAAACTGGATCGCAAAAATTCCGGGTCGCTAATAAATGGCGTGATAGTTTCTTAAATACATAAGACTAATTTGCGAAACTATAGTATATTGTAGATGACTGATTAATATATATAAAAAAATGTGTAACACGTTCTGTACACTATATAACTTTAATTAAATACTAAAAAATAAGAAAATTTCGTTTCTAACTTATGACAACAAAAATACACTTCGCAGTAAATCTTTAAAAAAAAAGTTTTTTTGTCAATTTAATATTTTGTATTTCCTCCACGAGCCCGTATCACTTCAATAAGACGATGTGGCATGCTGTAAACCAAATTTTTAATACGATTTTGGTCTATGTTTGCCCATTCTTCCCCTAGCGCATTCTTTAACTCGTGTAAGGTAACTGGAGAAGGAGAGCGTTGTCTCACGCATCTCCCGAGCTCGTCCCATGCATGTTCTATGGGATTTAAGTCTGGGCTGCGAGCTGGCCACTCCATGCAGGTAATACCGACGTCTTGAATATACATATTGACCAAATGAGCAGTATGTGGTCGCGCATTATCGTGCATAAGAATGGAAATTGCACCCATATTCACTAAGAATGGACCAGCATGCTCATTTAAAATCTCTCCTACGTATCTGACAGCAGTCAGAGAACCGTTTTCTATGATCACTAACTCCGTGCGATCCTCTGAAGATATCCCAGTCCAAACCATTATTGATCCTCCACCGAATGACACCTTTTCTTCAAAACACGCTTGATGATATCGTTCTCCTGGCCGTCTAAATACTCTTCGTCTCCCGTCGTGCGTAAATAAACAAAATCTGGACTCATCGGAAAACATAACCTTGGACCAATCTTCATCTGTCCATCGGTTGTGTTCTCGAGCAAACCGTAACCTGGCAACTCGATGTTCTCTGAGCAGTTTGGGGCCGTTTGCTGGTCTATAAGGCTTTATATCAGCTTCACGAAGACGTCGCAGAATCGTATTAGAGCTCACATTGTTGTGGTGAATTTCTTGAAGACTGTTTCGGACCTGAACAGCCGTGAGATGTCGATTTCTTAACATAGTGTTCACGATGAATCGGTCTTCTCGTGTAGTTGTGCACCTTGGCCTGCCATTTCCTGGTCTCCTGATGTTCATGCCGGTCTCTTGAAATCGCTGGAGTACTCTTTGGACCGTTGATAAAGATACTCCTACTGTTCTAGCAGTGCTACGCTGACTTCTTCCTTCTTGTACCATGGTAATAATCCGTGTACATTCTTCAGGTGATAACGACATGATATTGCATTGAATACTCTGATCAATCCAAGGAACCATTTATAATGACATCTCCGTTTGAAACAAAAGCAGAAAAAATATTCTTTTCCTAATTTTAAATTTTGAAATTTTTCATAATGCAGAATATTTTTTTTAAAATCTGTAACTTGTACAAATGAAACCTCTTTAGAGATTTAGAACAAGCATTAGTAACATCCTTACTACATATTATTTATTCGAGCGATCTAGGTATATAATTTATGGAGACATCACGGTTTTTATTAGCGACCCGGAATTTTTGCCATCCAGTGTATGTAATTACGATGAATTAAAGTTTTATGGTAGTCAGGTGAAGAAATGGTTTTAATAAATTATCACTTTTGTTTGCAACGGCGATTGAAAGGTCAATTGGTATATAATATTTTGATCTTTTAATGTGTAGCTAGCTCAAGTGAGGTCATGAATCTTATACGTCAACGTTCAACTCTTACGCGTCCATTAATATTAGGAGTGATCATTCTGGAGTTGTAACGTTACACATTATTTTAGTAATAACCGTTCTTTTACAACGTCTGTTCCTAATTAGCGCTATCTCGCGAATTAGTAATTTGCCTCTTGATATTGTTGTTAAATTACAGTCTTTATTGCCAAAAAAATATTTTTTGTGGCCGCCTGAATATTTTAGCTCGGCAGCCACGAAAATTGAATTCAGAAGTTTAGTGTTGTTAGCTTACCTTATTTTTTATTTTAAATTTTATTTTATTTATTTTTTATTTTGTCTTGTCTTTGTTTGTAGATAGTTGTATTTTTGTAAGTATTTTATCTCGGTTTTGTATGGATAAAGCGAGCATGACGAGCATGAATAATTTTGGCGATAGAATGAGATCAGCTAAGACCAGATAAGACTGGATTTTAAGAGATATATATGAACTCACCATTTAACTAGACCCTTCATATTATTGAACCTTAATATGAGGGGTCTAGTAAAGTGGTCGGTGTTCAGCGATTTCAAACAAATCTCTTTACCGTCCAGTCTTGGCTGACCTCATATCAATGACCGCAATCGCAATTAGGGGTATTGTGTTCAAAAATGAATATAATATGTATAAATGGGTGATCTTGTACATTGGTCATCGTGATTAAAAATAGTAATTGTTTCGTAAACGGGTTACCCGCGATGTATTTATTTTATGTGAATAAAAAATACTATATTTCTATATTATACCTACTATATTGTATACCGTGGTGCTGTGAGTCTCACCGCGGCCGCTGTTTATGTAACTGGACGGATATATCGGTTATACAAAATCAATAATAGATCGTTTATATAGCAATTGTAATAGAAGATTGCTACAGTTAAACAAACAAACAATTGTTTGCTTACTATCAAACCATTTATTAAGTACTAGCTGACCCGACAGACGTTCTCCTGTTCAAATTTCAATAATAAAATAATTTAAATAAGTTCACACAAAAATCCTCCTCATACAGTTTTACTCGAATTTTCCAATTTTCCGGGCAACTTTTCCTATTTTTCCTACCCTAAAAACCTTATTCGGACTATTACGGAATTTAAAAAAAAAAATCGGTTCAGTCGTTTTCAAGTGATGCGCTTACCAACGAACAGCATTAAATTTTTTTATTTTTATATAGATTTATTTCCTTTATTGACAACATCAACATTATCAGTCAGTCAACTTGTACAATACTCGTACTACTAATATAGGATTTGATGATATATCCACAGTCTAAAATATGTAGTCATAGATTACATACAAGCCGTAGAGAAGTCACTAAATTGTTATTGAGGGTATGTATCTACGTACTTATTAATTCGATGTAACAATTCAGCGTGACGAGTCTCATGAATGTGAACTAAACACACAATTGAGCGGTTGATGGCTCGGATCCCGGTAATAAGAAGTACAGTACGCAATTTATATTTAAAATCTGACAAATTCGCATCGCGAAAGGGTGATATTTGATTTTATCTTTTTGCGGCCTTCATCACAAGCCTTCGTTCGATGTACAAACCTTAAAAAGATTTTTGAATGTTTACATATTATTTCATACGATATTTTAGTATCAGTCCAATGTGGCCTTGTAAAATAATGTAAAATCTTCTTTCCTGCAAGATTTCATTTTTGTCGCATTGGATAGGGTATCCAGAATGGAATCCAATCATCGTAAGAAATAAGTTACTTTAGGGGCGGGGGGAAGGAATGCATTTGTTTTTTATAAAAAATCCGGATATGTATGTACCTACATACGGATTGCCATAGTACATATAAAATGGAACACTATGATTTTTAATCATTTAGTAGCCATTCCCGGAAGGGGCGAAGAATGGAAAGGCGTTGCCAATCTAACATCTAATGTAAATATAAAGGCGTTGCCAACCTAACACCTAATGTAAACAGAGAGACGTTGCAAACCTAACACCTAAGTCAATAGAAAGGCTTTGCCAACCTAACACCTAAATCTATAACATGGAAAGGCGGTGCCAACCTAACATCTAAATCTAAATAGAAACTCGTTGCCAACCTAACACCTAAATCTTCATGTTGCAAACATCTTTAAGATCTCCTACTGTTTGTTTAATTTCCACTTCCAAATAATTTCTAAAAGCAAATGCCTAACATAATGTGCTAAATACGATTCTATTTAAGTTATTGAGAGAATAACCTCAAAGATCGCAATTTATAAGTTTTACTAGAACGGGTCTAGCCTAAATGAGAAATAAATTAAGCTGATTAAACACTTGTAAAATGTTAATACTTTTCACTGAAAATATTTAAAGTAGATTTGCCAAGGTCGTTGATCTGTCTCGCTAAAAAGGTTTAATTATAAAATGATTATATTAAATACAAGAAATTCGCCAGGCTTCACTTACGACCACAATAAATGTTACTGAATACACTATGGCTTATTCGATAATTACCATACCGTCAGCCTGTCTCTCCATTGCTGGATATAGGTCTCTCCCGAAGACCGCTACCACACACGGCTTCCTACTCTTCTTTTCAGGCCACTATCGGCAACTTTCTTCAAGTATTCAGTCTACCTGGCCCGAGGGCATCTCGGTACGTGGTTTTCATTTGAGTACTCTACTGTAACCAGTCCTCTATAGCTCCCTCCATGATTTCGTCTTTCCTGATATTGATTTAATCTGAGCTTCGTAGTCCTTGGGTTTCAATTTTCTTCAAAATAGTTACACTAATAGTTTAGTTGCACTTATAGTTCGACTGATTCTTCATCCTATCCCTCCCCATTTTCCCAACCGTTTCTCCAAATCAATTCCTAAATCTCAAAAGGTAGACAGCGCATCCAGGGGGATGTTGGCATGTATCGCGGATGTCTATGGACGACAGTATCCACTTACCACCAGGTGGACTGTCGAAAACAGCTAAGTAGGAGTGTCGATGGGGTTATTGTGTAGCGGAAGAGGTGTTTGAATTAAAGATCACATCTTGATTTAAGACGTGTATTCTCTTTAGACTTAAGTTAAGTAAGTATATTTAAGTTAAGTAATCCACTTAAAAACCTACTCAGATTGTATTGTACCTTAATTGCTGCAACACGTGCGTCACAATGTCGCAGCCAGTTATGTGACGTTACGGTGCATGTATAAATCTGTATAAAATTGCACAATTTGCATGCACAAACGCCACGTTGGTCAAGCGGGTTGGCGAGTCTACTGTTTTAAAGGTAGTGTAGTTCGTCAGCGCTTGTGTTAACGGCTTTATTATCCCTTAATCGCCTTCTATGACACCCACAGGAGGAGATGGGGTGATGCTATTTTTAAACCGTACGACACCACGCGGCTCTACTCTTGGCTTCTTCGGAGGAACATTAAAATTCAGAAACGGTCAACTAACATCCATCCAATCCATTTCCATCCAGTCAAAGGTTAATTCTCTCAGATTATCAGTTCATCTGCCACAACACGTGGTCTACGAAACCAACCACTTGGGACTTTAAACCCCCAAAAAGTGTTAAACATGTTTTTCTTCAACAGTACTTTAACCCTATCACAACCCACCCGGGGCATGGCGACCCAAGCACAAAACTGTCCCGTATATTACCCCAGCGCGAGTTACATGTGTAATTGTGGACGTTAACATTCCTGTTATGAAGTGCACGTGAGGGCCATTGATCCTGATCCCTCGTGCCCTTTAATTATCAAAGGAATGTGTGGTGAAGAACGTTGAAAATGTTTATAAATGTAGTTGCTTGTATGTTGTGGAGATATTTTAAAAATTGGAGTTTTATAATAATTGCAATAATTTACGAATTGTTGAACCGAATGAAGTTTTATTTCGATTTTTAGTAATACCAACATGTTACAGACAAATTTTGATACTCAATAATAATTATAATACGAAAATTAGGTTAATTTAGAAAAAAAAAAAAATAGAAAAGAAAGCGCGACAGTGATTTGGCCCAAGAATCGTGTAAAAGCGGTTAAGAAATTGGGTGAAAACGTTAAAGGTTTCCATATGGTGAAACTGATTCAAAAAAACGTGTACAACAAGATGGCGATCAAACTAAGCTTGTTGATAATCAAATACGTTTGATTCGAACAAATATCTGCCTATTTAATTCAAACAGTTTCACAGTGTCGGAAGTTCTGGAAAAATCGATAAAATTATAAATAATTGATTGAGCATTATAAAATATGTACTGAATGAGCAAATTTATAGGCAGATTAGACTAGAATCTCTTGAAACAATAAAAAAAGAAATGGTTTTCCGTAGATTTGTTAATGACATTCTTAATTATTTAAAATGATTTACTTCATTTATTTAAAAGTAAATGTAATTTGTTAATTTGTTATTGTAATTGTTAATTTTGTTATTGTTAATTTGTTAATGTAATTTGGATTTGTTAATGACATTTTTAGTGATTTAAAATGATTTACTTCATTTATTTAAAAGTAAAGTAATCACATATTATTTTTGTTGCTCGTTTATAATAATTAGCTTTTCATAATTATTCTAGGATTTTTCTAAAGTATTCCACTTTCATAACATTCCTGCGACGCATATTATAATAAGGAAAAATTCTGAGAGTACTAAAAACCGCTTTAAGATGGTTTTAAGGCGTTGAACTTACGTGCAAATACTTCTTAATGACTAAAGGCTCGTTATGGCTGTTATAGACGTTCTCCTAGTTTGAAGTATGTCTGAGGACAAAACTTTGCATTTTTGTCTCTGTCTACAGTTTGAAGGATGTGCCGTGCGGCCTTTGTGCTTCGAGAGTCAAGAGTTTGAAGGGCTCAAGTCGCTCATGGTGTTTTAGAACGATATGAATATTTTGTTAGACAGTATTTATGCACTCATTTCCATCCTTTTTACAGAAAAAAAGTAGCAGGCAAGCGGACAGCCCACCTGGTGGTATGTGGACCCTGTCTATGAATATCCGCGATATGTGCAAACATCAGTCTTTTTGGACTATTGTTATCCTTTTGGAATAGACTTTGAATAGTCTGATATCATGGTGATATGGACGTCCAACAAAGATCTGCACTTACCGATCGCTCAGATCCATCGTCACCTACCAGGTATATGAACCATAAGCTTTATGTTGTTAAGTGCCTAAGTATGAACGCGATATATCTGCGTTTATCTGTCGTCTGCCGATCGATGCCAGCCTAAAAGAATTACCAGAAGATTCCGAGAGATTCCTCCAAATGAAACACGAAAAACGGCGTCTATTTTAAATCGTGTTGTCATATTTTAAACACCGTTTTACATTTAAAATTTTAACTAAACCACACCTGTATTAATTTAACCCATCAAGCGCCGAATGAACTTAATGGCTCAACCGTAATGACAAGGACATATTTGTAGACCGCATTCCCAGTGTGATTACATAGTATAATGGCAGAATCTCCACTAATGGGTCGGTTGGTCCCTTGGAATTGTTGTGGGTTCAAAATATTTTTGTACACATTACGGGCTTTATTGACGTTCCGGACGTTACGGCTATATAAATCTTATAATACAAATTTTGTAAAGGGTTTGTTTTTATAAAATTCAGAATGTGAAGGTAAACTTAAAAGAAAACAGGTTTGATGATCCTTTGGCCTTATGGTGAGGTGTTTTGATTGGAATTTATTTCACAGTTGTTTTGTTTAGGAATGTATGTGGCACCGTTAACTCTGCGAGCTCTTGACTACTACTGCCGCGGCGCGGCGCATGCGCAGAACTCCTGCGCACCGAGCCGGCCGGCGCACGCGCGGCGGTTTAGCTATAAGCGCCGAGCGAATCTACCTTCTTGGTGTATCATCATTTTATATGTGCCTCCACCACATTACTCCCTTCCAGAGACCGTGCCTACGGGCGATAATAATTTGGAAATCTTACAGTACGTCCTGATCTTGTTTGTCTCTGTATGTTTTCAGGTGGTGGAGGTGTGTCGTTAGGAAATTTATCTGTAGTTTTGATGTCGCTGTCATCTAATATGTAGGCTGGCTTCAAGCGGTCTACTGATACTGTGACTGGTTTTCCTTTAATTAATAATTTGTAAACTTTTTCAGTTCTCTCCAGGACAACGTGTGGACCCGTGTATGCAGGTTGCATGGGAGCTCGTACTGCGTCTTCTCTCAAGAACACATGGCTGGTAGTTGGTAAGTCCTTGAAGATAAATATGGATGGCTTGGTGTGTCTCGAAGCAGGTGTGGGTTTTAAATTATTGGCAAACGAGCGTAATCGGGCAGTGTAGTCTGTGACGTCAGCTGTTCCAGCTGTGCTTGGGTCGAAGAATTCTCCCGGTAAGCGTAGTGGTTCTCCGTACACAAGTTCTGCAGTGCTCGCTTGAATGTCCTCCTTATACGCGCTTCGGATGCCAAGTAACACCAACGGTAAGGCTTCCATCCAGTTTTCAGTTGAATGACAGGTAATAGCAGTTTTTAGCTGTCTGTGGAATCTCTCTATAGCTCCATTGCATGCAGGATGATAGGCAGTGGTCTTTTTGTGTTGAAATCCTGATATTTTGGATAGATGTTGAAATAGAGAAGATTCGAACTGTCTGCCGCGGTCTGTTACTATGTCCACGGGGGATCCGAACCTCGATATCCATCCAGTAAGTAAGGCTTTTGCTACTGTTTCAGCTGTTGCATCGGGTATAGGTATCACCTCAGGCCATCGAGTGAAACGATCTATAGCGGTGAGGCAATAGCGATTTCCATTACATATTGGAAGCGGTCCGATGAGGTCAATATGCACGTGAATAAATCGTGCTCGTGGCAGCTGGTAGGTGCCCAACGGGGAGGATACATGCCTAGTTGTTTTGGAACGTTGACAAGCTAGACATGTACGCGTCCACTCTCTGCAGTCTTTCTTCACACCGGGCCATACGTAGCGTTCTGCTACTAACCTAATTGTTGCGTTGGCACCGGGATGGCTTAATGCGTGCAAGCTATCGAAAACTTGCTTGCGCATAGGCTTCGTGACGTAAGGTCTTGAAATGAGTGTGCTGACGTCGCAATATAATTCAGCACGGGTTCCAGGTAACTTCACCTTCTCCAGTCGTAATGAGGTTCCACGTTCCAGCATCTCTTTTAACTCTGGGTCGGATGCCTGTGATTTAGCGAGCTGTGAGAAATCGATCGACAGTTCCAGCTCTTCCACTCTACTCAGCGTGTCCGCGACCAGGTTATTCTTCCCCGAGATGTGTCTCAAGTCAGTTGTAAATTGGGATATGAAATCCAGATGACGAAACTGTCTCGGCGAACACTTGTCCTTGCGCTGGTGAAAAGCGAAACACAATGGTTTATGGTCGGTGTAGATTGTGAATTCTCTGGCTTCGACCATGTGTCTGAAATATTTCAGTGCTTCGTAAATCGCGAGGAGCTCTCTATCGTAAGGAGAGTATTTTCTCTGTGCTGTACTAAACTTGTGCGAGAAGAAGGCAAGCGGTTGCCAGTCACCATCTTTGTATTGCTGTAAGGCAGCGCCAATTGCAGTATCTGATGCATCTGTGACGAGGCCTAGTTTGCATTGGCAATCCGGGTGTGCAAGGAGTGCTGCACGGCAGAGGCTTTCTTTGCAATCCTCGAAGGCTTTCAGAGTGCCATCACACAGGTTGATAGGATGGGAACCTTTTACAGATCCAGTCATGAGAGCGTGTAGTGGTGCCTGGACTTCAGCAGCGTTAGGAATGAATCGTCTGTAGAAGTTTAGCATCCCCAAAAATCTTCGAAGCTCTCGGACTGTTTTGGGGGGAGGGAATGACTTAATTGCTTCCACCTTCTCATTCAGTGGCTTGATCCCGTTGGCTGATATATGGTAGCCCAGGAATTTGACTTCAGATCGGCCAAAGCTGCACTTTGAAGTGTTGATGACGATACCATGTTCCTTCAGTCTATCGAAGAGTATACGAAGGTGTTCTTCGTGGAGATCCTCATTTTTCGAGAAGACCAAGAAATCGTCGATGTAGGGATAGACAAAATCCAGCCCGCGGGTCATCTCGTCGACAAAGCGCTGGAATGTCTGTCCAGCATTTCGCAATCCGAATGTCATGAATGGGAATTCATATAACCCGAATGGTGTCGTGATGGCGGTCTTGTGGATATCTTCAGGATTTACTGGAATCTGATGGTAAGCTTTGACGAGGTTAATCGTTGAGAATACATTACAGCCTGATATGCTGTGTGTGAAATCGTGCACATGTCTGATTGGATACCTATCCGGTATGGTGCGAGCATTCAGCATTCGGTAATCTCCACAAGGCCGCCATCCGTTGTCTTTCTTCGGTGCGAGATGTAACGGTGACGCCCAGGAGCTCTCCGATGGTCGTGCGATACCTGATTTCAGCATAGACTCGATTTCAGCTTTTGCTATTTTTAGTTTGTCTGGCGCTAAGCGGCGTGGATTGCAGGATATTGGTGGTCCTGATGTGGTCCTGATGAAGTGAACGGTACGGTGCTTTACTTCAGCTTGCTTTCCGGATGGGTTGGTGATTTCAGAGAATTCTTTCAAGATTTGTTCGTAACGCGACTCGCCGATTGGTATCTTGATGGAAGAAATCGCAATCGACGAGTGTGCAGGTGAGCAAATGACGGAGAGTGTTGTAGTGTTGTCTAGCAGGCGTTGGTTACGTATGTCCACTAGAAGGCCGTAGAACTTCAGAAAGTCAGCTCCTATGATTGCCTTAGTGACGTCACCAACGATGAAACGCCATGGGAAATCGCGGCGTAATCCAAGGTTCAACTCCAGGTTTGTATCCCGTTAGCCGCGGAAAGTTCAAAATCAGACTTAGGACGACGCTCATGCAGTGCTCGTCGTGGGAAGACACAAACGTCGCTTCCTGTATCGATAAGGAACTGTACCTTCGACCGACGATCTACGACGAACAGGCGACCAGACGAATTGGGATGGTCGTTTGTCGCCATTACCGACCTCCCTGAGCGTTTCCCGCTTGATAATTGCACGGTTTCACGCAGCGCTTCGATTTGGATCCAAATTTCCAATGATACCAACAATTAGGCCACTTTTTGTAGTTGGATTGGGATCTGGTTTCAGAGCGGCTGCGACTTTTTTGTCGGGTCCGGGGGCGAGATTGATGCTCCAGCAGTGTCTTCATTTGCCTGCGGAGCTCGGCTATTTCCTTGGCCATAGCGTCCAGTGACGAACCAGGTGCAGTTGCAGCTGATATTTGTGGTGTGGCAGAAGCGATGTCTTGGATCCGATCTGCCAAGTCGGATAGTACTTCCAGTGACGCCGTATGTTGCGCGGCTATCACCGTCTGTACGCTACTTGGCAGTCTGCTCGTCCAGATGGTCTTCACAAAATCTTCTGGCACGTTCGGTCCCGCTAAGCTTTGTAAGTGCCTTAGAAATTGTGACGGGCGACGGTCTCCTAATTCTTCATGCATGAGAAGTTGTTTGACTTGCTTTTCACGAGAAGCACTCAGGCGCTTGATGAGCTCTGTCTTCAATTTCTTGTACTTTTCCGTCGGTGGAGGGGATATAATGATATCCTTCACCTCCTTCGAAAATTGGTGGTCAAGCTGTCCAATCACATAATTGAATTTAGTCACGTCTGAAGTTATATTCGATACAGCAAACTGACCTTCGACTTGTGCGAACCATATCTCGGGTTCTTCTGGCCAGAAGGGTGGAACGCGTATCCCCACTCTAAATAACTCGGCGGAGACAGTAGAAACATGTTCTTCATTCTTGTTCGGCATCGTTATAATTTTCGTCAGCGAAAGTGTGAAAATCGCTATCCGCTTGTGACTTATACCACACAACTTTTTCGAAGTACCTCACGCGTCTTTTTTATTTTCTTCCAAATTCTTTAATTTGCAATGCTTAAATAATAAGATATGCACTGCACAGGACACTTATAAGTTCAATTTTGTCCTTGACTCACGGTTTTAGTCCTTGAACGGGGTCACCAGTTTGGCCTTATGGTGAGGTGTTTTGATTGGAATTTATTTCACAGTTGTTTTGTTTAGGAATGTATGTGGCACCGTTAACTCTGCGAAGCTCTTGACTACTACTGCCGCGGCGCGGCGCATGCGCAGAACTCCTGCGCACCGAGCCGGCCGGCGCACGCGCGGCGGTTTAGCTATAAGCGCCGAGCGAATCTACCTTCTTGGTGTATCATCATTTTATATGTGCCTCCACCACAATCCCCTTAATTAAAATTAAATGTTCCGTTAATTAAAAAAAAAACGATGTCAATATACGTGTTGATGATTTTTATCATTTATTTCTGTAAGCGGGGGGGGTGGTTGGTGTAGGCCTTAGTGGGACGTATTCTTACCAGGGAATGCGCACTTAAAAAATGCTAAGAATGCCAATAGCGTACGCCTAGGTGTGCGGAGCTAGGCTATTAGGCGCGCACCAACAAGTGCTTCATACACGTCCACGCCATCTCTAGACTGCCGAAGCGGTCTAGAGATGGGCCCACACACATCCATCTGTGTGGGTCGTCCCCTCTGGGCAATGCTGTGGTCAACAACGAGCCCCGCACATACCATCTAACTCGTGACCTCAGTAGCAAAGTATGAAGGGCGAAGGCGAGTCTTCGGCGCCATAACCGAATTACCTGGCAAGGGAAGAAAACCCTTAGAAAAAAAAAAAATTACACTAAAAATGGAAGAAGCAAGACTTAAAGAGAAACTACCCCAGGAGGGTACCAGCGAAGCTGGAGAATCCCTCCCTGAGCATAGCTTAGGCAGCCCCACGTACTCTGGGGGGGGCAAAGGATTGCTACCCAAGGAAACTTTACCGGATAAACCAAAGAAAACACTTACTCAACAAATATTTCACCCTGGACTATTCCAACGACAACGATCATCATCACTTGGTGACACGTGCCAAAATAAAAATATTATTATTAATAATCATCAACAGACAATAAATGACCAAAGTGGACTGTACAACCCTAATGTGCCATGGCAAAGAGTACCAAATCAAAAAAGAATCCGCTCTCCTGATGAGAAAGAATTAGGAACAAATCAAGCTAAAAGAACACAGAGAAGAGAAGAAATTGTTAATAATCACAGAGGAATAACTAATCCAAAACAAAGCACTTCTTCAGAAGTAGAAACAAGCAATAACTTCGCTTTGCTGGATGTGGATGTAGAAGATACTCCAGTCAAAAGAATACCAAAACCACCACCAATAATATTGTTTGGTGTTGATGACCTCTCAAAACTCACACAGCTCATTGAAGAAGTTGTAGAAAAGGATGATTATACTTACAAAATAGTATCTAAAAACCAGCTTATCATCTCTTCCAACACGGTTGATAAATATAAGACTCTGATAGATCACATAAGAAGCAAAGGACTTATAGGACACACTTTTACGCGCAAAGATCAAAAATGTATAAGGATTGTCATCAAACACCTCCACTTCAGTACGCCAAAAGATGCAATAATAGAAGCAATAGAAAAAACTGGAAACAGGGTACAAGGAGAAATAGTCACTGCTCGGAAACAAGGTACTAAAGAGCCCCTAAATACATTCTTTGTCAACATAGCCCCCCATGAAAATAATAAGTTAGTCAAGGAAATAAAAGTCATATATAACCAGAAAGTCACAATAGAAGACCCAATAAGGAAAAAAACAATAGTACAATGCAAAAGGTGTCAGCAATATGGGCACAGCAAAAATAATTGCATGAGGCCGTACAGATGCGTGAAGTGTGCTGGGGCACACAAAACCACGATGTGCACAATAGATGAAAATACTCCAGCAATGTGCGCACTCTGCTCGGGAAGCCACCCTGCTAGCTACAAAGGATGCCAGGTGTATAAGGAAGTTCTGGCAAGAAAGCAATTTGGAAGTAAATCTCAACATCCAAAACCAACAACTACTTTGAAATTAACAGATAAGGACACAATATGTAATGGAATACCACCTCTAGCGGACATAATAACCGTTGAGCCTTTAAACTACAGCAGAGCTACTCAACCAAAAATTCAGCAACCAAGAATTGGAGATACAGAAATATTGTACAGTGACGTTATTAAAAAAACGATCAATAGCATAGTAGACCCTATTGAGAAACATAAACCATCCCCAAGAGATAACAATAAGCACATGAAACTTCAGACACCACACAGAAAAGACAAGGACCATACAGATTCTCAAGTAACAAATGACAAAAACCCCGCTGACTACAAGTCACAAAGAACATATTTGAACAAAATAGAAACCAAACAAGAACATAGACTAGATCTAGAAGCACTTTTAATAAAGCAAACTGAAAGGATTGATCAATTAATAACCCAGCTCAGCACAATGATGAATCTCATCATGACAATCATCAGTAGGCTTCCTCAATGATGTCGATACGTATTGCTGCCTGGAATGCCAATGGTCTGACACCAAATAGACAAGAACTGGAAATATTGCTAAAGGATAACAAAATCGATATTGCTTTAATATCTGAAACCCACCTCAATGATCGTAAGAACTTTAAGATGGGCAACTATTGTGTATACTGCACTAATCACCCTGATACCACATCTCACGGAGGTACTGCAGTTATTGTGAAGAACAACATAAAACACCATCTCCATAGCGAATTCCAGCAAGACTGGATGCAGGCTACTACTATCACTATTAATGAAAGTATAGGTCCTATTAATGTAAGCGCCATCTATTGCCCACCAAAGCACAATTTGAAACAACACATGTTTGAGAGTTACTTCCAGACCTTAGGAAATAGATATATAAGTGGTGGAGATTGGAACTGTAAACATGCCCATTGGGGATCTAGATTAACCACCACTAAAGGACGTGAGTTGAAAAAGTGTGTTGATAAGTACAATCTTACAACATTAGGAACCGGCAAACCAACTTATTGGCCAGCTGATGTAAACAGGATACCCGACCTGGTGGACTTCTTTGTTGTGAAGGGGCTGTCTGATATATATTTTGATGTGGAATCATCTCTTGATAGTATGTCTGATCACACCCCCATTATTGCAACCTTTAGCATTGCACCAATACATAGAACACAGACAGCAGCACTGTATAACCATAAAACGGACTGGAATGCATTCGCGGAATACTTGGAAGACGAGATCAATTTAAAGGTTAAGCTAAAAACAGAGGAAGACATAGATGATGCCACATTCTACATCACAAATCTCATACAGGTTGCTGCATGGCGTGCTACTCCAACACTGACTTCTTCCACCCAAAAAAATAATATACCACTGGAAATACGCAACAAGCTGGGAGAAAAACGGAGACTACGAAGACAATTGCATGCAAGCAGATCTGATGCAGATAGGACTGAATACAATAGAGTCTCTAGAGAACTAAAGGAACTAATCAGAGAAAACCAGAATGCATCTTTTCAGGAGAGACTTTCAACACTTTCAGGTCATAAAAAGGATAACTACTCATTATGGAAAATCACTAAGAACTTCAAAAGACCGTGTAGCCATGTACCACCTTTAAGAAAGTCCCCCAACGACCCGTGGGCTAGGAGCGGGAAGGAAAAAGCTGAACTCTTTGCTAAACACCTGAGTGAAATATTCACACCAAACCAGTCATCCATGGCCGAATTCGAAGAGGAAGTGGATGGAATAGTTAACAGTGATCAACAGTTGTCACCACCGCTAAAACCTGTCACCCCACGTGAATTATTACGAAATATTCGCTTATTGGAAAACAAAAAGGCCCCTGGGTTCGACCTTATAACGGGTGAAGTCCTTAAACAACTACCTAGAAAAGCTATGGTATTTATAACAATGTTAATTAATGCAGTATTTAGAATACAGTACTTTCCAAAGCTATGGAAAATATCACAAATCTGTATGATAGCAAAACCAGGGAAACCACCAACAGAACCGAGCTCATACAGGCCTATCAGTCTACTCCCTGTATTATCTAAGGTGTTCGAGAGGATTCTCTTGTCAAGACTTAAACCAATTCTGGAAGAAAACAACATTATACCGGAACACCAATTTGGATTTCGGGAAGGACACGCCACTGTAGAACAAGTTCATAGAGTAGTCCACAAAATAAGGCAATCGCTGGAGAAAAAGGAGTACTGCTCTGCAGTATTCATAGACATCCAACAGGCTTTCGATAGAGTCTGGCACAAGGGGCTTTTGTTTAAACTGAAGATCCTTCTACCAAATTCTTTTTACATGATACTTAAATCCTACCTTCATCAAAGAAGATTCCAAGTAAAGTACGAAGAGGAACTCTCAAAGTTATACTACATCACTGCCTCGGTCCCTCAAGGATCAGTGCTTGGCCCTGTCCTTTATTCGATATATACGGCAGATATGCCTGAAACAGAGGATGTATTAACGGCAACATATGCTGATGACACAGCATGCCTTTCAAGTGATAAAGACCCCATTAACGCATCACTGAAACTCCAGACACAGCTTCATAAAGTGGACTCATGGCTGCAGAAGTGGAGGATTAAACCTAGTGTAACTAAGTCTTCACAAATAACATTTACACTTAGAAAGGGGGACTGCCCGTCGGTGAGTATGGAAGACAAACAGCTACCAAGCAATAACAGCGTAAAATATCTCGGCCTGCACCTGGATAGAAGACTGACATGGGCTAACCATATTAAAGCCAAAAAAACAGAAGCTTCCTTGCAATTTAAGCAACTGTCTTGGTTACTGGGGCGCCAATCCCGACTGTCCCTTAGTAACAAATTGCTTGTCTACAAGGCCATAATAAAACCAATTTGGACATACGGAGTGGAGCTCTGGGGCAGTGCTAGTAACTCTAATATAGAGATCTTACAAAGGTTTCAAAATATTGCACTAAGAACCATTTCAAATGCACACTGGTTTGTGAGAAACACAGAAATACATGAATATCTGGAAATGTCAACTGTAAAGGAGGAGGCCTGCAAAAAATGCAGCAGATATAAGGAAAGGCTCAAGAAGCATACAAACAAACTGGCTAAGAGTCTGTTAAATGCACAGGAAGATGTAAAACGCCTGAAGAGAAAACAAATATTGGACTTAGACCAGAGAAACTAACTGAATAGTCTCTATCTATGTATGTGGTGCTGTTTGATGGAATCGCACCTACCTTTATCCCAACCACCTGAAAACATCTGATTATGGCTGACAGCCGATGGCAGATAGCAGGGAATTTAAAAAAAAAAAAAAAAAAAAAAAAAAAAATTTCTGTAAGCAATTCGAAAACAATATGTGGTGATAACAATGTTATATACCCTACTATACCATCAGCCTGTGTCTCTCCAATGTTGGATATAGGCCTCTCCCGAGGACCGCCACCACACACACATGTTCTTCTGCTTTTTGATCCAGCCACTATCGGGGATTTTTTTCAAGTCTCAACCTTCTTATATTATATCTATAAACTAATTTACAGGCTAAATTGGATTTGCAGCAGTTGGTGTAATTGTGTGACTGACCGCATTGTTGTATGCACGCACATCTCGTTTCGTAGTTCCGATTAAATTAGCATTTTGTATTAACTTGTTTAATCCTGTATTAGCTTCAGATTATTAATTACAATGCTAACTTACTGAAATGTTTCATTTTTGCGAGTGGTTTGCCAATAAATGAAAAAAAATCGTTCGTCCTCCTAATAAAACTTAACCACTGATAAGTGTTGACTTTGTTACCGTTCGCCAGCACAAAACATCACAATCAACATTCACAAATAATTTATTAGTAGAAATATTAAATTAATCGCAAATATTTCAGGATGAAAACAAAATTAAAATTTCATAATTATTTATCGAAATATCGTAAAAAGAATTTATTTAATTTTGTGATGACAAATTAACATGTGACCACAGACTAAACAAACCCTATCGGGCGGTCATAGTGTTAAGTGATGACGTGTGTGTATTAAAACTTTGTAAGTGTTCGTTTATAATTTTTAATTTGAACTCTCTCAACTGACTGGGCGTGCCCGAGTAACTCCCCTCTCGAAGAAGACTGTCATGAAATGTATTGATGTGTTTCGGGAGTGAATGAGATATGACCTATTTTTCATCATATTTTACTCATATCTTCTCAATTCCATTGTATGAAGAATATAACTGAGTAAATGAAATTCGTTACTCCATTATACTGTCTACATAGCGCAAAGTTTAGGAGTTCATATAATTCAGAAAGTTTTTTATTAATTGATCTTCAAGAGTGATTTGAGATATAAACAATTGTATGATGATTTTTCTACTATTTAACTTTTACGGTGGCGTTAGGATTCCTGCATCTCACCAACAAATGGACAAATAATAAAAAGGTCAAAGGTCATTTATGTTTACGTAAAGTTTACGCTTGACAGGTTACGTTTGAAAGTCGAGACTAGATGCCCCTAGGCTATCACCGCTTTTCATTTACTAATTCAAAATATCCATTTTAATTTTCCTTAAATGTACTTACACGTAATATTGAATTACCTAACATAAACTGTTTTGAACCAATAACACAACATTTAACATTCCAAATGTAAGCACACCACCATCCCGAATGGAAACATTTTCATTTGATCAAATTAATTCTGAATGACATTTCCCTCATTTGTCAAATGAGTCCCGTCTTCACATTCATTATTCTCCCGGAATCACGGACTGTACAAAAGATGTAATAAGGGAACGGCCATCATCGCCGTAAAAACGCTTACAAATCTCACAATCCTTTATTTTCATTACAAACAAGGAAGTTTCTGTAGGTTTGCTGTTTTAACTTTCACTTTTAGGTTGACTGATTCCGTTTTGAACGAGATTCATCAATGTCTGTAATTGTTATTAGTTACCTGTATTATGTTTCTTTTTTTCACTATAAAGTCATCACACATTATATTGTTGAAGGGCGTGGCATCTTATGTACTTATTTTTATTTAGAACACTTTATTGCATGGTACAAAAGGCGAGTTTAATGCCTTAAAGCATTCTCCATCAGCTAACCTTTGGGTTGATCAGAGAGATACATTTGAAGGTGTGATGAAAGTTATAAATATACAACTTAAACGACAAACAGGATACATAATTTACCTATAAATTGTCACGCACATAAATGAACACAGACAAAATTTTAATCCCATTAAAATTTAACCAAATAATAACTAAATTCCAGTCATATTCCCAAAATAAGGATTCTTCAAGGATTTCAAGGATTCTCGAGCAAACCATTAACGACACCATAAAAGAGCTGATGAAGGCGCCTTATTTAATCACGATACAGCGTCTTACATTCATAACAATTAGCTCTCACCATCAAGGACTTGTGACTTGCCCAGCGCAGCGACTAACACCGCCCTCGTATGTCCCAAGAAAAAAACTGATAGCGGGAAAGTGGATTTTTTTATTTTGGCATATTATTATTGTTATATTGCAAATTTGCTAAAGCGACAGTATCCGACTTACCATTACATAACTGACTGGCATTATATACAAATATTCAGTATTTAAAATCATAACCGCTTCTAGGAGAGTTATCTTTATTATGATCACCTACAATACCATACCATACCATCAGCCTATGTCTCTCCACTGCTGGATATAGGCCTCTCCCAAATATCGCCACCACACATGATCCTTAGCTCTTCTCATCCAACCACCACCGGCGAAGTGCAGTGTGGGACGCCCGCCGGCCACCTGGCTGGTTTATTGGCCAGTGGTATTGTAGGTGAATTTCTTTAAGTCGTCGGTCCAGGTCTACCGAGGCAAAATCCTATATTCGGCTCCATAAGTGGGGTCCAACACCTTTGAAACTTCTTTCGTACAAGAATTTGCGCTTCAATAATTTAACCGTCAATGTAATTAAATTACCTGTAAATCAAGGGAAAGACTCAGAAAAGGTTTAACGCCCTCATAAAATTTATGAGTCAATATCTAACTCAATATTTTTTGTCCATTTTAGTAAATATCGCTGTTCGCTCAACACTTGATAAAGGTAATAGTTGTCCAATAAATTTTTGCTTAAGCCCCAATAACCGTTTGCCGTGGCCGTTCTAATTAATTTCACCGAGAGGCTCCGGGAAATATGAGATCACTTTACTGGCCGTGTCGGGTTCCACGAGGTTGCGACGGTTTCTTATTAGGCACTTCTTTTCCTTGGACGAGGTATATTGAAATATGAAACAATACGCCTTTGAGTATTGCCGCTTGGTCCTTTATGCTTAAGTACTCATAATTATACCTGGCCATCAAACGGGTAGGTATCTTCTTCTTGTGGTGCCTCTTCAATTAGTGAAGGTTGGCAATCGGCTCCGACTATTTTGTTGAGGTGAGACAGTGATGTTACGCAGCCATGACTTTTTCTTGCGACCAACACCCTCTTTCCGGCGATCTTGGCCATCAGAATTAATTTCAAGAATTCGTATGTTTCATGTCTTAGCACGTGACCTAGATAAGCAACTTTTCTGCACATCGTCTGCAAGAGTTTGCGTATCAGATCGAAACAGATATGGATTTATACCTTTAAGTATGGATTTATTTACACATCATTAGTTCGCATGGTCCAGAATGAAAAAAGTAATCTGGGTCATGTGTATCCACCAATCCGCACTGGGCCCGCTTAGTCGATTGTGGCTCGATACAGTGATTACCCCTTAGTGATTACTTTGTGCCCTGCAGTGGGACGTTAAAAAGGCCGAGGAAATAAAAAAGAAAAAATATTAGAAATATTTAGTAAACGTGAAGGTTTTCAAGACCGGGCAGAATGCAGAAATCTGGATAAGATCCTGATGGCACTTGCCTTTCTAGGCCTGTAGGTTTCTTCTAGGTAGACATAATAGTTAACAACTTCAAGTACCACTTCTTCGACGTCTATCAATCCTGGAAGAACATTATTGAACATTCTCCAAAACAATTCCTTTATGTCAAAAGGTAGGCAGCTCTCAGGAGCGTGCCAACGTTTGTCATTCTGGACCGATGTTGGCATATATTGCGGATACCTACGGACGACAGTATCCACTTACCATCAGGTGAACTGTATGCTCGTCTGCGGTTTTTTTCCATAAAAAAAATATGCAAATGTGCATCATATTTACATCTATTTGCGTAATATAATACATTTTATTGCACATTGCCGTACAAAAGGCGAGCTGACCACCAGGTGGACTATATGCTCGCCTATCGCCTACTATGAAAAAAATATATTTAGAAGCCATATTTTAATTTTTCCACTGTAATTTTCACCCGTTTTTTAGAGATCAAAGTGATTAAACTACACATTATGCTAAAACGTAACATTGAGAAAAACTGTATAACCCTCCTTTTACTGCGCCCATCTGCACTCACCCTTTCTCCACTCCCAGCATACGCATTGAACTTCATTAAGCCGACAATTATCCCTTTAATAGGCGACATAAAAGTTAACGGGGCCGACTGTACCATTGAGATACGAGCCTTCGCAGGGTAGTGGCCCGATAACTTTCAAGACTGCTACAAGATTGGTGGGGTGTTTGTGGTTACGAGCCTATAAGGTGGCGAACACACGGCGTCGCTGATCGCGGCGACTAGCCGTGTCACGTGGTCACACCGCTGCTCGCTAAGACAGGCGACAACACGACCTATCGCACCGAAACGTCAGTTGGCCTGCCCCTCTCTGTTTAATTGGCCATGTAGTTCCATATTTTCCCGTGGGTATCGTAAAAGGCGACTAAGGGATAACACAGGCGCTACGAAAAGCCCCGAAGAACTACGTTATTTCTAAAGGAATTGACTCTTAACTCGCTTGGCTAGCATGGAGTGTTAAGGCCATACATCCCCCATGCACAACATAATGTGTATGGGGAGGCTTATGTGCAGCAGTGGACGAAACAAAATTGCTAATTACAAGAGGCAAGGCCATCTGCGCCCGGGGACGGCCGGTCGCTCTGTCGCCATTGGCGTAATATGTGGGGGTGCGGCTGGTGGGTCTGCACCGGGCGGCACTTTACTCGGGGCATCTAGAAAACGCAGGCAAGAAAAAAAATAACGTCAGATAGTAAAATTTTAATTATTTCATTTCGAATAAATAAGTTTGACGTCGTCCCAAGTTGGATTTAGATTTCTCAAACTTATTTAAAACTACAAATTATATTCTTTAAATTTCTCTTTGAAATCAAATAATACTTTAAAAGAAAGGAGTAGGTAGGGTCTCAAATAAATGATTTCTGTCCTGGTCTTTTATTAAAGTAAAGGTAGGTTACCTTTACCTATGTAAAGGTAGGTCGAATAGAATGCTTACTTTACCTATACCTAATGATATAAATTAGCTATTTCATACCTCTTAGTAGCAGCGAGCACGCATAAACGGTCTGTATGCGTGACGCCTAAGATGCATGCAAACTAGAACTTTCTCATGATTACAAACTTTTTGCGTTCATAAATCAGTTATAATGTGGTGTTTTTAGCGTTCATACCTATAGTTTGACCTAAATGAACATGTTTGGTCCATCGTGTTATACTTGCGGTTGGAACCACCAAGCCGGCTATTGAATTAATTGATAATGAACTGCAAAAGATTTTTTATTTATACGAACACTTGTGATATTTACTTGTAATACGATTTCACTGATATATTACGAAACATATAGGAATTTACCGGAGTTATAAATCAAAGTAAAATAAAAAAGGTAAAATATAAATATTTTTTTCTACGTTACAGTTACTTACACACAGTTACTTACACACAGTTACTTACACACAGTTACTTACACACAGTTACTTACACACAGTTACTTACACACAGTTACTTACACACAGTTACTTACACACAGTTACTTACACACAGTTACTTACACACAGTTACTTACACACAGTTACTTACACACAGTTACTTACACACAGTTACTTACACACAGTTACTTACACACAGTTACTTACACACAGTTACTTACACACAGTTACTTACACACAGTTACTTACACACAGTTACTTACACACAGTTACTTACACACAGTTACTTACACACAGTTACTTACACACAGTTACTTACACACAGTTACTTACACACAGTTACTTACACACAGTTACTTACACACAGTTACTTACACACAGTTACTTACACACAGTTACTTACACACAGTTACTTACACACAGTTACTTACACACAGTTACTTACACACAGTTACTTACACACAGTTACTTACACACAGTTACTTACACACAGTTACTTACACACAGTTACTTACACACAGTTACTTACACACAGTTACTTACACACAGTTACTTACACACAGTTACTTACACACAGTTACTTACACACAGTTACTTACACACAGTTACTTACACACAGTTACTTACACACAGTTACTTACACACAGTTACTTACACACAGTTACTTACACACAGTTACTTACACACAGTTACTTACACACAGTTACTTACACACAGTTACTTACACACAGTTACTTACACACAGTTACTTACACACAGTTACTTACACACAGTTACTTACACACAGTTACTTACACACAGTTACTTACACACAGTTACTTACACACAGTTACTTACACACAGTTACTTACACACAGTTACTTACACACAGTTACTTACACACAGTTACTTACACACAGTTACTTACACACAGTTACTTACACACAGTTACTTACACACAGTTACTTACACACAGTTACTTACACACAGTTACTTACACACAGTTACTTACACACAGTTACTTACACACAGTTACTTACACACAGTTACTTACACACAGTTACTTACACACAGTTACTTACACACAGTTACTTACACACAGTTACTTACACACAGTTACTTACACACAGTTACTTACACACAGTTACTTACACACAGTTACTTACACACAGTTACTTACACACAGTTACTTACACACAGTTACTTACACACAGTTACTTACACACAGTTACTTACACACAGTTACTTACACACAGTTACTTACACACAGTTACTTACACACAGTTACTTACACACAGTTACTTACACACAGTTACTTACACACAGTTACTTACACACAGTTACTTACACACAGTTACTTACACACAGTTACTTACACACAGTTACTTACACACAGTTACTTACACACAGTTACTTACACACAGTTACTTACACACAGTTACTTACACACAGTTACTTACACACAGTTACTTACACACAGTTACTTACACACAGTTACTTACACACAGTTACTTACACACAGTTACTTACACACAGTTACTTACACACAGTTACTTACACACAGTTACTTACACACAGTTACTTACACACAGTTACTTACACACAGTTACTTACACACAGTTACTTACACACAGTTACTTACACACAGTTACTTACACACAGTTACTTACACACAGTTACTTACACACAGTTACTTACACACAGTTACTTACACACAGTTACTTACACACAGTTACTTACACACAGTTACTTACACACAGTTACTTACACACAGTTACTTACACACAGTTACTTACACACAGTTACTTACACACAGTTACTTACACACAGTTACTTACACACAGTTACTTACACACAGTTACTTACACACAGTTACTTACACACAGTTACTTACACACAGTTACTTACACACAGTTACTTACACACAGTTACTTACACACAGTTACTTACACACAGTTACTTACACACAGTTACTTACACACAGTTACTTACACACAGTTACTTACACACAGTTACTTACACACAGTTACTTACACACAGTTACTTACACACAGTTACTTACACACAGTTACTTACACACAGTTACTTACACACAGTTACTTACACACAGTTACTTACACACAGTTACTTACACACAGTTACTTACACACAGTTACTTACACACAGTTACTTACACACAGTTACTTACACACAGTTATGAATATCATTGAATAACTCACGTTTGCCACGAGTTTAACTATAATATAATCGTACAAAATCGATGGAAACAATAATTGCTTAAGTTATATTTTGAGAAAGTAGGTATTTGATTGCAAGAAATAATCGATGTCTCAACAATTCAATATTTTTACAGTTCGAACTAGTATAAATCCGGTTTCAATTGTAATTTTAATGTTTGATACAAACCCCAATGTACGTACGTGTTTCGGTAGTAAGTGAGATATGCCAGAGACCATTCCCATATCCACAACCTTTACTCCAAATCCACTCTTTCATCAACAAAGGTAGGCAGCGTAACCGGGGGCTTGCCAACGTTTGTCATTTTGGACTAATGTTGGTATGTATCGCGGATGTCTATGGGCGAAAGTATCCACTTACCACCAGGTGGACTGTATGCTTATTTGCCACCTTCTTTCTATAATAAAAAAAAGAAAACTTTACGAGACCTATCCAATCATATAATATAGTTTGTACATAAGACGTCGATTTCTTAACCGACACGTAGACTATTATTTTTTATATAGTTATTTTTCTAAAACACTTAGAAAATAGTGTAATCTGCATTTCTAAACAGCGCGTGGCCTCGGAATTTTTCGGTATATTCTCCGTCTCTTTTGTTCGTTTTTCGTTTCTCTCGTGTGTCACACACATCACACTCCCCGGATTATTGTTTCTGACAGCTTGATCTCTGGGTATTACACGGATTGCGTCACGCCGCGTTTTTATGTCGTAATTGAAGGTGAAGCTTACTCGAGTGACACCTTAACACGTAGATGTATGTAACACGTGTATGTAATTGACAGATATTATGAATTGGTGTTTGAGTGAAAAGATACCATCACACCATCGTTGATATCTACCACACTGTAATACCAGCCGGTGTCTTTACACTGGATATAAATACCTATTCATGTAAAGAGAAATGAGAAATAAGAGAGAAAGAGAGAGACGAAACCGTTGAAGCTAGAAACTTGAAATTCGGACTGTAGCTTCCTTTTAAATCGAAACGGTTTATTGAGGGATAAATCCCTAAAGGAGTGAAACGAGGTGTCAAAATTTGTATTTAAAAAAAATGATGGATTTACTAACTTGAATCTTGGTAGAAACATTATATTCCTATGACACGTTCGATTTCTCGAACACACACGAACATGTCAATGTTATCATCGCGGTGATTCATTGCTTTCTCTCCTTTTTGGGTCTCCTATAAAACAAAATTCAACATTTCTGAGAAACAATAAACATTCTGATGATGACAACCTTAATACCTGTCTGAGAATTCTGTTCTTTAGTACATAAAAACTGATATGACGTTTCCTGTGACGAGCGAACAGAAGCGCGCCGTTTCTGCCATAGATTTAGGATTTTCACTAACAGCAAAGATAAATAAAGCGTGAAAGAGAAAATTCAAGCAATAAGTTATTGAGTATGAGAAAAGTTAGAAATAACAAATGTTTTTACTTTTCTTCCATTCTATCGAGAGTACTCACTCGATAGTTTAATGGGATAAAGGAAATTAACTCCTTATTCCACCATACTTTTTATTCTCCATCCCCTCCCCTTCCAAGGTCATCCTTGGAAGGGGATTCGTATCGGGAGTAAAATGAGGTGATGAAAATTTACCATCTCACTATTTTCAATTACAATCCTTTTTCCAAACTCATTCTTGCCAACGCCTTTCATTCTTGACTAATGTTGGCATGTGTTGCTGATA
The DNA here is from genome assembly GCA_943735995.1 of Sesia bembeciformis. Lineage (NCBI taxonomy): Eukaryota > Metazoa > Arthropoda > Insecta > Lepidoptera > Sesiidae > Sesia > Sesia bembeciformis. The sequence continues at coordinate 1,979,790 of OX031041.1, forward strand.
TCCATGGGCGACATTATCTACTTACCAGCACTTACTATTTAGTAGGCAGCGCGTCTGCAATCCTCCTGGTATAAAAGAAGATGGATCGTCAGCTCGTGTGTCAGCTTCTTATAAAAATATTTAGTTGGCGAGGGCGGAAGTCCTGTAATTTAGAAGAGCTAAGCTTATATGTTTTGGGTCGCATTCCAGAATTTGCGGTTATTTGATGTTTTAAATTATATTGCATTTCTTTTTATATCGGGGAGAGTACACGCTGAATTCCCACAGCCGATGGGCGCACTCGACTGGCCACGTTACCCCTCTCTCACGGAAAACTACCTTGAATTATTCTTCCTACTTTATCGTATTTCCTCAGTGTACGTACGTGTTTCGGTAGTTAGTGAGATATGCCAGAGCTCATTCCCATTCCATCCCATCCCTCTCCATTTTTCCAACCTTTTCTCCTAATCCATTTCTTAATCTCCAAAGGTGGGTAACGCATCCGGGGGCGTGCCAACGTTTGTCATTCTGGACTGATGTTGGCATGTATCGCGGATGTCTTTGGATGACAGTATCCACTTACCATCAGGTGGACTGTCTGCCGCCTTTTTTTTCTATAAAAAAGAAATATGCAGATAAGCAAAGATGCATCATATTTAGATTTATTTGCGTAATACAATACATTTTTACAGTAATACAGTATCCACTTACCATCAGCTCGTCTGCCGCCTTCGTACATAAAAAAAATATATTTGACTGATTGTGAAATGGTAAAATGTCACCAACGGGTAATGTTTAATCACGCACACTAAAGTGGTTTAATGTACCGCGCTGATTGCGAGTCTTGTCTTACTAAGTTTATGGTTTCTACGTTCGTCCATTACTATGTTTTTATTACTTTTTTACGTCAAAAGTCGTGATATTGTCACAATGGAAAATGAGCGCCTTTGTGACGCAAATTATTTTAGACAATGACTTATTTTATGGATATTTGGTTTATTTGGGACACGCATAAAACCTTATTGGACCCGTGGGGAGGATTGTAGTCCGAAATACCTTGTGATTATTAGCCAGGACCCTGTGCCCGACAGTTGGACCTAACAGTAGTATATTATAGACGCTGTAGGTTGATATCGCGTGACTTATGGATGTAAATGGATGTAATGAACTTATGGACGCGTGTAAATGGGTATTGTCGCCCATAGACATCCGCGATACATGTCAACATCAGTCCAGAATGACAACCGTTGGCACGCCCCCGGATGCGCTGTCTACCTTTGGGGATTTAGGAATAGATTTGGAAAAAGGATTGGAAAAATGGAGAAGATGGGGTGGGAATGGGCTCTGGCAAATCTCACTCACTACCGAAACACGTACGTACATTGGGGGGATAGAATATAGTGGGAAATGCTATTAATATAGTGAATATAGTGGGCATTTTAAGGTAGTTTTCTTTTTCTGTGAGATAGGAGTAACATGGCCAATCGAGACTGCCCAGCGGCTGTGGGATTTTAGCGTGCACTCTTCCCGTCCAAAAACAAGCTAGTAGCAGCAACAAGAATAGAAAGAAAAAAACATTAAATACGCCCCCATATTGAAATACTTTCGTAATGCGGGACGGACCACTAGTTGGGCCGTAAAAAGACCTAAATCCTATGCTCCGAAGGTCAGAAAGGCCTCGAGAGGCGTTGGTGCAAGTCGTAAATTGAGTTAGTCGTTGTAAATGACATTTCAATAGCGGAGTGTGTGTCATTAAAAACACATTAGGGATGAATCAGTGAGAGTTCATAGGTCATTAACTTTTCTCGTGTATTGTTACTCGGCGAAGGGTTGAACTTATCATAGACAATGGATTAAAAATATCCGTGAAAAATGCCCGAATGAAAACGAAAATAGGTATACTATTGTTTTTATTTTTTACACTATTTATACTAATCTAAACGTATGCTAAATACATAACTTACGTCTGCAGCATGTGTAACCATCTCACGTGGCACAGGTCCCACGTGGTGGATTATGGCCCAGAACCAAACTAATGATTTACTAGGGGAGGCCTGTGCCCTGCAGTGGGATGTTAAAAAGGCTGACAAAAACACTAATCTTTTTTTTTATGGATGAAGGCGGCTGACGACCATACAGTCCACCTGATGATAAGTGGTTACTGTCGACCATAGACATCCGCGATACATGCCAGTATCAGTCCAAAATGACAAACGTTGGCAGACCCTCGAATGCGCTACTTACCTTTGGAGATATAGGAATGGATTTGGAGAAAGGGTTGGGGAAAATGAGGAGGGATAGAATAGGATGGGATGGGAATGAACTCTGGCAAATGAACTCTGTGAGAGAGGGGTAAAGAGGCTAGTCGAGCGCGCCCAGCGGCTGTTGGATTGCAGCGTGCACTCACCCCCTCAAAACGATATATATATATAATTAAATTGTAACGAAATCGTATCTACATGAAATATCTTCTGAAAAAAATGTGTATAGCATAAATGTTTTATGCTGATATGAGGTATGGGTTGGGACGGGACAGGGTAGGAATACAATTACCTAAGTATACAGTCTAAAGTGCACGTACCACAAGTGGACTGCCAGTTCATCTGCTAAAACTGCTAAACAAAAATCAGTTTGTTTTAGCAGTTGAGTAAAAATGGACTGGCTACCGTTACATAGTTGATTTGGCTATATATTATTAGCTTATATTCTTCTGAAACTATCACTCAATTGTCTTATCAAATATTTCCGGCATACGCTGACCGACAGGCACTTTATCAAAAGTGTAAGGTTTCATGTAATGCATTGAAACACGATATTTGTTCAACACCTTTCAATAACGTTACCTGTGAAGAAGACGGACGATTTTTATTTCACGGTCTAGGTGTTAGCTGTTGACTTTTACTACGCCCACCGTCACCGTTACCAGCCCTTTTAATCGCCCACTTCTGGACGTGGGCCTCATCATGCATATTGTTATGTTACATCAGAGATGTATAACTTTAAAACGCCAAGCTCTGGTCAAGCGGGTTGACGAATTCACTCCTTTAGAGATGCTGCAACTGTGCAACAGAACTTGTGGTAGCCACTTTATTTATTATTTTTTTATAAAAGTAAGGCGGAAGACGGGCATACAATTCACCTGATGGTAAGTGGATACTGTCGCCCATTGACATCCGCGATACGACAAACGTTGTCACGCCCCTGGATGCTCTGCCTATCTTTCGAGATGTTGGACTGGATTTGGAGAAAAAATTGGACAAATGGGGACGGATAGGATGGGATGGGAATGGGATTTGGCATATCTCACACACTACCGAAACAAGTGCGTACATTGGAAAAATAGGATAAAGTAAGAAATGCAGTAAATTTCAAGGTTATCTTCTGTGAGAGAGGGGTAACGTGCTAGTCGAGCGCGACTAGCGGCTGCAGATATGCAGCCTCCATTCTCCCTTCCTCCCCTGTTATCTTTTAATCGCCTTTTACGGGACCTACGGGAAGAGATGGGGTGCCAGCCGACACCACACGGCCTTAACATACATACGCATACACACATATATACTACATACACGTATATATATATATATATATATATATATATATATATATATATATATATATATAGCAAATCTATATGAACTTAATAATATTCCTTAATTGAAAGAACAGAGTAAAATTTTTGAATTAAAATTTTAAGTAAGACTTCTAGGTTAATTATTAAGTTTTGCTCTAGGTTCAAATTGAAGTTGTACCGTTTTACAGTTATACCTACAGATAATTGTATACGTATTTGATACCGCTTCGTCCTGTCCTCAGCAAATAAATGACAAAACTTTTTTCCCGTTCGGGCATTGCTTTGTCGCCGTATATTAAGACAAATTGGAATTGTTTGGAAGGGAAAGGGCCATAAAAATACGCTACAAGTCATAGAACGCTATTACGTTGTTAATCTTCTAAAAGGAAACAAACAAATATTTTTTGGAACGGTTGTTTGAGAAGTCAGCGGCCCTTGAAGAATGTTACTTTTTGGTGTTATTGCTTATATTTTATTTGATAGTGTAATCTTCGCTATTACTGGCAACACTTAAGATTCAGCTGAAATGGTAATGGGCGGGACATGTATGTCGGCGACGCGATGATAGATGGAGTAAGGTCCAATGAAGCTGGAGACTTTTACAAACATTATTTTTCTAAAATGCCCTCTTCTCTGTTCCGAAAAAAAATTCAGATGACTTATTTTATTTATCTATTCTACTTATTTTCTAATTATGCAAAGAATAAATATGTTTCCTTAATTATGTTCCCGCTAATATTTCTGTAACATTTTCAGTACATTCAAATCAACGTAATGATTTTCAATTATCGCCAGGGAAGTCAGAATTGATTTGTTTGCGGCACTAGACTTTTGCCTAGGCTGGCGACATTCGCAGTGTCATTCTATGTAGATGTGTCAATAATAGTACAGTTTACCCTATTAGTAAATAATACATACGAACATTTGTGCTTCAGTCAGCGTTGTGATGTATTAAGGAAGGGGTTGGATTTCCGGGTACGAAAACATAGGTTTATTATAGTTACACACGTGTTGGATGCAGCACCATTTTTATGAAATAGGTGACAGAAAGACAGATTAATTATCTACAAGATAGTAAGAAGGTACAGTTACTTTTATTATATCCTTTTTAAAAGAAGGAAGAACAAACAGAACCTGTACAAAAGATATTTTGGTTTCGTCTTTAATACTTCCACGATAAATATCGTTGTGGAGGTCGTTTTTCGAATTTTGAAAAAAAAATTATACACTTTTTATAGAAAGGAATTTGCAGTCGAGTAGATAGTGTACCTTATGGTAAAAATTTATCCCGTAAAGAAGCTCCAAGCTTCTCTGCAAGGTTCCATATTCGCTTTCTCTCCCTATCGCGCAGAGTGACTTTTAACAATAGGAAAGGTAAAGTAAACATTTCCCATTACGAAATTTATTTTACAGTGAAAAATTATAAATGAATTTTAATTCTAGTTTTGTGGGCAATGACAAAATTGCCCTAATTATACCAAAATTTCGACCTCCTTGTAAAATACCTACACAGATATCAATGTTCAAACGCCGTTGCTCATATCCGTAACACTGTATACACGACGTACGACCACAACCACCTAAGCGTAACCCGCCTTCGTGAGATGAAGGAACTACATACATCTAATAACTCAATTATTGTACACTGATGTCAATAATTGAGTCTTCAATTAGTGTCAAAATTTTACAAAGAACAAATATTAAAAAAAAGATCTGGCACAAAGTAAATTATTCTTACCTTCAAAACAAGTAAGTCTCGGTTAAAAGTTCGGTCAACTTAAACAGATGAGGAACATAAAACGTTCGTTGTTTTGTTACGGAGATTTCGCGGTAAATTATGGACTTCGAAATGACTTGGTTTACGATGTCCATTTAGAGAGTTTTGGGCATTTTTCAGTGGTAAGAAGAACGTTTTAAGGACAAATAAAAGGTTTTTGGATATTAATCAAATTTAAGATAGGGTACGGACTCTCGGATCTGACCTTTTTTATAGGGAAGTAGGAGGACGAGAAACCGTTCCCACGTGATTACAGTAAGTGTTACCGCCGTTCATGGACACCGGAACACCAGGAGGTATGCGAGTGCGCCGCCGACCTTATAAAATCCTATTCGTAGTTTTCTTGAATAACCCCATATCGTAGCGTAATGGAAAGACCTCTTGAGGCGGTTCGTTCCACAGTCTACGGGTTGACGGTATTGATTCGTTTTTGTACCGAACAGTACGCGACACCTTCGTATCGAGGAAATACGGATGCACAGTACTACTGTGACGGGAAGTGTGGTTGTAGAAATGTGAGGTTTTTTTTTTATGTACGAAGGCGGCAGATTAGCATACAGTCCAACTGATGGTAAGTGGATACTGTCGCCCATAGACAAACATTAGTCCAAAATGACAAACGTTAGCACGCCCCCGGATGCGCTGCCTACCTTTGGAGATATAGAAATGGATTTAGAGAAAGGGTGGGAAAATGGGGAGGGACAGGATGGGAATGGGCTCTAGCACATCTCACTCACTACCGAAACACGTACGTACGTACATTGGGGAAATACGATAAAGTGGGAAATGCAGTACATTTCAAGGTAGTCTTCTGTGAGAGAGGGGTAACGTGGCCAGTCGAGCGCGCCCAGCGGCTGTTGGATTGCAGCGTGCACTCTCCCCCTCTCTCAGGTGAGGAATTATGTTGAACAATTCTTCAGAGCACTCCCCATTGTACAGATCGTAGAATACGCAAAGAGACGCAACGTTTCTCCGAACGCCGAGGGGTTCTAGACCGCCCGGCCCGTGAGAGTGGGATCGTCGACAATTCGAACAGCACGCACTCTAGCGTTAAAGGCTAGTGAGAGTTATACTTCAAATTTTTAATCGAGTCTAAAACCGATTAAGGTTAAAAGGTCAATAGCACTAACATAAAGAGTCTGCGCTCGAGCACTGAAGGGGTCACCGCTCATTTTAACTAAACTAAACTGAGTACATATTTTGTTGTACTTGTAGCAGTCTATAATGGTCCACTGCAGGGTACAGGCCTCTTAGCAAACCACTGGAGAGTTTCGGGCCGTAATCCACCACGCGAACTCAGTGCGGATTGATAAATCAAATACTTCAGATTTCTTCTTTAGTTCTGGAACATATGGGTTTCTTCACAATGTTTTATACTTATGTAGAAACTCAGTGGAACGGGCCGAGGATTTTAACTAATGATCACACGAGTGTGATTTGAGTGTTGGAGTATCACTGCTCTTATAGTGTCTATGGAGGAAATATTATGTTGCTTTTCCTGAATTATTCACTTATTTATACTATAGAACTATATAACTTATTACTATAGAAACGCTACTTTCGAAATGTTGCAAAGGCAGTAGGGAATTAAATTCTGTTTCCTTTCATGTTTCTCGCTGTTTCGAAGTTGGTGTACCGTATAAATGAAACATTGCACCGATCCGATATTTTCCATTAACATTTTCCTTGCTTGCCAACTGCAATAAAACGTGAAAATTTTTCAAGCGAAGCCAAGCGTGAAGCGTAGCTTATTATGTTGCTGTGCATCATTTTAGATAGATTTCGAAGAAATATACTTTTTTATGTGGCAGACGTACGCACAGTCCACTTGGTGGTAAGTGGATACTGTTTCCCATGGACATCCGCGGGACATGGCAACTTCAGTGCAGAATGACAAACTATGCCACGCCCCCGGATGCGCGGCCTACATTTGGAGATTTATAGCAACGGGTGGGAAACGTATATACAGTGCGGAATAGGATAAAGTGGGAAATACAGTTCATTTCAAGATAGTCTACTGTGAAAGCAGGGTAAAGAGGCCAGATGAGTACACCCAGCCGCTGTTTCCATAGCGGCGTGCACTCTCCCGCTCCTATACACAACTATTGCGAATTTGACTTGGGAAAATTTTCACTTATCTTTGGAAAAAGTTCAAGAAAGTCTCCTTGTGTAAATGGGCCTTAAAGTATGCCATTAATTATTCCCCGCGATTGTCGCCTGTAAGGTGTTCAACCAGATCTGATAACTGTAGTAAAAGCTATTGCAACGAAATTAATCTTAGTAATTCAGTGCTCAGTAACATCACACTATCGTTCGTGTAAGACCCATAAACATTGGTGCAAGTAATAAGCTGGTAGCGGGATGACTTTATAACTCCAATACTTATTTTTAGAAGAAGCGACAAACTGGTGGCCGGTCCAAAAAATGTAAATTTATAATCTCCGTCACGTATGGACACCTGTAACACCAGGAGACAGGAGTAGATCACTTTCCTTTGCTATCAAGAGGGTGTTCCAGGTTATAATGCACGACGCAGTCCCGGTACGCAGTCATTTTTTTTTTCAAAAATTCTCAAAGCTTTTGTCATTCTATTATCCTTCTTTGTCATAGGCCAGCTTCATCTATTGTTTTATCGTCATACGAATGATGGCATTAGTCCGTATAGCCAACGTTGTAACAGACGTTGCCAATGTCTTTTATTAAAACTCTACTCATTCTCACTCCGTCCATCTTTCCTTTGGTAATCTGCTCAGTAGCCTGGTTCATCTCCACTTCAACGTTGCAATCCGTTCTCCAAAGAAATCGCTCCTTTCCTCGATAGAGTTATTTTAAACCTCACTTTATTTAGAGGGAGATAAGCCTATAAAAATTCGCAACGATACCTATTTAGATAAGTTTGTTGATTTTTTTAGATGCCATTCTTCATGGTTAATAATTTAATGGTTCGACGGACATTGTAATATGTTTAATGTGAATTAATAATTATTAACGGACATTTATTTACATTTATTTAGACTATTAATATGATTTGCTATAGGCATTGTATAAAAGGTATCGACATTTTATTCTGTTGTTGGAACTTATTACTGAGTATTGTAATTATAAGTAGCTGTCATAAGTATTGTAGCTCTGAGCACAATATTTGTGACAGCTTCATATATGTATACATTTAGTTATAATTGGTAGATAAATATTGATTTAAATTTTTAAAAGTCTAAAATGTATGACATGTAAATATAATTCCAACATATGTGTATCGCTGCAAATAACTATTATAATTATGATTTAGTGAGATATTCAGCAAAGAAATCCAATTGCGGTGCTGTTATAGTTAGTCGCCATCTTTCGTCACTTAGACCAACTACAAGGTTCTCACTTTGGCGGCACGGAGTAGAAATTAATTAGGAGAGGCTGGCAAACTTGCCCGTAGCGCTGCTTATTGGGCTTTAGGCAAAAATATATGAGACAGCTGGAACGACCCGCCTGGCGCGAGGCTATATACGAGTATGTGGATGTCTTCTATGTCGAAGTGTTATTAAAGAAGTTTCTGTTTTGACGATTGTCGAAGTAGATTTATGATTTTTAGATGTTTCTACGCGATCACAGATATATTTGAGCATGACATTCATAGAAGCCATGTTGATGGATTAGCTTCAAACATCTTAATATAGTATGTTACATTAAGAGCTTTGAAGCGAATCCTTTCGGATCAATCAATCATTTGATATTTGAGCAATTTATTGATTGATCCGAAGACTATTTGATAGGACGAAATTGTTTTGTCCTATCCCATAAAAACAAAATTGGGAGTGTAATCGAATGAAGAAATCACTTTATCCCATTGCAAATTCTACTCTCCATGTTTCTCAACCCATTTTCCATATCAATAAACCATTTTTAAATTCCCAATTGTACGGGGGAGAGTGCACTCTGCATTCCCACAGCCGTTGGGCTCATTCAACTGGCCCCGTTACTCGTTTCTCACAGAAGACTACCTTGAAATGTATTGCATTTCTTACTTTATCTTATTTCCCCAATGTACGTACGTGTTTTGGTAGTGATTGAGATATGCCAGAGCTCATTCCCATCGCATCCTATTCCTCCCCATTTTCTCAATCCATTCCTTGATCTGCAAAGGTAGGCAGCGTATTCGGGGGCGTGCCAACAGATGTTGTTCTGCACTGATGTTGGCATGTATCGCGAATGTCTATGGACGATAGTGTCCACTTACCATCAGGTGGACTGTATGTAAGTCTGCCGCCTTTTTCAATTAAAAAACATCTGCGCATACGGTGGTGTATCAACGTTTGTCAATCCGGTTTGATGTTGGCATGTATAGCGGATGTCGCAGGGCGAAAGTATTATCTTATTACCAGGTGGATTGTCTACAAGTCAGTTGTCTTCGTCTTCGTCAGTCACCACCACCTTTCTATAAAAAAAAGTTGCATGCTCACACCAGGCTAAAAAGATGTCTGTCATACGGCGTCATGTTACCCGACTGCGCGATCCCGTGAGCATTTGATTACAATTTTTTTTCGGTCGCAAACCTATTTATTTTATTACGGCGACTACAGTTATATAACTTTTTGAACTTTCCCGTTTTGTACACATTTTATATTGTAAATGGGGTCTGAACTCGTAAAATTAAAGGTCTTTGTTTACCTTTGTTTGAATGCCCGTCTAAAATTCTTATTTTGTATGATGACTCGAATGAAATAGGTAAGCTTAGTTTTAGGATTTTCTGCTAACCGCGAAGTTTAACACAGCGTATGAAAGAAAATTCAAACAACAAGACGGTCGTTATAAGTGAGAAAGAGATATAAGCAACTGGCAAAAGGAACAGTTCAGTTCCTGGCAAAAGGAACTGAACACGTTTTAACGTTTGTATTTAACTTTTTTTTGTCCAAAGTCTCGACAAACATGTATAATTACAAAGTGACCATTGGGTTTTTGGTAGGCAATGGCAAAGCAAGGGCTAATGAAAACTGACACCGTTGAGTGAATTTTGACAGAAAAGCAAGTGGGCTTTGAAGAAAGTCAAACAATTTTCGTTTACGAGAACTTTCAATTACAGTTGACTCTATTTTATTACCTCTAGCGACGTTTCGGCATGGGTTACACCGGCCCTGGTCAGGAGTTGACTGAAGAGGCGGATAGTTCAGGATGAGGGCTTAAAGTTCATATTTTGGATTTTAAAGTTCATATTCGTTGCTCTAATTGAGTGAATATCTTTATTATAAAACATTATATATGCGGCCAGCTCTATCCAACCGCTAATTGAATAAGTTAATAACCTAAGTACAAAGGAATTTGTATTATGAAAATTATGGGCGCCATTTATAGATCGCCTGGTCTCTGGTCGCCGCCGCCGTTATAAGACACTGTGTACCCGACGCCTAATGAATAATTATGAAAATTATGGCCGCCCTTTATTGGTCGCCCGGTCGCTGGTTGACGTCGCCGTCGCCGTTATAAGACACTGTGTGCTCGACGCCTAAAGAATAATTCTGGCCGCCCTTTATTGGTCGCCTGGTCGCCTCCGCCGTTATAAGACACTGTGTACCCGACGCCTAATGAATCATTATGAAAATTAAATTTTATACGTGTTTGAATAAATAAAAAGTAAGCAAATGAGAGTTCTCCAAAACTGAGAAATAATCGTTGAATAATATGGGCGCATTTTGACGGTCTGAAATGGGCAGTCCAGTTGACTGTAGCGGTCTGATAGAGATAGTCGCTTAGTACTCGTATTAATATAATCCGCATTCCCTGAACCATGATCCCGCTCGAAACGTCTTACTATTAAGATTTATATACTCCAAAATTTAGTCTGTATATGTTTAACTTTGCAAAAGAATATAAAAAAACCTTTTAGTACAAAGATTACCACTAAATATAATAAACATAAAAATCATACAATATAGATAAATAAATAATACCTACTCGTAATAATTCGTTTACAATATTCTTTTAGACTCTTTTAGATTGTAGGGGGAGAGAGCATGCTGTATTCTCACAGTCGCTGTTCGCACTCGACTGGCCACGTTACCCATCTCTCACAGAAGACTACCTTGAAATGTACTGCATTTCCTACTTTATCGTATGTCCCCAATGTACTTACGTGTTTCAGTAGTAAGTGAGATATGCCAGAGCCCATTCCCATCTCAACCTATCCCTCCCAATTTTCACAATCCATTCCTTAATCTGCAAAGGTAGGCAGCGCATCCGGAGGCGTGCCAACGTTTGTCATTCTGGACTGATGTTGGCATGTATCACGGATGTCTGTGGACGACAGTATCCACTTACCATCAGGTGGACTGTATGCTCGTCTGCCGTCTTTTTTCTATAAGAAAAAAGAATCTATCTTGCATCGTTGCATATAATAAACATTGATAAAACTATCTATGTACTAAAATGGTAACAGTGGCGTGTCTACATCAAATATATTTTGAAAAAAGTGATAGCAATATAAGGTACGAATGATATAGAGCCCTAATCAACAATTTTTTGGAAATTTTGTCTGTCTGTCTGCACGCGCATCACTTTAAGGTACTTTTAGATCCATTATAGAGCTGTCACGGAAATCAAAAGTCACAGGCACCGCTAGTACAGTAAAAAACGTGGGTATTTTTGTTCTGTAAGACATACCCACTCTATATTGTAACAAGTTGTAACGTCACTAAATGCGCTTAATGCAATTCACGCGTCTCTCCTTGTATTCATGAACCACCTCTAATATATCTTGTCCTACAAAGATGACAGATAGTCTCAAGTTTCCACTCATACAAACACCAGTACCCACTTAGCCGTAAGTAGATACCTACTACAAATACTTATTTGACTAATTTAAGTTGTATTTCTCAAACTATCTATACTAATATAATAAAGAGGTAAAATTGTGTGTTTGTATGTATGTTGGGGGTAATCTCTGGAACTACTGAACCGATTTCAGAAATTCTTTCACAAATAGGAAGCTACATTATCCGTGTCTAATATAGGCTATATTTTATTTTCAAATTTTGAAAAAAAAAAAAAAAAAAAGAACTTATAAACCGAAGCGAAGCGCGGCCGGGTCGCTAGTTTCTAATAAGTAACATGACTCTGTCAGTATATACAAACTAATTCTATGTAAGTAAGTACTTATTACTTTCATTAATTTACTCTTACGTAGAATTATTATTGAAAAATCCGCAGTGAAGCGGAAAGTTGAACTTATGGACATATGGACCAAGGTAACTCGAGAGTAACTCCGGAGTTAATGAATCAAAGGAGTTGAATCAGCGAGCGGAGCAGAATCCCTTATAATTGTTCCAGCGAATTGTTATTCATTCCGATTCCGGCGTCTATCATGAATGTGAGTGTAATCGCGCATCGGCACTTGTCGGGGGGGGGGGGGGGCTTAAAATCGAGATGCAATAATGGCATGACCATTTTTTTTTTGCTTATGCAACAACCGTTAGGGAAAGGGAGTGAAACGCTCCGGAAGGTGATTAAGTAGGTGAATCAAAAGAGTTAAGGAGTAACTAAGAAGAGTCGAATCCGCAAGCGGAGCGGGATTAAGTGAGTTAAAACACTCCGAGAAGTCTTGATTACTCACAACTAGGCCAAGGATATCGAACTCACAGTCGCGTAAACATAAGTTAAACATTATCGACAATATATAAAACCTTGGTCAACCGAGCTGTTAATCCATTACAAAGTTTTTTGCGTTATTCGCTTATTACGGTAACTTTAAAGTTCATATTCAACGCTCCAATGGAATGAATTGGTTTGTTTTACAGCGTTACATATGCAGTTGGCGCTACCTAACCGCTTATTGAAAAGAATATTATACTCGTGCGACCACTCGATTGAACGATACTGTAGGTACCTCTCCTCAATAATAACTACTTAAAGTATTTACCGTTTTATTAAACTACTGTAGGAATATTTGTTGCAACCGTCGAGAACACATCGCTCGGCAAAGGAATTCGAATGCCGGGGAATTCCCAAAGGTACTCGGAATTTCAGTTCAATTTTCAGTTCAAAGTTTGTGTTACGTAACCGATAACCGATCCGATCTGAGAGTATCGGATAAATTATTATTAAAGAAGTACCATCGAATACAAAAATATATTTGTTTTTCAAGATATACTATTTGTAAATTCGAACGTTCATTTCATTGGCTTTTAAATCTCGAGTTTTTTTTTTAAAGAGCTGATTAATGGAAATAACGTGAAAAAGAAGGAATGCATATTCTACCAATGTGCATGTTTTTTTAGCGTAACCGTCACCAGCCACTTCATCGTTCACTGCTGGACGTGGGTATTCTAATCCACATTGTCTCCAACATCCCGTATGGGTTCTAAAACACCACGCTTGCTAAGCAAGTAGGCGAGTCCACTCTCTTAGGAGGTAGTTTGGTTACTCAGGGCTTGTGGTAGCGGCTTGTGGACATCCACGGGAAGAGATGGGGTGTTGCTAATCCAAAACCGGTGGACACTACGCGACCAAATGGTTTTAGTGATTTGCTTCATTATGGCCTTGTGGTTTTTTACAATAGATGGTGTTTAACAAATATAGAAAGCTTGGAGAAAAAAATGTGTCCGTAGAAAAAAGGAGAAAAAGTAAATGGACAAAGGTACAGATTTTTTATATCTATTAAAGGGAGAGGGTGGACCCTAAGAACGATGTTGCGGCACAGATAACGACCAGAGAAAAGAGAATCCCCGAGAGATGGAAAATCTCTCACAGTAGATTACCTTGAAAGACACTGCATTTCCCACTTTATCCTACATCCTCAATGTAAGTTTGTACGTGTTTCGGTAGTGAGTGCGATGTGCCAGAGCCCATTGCCATCCTATCCCTCCCTATTTTCCCACCCGTTCCTTCAAATCCATTCCTATAAATCTCCAAATGTAGGCCGCGCATCTGGGGGTTTGCTAACGTTAGTCATTCTGGACTAATGTTGGCATGTATTACGGATGTTCATTGGAGACAGTATCCACTTACCATCGGGTGGACTGTTAGCTCGTCTGCCGCCTTCTCTTCATAAAAACACTGACAAGCCGTATGAAGGAAGAATTGTCTTACGTCATACGGCTTGTCAGTTTTCTACCTCTCATTTAAAAATGTAGACATTGCATTTGGCGTGGAGCAGAGAAACAGTGATGGCTATTTGAAGCGGATTGACCAGGTGTTTTGTCAGCACTTGCGCAACGTATCTGCGGCCACCAGTCCCATTAACTTGTTAGAGTGTGGACTCATTGGCGAACTACAGCGATAGTCACTATTTTAAGGTGGAACGCAATAACATATCCTAGAACTTATTCAGATGTAGGCGAAGAGTGAGTGGATTACGCAAGCAAACAAATTGTGTCATGTGTATGAAATGAATACTGTCGTATTATGCCGCCGCGCGTCGTCAAATAGCGGGCGGGTCGAGATGACGGACGGGACGTGAGCGTGGCGTGAGCGCGAGCGCGACGTGCATGTCCCACTGGGAGTGGGCCGGCACGACGATCCGTCTCGCCTATGCCTTGCCGCCGACCCACCGGGCGCGACTTGATTTTGCGCCAGTTTATTTGCGTGTCGCCATCCCGACGCTGTTTAACAGCGGCTTTAATGTATAGCTTAATGCCGGTAAACTATTAGCTGGAAACTATTAGCTTAATGTGAAAGTGGCATCGATCAAATAAGCCATCGAGTAGGCATCGATTAGGCCATAGATTCTCAACCTTACTCGGCCCATTGACTTTCAAAGAAAATATAGCACTGTTTATAAAAACTTGATAAGTGAAGTCACTGTTTTGTTTTATTTCACAAGCGGAGGAGTTCGGACCGAGAATCGAAAAAGCTCGCACAGTAAAAATACTCCGCTTTTCTCTTGCCACCGTGTCCACTACCTTACCACTGTCACTGGGCGTAACCACGGATGTAATGAACTAATGATGCTGACGCATCCCCCATTACGATGTCTATGGACGGGAAACCTCTACGAATATTCTGATATCTATTTGATTACGGCAAATGAGCCGTTCCATCCATTTGGAATTACATATATATTGATTTAGAAAAATGTTTACCTTTTAGCAGGATTTTGAGGTGGACGTCAAATTTGTGACTATATATATTCGTTATTGGTGTAATTTTGGGACTCTTCTAAGGCGGCCCTAGAGCTGAGCTCTAGAACTAGAGCTCTAACCCTAGGCTAGAGCTGCAATAAAATTGTATAATAATGTCATCGCGTAACAGTGTGGTTTCTAGATTATATTAGCTCCATTCTGTAGGTATACAGCGTGTGTTCGAGCATTTCCTGAAACCTGAAACTATGGATTTTGTTCGTGGTTCTGTTTATTGAGATGAAAATTTTACGAATTTTGTTTGCATAAAATTTATATTTCATACAAATATGCTTAATACAAAGCCCAAAAATTTATATTTTGACAAGAAATACGTAACACTTAAAGTCAATTAACTGAAAATCATTAACAGAAAAAAATTAACGAGGTTTCAGTTCTCAGAAAATTTTCGGTTACAGCCTAATATGTGCGTATATCCACGTTCCCGGAAGCAATTTACATACACCGCCTATCAAACGCAAAGTCGGTACAAAAACTTTAAAGCCATTATCAAGCACATATTATTAAGTACACTTGGTATTATCGCCGTCATCCCCAGACCACTCGTTGTTAGGAGTCATTATGATAATTTTATCGGAAATTTTCGCCTGCAACGCTTAGCTTGCTGTATGAGATACTGGCTTAGAGTTAAGGCAACGAAATAATCGTTTGTTACAAAAGGCACCATTGAACCATAACGCTGCACAATGGTGGTGTCTTTCTGTTGGGGGGGGGGGGGGGAGAGTGGACGATGCAATCCTACAAAAGACAATCGTACTGCATTCGCCAGTTCATTCTACTCCCCAAATGTAAGTATGGGTCTCGATAGTGAGTGAGATATACTAGAGCCTATTTCCAACCCATTCTATTCCTCCTCATTTTTCTAACCCTTCTTATTATTTTATTTCCAAAGGTAGGCAGTGTGTCCGGGGGCATGCCAACGTTTGTCATTCTGACATTAACATGTACCGTGGATATCCCCAACTACAAAACGGGTGGTGTCGTTGTGAATGTCGTTGGTAACATACCTACAGTACTCGGCAATAGATAGTACTCGTAAAGTCAAATTCGTCTTTCATTATTTTTCCTATTCTCCATTTTTCCAAATCGAATCCCATATGTACAAGAATAAGCAGCGCTTGGGAAGCGTGCCAACTTTTAGCATTCTTGACTGATGTTGGCATGTATCATTTCTCTTAGCACGAGGTGGACTGTCCGCTCATCCACGAAAAATTTACCTACACAAAAAATGATGTACCTGAATAATAATAACAAGTACTCATTTTGATCACTTAAGTGCGGCTGGGCCAATCAGCATTAATTTATTTCTATTAATTTTCCATTATTTCCGTGTGGTGTCGGCTCACTATACATTAGCACCAGGCCATCTCTTCTCGTGGCTGACTATGTTTTTTTTTATGTACGAAGGCGGCAGACTAGCATACAGTCCTCCTGATGGTAAGTAGATACTGTGGCCCATAGACATCCGCGATACATGCCAACATTAGTCCAAAATGACAAACGTTGGTACGCCCCCGGATGCGCTGCCTACCTTTGGAGAATAGGAATGGATTTGGAGAAAGGGTTAGAAAAATGGTGAGGAATAGGATGGGAATGGGCTCTGGCATATCTCACTCACTTAAGAAACACGTACATACATTGGGGAAATAAGATAAAGTGGGAAATGCAGTACATTTCAAGGCAGTCTCCTGTGACAGAGGGGTAACGTGGCCAGTTAAGTGCGCCCAGCGGCTGTTGGATTGCAGCGTGCACTCTCCCCCTCAATGAGTGAGAGAGTTCCGTCGTATTATATATTTCCGAACCGACAAGTGATCGGAGCTAATGCTCTACCTACAGTAACTAACTATATGATATTAAAATCTAAGCCACGACGACACACATACGCAATGGCCGCACGATCGCTTGTGCGTGTGTGTGTAGTCCTTGTAAATATTGGCTTCCTTTATTCTCTATTGTATTCGTGACCCTTTCGGTTAAGCAGCTCTTATCTGGTCAAGTTCTTACTGATTATCCTTTGCTCAGTTATTCAATGTTCTGAGCGGTGTGTCCCTTCCTTTGGGATATTAACGTGCCTGATAGCTCTCTTAAGGTATATTGAACAGCTCATTAATCGGGACATCTTTGAGAAACGCTGACCACGCAGAAACGTGGAGTGGGCGAGTGGTGGGGCCACGAAACGTGAGAAAATTTTGAAAGCTTTATGCAGAAAAGCTAATAGTGCTGTATTAATATACAACCTGAACAAGCTATCTGTGGACGTACACTCCCCTCCCGCTTCGTCTTACGTCACCCCACGCTCGTCCGCTCAGTACCGTTGCCACGGTAATCACAATAACACGCACGTCATTCGATGGTTTACAGTTATACTTTTCTGCGATTTTGTAGTTAAATTTTGCTAATTATTGTAGAGATTTTGGCTGGTGTTGTTCATTTAATGTGAAAATGGGAAAAACTATTCACAGTGAATAAAGAAATCTCACTCTAAAGTTACTTAACTTTTTTGAGAATTAGAAGATAAATGGCAACTACCTTTTAACAGTTCAATAGGCGATAAAAATAAGGTTAGAAAATTACAAGTAAGAGGGATGATTATTTCAGTGCAAGACGACAGTGAGACTGGTTTAAGTGACGTGAACGATAGCGATTTGTCTGGTATTGATACTTTACCTAGTGATTAATAAAACTGTAAATATTGTTTACCTTAATAAATAATAACGATTACAACAAGTATTAATTGTTTGTTTTCATTTTCAGCTCGTTTTCGTCTCAAATTCTTTGAACTATTCTTATGTTTGGTACTGGCAGTACCAGCGTTTTTAATGAAACTTATTTTGACAGGTCCACAGATAGTTGTACAGATGGTGTACAGGTGTACTTCTTAGAAAAAACTGCAAATATGCGTACTTAAATATTCCTATCAAGACGCCTTCCCGCGCGAGCTAAACGGAATCTAAAAGTCAGCAGAGAGAGTACCTACTTATATTTCAACCGCCACGGCGCACCTCGGTATATGTATACGTCACTTTGAACCGGTGGCATCGGCTGAATTAAATAAAAAGAACTTGAATGAAAGCTTGTAAGTAAAAACGTCAGCCTGCTGCGTCAATTTATGTAGGTATATTTTCGTTTATAAAGTTTATAAACTATATCGTTAAAAAACAATAGTTTTAATTGGCCTTTTAGTAAAAGTCATGTATGTCTAAATGAAATTTCATAACAATTTTAATGTAAGTTCGACATTTTCGACGTCGTCGACAACTACATTACTCCCATACACTTATTGGAAAATGGAGCATTGAAGATATAACTGCTAAAATGTAGGAACTGGTTTACTTGTATCCACATCTGGGTAGATACATACTTACTTCTTTAAACGCTTATTTTAAACAGTAGTTAGTTATGACGTTTATCTTACACTGGCGACCTAGTTTATGAGTTTTTTTTCTATTCAAATTTTTTTTTCAACATTTCACAATATTATATAGCCTATATTAGACACGGATAATGTAGCTTCCTATTTGTGAAAGAATTTTTGAAATCGGTTCTGTAGTTCCAGAGATTACCCCCAACATACCCACAAACAAACACACAATTTTACCTCTTTGTTATATTAGTATACATAGATAATAGTCAGGAAAAGTAGTTCCATCACGTAGTTCTATAACCATCACGTAAATCATCGTGGTCACATAGTGTTGACACACATTTTTAGTTTTTCATCCCTTTTTGATCAGATATTGGATCCTTAATACAAAAAACACTATTGCTATTATCATTGTCTCTTGTTTCGTGGCTTCAGGACAGACTCATCGAGTTCAATAAGCTGATGTAACATTATTTGCCCTTTATACTCCTGATTGTATTAAATTGATACAATTTTAGGTTTTCTCGTATTTATTACGAGTAAAATTTTGAATTGGCCTTCGGTTAAAACAGTGTTTAATCTTGATTATACATGCTTTTACTGATGACCGCGAGAGAGATGGCATATTTGATGGTAAGATTTGGGATGGTGGTAAGATACCACCTCCCTGCAAGATCAGGAGTTGCGGGTGCGATGCAGACCTACTTCTCAGGCCTAACCCAAGGTGCACCAAAATTTTCTATCGTTTGCTTTCCCTATCCAGTCGCCACCTGCCACCCTCTTTAAGTCATCGGTCCATATAGGCGGGGATGACCTACAGTGCGCTTCTCAGCACGCGGCCTCCACTCGAACACTTGTCTGCTCCAGCGGTCATCTAATGTACGACATTAGTATTTTTAGATTTTTATACAGTTATACACAAACACGCCCATGCACACGCACTCACACATGTATGTAAACGCACAGTTAATACACATATACACACACACACACAAATGGCAACAATAATTGCAAGGTATTTAATAATTTACGTATTAGTTGGTTGTATTTTTGCATTGTTCATTTTCATAATTCAATGGTATTATAATAATAAATAATTTTATTAGTACCATCAATGACCGGCCCACTGACATTTCAGCTTGTTTGATTGTAACGTTGGGACTTCTTCATAAGCTAAAAGTCGCAAGTTGCTGGCTTTGCAGGAACCTATTCACAGTTCCTATTTCTACTTAGAATTTGGTAGGATTACGCGTTCAAACCCGATTTAGAACATAAAATACGTACAAAACGCGAATGTTAAAAATGTTATAAATATGTAAGTTGATGACACGAAATATCAATTAAAATGAATGCGTATTTTAAAAATTAAATGTGAAATTAAAAAAAAAATTATAGATTTAAATTATTTTCCCTTTTCTTACATACATACTTAGATATTTAGTCGTTGAAATAAATATCATAAAAAAAACATTGAATCCATTTTAGCACTTTGGTGCACCTAAATTATTTTTCAAAGTAAAACAGCAGAAACAGATTTTAAAATTAAAAAATAAATACTTGTAAGTAGTGTTGCCGCCTAATTACAATTTCAAAATATACGAATTTAATTTTGGAAAAGTGAACGTGGCGCTGTAGAGGTGAAAATAAAAACTAAAGTGAAGCGGAAACGTCATTAAAATATTCGTCTCATTAGCTATAACTCAGTGCGAGTAGGCATTTCACCGTCGGAATTTCAGCCATATTTTAGCTGCCGAGCGGTCGTTCAGTACGTGTTGTGGTACAAGTTACGAGAAAACCGCGATTGACTTTTCTCATGAAAAACACATATTGAAATGACCAATGTTTACACGCTTGTACATGTTGAACATCCAATGCGTACAGGCGATATGTCATTGGACGGTGCTTATCAAGCTCTAAAATTTTTGTAACGTGTCTAACAAAAGGAACGTCAAATAGCGTGTTTTATTTTACTGGCGAGCTTTCAGACATTTTTGATGTCATCCAGACCCAGACAAGCGAGAATATAAAAAGCGAGATTAGTTATTTTTATACGTTATTGCAAACTAAATTATATCGGGTTACGAATTGTTCGGCGGTGAGGGAAAACATTCATGATGCAATCCACCAATCCGCACTGGGCCGGTTGATACTTTATACGCTTATATCACTTATACAATACTAGCAAAACCCCGCAGACGTTGTCCTGGCATAGAAGTTGATGTGCTGCAGCTCCATCTAGTGGCCAGTTATAACATTATAACAAAGTCGATAGCATAAAAACCTTCTCCATGAAAAGATACATATATGTGCCAACTTTCATGGTGATCCGTCTAACGGTGTCGAAGTCTATTAATCTCCAATATACCAACATCCTCTTTTATATATAGAGATTAGCTCTAAGAAGAAAATAAACATTAAACACTATCCTTTTGAAAATAATCTAGATTTCGATTGGTATCTTTACAAAAACATAATATTTTGCGCAATTCTTATTCGTTGAGGGTCAACTTATCCCTACACAGTAGCCGCGAAGTGACTAATTCGATAACTTTTGTAATAATGGTAAAAAGATAAATCACAGTGATTGGACGAACCGCTCCAATAACCACATGTTAAACTAGCAACCCGCCCTCGCTTCGCTTCGGTTTAAAAATTATTTTTCATTTTTTTTTTTCAAAATTTCAGCAACATTTCTACCATACATTATATTCGTGTAACTCTTGCGGTTTTTGCAGCGCACGCCGAAATAGCTCGCAGATGGCTGAGTTTTTTCCGACTTACTTGACACTTATCGTTATATTTTGGCCAATTTACCAAATGTCCAATATCTTTATAAATTATAGCCTATGTGTTATTCTGATGTATGAGCTATATTGTTGTAAAGTTTCTTTAAAATCCATTGAGTATTTTTTGCGTGAAAGAGTAACAAACATCCATACATACATCCTCAGAAACTTTCGCGTTTATAATATTATTATATTAATGGGATTTCTAGAGAATTAGTCATTTTGCCGCTATTCTTTTGGTGACAATTGACCTTAGATAGAATCAGTTTAACGAAGTAAAGTGACGTCATCTAATTGATATTCGTTTTACTTTTAAGATTTTAATATAACTGAAGTTTCGTTACTTGTCAATTCTGCCTCCTTATAACGCTGTCAAGCAGCGCTGTCACTCGCCACCCGCTATCTGTCATAAATTAGACCACCCCCGTCACAGCCGCCGCCTGTGTTTGAGAAGATAATTTTCTTCTTAATTAACCCGCTGGTGGATGGCCTATTTAATTGGACCATTGGAACGTGTGCGAAGTGTGATGGCAGTTGTAAAGAGTGGGGGATTTTAAATTGGATACGTTTTATTGTGGCATTAAATTTATATATGTTCCGTTTGCTTCATATTATATAACTAGCAGTGCCCGCGACTTCCTGCGCTTGGAGGTTAGTAACTGTTTCAACAGCTTGATTCCCGTGGGAACTCTATAATTGATCTGGATAAAAAATACCCTAAATGTTGGTCCTGTATAAAAGATATTAAGTAAGTTTCATTAAAATCCGTCCCGTGGTTTTTGCGTGATGCACGTTCAGACAGACAAACAAATAGAACCCCAAAATTGATGTTTTTGAAGAAATCAATCATGAATAATCAAACGTGTCCGAATATTAAAACAATTTGAGGCATTTTTAATAAACAATCCGTTTTGGGGCCGTGTGGTGGATTATGACCCGAAGCCACCTCGCGATTGCAAGGGGAAGGCCGATGGATTGATAGGTATTGGGTGACAGCAATCGATTGATCGAGGGTAATTTTGATTTAATGAGTCATAATTTGTAGTTATCTATTATGCTGTAATTACCTTATAATTTATTGCAATTATAATTGGTGTACATAGCAATTTACATGGCAATTTACATTTATACTTTACATTGATCTAAATAGCAATTTTAATTGTAAATATTGTTATATTATCTCCAAAATACGAGTCAGAAAATACGTTGTTTAAAATTATATTATATAAATTACAACTAATTAACATTTTACATTATTTAATAGTTAAACATACTGATAAATATCGTTTCCTTTTGTATTATATTCAGGCCCATTAAGCCCCTTGGGGAGGTTAAATTGGCCTAACTAGGGGAGGCCTGAGCCCTGCATTGTGACTTTAAAAAGACTGAAAAAAAATATGTCTTGAAAATACGAATCCAATTAAATCAATTTAATCACAGTGAACACCGATACAAAGTCACTCATTTAAAGAATTTTTAAATGAAATTAGAAATTTGAACAGTTTTGTATATTTTATTTCAGTGTCATGTTTTATAAATGAAAATCCGCTTATGTAATAAATGCTTAACTTGCAAATCATAACAAGGCTGCGAGATATAAAAATATATAAAAAATTATAAAGTGAATGGAAGGTTGTTCTTCACAAACATAACACCGACACATGACCACCAGAAAACAATCACTACATTTTGCATTAAATACAAGAAATGATTATTTAATTCGGAATTAATTCTAAAAGGCCAAGAATTCGAAAATAATAAATGTCCACTGAATATAACTAGAGAAGCGATTCCGGTTGACGTTATAGTCGAATTTTTAACTTTCCAAATGTCAGTCATGACGTAGACAAATGAGTACCAGTACATAGCCATTGCTGATATTAGAGTGATCCACGATATGGGCCTGAAAGAAAGGAAAACTGAATGATTTTTTTTTATATGAAAAAAAAAGTGTCACAGCTGAAAGTCCAATTAGTGGCAAGTGGATAATAAGTAATAAATCAAATTATAAATGGAATTTATACAAATGAAGTCAGAACTGTCTAATATACGAGTATACAATGTGTCGCTGAAATAAAGCAAAAGATGAAAATGATTATTCAGTATCGAATATCGAGGTAGAATCGATCTTAAGTTTTTTTACAATATATTTTCTTTTTCATAATTTATTGTTCATTTGCAGTATATTTTTCAATTTATTGTTCATTTACAGTATATCTTTCAATTTCAGCGCAGTTACATTCTACCTCTAGGCGCCCGGTTATAATTCGATACCCTGCACCGAGTAATAGGTGCTAGAATGGTTTTAGATAGAACAGCGATACTTTACATATTCGTAACTTCCTAATTTATTCTTTAAAATAATTCTATTTTTCTATACAACAGTTCTATATATTTTAAATTAGCTGACGCGTTTAAATTTTTGCTTTATTTTAGTGACACTTTGTATAAAGGTTGTGTGCGAATCTATCCCGATGTCTAAAACCATGGCTTCCATTTATAATTTTCAATTAATTTTTTTATGAGTTTACACAAAGCAAAAACATAATTTCGAAAATGGAATCCATGATTTCAGAGATCGGGAATGATTTTTATGTCAAAGGAAACGAACTTATTTAAATTTAATTCTGTTTAAACCGTTCTAATGATTTAAACACCAATTTAAAATTAATTCTAGTATTACGACAATTAATTCTAGTATTACGACAATTAATTCTAGTATTACGACAATTAATTCTAGTATTATTTGTTGAACAAATTTGTACAACATTATAAACTTATTTATAATTTTCATTTACGTGAGAAAATTAGGGCAGTTTCTTAAATTCGTAGCGTGTATTTTAAGTGACGAAGGATTTTATAAATGCGATTAAATTTATGTAATTTTCTTTGATCTCTTAAGTAGCAATTTACTTCAAAATTTCCAAGGATTTGTCGATCAATTAAATCCTACTTAAGCCTTTTTTCTTTGCCTTGAATATTTTAGTAATATTTACACTTATTTTTATGGCTATCCTCGTTTTCTTTTTGTACAAAAAATGTGACAAACGAGCAGATCCGTTGGTTAGTGGAAACTATCGCCCGTGGACATCCGCATTACATGCCAACATGAGTTGCCAACATAATGACAAACGTTGGCACGGCCCCGGATGCGGTGTCTAAATATGGAAATTTAGAAATACATTTGAAGAAAGGGTCGAGAAAATTTAGAGGTATAGTATAGATAGGTATAGTTATAGGACCCGAACAAATCTTTTTGTCTTTAAACAAATCAGTATCTACATTACTTAGTTTTACAAACCTGGTCAAGGAACCTTATCCGTGTCAGTAATTTCCGCATTGATTTCTTCTCCATAATTTGTTTCTCTCCTTAGTTCCCTACTTTGTACTGGACTCACTTTCTTTAAATTCTATTTCTTCCTCTCATTTCCCGAATTATATATTAATATGTTTAACATTATGTAAAGGTGTACCATGTATGTTTATTTCTTATCGTTATCTGTTTTCTCGTTACCACCCAAAGGTTCCTTGGAAGAGATCGCTTTGGTGATAAGGCCGCCTTTTCATGTTACTTACTTTGTCTTTTTGTAACATATGTTTATCTGTCTATCCGCCAGGGAATCAAACCTGAGGACCTTTCGCATGGTAGTCTAGAACATTAACACTTTCTATGGAAACGATACTCGATACCTATTAAATTCTCTCGTCAAGGCAATCGGCCTATCCATAAAATCACTTGGAATTTCATATTTATCGTGGGATGTTTCTGAATGAATGAATGAATAAATGTTGAATCAGTGAATGAATGTTCAGATTTTTCCTATCGAACAAGCAATAAAAGGAAAAATATTTTACTCTCAAAGGCCCTATGACTCTTATTTTCCTCTATGAGCTATAAATCGGTCATTTATACAAACAACTGTATCCTTTAACCTATCATAATTGTGACAGTTCATCGATTGACCTCTTTTGTATTAGTGGCCCTGTTGGGCTAAGACATGTTTGACTGGTTAAAGTTAACGAAGAGTGTAAGTAAAGAATCAAACGCCCCATAATAAAAAGTGGCGAAATGTATCGGCGTAAAAAAAACGTGGTGTACACACTACAAAATAGATAAGTTTGTATGCTATAGACTTTGTTAACTGCCTAGACTGCCCTAGACGCTCAGCCAACTAAGCTAATGAGAGCCATCAGTAAAATTTTGTTACACATTCAGTGAATCGGTTAACGTCGTATATTGTTGTACATAGTGAGCAACGCCAGTTACCTACAATCTTATTTATTTTGCCGTGTGTACAATATCTACCTTATTCTACCCTATTCCGTCTCGTTCCCCGCATCTAGCGGAAATAGGATGCAATTATCTGAGAAGCGTCAGGTCCCATAACACTCCGTTTTGTTTTACTATTAATTATTGTACAAATTCAATATTTTGAATACTTTACTTCACAATCCAAATACTTATGTTCTTCTGAAAATTTACTACTTTAATTTCTTTACCAACTCTTTCACCGTGCACGCTGTTAGGCTTTGGAATTCCTTATCGGTTGTCATTAGACGTGCTCAGTCGCTGTCTAGTTTTAAAAGGCAAGTTAGAAATCACTATTCTATTCTAGTTTCTTTAGTTTTCTATTTTCTTTCTTTACCAAACAATTTCCTCTCACTACCATTTTGTTTCTAACCGGTTCCATTTCATCCCTTGAAGACTTATTTTTCTCATTTTTCCCTATTATTTTTCTATCCTTGTCAACTTTGATTCTTATTTACAAATTAATATTGAATGCAGATATAGATATACATTATACGTATAGATAGATATGTATGTATGTATTTATTTATTATCGATATAGGCGGTAGTTAGATATTGAACATAATTCATTTTGTAAATTTCAATCATTTTGCACAACCTAAATCCCTTTTATTTTCCTCTATCTCAAGGTTGCATGGAAGAGATCGCCTTAGCTAGCTAAGCTTAGTCTTTAAATCCTTCGTTAATCAATTTTATTAAATAAAGCCGAAACCACACCGCATACATGTAATACTTACCGCAAATTAAAATCCAAATGTTGCGTCACCCCTAAAAGGATCAAACCTCCTATTTTGAATAATGTTGCCCAAATTGTCCACAGCTTCAATCTGTCTAATTGAGACTGATGGCGCAGGTAGACTGTGCCTGCTTTCAATCCTATCATTGTAGAGAGGATAGTTGACAGGAAACCTGGAGGAAAATAGAACGGAAGTTGATTTGTTTACTGTAACATAACTTCAGACCATAGATATACAACGGGAGTCCGTAAATTGTATGAGAACTTGATCACGAGTAAATTTAGTAATGTGAAACTGTTACAATACTCTTTAGAGTATTGTCCTTTATAGTACTTCTTGCTAATTAATCTCTAACAACGGGCCGCTAATGAAAAACCTAAATTCAAAATTATTTGATTCGTTTGCTCTATGACTCATTCTGCTTGTATTATTAAAAACTAAATATTAATTAATTAGAAATCAATTAATAATGCATTCATAAAAATATGGGTATGATTTAATAATGACCTGTTATATTAATTAATAGATATACTTAATGTAACATTTGCTGTGACCTTGCAGGGTGTTGTTAGACATTAATTGTGTACTACAACTTATAAATTAAATAAATGATTTATGTGTTATTATAATTTAATGACAATAATTTAATTTAATGCAATTTAAAATGTAGGCAATGAAAATAAAATTTGCTGTGACCTTGCAGGGTGTTGTTACAAATTAAATAAATGATTAATATAATTAATAATTGTCTGTCAGTTAAAATTCTCACCCAGCATTCCAGAAGTGAACGCGTAATAATCATTTATTGGAACCATACTCCGACGTTCTCCCATAAGGATCAGATTCGTTGTATTCATTTGATAGTTGTCACACGTTTCTGATGCATATGTTACTTTGTAAGTATCCTTTAGTTCGCTGTAAAAAAAAATATTTCAGAAACTCGCACAGATAACAGTTTGCGGCCTGATACCGCTGTTCCCACTGGTTTGATCTTTTGTTCTTTAGAACCAGAGACCCCCTCTCTGGTTCTAAAGAACAAAAGACCTAAATGTCTTTGGTTGTCTGGAAGAGATTGTTGTAAAATAATAAGACTACCTGTTAGTTGTATTGTTTTCTGTAAACATTGTTTTAAACTTGTCTCATCAAGTCGCATACTTACATTTGACAGTTAATAGAGTTTAAAACGTAGATCACAGCAATCATAATGGATATCAGAAGTCCAGATATAATCCAGCACCATAGCAGCGACATGAAGTCTCCTACTGCCTTGTAAAGTATATTCTGAAATAAAACATTCCGTTTAAGTGTGTTGAGCTTTACGTATAAGTGAATAAGGGTACCGTCAAGCCCCAGAGAGAGAAAAGTTGATATACATACAGGTACAGAGTTGAATAAAAAATACCGCACCGTCAACGCTAAATTAACACTTTTGTTCTATGATTTTTTTCTGAACTTATTTTTTTTAATGAAGTCTCTGACTTTATTACTCTGCACTACTTACTATATGCTACTATAAACGGTAACGCCGCACACTCCATTCCCACAACAGCTGCTAATCGAACCGCTACTATTTGATACGAGTCTCTAACTTTATTACTCTGCACTACTTACTATATGCTACTATGAGCGGCAACGCCGCACACTCCATTCCTACAACAGCTGCTAATCAAACCGCTACTATTCGATATGAGTCTCTGACTTTATTACTCTGCACTACTTACTATATGCTACCATGAGCTTCAAAGCCGCACACTCCATTAATAAAACAGCTGCTAATCGAACCGCTACTACGCTACATACGAGTGAAATCGGTGCGAGTGAGTAAATAAATGCGTTGTGTGAAAAGTGCAGAATTTTCAAGTCCTAGACCTACAGTTGTTAGTTTTCACGTAATAAATTCAATGTTAAGAGGTTGCAAACATTTTTTATTTCAGCCTGTATAAGAACGGAAATAGAATTGGTAGATAGTCAATAAAGAGCGCGTTGGGAAGATCACATGATTAGTTTTGAACATTCATATAGGAATAGACTAGATGACACATAATTCGTTCTTATTAAAGAAACCTGGTTGGCAACTCTAGAGGGGGTGAAGTAGGTGAGGAGGGGTTCATTAAAAAGTCAAATTTAACACCCTCAGCGCCAGACCCTGTGACCGTTTTAAAAAAAAATACAATTTTTTTTTTGTTCGGAAGTGTTTAAAACTACATAATAATCATATATTGTTTTTTACCCCCCTTTTTTCCCCTTTTTTCTTGGATTTTTATCCGTGTGACATTTAGATACACGTGGCCTGGGAAATAGATTCATTTGAAATTCATACCTCCCAGGCCATGTGTATCCGAAAAGATACACAGGTAAAAACAGTTTTTTTTTGTTTCAGGACTCAAGAACGCGTTTTGGAAGAAAATATAAGAAAAGACATGAATTCTGATTCATGTTTTTTTCTTATATTTTTTATCTATTGTTACAGTATAAGTGTTGAAACGTTCAAATAAGTGATTTGCTATGGAGTATTCAAGTGATGATTCCGTTCAGGACCCCAATTTTATGCCCGATGAAGACTTTAGTGACACAAGTACAAGTGACGACAATGACAGTCAGATTTGGAACCCTCCTAGGTTTTCAAGGCGTTTGTCAACATTTTCGGATAGTGATATACCTCCATTGCCTGAAATAGAACGGCGTAGGTCATCAAGGACAGCTCCTGTCGATTTAGAACTCCAGCCACCAAACGTGCCAAGTACTTCTGGTACTACTGATGCTCAAATTTCTGAACAAGAGTGGATGGAAGAAAAACTGTCCAACATACAATGGGAAATGCCAAGTCATGATGATCCTCCTGCCATAGATTATACTGTACCAAGTTCTGGTATGAAGGATATTTATGTCGGATTATTAGCTAATGCGAATCCAATAGACTACTATGACTTGTTTCTAACCCCTAACATTCTAGAATATATCACAGAACAAACCAACTTATACGCAACACAGTGTCTCTTATCTTCAGATTCTTCTGCTGGATCAAGAAACCACCTATGGACTCCAGTAACCAGAGACGATATGTTGAAATTTTTGGCTCTAGTTGGATGGATGGGTTTGGTGAAATTACCAAGTATCAAAAATTACTGGAGAAACCACAAACTCTATGGTATACCCCTAGCTCGTACTGTTATGCCTCGGAATAGATTCGAGCTGATTCTGAAATTTGTTCATTTCGCCAACAACCAAACTGCTGATACTGATGACAGACTGTATAAAATAAAAGACGTACTCAATATGTTTATAAAAAACTATCAAAATGTCTACACACCAGGAGAAAAAGTTTGTGTCGATGAGTCATTGGTCGCTTGGCGCGGCAGACTTATTTTCTGCCAATATATTCCAAACAAAAGAGCCAAATATGGAATAAAAGTGTTCAAACTGTGTACTGAGAAGGGATATACATGGAACCTGATTGTATATTGTGGTAAATCGAAGGAACCTAACACAGAAGTCTCAGAAAAGGTAGTACTATCTTTGGCAGAGGGTCTTTTCAACGAGGGCAGGACCATGTACACAGACAACTATTACACAAGTGTTCCACTTGCACTGCGAATGCGTAAAAGAAAGACACATTTAGTAGGGACATTGAGAAGTAACAGAAAATACTTGCCTAAGGAAGTTACCAACACAAATCTAAAAAAAGGCGAAATAGCAGCTCAGCAATCAAGTGAAGGCATCGTAGCTTTGAAATGGCGTGACAAGCGAGATGTGCTTATACTTTCCACAAAGCAATCTGGTCTAAAAACGGTCGCCAAAAGGAACAGAAGAGGTGAAAGCATAAGAAAACCTGCATGTATTGAAGATTATAATCTAGGTAAATCATCAATAGATGTGAGTGACCAGATGGCGACTTATGGGTCAGCTTTACGTAGATGCATCAAATGGTATCGGAAACTGATGTTTGAAATTATATGGGGCACCAGCTTGGTGAACGCCCATTTCTTGTATAACCAGTATACCTATAATAAGAAACTAACAATCACAGAGTTTCGTGAACAAGTTATCACAGGTATGCTCGAAAGGTCCAATCACACATCAGTGACTGCTACACCTAGCTCGGTCAGTGCTAAACATTACCTGGTCCCGAATATGAAAGATGGAGTGAAAAAGAAAGCTCGTTGTTCTGAATGTTATAAGAAATACGGTCGACAAGGAAAAACCATCGACGGAAAACTACGAAAAACTTCCCAAGTTCTAACAAAATGTTCTATTTGTGAAGTGACCTTTTGTAAAAGTTGTTTCAATGATTGTCACTAATTTTTTGTTTCAAGTTCAGTTGCTTATAATTATTTTTTTACTATTTAGTCTTTTCCAGTGCCATAATAAAGATAATTTATAAAATAAAAATACAAAAAAATATAAATGGTTTTATTGATTACTTGCCTCCTAACCTAGAAATATTAACCTAAAATTAAAAAGTATAAAATTTTTGTAAAATCACCGATTCCCAGACCATTTACATCGGAAAAATGCGACAGGCCAGGGCTTTCATTTTTGTGTAATAGATGTATAGAAAACGTGTTCCTAAAAAATACACGGCGCGTCTACCAAGTAGAAAGATGTGAATACTTTTGAATACACAGTGTTCCAGACACTGTGTGACAAAAAGATACACATGGCGCCTAAGGTGTTAAAACGTAAGTATTACGTAATAAGTATGTTCCATTTTCAAAACACATATGAATTAAACTAATCGATAGCTAGTGAACTTATAACACAATTAGACTATCGTGCCTGTCCTACAGTGTTTGTATGATATATCTAGTACGTATTCTCAAATCGATGGTTTCGAGTAATAGTAAGATTGGCACGACCAAGGTAATTCCATCTTTTTCAATTCGTAATCAGCCCTTTTTTCGTCCACTACTAGACGTGGGCCTCCTCAAGCACATTGTCTTGTGCAAGAAGGATGTATGGTCTTAAAACAGCACCTGGTCAGTTGAGTTGGCGAGTCCACTTTTCTGGAGGTGTTTTGTTATCCCTTAGTCGTCATTTACGAGACCAACGGGAAGAAATTCTAAAGCCGGCCGACACCTCATGGACAAAAAGATAATGCATATTTATCAAATCTTACCTTAGATATAATTTCGATTTTTTTTGCAGTCAGGGTGTAATTCGTTACAACTATGAAATATGCAACACCTAATTTCTGCAGAGGACACCACAATACATAGTCATTGGGTAATTTGGGCACCGTTGAATCAATTAAAACTCCCAGTAGTATTAGATAAAAAGCTCTCTGAAAAAAATTATTAAACATTCACTGTCGAAAATTACATCATACTCCAAACATTTCATTATTTTGTTTATTCCATTCCTACATCTCCGAAGATAGGGAGCGCATCCGCGGGTGTACCAACGTGTGTCATTCTGGACTGATGTTGACATGTTTGGTGCATGTACAACTTCATCCAAAGACGTGCTGTTCGAATTGGCGACGATCGTACTCTCACGGGCGGTCTAGAATGCCCCAGCGGTCAGAGAGACGTTGCATCTTTCTGTGTGTTCTACCGCCTGTACAATGGGAAATGCTCTGAAGAATTGTTCAACATAATTACCATTTGGAGTTTCTACAACTGTACCTCCCGTCACAGAAATGCCATGGATCCGCATTTCCTCGATACAAAGGTATAGCGATACAGCGATGCAAAAACCATTTTATAACGCGAATGCATAAGCTGTGGAACGAACTGTCCGAAGTGGTCTTTTCATTACGCTACGATAAGGAGTACTTCAAGAAAGCTGTGAATAGGATTTTGCAAGGTCGGCGGCGTACCCGCTTACCTTCTGGTGATAAAGGTGTCCATGGGCAGCGGTAACACTTACCACCACGTGGCACCGCTTGCTCATTCCGTATAAAAAGTCCCAAGTCCTATTAAAAAATCCAAGGTTTTTAAAGAAAAAGACCCCTTTCTATAGAAAGAAGGTAGCATCCTCGATATATGCCAACATGACCAGAATGACAAACTGATACGCCCATCTGATGTACTGCTCAATTATGGAGATTTAGAAATATATTTATTTATTATAGTTATATATAAAACACAGTTAAATTTTATTTTAACACCAGAGCACACGTCTTTAGACTACATTAGTATTTTGTGGTAGCAATCTTATAGACCGCGTTCTGTGTAAGGGCTTATTATTAATGACTATATTTGAATAGTCGAATGAAGTTATGGCGGTTAGTTGAACGTAGTCGAGTGAAAAGAAAAAAGAGAAAGGATTGGGAAAATTGTGAGGGACAGGAGGGGATGGGTCCTTTTTACTCAAACAGTGTGAATGACTGATATGTTATTTTGACTATTATTATTTTATTTATATTTTTATGTATGTATGTATGTTGTATTTATGTACTTAGTGTAATAGTATCAAAACGCTATTATATTTAGCGGCACTACCCTTAGCCTGCTCTCAACCACCAAAGATTAGCTGGAAGAAAATGCTATATGTATAGTATTAACTTCGCCTTTGTACACACGTTTTGGTGCAATAAAGAATTTATCTATCTATCTATGGGGCTCACTCACCTTACAAACGTCACAAATGATAGCAGGCTTAGAACGCTTCACCAATACATTATCAACGTTACTCGGTATAGAAACACCAATACTCCAAGCGTATGCGAAGTACAAACAGTCTGCGAATGAGAGGCCTAACCTTTTGATGACAGGGTACCCCCCCGCGCCGGTTGTTACGAATATTATTAGTAAAAGAAGTAACCTACAAGAAAAAAAAAAAGATTATGCCATAATGAAAATGGAAGATGCATGATGTTAGTCTTTTCTAGTGCGATTTATATCTTTGTGAGATTTGTATCACTACTACCTACTTATTGACTGACCTCGTTTTAACGGTGAATGTTTTGTTTCAATATGTTTTTGTGATTCTTCAATATTTATAAAGAAATTTGGGTACCGTCTAAAATATACAAGGAAAAGCGTATTCAGAAGAAACACCGTAATTATTTTCATTTGGGAAAACGGAAAACATAAAACGGCTATTCCATTGCCATTTAAGATTATGAAACATACTTATATAGGTATATATATAGTATAGATGGCAGACAAGCGAGCGGGCCACATGATGGTAATTGGTTACCGCCAATTATTGCATATTTACAGTAAAATAATTCATTTATAACAAATTAAAAAGCTAATATTCAAATAATTAATTTCTGAAATATATATTTTTTTTCATTTGTTGAAAAAAATCAGTGAATATCGTGTCGTAAAAGGCAACTAAGGGATAACAAAGTCTCCACCACAAGCCTCGAAACTCTAAAGGAGTGGACCCGCCAACCCACTTGCCAGCGTGCCGTTTTAAGGCCATAAATTTTGTAGCCTCTCATTTCCGTCATTCAAATAGTACTCTGTTTAGTAGCAAAATGTGCAATTCTTAAAACGAGAAATTTCCAAAATTGCAGGTCTTTAAAATGGAAAAATCCCAAAATAGCAATAAAACAGTTATTTTCGAAGTGATTTCAGTGCAGAATTTAAAGATGAAACGAATAATGATTTAGCCGGATACCGAATACCGGATACCCGGCAATGCTCTCGGTCGGAGCGCCGAATATCCTGTCGCCGGATATCCGGCGAAAGATCTGTGCATTTCACGCGCTACAAGTCACAACCTGTCTCACCGTGTTGCGTGCGTTAGGTTCATTTGTTAGTTGATCGTGTCACGACACGCATTGTTTACATTTAACTGATCGCGATCGTATTTTCGTTAGCTAATAGATATAGTTTCTTTTATTCGTTATTCTCCAACCTTGAAGATGGCACCAGTGGAGAGAAGATCGCCAATTTGGGAATATGTTGTCATTTTTGTTGGTGATAACAAGTTATCTGTGTGTTTGTTGTGTAACAATAATATCTCGCGCGGTGGAGAGGGGAAAACCTATCCGTTTTTTTATATCTTTACTTGCAGGTACAACTGCTATGAAAAAACATCTTAAAAACAAATTTGCTGAGCAGTACGCTACTTTAACTGCAGCTCCCTCGACAAGTGCAAGTAAAAATGTTGTTACTATCGCAACAAGTGCGTCTGTCGATTCCGAGACTATATCAGGTCTGTCGCAAAAACAGTTAACTCCAAAGGAAACAATTGAAAGGAAGCTGTTGTGGTATGTAAACGATTCTAAATAAAAAAATATCATTATTTGATTGGAGAAATGATTGCAATAGACAATGAACCGTTTTCAGTTGTTGAACGAGTAAGCTTCACAAGACTTATGGAAAAGTACAAAATGCATAATCGTACCAATATAACCGAAAAAATATTCCTGATATATATGATAGAATTCATGCAAAAGTTGAAGCTACAGAAATATCTGTGACATCTGATATGTGGATATGTATATACAATAATGCGAGTTTCTTGAGTTTCACTGCCCCTTAGTTGTCCCCAGAGCTCATTCTTGAGCATGGGGTTTTGGCAATGAAGCCGTTTGCAGGCTCACATATTGGCGAAAATATTTCAAAAGAGCTCAATACCATTGCAGAAAGATGGGACATTCCTCAAAGCAAGATTCATTTCCTAGTCCATGACAGTGGAACCAACATGATAAAAGGCGTATCAGTCGCAGAATATGATTCGGCAAAGTGTTTTATTCATTCTCTGCAACGAGCTGTTAATGAGTCGCTGAAATTCCAATTGGAGGCATCGGAGACGGTAGCTGCTGCAAGACGGATTGTCACCCATTTTAATCACTATGGTGTTGCGCAACAAAAACTTAAAGCCATACGTCAAGAAGATAATTTGCCAGATTACCAACTAGTACAAGATATCAGCGCACGTTGAAATTCTACTTATTATTTGATGGAGCGATCAATAGAATAGAAACGAGCTGTGAATACAACAGATCACGATTCTTTGAACAATTAGACACCATCTCAGTGGGAACTAATAGAGCAATGCATCAAACACCTCAAACAGTTCGAAGAGATATCTAAAATAACAGTTCTGGTCTTTCCTGTATCTCGGAAGTGATAACACATGTTGTCACATTGACGAAATACCTGGGAAAGGAAGAGACTTCGGTTAGAACACCGAATTCATTGAGCATGAGAGTTTCACTGAAAGCTGAGCTAGAAAAGCTCTTTGACTTTGAAGAGAATGATAAATGCTTAGTTGCAACTTTTCTTGACCCGAGGTTCAAAACTAGTTTCCTGGTAATATAGAGAGCGAAACAAAAGAATCTATTACAAGTTCTGAAAATGAGTTGTGATGAACCTAGTGATAACTTTTCTCCACCTACAAAACAAATGAATATGATATAACCATTGAAATACACGACAGTCTCTGTCACTGCTTTGACGCAGTCCCTATAGACAACATGCAAACTGAGGGTACGGAGAAAAGTGCTATTGCAAATGAGCTAGATTATTATTTAAAAACCAGAAAGGCAGACCCTTACAAGTGGTGGTCAGCAAACGCATAACAGTATCCGATCCTAACAAAATTTATTAAGATTTATCTTTCGTCTCCTTGTAGCGGCGTATACAGTGAGAGGCTATTTTCCGAAGCAGGTCATGTCTACAAAGAAAAGCGCAATCGCTTACTACCAGCAAATGCTGAAAAACTTGTTCTTAGACACCACAATTTGCCACTAATAGACTTTATAAAATAAATTTGTAACGCATTCTTTTTAAAATAAACACATTTGTCATTGATATTCTTCTTATATTGCATAATTACGTATCCGGGCGGATGGTAGTTAGTAATCGGCCGAATACTAAAAAAATGGCCGATAGGCCGGATAATAATAGAATAGAATAATAGAAATAAGAATCATGATTTTTTTTGTGCATATTCATTTGTATCCGTAATGAAGGAACTTCGAAAAATAACGATTATGTTGCCATTTTGAGAATTCCAATTTTGTTATTAAACCATAAACTCATACTCACGCACACAAAAACACACACAAGTGAAGACTAAACGTCATTAATTGGCTTTGTGTATTAATCTGCTTCAATGCAGTGAGGGATGCTGGTCCTAATAGAACACAGGTCCTACGGGAATGAGATATCCTCATAAGATCCTACAGGGAATCTTATGAGGGGGAAAGTGCACGCTGCAATCCAACAGCCGCTGGGCGCGCTCGACTGGCCACGTTACCCCTCTCTCACAGAAGACTACCTTGAAATGTACTGCATTTTCCACTTTATCTTATTTCCTTTATGTACGTACGTGTTTCGGTAGTGAGTGAGATGTGCCAGAGCCCATTCCCATCCTTTCCCTCCCCATTTTCCCAACCCTTTCTCCAAATCCATTCCTATATCTCAAAAGGTAATGCGCGGGGCGTGTCAATGTTTGTCATTTTGGACTAATGTTGGCATGTATCGTGGATGTTTATGGGCGAGAGTATCCACTTACCATCAGGTGGACTGTATGATCGTCTGCCGCCGACGTACATAAAAAAAAATTACCTAGTTTTAGAATTAGCGAACTTCACCGCTGTATTTGCACTGTGTACAAGCCATTTAGTAGATATAAATAAATACAGTGGTATTTTTACTTTCTATGTTGTAATATGGCTGTGTCAAATAAAAAAAACATTATTAATTTTTTACTATTATTACACATTCCGGAGTCAAAAACGGTCATTTTCTACAATTCTTTAATCGACCACAATCTTTCATCGAAGTTAATCGATCTTTCATCGATTGAGTGTGTGAATTCAGTTTTAAAATTTCCAGATACATACCCTTTGAAAAAGTGAAGACTCTGAATTCCGTCTCGAAGAAACTTCAAGTATAATGTGTCCACGGGGAAGCATTTAATATTTTTGAATATAAATTTTACGAAAGCGTAAAATATGAACGCACTTAGCAGTAAGAGAGTGACATATAGAAGAGCTGTAAAATAAAAGAATTATTAGAAGACCATTAAGAAAATATGAAATATGTGAAGAATTTACCACAGGTCATAGGTTCTCAAACTTAGCGACGAAATTATTTAAGCTTGTATTTAAATGAACCCAAAAAATACTAAATAGATATACAGAAAATAACCATTTTTTTTATAACTGAAGTAAATCATTTTCAAGTACTAAGATGTCGTCATCATCAATGGAGTTCTACTGCGCGGGAGTTCATTATATTGCTAATAGAGTAAGAGAAAGAAGGCTACAAGAGACACAGTATTTAAATTATGTGACAAATTAAAGGGTACTTACGGAGATACGTGGTCACTGGAGGCACTAAGGTCTTTATATCACACTGTCCCACATCCAAACGGTAGACACCATATTCACCAAATAAGGGTATCGTTTCACAAAACAAATCTCTGTATAACAAAGCATAGAAATTTTGTGAAATAGCTAAGAAGGAAATAGTTCACGTGAATTAATTAGCAGCATTTCCTGCTTGCCGTGTGGTGTCAGACAGCTTTAGAAGAGCACGATAGATGTCGTAAACGGCGACTAAAGTGATAGCAAAGCCGCTAGGAACTACACAATCTCTGAAAGAGTGGACTCGCCAATCCGCCTACACAGCGCGCTCTTTTAACGCCATACATCCCTCATGTACGGTATAATGTGCATTAGGAAGCCCACGTCCAGCAGCTGGTGAATAAAGAGCTAGTTACGTTTTACGGCTATTTGCTGATTGCACTTCTCTTAGCTAAGTAACCTGCTACCCAGAATCCCACTCACAGCTCTCTTGAAGAATCCCATATAATAGTCAGCTAAGCAGTTAACTTCTGCAGTTTTTAATGGTTTTTAACTAAGGGTGCTCAATCGCTGGCCAGCTTTAAAGCCAAGTTTAAGGACCACTTTCTTAACTGACTCTGCCCTTTCATACTAAAATCATACATTGGGGGTCCTTACCTATGAAATTATCGTTTTAAATGGAAAAAATCAAAAAAAATTGTATGAAAATTATATATGTATTTAATTAATTGAAGTATTGTCAATTATTATCAATGAGCTTTTGCTATTTTAACGGATGTTGATTGATGCCTCTGCTATATAACTCCTGGGCATGGGAATCGATGAATTCTCTGAAGGCGTTTTTCACTGCCTCATCGGAAACGTTCATACCACGCCACCGTACGTTTGTTTACGTTGTTTGGTCTGTACACATCGTTGATATTGCGTGCCGTCTGTGCTGAGTTCGACAACATTCGAAAACAACTTGAATATTTAATTTT
The DNA here is from genome assembly GCA_943735995.1 of Sesia bembeciformis. Classification (NCBI taxonomy): domain Eukaryota; kingdom Metazoa; phylum Arthropoda; class Insecta; order Lepidoptera; family Sesiidae; genus Sesia; species Sesia bembeciformis. The sequence goes on from OX031041.1 coordinate 2,018,632, forward strand.
TCCACGGTCGCAAACAACGATATCTAAGCAAAAAGTCGTTTAAAGGAAAAACAAATGAATAACTGATATTGAAAAAGAATGTCATAGTTTTAAATTGAAATTAATTTGAATTTGAAATTCCCAGCCAAACGCAAGATAACTAAGTTCAAAGTGGCCACTATGAACAAACGGCAATATCATCGGTAAGGCCCTAATACTTTCACTTTGTTTAGTAACAGAAACAAGTAGAGTTACTTCTCTATCTTTCGTCAACATTAACTTAAATTTCTTTGACGATATATATATACGCATATTACTGTGTACTGTGAATAGCTGAAGACAGTGTGTCGTGGCGGTCCTTGGGAGAGGCCTGTATCCATCAGTGGAGATACAGCTTGATAGTATAGTATGGTACTGTGTACTTAATGGCTATTACGTTTGTAAATGTATGTATGTAAGTATATATTTTACTACAGTTCCATGTAGTATTTATAATCGTTACTTAATACGAGTATGTACACTACCCGCGTTATTGCATCTGTCACAGCTCTCTACCTCAAGGTTGTCTGAGAGAGATTGCTATCTCTTTTTTTCTTCTCATAACTTTGTTCCTTATTTGTGTCTGTCTGTTATATTATGACACAAATAAGGAACAATAAAGAGTTTTGTCTATCCATCTATATTTTAGCATAGACTTACACTATAGAATCCTTGTTGACATATTGCTTGTTATGAAACCTCATGACCCGCAACACTTTGATGCTTGTATCCACAATGAGTGCTTGTTCCGTGCCTGATTCTAGCGGGTATAGCAGTTCGAATGGACACTGTAAAATGTAATATTATTGATTTTTGTGTTAAAGAAGTGTTGAGAAAGCCTGAGAACAAAAGTTCATTGGTTCACGTCACAGACTTATGATGATGAAAACGTCAAGCATATAATGAGTGAGTGGTACAGAGTAACAGAGCCAGAGTTCATTTAAAAACAGCCACAGCCGCTGGGCGCATTCGACAGGCCACGTTACCCTTGAAATGTACTTACCCTTGAAATGTACTGTACATTTCAAGGGTCCTACTTTATCGTATTTCCCCATTGTACGTACGTGTTTCGGTAGTGAATGAGATATGCCAGAGCCCATTGCCATCCTATCCCTCCCCATCTCCCAATTGTTTCCTTAATCTGCGAATGTAGGCAGCGCATCCGGGGGCGTGCCAACGTTTGTCATTCTGGACTGATGTTGGTATGTATCGCGGGTATCAATGGACGACAGTATCCACTTACCATCATGTGGACCATACAGCCATACACAGACTTTACAGTATGCTCGCCTGCCGCCTTTTTTTCTACAATAATAATAATACTTTCTCCCTTTCTCCAGTACTAATTCAGAAACCAATGCAAATGGTGCTAATCAACTGGCTATAGTTCACTGAAGTTACTTAAAGCGAAAAAGAATAAGAAATAAACAAATACGTGAGAAACAGAACAAATTGCGCAAAAGTAAATCAGGAGCGTGGCCTCATCGGATTAAGCGTAATATAGAGAAGAAACAGTGGTTAAACTTCATAAAAACGTTTAATTCGCGTGACAAAACAGTTTGAAACTTAAGGGGATGATTAATTGTTTATAAATGGATAAAATCATTATTTTTTTGTCATACTGGTATATAAAACACAGTGGTACGGTATTTAAAAATATACACAGTTCAGTGCACCAGGGTGGCGACTGATTTTGATTTTGACAGCGCTGATTTTCAGCCTGCCCCTGCTTCATTATTACAATGTTTCTAACAAGCTATATGTGGGTAATCGCAAGTCTTATTTCGTAAACTTTTTGGTGAAAGGAACTTTGATGAAGTACTTTTTTTAAAGAAAGAAGGTGGCAGTTGTGGAAACAATCCAATTGGTGTTAAGTATAATACTGTCGTTACTGAACATCCGTCGGGGGCGATTATAATGTATGTATGGATTATTTGTACTAGTTAAAACGTGCCTCGTGGGTTACACACACCGAAAATTTAAATTATAATTCTTTCATCTCACGAAGTGGGTACTCACACTAGTATTTGTGAGCATAATCGAAATATATTTAACGCACTGTACATTACACTTACATTTAAATATATTTAACGCACTCTAAAACAATGTACATGTACGAGCGTACATGTACATTGTTTTAGTATGCGTAAACTTGACAACGCTCAGTTGGGTTCCCGACTACGCAGCGCACACTAAAACAATGTACGTGTACGAGCACAAATGAACTATTTCATCTCGTTCACACTTCATGAGGTGAATGAACTATACTAGGGTATGTATTCAGAAGAAAGTTATAAAAAGATCGAAGGAGTGACAATCTTGGCTCAGTAATAATCGAGCATTGTTTTGAAATAGCGTTTAGTTGCGTTACTGACTATTTTAAGTATTGAGGATTAAATCTGCAACTTGGGAAAATAGAGCGTCAAATCTCTACCGGATAAAGCTGATTTTTTACGGTAACCATAGCGTGAGTGTTGCTGGATTGTTGCTTTGATATTTTGTTAATGTTCTTATAGAAAGGTCGAGGTAAAAAACTGTATAGATGTCGTCCCAGCCCATCAGCAAATTTTAATATAATATTAGTGACAATGTACAAGGGGTGGTCCAAAAGTTCCCGGCCTGACAAAGAAAAAGGACACTCAAGTTTATGAAACTATTTTTATTATTCAATATAGTTTCCCTCTATTTGAACACACTTTTCGGGTCGTTTAATTAGCATTTCTATTCCAGTATAAAAATAATCAAAAGTTTTGTCTTCAAAATGGGCGAAAATTGCAGCGGTCATTTTATCATCAATGGAAAATATTATAATCCTTAAGTTCGTTCGCCTTGAGTTTGAGAACAAAATATGTATTACCCAGGCCTCCCCTAGTAAATCACTTGGTAGATACACATACTCCAGATTTTTTTTTTATGTCTTGAGACATAAAAGTACATAAGTACTTGAGACATAGGACTGTAGAAACAATGGTATGGTACGGAACGAGGATTTGAATCTACGATCACACGAATGTAAGTCGAATATAGACACCCCTAGGTTTTATATATTTAATGAAATGTTTTAACAAGACCTAAAGATGAATAAAACGTGAGTTAAGATGCATTTAGCGCGACTTCACGCTGCGGGCGCGCGATATTTCTTCCTAATTTCCAACCAATTTTTCCCTGACGATGTACTCACTGACTCATAAGGAAATAGCAGCTATGGCGTCTTCATTACTGTCTCTGTTACCGCCCCGAGAATGTAATAAAATTTAATAATAAGCTTTAAGTTCCGTGTCAATGGTGTCACTTGAGTATAATTAGTGTTACAGGAAGACGTTTTATTGCCCTAATTAAAAAGTGTCGTCGGTTTAAAGAGGATTTAGTAATTAAGGTAATTTTATGGTAAAGGTAGGTACCTACACCATAAAATTATGGATATTAATGTTCTAGTGTGACTCCATTTTGGGATATCGTGAGTGGGACTACTGAAAAAGCTCTACTATGAGAAAACTAACATAAATATAAAACCGTGATGTCGTGTGTCGAACACTGTGTCGCTGCATGCCAATAACGTGTCACTGGATGGACGACAGTATCCACTTACCATCAGGTGGACTGTATGCTCGTCTGCCTTATCTCTATAAAAAAAAACTGGGGCGTACAGCAGCAAGGGCCTTGCTGCAAATATAAAGGGGTTTTGGTTTCATAATAGTCCACTATATATCGCGATTTTCCAATGTTTCTTTCTTACCTAATAGTCGAGATGCTGATAATTGAAAAATACGTTGGTACTTGATTAAAACTCAATATGGGCCGAAAATCAAAATCATAACTTCGCGCAATAATACACACTTCTACAGCTTACGATTGTACCTATGTTTGTATTTTGATATATTTATAGTCTAGATAACTTTTCTTGATAATAATTATAAGTATACCTGTCTAATTTAATGACGGAATAGTTTTTTTTTTAATTTTATTATGAAATAGTTATGACGTTTTTGTTTTTGGTACTAATTTAATTTTATAAAATTATAGCAAAAATATGGTAACACATAACATATTGCTATTCCAACGAATAAGGCGTTGCATTTCACCTCTCGACTGTGTTAACCATAATAGCCCATAATTGGGATTCTTTGTGCCATAAGTACAGTACGTACAGATGAAGTGATATAATCCCTTATCATCCGGATCTGTTTGTCAGATCCTAAATTACGATTAAATTCTAAACAAGACATGCATTTATGTATAAACGAGTAAATGGCCGAGTAAATGGACCTGCCGTCGATCTTCGGGCTCGGGATAGAATACAAAGCCAGACACTGCAATAACAAACAACTGGAAAGGTCTCTGACCTCATCAATTGTCACTTTAGTTGTAAACATATGGAATAGATTGCCTTGCCACACGAAGTGGATTCCTATAATTTAAATGAATGTCAGAGCAAGACCTATACGTACACTAGTACAAGATATAAGGCACATCAGCTGCTGGCTGCTCGCCTATTAATGAAAGTAATAAAAGGTAAACAAATACCTACCTTTATTGTACGCGTTCAGACCCGATTTAGAATATATAATTATTTTTTATTCTCATAGAAAGAAGTTGGCAAAAGAGTATACAGTCCACCTGGTGGTACGTGGATACTGTCGCCCATAGACATCCGCGATGCATGCCAACATTAGTCCAAAATGACAAACGTTGGCAGGCCCCCGGATGCGCTGTCTACCTTTGGAGATATAGGAATAGATTTGGAGAAAGGGATGAGAAAATGGCGAGGGATAGGATGGGAATGAGCACTGGCACATTTCACTCACTATCGAAACATGTACGTACATTAGGGAAATAAGATAAAGTTGGAAATGCAGTACATTTGAACGTAGTCTTCTGTGAGAGAGGGATAACGTGGCCAGTCGAGCGCGCCCAGCAGCTGTTGGATTTCAGCGTGCACTCTCCCCCTCCGGTTCGCTTATTGTATAATAATAATAAATTACACTATCTTGTTTCCCCAATGAAAGTACGTGTTTCGGTAGTGAGTGGAATAGGCCAGAGCTTATTCCAAACCCATCCTCGCTTTCCCAACCCTTTCTCCAAATTAATTCATAATTCTCCAAAGGTAGGATGCGTATCCGAGTGGGGCGTGCCAACGTTGATCATTTTGGATTAATACTGGCTTTTTGTTTTCGGAATGCCTAAATTCTTGTGGCCCTAATGGCCTTTCAAAAGTCACCGGACATGCATGGTTTAGGGCAGGTATGGGCAACCTTTGACATGTTGAGGGCCAAACTTTAGCGTGCAAATACGTTCGCGGGCCGCGTTTAAAAGTACTTAGTGCATTTTAAAGTAGTGATAATATTTTTTGCGATAGATATTAGACATGAAATAATACGACAATGTTATTATAATACAATTTATTAAAATAACAAAATGAAATTTAAAAAAATGGTACATTATAATCAAATCGTTAAATTTGCAAATCGTTAAATACATCGAAATCAATGAGACACTTGAGCTTGAATTTGGGAAACTAATCCATCGATATTTGGATTAATTCCACTGATACAAAGACGTAAAGAATTTTCCAAATTATCGTCAGTCAGTCTTGTACGATGTGTTGATTTATTAACTTTCATCAATGAAAAGAACTGTTCGCATTTATAAGTACTGCCAAACGCACAAATCAATCTTCTTGCGAATTTTCTAAGCTGCGGAAAATTGTCTTTTTCTAGGTATTTTTTGTAGAAATCGCACAACTCTACGTCTTCAAATTTGGATTTTAGGAGTGAGTTTTCTTGAATCTCGATCAACTCCATTTATAAGTGTATTGGAGCATTTTGTACATTATATTTTGTAGGAGTAGCAAATAAACTGAAACAGTCTTCCATGTTTTTGAAGTCGCTAAATCTGTTCGAAAATTGTTCCGACAGTAACTTGAGTTCTTCAGCATATTGAGCATAAGCAATATTTTCATACGCAGAGAGCGTGTTGAAATGGTAACTGTTACCAGACAGCATCTGTGACTCCCACAAGCGTAGTTTGATCTGAAACGCTTTCAAATGACTGTACAAATCATTTACTAACTGTCCTTGTTTTTGAAGTTTCAAATTTAAATCATTCAAATAGCCTGTAAGATCGACCAGAAATGCTAAGTCACATATCCATTTTGGGTCACTTAATTCAGATAGTGGTTTATCTTTTATTTTCATAAAGTCTGCTATCTCATTTCTAAGCTCGTAAAACCGTTTCAACATTTTTCTTTTGCTCAGCCATCTGACTTCACAATAATATGTTACGTCGTTATATTCAGCTGATATTTCATCCAAAAACGCCTTGAACTGACGATGGTTAAGCCCTCGGGATCGAATAAAGTTGATGGTTTTTACTACCACATTCATAACATTCTGGAGTCGAATGGACTTAGAACACAAGTTCTGTTGGTGGATAATGCAATGAAGGACTATCAAATCATCTTTTTGCACATTTAATTCTTTTGCTTTTTCATTCAAAATTCCGATGAAACCTTTACGTAAGCCGACCATAGAAGGTGCAACATCAGTGCATACTCCAATTAATTTTGACCATGGCAAGCCAAAACTTGTGAATACCTTTTGAACTTCAATAAAAATATCCTCTCCTGTAGTGGTTCCTTTTAGCGGCTGTAAAGCAAGCAATTCCTCAGTAACAGTGAACTCCTTATCAACACCTCGAATAAATATAGCCAGTTGAGCTGTGTCAGACAAATCGGTGCTCTCGTCTAATGCTATGGAAAATGATTCAAAACCAGCCATACGGTCAGTCAATGTTGTTTTTATATCATTAGCCATCATTTCTATACGTCGAACAACAGTTCGTCTTGACAAACTAATTTTTTCAAATTCATTTTTCTTTTCAGGACACAAAATACCGCAAACTTCTAACATACACTCCTTGATAAATTCTCCTTCGGCAAATGGTTTTAATGTCTTTGCCAATTTTGAGCTAACTATAAAACTAGCTTTCACAACATTATCAAGTTGTGTTCTTTGTTTATGAAACATTTGTTGCTGTTTTTCCAAATTTGCGGTAAGCTTCTGGATTTTGTCTGTTCTTAATTGTCCTGTCAGTGAGTGCAGCGTAGCATGCTTATTTGAGTAATGCCTCTTTATATTGAATTCTTTCATTACTGAAATGGATTCATTACACAGCAAACAAATAGGCTTACCATTGTGCAAGATAAAAAAGAATTCTTCAGTCCATTTTTCTTGAAACTGGCGACCCTCTGTATCTACTTTTCATTTCTTTCCACCAGACCATTTTTGTTTACTTTTCGTTCAATAAACTTAATAACAAACTATAGTTAGTAACCACTCAAGATGCACACAAAGTCACAAAGCAAGTTGACGGATCGAGCAGTTCGCTAGGATATCGCTTGTCCAAGTTATCACCTCGGTAGCTCAAATAGAACTGAACTAACGTTCGGGCCATCCACCCGCTTATATAGGCAAAATGAAGGAATAATCTGGAATAAACTAGTTCAGAATAATTGAGAAGCAATAAATCTTTTGATGTGTCGCCCGTGAGGCGGCAAACCTCAAAGAATTTGATCGAGCAAGCCGAGTGGCGGCGATTATCAAAGAGTGAGGCGGCAAACATCAAAGGATTTGATGTTTTTCCGCCTCACTGTCACTCCCGTGAGTATAAGTACCTAATGTAATATTTTTTAATTGGGTTTTTCCAAAATGTCTCGCGGGCCGGATCATATCTTACAGCGAGCCGGATCCGGCCCGCGGGCTGGTTGTTGCCCATATATGGTTTAGGGCATGCGCAGAAGACGTTCAGACAAGAGCTAAAAGTGTACACACTTTTTGCTCTTGTCTGTCAGCAACGATCTTAAGGGCTCCCCCGCTGGTTGACCAGCGGAGGGAACGGACCTCGGCTTAAGGCGTTGCTTTGTGAGGGTACCGCGGGATCGCGAGTCGGTGAGAAGCGTCCAGGCACGTGCCGATACCTGGTAAAAGTGTTAGCTGAGGGCAGGTGTGTTCACGGTGTAGCGAGGGGGATATCTTCGTCTCCGCCGGCGGGGATGGTGTATATGTGTAACCTGTGAGTGTAGTGTAAGAACCGAATTGGAAGCCTTGGTACCTACAAAGTCGTCGGTAGTGGGTGTATAAGAAGAGCACAAGGATGTGTATCCTGAGGCGTTGGGAGCGTCTATAATATAGTTTTAGTATCGAAAGCAATTATTAATATTTCGTTATATAATTCCAGTACTTTTAACGACATTAATATTTATTTATCAGTTCCATCTTAGTCATAAAATTATTTCCATGTACAATTATAATTAAATTCCGAAAGAGATAGATTTTAGCTTATTGCAGCTAAATATATTTATATAAAAGATAAAATAGATAAATACTCACATCACCACAACCATATGTCCTAGCATATAATCCAGCTCGGTTTAACGTGGTATTCACCATTAAAAAGGCAGCATTTAATGGTAACTTGGTATAAATTTTTAACGCATAGTAGTCTTCATAAGGTGGGAATCCAAGCCACTGATACATTTTGAAACACCTTGTGCATTTTATGAAAAAGAAAAACATATTTTAATAAAAAAAATATATATGGACAGATCGGAAGATTGTGGGATCTTGTTGTTCGACAAACAGGTTGACGCCATCTCTATTGCACTCGTTGTTATTGCATAAAATTATTAGGTATCTCGCTCGCGCCCTATGTTTGTCTATTACGCTAGTATTAGGAAGTCTATGATAGCGTACTTACTTTTATATTATGTGTTTTGGACTGCAATTCCATTTATATTACTTAGGTGACGTCTGGTCAGTGCTGAGCTTATTTTATTATTGAACTCAAACTATGAAATTCTTGAACCTTGATTTGTTTTTAATTTGCAGCGGTCCAATGCTCAATTTTAGTTTGCCAGACCCTACAATAATTAATACCTGTCCATTTTTTTTTATTATGGCCTTAGGATATTTCTTAACAATTACATAATAATATTAATAATCACAACTAAATTTCGTATCGAAAATTTAAATACAAACTTTCAGTGGGGAATAATATTTAAGCAAAAAGGAATAATACAGCGTACTTAGTCTAAAGTCTCGTTTAGTGTTAAATCTATGTGGTAAAAAAACATTGAATAAAATGTAGGTAATTTACTTACACTTACAATACAAAACGTACAATTAAATCGGATTATTGTGATGAACATAAATCGGAAGCGTAACATACCAATTACGATTATTATGTTATAAAAAGTAAAAAAATGATTTATCATTCACGTATACACACCTGTGTTAAACAAATTATTTATTTCTGAATAATCTTGATTTTTTATAGAATTGCAATATTTTCAATGTTTCCCGATCGAATGTCAAAATTACAATGAACAGAACTAACAAGGGAGGAGTTATCAGTAAACACGACCTCTGCTTTTATCAGAGTTATAAATATCAAATTAATTACTTCCTGTTATATATTAAACACTGTTAGGTTCTATTTTGCTTGTATTATTTATGTTTACAACGCAAATCAAACTTTGAAACCAAATAATAATTAATAATTAGGTACATTAACTGTAGAATAGGAATATTGAATTTTTGGTTAGGTTATTTATTAATTTAGGATACGTTAGGAGAGAGAGAGAGAGAGAAAGCCAAGCACAGTACGGTCTGGTAAAATTTGCTGGATTAGGCCAAGGCTCACCCTGGTCTGTAGAGCTTTTAACTTTTAGACTTTCGCTATTTGTTACATATTTTATATTGTTAATCAAATCTAAACGCGTATAATTAAAGGTCTTTATTTACCTTTTATCTACTCGACATTTCGGCACAGGTCACACCGTCCGCAGTCATGAGTTAACTGAAGAGGCGGGTAGTCCAGGATCGGAGCTGCGAGTAGTTTTATCAACTACCCCACATTTGTTCTTCACATTTACAGGCTTCGACATACTAGATTATCAATGTCCGCTGACGTATTCGACGATCGAACACAAGGTTTAAAATTTGATAATAATTGAATTCCATGCCTTCCTTTATCGTACAAATTATTTTATGCCTTTATCGTAAGAAGGTTTCTTTTTATGCGTACGAACACTAACCACAACAATCATTGAAGACGCGCGCTGTTGAGTTGCTAGTTATTATCAAACCCAGGATCAATGGAACTGTATTTATTATTTTTCTACACAAAAATAAGTGTTCACAACTGTACTATGTTTATCGGAAACTCAAAAATAATCACTCTAACCTCAGCGGAAGCAACGGAAGTTAATGTAATCCACATTAGTGTTGGAGATGGGTTCCGTGGAGATTGCGCTGCAAGTTCCGAAAACATTGAGCCGCCACACCGTTCAGTGAGTTAATCTGTTTCCATTGACCTTTCCTTTGAGAGCGATGATACAATGGTTCATATATCAGGATATTTTGTATAAGTACCACATGCTCTGCAAAGAATATATGGACATAGATATAGACATCACTTTATTCCGTCACAACAACACACAGCAAAGGTAGGAAGAAACAAATTATATAAAAGTCTACCGGTTGAGGGACAGTAGCTCGTTCTGCTGCTGCGAAGGTCAGTCGTTTGGGGTACAGTAGCATATTATTATATAAAAGTCTACCTACTGCGAAGGTTACATTAAAACAAAGGTTACAAAACGAGTTGGTTGACTACAATACAGTAGCATGCTGTATAAATGTTTATCTACTGCGAAGGTATGTCAGTTAGGGTACAGTAGTTTGTTATATTATACCTACTGCGATGATCTGATGGTTGGGGCACGTAGCTTGTTAAATAAAAATCCATTACGGTCATCCAAGATTTATTATTAGTTCAATTAGGGTAATTGCCATCGTTTCAAGTTAGTTGCCGTTTCAAGACGACAGTTGAGATAAAAATTATTGTCATGTCTCGTGTCGTTAATTACAACGGAACCGGTCCCTCCTCAAGCAGAGGGTTTATTTCCTCGGTGAAGAGTCGAAAGGCATGCAAACTTCTAAAGTTAGGCTTAAACTTGGCGAAAGTCAGTCGCAGGGACTTGTTCGCCCTCACTTGGTGTTTGTTACATTTGTTTATTTTAGAGCTCGTGTCTATGGTAAATAGGCAGTTGGTAAGTGAACTTCCCTCACGTAGAATTTTATATTTATTACGGCGACACTCGACACGCGCGACTGGTTCGTGACACTCATGTGATTTCAAGCTCGCCACTACACATGATCGTTGGCTGTTTTCTCTTAGTCACCACTGGCGAATTTCACGTCGTTCAATCCACCTGGTTAGAGGATAACCCACTAGTTATTAGTCCTGCGGCAAATATGGCCTGTCGATTACCACTTCAGTATCCTGATTCGTAAATGCTATATCGGTATAAATAATGCAGGTACCCTGTGTTCAGATAGGCGACTTCATTTGACCATGATACGCAATAAATAATAATGTTGAAATATTAAATTATCTAGGCATGCTAATTGTAAAACTCGATTCCGATTCGAGGGTGGGAGCAATAAAACTGAAAGTATATACTCTCGCATATTGCCAAACTAAAAAAAATGTTTAAAAAAATCTCAATTCATAGTTTACATACATAGGAACACAACCATAGCGCGATGTAGAAACGATACAGCGCCATCTGTTCGGATTAACACTAATAAAAATTCTGACTGTATATATATACTCGTAATTCTGTAATTACGAAATTAAACTATTTAGTATGATGTTCAAACTAGACAGAATGTTCTGAGTCATTCTAAGTTAGCTCACTTCGCTTTCACCGGGACAGTGTTATACTAAAAGTCACAGATACAATTTATGTTACAAATTTACGACACACATAACTATTGAATATTTTTTGTTTGGATTTTTTTATGGACGAAGGCGGCAGACGAGTATACAGTCCACCTGACGCTAAGTAGATACTGTCGCCCATAGACATCCGCGATACATGTCAACATTAGTCCAAAATCACAAAAGTTGGAACCCCCGACCGACCCCGGATGCGCTGCCTACCTTTACAGATATAGGAATGGATTTAGAGAAAGGCTTGGGAAAATAGGGAGGGATAGGATGGGAAGGGACTCTGGCACATCTCACTCACTACTGGAACACGTACGGACATTAGGGAAATAAGATAAAGCGGGAAATGCAGTACATTTGAAGGTAGTCTTCTATCAGAGAGGGGTAACTATCTGTTGCGCAAAAGGTCTCAGATTTGACTGCCGGTCTGACATTTTTTCAAATCAAATAATTTATGTTACAAGAACATAGATAGTATAATGTCGCGTTACATTGTAGATACTCCTCATTAAGGTCTGCCTCATTCATTTGTTTAAAGACAAATGTTTGTACGGGTCTGGGTTGTTTGTCTTTGTGTGTATTTCTGGACCCACTTCATGATTCTGGGTTGACATGAAATTTTACATACTTTTCATAAAAAAAAAACAATATTCTTCGTATTCCGTCATCATTCAACATGAGTGATTAAAAAAGAGGTAAACATCCATTCACTCTTTCGGCGTTTGTTACATTACATTATAACCACTCTGTGGTAGGTATATAAGTACGAGTAATGTCTCTCGGCGTTCGGTCACGGTCGGAAATACGAAGATGGTCGACCGGCATATTTGCTTAGTGGTACCTGTAGTCAAATAAAAATGTTCGGACGAACGACTGGGGGCAAAGTGTAAAGATCCGATGTCCCAAATTTCTATATTTGTACGATTCATTTCGGCTATAACTACGGTACCCTAAAAGAATTTTCCTTAGTTTTCATAAGGCTCCAATATCGGATGTCTCTGAATTCCCATTTCCATCCCCTACAACAATTATAGACGTGTGCTACCCTTTATAACCCACTTTAGGGGATAGTCTGGGTACTCAATAAGCCTATTCCAAGTCTTACAATACAATAAAGTAATAAATGAAAATAGGTTATTATTTTTATTGTAATTTTGGTACCAACCCTTCAACAAAGGAATATGCGTTTGTAGAAGCATTTATATGGGCCTTTATTAAGGTTACTATGTCCTGTGTTTATAAATAACTTCATTTACAAGAAATATTTTTAATGGATGATTGTACCGTGCCGTACTGTTACTAGACCTTTTATCGTCCACCGCTGGACATGTGCCTCTCCACGCGCATTGCTTTGTGCAGAAGGACAATTACCAGGTATAGCACGTGTCTGGGCGTTTGTCACCGACTCGCGATCCCGCGGTACCCTCCCAAAGCAGCGCTCCCTACGCCGAAGTCCGTCTTCTGCCGGTTTACTGCCGTAAAATGTAGTACATTTCCCGCCCTATCCTATTCCCCCAATATATGTACATGTTTTTGTAGCGAGTGAGATATGCCAGAGTCCATTCCCCATCTCCGTTTGCCCAACCCTTTTTCCAAATACATTTTTAAATCTTCAAAGATGGCAGCGCAACCTGATGTTGGATCCTAGAGATATATGCCAACATCTGGACCGATGTTGGCATGTATTGCGGATGTCTATGGACGACAGCATCCACTTACCATCAGGTGGACTGTATGCTCGTCTGCCGCCTTTTTTCTATAAAAAAATAATAATTAAATCTATACGAGCGAAACCGCGGCAACAGCTAGACTGCTAGATTTATGAGTACACTTCCTTCATATTATTATATAATAGCCATTTCCTACCACAAACTCAAATCTAAATCCCTTATGGAATTGTCATTGTCATGGAATGATTTTCAATCAATTCAAAAGCAAGGTCCTCGACATTCCGCATCCTCCCGATTCACGCAATCTCACTCCGCAACTAACCCCCGCCGCCCGCCCCAATATCCCACAAATCGTGAATAAATAAACCAATTTGCTGGCAACTTTATTTTAATTTCCTCACGACAATAACTCAACGTCGCCACTCGGGAGAGCGGCAATCATTCGGGAAGGATTACCTAATAAATATTTTATATGACATCACAGTCGTTCACCCTATCCGTTTATTATTCAGTGTGCCGAGATGGAAAATGAATTTTTAAAGGCGTTTACAGATATTGAATGTCTTAAGCACATGTAAAAGCACCGATACGAAGGCGCCCACGGATGCCCTCGCTTTCAGCTTCGATCATTTCCAGTTCAAAGATAAGGCAGTTTTCCTTCTGGGCAATTAGCTATACATAAGTGAATCAAAATCAACGCGATCAAAATACGTTGATAAGTTTTTACGTGATGCCGTAACAAACAGACAGACATAGAGACATACATATGGGCAAAAATTCTAACTATTGGTTCGGACTCTGTAGCTTCTAAAAATTGTATTTATTTTACTATTATTAATAATTATTTCAGTGTTATTAAATATTGATCGCGTACCAGGAAACGTAGCGTGGAACGCCATTCGGCCAGGTGGACTTACGACTTGAAGAAATTCGCCGGTAGTGGCTAGATGAGAAGAGTGGACGAAGTCTCTGTGTGATTAAATATTTACATATTAAATTATTCACTCGCATTCTGGTGTTATGGCACTCGAGATGGGGAAGGAGCACGCTGCAATCCAACAGCCGCTGGGCGCACTCCGCTGGCTATGTTACCCATCTCTCACAGAACGTCTTGATTTGTAGATCGTTAATTATTCTAGCTTATTATTAGGTACATAAAATGTAATAATTAAGATGTATATGGAGGTCAATATTTGAACATCTTTAAATTAAGCACAACTTATTCAGACTGGAGTTCAGTCACCTTCAAACTGGGAATTTGTGTCTGTCTGGGATTAAGTTGACAAAATTAAATCACAGCTTGGTGTCACAGTACAATCGAGAATCAGTTAGGATTGATTTAGAATTTTGGACTTTGAAATTGTTTATTACGAAATAACTTGATACTGGTAGAATGTGCACCATTGCCACTATGAAGAGAAAAAGTCACAGCGTTGGACGTTTCTAGAAGACAGACAAGAAGAATAGTAAAGGATAAATAAGGAAATCTAAAGAGTTGTATAGAAACACTATACAACTATCCGAGCTATTTGTCACCGCCTGTATACGGGTCCACTGTGTTTAATTCACCGTTTTTAAATATTTAATTCAAATAAAATTACGCTCTTGCGAATGTTGAGTCTGTGTGCGTGAGCAGTATTTTAGACATTAGGTACCTACTTTGAAGTTCTCACACTGTTTCTCTGTGCCCTGTGGTTGCATCCCCTGAGGCAAAGTACATTTGCGTTTATAGCGAAAGTAACGCATAAAATTATTTCGAAAGGAACTTTTAACATTAACAGTTTCTTAGGTGCTTGATGTGAAAGTGTGGAGTTCATATAACTATTCTGATCATGCATGATTAAAATTTATTGTCAAATAAAATCATAATTATCATTTATTGCATTAATAATTATTATAAAAGATTAGTCTATTTAAATTATTCGTTCTTTCTTATTGTTTTCAGGATTTCAAACTATATAGGATGGAAGGAATGATATGTATTAATATCAGGGAGGGTAGATGTCAACCATATTATACACATCTACCCTCAAACCGAGGCGAAGTTGTCCTCCGCGCCCTTGAGTCGCGAATAAAGGACGTCAAACCCAAGTTACGTTTTTCAATTGTGTTCCCGTATATTACATATATTTATTAATACATTTCAAGTTAACTCCATTAAAAGAAATAAGATGTCCGTTATATAATCAATTGATAATAATTAACTATATACTGACTTATATTTAAGTTTAAGCTTAATAATAAGTAAATGTCTTATTCTAATTATAATTTATAGATAGGTTACCTATCTTAACTATTATTTATACAAACACCTTGCATTGTCTGCAATCATGAGTACTAGTCATATTATCCCTTGCTTCATGAGTCCCGTAGAGGTATCTACCCCAATATTAAAGAATATTATAAAAATTACAAAAAATACAGTAATTAACATTAGTCTGATTAACTTTAGTCTTATTAACTATAATTTAATTAACAATTATAATAATTTTACTCATTTTACTATAGGTATTGATTAACATCCGTTATATTCGAAAAACTTGCACACTTTACAAACATTTAATTATTGTGAAATATGGAGACTTTCTCAATTTTATTAAGACAATAAATATATGTAGGACTAATTTTTAACCGCGACTTTGCTCGCGTGGATATTGTTTTGAAAGTAATTCGCTCCCCCTGAAGAAAATTAATCAATTTTCCGAATTAATAAGTATTCTATATATTTCTCCGCATTTCACGCTACCTCTATGCCAAATTTCATTGAAATCAGTTCAGTAGTTTAGTCGTGAAGACGCAACGAAGAAGCGAAATACAGAATTAAATACAGATATATAATATTCGTGTGGATGTGGATAAAATTCTAATTAGTTATACATAAGTTACGGTTAGACAAAAGCCCTCACGTATAGACCCTAGCCCGCACACTAGGACTCCCTGTGTCCTAAAGACTAGTTCATTCCACTGAGGCAGTTTAGACTATAAGTAAATTTGTACAAAGCTTATATGAGTTAATTAATTTCACAATGTTATGCAAATTTTCCACTCGTATTGTCACAGCGTGTTTATGTAAAAGGATTTGTGTATGTATGTGTCAATGCGTGTTTATTATCATTATTAATTTTACTATTATTAATAATTATTTCAGTGTTATTAAATATTGATCGCGTACCAGGAAATGTAGCGTGGAACGCCATTCGGCCAGGTGGACTTACGACGAAGAAATTCGCCGGTAGTGGCTAGATAAGAAGAGTGGACGAAGTCTGTGTGTGATTGCGGGCCTAGGATAAAGGTCTTAGGAAATACAGCAGTGGAGTGACACAGGCTGATTGCGCGCCTAGGAAAGGTCTTAGGATATACAGGAGTGGAGAGACACAGGCTGATTGCGCGCCTAGGAAAGGCCTTAGGATATACAGGAGTGGAGAGACACTGACTAATTGCGGGCCTAGGAAAGGCTGAAATAAAGCAGTGAAAAGGCACAGGTTGATTGCGTTGATTGCCTAGGAAAGGTCTTAGGATATACAGGACTGGAGAGACACAGGCTGATTGCGGGCCTAGGAAAGGTCTTAGGATATACAGGACTGGAGAGACACGGTCTTGCTTAAAATTATTTATTAAGTCTTCCCTTTACATTTTATGAAATAATAAATTTTGTGAATCTTTTGCATGTTGAAAAAGCGAATACACGTTTCTTTGTATCCAAAATAGATAGTCACGTTTTCTCCCCACTATATTCAAGTTCGTATCAATAGATCAATATACACGCCAGGAGTTATTATTAACTCAAACATAGAAACTAAACTCAATTCCACACTTCTTCAAGATAAATATAGGGGTGCGAATTAGCGTACAGCTAGGGGAGGAATTGAGGTTAAACATTAACTGTGTTAAATAATTATTATTTAAAACTTTGATAAAGGGATAGGTACAGACGGAAAAGATCCAGTGAGTTACTCGCGCTAAAGGTACTCAAGGGCACTACAGAGCACTACAGGCTGAACGAACACATGCTAAATTTGGAAGAGAAGGATTCCAAAGCCTGCAGATTTTGTTCCGAGCACTAAGCACTTGCTTTGCGAATGTGACCCTTTAATGTATAAAAGTCATACTTATATGGGTGCTGAGCTACTAAAGCCGAAAATGGTTTAGCGATTCGCTGCTGAAACTATCATAGACTTTGGGAGCGAACTACAAGAAGTGGACTTTTGGGCGAGAACACGAGAAATTGAGTTTTTTTTTTGGATTATTGTAAAAATTGTGAATTAGGCGTTTTGTGGTTAAATAGTCATAGTTTATTAATCTTCAAAGAGTTTTTTGTGCGTGGTGTTTGTAATAATCAAATAAAAGTGCGAGACTGCGTTTTACATGTGCTTCCAAGGAGTCCTCTTCTGTCCTCAGTAAACTTATTATCGTCCTCTTGTTATCGAGAGACTCTTGCCTTCGACGGAACTGCACGTTGATAGGATACTATGTCGATCGATATCCCATTTTTAACATAATTTTTATTGCTATTAAGCATCATTTTTATATTTAACATCATTTTGATATAAACATCATTTTCATATTCAACATCATTTTCATATTTAACATAATTTTCACATTTAACGTCATTTTGATATTGAAGATAATTTTGCTATTTAACATCATTTTTATTGCCCTATAAGGGCACAGACCTTGCCTTAGTAATACACTCGGGGGTTCCGGGCCGTATTCCACCACGCGGGCCCGGTGCGGATTGATGGATCACATACTTCAGACTTTTTTTTCTGGAGCATGCGTGTTTCCTCACTATGTGTTCCCTCACCACCGAGCTAATGACAATTTAAAAAAATCCGTACTTAAGTAGAAGCTCCCTGGTACGTACATTTATTTAACTATTGTACATTTTAATTATTGTTCATTTATTTAACTTGATAAAATTAGAAATACTTCGCGATCAACCAAAGACTGGAAACTTTCAGCATTACCCAAGTTTTAATGAAACCAACTCGATTTACTTCAAAGAAAACATTTTATTATTCCATTTCAATGATTAAATTGAAGTATCGGAGAATAGTTGATGACCAAAGTTAGTTACTCAATCAGAATATTTCTATTAATAGTTTGTTAAATTTTAATGTCTGTTTAGATTATAGTTTCTCCAAACTACAAAATTTCCAGGGAAAGTTGCACGCTGCAATCCCATATAGCCGAAGCGAAATAATTTGAAAAATTATAATCTGCTTTAGTTATTTGAGGAGAATTATAACTTCGTGACATTATGACCTCTATTCATTACGTTTTGTCTAAATTGACATTTAAAATTCCCATTTTGCGGCACTATCATACCGAGCACAGTCCATTGCACCCTTGTCACAGCAACTAGTTAATATTTAAAGCAGCCCAGCACTAAAACAGTAGATAAAATTGCGGTAGGTGATCTAGACAATACTATTGAAAATAATCGTAAACTAAACAACGAGAATAAAGTTCCACGGATTATATAAAAGAGTTGTGTGTGTCTCTGCATACGAATCGACCGTTTAATTACTTACGTGCGATATGTCCGACAAGGATTTAAGTGAACTGTATGTTGTGTTTGTCTCTGTATGTGCCTCTGGACCCATGACACAGGGAATACTAGTGTGGCTTGATTTATTTATTATTATTACTTTATTGATGACGAATTAATTCCAAATTACTCAATTTTAGTTCGAAAAATAACTGCAATAATTTATATGTATATTTTCAGTAAATTTGACACAATACTCAGGTTATAGGGTATAAATAGTGTAGATTTATCAACTTGCAATAATCAGCTCCGCGTTTTAAGGTCTTCAAACGTCCTCTCGTAAATACAAGTGGTAGCCTATGGTCATCGGTGGCATTTTATGGGTGTTTATATCGATACTATGTATTTGTATTTATATAATGTATAAAATAAAATAGTGTCTGTATAAAAGTGTATAATCTGTATATAATATGTTCGCTAAATATTTGATATTATTCATATTTTACAAAGTATATAAACGAGTTCACTAATATTGAAAGTATACAAATTATATGTTAGTTAAAACATATGCCGCCTTTACTGACTTATTTAATACAAAAACCAACAATTTGTAAACAGGTACTTTTTACAGGTTTCAAAATGATATTACAACACATCTAACGATTTTTCAACTTAATAGACACTTCTTGAAGCTCCCATTTTAAACTTTTGTGGTAAAGTGGATAATATGCATTATGTATATTTTGAATATTATAATATGCCTAAAATTATTTTAATCAAAGTTTCACTCTCCCTCTAGATGGCACGCGTGACTTGCATCGGGCAGCAGTGCGCTTGTGTGCATGAAGAGCATTTCAATCTTTTCAATGGAGACCACATACTGTTCTCTTTTTCCACACTGTGGACGGCCGTTCTCGATGTAAATCTTACTTACTGGACCCTTGTCCACTGTGATTACAACGCCCGTTTACTGTTGTCATTTTGATGTAGGTGCGGTCTCTAAATTAACTCGCTAGTTTCTCGGCTAATAAAGAAGTGAAATTTTAACGCAGTGGTTGTGCACGTTGTATAGATCTGAAAGGTCGGAGTATCACTTGCCATGCATTCATGTATAAACGCTGTGTAACCAAACATGAGAACATCTGGTTAGTACTGCCTTAATATTTCCTCATAATTCTAAATTGAATTGACGCAACCGACCTGCTCACCTGAGACGTCTCGCGGCATCTATCGGTACTACTGTGCACCAAACATTCAAATCTGAGCGCGAGTATGAAGTGACAAGCGATTGTGTCAAGCGAGTATGGTGAATATGGCGAAAGCAACCAAAGTTTAAAGAAGCCATGTCCGTGCTTACTTAAATCACGGACCATCAAATAACAAATATACTCGTGCATCATATATATATATATATATCTAAGCAGATTAAGAGAGTGTTAGGTTAGGTTAGGTTATACGTCGTACCTGTGCAAATTAGATCACGGAACAAATCCGATAACATTATCGTTGAGTTTACTGACATTCTTAAATACCATCCATTCTGTTCAAACTAAAACTAAACGGTTCAATCTTTGCACTTCAAGCCTAATTCTAATTTTACTGTCCAAAGACTGACCATTCCAAAATCTTTTGCGATTTCCAAACAAGCCTCTGTCACAGAAGACGACCCTAAAATTTGTAACGTACATGTTTGCGAACCCATACTAGAATCCATTTCCAATCTCATCCTGGCCGATTCCATACCATCCCATTCCATCCTATCTCCTCTTGTCCCATCATATATCGCAATCCGTCCCATCATAACCCCATCGTAGTGTAATGGGGTAAATGAAATCCGTTATTCCATTATTTCCATTACTTCCCATCCCATATTTGTACCTGTTATATTTGTCCCATGCCCTGAACACATGTCATGGTTAATCTAAATCATAAAATAACCTTTAAATCATAACAACATTTGCGTTTTATCGATATTACTAATTGGATACCATTATGCATAACTGATTCAAGTGACAAAAGTGAAATTTGAAAGTTAAGAAGATATTGTGTTTGTGTAAAATGTCAATAATCTTTAAGTGCTTTTAAATTTATCATTAAGAGACTACATATTAAAATACTTTATTAATTTGGTAGGGAGACAGTGCATGCTGCATTCCCACAGCCGCCGGGAGCACTCGACGGGCCACGTTACCCCTCTCTCACAGAAGACTGCCTTGGAATGTACTGCATTTCCGACTTTATCGTATTTCCCCAATGTACGTACGTGTTTCGGTAGTGAGTGAGATATGCCAGAGCCCATTCCCATTCCCATCCCAACCTCTCTCTCCCCATTTTCCCAACCCATTCGTCAATCTGCAAAGGTAGTCAGCGCATCCGGAGGCGTGCCAACGTTTGTCATTTTGGACTGATGCTGGAATGTATCGCAGATGTCTATGGGCGACAGTATCCACTTACCATCAGGTGGACTGTATGCTCGTCTGCTGCCCTTTTTTCTATAAAAGAAAAGACCTCTCTGTGTGACTATCACGTTACACAGCCACTTTCAGTTGTTACTATTCTGTATATGTGTGTTTATTTCTTACTACCGTCCGATTGATTTATTTACTGTCGCGTACCTGTATCTAGACTACTTAGGCCTAAAAATTATATTATACTAGCAAAACCCCGCAGACGTTGTCCTGCCATAAAAGTTGATGTGCTGCAGCGCCATCTAGTGGCAAGTTACAACAAAGTTTATAGCTTGAAAATATTCTCCGTACTCAAATACTTATGTATACTAATTTTCATGGCAATCGGTTGAACGGTATAGAAGTTGATGTGCTGCAGCGCCATCTAGTGGCGAGTTACAACAAATTCGATAGCATAGAAACCTTTTCCATAAAGAGATACATATATGTGCCAACTTTCATGGTGATCGGTCAAACGGTGTCGAAGTCTATTAACATCAAATATACCAACATCCTCTTTTATAACACTTTCTTTTCTTATAAATATATGTGGATATAATTCTTAGGAGAAATAGATGATTTTTAAATCAAAATTACGCCTAATTGTATCCAATTTTAAGTCGCGACTGTACGTCCTATAAAAAAAATCATCTAGTTTTTCCAAGTCGCTTAATTCAAAAACGACCTTAATTGCCAACTGCGTAATTACTTTTTTCGCAATTACAATGATAATTCAATTCTAAAGCTGGCCTCTGAATAATTAGTACATTTGAGCATCATAGGCATTCTATTCTAGACTTTGCTGCTATCACATTAGGGTACGATTTGTTTTGCGGTCCATCACATAAGCAAGGACAGCAGTTTTTCTGATTAGTAGATGAAAAGATACTGTCAGGATGTCAGGGAAAAGGTACTATAATTAGACCGGCTTTAATCAGAATGGATCCAACTATGTAGTTTTAAGATGATAGAGATATTTTTTTCAAAATATAAACTAATATAAAGACAAGAAATTGTGATAAAGTACAATATGCTGATTTATAATTCTTTATATGAAAAAAAAATATGATTTTAGGATTAGATACATTCTGATTAAAGTCGATTAAAGTTATTTTTATTGAACATTTAGAGTCATTATAAGTATAAACCCAGGTACAATGACAAACACAAATGTTATAATACGTAACAAATGATCGTAGTTAAATCTCCACATTTGACAAATGAAATATAAAATTGAAATGAAACATTTAGGCCTAATGAAATATAAAAACACTTAAATAAAGCATAAAATTTTAAACATAAAACACTTGTACAAACTTAGATTGTAGATAATTAGACAGTGCGACTAAATAATTTCGGTGTAAAAGTTCCGTGCTAGGGCTCGTCTTACTAACGCTGTGCTGGTGCAGAAGTTATAACCACTACTGTCGTATTTTCTAACAATTACTGTCGTATTTTCTAACAATTACTGTCGTATTTTCTAACAATTACTGTCGTATTTTCTAACAATACTGTCGTATTTTCTAACTATACTGTCGTATTTTCTAACAATTACTGTCGTATTTTCTCTCCGAAGAGGTAAAAGTGCACGGGTCGGTGTTCAATTTGAAAGAAATTTCCGGACTATATGGAAAGTAGAACGGGCTTGTTTGAGCTAAAAATCTTATTCATATGAGATTTTACGTTTTTAGCTACAGAGCCTTAATTAATAAATATTTTGACTTACAAAAAACGCTATGTAAGAGCAAAAATTAAATTCGGGATGCCTTTTAAAGAGCCTTTTACGTTAGTAATTAAGAATTTCCCTCTTTACCTTGGCCCTGCTGATTTACGACTTAAATTATTGTGGGAGGCATTTTTTAGGGTTCCGCATTTAAGATAAGAATTCTCGTTAGGGCGTTTGACGCTTGACCTAGTGAGTTCTGTGTGTGTACAAAAATATTGCACCGAAAGTTCAGAGCGGTGATTGCCTAGGAATTTCTATTTTCGGTTCCCATTCATGAGGTTGTGAGTTCGAATCCCGACCCATAGGTCCAAGTTACTACTTATTTATTTATTTTATTTATGAACAAAAAATTCACAGCAATACTGTATATAAACTTATTATACATATACATAAAGCCTATTGTCGAACATGTATTTATCTATGTATACAACGGAAAATATTTAATATCGGCGATGGGTTTATACATGAACTATCGTATAATTACGGATTTCTCAATTAAATCAGCCATTTCCCTTGAAATTCTAAGCAAATGTAGTCAAGTATACTGCCCTCCTTGGAAGAAGGCATAAATGAATTTGATGGTGAACGAGAAAATGCAAAAAAAAAATACTAAAATTGTAAGTAGGTAATTTAAAATCGAGCTACGAACTTGAAATTTTGGATAAAACAAACAAAAAAACGATGTTCATTCTCTTAGGTTATTTTTAATTTCCGAATATAATGTTAATTAATATGCTGTCTCCAAAGAATTCCTTTTTTGTTTGGGAGGGTAGTATAGGTAATAATATACACGTCCACCATTCATCACATACAGGTACATATCACCAGGTGACTAATTGTGCGCTCATCTATCAATGTCTTTCTAAAAGAGACAAAAGTCATCTCGTTGAACTTCAAGCCTTCACTGAATCCTCGACAAGTAAGACGAACACTTACTCCACCGGTTTTTAACTACAGCAAATTTATTATCCTCGAGTTAATTCAGAAGCCCTTCTTATCACTTAACTCGTTCTAACAGTAATGAGATTCAACACTGTAGTGCCATTTGGCGCCGAAAAATAATTAGAAAAACTTAAGTTAAAGTTAATTACTAAGTGTCTAGCTAACTATTTTCTGTGTTTAATATTAAATTTTAAATTGTAAACTTGGTTTTATCAGTATTTATTTTGATCATAACTTTAGATGTTGATACTGCTATCTCACCGTGAAAGCCTTCTCTTTGGTTGAATTGAAATATGAGTCATTTTATCATTCACTACCGTATATGGGCTTCTCCATGTACATTGTCTTGTGCACAATGTACTCGCTGACCCGCTTGACCAGTGCCGTTTTAAGACCATCTATTCCAATATATCGCTATATATCTTTATATATCCCTATATATAACCTTAAAACGGCATGCTGGCGAAGCGGATTGGCAAGTCCACTCTTGGTTTAGAGGTGGTGTAGTTATTATCCCTTAGTCGCCTTTTACGACACTCACGGGAAGTGATGGGATAGTGTTATTCTAAAGACAGCCAACACACACGGCTATAGGTAAAGTATAGAATAAATAGGTAAAGAAAATATATCTCAATTTAGAGTTTAAAAACTAAAATTGCATGCGTATGCATGCGCATGCGGGCACAGCTAGTCTTTTATTAGAAATCAAGTACCAAATTCAAAGTGACTGAAGTAAATTCCCCATGCCCCACATTAATTCGTCCTAAACCTAATAAGACTACTATTCCAATACACATTCCTAGCAAACCATCTCACGTCCCGAATGTAATTAACCAATGCAAATGTTGGTGTTGCAAACAATGTACAGGCGACCTGCTAATTGGTATAAAGAATAGACGGTAGTTTATTGTCACACCGAGTAGCATATCATTTAATTATCACTCCAGGGCCGGCAACTACCTCACACAAAACGTATCAGTCTGCCCATTCGGCGAGGTATTGCAGCCACAGCGTTGTGTTTCGTGAATAAATACCTTATAGCAAATCAAAGATCCAAGTTTATACAAGGTTTTCAATATATAGATATTAAATAACATTCCCACATATTGAATATACTATATTTTCTATTTAGCAATAAATGGTTGTAAATTTTATTCTCTATTTTGCATATTATTAGTTATTTGTATAAAGATTTTTGGTATTATTAAGCTATAAAGCTATAAATAGAATATCGAAACTTGATAATTGTTTTATGAATTACATGTGCGTTTCGTTTGCGGGCCCTACCAGGAAAATAATAAACGTAGAATGTGATGATTTAGTAGAATTTGTAAACAAAAACTACTATTTAAAACTACTCTATTTACTTTTGTCGTGCGTAAATGTAGCGCTACAGTGTTCCTAAAGATCCACTTAGTGTTGAGGCACCAGACATTGAAACCAATGTAAGCAGGTACGTATTATGCATTAAAATATTTATTAAAATTCTGTTTGTAAAGTATTTAACAGGTAATTATTTCTATAATTTTAATATTTTTCATTTATGTACGTTGTGTATAAAATAAATAAATGGAAAACAACTTTAGATTTTGGAAATAAAATAAATTATAACTATTTGAAAGATGTCCATTAATCCTTATAAAGCAGGGTTTCTTAACCTTTTTGTAGTCACGGACCACTTTCAAATTTTCAAAAATCTGACGGACCCCTTCCAAAATTAATTGTAGGGAAAGAAAACAAGGCATTTTGAAAAAAAAAACTTTTATTTATTACCACAGAGAAAGTAAAGATTAGCGCGTGACGGTTGTTAGTGAGACGTAGCTTCTCCACTGCGTAGCGTTGACGAGCGAGCCAGTCATAGCGTCCTACCTACATTTTTAGATGGATCACGCGCAATATTTATTGTCTTCATATCTGACATGGACCCCCAGCACTCTTGCCACGAACCCCTCTGGAGTCCATGGACCCCAGATTAAGAAACCATGTTATAAAGGATCACCGAGATCACAGCAGCAATAATTAAATAAAATATAATTTGAAGTTTAAGAGAATACAAATTATGAAATAATTCATAGTTAGTCTACTGTTACCTCTTTATACTCTATCGGCTGTCCCAAGTAATATACACACTGTGATTGCACAATAATTTAAACGTAACATAACACGTTTAACTACCGACATTCTGGTTGGTTAATTTCGATACTATGACGTCCAATTGTCTACTTTTATTGGCTAATAAATTGGCAGTTTAAAAGTTATTTTAATGCGCGAGGCCATGGCTTATTGGGCGATTTAATGAGAGTTTTATGCATTTTGTTTTAAATATGGTGTAGTCCAGTTGGTTAACGCTGCTGCCTGCTGTGTGGAAGGTATTGGGTTCGATCACGGTCGAACATTCATTTGTTTGTTGTTTATAGAGATTCATTGTTTGTTCGCGACTTGCTTTGTTCGGTGTATGTGTGTTTGTGTCTCTGGACCCACGACACAGGAAATCCTAATGAAGGCCATTGATTGTGGCGTTATTTATTCGTTCATTTATAATCAAATATATAAAAGAGCATAAATTAAAACGAATTTTTACCTACAGCGGTGGTAGCCGAACTTTTGAAGTCATGAGTTCAAGTCCTCGGCCCGAACCATTCAGTTTCTATTACGTGCGGACTTAAAGAAATATCACTGGCTCGCCGGTGGAGGAAAAAATCGTGACGAAAACCACATGCTCGAGAGAGAAAAAGAACAATCTGGATCATGTGTATCCACCAATCCGCATTGGGTCCGTATAGTGGATTATGATCCGAAATCCCCCGGTGATTTACTAGAGGAGGCCTATGCGCTGCAATAGGACCTTAAAAAGGGTAACCACTCTCCTAGCCTCCTGTTTGTGACTCTCCGTTTACCAAATGTCGTCTGGTAGAGAATGCAATAAGACGTTAAGTCCGCTTTTTGTACAGTTTTTGTGTGCAATAAAGTATACATAAATAAATAAAACACATACATAAAAGCTTTTATTAGTCCGTTTAAAAGAAACATGTAATGATAACTATTAACTTAGGTTAATATCGAAATTAAATGTAATTGAATTACAAAAACTCATGAGAAACGCAATTATTACCTAATTCTTTTAATAATTGCTTTACGATACAGCCATCTTGTCAGATTTTGTTTGCCCTGACAGAGAACGTCTTAAGGTATTAAGTAAGTATATAATTAAGTCGTATATAATTTCTGTGCAATGAAGTATAATTACCATACTGTACCATCAACCATACTTTTTTTCATTACGGAATGGTATTTCAAAACTACCTAAGACATTTTCTACAAAAAAATCCCCTAAACATGACCGCTTCTCATAACCGGGTATTATCACAATTCTTCAAGTAATCCGTTTTCGGACGAAGTCTATTTCCCATCCATTTTATACACTTACCCACCCTTGTCTTAGACGATATAACCACATAATACAGAGAAATCAGTACCTAATTTTTAATTTCAATACTTTAATTCAATTCACACATATGCAAACAGTACTTCTATTATTATGCGTGGATTGATTCATTTATAGTTCGCGACCTATTAATAACCGTGAAAAGTGAAATAAAACAAGTGCCAAACGTCAAGACGCTTGGACACCCAGGAAGATATCCTGGATGCAAGACGCCCGGAGCCTCCCGTTTTGTTTCCGCGTAGAATTTTCTGGAGGTTTATACGCAGCTTTGATATGCAAGTACACCAATAAAATATATACAAACGTCAAAAAACAGCTCATTTTTCAGTGTGCCAATTTAAATATCAATTTAGATTTTAAACGAGAAAAATCAATAACAAGTATGGAATAATAGACGTCAAAATACACCATAAATTTTCAAATGG
Organism: Sesia bembeciformis; assembly: GCA_943735995.1. Taxonomy (NCBI): domain Eukaryota; kingdom Metazoa; phylum Arthropoda; class Insecta; order Lepidoptera; family Sesiidae; genus Sesia; species Sesia bembeciformis. Next base: position 2,046,586 of record OX031041.1, read on the forward strand.
CAAAACGAAAACAGTTAAATTTAACACTTAAAAAAATCTTACTTGTGGTATAATAGAGATAGTTTATTAAAGTTTAAAGTGTTTTTTTGTGGGTAATGTAAGGTAAGCGATAATTAAATATAAACGTAGGACTGTGTTTTTCGTAGGAGTTCTCTTCTGTCTCCGGTAAACCTACTATCGCTTTACTGAGCGACTCCTAACTTACTTCAACGGGACTGGACATTGACAGGATATCTTTTAGACTTTGAAATTGTTTAAGAAAACTTGACACTGGCAGAATGTGCTAATTGCACTATTGCTATATATGACAACAAAGAAAAAAGGAGTGTACTGTATAAATGATTGCTCCTATTGATTGTGGAAAGTAAGATTTTTTAATCGTACTATAATAACACATGGCCATGACACCTTAAAAGGCGACATAAATAAAGTTTCGCACAACAACCTTCGGTGTCGCACTATAATTGACTTCAATTGTCCATGTTCGAATTGCACTTGTATGTGTATGCTCGTTGCATTCCGATAGTTTGTGCTATGATTAGCTACTGATTTTTCTGCACACCGTGCTATAATGTTACCGCGACAAGATTTAGTATTCGAGTCGCGTCCGGTCGTGCTTGACCAACTCACAATTTTTATTCGTCGTTATTCGTCCAGAATTCTAAACTATCATTTTTCTGTGGCTTCTCTTATGACTAGAAAAAGTCGTTGAAGAAATATGTGAAAGCAGTTTGACATGAAAAATAAATTATTGGAGAAAGTGCAGCTAGTTTTTGGAAGATTATCGATGATTATTTATTTCATTATTATTAATTATTATAAATTCAATATTTTAAATAATAATCATAATTAATGATTATGATTAATAATTATGATTAATTTTACACATTAGATTTAATTAATCGTTTGTGATGTCTGATGCCCTGTATGTGGTTGACAATATGTAGCATTTATGGTTATTGTTATGTATGGTTATGTAAATATCATGCAGTCATACATGTCGTAAAAAGATTTAGCTGAAATTATTTAAAAATCTGTACTTAAGTAGAAATTCGGTGATTCTGTGTGAGAGTCGAGAACATACACACGTAGGGCATCGTTTCTCAACCTCGCGACTTCCTGGGAAGTCGCGTGTTGAGTTGAGTTGGGGAGTCGCAGTTGGTCAAGAGAAATTATACACATATCTACGAAAAAACTTTTATAAATTAAATAATGATTAATTATCCAATTATTTGGGTCTGTTAATCCACTTCACTATTGTCTTTTCTTTAGGCCTTTTCAATTGATCAAAACTACTTTTAAAATTTTTAATTCTAATTATGTTTGTTTTCAAATTTAGATTCCTTTTGTGTCACAATCTAGCCTAAATAATTTTTTATTCATGTTGTGCAAGTCTATAATTGGAAGACAAACCAGACTTCAGTCTTATCTTAACTGTATACCCAAATCATGTTTTGTATATATAAGTTGCTGTATCTAAATAAATAAATGATTTATAATCGAGACAAGATGGTGAGGTTAACTTTTTTTTAAAGTGAAGTAGGCGGACGAGCAAGCGATCCCACGTGATGGTAAGTGTGATGGTATCCCATGGACACCTGCAACACCAAGGGGTATGCGGGTGCGCCACCGACCTTGCAAAATCCTATTCACAGCTTTCTTGAAGAACCATCGTAACTTAATGGAAAGGCCTCTTGTGGCAGTTCGTTCCACAGCCTTCATTTTTTATTTACTTTATTTTTGGCCTTTTTAGTGGGTCTCGGTACTGAAAAGGTTGAGAAACGATGATATGTTCATCACCGCTCTATATGTGTAGTATCGTACTTAGTGCAAATAAGGATAGTTTGAATTAATAAATAATGTGCCATATGAAACGCCGCGTACTGTAAAGAGTTATTAAATACTTGACTCTATTCTATCTGCGATGCACGGCCTTCGAGTTTATTTCGGTTATAGCGTTTACTTTACGTTCGAAAGTCATAGAAAATCATTAAACGATAATGTTCTCAAATTTTTTTCAAATTCAAATTCATTTTTCCGTAAACACTTAACTTTCAAATTGCCGCCAGAAATAAAAACAAATGACTGCTTTCAAAATTGAATGGCGTTTGACAAGCAGAGAGTTGAATTTTCAAAATTCGAATTTGTTTTTTCTATCGTATTCTTGCCGTAGCCAGTTCTAAGAACTTTTAATTTGACCTATAGTATGTAGGCACAAAATAAACTCAATATTATCACATCTGCGGTACGTATTCTTTGAACACTTCTCATTGAGCGATTCGACGATACCAACGATTTAATTGAATTCAATTAATAGATACAAATCAGTTAATTGATACATTAAGCCATCAATTAATGGTACCTTAATTACCTAGCCACTCGTGATTTAGCGGAAAGGTAATTAATTTTGGAAGGGTAATAAAATTTGGCCCTTGGTAACTTTGGGAAAATATTACTGGATTGCATTTTGTTCGATTTATAGGATTTAAATCTACGGATCAGATTATAACTTTTCACTGAAGAAAACATCCCCCTCGTTGTAATTGGTTTAAATTACGTGTAATATATTTAATTAAGTTTAATTTAAGTAGTATTTTATAGGAAGGAGTCGGCAGACTATCTTACAATCCACCCGGTGGTAAGTGGATACTGGACTCATGGACATCCGCGAGAAAAAAGCCAATATCAGTCCAGTATGACAAAGGTTGGCACGCTCCCCGATGCGTTTTTTTACCTTTGGAGATCTAGGAATGGATTTGGAGAAAGGGTGGGGAAAATGAGGAGGGATAGGATAGGATACGATGGGAATGGGCTCTGGTATCTCACTCACTACTGAAACAATAACATATATTAGGGAATAGTATAAAGTGGGAAATGCAGTACATTTCAATGTAGTCTTTCTTCTGTGAGAGAGGAGTAACGAGGCCAACGACTGTTGGATTGCAGAGTGCACTCTCCCGCTGCAAATGTTACTGAAAAGCATGAAATAAAAAGGTCTCATAAAAATAAAAAATAAAATTTTCATGAGACCAACTTCAGAATGACTTAAACAAGAGAGAGAGAGAGAAAGGGGGAGAAAGCTGTGACATTCTATTATACATCGTTGTTGACGTATGAAAACACCCAATCCGTGTCCATATGGACAGATCTACGCTGCGCGTCGTTATCTCAATACCGTTTAATACGTTATGTCAAAGTTATGATAATGGACCTACCGTTCTTGTATTAAAATGACTTGCCTCGAAACCGCCGCGCCGCCGCACGCGCATCTTTTATTTTATCTTGAACACACTTTATTATAATTATTAATTAGTTGTTGTGTTTTTAAATTAAAATTTGTAAAGTACTATTGAAGTATTGGTTATTATCTGTAGTATTTATAAAACTAAGTTTATTGTTTTCAGATACAGCGTTCTCCATATTTTTATTTAAGCAAATGTAATCTAGGCATTAAAATTCATTCACCCTTTAAGCATTTCTTTGCAATAAAATTTAAATAAATAAAATGAATAAAACGCCTTACCTTTGCTCTAACACGAACGAAACCTCAAGTGGGTATCGAGGCAAAACTCGGGCCTAAATAGGCTACGTTTGGGCCTTATTTATGCAAACGTGTTGTAGGAGTCAGGTGGCGATGTTCTCCTGTAAAACGGCTGTCCCTACTTATTAGCATAAAGTTTACTAGGTACAGTTGGGGAAAAAGTGACACGCAGTCTCATGCGAATTACGTCACAGCTGAATAATAATAACTGTATTATTATTGTTTATCGTGTTTTTCAATATAGTCAAGTTTCAGAGTAGAGGGATAAAGTTTTTAAAAATACAACACGTCTTTACACCACGACGGCTCTTTATTAAGTGAGTAAAATATGTCTTTATGCTAAAGGTCCACTCGCAGGTGGGTGACATAGACTAAACATCCTAATGCAATATTGTATTAAATACTGCTGACATGGATGTCCTAAATACAATGTTGCATTAGATACTGCTGACACGGATGTTATGCCTAAGTGTAGGTGCATAACTATATAGTTAACATATCATTAATTTTATATTCCATAATAAATATTAACGTTATCTAAATATTTACATACCTGATTATTAAACTCCTCCTTGTAAAGCGTGTGGTACAAAATCGGTCATCACACAGCTTACACTGTCACACTCATGCACACCAACACACACGCACGCACTCACGCGCATTTTTTATCTTTAGTTTTTGATTCATATAGACGTTCGTACTAGCTTCATTCCCTCCCTTTCACACACACACACTGCGACACCGAGTCTTGCGTCAGAGTTTGCGTACTCCTTCCCTAAATTTTAAAATTAAAGTGTAACAAATACATATTAGAATCTGTTATAAGCGATATGTTTGGTATATTTATTTTTGTTACTTACTTCTCTGTTTTGATGTAGATTCATGTTCACAGATAAATATAATAACATAAAAAAAATTGTTCGCGACGACCGGCTCATAATCTGTACATAGCTTATAAGTATATAATGTATAACTATAGGTTAAGTACAAATACACATAGTTGATTCAAAACAGTAGGTTAAGGTAGGATACGTTTTGTTAAAATAGTTCGTTTCATAAAGACAGTTATGTCACTCATTGTAAAGGGATGTTGGAGTTGAACAATAGACGAGAAAGCGTGTAAAAAACCAACGGTTTACGCAACCCTGCTATAAACATTTAACAGACAAGGGACAAGAAGGCGCGTTCCGACCTAACGGTTTATACACCTTCACTATTGACACTAAAAACAAAGGAAGAGAAATCGCTTCCCAGACGAACGGCTTGCACATGCGGACCGTAACGAACACATGGCCAAAACATCGTAACAATAGAAACGCCCAACTCCAGCATCCCTCATTGTATCAATATAAATAAGGGCGAATCCCAGCCCACTACAGTCAACTTGTAGTCACCACACTAGACGCATGTCTAACAAAATGAGGGCGAATCCCAGCCCACTACAGTCAACTTGTAGTCACCACACTAGACGCATGTCTAACAAACAGTTAAGTCTGTACTGGATATAAGTCTCAACAGTACCTCACCGCGTTTTCCTTTTTCACAATCCCAGCAACAACACAGTGCGGGTAATATAAGCCCGCACAAAAATCTACTTTTGATCTTTTCAAAAGACGACGCCATTTAATCAAGTTTTTATCATGTAGAAAGTACGTGGTAGGGCGGACGGGCCTACAGTCCACCGGTACACGAATATCGTGCTACATGAATGTCTGTGATACATGCCAGCGTCATACATGTGATTCATGCCTTTTTTATTTTAATACTTTTTCCGCGAAAGTCCTCTAGATAGGACGTTCTTACACGAAATTGTTTGACTTACGACTCGCTCATACGAAAATATTTACATAGATCTCATCGAGCTCCGTTTTAGATGTTTTACTCAGGGTTTGGCCTTAAATCTTGACAGAAAGTGTTTGGCAGGTCACTTAATAAACTTTAAAGTTGACTTTAACATACTTATTTAATGCTATTATTGTACACGTTATAAATATTCAATAATTATTTCAAAATTGCGTCAAAATTTTGAAACAAGTGTGCTATAAGGTCTAGATAATAATGTAATGAATCAAGTTTTACTTTATTGTGAGCAGTCTGCGAGTCACCTCTAGCATGTGCGTCAAGCTGGCACGGCCCATCGACTTGAGTTACTGAGCTAAACCTTAATCGAATGTAGGTACTCCTCTTGAGGAGCATATGTACCGCTTTCATTTTCAATGTACCTTTCTTTCAATGTTCTATGACGACGCACATTATAGACGGGGCGGGCCGCAACTCAACGCAATAATAATAATTTAGGTTATGTGTTGACATTAAAATTTTGACGTCATCGCACAGCGCATAACTCGAATTACGTCCGTTAACTGCGTCCGTTCAACGCACATTGAGGCGGGCCGCGTCGTAGCGCATAACATGGGCCCATAAGCGTTGCAGCGTTGCGCTGCAGCGCGATGCAACCCGCCTGAAGTGTGCCATGGTCTATACAAAATGTATGAAAGTGGTTCATTGAGGATTTTTGCAATATTACACGCTGCGGTGCGGCCCGCCGTAATGTGCGAAGGCCTTTAAGGTGGCCGGACTTGCCTGACGTTTTCAGCCCGGCCCCTATTGTAACTCGATAACTACACTATCTACTGAGACCACGCTAGTACAGAACGAATGTACTCCACAAATACGACACGTACCCCTTTTTTAACGCTGAAACTTAATATCTTGTGAGATATTGACGTGGATAGGGGCCGGGCTGAAAAAACTTACTTGCCCGAGGCTGGCCTTGTACTTGAGCTAGAGCTATTGAGCTATACATTACTCAAATGTACTGCTCTTAACAAGCATATGTACCGCTTTCATTTTCATTGTCCCTCTATCTATAGTATAGGAACTCGGGGAAGGAAAGTTGAGTTCTTGTTTGATTAAAATAAAATTGGTGGTTAAATTGTGATAGTTTACTAAACTTTAAAGTGTTTTTTTGTGCGTTTATGTTTATTTTTGTGATCATGAAGTAGGATTGCGTTATACGTGTGCTTCCAAGGAATGCTCTTTAGTACTCAGTAAACCTATCCCTTCACTGAGCGATTCCTGACTTCCTTCTACGGGACTGGACTTGAAAAAAAAACGACACTGGCAGAATGTGCTAACTGCACTATTGCTATGTATAAAGAAAAAGCTCTTCAATGAATATTTAAATACGTTCGAAACTTATTTATACTGGCCACGTTACCCCTCTCTCACAGAAGACTACCTTGAAATGTACTGCATTTTCCGCTTTATCTTATTTCCCTAATGTACGTACTTATTTCGGTAGTGAGTGAGATGTGCCAGAGCCCATTCCCATCCTATCCCAACCCTTTCTCCAAATCCATTCCTATATCTCCAAAGGTAGGTAGCGCATCCGGGGCGTGCCAACGTTTATCATTTTGGACTAATGTTGGCATATATCGCGGATGTCTATGGGCAACAGTATCCACTTACCATCAGGTGGACTGTATGTATGTCTGCCGCCTTCGTACATAAAAAAAAAGTAGTATAAGTGGCACGTGCTAGCAAAATTTTCAAAATAGTAATAACGAAATGGTATTTAAATTAAATGGTATTAATGAAGATAGTCACGAAAATAACTTCAATGCATTCAATTCACTAAAACATTGAATGCGGAGAATGAAAACTTAAGTACGATTTAATTGGTCGACAAATCCTTAGAAATTCTGAGGTAAATTGCTTGTTAAGAGATCAAAGAAATATATAAATTATATAAATTTAATCGCATTTATGTAATATCTGTAACATAAAAGACACGATAGGAATTTTAGGAACTGTTCCAATTTTCAAACACAAATGGTTATTACAAATGAGTTTATGTTGTACAAATTCAATCAAGAAATACAGAGAATTATCATAATACAAGGATGAATCCTAAGTAGGTACATATAATAAATCTTTAAAAACAAAATAACCTTTTTGTTCCCCTAAAACAAAGGTACTCCAATGCTGAAGGGTTGCTATAAAAACATAAGAAATTTCCAATATTATACACGAACGTGATAGCTATAGGGGAACGAATTGCATATACTGTTGGCCGTGAAAATAGTTCGTCTATTTTTTTAATTTGTTTTTTTTTTATTTTGAGGACTAATATGATTAGAAACCTCCTCGTCCTATTATACTTCTCAATGCTTCAGTATTGAGCAGTCACATTTGGCAGTTGCAGCCATAACAATACTGTTGGTGCTGTACCGCGACCTGTGCAACAGGGAGGCCGCATTTTTAAATAAAAAGAAACATAAACCCAAACGGGACAAAGCTGAATCTAGACCTGGTGTTCACTTTCTTTGATCGACACTACCCCACACGATTCAGTCGGCTTAGCGCGGAATGGCGGAGCTATTTTCATAAAGGGTAACGAGTAAGCGTTTGCCTGAAATTAGGTCAGGTCGAGCTGTTTACCCAAAATATCTTACTTTTTTCACTTATAGCGTACACTGAAACTTTTCATAAGGACTTGACATCAAGTGTATATGGTACAATAATATCTCGCTAATCCGGCACTTCACTATACTGACACGTCCATTAATGGTCCGGCACTAATGGCTCAATTACACAAGGAGAGTTGCTCTAACATCGTTTAAAAGCTAGTATAAACAACTGTTATCATCATCTGATACCTGTTATCATCGTGTTTTTTTATCAGTTGGAGGTGTGAATTGAATGCAGTTTGGTCGTATACGAGAACCGTGTACAATATTCTCGCCCGAACCGTTCGAGAAACTCTCCTTGTGTAAACGAGTCTTAAAACAAGGGGGCGAATAGCATTTTGCTTTTGACTTCACTCACTCATTGACCTTGCAAATATTGTCGCTTACGCAGGCAGTTAAATTGCAAGACGCAACTGTCGCAAGTTGTGTGTATTTTCTTATTGTTTCGTACGTGGAATCAACTCAAAATGTCTAATTGATAAGCGTATTTTGTAATATATATTTTTCTTCATATATGGCAATGGTGCAATTAGCACATTCTGACAGTGCCCGTTTTCTTTTTAATGAACTATTTCAAAGTCTAAAAAACGTATCCTATTAAAGTCCAGTCCAGACGAAGCAAGTCAGGAGTCGCTCAGTAAAACAATAGTGGGTTTACTGAGGATAGAGGAGCACACAAAAAACGCAGGCCCACGCTTTTAGATGCTTATCACAAACATCACACACGAAAACCACTGTGATGTAGGTAGTATATATTTTATTAATTAGTCTGTTGAGGGTAAGTCAGTTCTAAGCCAGTCTCCGATTAAAGCTGTTAACAGATAGATGTGGTTTTATTGTAATAAGTTCCGTAGGATCCCCAGGAGTCCAGAGATCTTCTAGTGGCGACGATTATAGCGAGTATCACGCGTTCACATTAAATAAACACAGTGTTTGTCTGTAATATGTGTAAAAGTGCCGGAACTGTGCGGTGTTAACTATTGCGTTGCGAACAGTGATTACAAAAAATGGCGGTTGGAAAGATCGGTGCGTTTGACGTGGCTAATGACAATTGGGACACATATGTGGATCGTCTAGATCAATATTTTATTGCCAATAATGTAAAAAGTGAGTTGAAAGTCGCAACTTTAATTACGGTCATTGGTAATAGTGCGTATGAGTTGATGGTTAACCTTTGTACCCCGGACAAACCGTCTTCAAAAACTTATACGGAGCTTGTGGAAGTAATGAAAGTACACTTAAACCCCAAGCCGAGTATGCTGGCTGAAAGGTTTAAATTTCGGCAACGGATCCAAAAACCAGGTGAAAGTATCGCGACATACTTCTCGGAACTAAAAAGACTGAGCAAGGATTGTTCTTTTACGGCAGACAGTTTAAAAGAAAACATGAGAGACCAATTCGTGTGCGGCTTGGTAAACGATGACATACGGCAGAAGTTGTTTACCGAAGACGACAGCATCACTATCGATAAAGCGTTTAAGCTGGCCTTGTCAATGGAGGCGGCAGAGACGAACGCAGCATTAGTGGAGGATGGTACGAGGGGCAGGAACGGCAGTAGCACACAGGATACCGCGACCGTACCCGTGCATAAGTTTGGACAGGGCGGCAGCGGGCGGCGCGGGGCGACCGGCAGCGGCCGGCGCGAGGCGACCGGCAGCGGGCGGCGCGGGGCGACCGGCGGCGGCAACCGGCCGGCGAGGCGAAACACGCGCATGGCGCGGGAGTCAGTGCAAGCTAGCGGCGGCGGTCCAAGTACCACGAGCGGAGCGGGCCAGGACGAGTGCAGAGTTTGCGGGGGCAAACATAATTCAAATACGTGCAAATTTAAGCTATACGTATGTCGAATTTGCACTCAAGAGGGGCATCTAAAGAGGATGTGTCCGAAGTTAGCGAGAAAAACTTATTTGCATAATATGCAAGAAAACAGACAGAGCAGCGACGGCGACGGCATCAGTGGTGCTTATTCGGCGGATAGCGACAGTGACGAGGTAATGGTACCTATTAATCGCTTATCAATTGGACAGTGTAAGCCTATTACGATTTCTTTATGTGTGCAAGGCTATGACTTAAAAATGGAATGTGACACGGGGAGTGCAATCTCTTGTATTAATTACCAGTTATATCAGAAAATGTTTTCAAACTTACAAATTAAACCCACTAAGTTAGTTGTAAGATATTATACGGGTGAACTAGTGTGCCCGGTGGGTGTAATCAGGCCAGTTGTAAAATATAATAATACGGAAAAGATATTGGATCTGTACATTATGGAAAATGGAAATACCGTTTTATTAGGTAGACAATGGATGGCGGAGTTAAATATATTAGTGTCAACCCTACAGTACAATACAATTAATAATAATAGTTGTGAAACCGGTTTTAACTTCACGGAATTTCGTTCCAGATATTGTGAAGTGTTTTCGGACGGCCTGGGGCGGTTCACGGGAGGACAAGTGAGCATTCATGTGCGCGAGGGAGCGCGGCCGGTGTTCATGCGCGCGCGGCCGCTGGCGTATGCGCTGCGGGAGCCGGTGGAGCGCGCGCTCGAGCAGCTGGTGCGCGACGACATCCTCACCCCCGTCGACCACTCGGACTGGGCAACACCGATCGTGCCCGTTGTGAAGAAAGACGGTACGATTCGAATTTGCGCCGATTTTAAGTTGACCTTGAATAAGGTTTTGGAGGTCGACCGTTATCCTTTACCTAAAGTAGAAGATCTTTTGGCTCGCTTGCATGGGGGCGAAAGATTTAGTAAAATAGATTTGTCACAAGCGTATGCTCAGCTGGAACTGGATGATACTAGGAAAGACGCGGTAATTAACACACATAAAGGGCTTTTTATGTATAAACGTTTAGTATATGGATTGTCGTCGAGCCCGGGGATTTTTCAGCGGCGATTAGAGCAATTGTTTGCAGATTTGCCTCACGTGGGAGTATTTTTAGATGATATTATCATAACGGGGAGGGACACGTCTCAACACTTAGATAATTTACATAAAGTTTTCGAACGCCTGAAGTCCAGTGGTCTAAAAGTAAAAAAAGAAAAGTGTTCTTTCTTTGTGGACTCTCTTGAGTATTTAGGGCATGTCATAAGTAAAGGAGGAGTACATACGTCCAAAGATAAAGTAGAAGCTATCGTTAGAACTCCGATTCCAAGAAACGTATCAGAGTTAAGGGCTTTCATTGGGATGGTTATGTATTACGGAAAGTTTATAAAAAATGTAAGTTCAATCCTTACACCCCTATATAATTTATTGCGTGTCGGTGCGAGATACGATTGGAGTGAAGCGTGCGATGCGGCGTTTTCGCGGGTGAAGCGGACGCTGAGCTCGAGTGAGGTGCTGGTGCACTACTCGCTGGAGCTGCCGCTGGTGCTGACAGCGGACGCCAGCGCCACGGGGATCGGCGCCGTCATCTCACACATCACGCCCGGGGCGAGCGGCCCATTGCGTACGCTTCGCGGACACTGAACTCGGCTGAACGTTCGTACGCCCAAATAGACAGGGAAGCATTAGCCATTATATATGGTATCAAGAAATTTCACCAGTATTTGTACGGTAGGAAATTTATTTTGCGGACCGACCATAAGCCGTTAACATACATTTTTGGTAGTAAAGTAGGTATACCAGTTATGGCGGCGTCTAGGTTACAAAGGTGGGCTATTATCTTGTCAGGTTATTCGTACGATATTGAGTATGTTTCGTCTGCCAAAAACTGCGCCGACGCGCTGTCACGACTGCCGCAACCAACAAAGAAAAATAACACCGTGAACGAATATACGTATTTAAATTTTGCGGAAAGTTTTTTGCCAGTGACAAATGATGACGTGCGCGTAGCAACGGCTCGGGATCAGGTACTGAACAGAGCAATGGTTTACATACAGTCAGGGTGGCCGTCACAGTGTGTAGACGATGTGTTGAAGCCGTATTTTAACAGACGACATGAGCTATATCTTGAACGGGGTTGTATTATGTGGGGCTACAGAATTGTAATACCATCGTCATTACGAAACACGATTTTAAAAGAATTACATGTTAGTCATATGGGCATAGTAAAGACGAAATCTATGGCTCGTAGTTATGTGTGGTGGCCCAATATAGACGCAGACATAGAAGCGACGTGCCGCGCGTGCGAGACTTGTGCGATGGAAGCGACCGCACCGCCGCACGCCGCACCTCGCAGTTGGCCGTATTTAGCTCAGCCGTGGAGTAGATTGCATGTAGATTTTTTAGGCCCGTATCAGGGAAAAACTTTCTTTGTAGTTATTGATTCCAGCTCAAAGTGGATTGAGATATTTGAAATGAATAAAACTAACGCTACAGCTGTAATAAAGGTAATGCGGTCGCTATTTGCGCGTTTTGGCCTACCATTAGAGGTAGTATCCGACCAGGGCCCGCCGTTTACTAGTATGGAGTTAAAGGAATTTTTAGTTTTAAATGGTATTAAACAGTCGTTTTCTCCAGTGTATCATCCGGCTTCCAACGAGGCAGCAGAGAATGCAGTCAAACTATGCAAGCGAGCAATAAAGAAAGCCATCCGAGATGCAGTAGACATTGACACAGCGTTACAAACATACCTATTAGCTTATAGAAATAGTATTCAAAGCACAACCGGGGAAAGCCCTGCCATGCTGTTGCAGCGCAGGCCGTTGCGGTCGCGTTTAGACCTCTTGCGTGGAGATCACGCGCGCCAAAACCAGGTGGAGGAGGCACAGCGCCGGCAAATGTCAAGCTCCGGCGCTGAGCCGCCCCGACAACTCGCGGCGGGGGATGCGGTGTGGGCTAGGAACTACGGAAGTCAGGACAAATGGTTAAAGGGAACAGTTATAAGTCAAGAAGGTTCGCGTAGGTATTTAGTGAATAGTGATGACGGTCGACTTCTAACGAGACATAACGATCAGATTAGGCGCAGATTTCGACGTTCTAGTCTAATGTATCCAAACGCAACGCCCGAGGAGGCCAGTGAGGATGTCGTCGAACAACAGCAGCCACCGACAGTAGCGACGTTGAGATATAGGGAGGGGACGGGTAGTGGTGAAGTAGGAAGTCAGGAACCACCGCTGGTGACTGATGCAACTGTAACAAAGGTTTCACCAACCCGTAACGTGAGAGCGCCACAGTCGCCGTTGATTATTAAGGAATCACCGACCGCACCTACCGCGAGTCCCGTGAAGCGTCCCACCCGTATGCGTAAGGAGCCGGTTAGATATGGGTTTGAGTTTGATTAGGTTAGTTATTCGAGAATACTAAATCTAAGACTTACTTAATCATTTATTAAGTTAATATTTAGTTAGTATTAAGTTTAGTTTAGTTTAGTATTAAGTTTAAATAGCGTCATAGTATTTAAGTAGATAGTGTGTATGTAATAGATATAAGTAAGATACATAGTTTCTTAATAAGTATTGTTATATTGGTAAAGGCCGTAGTTTAAGTGTGGAGGTGTGATGTAGGTAGTATATATTTTATTAATTAGTCTGTTGAGGGTAAGTCAGTTCTAAGCCAGTCTCCGATTAAAGCTGTTAACAGATAGATGTGGTTTTATTGTAATAAGTTCCGTAGGATCCCCAGGAGTCCAGAGATCTTCTAACCACTTTGTGTTTAATAAACTGTCACTATTAAACCACAGAACGACTAATACACCATTTTTACAATAATCAAACATATACTCAACTTCACTTCTCGAAGTTTCCGCTAAAAAGTCCTTTTTTTATAGAAAGGAGGTGATAAACGAGCATACAGTCCACCCTATGGTAAGTGGATACTGTCGTCTATAGACATCCGCGATACATGCCAACATCAGTCCAGAATGACAAACGTTGGCACGCCCCCGGATGCGCTGCCTATCTTTGCAGATTAACTTAATATATTAAGAAAAAGGGTTGGGAAATAGGGAGGGATAAGATGGGATGGGAATGAGCTCTGGCATATCTCACTCACTACCGAAACGTCTGTGAGATTAGGGAATATGATAAAGTGGGAAATGCAGTACATTTCAAGGTAGTATTCTGTGAGAGAGGGGTAACGCGGGCCAGTCGAGTGCGTCCAGCGGCTGTTGGATCGCAGCGTGTATTCTCCCCCTCCAGTATTATATAATAAAATCTGTAAATATATAGTGATCCGTCTGCGTAAAATACTATACTAAATATAAACCGTTATAAAAACCAGCACATGTGTTAAACATATTGGGGCTTGAACCGCGCAAAATAATTTCAAGGCTGGATTTCATTACGTAAACATAACACCAAAGGTCGAGGACAAAATATTCAGTTACAAGGACAATACTTTGATTATCTCCGTAAACGACACTTGTTCGTTTTTATGAGGTAAAAGGAAGCTGGGATTATAGACGTGAAATATTTCATTCCCGAAAACTAAAATCATGGATTCTACTCATGATTTTGAGTTAATTGGCGTAATTAAAAGTCTGACATTGTTGGAGTCTGTGCTCATCGAAGTGCCCGACAACTATGCTCGGGACTGTCGCAGGGCATCGTTTGACGTCCCCGAGTGCAGGACTGCATCAGCGCGTCACGCCTCTCTCCCGAGGTTCTGCGCCTGTCCAATAATCTCATAGAGCGGAATTAGACCCGTGTCAATGTTCTGTGGAACCGTGGTGGAGTGACAGTAAATATTCACTCTTGATGTCTTTTGGAGTATTTTTTTTCGTTATTTACGAGTTGAATTTTCTTTGTGAGATCAGAACTACAAGGGGCCTAGAGTATGCGAATATTTAAATAATGTTTATTTTTTTGTGCATTGTATTTCGTAAATTTGTAAAAAACGTGTGGTAGGAACTCGGATAAAAAAATTTCATTCGCAAAATTATCAATTGAAGGAACTCTGAACCATGATCTAAGTCTAGGATAACACTTATACTATATCTTTTCGTGGGTGTCGTAAAAGACGACTAAGAGATAACAAAGCGGCTACCACGAGGTCCGAACTCTACCTCTAAAAGAGTCGGCTGGTCAAACAGGTTGGCCAGCGTGGTGTTTTAAGGCCATACATCTCTTATACACAAGAAAATGTGCATGAGGAGGTACGGACCTAACACATGACACGGGCCTGGACACGGGTCCAGCAGTGGACACTAAAAGGGCTGGTTATGGTTCATGGCATACTGTCCTACATGCAAACAGAATTCAATTTACGAGTTGATCAACACAAAATCACCCACGTGATCCGTCCATTTGCGAATATAAATAAATGCAACCATACCCCAATTTTTACCTCCATAAAAAAGAAAATAAGTCCGGAATCCGATAACCAATCGCAATCTCGCAAACAAATCGTATTTTATCGAATTATTTATTTATCGAACAACTGAAGTATGTTTCGGTAAACGTAACGAAACACTTGGTCGGAATAAATTTCATTTTTTCCATTGTGTTACCTTTATGATTTACCTGATAGTAGATTTTTTATAACGTAAGCGGGAGCCGAGGCCGCACCCGCATGGGAAAATTAAATTTGCATATTGGAGTAAAGGTTGAGCTATATCTGACGTTTAAATAATTAGCAAAAAATTAACATTATGTTTAAAAGAAATAACGTTTTATCCTTGGATCATCATATATTTCCCTTATTTTTTGATTCAAGTCCTTTATTCAAATTACACTACGGCAACGGATTAGTCCAAGTGGTAGTAACCCTTCTTGCAGTGTAAAAGGACCCGGATTCGATTCCCGCTCAAACATTCATTTTTTTAAAGACAAATGATTGGTTCGGATCTGGGTGGTGTGTCCGTCTTTGTGTGAGCAATTTCACTAAAATGTGTAACTCATGAGATTAACATAGTAACAAAATCGAAGCAATATTAGATTTTCGCCTGATAGAAAAATTGTTAAAAATAGTAATATTTCACAGTTTTTTTATGATATCATTGAGATTTATGATTCATATACATTTATGATTTTATGATATTACATTTGTAGGGGGAGAGTGCATGCTGCATTCCCACAGCCGCTGGGCGCACTCGACTGGCCACGTTACCCCTCTCTCTAAGAAGACTACCTTGAAATGTACTGCATTTCCCACTTTATCGTATTTCCTCAATGTACGTACGTGTTTCGGTAGTGAGTGAGATATAACAGAGACCATTTCCATCCCATCTTCTCTTTCCTCATTTTCCCAATCCATTCCTTAATCTGCAAATGGTAGGCGCTCATCCAGGGGCATGCCAACGTTTGTAATTCTGGACTGATGTTGGCATGTATCGCGGATGTCTATGGACGAGTATCCACTTCCCATCAGGTGGACTGTATGCTAGTCTGTCGCCTTTTATCTATAGAAAAAAAAAAGTCACAAGCTCAAATCCAAGGATACAATTTTTTTTTAATTCTCTTGTTCATCTAGATCTGCGAAACAGAAAATTTTAGTGTGGGCCATTGAATGTCGCGTTATTATTCGTTATTTTATTTTGTTTATCAATTTATTAATAAATACACAGCGAACTTACATCAATATTCTTATCGCCACAAGGGATTTCACTATGTACATATTATATAAATAGACTCAAGTAGGTTCAAACCTCTAACTTAGGATATGTGGTGAGTGGAGTTTGTTATATAAGTGTGTTTTTTGTATGTGTGTGTGATAAATATAAAAAAAAACTCGATACATACATTAACAAAATTCTAATTATGAAATCATTCAGTTAACGGCCAACTTTTACAGAGCGAATTTCGCATCCAATTCGCATGCGTATAAATCAGCGCTCTGGACGGTGCGTCGTTCGTCTGCGGGAATTATGCGGCAGAAACTTATCACTTACTTCTTTGCTTCGTCAGTTTCTTCTAGCTTCTTATATGAAGTTCTTCTTATGTTGAGAGTAAAAGACACACTTATTTTCCACTCTATCTTGGATAAGATTATCTTAGAAGCCTCTAAATGATCAAGTATATTGAGCAATTTTACGAGGTGCACAATGGTTTTGATTGTTTAGGGAGTGTAATGAAACTCGCACAATACTGGAAGTGGCAGTTTTTCATTGCGCTGTTTGTGTCAGATATTGCACAATACTGAGTTTTTATTCTGTGGCAACCGTTTATGCATAATAGAGTGAAAAAGGTAACTTTTATGAAAATGTAGATATGTCTCGACTTTATTCTTATTTCACTTTCATGTCTGAATATTTAGGCCAAGGTTTCTACCACAAAGTAAACAGATTGTGATAATACAATAAGACACGTCAGACAACAAACAGGGAAATTTAAAGATAAGTGACGTCATATTTGAATTTTTGTTACATAGAAGGTAGATAATACCAGGCGTTTTAGCCGTAGATAACCGCTACGTTCAACTAGTTGAACCATGGGGATGTTTTCCGGTGGAACAATTGGTCTCAAGAACAACCGAAAATTATTTTAATTGGCCTAATGCCAATATGTGTATTTATGGTAATATATATGAAGTAGCTACAATGGGTAACATTTTTATTACGTCTAGTTATTTTATTTTTCTCTTTTGGGTCTGCGATTAGTCCCGAGACTATAAGCAGATATTATGTTCAATAATAATGTCCTTTAGATAGCGGTCACTCCATCAGTGAGTAAGTACATCTGCCCACTTTACGCCTTTTACCGCCCTGGACTGCAACCACCTGCTTGCCAGAGGGTTTGAATGATTCACCAATCGCTCACGGTATTTATTTTTATGTAACTCTACTTTCTCTAGGACAGTAGGTATGTTCAGATACTCGTGGATTTAAGTGTTTCGGGCATTACGATCACTTATGAATAGATTGCTGAAGTGACGAGTGGCTGTTGTTGATTCCTGAATACCCCCTACCAGCTGAGCAAGCGTTGTATTACCACCACACATTACAACTGAATCATCAGTTGTAATGTGTGGTGGTTGTTGTTGTAATATGTGTTATCAGTTATTTGAACATTAGTTCAAAATAGAAAAATAACCCCGTACCAACTGCGCAAGCGTTATACTACCACTGACACATTACGACTGATAAAGTTCAAAATAAAAAAATAACCCCGTGCCAACTGCGCAAGCCTTGTACTACCACTGACACATTACAACTGATAAAGTTCAAAATAGAAAAATAACCCCGTGCCAACTGCGCAAGCGTTGTACTACCACTGACACATTACAACTGATAAAGTTCGAAATAGAAAAATAACCCCGTGCCAACTGCGCAAGCCTTGTACTACCACTGACACATTACAACTGATAAAGTTCAAAATAGAAAAATAACCCCGTGCCAACTGCACAAGCGTTGTACTACCACTGACACATTACAACTGATAAAGTTCAAAATAGAAAAATAACCCCGTGCCAACTGCACAAGCGTTGTACTACCACTGACACATTACAACTGATAAAGTTCAAAATAGAAAAATAACCCCGTACCAACTGCTCAAGCGTTGTACTACCACTGACACATTACAACTGATAAAATTCAAAATATAAAAATAACCCCGTGCCAACTGCGCAAGCGTTGTACTACCACTGACACATTACAACTGATAATGTTCAAAATAGAAAAATAACTTAAACAAACAACTAAACTGCCTTTCTATTTATGACAGTACATTGGGTGAATAATGAAGGTCTCTCGGCGACTCGTTAAGGAGCCTGTTTGCGCTCCAAGACTTATAGGCGGAATAAATTACCATTTTATTTCTACCAACACAGTGTTTCTCGGACAAAACTCTCTTATTAATAGAAAATTTATACAGCGAATTAACAGCTAGCTGGTTTAAAGGCGTGTGGTTAACACCTTAGCGCGATTTCGTTTATATTTTCTCATACATTACCTAATGAGGTTCTTGTGGTTAGAAGTCACGATAGAAATGTTTAGAAAAAAAAATAGTCAATCAAGGTCGGCTTGACCCGATAGGACCATTAATGCGAAAGAGAACAATTGAAGGTCAAAGTTCATAATTACTTGTACTTGTATCAGTCTTTAATGTCCCACTGCTGGGCACAGGCATCCTCTAGTAAAACACTGGGGGGTTTCGGGCCGTAAACCACTACGCGGGCCTGAAGCGGATTGGTGGATATATAATAATAATAAAGAATTTCTTCAGGCATTTTAAATTAAAATATAAATATACAAACAATTTTAAAAAAGAAATTCATATAAAGTGAGATACACTATACGACACTGATATGTGCATGTGTCCAGTGCCTCAGTATAGGGCAGTCCACCCTCTCTGACAATGTCTATTGGCGCTGTCTCGCACGCGATGCATCATCGGGGCTATTCTACCACGTAAGATGGACTGGAATCCATTCCAGATATTTCAAAAAATATTCAATAGGACATGTGGCTTGAAGGAGAGGAAATGCACTGAAATAGTAACTAAATGAAAAGGTCCACAGGGGAAGAAAAAAAGGGGAAGGCTAATGGAACGCTGGGTTGACGAGTAGTGGCCGTGACAGGCATGAACTGGGAAAATGCAGCAAAAGATAGGAACATTTGAAAAAAGATGGAGGAGGCTTTCACCCAAAGAGTCCTTAAATAAAGTATTTCAGTAAATTTACAAAAACTATATTAATTAGGTATTATTTTTCGTTAAGAACTTATAAAGCTCATCTATACATATAAATAAAATGTAAGCGTTCGTTTGTTCAAAATTTTAAATCTCAGAAAGTTCTTCACCGATGGCTTTGAAATTTTGACACAACGTTACATTCGAATACGCGCGTGTTTTTATATACCTATCACAGGGTAAAAACATGCTTTTTAGCCAAAAACAGGTAAAAACAGGGTAAGCGCCATCTGCTGGGCAGCCACAGCAACTTGTGGCCGAGTACAGTTAGTAAGTAATAAAACAGTAAAGGATTGAGTCTGTAGATTGACTAATTTAAAAAAATGGGGTCTATTTAGAAACTACAGAATCCAAAACAGTAGTTTTAAATTTTTTGTCTCTATGTTTGTCTGTTTGTTTCTATGTCTGTTTGTCTGTTACATGCTGCTCAAACAAGCAGCGTGTAAAAAGACTACTCTGATCCGATTTTCCGTCCAGAAAGAAAACTGATGTATGTGTCACCTTCATATGACACGAGGAAGTTGAGTTATAACGTGAAAATAAAAAAAAATACTTTTAATAGAATTACTCAAAAACTACTGGATGTATTTTCATCCGTGAAATCCATCATGTCGGTGCTTTTACAGGTGTTGAAAATATTTTACAGCTGCTTAGTCCACGCTAGCGAAGCGGCGGGTAGGAAGCTAGTAAATAAATAAATGTATAGATTGAAGTCATGTATTTAAACAAACCTGATTAAATAAACGGCTTCACTTATTCACTCCCTCCTCAATCACCAGATATCAGAAGAAAATTAATTAAGAAAACAAAAAAACTTTATCTTGTCCCTAAAACACATTAAATCTTAATTTAAATTTACCAACTTCGGGTACACTCGGAAACTCTTCCTTTTTAATGCAAATTACTTTAACTTTTGCTGTTTTCATTAAGAAATGTGAATTATTGTTCTAGTCTAGTGGTTTTCGCTTGATTAGAAAAGAAAGTTCCTTTTTCTTTTCTAATTTTGAAAATTAATTGTACATTTTGTTTTGTATCCGTTCTGTTCCAAATAACTTGGCCTCTCTTTTATATACGACTCACGCCAACTACTGTGAAAGTTGACAGACACTGACACATACACCACGCTGAATTGCTTTGTGGATTTCACAACCATGATTTGGAAAATAAAATGAGTGTGTATTAAAGTAAGTATGTAACTAAAATAATGTGCTAAATAATATATCGCCGGGAACACGAGTATATAAATATCTCCTACTGTGCCGTGTGGTGTCTCCCATCTCTTCCCCGCGGGTGTCGTAAGAGACTACTAAGGAAAAACAAAGCCAGTATCAGAAGTTTTGAGGAACTACACCATCTCTAAAAGAGTGGACTCGTCACTCGTTTATGATAAACGTCCTTAAACGTTTATCTATAACCTTAAATGTCCGCTTGGCCAGCGTGCCGTTTAAAAGTCATATGGGCACAAGACAATGTGAATGAAGAAGCCCATGTCCACCAGTGAACACCGAAAGGACTAATTGCATTGCACTAGCAGAACCTGCGACTTCGTTAGCGTAGACGTTAAAATATGTGTGAGCTTGACTCCCATGGGAACTTTATAATGGATTTGAATGAAAAGTAATAACTATGTCAAGTTCAATTAAAATCGCGATGCGCAATCAGACAGATTGAAAGACGGAAAGACAGACAAAAATTCGAAAAAATGTTGTTTTAGGCTCTATATCACTTATTACTTTTTTTAAATAAATACCAAATGTATAGACATGACTCGGTTACCATTTTATTATATGAATAAATGTAAATGGGGCCGTTCAAGTATTACGTAAGCAGAATTTTAGTAATTTTTAACCCCCCCCCCTGTCTGCGAAAGTAAGCAAAGCTCTTACCCCCCCCCATGCTAACGTTAGCATTGGTATAATTTTCAAATAGTTACAAATCTCAATTACAAAATCTGTTCAAGTTTCTCATTTAATCAGAATCTACTAAATGTTGCCGAAAAAAATACGAAAGTACATAAATAAATATTGCTGACGTAATCGCCTTTCAGACCGTCCCCCGTGTTATCAAAAATAAGCAAAGCAAAGACCCCTCCCCCTGATGCTTACGTAATACTTGAACGGCCCCCATGTATATAATATATATAGTTTTATAACATTAATTGAATTAAATTACTCGTAAACCAACAGATCTTGAGCAAAGCAACAACACAGTGTTATCTGTTTGTTCTCATCCCGTTATAACTCGAGACAAATGCAGTTATCTCAGATCTCCCGCACCTAATGTATTACTCTACGTCTGTAGCGGGTGCATTTGTTTCAAATTATAGTTTTACAAGTGCATGTTGACGATAAGTTTCTTTGTTTCTTTGTTTTTTAGTTGTATTTATATACTTTTTTGTACATAAATAATAAAAATTGTTAGAAAAGAAAATAGACACAAACGGCGTGTATATCCCCTTATGAGGTTTCTACCATCAAACCTGGGAGAGCGATAGGTGAGCAATGAAATAGGTAGACATAGTGCGTATCTAAATACACTAGTGTAAACACTACTTACGTACTTATACACTTTTACATATGGATATGAAGGAAGTATTACGTATTGTTCGTGTGACGTCGGCCGGCTATAAAACAATTAATATTATTTTTGTTATTGCCTTTTCATTTCATTTGTTTATGTCAGTGAAATAATTTTCATTCTTTCTTTCAACGTCGGTGTCATAATCTGTTCCCGTGGGTGCTGTAAAAGGCGTCTAAGGGATAACGGAGTCGCTACCACAAGCGCTGAGGTACTTCACCACCTCTAAAAGAATGGACTCGCCAGCCCACTTAACTATACATCCTTCATGCACAAGTTAATGTGCATGTGGCTGTCCAGCAGTGGACTAAAAATGGGCTGTTTACTGTTATGAAGGAAGACAGTGCTACACATTGAGGGGGAGAGTGCACGCTGCAATCCAACAGCTCCTGGGCGCGCTCGACTGGCCACGTTACCCCTCTCTCATAGAAGACTACCTTGAAATATACTGCGTTTCCTACTTTATCTTATTTCCCTAATGTAAGTACGCGTTTCGGTAGTGAGTGAGATGTGCCAGAGCCCATTCCCATCCTATCCCTTCCCATTTTCCCAACCCTTTCTCCAAATACATTCCTATATCTCCAAAGGTAGAGGCAGCGCATCCGGTGGCGTGCCTACGTTTGTCACTTTGGACTACTGTTGGCATATATCGCGGATGTCTATGGGCGACAGTATAAACTGACCATCAAGTGGACTGTATGCTCGTCTGCCGCCTTCGCCCATAAATAAAAAAAAATACATGTTAGCTGTTTCTCCGCTCGCTCGCTATTCCACATAAACAATTCAACGGGAACCTTAGTTTTTGCAGCATATATCTTTGTGGTGGTCTTCAAGAAGGTGGATGCGTCTAGATGCGTCCATTGGTTGATGCGTGAAAGCATTCCAAACAAACAACGTTTCATTTTTATGTATTACGTAGGATTTTCTCTATTTTTCGGTTACACAAGAAAGTACGGTTAAAACTTCAATTGTAATTTAATTCCTCTTTTTACTTACTAATACCCTGAATCCAGCGTACACAATACGGCCACGGCCACAGTCGGTGCACACGGATTTTAGTACGCGGTTACGGGACACGTTTGCGGTTACCGTGCTTAGCTTTGCAGGCAGTTTACAAGATGTAGTTGTGTTATTTACCTTTGTACGGTAATTGTCGTAAGTTAACATTTGCTTTAGTAAATCTAGGTCCATTATGGAACTAGAATTTGCTGGTGATACCATCTAGCTTAAATCTCGATTTAATACAGGAATTATACTCCGTGGAATACTGACGTGTCTTGGTGTTACTAGACGACAATACATACATACTATGTTAAATCGTAATTTTTGAATTAAATCTTTATTATTGTGAATTTATTTTAATTTTTAAGTTAAACACTTTAATAAATATCAATGTCGAAACAATAAATTGGGTAGGAAACCTGTAACACCAGGGAGTATGCAAGTATTAAAAAAATATTTTAATTAAAAAAAAAACAAAATATGCCAATAATCATTCGATAATCGATATTTTAATACTTTTATTTTACCCGCTATTGTAAATCTTGTTTAATTGAATTAGTGAGAATACCTATTCTGGCAATTCCCAGTAGTTGTTAATGTAGTATCTTCTTTATAATTGAAAAATAACCAGTCAAAAATGGTTTAAGACAACTGGAATGCCATAAAATGAAAATTGACATTTCATTGTCGTAATTCTGTGCAATTAAAAATTGGACTATAGTTTGTTGAATTGCCATAACTGGTAGACGTATTTTTTTAAAGGATTAAGACAGCAGAAGACCATACAGTCCACCTGATGGTAAGTGGATACTGTAGTCCATCGACATCCGCGATACATGCCAACATTAGTCCAGAATGACAATCGTTAGCACGCTCCCGGATGTGCTGCTTACCCTCGGAGATTTAGGAATTGATTTGGAAAAAGGATTGTAGAAATTAGGTGGGATAGGATAGGATGGGCAATGGCTGTGGTATATCTAACTCACAACCGAAACACATACGTATAGGGGAATAGTATAATGTGAGATATGCAGTACATTTTAAGGTAGTCTTCTGCGAGAGAGGGGTAACGGGGCCAGTTGAGTGCGCCCAGCGGCTGTGGGACTGTAGCATGCGCTCTCCTCCACAATAAACTCTCCAAAGTTTATGTTTATGTATCTTCAAATGTGCGAGCGATCGTCATTGTCGACCAATTTTAGAGATCGTAACCGTTCACTTCAGCGCATACACTCCCCTTCCAGAAAGTGAAATATATAATATATAAATAATGATTCTAAAAAAGCTACTTAATCAATGAGAATTAGTCACTCCAAAAGGCATGATAAAGATGAAAGAATTTAATCTAACATTTTATACATTTTCAATCACAAGTTTCAACTGAAAGGCTCCCTAATATTTACTTATCAAATAAACGCGTTGATCGGTGTGTGCCGCTTAAATATTTGCAGTAACCAGTATCGGTTTGGCATACGTTACCGACACAAAATGGCAACACAGAATTTTGATGTGCTTTTCGATAATATTTGATTATTAAAAGCTACATAATTATTTTAATACCGCTTCTGCTATTAAAATTATTTACCGTTGCTTGAGAGGTATATTAATTTACAAACAGGATATGGTGTTCGGTAGCACGATTTAAGGCGTGGAATTCCAGAACCGACATTATTGATAAGAGTAACAAACATCCATACATCCATCCTCACAAACTTTCGCCTTTATAATGATAATGGGACTAGCCGTGTGCCCGATGAGAAATCTCACCGGCAACATCTCAGAAAAATTCCTTTATTAGTGCTCCACCCACGTTACATAAGGAACTCCCGTGCAAAATGTCACGCTTCTAAACCCACCGGTTTAGGCTGTGCGTAGTCTGTCAGTCAGTCAGTGTTAGATTTTTATTAAGTACTCTAGCGACCCGCCGTCACTTCGCTTCGGTTTATTAAATTTAAAACAATCGGAATAAGATATTTTCCAGTGGTAAAATGGAGCCTATCAATACATCGGTGAAAACTGCATTCAATTCCATTACAATTTCATATTCTTTTGTCACCTATTATTGTCACCGGAGATCCTAAACCTTTTTTTTTTACATGGGGAAATCCTCGTGAATAGCCCCCCCCCCCCGCCTACACCTTGGCGGGAGAGTAACCTACTA
The DNA here is from genome assembly GCA_943735995.1 of Sesia bembeciformis. Lineage (NCBI taxonomy): Eukaryota > Metazoa > Arthropoda > Insecta > Lepidoptera > Sesiidae > Sesia > Sesia bembeciformis. Next base: position 2,071,842 of record OX031041.1, read on the forward strand.
AAACCGCACGACTACCCTCTCTCCACCAAGTGGCGTAGTTACGGGAACGACAGATCCTAAACCTAACCCAACGTTGAATGTGCAGCCATCGATTTGCTGCACTTTAATTATTTCCCATTTTAATATACAACGTGTCACTGAAATAAGGCAACATTTGATTGAATCACATAAACTAATTTAAAATATATGAAACCGTTTTAGGAAAAATGAAATTCACCAGTTTCTACAATAGACAACAGAATGACAAACGTTGCCATGCCCCCGGATGCGCTGCCCGCCTTTGGAGATTTACGAATGTATTTAGAGATAGGGTTGGGGAAATGGGCAGGGATATGAATAGGATGGGAATGGGCTCTGATATATCTTACTTACTATCGAAACACGTACGTACATTGGGAAAATAGGATAAAGTGAGAAATATATTACATTTCAAGGTAACGTGGCCAGTCGCGAGCGCCCAACGCCTATGGGACTGTAGCATGCACACTCCCCCACTCTCCAAAGTTTATGTATCTGTATAATTTTATGTATAATTAATTATCTAAGCTTCACATCTATAATTGCATAACATATCCATTTCATTAATTACATATCCATGATCTTAATTACAACGCACACAACATAAATACAACACAATATTTACACACTATTACACAATACCCATAAACTGAGTTTAGTAGATGGCCTTAACTATAAAATATATAGACTTAAGTGTTGTGGCGTTGGCCGGGTGACGCAATCACACGACATAGGGACCATAAGGTACCCTATGTGTGATCGTGGCTTCCTGACCGACACTCGTTGTAACTATTGATGTAACGTATATCTCCATGTTAAGCTGTTAAATAAACGTTATTATTATTATTATTATTTAGTAAAGCAGTTACTCAATAAATAAATGTGACATTAATTAAATCTTCAAATGTGCGAGCGATCGTCATTTTCGACCGATTTTAGAGATAGTAACCAGTACCAGTACCAGTGTTTACCAGAGCTCATAGTAATGTTCAGAAAATACATTACTAGAAAAGTGCTGTCAAAACTTAGTAAAAACATTAAGATAAAACAAAAAGTGGGGTCAAAATGCCCATTTGGGTCAAGAAAGTACGCCAAATAAAGTGGCATACAAAAGTAGGCGATAACGATTCTACACTTTCGCCCCCTACTATTTGTTTTTGCTTCGTAAACACGTTCAATATTTACACGTTAACATATTGTCTATGTGTATATCTTTCTTTGCGAGATAATATCCGAAACGAGGAGATTCGCTAAAGAACTAAATTCAACACCATGCTGAAGGGATAATAAGCAGGTCTTATTTGTCGCAGATAACCTTTAATCGATAACTGTTGGGGTAGACGAGTTATCAAATGGAAGTCTAGAACCTTCGATGGCGTATATCAAATAGCCTATGACCAATTAATAATTAAGCGATCACTAAACATATCCCTATAGATTAGACTATCTTTAAAATATATTCATTAAAAGTATTCATTGAATTGGTGATCTTTATATCGATTATTGAATTTTAATTATATTCGTATTAAAATGTTAATTAAATAGTTAATTATTTAAAGGTTGACTGTTCTATCTGGAAACACTGGATAGGACAGATAATTTAAGTTGTACTTTAATAATATAGATTTATCTACTAAAAATATTCCAACATCATCAGGTACGCAGCGCATACGTAAGCGTGCTAATGTTTGTCATTTTGGACTGATGTTGGCATTCACTACGGATGCCTATGAGCGACAGGGTGGACTGTATGCTCGTCCGTAATCTTAATCTATGAAAAAATATATATTACGGATGCAATTAATACTCAAGAATAATTGAATTGTTAATATTATTAAAATGTCTCTTTCACATTTCTCAAGAATTCCATGGTACTCGAAAATGCAATTTAATACAAATGGTAAGGGCCAGCGTCAAAGTTTCGTATTTCCACACACTGTTATAGATAAGCAAAACCAACTTGTTCTTACTTTTATGGAGTAACTGAACCCTTTTCCGTTTCTTTTTCTGTCTAATACTGATAGCCGAATACTTCATTTTTATTTTTGGAATAGGTAGTTGCGATTTTAAATTATATTTTTTGCTATTAAGAAGAATACCTACATTTATTGATAATTTTGTAAAAGCAAGAATTTGAAGAAGTTTTCGTATTGTAAAGATTTGTCAGCAGACCTTTTAATAGCTACTGCTGGACACGGGCCTAATCGTGCTGTGCATGGGCGATGGATGGTCCTTAAACGGCAGGCTGGCCAAGCGGATTTCCAAGTCCATTCTGTTAGAGGTGGTCTAGTTACTCAAGTTTGTGATAGCTATTTTGTTATCCCTTAGTCGCCTTTTATGGCACACACGGGAAGAGATGGGGTGGAGATATTCTAAAGCCACATGTAAAGATAATTTGTAAAATCATCTAATTGTATTTAGATGATTAATTTACAATTAAAAAAAAGAATACTCTTTGTTTTATCCGCGATACGCGGAGTCAAAATTAAGTTATAAACAAAAGTTCTGACCTTGCAATGGCCTGCTCACCTACTCTCGATCTTCCTGGGGGCACTTGGAACTGCTGAACAGGGAGGCGCTGAATAGCGTCTTTGCAACGTCTTCTGTACACTACACTATACATACCCCAATAGTCACTACACACGCTAACCCCAAGGTCTCCCAAACATGTGCAGCCTACTTGCACAACGAACAAATTGCGATCGTACCGCACAAGGTTCAATGGCCGACTCGTACCGCCGAAGGGTCAATGGCTGACTGACAGAGTGATCCGCGCCCGCGCAGCACGTGAATTCACCCCTCACCTCGCAGCCCCTGAACAATACCGAACACTGTTTATATTCTTTATTTTCATATGTATTTTATATTATTATTCATTTTTATTTTATATGCTATTACATATTGAAATTAAATTCAACGCTAAAATAGAACTATTTAAACATTCACGTTTTGTACACATTTTATATGTTTCAGCACGGGGTACACTAGTTGAGTAGAAATAAAAGGTAAAAGAAACCTTTAATTTTACCCTTTCAGGCCTGATTTAAAATGTACTATAAAACGAAAATATAATTTTTTTTTTTTTTTTTTAATAGACTAGTGGGCGGACTAGCAAGCGGTCCCACGTGATGGTAAGTGTTACCGCCGCCCATGGACACCTGCAACACCGGGGGGCATGCGGGCGCGCCGCCGACCATGCAAAATCCTATTCACAGCTCTCTTAAAGAACCCCATATCGTAGCTTAATGGAAAGACCTCTTGAGGCAGTTCGCAGTTTCGTTTCGTAGTTTTGGCTAATCAATTCAGTAGTTTCAATGACGGTTTAAACTTTTCCTAAAATTGAAAGCCAATGAATTCAGACCATACTCGTATGTTGTTGAATTTGGCTCGTGAAATTCTACAAATTTTTTCGTCTAAACATTTTATTTCAATAACGTACGGAAAATGGAGCAATTTATATTTCCAACGGGAAATAATTGCTCAGATTTTGTATTTTTAAAACATTTTAGGTTTTTCGTTTTACTTTTGTTTTTAAGCGTTTTTAATTTCTGATTTTCAATTTGTCAATACTTTTTCTTTGTACTTTATTATTACCCATTTATCTAACATGGCGTTAGGAGTAACCTAAATAGGTTGTTTTATAGTAAGAGGGCGGCAGACGAGCATACCATCCATCTGGTGGTAAGTGGATAAGGTGGCAAATAGACACCCGCTATACACGCCAACATCAGTCCAGAATGACAAATGCTGGTATGCACCAGGATGCGCCGTCTACTTTTTGAGATGTAGGAATTGATTTAGCGGAAGGATTGGGAAAATGGGGAGGGATAGGATGGGATGGGAATGGGCTCTAGCATATCTTACTCACTACCGAAATTCGTACGTACATTGGGGAATGGGATATAATGGAAAATGCAGTACATTTCAAGGTAGCCTTCAGTGATAGAGGGGTAACGTGGACAGTCGAGTGCGCCAGTAAATAAACAAACTTACGTATTTATAAAAAATTCAAACACAACATACTTGGGAGCGGAGAGAAAAAGAAGCTCTTTCGGCTAAATGGATTTTATAACAGGCCACCTACAAGTAATCATTTTACTTACATTAATGAACTTTTGACGAGGCTGTATTTTTACCAGCTGTGAAAACACATGGGTTTATTACAAGTATGATACAATTTGTATATGTATGAATATATAGTAAACAGATTGCACAGTAAGTATGAAAATCTAAGAAAAAGCTTCCGAGCTACGACGCTACGGCGTAGCACGTAGCAGTATTACTGCTACGACGTAGCGTACATATATACTTATATTTATCTCTCTTTTAGACATAGCCTTTACACGCTTGCAAAATTTTTCTAGATACATTTCGTCTGTACACTTTTTAATACATTACTCGGATGTAATTGAAAATTAGTTTATGTGATAATTTAATATTCAATATTCACGACCTTTTGACCTCCAATTGTTCGCTGACTGAGGTAACTCTGACTCAGGTTGAATCCCACCTGAGGTAGAGCGAGGCGCTAGTTTAATTATATTTTACTTAAAATATTACTTAATGTGATCATCTTTCAAATCCTTCGCCCCTCAAAATTTAGTTTCAACTTAAGTACACATTTTTTCTAAAAAAAACTCTCACGTAGCTCGGCGGTGAGCGAAAACATCGTGTGGAAAATCGCATGGGCGAGAAATAAATAAAAAAATGGAGTATGTGTATATCCTCATTGGGTTCGCGTGGTGGATTGTGGCCTGAAACACCACGGTGATTTACTAGGGGAGGCACGTGAGTCGTCAATTCTGATTATTATACTATACTATACTATACTATACCATAGGTCTATGTCTCTTCACAGCTGAATATAGGCCTCTCTTAGGGCGCATCGCCACATGCGATCTTCTGCTCTTCTTATATAGTCGCCACCGGAGAACTTGTTTGAGTTGTCGGTCCACGTGGCCGTAGAACGTCCCACATTGCGCTTCGCGGTACGTGACCTCCATTCAGGACTTGTCTGCTGCATTGGTTATCGGTCCATGTATGGTCTGCCTATTGTCACTTAAGCGTGCTGATTCTACCAGCTATGTCCAATGACTTTAGTTCTTTGGTGAATTAATATGTAATTAAAGTGATAAACTGCATGATGTTTAAAAAAATCAGTATACACATGGATTACACTGATCCGCTTCGTAATCTAATAAAATTCTCGTATTTGCTTCAAATAGCAATCAAGCTTTTACTGGAATAAGGTAGTATTGGATAAAATCATTTTCCAACGGCATTTTGTGAGATATTTATTAAATGAAAAAATATGCAGTTTGAAAGAGAGATTTTCAACTTGAAATGCTTGTGGTGAGTATTTAATTTAATCGGTTTTAATTTAACAGCGAATGAAGCTTAATTGCTCATACGAGTATAGATTTTTGGCCAATTTTGGAGCAATTTATTCCTTTATTGAATTTTTAATGCGATTTAACTGTTGTTACACTTTATTGTAACTTCATTGTTTAATGAATTGTTACAATAAGTCATTAAAATATTAGGTAGTTAAATAAAACTTTTTATTGCACACCAAAACAAGACAGTAACAGACATTGTAAGACATATGCACAAAGGGCGGTCTTATCCCTATTAGCTATCTCTGTCAGATTGGGTAGAGTGGAAATAAATATTTTTTCTCCTACTTGCTCTGAAATAGATTCATTATTTTAAAAAAGGAATACGTCAATCGGTTCTTTCCTGTACTCACGCCAGCAATTTCCAACACGACAATAATAGAGATTGCTGGACAGTAGCGAGGTTATTTTTAGTGCACACTAACATAAATTAGGTTTTTTTAGGTACACGATATTTATTATTATAAAGGCTGAATGTGCATTTCTTTTCAAAAGTTTAAAGAAAACAAAGACCGCGCGCAGTCGATTTGGCAGGAATGAAACTTCTGTTTCTTGAATTAATTTGTTTATTATTTCCTCGCAAATTAGAGAAAAGTACTATACAAGTCTCGGCCGAAATAGCAATTAACGGCCTCGTTTATTTAAAAAAGACTCTGCTTCGCCTCCGCCTTTTAAAATCACTTCGTAAGAACTCGGCTTCGCCTCGTCCTTCCAATATTACTCGGCCGTCAATTGCTTTGTTTCGGGCCTAGACAGTAATGTACTACAATCACAGATAGATGATGTACAGTAATACAGTAATGTACAGTATACGTCATAATTACCGTAAGTTTTTTTTTATCGACGAAGGCGGCAGACGAACGTCTCTAATTACCGGGCCAACATAATATTTTGCAATCAGTTTACTTTTATTCATATTAATTAACTTTATTAACATTAATTATTTTTTTGATTCTTCACCCCGAAAGGTCTCGACGAAATTTAATAATGTCCTAAGTAAAAAAGTGTCATTTTCCGTTTAATTACGAAGTTCATTACAGCGGACGGGCGACATCAATCTCACCTGTTTTCGTCTACTTTTTTTCGTCGGCTGTTGTGTATTTAGGTGCTCGTTTTCTATAAACTCCGAGAGACATTAAAAGGCGGTCGCTTAGTTGTGTACGACTGGTTGTCTCTTGTGTGACAAAAACAGTTACTGGAGAAGTTTGGTTGAAACAGTTTTACTGGATAAATCGGTAAATTTATATTATAAGATTGTGATTGAAGGCCCGTGAAGTGCAGTGTGGGACGTCTTCTGGCCAGATGGATCGACGACTTGAGGAAATTCGCCGGCGGTGGTTGGATGGTGGTTGCCGCGAAGGTCTAGTATGGCGGCGAGCTTTGGGAGACGCCTATATCCAATAGTGGAGAGACAAGCTGATAGTATAGTATGGTACGGATCAAAGAACATAACAAAAACTTGTAAGTATAAGTGCGTATCTCAATAACACACATTTTTTTGTGTCATGTCAAAAAGACATGTCGTTTTATTTTTTCATATAAAATAGGTAAATAGTAGATCCCAGTCTGAAGGAAAATTTCGCTATTTTCCGTGTTTTAGAAAAAAAAGTGTTTTGACAAAATTCAATAAGCGTTACGTTAGCCCCATCGGTATATCGTTTATATATATATAGATATCAAATTTGTTATTTTTTTTAAAAGTTTACCATGCAACCAGCCCTTTCATCAGTATCAACTACTGGAGATGTGCCTTCTCGTGCAGGTTGGCGAGTCCACTCTTTTAGAGGTGATGTAGTTCCTCAGGGTTTGTGGTAGCGGCTTGTTATCCCTTAATCAAAATATACGACACCCATAGGAAGAGATGGGATGGTGCTATTCTATAGCCACGCGACATCCCCGTCTTTAAAAAAAATACACCATAATAATTTTGAACTACTGAACCGATTTGACCTTAGCACCTTAGAACTTGACCGAAAAAAATAATTTAAATCGATTGTAAACGTCTCCAAAAACTGACATTATACAAACAACTCTATTTTTTGTTTATGACATTTTTTTTAAATGGATATGCGATATTCTAATCAAAACACAAAAGCTTTATGTCCACTTCTAATAAGCGTAAATCTTAAAAACTTAAAAACAACATAATATTTGGTTCCATTTCAATCACATTAAGTCTTCTTAATATGGCAAAATCATAGGCAATTACTATACTATGTTAAGAAGCCGCAGATCACTCGGTACGTACAGTGCGATATCCTTAGATGGACCTAATTCCCTTCAGTCAATTATCACGCCCGGAAGTAATCCCGGGACGTTGTGGGAGGGGTGGGGGTAGCCAGGTCAGAACCCTGGGGATTAGTACTACGCACGTATGCGGAAAGAACAGAGTGACGAATGATGTGTAGTTCAAACGAAAATGGAAGATATTTTTTGGTAGAGAATAATTTTAATTCGTGAATGGTTATCTCTTATAAAAAGAAGGTGGAGTTGAGTATTTATCATAGGCAATTACTATACTATGTTAAGAAGCCGCAGATCACTCGGTACGTACAGTGCGATATCCTTAGATGGACCTAATTCCCTTCAGTCAATTATCACGCCCGGAAGTAATCCCGGGACGTTGTGGGAGGGGTGGGGGTAGCCAGGTCAGAACCCTGGGGATTAGTACTACGCACGTATGCGGAAAGAACGGAGTGACGAATGATGTGTAGTTCAAACGAAAATGGAAGATATTTTTTGGTAGAGAATAATTTTAATTCGTGAATGGTTATCTCTTATAAAAAGAAGGTGGAGTTGAGTATTTATATTTAAAAATTAGGGAAATTCCAAAGAAATCAGCCGATGGTGTTTTTTTTTACTAAAATTATGAAAAAGATTTTAACAAATAAAAGTTATATTTTATTTGTTTTCTTTGTTTTCTTTGTTTTACCGTTCGAACCATGACAATAATTGCCTTAATATTAAAAGTATGAAGTAAAATCTTTAATTTAAGGTATATTTCAAGTGTGTTGGCACATGTTAATTTATTTGGGACCCTTATATCCTAATTCTAATATGAACAGACTCGTGAAATTGAGGTTTTTAATGTTGACCTTTGACCTTTGTCTTTTCTATGGCTTTATTGATCGGTTGCAGTAGGTTGTTTGGTCGAACGACTTAACAACCAGCTACGACCACATGACCAGACGTATCGAGTTAAAAATTCCATAAATTTTGACTATAAATAAATTTAAATTGAGCCGGAATTCCCAAAATGGAACAAAAATCCACACCCTCTCTCTAAGTGACGTTAAGTTACTCTTTAATAACATTTCCTAAGTGACATTAAGTTATGCCTAATAATATTTCGCATTCTGATAGACGCTCATCGCATTTACAGAGGTAATTAAGTTAATTGCTCGGCGTCCTTAAGTTAAGCGACTCTTACACTTAGATGGCACTTAATGGGCGATGGCGGAAATGTATTACATTACATAAGTGTATAGGTTACCTACGCATAGATATTGCTCGCACATACCCTGAATATGAAGTACTTACATATTCGCTTCTTAAAACAGGGCAAGCTGAAGGTGGCGTTGGGCAGATCATATATGCCTTAGGATCTATAACTAATGGGGAAGATGAGTCTTCGCATGGAGACCACGTATCGGTAAATGTAGCGTGGGACACCCACCGGCCAGGTGGATGACTTGAAGAAAGTCGCCGGTAGTAACTGGATGAGGAGAGCTGGCGATAGTATGTGGTGGCGAACAGCTCGACCGGCCTGTATCCAGCAGTCAAAAGACAGACTGATGGTACGGTGTGGTATAAAAAGGGCAGACTTATTTCTGAGAATTTATTGAGGACAAAAAAATACCATTCACTCTTTTTTTCCATTATCGATATGGGAATAGACACATACGTTCTTATTATCATACGTTCTGGACGGGTGGGGGGGTCGGGTTGAAGCAGATGAGGAGGGGTTCATTAAAAAGTCAAATTTGAAACTTAAGTACTACGTAATAAGAATGTTCCATTTTCAAAACATATATGAATTAAATAATTCGAGAGCTACTTGCACATAGAACACTATTAGACCGTAACGAGCCTGCCCTATAGTGCTTGTATAACATATTATCTTATCTAGTATGTATTCTCAAATCGATGTTTTACCTCCCCTAGTAAATTACGTTGGTTGCCGGCTTTAGCCCACGCGGGCCCAATGCGGATTTCTATTTGTCAATTTGTATTATAAATGACGATTGTTAATTTCTATGTGGAAAAATAATCAAACGTTAAAAAATATCGCGATTCATAGCTACAGCATTAATCCGAGACTCCAACAAGCTGCGTTACGGGCACGTTGTAAAAACAGCTGAATCCCGAGATGTCCTCAAGTTGGCTCGTTACCGCCCCAGTTTAATTCTGTCGTTGTGAACTTGCTTCGTGTAACTGATTTAATTTTGCATCCCTTGCGCAGGTGCGCAAAGGATGATCAGGTCAAGAGCTACGAAAAGGTAAAGGTGATTTTAATCAGTCAGGAAGACAATACAAAAAACTAAGTCCAAGTCAGTACGAAGTTTACCTTCAAACGAATGTGCAGTGCCGTGATAAACACAGTTTTACAATCAAAATGAATCAGTGAAACACGATGCCTATATATTGTTCAATTACAAATGACTGAAGAGGCACAGTTTTTGTCAACTTGATGTCACATTTTGAATTACAATACATTATCGAGATGCGACGAAACATGAAGTCACTGGATTTCTCTATGCTGACTATTTATTTTGTTTATTTTTATTATAAAAACTTTTGTTCGGGGATGAGAGGTGAGGGGTGACTTCACGTGCTGCGCGGGCGCGGATCGCCCGGACAGTCGGCCGTCGATCCTTATGCGGTACGGTAGCAATTTGTTTGTTGTGCAAGTAGGCTGCACATTTTTTGAGACATTGGAATTTGCGTGTGTCGTGAATAATTTTGAATTTAATAGTGTACGGAAGACCTTGTAAAGGCGCCATTTAGCGACCCCCTGTTCAGCAGTTCCGAGGGACCCCCACGAAGATCGAGAGTGGATGAGCAGGCGGTTACAAGGTCGAAACTTTTGTTTTCTATTTTGAATTTTGACTCCGCGTATCGCGGATAAAACGAATTTGCTGCACTCAGTCGTACAAAAGACGAGCTTAATTGGAGCCATTCTCTACCAGTCAACTTTTGAGTTGAACAGAGAGGCAAGTTGGGAGGTGCTATGAAATGTATGCATATAACGAATGGCAAAATGCATAAAAAGTAGCTAAATAAGTAAAAAGTAAATAATTGTAGTTTGTGATTTTTTTTATAAGAACATAGTTGAGAACAGTTGGTAAAAATATATTGAGAAATCCAATGTTTGGACGTTTATTATTTTTTTTTTTATAGATAAGTAGGCGGACGAGCAAGCGGTCCCACGTGATGGTAAGTGTTACCGCCACCCATGAACACCTGCAACACCAAGGGGTATGCGAGTGCGCCGCCGACCTCGCCAAATCCTATTCACAATTTAGGATACGAATGGAAGTAGGTGAGAGAAATAGGTAAGGAATACCCTAACCAACCAAGATATCAGTATCCTATCAGCCTCTAAAAGAGTGGAGTTGCCAATGCCCTTGACCAGCGTGGCGTTTTAAGGCCATACATCCTTCATGAACATTGTCTTGTGCGTGAGGGTTACCCATTTTTACCCATGGCTGATAAAAGGTCTGGTTACGGTTTTACCTAATTACGACATCATGTGTAAATGTTGTCCGTATAAATTCGTAGCTCTGAGTTCTCGAAGCGGCTATTTCGCGTCGGCTAAAAACTTTTGAGGATTTGAATTTTAGATCGTCGAGATCTCTGTTTATTTTAGCGAGGAATTAGGAATTGTATTCTGAGAATCGGTTTGGAAGTGGCTTGAAATCAGCACCTTTTGATAAGTAAATAAACTTTTGATGTTCTTGGATCTTTGGATATTTTGTTTGTTACAAACATTCTAACATAACCTTGCCACTTGATGTATATAATATATACAAATATTGGTTAAAATAGTGGGCTCGCCAACCGTTATAAATGTCATCATGGTGTAAAAAAAGTGTCAATTAATTGTTAAAAAATAGGCAAACGTAGGGAAGAGTGCACGCTGCAATCGAATAGCTGCTGGGCGCGCTCGACTGGCCACGATACCCCTCTCTCACAGAAGACTACCTTGAAATGTACTGCATTTCCCACTTTATCTTATTTCCCTAATGTTACGTACATTAGGGTGAGTGTACGTGTTTCGGAGTGAGTGAGATGTGCCAGAGCCCATTCCCATCCTATCAGTCCCCGTTTTCCCAACCCTTTCCCCAAATCCATTCCTATATCTAGGTATGCAGCGCATCCGGGGGCGTGCCAACGTTTGTCATTTTGGACTAATGTTGGCATGTATCGCGGACGTCTATGGGCGACAGTATCCACTTACCATCAGGTGGACTGTATGGCTTGTCTGCAGTCTTCGTTTATAAAGAAAAAAAAAAAAAAAGGTCATAGCTTTTGTCAATCAATCTATATTAAGGCCAATAATTGGCTTGAGCACGAGGAATGGCTAGCCAAGCAGGTTCGCGAATCCACTCGCGTAGCGACTTTGGTCGTTACCAAAGTAGCGGCTTTGGTATCGCTTAGTTGCCTTTTACTACACCTACGATAAGATAGGTTGGTGTCATTCTGAAGCCTGCCGACACCACATTGATAGATAGACAGATTTATCTTTATTGTACACCAATACACGTTACAGAAAATCAATTTTAATAGGTATTATGTAACACGAAAAGTATAATAGGCGGCCTTGCAACCTTTGGGTGGTCGGAAGAAAACAGATAACAATACTGCCGTCCGCTAACTGAAGGGTGGCTAAAAAATGCTCATTACGGATTTTCTTACACAGTGTCATAAAGTTGAAAATTCTCTATCGGTCTGTATTGAAATTATGTCTCTGATCAGTGTTAAAAACTTATTAGTATCTATTCACATTTCTTAAAGACATCGATCCCCACGTTTCTTATTTGCAAATATTTCAATACTTAAAGTTTAAGATATTGGCATAAATCAGTTGTGTCGTCTGCCCGTTTACCACCTAAAACTCTTAGTTAGCACTTAGATGCCTCTTAGTTAGCGGACGGCAGAATATCAAACTTAGATAGATGGTACAATTTTATATAGTATCAAATCGACTAATGATAATACTTACTTAATATGAATGCAATACATATATGTATACATACATACATAATATGGGAAATGGATGGGAAAAAAAATTAGAATTTAAACAAAGTGAGTACAGAACAAAGTAAAGAAAGAGTACTGAATGAGAGATATAGCGAGAGTTAGAGTCATATAATGCTATAGTTAGAGTGCTATAGTATTATAGTTAGAGGTAGCGCGTTCCATAGCTATCTAATTATACAAGTATAATAAAATGTATAAAAATAATAAAATCGTACGGTAAAATAATAAAATCGTACGGTAAAATAATAAAATCGTCCGGTAAAATAATAAAATCGTACGGTAAAATAATAAAATCGTACGGGCATATTTTAGAAATGAGAAAAGAGTTGTTGGTATTGAAGATTCCATTACCATCAGACGGCCATTTACCATTAAATGTAACAAAATAAATACAATGATCCCCCTTAAACGAGAATTTTAAATATTATTAATACCTTTTACCCAATTTTCGCGTTGTTTATTTCCATTACTGCGGTTAAGTAGGATATTATTTCTCGAAATAGCCTCACTGTGGAATTAATTTCCGATATCGTTCAATTAATTTTATAACGAATTTTATTTTCTGCGTTATAATTATGGCGTTTATCAAAAAAAATATTTAAAAGTTCTTTTGCCCGTATCTATGCTGAAATGTACTTTATATAGATACATAGGTATTTTATATCCGAAAATGTGTAACGAATTTACAAAATGTTGTGTTACAAAAAATACTTCACGTACTATAACGAATGTTATGACTATAGTTGATTGCGACATTTCTGATAATAATATTTTTGACAATTTAATAGGTTTTGTCATTTTGTTCTTTAAATTTGGACACCGTTCTTCGGTTATTATAGATCGGATATTCGGTTGCATATTTGCCTACAAGATATAAAAGGTATCGCTTTGGTTTCTGTAGGTATCATTCGTACTATAAACGTGAACGATTTTAAATAAAACAAATTAGTAAATGTACAGGCATTTGCTACGAATTTATTATATATGTTTGAAAGATGTTCCACTGTTTGAACATCGCCCATACCTCCTCTCAACACCTATCATGAACATCCTCTGGATGGAGCGGCATAAAATTCCAAACGAATGCGTCCAGAGTTCACGCATGTTCATTCACCGGAAACAAAAGTCTTGTGGTGGATTGTCAGTTCACCCCGTGCAAAGGGATGTGGAAATACACGGATGTTTTTCAGTTACAGCACAGTACATAGAAAATTATACAGTAGAGTAACTCTTCTCTATTCTTAAAATTAATTTCAGAATAAATCTGATGAAAATGTATAAGTTTTCGATATATAAGTTTTATGAAAAATCAGAGTTATCTCTTATTTGTTCATGTACGCTGGAATTGCCCCTTTCCCGTATGTACCATTTTATAATCTGTGGTCAGCGGGATACAAACTGCGCCATCGACTATAAGCGACAATACAAGTTTTAAAGCTGCTTTACACCGCGAGCCGCTGCCGCCGCGACACTCCGACTTTAAAAATACAAAATAAGAATTGGAAATTATACATATTTAGGATAAATAATATAAAGATCGGAATAAAGTTATGCCTATGTCTATTGATTTGTCTATAAATATCATCAAATACTTTCTACTTCCCATGCCATGTATCTCTGCCGTGGAGGAATGAGGTATGAAAAAAGTCAATGTCCCATTATAATCACTATTCCGCACTCTTAAAACTGGAATAGATTCCATTCAGGAATGAATAATTGTTTGAATTGTATTGTAATAAATTTACTTTTTATTACAATACATTACAATATTTATTATTTATTTTAACTACAATGATGTGGCCGGAGCAGTTTATTCGCTTAAAACACCGCTGCATATCAGTGTGTGTTACTCACATTTCAAGCTTTATGAGTTGATATACTGTCATCTATTCTATACCGTTACACTGCTACGGGCGAGTAGGCGAGCACGGCTAAATTGCACGGAAATCCAATAGAGATAACCTCGCACAACGCGCGGGAAAAAATATTTTCCGTTCATTTTCCGTTTATAAACTCTACGTACTTGCAAATGGGGGTTTTCGTATATTTATCTTGAATGCAGAGTGGGGGTTATGAGAGGGAGACAGACATACTAAAAAATATATCCTTAATTTGCAAGGTCAGGGCCGGTTAGCCACTCCTGATTCCCAACTTTTCTTTTTCTTTTTATGCTTACGTACCTTGGTAAGTAGTCTGCTTCATATTAGAGCCTTACCTATGAAATTGCCGTTTTTCCATAGTGGCCTGTTTGAACTTATTTATCTTGCGTTTGGCTTGGAATTCTAAATTCAAATTAATTTCAATTTAAAGCTATAACATTCTTTTTCAATCAGTTTATTTGTTTTTCCGTCAAACGACTATTTCCTTAGGTATCGTTGTGT
Source organism: Sesia bembeciformis (assembly GCA_943735995.1). Taxonomy (NCBI): domain Eukaryota; kingdom Metazoa; phylum Arthropoda; class Insecta; order Lepidoptera; family Sesiidae; genus Sesia; species Sesia bembeciformis. The sequence continues at coordinate 2,086,900 of OX031041.1, forward strand.
TTGCGATCATGGAAAAGTTAAAAAATCGCGTTATTTTCGAATATGAGTTCCATCGTGGTAGCAACGCAGCACCAGACGACACGCAATATCAACGATGTGTACGGACCAAACACCGCAAACTAATACACGGTGCCGTTTTTGGTTAGATCGTTTCCTGTCTGGAAATTTCGACCTCAAGAACAAGCCCCGTGGATGACCGGAGACTAAACTCGATAATGACGAATTGAAAGCAATAGTGGAAGCGGATTTATCTCAAACCCCGTCTGTGTTAGCAGCAGCTTTCGGCGTAAGTGACAAAGCGATATTGATTCATTTGCGTCAAATCGGGAAAGTGTAGAAGCTTGGAAAGTGGATACTTGTGATGAAAAGTCCAAAAATTAATTAATCCCGCAAACCCGTATAAAAGTGCTATAAAAGCGCTATAAAAAAAAGTGCATTCTGTGTGATAATCGTAAAAGTTCGTCACAGGCCCAAACACTGCACGACAGACAGTCTCAGTTACAGGGAGCTTCGACTGAAAACCCTCCGCTACCCACTGTACTCGCCACACCTTCTCCCTACTAATATCTATTTTTTTCTGAATTTGGATAACTTTTTAAAGGGGATTAAATACAACTCCGATGAGGCAGTGAAAAACGCCTTCAGAAAATTCGTCGATTCCCGTTTCCAGGAGTTCTATAGGAGAGGTATCAGTCAACTTTCATTAAAATGGCAAAAGTGCATTGATAATAATGGACAATTCTTCAGTTAATTAGATATTTACACGTAAAAAAATGGATATTTGAATTTTTCCATATAAAACGACCCAATATATCACGTTCAATTTATGTAACATTGTAAGCCAACGTTGGTCATTCTGGATGAATGTTGACATGTATCGCGGTTGACTGACAGGTGGACTGTGTACTCGTCTGTCACCTTCCATCATTACAAAAAATATATTTTGATCAGCAATAGAATTACAGATTAATAAGCGAAAATGATTGATTAAATTTGTTAAATCGTGATAAAGTGGATATTAAATATTTTAGGACCGCTAGAATATTTATTATTAAGTGGGTTCAATGGTAATATTAATTAAGCGGTTTAATAATAATTAAGCTGATTAAATAACACACATCGAGGAAAATTATTCGAAGGTCAAATAATTATTAAATTATAATTATTATATACTTTTTAAGTTGTACGCCGTTTCAGTAATAAACTTCACTAACATTGCCTTAAATTATAGTACTAAAATTAGTATTCTGAAATCTAATTAATCTTCAGATTGTGTGCAGTTTTTTTGTTTAAAAATAAATAGCGTCTGCCGTTGAATGATCACAACAATAAAGTAAATTAATCTCTTTAAGAAAGCAATAAAACTAAATGTTTTATGCATTTAATCTAGTAAGTACTCTAGTACTTTGTTTAAAAAAAGTATTTGATTTGATAAATAATTGCTCTGAAGTCAGCGGAGGGTTGAATTTTTTGCTAGATATTAGGAATAATAAAGTTAGTAAAATGTATATCTACCTTGGTGCAAAATTGTGACGTCATTTGAGCATGCGGGTTTCCTCACGATGTAAACATCGTGAGTTTACCGCTGAACTCATGACAATAGTCGAGATAATTTTAAAAATCCGTACTTATGTAAAAACTCAGTGGTACGGACCGAGGATTTGGACACACGAATGTGAGTCGAGAGCCTAGATAGATAGGTAATAGCCTATATACCCCTACACAATCACTGCTATGGTGCACTATATTATAATCTTTGAGCTAAAACGATTATCTTATTATCAATGTATGTACATGTTTCTGTAGTGGGTAAGATGGGCTCTGAGCCCATTCTCATCCCATGCTAACCCTCCCCATTTTTCCAACTCTTCCTCTAAATCCATTCCTACATCTTCCAAGGCTTTGTCGTTTGTAATTGTTGTCTAAGTTGACATGTACCGTGGATGTCCATGGGCGATAGTATCCACTTACCACCAGGTGGACTCTATGCTCGTCGGCCGCCTTATTCCTATAAAAAAAAGAAAGATGATGGACGAATTTATTATTAATTAGAACATTCACAGAAGACAGCCCCGAAATGTATTTCTAATATATTTTTACAATGCGTGAGATGTGGTAAAGCCTTTTCTTCTGTCTGCATAATGGGGAATGTTATAAAGAGCTATTTTATTTAAAGTTAACTTACTATTTTTATTTCATAAGAAAACCAAGCAAAACAATGTCCAACTGGGTATTATAAAATAAATCCTTAGCATTCAAAACAGTATTGTAAGATTTGAAACCAGTTCTTACTTTAAAACTGTATTTTTAAATAACCTGTCACATTGTTCACTTCCGCGGTATTTTTCGTGTCATACAAAATAACAAAGAAGAATACGAGTATAAAGAGGAATGAATCTGGCAGTCTTTATTAGAGCAAAGGCAAGTCGAAATCCAAGAAATAAAAGCAAAGATATGCAAGCAAATCCGCGAGACACGCCAGATTCAATATGACATCGTATATAACCTACACCCGACATTGTTAAAGCGCAGTACACACAAGAATAATTTCGTTTACAGACTTCTTCTTATTACCCAAAGGTTGTCTGGAAGAAATCGCTTTAGGGATAAGGCCGCCAGTTGTACTTTTAATAACTTGTACTTTGTATTTTTCTGTATGTTTTTGGTGTACAATAAAGTGTATCTATCTAATGTCAATGCTACTCCAAAGCCGGTCATCTAGTGTCGGCCGGTTTGGAAAAAATACTAAAATATCTAAACATGTCATGAAAAAAGGCGACGGATTTCCGCTTCGTGGGACTCCAACTTTTTATTGTCAGGAGAAAAAATTAGCCTACCTAACTTTAAAATTTGCTGAGAAAGGGTTGGAAAAATGGGAAGGGATAGGATAGGAATGGACTCTGGCACATCTCACTCACTACCGAAACACGTACGTACATTAGGGAAATATGATAAAGTGGAAAATGCAGTACATTTCAAGGTAGTTCTGTGAGAGAGGGGTAACGTGGCCAGTCGAGTGCGCCCCGCGGCTGTTGGATTGCAGCGTGCACTCATTGCATTGTTTCAGGGTTTTTTAATTTTTACTTTTAGTTTTTAGGGTTTTTTAGTTTTTTAATTTAATGCACTCCTATTCTACCTTCTACCCACTGAAGTTTCCAAGTGACGCCAAAACCAACCGGTTTTACTCTTCTGTGTGTAGTTGCTCACCTTAGGGACCAGTGATGGTCAGTCACATCCCTGGTCGCCGCTAAACCCTTTTGTTCAGAGGTTACAAGACAGGAAACAGAGGTCAGAAACTTTTTCACGTAGAAAGAAATGTATTTTAATGAACTTCGACTATAGTCCGATTTTTATTCTAGTCAAGGATATGACGTGTCAAACTGTCAAACACAGTGAAATTTGTACGGAGATGACACTTTATTGACAGTTCTACATGTCAAAACCCTGACTCGGATAACAAAATCAGACTTTATGTGCACCCAGCTTAATCTTGTACTGGTAAAAATTGCGTGACTACGTAGTGAGGCGTCTGTTTTTTTTTACGCTCTTTATGTGTAAACACAGATAGTTTCTGAGAGAATACATTACATAAAATCGATTTATCATGAATCCATTTACACAAATGTAGACTGGACTTTTTGTTGTCAGGAAAAACTTGTAAATGAAAATTATCTAGTAGTATTCATGTAGTCAAGTGAATATTTCCATGCGCGTCTGTAATAAGTTGATTACTCGAGAAAGAAATTTGAAGTAAGAAGTTCTAGAACGTTGTTTCATTTCGAATTTACAATAAAAAAAAAATATTATTATACAATATTCGATATCTTCAGAGAAATTGATTAGAATATTGACGTGATATCTCGATATTCAAAGCAAAGAACATTAAACATTAAACTTTTAAATGTGCCCTTGAGATACAGTTGATTTTGACTTATCAAATTTAAATTTATTAAAATTGTACGTGGAAAGAAAACTTCTAAGTATTTTCGTGCTTTTTAAATATATTTAACATTGATTTAGGCCATACCTGTCTTCACATGCTGTTCAAAATTCAAGAACATTTGACTTTAAAATGTGAAAGGGTTATATAGTTAAAAAAATAACAAGGTGATTATTTTGCCCAGAGCGGATTTTCATTATTTTTAAAACAACAAAGGCCTTTGTCTCATCTGACTAGAAAAGCAATCACATGAATATTACAGCAGCCCAATGGTAACAAATGCGAAATCCCAGACAAAATAGGTATTCAAGCTTCAAATTATACGAGAATAAATGTAAATGTTCATTATAAGGGTGGATAAAACCCCGTTTTTCATTGGGTAGGTATCTACTTTAATAAAAGAGCGCAATAATCTAAAACAGTTACATGAATATATAAGCATTTGTTTAACATTGTATCAAGTTTGGGTGGACCGCAGACCTAAAGCACAAGCGCCAGTTCAGACAAGTCGGAATCCGCACTGTTTTAACCGCGCGGTTTTTTTATTCTTTTCATATTATATTAATGGTGTAATTAGCACATTCTGCCAGTGTCTGCCAAAGTTTTTTTTCATAATTAAAGTCGAAATAATTTAAAACACTAATTATCAAAGTTCAATCACATCGTAGCAAGTCAAGAGTCGCTCATTATAATGATTGAGGACAGAGTTCGACTCCTTGGAAGCAAACGAACAATCCAGTCTTATGATTTTATTTGATTATCACAAACATTATACACTCGCTAGGCACTTTGAAGTTCAATAAACTATCAATATTAAACCATAAATCTAACAGTACACAATTTTTGTAATAATGAAACAAAAACTCAACCTCCACTTCTCGGGTTCCGGCCAAATAGTCAACCGGTTTGAACCACTACAATAACAGCTGCTCAGAAAGAGACGACGACCGCGCGGATGTCCAACAGATTTATATTCTATAGCAAAACCCTGCAGACGTTGTCCTGCCATAGAAGTTGCTGCAGCAGCTGCCATGCTGCAGCGCCATCTAGTGGCGAGTCATAACAAAGTCGATAGCTCGAAAATATTCTCTGTGCTCAAATACCTACGTATACCAATTTTCATGGCGATCGGTTGAACGGTATAGAAGTTGATGTGCTGCAGCGCCATCTAGTGGCAAGTTACAACAAAGTCGATAGCATAGAAACCAGAAAAAATACATATATGTGCCAACTTTCATGGTGATAGGTCAATCGGTGTCGAAGTCTATTAACATCAAATATACCAACATCCTCTTTTATATAAATAGATTTATGTAACAGATTTTTAAAAATATTTTTTATAATATATGCCACTTTACTACAAATTTCCGTTATAAATCTGTTATTTTAAAACGGCACTTGATGAAAATCCCCTAACAACACATTCGTATACCAGTGAATTAATCACCAACGAGACATGCAACGATACTTGCTTACTCCGCGGGCGTAGCGACACCAAGAGACGCTATTGCTTTCAGTTGTCGTGCCAGCAGGTTATTTGAAACTCCCGCTGGTTTCACTCGGCTTCGTCACTAACAGCACTGTTCTAGCTTTATTAAAAACACCGTGTTTCTATGCCAGCAACAAATTTGTTTACCGCACCATTTTTTTGGTTTACCAGTGAATTAGTTACCAACAATCAGCAAGTTTCGTCGATACGTCACGTGACGCCAGTCACACGTGCTGGCTAATTCTTATTTGGGTCATCGATTAGCGCTTTAATGTTGTTTGCCTGCAATATGAAAGGAATACATTGGCTATTGTTTGTTTTGTATAAGCATTGTTACGCAATTATTTTGGCGAATATTGCATGAAACTGTTATGTCTTACTGAGTGTACTAGGATGGTCAATTTCTATATCTAAAAGGTATGTGAACTAAGACCCGATATTTTCATCGTAATTACCAAAGAAGTTTTGGAATCCTTTATTATTTACAGCCTGTGTCTCTTCACTGCTGGATGTGAGCCTCTGCCAAGGCCTGCCACCCTTCAAATGACCATTCGCTCTTCTCATCCAACCACTACCGGCGAATCTCTCTAAGAGACGTCAGTTCATCAGTCTTCTCATATACAAGACAATTTGAGTGAGGCGGCATGGGACTCTCACGGGCATGGCTGCACATGGGTCCCAGCAGTGGACGGTAAAAAAGGAATGGTAATGACTTCGATTTAGCTGTGGATTGAAGAGGAAAAAGAATTATCTATAAATTCGCCTGTAGTTAAAAGAGTAAGAAAAATTATCCATGGATAAACCTGTGTAGCCTGATCGTGGATCCATGTGAATGGAGACTGTTTTGCTATGTATAATTTCACATGCCTATTATGTGGTTTATGCCAACACCAACCTTATGTACCAGACTTAAAACAACTGACTATTAACACATTATATTAGTCTCGTATATATGTAACACGTATAAATAATCAAAATTTCCTTTCTCCGAAAAATCTCGGTATCATTTCACTTTGAAATTCTTCGGAATTTTCTTAAGCATACAACCCAATGCCTATTTCATTGTACTTAGCTACGGTTAATTCTGACAGAAAGACGAATAAAAATTTCGGATTTCTAATCTGTTGCCACAAAAGAGAGATTATGTTATCTTCTCAACCGAAAGAATGACGTAAATCTCTGGAAATGGAAGAATAAACCACTCAATACTCTGAATATCTTATAACAATGCCCTCGAGTACAAAAATGCCGAACCAAGTGCCCTATTTAAGCCGAAACACAGCCGAAGATGGGTCGAAAAGCAAAAAGTCGAATGCGTTCATCCCTTTTTCGGCCCATTAAATAATTGTGCGATTCACAGCAAAGTATCAAGACATTTCGGCTAAAAGTAAAGTATTACGCCATGAATATGTATCAAGGTTCATTTAACATAGGCCGTGTTTTGTATAATATGATTTTTTCTTGGCTAGGAAATTTAGGGGTTTGCGGTAACACATACATTTACTCTCATGGCTCACGAGGCAAAGATGTGCTTTGAAATCACTCCCTTAATTTTTATTTTCTACTGGTAGGCCCTCGATTCCTTTCTCCTGAACTTTGGAGGGATTCCCGTGGGAACTCTATATTGGATAAGGATAATAAGTACCTAAATATTAACCCGGCAAATGAATAATGTCTATGATAACTTTTATTCAAATTCGTTAAATAGTTTTTGCGTGCTGCGCGTTCAGACAGACAATCAGATAGACACGGACGGATAGACAGACAAAACTTCCAAAAAAAAATGTTTTTGGCTCTATATTATTCATAGACACTGCACTGACGTTTTCAAAAATTATTAAGCACACAGACACAACTTTGTTACGATTTTGTTATATATATATATACTAGCTGTTGCCCGCGACTTCGTTCGCGTGATCTTCAAGTACTAATTCAGAAATATTCGTGGGCGCGCGCATAACAACTCACCAAAGTTTCATCGAAATCGGATGAGTGGTTTAGGAACGCATAGAAGACGAACAAATAAACAATCATCATTTTTTTATATATTAGATAGATGTATAGATATACCCTCTTGTCTTGTTAATTATCTTGACGTCTTGTAATTTTTCAATCACTGTGCGACGCATTGACCTACCGTGAAAGCGTCTTTATACGGACCGAAATTCCTGTATTAAACTTTCCCTAGTGGATTTTCCTTTGATACTGAGTACGCGAGTGCGTGTTTGTATGTATCTATGTGTGTGCGTGCTTGCATTCGTGACTATGTAAGTACACCTTCGGCAAAGACAGAATTCATTGGCCCAGTAATTTTAAGGCAACAATACCCTTCTTTCCTGGACAACCTGTATTTAAATATCAATCGAAGAATTAAAAAAATATCATATATTACTTATTCCAAAACCACGCGGTGGCTAATACCTTGACTACGTCAGATTATTCAATAGAGAAATTTGATTGAGGACATTATACAAAATACCCGGACATGAAGTCAAAGGTAGCTAGTGATTAAGGTCTCCATATTGAAATTCACTCCCGCATACACATAGTAAAATTTGAAACAAGTAAATTGACCCGAGACACACTGCTGGTACAAAAGACACATTTTGTGATGCGATCATTGAAACGAAAAGAGAATTATAATTCGTGAAATAGTTTGGTTGTATTTACGTTGAAACAAACATGTCAGTATTTTAATACTTTCTCTAGCCATCTATGAGCCATACCCAACATCCGAACTAATGTTGGATACACAATATTAATACTTATTTACTCTGCTGGCTCAGCGACTCGAAGTGGATCTCGGCCTCCGACACTAAGAGCCTCATTTTTGATCCTGCGTAGCTTCGTGTCAGCAAGCTATTTGGAGCTTCCGCAGGTCCCTCGCACCGTCCACTCCACATGACTCAGCCACCGCAGTCTGGCCGCTTTAATTTCACTGATGATTTTCAGTTCGAACACCAGCTCTCCTAACTTCTTGTTATTTTTACTCTCTTCTTATAAATCCCAAAATTCTTCACCAAATTTTTCTTTCCGTTTCTAGAAAATTCTTTTCTTTTCTCTACGATAAAGTCCAGGTCTCGTATTCATACACCAAGACTGGTCTAAATCTTGGTGTTACTACTCAATAACTTGAACGTTAATGCATTGTGGAGAGCTGCAATACACTACACTACGTAAAACTTGTGTAGATAGAAAAATAATCTTCTGAGTATAGCTTATATAATATTATAGCTGAGTATATTATAGCTGTGTGGTGTCGGCCGGCTTTAGAACAGCACCCATCTCTTCCCGTCGTAAAAGGCGACTAAAGGATAACAAAGCCCTATGGAGCTATTTATTTTTATTTATTTATTTCGACCAACTCAGGATCATAACATTTTTTATCATATTTTAGCTGGTTTGGCCAGCATGAGCGTGGTATTTTAAGGTCCATACATCCCTCATGCACGAGACAATGCATAGGAGGAGGTATATATCCAGCAGTAGATGATAAAAAGGCCAGTTCTAGAGTATAACTGGGAAATAGCGAATGCTAATATTCAAATAATGGACATAAAAAGCCACCCAAACATAAATCCTGTGTGTCACGATGGCACAAAATTGTGTTTTCATACATTGAAGTCCTATCCTAATATTTGAACGGCGTACACAAACTGTGACCTTTCCCCAGCGTTGTATTCGTATGTTTGTCGTATTTGCATGTTAACTAGGCCTGACAAGGGTACAAAGAGATATGAATAATATGCCCACATGTCTCCAATACTGTTAATGTGGAGTAACTTTCGCGATGGACCGCTTTTGTAAACAATGAAGAGGTACAAAGTTGCCCAAAATAAAGTCATGTCGGATCATCGTATATTATAGACTATATTATATTTTAAAGTTTTCCAGATTCGAAGACTTGTACTATGTGACTCGTATCGTTAGTAATTTGTATAAATACTTTTTAGCGAGAACTAGAGAAGTGAAGTTGAGTTATTGTTTGTAAAAAAATGTGTATTAAGTATTTTGTGGTTTAATAGTGATAGTTTATTAAACATCAGTGTTTTTCGTGCGTGGTGTTTGTGATAATCAAATAAAAGCGCAGTCCCTCTGTCCTCTTCTGTCCTCAAAATCTATTTCTTCGATTTTAATTTGCCGTTCATTCCGGGCGCCATCGATATACAAGGTAATCAATCTTGTATATAGATTGTTGTATATCTTGTATGTATAAGGTAATCTATGATTTATAATCTATGATGGTCTGTAATGTGTGGGTAGATGACGATGGCGTTGTTGATTTGGATAGTTTAATATTGTGAATTTGTCTGTTGTCTGATACGAAAGGGATTGACATTTGAAGAATAGATTTTAATGTCGTTTCTTTTGTTACAGAGAAACTCAATATTGTATATATATTATCAAACCTTTGTTGGATATCGTCGGGCTAACACCTTGCTTTGTAAGGAACTTGATCGAGGGAACGATATTTCAGTTTAAATATATTATATTAAAGATTTTGCGACTTCCTGTTGTTCTAAGAGTCGAGGAATCAAAACTAACGAGGGTAGAACTCTAAAAATTATACACGAATTAGCAGTATAAATGACAATTACAATGACATATAATTTGTTTTTTTCAGACATCTAGAAATATGTCAGGCCAGACAGTTTTAGACCCCACTGGTATGAAGAAATGATCTATACATGTAATAAAATTGTAACAGATCCGTGTCTATACATTTAACATTTTTTGGAAAAAGTCATGACGGTGTGAAGTACCAATGATACACAGCACAAAACAATTTTTTAAATTTCTGTCTGCCCCTCTATCTGTATCACGCAAAAAACACCTTTGCGTGATGAGCTCAGACAGACAGAGAAACAGACAAAAATTCTACAAACGATTTTATTCTAAGTATAGACACAAATAAAGATAAACATACGCAAATAATGCATGACATATCACAGACAAGTAGCTTAGTACAGAAAAGTATGATAGGTTTGTAATATACGTATAGATATTTATTTCTAACAAAATTTATATTTAGTAATCTTATTTAAGCCCGTAATCTTTGTCAGAAATGTTATTCTCAAACCCGGGCTGAATCCCTAATAGAGTAGAATAGGGTCGAATGGAAACTATACGTACAATAAATCGTGGATTTGTGTTGATACGAGTATATTGTGACGTCAGAAAGTTCGTTTGCTCATGATCGAAGTTCGACCGAAAGTATTATTTTACGTTATGATTAAATATAGTATATGTTATGTATGAAATAATTAGTATGTTAAAACTGTAGGAAAATGAAAAAATAATTTATTTGGTTCGCAAAGAAATTCATCACCCGACTAGCTCAACTGTAAATTTATAAATGGTTTTGTAGAAAACTGTGCAATACTCAACACTGCAAATGAGTCTAGAAATGTAGAATTCTCAAAACGGCGCATTTCTCAAAATGGCAACAAACAGCTATTTTAGAAATGATTTTAATATACGAGTATATACTTACAAAATCAAAGATATTTATTTGTATGTTCTGAATCAGACACACTGTTAAGTCCACGTTTCGGCGCAACTTTTGACGTCAAGTACCGTTACTTTGGAGATTGAAATTAATGATGAAATTGAATTGAAATCAGATATGGGTTGAAATTTCGATTAAATTCGAAGATGAACTAAATCGTATTATAGATTCAAGATTATGACAGTGTAAACTTTAAAAAAGACCAAAATAAAAATGTCTACTTCCAAGTATACATACAGACTATATATCTTTGGATAGAGGGTTCATACACCTATAAAAGTTTGCCTATTTTTTTTTTTCTAAAACGTGTGGAACAGTGGAATAGACCGGCAGCGCCATCTGAGTTTTTTATTATGTCATTACCTGTATATACGACATACGACACAGCAAAATCCATGATGATGCACATTTTATTACCAGCCAGATGACAGCAATCGGTAATTTCCATGGGGAAAGCTAATAAAATCACAGCTTTATATATGCCAAAGGTGTTTTCTTATCAAGAGCACCTCACAAACGTTGTTATTTAGATCTTTGAGTCAGTTATGTCAAGGAAAGAACAATTTTATTTTGGATTAGCCGGCGACTTCCTTTCATGTGTTAATCCGAATTACAATTAATCTACTTGCCAAGTTTCAACGAAATCGGTTTAGTCGTTTCGACGTGAATGAGTAACAAATATTGAAACTTTGGTATTCCTACACTATATATATACATGTAATAAAATTGTAACAGATTTTGATAAAAATCATTGAAGTTTACTGTACGAAGGACACGCCCCCAAAACAGTTATTTTTAGAAATTTCGTCTGTCTGTCTGAACGCGAATCACGCAAAAGCCACTGGACAGAATTTAATGACATTTGGCATAATTATAGCTTATGACTTGGGTTAACATTTAAGATTAATTTTATCCCGATCCGTTATAGGGATCCCACGGGATTAAATGTGAAGTTCACGCAAACGAAGTCGTTGGCATAGTTAGTAAATAATATAAAAAGACAGTTGTCATGGTAACTATTTTTAGCAATAGTGGCAAGAAAATTGTTCAATTGATTTTTTTTTATTTCCGCTAAGAGTAGCTAACATCAAATCTCTTGTTAAATGAATACAGAAAAAGGCATCTATGACTCAAACCTAATTTTAACATAAGTGAAACTTATGTTAATTGAAACTGTAGTCACATTTGTTCAATTTTGGTGTAGTTATATTATTTTATTAATAGACATAGCTTAAAATTCATCTATACTCTATGCACATTAAGAAAAAAATGACGTTATCCTTCAAATTCATCTCGTAATGTGTCAATAGGTGAAATCACTGATAGTTATGACATTACGTTTTTCTTAACTTGAATAGAGTATACTCGTAAATTGATAGCTCAAAAATATTAAAATATAAACGACAATTTAAGAAAAAATAAAATGAATTTCCTTTTATAACGTTGCAGCGCTCTAGCTCCAACGCAAATCAGTTTATGTAAAAATGTCTTACACAAAGAACTAAATTGAATCAACTTGCCATTCTATCATCGGATTACTCTATGACGTCTCCCGTATCGCGAGAAAACAATTTTTCCTCCGACGAAATGAAGTGAAGGGAATGTCTGAATATCGTGTTGGTATCGAAAACAAATGAGTTTTGTTAGTGGCGTACGAAGGGCTCCGAATATATTGTGAAAGAACTATATTGGCACTTGGCTTTGCCTTTTGTAAAGGGTTATTGGAGAACCCTGTATAAAAGTCATGTACTTGTATATTTAATTATTGGAAATAATTAAATGGGTGAAAGAAATACTGAAAATGGCAGCAAATTTAAAGGGGGGTTGGGTTCACGTTCTCTAGTGACAATGCAGATATAGATAAGATGAAAATCTACACACACCGGCCGAAAGTAATACACATCGACTATGATCGGCTGGCTTCGATTTTGTAGAGCGTCGTCTATGTCGTGTGCCAGTACGTCGCTGACTTGTTGATTTTGATAATAGTTTATTTTGTTAATCATGATTTGCTGCCATTTAGTATTTTTTTGTGCTCGTTTATATACAAGCCCTTTCTTATCTGTATTTATCTGTGGCCGTTTAGTGTCGGCCGGCTATACGAGTACAATAGCACCACCCCATCTCTTCACGCTGGTGTCGTAAAAGGCGACTAAGGGATAACAAAGTCGCTACCAGAAGCCCTGAGGATCTGCGCCACCTCTGAAAGTGTGGACTCGCCAACCCGCTTGTTCAGCGTGCGTTTTATGGCCATATTATCACTCATACGCCAGACAATGTACATGAGAAGTTGATGTTATGTTTAGCTGACGACGTGTTCGTCAGGTTGTACTAACCACACGTGGTAAACATGCTCATTAAGACCGAAAATCTCAAAGTTATAAAAATCGTGTATATTGAATTGACTACTACAGATATTATTAGGTACTATATTGAATTACTACACGTACGGCCTAATAAATATAACTGAATAGGTTTTTTTGTAATGGAAAAAACGCGCCAGTTGAGCATACAGTCCACCTGGTGGTAAGTGGATAAGCCATGGACATCTGCGATACATGTCAATCAGTCCAGAATGACAAATGTTGGCACATACCCGAATGCGCTGCCTACTTTTGAAGATTAAGGAATATATTTGGAGAAAGCATTGGGAGATTAGGGAAGGATAGGATAGGACGGGATGGGAATGGGCTGGGATGGAAGTGACGTTATCTGAGCGAAGGGAACTTTTTGTCGTATAAGTATGGACTTATTAAATTTGGCTACGAATTTTTCGCTGTTGCAAAATATGCGTGTAAGCTATGTTATGTTTAGTACCATTTTTAATGATGTCGTATGTCACTTAAGATCTGTGACGTATATGTCGGCTAATCCACAATACGTTGATTAATTATTTATGTTAATCTGAATAAAACTAAATTTGAGCAGATATGACTAATTTCTTATAAATTATTGCAACATTCACAGAAAGTTTGCTAGAGAAAAGTGAACAAGCATCGACGGGTACCGTCTATAATTTTTTCTTGTGTGTTCTCAATTACATTGATTTATTTTTTAAACATAATGGTTACGGACGTATTAATAAAACATTACAATTAAAAATACATAAATTTTAGTACATTTTACAAAATAATAATTACATACATTGAAACAAATCTCATTAATAAGAGCGTGCTATGAAGCGGTTTTAGTTTTTTAGTTCCGAATTGCCGCTAGATGACACCACTAGCGTAAAATGGCACTAAATCTTCGCAAGTATGTACACAATAGAAACCACTTTATTGAGGCGCAGATAAATAATGCGCGCTTATATATACAATTGTCTCCATTGAAAGGGTTCTTTAGGACATCGAATTTCCATGAAAACGCTAGTAAGTACGAAACTTTACTCAACGTCTTTAATATTCAGCTAACCGTGACGATATTACTCGTAGTTGAATCCTCGCCCTTAAATTAATTTGTGCAAGGGATAGAGTTGGGGTGCGGTACTTTTACACTCAAGGGCGTTATAGTAACCAAGGGTAGGTATAGAGGTCTGTAGACACAGTTTTAAAATTAAGTAACAGACACATTCAATGGTCCACACTAAAATCTTTGTGTCATCGGTCGAGAGGTACACCGAGATAGAGATGTTTGTATTTTATAACTTATCTAATTATATACAATATTGTACATTATGATAGCTTTTTATTTAACTTTAATTCTTAATTTTTAGTATTATTAATTTATATTATTAGTTTTTATTTAATTTCATCATAATTTCATCATTGACCCGCGTATCTTCAATGGCTCCACTGAAAACCAGCGCTGCGGTTTGTCCGCGGTATAGGCTGAAATGGAGACCATTTACGACGTCGCAATTCATGTCTTAACTATTGAATAAGTGTTTATTTATTCTGTGTCTATTCTTTCGTTTTCTTCTTATGTGTAATTTGTTTGTTCTTACCTTTTAAGGCTCGTGCATGTTACGGCGTGCCGCAAGTACGTACATGCAGAGCATAACATTGCAAAATTCCTCCTGAATCATTTTCATACATTTTGTATAAACTGTGGCATACTTCGAGCAGGCCGCATCGCGATGCAGCGCAGCACACTACCGGATCGCTCGCCAGCCGTATTTATGTGCCGATGTTATGCGCTGCGACGCGGCCCGCCCTAATGTGCGATGGACGTTATTCGAGAAGTCAACAGACTGACTGTAACTGACTTAAATTATTGCGTTGAGCTACGGCTCTCCACGTATGAAATGTGCGTTGTGGCAGTTTTGCAGGCGCGAAGCGGCTGTGTTGTGTGCGAGCCTTTACTGTGTTTTTTTTTTCGGAATGGCTAAATTCTTGTGGCCCTAGTGGCCTTTCAAGAGTCACCGTTCGTGAGTCTTTACTGTGTATTGAGGTGTCCGAATAAAGTAATGTCTTTATCTATATACCAGAGAGAGAGAGCTATGTGGGTGCGTTGTCGACCTTGCAGGATCCTCTTCACAGCTATATAGGTATTGGATGAAAAAGTCCTATAAGTTATTTTTTTTCTAAACACAGTTATATACATCGAAATTCAACCCACTGCCCGTGACAAGTGTTTCAATAACACTTCCAACAGTACACAACCCTGAAACTTTAAAGACGATTAATTCCAAACTTCAGCAAAGTTACAAATCGGGGATCTACCGGCACTTTGGTAATGTGGTTGGTAACCTCAAGTTTGCTAGTTCAAACGGCCGGACGAAATGTTTAATGAATATTCAGATTCCGTTATTTTATACAGGTATTCGTTGACAGACGGTTCGTAACAGGTTGAATTGGAATGATTTATTAGGCATCTCTTGTAGATGGGAAAAAGGACCCTTTCCTATTTCTTGTAACTTTTATATTTCACACTAGTTTTGCCCTTATCTTCATTCGCTTGGATTTATAATGATCTCCGCGTAAACTTGCAAGGGATCTGGGTAAAAGGATCTGGGACATAAAGTATAACTAAAACTATGGCTATGGCTATATAGCTATGTCTATAACTATATATATAACTAAAATTATGGCTATATAGCCATAGTTTGCAAAATATGCGTGGAAGCTATGCTTAGTACCATTTTTAATGATGTCGTATGTCACATAAGATATAGCTATGTATATAACTATAATTATTATCGATTCCAATTTAACAGGTACGTGGTTCGCAAGTGTATGAGATTCACTCCCGATTCATCGGATACTTTACTTCTTTTCCAGTTCATCACTCGCGCTCAAATAATTTTAAAAGCTTTCAGCATCGAAGTGCTTCGAAGCGCTTCGCAAGTAAAGTAACGATAGGAATCCGTGAGATACGCACAACAGTTTGCTTCGCTTGAGTCTATTTTACGAGTACGCTACCTTCTTCTTCCAGAATGGGGCCATAAAATAGGCGTATATCGTATGTGTGTCGCAAAGGAGACGTTTTTTAAACCAATCGGCAAAAATCACTTAGAAGCCGCTTATATTACTTTTTTTTGCAATTTTATTGAACAAAACTAGTAGTTTTACGAAAATAATGGAAAAGTATTACGTTTTCACTATGAATTTTAAGAACAGGCAGACATACAGATAAAGTAACAAACAAACAAACATGCAGACAGATAAGTCAATAGTCAGCCCGTTTAGGATTCGGAATACTTAGTTCATGAAGGAGATTTATTCTGATAGAAAATTAGAAAAAAATACCATTTTTCTTTTGTTTTCAATATAAAATTAGGTTTATTGTAAAGATTAACAGTATACGAGTATACATACTGTCTTTGGGTGAATTGTTTATAAACGAAATATTAGCGAATGAAAAGGTTAAAATAAAAACTTAAACCAGTCAGCAGTCTTGTTGACAATTTGCAGTAGTTCAATACAACCTATTAACGACGACGCGCAAAACGAAGGTTTATCGAATGTAAAAGAAACAAGATCTTTCGTTACGCGCGACGACAGTGTTAGGCTGTATAAATACGATCTAAAGAAGACATTTTTCACTTTCTACACCTAAATAACCGTATAAAGTTTATAACTATTATAATTAATAATTAGTTTATTATAAAACCTGGTGTTCTACATTCAGTGTTAAATTTTACATTACAAGTTACACGAACAATTCCTTCAACTCACGAGTGCTGGTCAAATGGGAAATTAAATCTTTTCGTCACCATGATTTGCAATGACAATTAAATCTTGCGTCACCGTGACAATAATAATTAAAACTTGCGTCACCCTGACAATGACAATTAAAACTTGCGTCACCCTGACAATGACAATTAAAACTTGCGTCACCCTGACAATGACAATTAAATCTTGCGTCAATTATGATTTATGTAATAAATACTTATCACTTATCACTTATGACAATTAAATCTTGCGTCACCGTGACAATAATAATTAAAACTTGCGTCACCCTGACAATGACAATTAAAACTTGCGTCACCCTGACAATGACAATTAAATCTTGCGTCACTTATGATTTATGTAATAAATACTTATCACTTATCACTTATGACAATTAAATCTTGCGTCACCGTGACAATAATAATTAAAACTTGCGTCACCCTGACAATGACAATTAAACATTGCGTCACCCTGACAATGACAATTAAATCTTGCGTCACTTATGATTTATGTAATAAATACTTATCACCTAACACTTATGTAAATTATGATGGTATAAAACGACACGCTAATGGCCAAGCGGGTTGGCGAATCCACTCTTTTAATGGTAGTTTAGTTCCTCAGGGCTTGTGATAGCGGCTTTGTTATTCCTTAGTCGCCCACGAGACGAAATGGGGTGATGCCTGCCATTATCATTAGCATACCATATCATCAGTCTGTATCTCGCCACTGCTGGATATAGGCCCCTTTCAAAGTCTTCAGCTCTTCTCAACCAGCTACTACCGGCAACTATCTTCAAGTCGTCAGTCCACCTGGCCGGAGGGCGTACCGCACTATGTTTTGATCGCCTAATAATACTAAAATTTATCGCCTGATAAACGCGAAATCAGTGGCCACAAGCTAGGTAGCATGAACTTGGCGACAATTAATTAGATACCGTTTCAAGGAACGCAAAGTAGAGGCAAAGTTTTAGGAGCAGTCAAAATAAACGATATTTACTAGGTGGCGTATTTTCCTTAAATGAGTTTTAATTAGCGTCTGTTTAAACACTAGGTAATAAGTACTGACATACTTACAGCAAAACAACCTCGCTTTTCATGAATACTTAGGTGTCACGCTTATTATATTATGTAAATAATGACACAATGGAAAACTGATCTCCTTGTACGCCCTATTCTTCCCACATCACATTCCATTTATACAGGTGATGTGTTGCGAATAGAGATTGTAGGTAGGTAGGTATATTGTAGGTATTTAGGTTGTGTTTTATCCGCGATACGCGGAGTCAAAGTTAAAGATAAAAAAAGTTCTGACCTTGTAACCTCCTGCTCACCCACTCTCGCTATTTCCGGGGGCCTCCTGCTGAACAGGGATGCGCTTAATAGCGCTCGTGTAAGGTCGTCGTTACACTACACTGTTTACTGTTATACATCAACTATGGACACTCGCGAACGCCAAGGCCTCCCAAAAATGTGCAGGCTAACTACGCTACTAACAGATTGCGATCGTATCGCACAAGGATCAATAGCCAACTCGTCCCGCCGAAGGGTCAAAGGCTAACTGACGGGCGATCCGCGCCCGCGCAGCACGTGAATTCACCCCTCGCCTCGCAGCTCCCGAACAATACCGAACAGGTTGTTTTATCAGAAGGTTGCTTAAGTAAACTATGAACTTGGCCACTGAACTGCTTAGTAAGACGCATAGCAGATTGCTGACCATTGGACGCAGCACGCACTCTATACAAGAGAAGCTCTACTGTAAATTACACAGCGTGTCATTGTGCGTCGAGCGCATTGTCGCTACACGAAACAAATAGAAAGTATAATGGAATATTATTCCATATTCCCCACACTTCCCGATCTTACTGTTTCTTTTTTCTTCTTACCCAATTTTCAAGGACATTTCAGAACAACAAAGTTATCGCCGTCTCGCTCCTTACCGCAAGTCCTCAAACCATTTGAAGAAAAATCAAGTCTTTCATTTCAAGACCTCCATCGACGATAGTTCCTGCTCCGCTACTCTACGGGTCCTGTGAATGTGAGCTACGCCGACCTACGTGTACAACGTCGTGCTCAGCAGCGCCCTGGGGTGAACACTCACCACTGACCACGAAGAGTTCGCCGTTGAAGGGGCCGGAGACAAGAAAACACACGGACCGTTCGAAAGGGCCTTTCATGTGTTTTCGAGTCAGTAAAAAAAAGTTTTTGTAAATCATTCGAGCCGAGTGATTCTGAATTAATTTGTAGATCATTGGGGCGGATGATTTTCAATAATTTATGGTTATGATCCACATGATCTTACATGATCCACATACTACATACACAGTGGCGTGTTTTGGTTTTAAAACGTAATAAGCGATAGTGGCTGTACGCAGGTACTTATGTTTTCGGCTGGTAGATATAATCCAGTTAATGCTAACATTGTAAACATGTGTACTTAGAATATTGATAAAGACACCTGAGCTGATGCGCTAGCTTCGCGCCTTTTTGCTGACGCTATGACGCGATACTCTCCCATACCCATACACTTTTTGCTGACCGGCATTAAAATACAATTAGTTCTATTGAAGGCGGACCATCGCCAATAAAGTTCCAAATTCAACTTTATTTTGTAATTGTATTTAGTTTTTAATAAAGCTCCCAATCTCTAACGAGATTTGACTAGGTTTACAATCGAATATAGTAAACCTATCGAATATTCGATATGCGAATATCGAATTACAATATGAATATTGTTTACGAGGGCGCATCCGGGGGCGTGCCAACGTTTACTGGAAAATACGAGGAGAATTAACGTTACTAGCGATCATACGCGACTTCGTCTGCGCTCGCATAGGTTTATCGTAGATAAGTTTTAGTTAAATAGTAAACTGTGCTTGTTTGCTTATATGAGATGCAGGTATAAGAAGCACATTGTTTGTAAAATTTGACATCTAATTGACCGGGTTATCCCATTCCTATTTATCTTATTTCCCCGATGTACGTACGTGTTTCGGTAGTGAGTGAGATGTGCCAGAGCCCATTCCCATCCTATCCCTTCCTATTTTCCCAACCCTTTCTCCAAATCCATTCCTATATCTCCAAAGGTAGGCACCGCATCCGGGGGCGTGCCAACATTTATCATTTTGGACTAATGTTGGCATGTATCGCAGATGTCAATGGGCGACAGTATCCACTTATCATGAGGTGGACTGTATGCTCGTCTGCCGCCTTCGTCCATAAAAAAAAATCCTACAGAAGACCGCCATGGAATGTATCAAATCTATTATGGGAGTAAGAGAGAAAGTATGAGATTTCATAAGTCGTCAGATTCAGTTAGCGTTCTTATCCAATATAATCACTGATTTATTGAGTCTTATGTTTTTGATTTGTGATGTCTGGTGTCGGCCGGCTAACAGCATCACCTCTTCCCGTGAGTGTCGTAAAAGCCAACGAAAGAATATCAATGCCGCTACTATAGACTCTGAGGAGCTACACCACCTCTCAAAGAGTGCACTCGCGAACCCGCTTACCCAGCGTGATGTTTTAAAGCCATACATCCCTCGTGCACTGGACAATACGTAGGAGAAGGTTTAATTTAAAATATGAAGAAAAACCTTTAAAAAGCATGAACTTATCAGATGACAATCAAATCAAATTCATCATTCAACCACTTCTAGTATTTCAAATTTGAAACCTTAATCTGAAACGAGTATTGTTATTAAGTTTGTACCACCTGTCGCCTCTGGGGTTCAGTGATTTCTTAACAACATTAGACCGCTGTTTCACTAACGGCAGACAGCGATTAGCGTTTGCTATTCTGTAAATAGAAAAGTACCATTAGTATGGTACTAATATGTTATCTATATATATATATACATTGTACAAACAAAGAAATATTCATTTTTATATATATAGATAGAAGTTATATTTGTAAGTTCATCGCACCTGCCAACGTGCCTCTCTGTTTAACTTAAAGGTTGGCCGGTAGTAAATGTCTCTAGGCAGTTCGCTTAAATCCAATAATGTTTTTAAATAAAAAATAAATACCATACATGGAATCAATTTCACTTGCTACAACACCTACTTCAGACGTTTATGAAGTCACTTTAGATTAACTAAACTATTTCAACATTTTTCTCGAGAAGAAAGTAACTTTATTTAGATTTTACTTTATTTAGAAAAGAAGAAAAGAAAGAAAATATATCTATTCGTTGTCACTACGCCAGAAGTACGTACGTATAGTAATACATTAAATGTAAGATATATCTAAATATATTGAGTATCGCGACAACAAAATGGAGCTGGCTTAGCAAACGCTGCAGATAATCCATAGTACTAGAAGAAAGCTACCCTAACTCAAAATAACGAAACACATTCATTTGTACTTGTATCAGCCTACAACGTCCCACTACAGGGCACATGTCTCCCCTGGTAAATCTCTGGGGCTATTTTCGGGCCGTAATCCACCACGTGGGCCCAAAATACATTAAATACAAGGCTTTTAATATTAATTCCCATTTTAAGTCGCCGCTTTGCTGGCACTAAGACAGCAACCTAATTACTTGATCACAATTTGTTTTCAAGACGGATTAATTTGTGGCGTTTGTCTTGAAGATAATTTTGATAAGAGATTACCAGAAATTATGGAACTTAGAGACCCATTTATTACAACGCCCTATAAAGATAATTTTGATATTACTAATTGCTTAAATTGAACGTGAATAGAGTAGATAAGTATATATAGGTGAGCGGCACAGCCCAGATAAGTCGCTTCGAAATCGAATACACTGGTCAGTGTTAATAATATTATGTAGGTTACATGGCGAGTTGAACATACAAAAGTATTGAATTTCATTTTTCATATTTTTGATTTCAGAGCCATTTTTCGCAATGTTGACATACTTTTAGATATAAATATAACTTCAGATTCAGCGACCTTGAAAACATTAAAATGCGTCAAAATTAGCCACTGGGACGAAAATGATCACTATAGTGTATTTTTTAGGGCTGTGCGCTCGCCTAATATACGTATGTACAAATAATTATTTATTGGTCTCGAAATCAACGCTTGGAAGTAGCTTAAAATACCTGTTAATAAAGAGTAATACCGTACCATTTAACATCTACTGCTGGATATGGACATGGTTGGACATCGGTATGTGCACGACGGATGTATGTGTTTGGAGTGAATTTGAATTAAGGTTCGCATTAGCGGCCATTGCAATTGCATTGGCAAATTGCATTGTTGCAGCGTATTGTAATATATGGATTTTAGAGTTGCACCGTAACGCCGCGTAACTCAATGCGACATTGTAACGTATGTATGTTGACTTAGCATCTAATCTAAGATTTTAAATACGATGCAAAGAAGTTTAAGTGTGGAATTTCATAATCAATTAATCTTTTATTCTATAGCTTCTTTTTCTACACACAATCTACACATGAGTACCACCGATACCCCCCACTCAGCAGCTATACCATCATATGCCTACATACGGCATATGTTTCAATAGTGATTTTTTTCAAATTCGATCTTGTGATCTCTGCAATAAGCAAATTTATTCAAATTCTACCTAAAATATATCACATACCCTCACTCAAGTTGCAACATTTTCATAAAATAGCCACATGTCTCAGACATATAAATTACAATTTGTCCGAGTAAGGAGAAACGATACAAGCGAAGAACCGCCGCGTCACGCAGGCCAGCGTTTGCAATAAAACGGCGACATATGTCTCAATGCTACGGTACCGTCAGCAGAAAAAGGATGACTTGGCTTTATAGGTGTCCTATGAATTGTCAACAAAGAAACTACAATCGGTGCTGACACAACACATATCGTTATGTTAGTTTTCATAAATACTTGTCTCAATGCTACGTACAGTCAGCAGAAAAACGATGACTTTGCTTTAAAGTCAACACTGATTGACAGCAACCGATCAAATTCTGCCTATATCTGAATATGACCTAACTCTAGTATTACTAATCTAACCCAATAATTAAGTCATTCTGTCTTGTTTCAGTATAGCTGCAGCAGTAGATAGATTGCAGATGCTTTGCTGCCACGGGACTTTCTCTTCCTACCGGAACAAGTCGAAACACGTTGCCATTTAACAACTGTTGGCATCAAGCCAACTCTTTTGCCAATTAGAGGCTACCGGTTAGCAATAAAGGCCCTTAGAAACTTTCAGTTAAAGTAGTCGGGTTTTAATTTTCTCATTGTTTCTTGGTTCCACAGTAACTGTTGGATTAATATCAAGTAACATACACAATAGGTCTCTGACGAGACGGCCTGAGCCATAAGTTTAAAGTGGCTCAGCGAACAGTGGAGACGGACAAGCTAGGGTTTGTTTGCGGGATAAAATCTGAAAGGAAGAGATTCGCTAGAGAGCTAAAGTCATTGACATAGCCCATAGAATCAGCATGCTGAAGTGACAATGGTCAGGACATATTCGCGACCAGATTGTCACACTGGTGTGTCTATGGGGAAATTTATTTCCCGATAGTCACACTGCTAGTGTGTTAAACGATAGTTTTTTTTTTAAAGGGCCCGTTGTTACACTAGCTGGGCTTTTCGCAGGACTCTTATAGTCGAGTATTCGATGGAGGTAACGACCAGAAAGTGCATTGTTGAATGCCGGCCACATGCACCGACGATATGAAATTTGTCGGTAGGAGCTGTAAGAGAACATCATGTATGGTGGAGAGCTTATGAGGATGGAAACACGTAGGCTCATGGTATGATATGGTAGGGCATTGCATTGTACGCTACGACAAACATATACGATATGGGGTTCTTGAAGAGAGCTGTGAATAGGATCTTGCAAGGTCGGCGGCGCGCCCGCATACCCCCTGGTGTTGCAGGTGTTCATGGGCGGCGGTAACACTTACACTTACTATATAATTAAAATTTATACACTTATATTAAAAAAAAAAAAAAAAACAGCAAATGTCCCGTCCGACGAGTGCTGTAGTTTTTTCACTCTACATTTTCGGCTGGAGCGTGTCATCGCCATATTTACGTTTTTAATTTTTCTAATTAAAACAATTTTTTTCTAAACAATAAAACCTATCAATTTTTCAATTTTAGGAACTATCAAGTACCCTTCACTAAACACTAATCCTTGTCATGAAAATTGAAACGTGACACATCCGAAATGCTCTGACACATGTCACTGTGACTGTTACGATTAGACCGGAGACGAGTGCTGTCACCACAACGCTAATTTGTACGTTTCAAATTATATAGGGCACCTTATTATGATTGTAATAAAGACTAGAATGAACTTATTTTGTATATCATCAAACTACACGATACAAATATAATAATGAGCTTGGTATGCATTATATGATTACTCTAAGAAAAAATAATAACTTTGAATTTTCAGGACATGTTTGGGTATTGTTGTAAGACAATAAGAAGAAATAAAGAAAAAGAAACATATAATACGACATAGTACACACGAGAGCACTAAGTTCACTAGGTTTTTTTTATGGAATGGATGGTTTAGAATTAGCAGATTTTTTGAATTTTAATAAATACAATAATAATACATAGGTATATGCTAAAGCTTAACGTATCGTGAAAACATTTTTTGAAACTCGTAAAATGACGGATATAGCTCGTAACTACATTCTATATACACAAAGTACTGAAAGTACATACTTTGAGTCGAGCAACATAGCTCGACTGTAATTGTCGATTCGTGCGTCGACGCGCAATGATGACGTCACAATGTACTTTTCAATCTACAATCTTTTACTCTTCAATCTTTAAAAGGGAGATTCAAATATATTATTGTGATATTCATTGTGGAGCTTCATGAATATTATTCACAGGCATATTGTTTTTATATAAATATATCGTGACATCATACGCTGTTCAGAACTTCATTTTTTAACATCTAACTTTGAAAGTGTATAACTTCGTAATTTTTAAACATTTATATATTTTTTATTTTATTTCACATGAAACAACAGTATAAACACAGAATTCTCCTATTAATGTTAACAAAAGATAAGTAATTTTCCATATATAATATACTAAACGCTGTGCTAGATATTAATAAAAAAAAATCATTACATTTTTTCTAACTTTTCAACCCTTTTTTAGGTAATAAATAAAAAAATGGCTATCTTCTATTATATACACAGACAAGATTATACAAGGAAATTTACAATTATACAAGGAATTAAAATATAAATAACTTTGCTTAAAATAAAAATCTTACTTCTTCTCACTCCTCACGAATTGTCTTGAGAGGTCTTTTCCGTGTGACGTATCACACATAGGGTTCTTTAGGAAAGCTGTGCATTCTATAATTCTGCAAGGTCGGCAAAGCACCCGTAGAGCTGCTGGTGTTGTAGGTGTCCATGGGCGGGGTAACCACCATTATGTGGGCCTCTTGCCACTCTTCCAGAGTCCTGTTAAGTATTAAAATGCTTTTCAAATGATATTTTTAAGATTTATCTCCACGAGTTTGTTTTACAAAAGACGAACTAATTCCCCCAAAACCGTCTTTTATCTACGGAAATCGTTCGATGTTCAAAACAATGTATCACTGGCCGGGCGAAACTGGAACAGTGTTAAAAATACCGAGAGGAGACAAGGGCGACATATAACACGCTCCGTAATAAAATCCCTAGGCAAGAAACCATAGTAAGAAGAAACGGTATGGAACCTTATAGGTATTTCGAATGAATAGAGCGATAAATGGATCAGGGCTGTCACTTATTCGATGGATAAACCGTGAAGTATATCTAATATATGTAATGTTTTTGTACCAGTCTGTGTCTTTTCACTTACTGGTTATAGACCTCTCCCAAGATTCGCCACAACAGTCTACTGTTTGTGCAGCTATTATACACGACTTTCAAGTAGTCTGTCCGTCTGGCAGGAGCGCGTCTCATATTATATTACCCGATATCTTTTGGCAGGGGAGGCCGTACAGTGCAATTCTACAGCCTTTCCCAGACTGTGAGAGAGTGCACTTTCCCACAGAAAACTACCATAAAAAAAACTCACTTTATCATATTCCAGAAATATATATACGTGTTTCGGTAGTGAGTGGGATATACCAAAGCCCATATCCATCCCATCTTATCCCATGAACATCATGGGTGATAGAATCCACTTACCATCAAGTGCCACCTTCTTTATATATATAAAATCCAGAAAGTTGCTTCCATTCCAGCACTTGTCGGTCTTGCGACGGATATTGGTCTGTCGTTAATCTTACAGACTCTTAGTTATTACATTAGTTCTTTTATTCATTAAAAATCTCCGAGCATGCGTCAAAGAAGATTAAATGCCGTATCTTATCTATCCTGTGCCTCTAGGCAAGAAGCGCTTCAAAAGCTATAAAATAACAGTCATTCATTTTACAACGTGCCAAAGAAGTTTAGATGTGTAGAGTAAAATCGAAAGATGTAGAGGCGACATTGATAGCTACATTAGTGCGCGCGATGACGGATTGATGGAAATATATGGATGGTATATTAAAATTGTTATTATCTCACATAATTTTTTAGAATACATCTTCCTTATATCTACACAAAGTATAAATCAAGAGGCGAAGGAATGCCGATATAAAAATATTATACCAGAACTTAATCGTAGATTCAAGATTAACCTTTTCTACGCCTAGAAATAAGTTGACATTGTATAAAACTTAGGTACGTCTCATAATGACTTTAGCTAGCGTTGTCTTTGCACACGCAGTCCCATCCAATATTAAAATACTTCAAACTGCTTTATGGTACTCTCGGAATGTCGACCTCCACCAGGACTTGGAACTTCCCTCCATCGTCAAATACGTGAAAAACTCCGCCCGACACTACTACGACAGAATCTCTCATCATCCCAACCACCTAGTAGTTGCCATCTAACCTATGTCCCCGATTCGAATGCCCCTCCCCGTTACCGTCATCCTCGGCACGTCCTTGACGACCCCGATGACCCAATTACCAATGCAATTCTTACACTATACCTACATGTACACCGTCTCCGTAGACTGAAACGAGGACGTCCCCCTCGCTACACCGCCAACACACACCGGCCTTCAGTCAATCGGTATCGGCCTATACTAGGTATCGGCACGTGCATGGGCGCTTCTTACCGAATCCCGCGGTATCATCCCAAAGCAAAGCCCTAAGCCGACATTCGTTAGTTCCGCCGATTCACCGGCCGTGGAAGAGCTTGGGCTCGTTGCCACACACTTTTTGCTCCTGGATGAGCACCTTCTGCGCTCGCCCTTAACTATACATACATGTCCGTTGACTCTTGAAAGGCCATTACGGCCACAAGAATTTAGCCATATCAAAAAAAAAGCTCATTCCTTAGTAGCAGCCGGCTGCGTGAAGTGCAGACGTCTCAATTCAGTGCCACGTTGAGTGCATCTTCGTATTACGCGAGCTCCGTCTGTAGGCACGTGACGAAGACTGCTTGCTGCAACCTCCAAAAAGTAAATCAGCCCATCGTGTTTCTACGCAATGCTATCCATTATTAGCTATGCAAATAGCTACACAACAACGGTTCTATTCAGAACTATGTATTCTCAACTAACTACAATATGTACAACGGAGGCTAGACAGATTTGCCTGTCAATAGCAGCAACAGCTTCACCCGCCTCCGCAGTCTCGCCGTGACCACTGTTCATGTAACTGAACCGAAATATTGACTATAATAAATAAATAATAAATCGTGAGTGACTATATGTGTATATGAGTGTGTATGTGTATGTGTGTGTGTGTGTGTGTGTGAACGGGAGTGTCAGTATTTGTTTAACAACATATAACAACAGTTTAAAATCTTATGTATTCTCAGTTTCTTTATGAGAGCGTCAATAATGCTGGCTACGCAAGTAGCTACATATCCTAGAACATCTACATGAAGCGTCACTCTTTTAGGCATTATATTAGTTGTTATTTAAAAAAAAACGTTTACAGTCTATGGGAATATGGAATTTAATCTTTGAGCAGACATGTCAGATGAAATAAGGACGGTTATAGTCGGCTATTAAAGGAAGATATTTTTGTTTTGTCCAATCAAGATTAAAAATAGGTGCGGTTGGATGGCGGCCAATTTAGTTTTAATTGTTTGTCACGATGAAACATTTATATCTGTTGAATTTATATCTAGTTCCTCAAAGAGACAGATATATTCAGGATTCTGATAAAAATAGGATCGGTTTCAGGTTGGTGCTTAATTTCGTCAAAGACCTTAACAGTCTAGGTAAAACTGTTTTTCTTCACCACCTGTCTAGTAATAATATTAAAATCCATACTTAAATAGAAACTGCTAGCTGTGATTTTTCCACTAAACTATGACATGAGGTTCTTCAAGAGAGCTGTGAGCACGATTCTGAAAGGTCAGCAGTGCATCCGTATCTCCCCTGCTATTGCAAGTGTCTATGGATGGCAGTGACCACTTACCACGACATAGATGGCTCGCCCGTCTGCACTCTGTTCTATATAAAAAAACTCAGTAGTGTGAAACTGGGATTTAAACTCTCGAGATCTTTGGACTAGTACCGCGCTAAAACGAACAAATTTTACAGCTGCCCTATTTAATGGTAAATGTATAAATTAAGGAGTCCGCGTACCTTCAATTAGACAGAAGCCCTAAGCCCTTTGATCGTTTGATTATTAAGTTTGAAACCTCTCGCTATATCCACATATATAGATAAAGCATATGTCTATGTCTTAGCGTATGTCTGTTTGTGTCTCTGGTTGTTTGCACTTAGGATCTATTTGATTCAGCCTATAACATCCCACTGCAGGGCGCAGACATCCCCTGGTATAAATATCTGGGATTTCCGGGAATTGGTTTTTTATTTTTATTTTTCGAGCATGTGGGTGTTTCCTCACGATGTTTTTCCTCACAGTTGAGTTAATCACTTTTTTTATACTTAAGTACAAACCAGTAAGATCGAGGATTTGAACTCATGATCACACGAATGTGAGTTGAATATAAATACTCGTAGATATCCCTAGGCGCACTCAGGATCAACTGGATTGATTTTGTTTCGACTTTTACTGTACTATTGCGTAAGATAGGTGACAGTATATTGGGTTGATTCTTTCATCATTTCGAATTTCTGGAAAAACAACACAACAGAATCTCATCGTGGATCATAATAATTAAACCATTAGACGTTCTGTTCGCTACGAATTCCATAAAAATCTAACAGGTTTTTCTATAGACACTAAAACATCTAATTAAGCCAGATAACCCCCATTAAAGGGGGATGGCCATAATAAAAGATATTTTTGCGGGAGAAATGAGGCCCATTACTGAGGCACTCAGTCAACTGACGAATTTTAATTCCTCATTGTGGACAGCCCTTTCCAGATCAGACTAAATAAATAACGGTATGGAATCTTTTATCAACGCTCCAATAATAGCTCACGCACGCAAAGGCACTATTTACTATGGCGCACAAATCCATGCAAATATTATTTTATTTAATTTAATATGAGCTATAATATTTTATACTACTCTGAAATCATAGTGAGAAAACCTGCAGCATGAGAAAAAAAAATCTGCAGCATTTAACTAATCCACACTGAGCCCCTGGTAAGTCTCCTTTGGTAAGTAACTTTTTACATATTCGCGATTGGTAAGTTTTTTTTGCATTTGTAACTATATTGTAATCGATTATTTTTGTGGTTTTTGATTAATGCACACTTTTAACTTAATTCCACCATTTTGTCATTGTCTGTGATTAAATACGAGTACCTACTCCGTATCTTTGGTAACGATTTTTTTTTATATACACTAGTGGGCGAACGAGCAAGCCGTCTCACGTGATGGTAAGGGATAATTAGTACATGAAGTGGTATTTAGAAATACGAGCAGTGTGTCCGTTTGATGGTTAGCCGTAAAAGTAACCTTAGACACATCGCTACTCCCTCGTGCTTACCAATTTGCAACCAGCAATTTCAATATCCACTGCTGAACATGGGCCTTCTTTTGCACATTGTTTTGTGTATGAAGGATGTGTGGACTTTTTTTTTAGACAAGTGGGCGGACGAGCAATTGGTCTCACGTGATGGTAAGTGTTACCACCGCCCATGGACACCTGCAACACCAGGGGGTATGCGGGCGCGCCGCCGACCTTGCAAAATCCCATTCACAGCTCTCTTAAAGAACCCCATATCGTAATTAACTTTCGATAAGCTAATAAGATAATTATCCGTAGTTATACGCAATTAAACATTTTTAGATCCGTTATGTTGATCAACACTAATAACTTCCACTTATTAGACCGCAGTTTACTATAATTATTTAAAAAAATATCGTTGAGATTAGCTACTGTCTTTTTTATCCATGCCCTGTCCCTTTCCTAGTCGACTATTTGTAAGCGAAATGTCGGTCATATTTTAACAAAAATAACTCATTAGACGTCCCGCACTAGACGTTTAAAGAAAGCTGGTGAGTGGGAGTTTCTTTGAGTTTTAGCAGAGGATTTTACCTTTGTATCCAAGGATATACTCAGTACGTACCAAAGAGGTTTTGTACTAGTCTTCGCTCGTGGCTTTGCTGTATAACTTATACAGTTTTATTATTGTCGATGCAGTGAATGTTTTCTCCAATATTCCAATATTTGAACTAAATTATAATGAACGGAAGGCTGAAAATAGCATTTGACTATAGCTTTGTTCATTTGGAAATCAGTTTTTAAAGCAAATTAACATTGCCTAAACATATATATTTATTAAACTTGTTTTTATACACATGTGGGCGGACGAGCAAGTGATGGTAAATGTTACCGCCGCCCGTGGACACCTGTAACACCAGGGGGTATGCGGGTGCGCCGCCGACCTTGCAAAATCCTATTCACAGCTCTCTTGAAGGACCCCGTATCGTAGCTTATTGAAAAGACCTCTTGAGGCAGTTCGATCCTCAGCCTACGGGTTCGCGGTACAATTGATACAATATATATAAATTGGTGGTTACTTTAGTTCTATTAATAATTAATAATATAACTTGTTAATATTGTAGATGTTAGTAACCTAATAAAGATAAATATTATAATATATATACATACCTATAATAAAAATGTAACTGATCGCTGTCTGTACATGAAAGATATATGAAAAAAATATTATTGGGCGACTTTATCAACGCAATAGAACTCAACACAATGATTGTTAGAATTTTTGTCTGTTTATCTGTTTGTCTGTTGGTCTGTGCGTTTGCGCGCGCTAATCTTAGAAACGGCTTAACCGATTTGGGTGCGATTTTCACTAATGTATTGTGGTAAGCTTCACTTAAAATTTAGTGTTTGTTTTATTTCAATCAGTTCATAAATAAAAAAGTTATATCAATTTAAAGAATCACGTCGAACATTTGTTCGATAAAAAATAAGCTATAAGAAATAATGTGTGATATCGTTTTTGAAAATACCAAATACCCCCAAGAAGGTAAAGACGGTGTTTATAAATTAAAGTCCACGCGGACGAAGTCGCGGGCAACAGCTAGTATATAATATAGTCATGTCTCGCTTTCAGAGCATACCTCTTAAGATCTCGGAGAGTGTCGGGATCCTTGGTGTCGACATCTCCAGCAAATGGCGATGGCGAATACATTTAGTGCTGTTGATGGTTGATGGTACTTTTGGCAACATTTTTCTCGTAAATATTTTGTTAGCATCCCGGAAAAAAGGCAACCGAAAACGAATCCCGACTAGTCTCCACTATCTGAATAAAATCTTGTCCAATAATTTATTCATTCTATAGTATGCTTAGGTATTTTTCTATGCACCCAGACTGGTTCTTACGTTGTTCTTTTTGCTTCACATGGCCGTAGCTATGTATATCGGCAGCTGTAGTTGATATAGTAATCGACTCCACTAAGTTATGACATGGAGCTCTTCATGGGGTTTATATGGCACGAAGCAACATTCATTTTGTATGGTTATTTTTTGTATGTTTATAATAATAATAAAAAAAATAAAAGAAACAAAACGGTAGCTCAACTGCACCCCCTGATGTTGCAGGCGTTCATGACTGGTGGTGACCACTTGCCATCTTGGCTAAAAACTACTTATTTGCATTAGTATTTTGAGAAATATATGGAGAGATAGCAAAACTTATTTAATAGGCTTCTGTTAACGTGTAACGAAGCGTGACATGAGTTATCCGTCGCATACGTGTTTAGCACAGGTACTGTTTTCGAGCCGGCCATCTGTTAGCAAAAATCTCAGAAAAATTTAATTAAAATATATTTTCTTTGAATGGTTAAATACTAAAGTGATTTCTAACATGATACCTAGACATCTTCGTAACATCATTCAGTCATATAACAACGAAAATAAATTTAAATGCAGATGGAGTACTGGTGTTGTGACATTGTCTTCTGACCTAGGTCCACATATCACTATGCTACGTTAAGAAAGAGATGAAAAGTAGAAGTTTGGAGATTTTTCAGAAAAAACACAACAAAGATCATAGGCGAGCGGTAACTATTTACTAATAGTGTCACTTTACTTTACAATAGTGACACATACTTAATGGGTTTGTATTGGTGTACAACAAAGCGTTTAATCTTATTGTATTTGGCTTTTTCGTTACTTTTTAATACTCAGAAGACCGAGCCTTCACATATTCAAATATTTACAACAATCCTAATGCACAATTTCTTCTATTTACCTCAAGCGGAAATTTTCATGCATTCTGCACGCGTTGACACTGGCTGCATAAAACTTTTATGGCGTCAAAGTATTGCAATATGCGGATTATCTGCCCGGTTTAAACAGTTGCAATTTTACATATACTTAAATAATTGTTATCCTCCACATTGTGTTGCACGAAATAATAAAAGTCCAGTTTAATATTCTAAATAATTTTGCTCACCCAGGCATACAAGTGTCGATATATTATATATATACCATTATATATATATATATACTATTATATTAATATATAATAGTGTTTCAGGGAGTTGACACTATAAAATAAACAATATTGAGTTTCTCAGCAACAAAAGAACCATTTATTGTTTCTTTCACATATAATTATTTACTACACAGTATTTATCACACAGTTTAGCACAGTATTTTATAGTAAAAATCCTACCTGCAACAAAAGAAACGACATTAAAGTTTATTCTTCAAATGTCAATCCCTTTCGCTTCAGACAACAGACAAATTCACAAATCACAAACTATCGAAATCAACAACGCCATCTTCATCTACCCATACATCACAGGCCATATTATTATATTATATTATAAATCACAGATTACGCTACATCGATATACAAGATCGATAACCTTGTATATTGATGGCGCCCGGAATGAGCCGCAAATTAAATTCGAAGAAATAGATTTTCTTTACATATATTTTTAAAAAATTATAAATATACGGTGCAAATGTCAGAACATCCACGAACGGGTTGTAGACTTGTTCGTGCAGACTTATTTCATGTTCTTAATACAAAAAGAACAAATGTAACGCGTCGTAACGCTCCGCTAGCTCGTATAATATGTGCTCCTTCTATAATGGCTATCTTGAACTGTTTTGCACGGTCCCGTAATCTGAAAACCGATCGAGCGACATCTACCGACCACCCGAATCGTAGGCACACATACGGGAGTATTTTTTGAATGTTGACTGCAGATCCGACTGACTCCTCTGTGGGTTTTATCAGTCGGTTGCACTCAGTTATGTGCAGTCGAGTGACTTAGTTACCAGCAGCTCGACCACACGACCAGTCGCATGGCTGGCCGCTACGACCATCGACCCCGTGTGCTTCAGGCGGCAACGTGTTGCCAATCTGAAGCAATTTAGCAAAGGAACACATAAACCTTTTTAATATAGGTGCTTCCTCTACAGACTGTTTTTTTCGAAAAAATTTCGTGATGATTTCCATTCGCTAGCTCACTATTCATCAGTCTGCAAAGGTGCTGAGAGAAATTTTATTGACGCATTGAAGAACCCTTCTGTTTATATTGCCTACGAATTTGAATATTCTTCATCAAAGTGCCCTTGGGAGTGGAATAAATCTGCTTCTGTACCCTTCATAAATGTATTTTGTATAGTTGAACATGTTGCAACGGTTAGATTGGTTTCGTATTAAAGAATTCTTCTGGTATTCTGATATAAGCGGCTATCAAGTGGATTTGGTACGTACTTAGTTGGTCATTTACCAGGCGATCATGTGCCCGGCAATTAACGCAGGTATATGGATTGATCTTCTTCTTTATAGATCTCCGTTCCACATTTAGTCGACCGAAGCGACCATTTTGTGTAGGAGCTCCTCCTCGGGCATGAACTATACTCAAGGCAACCTCGCTTCTTCCAGAAACCGTCTGTTCTTCTAGGCTTATTGAATGCTTCCGACATTGTCCCCGAATTTCCGTTATTATGCCATATCTATGCACTGCAAGAGTACAAGGGATGGCATTTCCTCAGCCTCCATGGATCCTCTGAATAGTGGGCTGTCCGTGTTCTGAAGTTTTCTATTGTTATGCGAAGGTTACTTCTACTTAGTTGAAGAAGGTTCCTTGTTCGTCTTGGGCATGGCTTGGGCATAGCTTCTCGGGATTGACTGTAGTCTGTGACAGTCCACATCGGTTCATGTTCTCGTCGACTATTCGTTGGAACAAATTCTCCAGCTTACAGTATAGGTATTCTAAAATATCCTTTACATTGTCAAGACTTCTTCAAAGATTCTTCAAGAAATTTCTTCTAGAGAAGCTTTTTCTTGCCATTTCTCACTTCGAATAAGGTAAAACTACATTGCATTTTCATGGACATATTATTTTATATTGACGTATTCTTACAAAATTATAATAAGGAGCAATGAACTTTAATCTGTTATAGGCGGGAAAATATTGAAATGCGAAAACGTTTGACGAAAAATATGGGAACTACAATAGTTCTTAATAGAGCTCCTAGACGGATAACTGAAACGTGACATACTGTTGATTATGAATAAGGGACAGAACCAGGAAAGTAAAGGCTCATTTACACAAGGAGATTTTGTCGAACGGTTTGGGCGAGAATGTTTGTCGATTTCCACATGATTTTCATTCAAACTTCATGTGATTCTTGCCTGCAACTGTTTATATGATGAGAAAATCTCGATGATTACAGTGATCACATGATGATAACAATTGTTTTTACTAGCTTTTGAACCATTTTCTCTCCTGTACGCGTTCGAGAAACTCTCCTTGTGTAAATGAGTGTTAAACGCAATTTGCACAACAAATAGTTTATTAGACTTTCATTATAAAAGGTTAATGACCGGCCGATTGGCGCAGTTGGTAGTGACCCTACTTGCTGTACAAAAGGTCCCGGGTTCGATTCCCGGTCGGACACGATATTTTGAAAAAAAGACAAATGTATGTTCGGGTCTGAGTGTGTTTATGTGTCTTTGTATGTGTCTCTGGATCCACGACACACGGAATCCTAGTGTGGGCGTCAATAGTGTCAATAGTGATGTCTCAGAAGGATCTGTCAATAGTGACATTAGGGATGGACCAAAAATAGTGTTGGGCTGTAAATATGCGAGGAAACAACGATAAATTATTTTTGATACTCAGTGAACATAAAAACACCTTCTTTTTAGTGTAAATTATTTGTTTACGTAGGTACGAGTAGAACACTAATAAAAACAGCCTCACGAGGAACCTTTGGGAACACTAACCCTGAAATCTACAGAGCTAATTGTATTTTTCTCCTTTATTCTGTGTATTTATATTTAGTATTGTATTTATTGTAGGTATATTACCTTATATATATGTAGTACAGGGTGTGTCGTAAATAGTGGTCCAACGTTAAGGGGTCGATACACCATATATTCAGCTATCACATACCGGAATTTGAATTTTTTTTTTCCACGGGTCTCTGTTTTATTCATTATTATTATTATTTTGAAAAATCGATACCTTGCGTTACTAATTTGGCTGTTATTTCAACAAATAACATTATTTTTTTATTTTGTTTCTTGTTTATTATTTATAAATACATGTGCTATCACATGCAATCATTTTTTTAATGGAAACTTAAAAGATATTAAAGAAAAAATGTGTTTATTTCAAATTTTAACTCTAATCTGTCGCAAATCATGTGAATTCGGAGGCGAATGGTGTAAAAAAAATGGTGTAAATGTGTACTACACTATCTGTGCCCATTATTTTAAAAACTTGTCCAATAAATGCAGATTCTAAAATGGTATTAATAATAACCGATTTCGTAATGAAAAAAAAGTTATTGCCATTTCAACGGAAAAGGAGCCGAATTCAAAAAATATACTTTTTCATTTTAATTAACTCACCGGTATTGCAAAATGTTTTGAACCCAATTAGAAGTAAATTTTAACTTAACTATTAACAGCTGAGTGTTATTTGAGTCATGCACAAACATATCACCGGTAAAGAAATGTGTCCTAGGTAATAAAAGGGTAGGTACTTGGCCAGATAACAAAAGATTCATTGAAACGTTTCGGTGTAGCGCGCTACTCTACTCATGTAGTGAAAAAAATGACTAGGTTTTTTTTTATTGCTATTCTCTTAAGTATAAATGAGACAGACTATGCCAAGTAGAAATTCGTAATAATCTTATCAGTTAAAATGCTTCAGTGTGATCCCGTATGTCGCATGCGCTTCTAGTTTCTGTGTGTATCTCCTCCGTTGAATTGCTTGTTTTATTCCAGGACTCTGATTTGCTTCTGTTTGGACTTGTAGGTTTTTGTAATCCCTACGACATCGGCTACGTTATCTGGACTTTGATTTGCTCAACGATTTCGACAAACGTGCAGTGAAGTGAAGATTAGGCGATGTCTCAGTACACACCGCGTGAATATGCTGACATGCATTTTATTTATGGCGAATGCAGAGGCATCGGTAGAAAACGGTTTGAACCCAATTAGAAGTATTTTTTACACTTTTTAAGATAAGTATTTGAGTGAGGTTATGTAAAAAAAAACATTCTCCATAAATCAACTATTATTTATTAAATTATTCACATCATCGTTACATTAAATGTTCAAAATGACCACCATTAGCGGCTATGCACGCTCTGCACCGTCTGATAAATGAACATTTTATTCGTCGAGTAAATCCGCTTATACTAATTTCTTCAGCTGCTGACCGAATTCTTTCTCTTAGTTGGTCCACAGAAGTGATGTCTTCTTAATAAACTTTTTCTTTTAAACACCCCCAGTAAAAGAAATCCAGGGGATTGAGGTCCGGTGAGCGAGGTGGCCACAATATTGGACCTAGTCGCCCTATCCATCTTTGTGGATATGTTGCATTTAGGTACAACCTACAAAGGACAAGTGCATTTATTATCTGCATTTATTGGACAAGTTTTTAAAATAATGGGCACAGATAGTGTAGTACATTTTTTTTACACCATTCGCCTCCGAATTCACATGATTTGCGACAGATTAGAGTTAAAATTTGAAATAAACACATTTTTTCTTTAATATCTTTTAAGTTTCCATTAAAAAAATGATTGCATGTGATAGCACATGTATTTATAAATAATAAACAAGAAACAAAATAAAAAAATAATGTTATTTGTTGAAATAACAGCCAAATTAGTAACGCAAGGTATCGATTTTTCAAAATAATAATAATAATGAATAAAACAGAGACCCGTGGAAAAAAAAAATTTCAAATTCTGGTATGTGATAGCTGAATATATGGTGTATCGACCCTTTAACGTTGGACCACTATTTACGACACACCCATGTATGTATGGTCTATATATGTATGGTCTATATATGTATTAAATATCTATTTTTTTAAGTATATTTATATATTTTATGGTATAAGTAAATTATATCAATGTATTATTATTTATACAGATGAATTAAGCTTAGCTGTTTAATTTCATCTGCACCCGCTTTAATTTTTCACATTTAACCAACGGTCGACTGGTAGAGAATACCATAAGGCAATAAGTCCGCCTCTCTACAATATAGTGCAATAAGAGTAAATAAATAAATAAGAACCGTAATGAGCCCCGAGTTTGGGCATTGGTGAGTGCCCTGTAAAGGCTGCTCAAGTTCTGAATGAATAAAACAGACGTAAAATCTTGCTTATATAACACTAAAATGTTATCAATCAGAATAATGTTTGATTGAAATAACAATTTGTATTGTTTACTTCCTTGTTTCAGTCCCCAAGCCGGTTGCACTGCCTTTTCTATGTGTGTTCGTGTTCAGTGACCTATTAAAAGCGCGGAAACGCGATGACTAGCAATATTATAAAAACTGTTATAACGATATGTAGAGAGAAATAGCAACGTAAATGTATTAATCATATCTTTTCATAAATACATATATTCTTCTAGTTTTTTGCCCGCGTCTTCGCTTGCGTGGATTTTGTTTTAAAAGTAATGGACTCCCCTGGAATAAAATTCGCAAGTCCTTTTTCGAATATCAGGCTATCTCTTTGGCAAAATTTCATTGAAATCGCTGCAGTAGACATAACAACGTAAAGTCACGAAGATATAACAAATAAACAGACAAACGAACAAACTCTCAGATTTATAATAAAATATAATACACCTCGTTTCAATCTGGAACAATTATATGGAT
The DNA here is from genome assembly GCA_943735995.1 of Sesia bembeciformis. NCBI lineage: Eukaryota > Metazoa > Arthropoda > Insecta > Lepidoptera > Sesiidae > Sesia > Sesia bembeciformis. The sequence goes on from OX031041.1 coordinate 2,125,488, forward strand.
GAGAAGTCTATAGATATACCGAATTTCAAGTCCCTTAAATAATTTTTGAGATACCTATAGATTTTTACCAACATAAAGGTGAGAATTTTCCCAAAACACTTAATTAACAATCTTCAACCTTAAATAATTGCTGCACATTTTTCTCCATAAAAAAAACGAATTGCGTGACACTTTTACCGGTTTCTGTATTAGAATTTATTGCGTTAAAGCCTTTCTCTACGCGGCGGTGCCTCGAAACGAAGGCCGTTAAAACAATAATAGCGTTACCCGCCATTTTTGAAATATCAATATTTACACTGAAATTGTGTGATTACGACCAACCCATTTGGAGAATACCGAGAATTTTTGAGTGGGTAATAAAGTTACCGAACTAACTGCAGAGAATTTTAATAAAGATCAAAGTCATCAATAATACTAGACGGATCATTGGTTAGAGGATATACAATCGATTTATTTATTTTTAAATATACGTAACGCCTCCCCAATGAAGGAATATACTGAACTATTATAATAAGCTGAACCATATAGTGTGTGAGTGGTCAGTACACGCGACATACACACATATATGAGATATAGTCATACCATAAACATAGACAACGGAAATTTGTGGAACTGTTTAGAACCAAGCTTATGACTTTTATTTCATACTAGCAACCCGCCCTCGCTTCGCTTCGGTTTATTAGTTTTCTTTTTCAAAATTCCAAAATAAAATATAGCCTATATTAGACATTGATAATGTAGCTTCCTATTTGTGTAAGAATTTTTGAAATCGGTTCAGTAGTTCCAGAAATTACCCCCAACATGCCCACAAACAAACACACAATTTTACCTCTTTATTATATTAGTATAGATATATCAATGGTGCAATTAGCACATTCTGCCAGTGTCAAGTTTTCTTCATAATAAATAATTTCAAAGTCTAAATCGCGTTATGTCAATGTCCAGTCCCGTCGAAGTGTGTTAGGAGTCGCTCAGTAAATTGATAGTGGTGAGGACAGAAGAGGACTCCAGCAACGGAAAACGCAGCCCTATGCTTTTATTTCATTATCACAAATTTTACGCACAAAAAACACTTTCAAATTTAATAAACTATCACTGTTAAACCACAAAACGCACTGTAAAGTGTACACATTTTATGATAATCAAACAAAACTTGTCGCTTATTTTGTATCTACGACTAAGTCACAAGTAAATTTTAATCATAGGACAAACTCATCTATAATACAAAACACTAATCTCGTAATCCATTGACGATCATCATTTGTCGAACTTTTACAATTAATTATAGCAAAAAGGCACTTTTGTGTTTTCTAACAACGACGAGCAACACGAGAAGCAGCAGCTCAGCGCCGCCAATGAGACACGCAGCGACCGACAACAAGTGTTCTCTATATCTGTGAGTCAAACTACGCCGATCGCTTCCAATACGACCAAACAGCAACGTTTTGTAACGCTTACACTCTTACGTTGGCTGCCTCACTTCGTTGTTCATTAACACGCTGTCTATACTTTTATAGTCAACTAGCGACACGCCCTCGCTTCGCTTCGGTTTATAAGTATTTTTTAATTTTTTAATTTGTTTTTCAAAATTTCATAATAAAGTATAGACTATATTAGACATGGATGAAATAGCTTCCTATTTCTGAAATAATTTTTGAAATCGGTTCAGTAGTTCCAGAGATTACCCCCAACATACAAACACACAATTTTACCTCTTTATTATATTAGTATAGATATAGATTTTATAGACAAATTTATTTATACATAGACACGATTTTTATAACTCCACGAAATATATAAAGTACAAAATATGGACAAACTACACAAAATATGGAGGGTTTTGTATTAAAATTTTGTATTAATTTTTATGTGGCATATAGCAAAGATTTAGTGAAAAATAAAAAGGTCCTCGATAAGAATGTAAATTAAATAGATTACCTTATTTACTAATTTTCCAAAAAGGGACTTATATTACCTAAGGACATATACCTACGTCATGGTTAGGTATTATTAATATTTCAGTTCATTAAACTTTTATTCAGTAAATAGCAAATATTTCAGAAACTGAATAGTAACATGGATTAGAAAGTAAATTAAACAAATAAACTGCGAGTCTACTAATGAAAAGCTTTAGTTTTTCCAGATACGCTTGCAGACTTTTATATGCACGTCCACCGCAATTTATGCATGGCGCAATACGGTCGTAACATAAATATTTTTATGGGAAACTGGCTGAGACCGTGGGCTCCCATGGTCAGGACGTGGGAAACGAAGCGGGGGGAGCATCACGCAAGCTCGTTTGCCACAAGCTATCCGCTGGCGGCGGCGTGCGAGCGTGTCCCTACTGCAGTTTCGTCACACCGCTATTCCGTTACGACTCCAGTTTAAAATTCCAATTTCAAATTAAACTAGTGTCGTGTGTGAAATTCTGTATGTTTTCTGTGAACTATGGAGTGTTGTGTACTTAACTAAGGATTGCCATCTTCCATGGTGAGTGTTCAAATATATTTGATTTAGTGTTGCCCTTTTCGACTGTATTTATTTTGCTTTGCAAATACGCGGTCGGTTATCGTATTTCGTTCTTTCCATGTTTGTGGATGTAAATAAAAACAGATTTGTTTAACGTACATAATAATTGATTGTACAATATTTTAAGACTAGTATTTCGTTTTTCCCTTTAATAAATTTGGAGAAATTTAGACTGTGTAATATTAATAATACAAGGAACATAATATTGAACACGTTGATATTTATTAATTAATGACAATTAATCAAACAAAATATTTATGTATGCAACAAATCATATAATGAATTTCGGTTTTTAAATTTATACCTACCTTTGCATTTTGAACACACTTATTTACATACGTTCTAAACTTAAAAGCTATTTAAGCTTTACTGCACATAATGCCCAGAAACATTACCGAGCGGTTAATCTTCAGTTAAACAGAAATGTATGAGAATAGTGCATGGTAAAAACAAAACAAATTTTGAAATAGTTATTTCCTTTATTAATGTACAGTTCATTGTTTTAACAAAAGGCGTAATTTAAATTGCAATTGCAATTTAAACAACCTTGGGGTTATATAGTGATCGCATGGTATGTGACGTAAATACAATAAATACGTGATTATTAATTATTAAACAAATATTATTATTTACTATACATTTGACAAATAATATTTGAATAAACCACGCTGTGATTAAAACCGAATGTCGATTTGACACACGGATTTTATTCTACGTACATTATTTAGTAAGTGCTTAGTAAATCACCCTATCTCTTCCCGTGGGGATTGTAAACGGCGACTAAGGGATAACAAACCACAAACCCTCAGGAACTACACCGGCTCTAAAAGAGTGGACTCGCCAATTTGAGTTGGCTAGCGTGGCGTTTTAGGGCCATACATCTCTCATGTAAGAGACGATGTACGTGAGGAGGTTAATGTCCGGTAGTGGATACTAAAAGAGCTGGTTGCATTGTATTGCTTTGTAAATATTAATTATTGATCATAAATTTTTTTTCCCCTTTTCCAGTTACACTTGAAAGGGAGTAGGTTACTAAAAATATTGGCTGGATTTTTCTGAAATCTGAAAAAGGATATGTAATTTTCGCAAAACCTTTTCAGTTCGACATCTACATCTTTCAACATTAATATCTGTCATACAGTAAAAGCAAACTTATGTTACTTGACTTAGCTACTCGGTTTTTTTTACTTGTATTTTGTAAATAACGTAGAAAACTATCTACGTGCAACCGCCCGAGACTTCGGCTGTGTTGTAGTTTGCACTGATTTAACACAGCCCATTTGAAAAGACAGTCGAAGTAAAATATTGTTAAAGCTTTTCACAAAATAATTATGAAGTTCCTGGATATTAACAGACAAAAAATGTATCTTATATATAAAATTGTCCACACTTTATAGTGAGTTTATTTTTGATTATAAATAAGAAGTAAATTCAAAAAACTACTGATGTCTTTTGCTATTGAGAAGCTTTCGCAATAAATAGCAATTGAATTTTTTTTGGAAATAAAACAGCATTTTTGACCTATTATTTCACCGGAGCAAAGGTAGGAGCAAAACAGAACAACAAAAAACCGGAACAGAAGAATTGGAGAAAAAACAGGTCTACAGAAAATAAATGCCTCCTCTGTAATGCCAATGATGATGTCCTAGCATACTACGAACAAATGCGTAGCAAGAGCTACAATTATGGTGCTTCGTAGCCAAGGTCTTTAAACTGCTACGACACTGACTTAAATGCTGCTACGCCGTAGCGTGTTGCAACACAAACTCGTAAACGAATGGAAGCTTATATTTGATTTAATTTTTAATTCTTTGTATAAATTATACACATTATTATTAATCTGGTCAATGTACAATGATTTGAATTATGTATCAAATAAATGGAAAAATATAATTAGTCGATGTAATTAAACGAATCGTAATTAAAACAATATTTACTGTACATAATCCTCAATGTACTACTTACATATTTATTTATTGAGCGTGTTGTACACATTTGGTGCCTGTGCCAAGATCCCCAACATGCCGGCGGCATTACCTCGCTGGACTGAGAGACTGATGCATTTTGCTAATCTAATTATTTTAGTTGATACTTTTATTCATATAAATAATTCAAATGAATAAGTTAAAATTAATATGTCACAAGATATTAGACACTGCTTACAAAATATCTTTATCAAACGTCTCACTATCTTCTTCAAGCCTCACCCCAAACTCCTATATTTAAAAATAGATCACTATCTATTGCCATTACACATGCGGATATCACTGCGGCTGCCGATATTTTAACAGCGGTTATATTTGGCAGGGGTTATTCAAGCGGAACATAAACGTATATCTATAGGAAGTTACAGATATACATACGTAAGGCCTTTAGCATCGATTTTTGAAAGACGTTGTTGGTCGCCTAGTTATTGCCTATAAAAAGTCGGTCGTCTGCTTTTGGCTTGAAGACGGCAGAAGAGACACAGAGAGGCAACATCTCTCCGGACGCTAAGGGCTAATAGAGAGTTTGGAAGTATGTTATTCGTTACTAGCTATGTTAGGCGTTATATATTAGGTTTTTTTTTATGTATCGCCTTGTGGCATATCCAGAGCACCATCAACGCGATGCCGATAACAACAACGCCGCGAACAATATATACGGTCAGCGCACCAGCGCTTCCTCTGTTCCCAGGTTAATAAATGAATTAGATCCTAAATTTAAAAAAGATATCAGCGAAAATAATTTAAAATATAAATTAAGAACATATTTCTTGTCCAAATTATAATTTGTTCACTGCTCACAGGTAGGTTTTTAATGTCTCGACTACTGATTCCAGCAGTACTTGTATCTTAGACAAATCTGTATGGTTTATTAGATACAATTATGTTAGCTATATACTTAATCTTTGTAAAATTGTTAATAATAATAACATTTGTTTGTTAATAACATCATCTTTTGTCACTTTATTGCTGAATATATGTAGGTCTTCTCAGAGGCTTTTGTCATGGGGATTGCGAAACAAAAAAACCTACCTAGGAATACTTAAGATGCGATAACAATGAATAAAGAAAAAAAAAATGCAGCAACGGAAATTTTGAATAATTGGTGTTAACACCAATATGAACGAAATGACAGGCAAATTCGGACATATAAATGATTTTGATTGTCTCATTTACGAATTTATATTATATGAAACTAAACATTCAATGTTTAAAATTTTCAAACAAAGAACATTAAGAATAAAAGTCGATACTTTCAATTTTTTTCATTCAGCGTCGTAAGATTATGAAAGATTATATATTTAAAGCGTGTATTGGTAGGTGAAGTTACTCAGCGCTTGTGGTGGCCGCTTTGTTATCCCTTAGGGTCTTCGCACATGAGTAGTGGCGGCTCAGTCGCCTTTTAAGACATCCACGGGAGGAGATAGGGTAGTGCTATTATATAGCCGACCGGACTGGTGTGGTCACTACACCACCTCCAAAAGAGTTGCCACGCCAAGTCAGTTGGTCAGCGTAACGTTTTAAGTCCATCCCTCATACACAAAAAATGTGCAAAAGAATGCCCATGTTCAGCAATGGATATTGAAATTGCTGGTTGCAAATTGGTAGGCACGAGGGACTAGCTATGTGTCCAGGGTTACTTTTACGGCTAACCATCAAACGAACACACTGCTCGTATTTCTAAATACCACTTCATGTACAAATTATCCCCTTTTCCGGTTAAAATGATCTAATGTCCACTTCATTTATTTTGAAGTTCATTTTCCAATTCTTACTTTTTGACCCAATCAGTCGGCTCAATCCGCCCCACGAATTTCGTTTACTACTCGGCGCCATTCGATAGGCATTCGATAGGCGGTTAAGCCTTCTCAAAATAGCCTATTAGCGAACGCTTTGCAATACAAATATTTGTAGGGACTTTTATGGGCCCGAAAGGGAATTGCAGCCCGTTTGGATAAAGCCTTTGGAGGATTAAGTTTGTAGTGAATTTCGGTGCTGAGATAAAAGTAAAACGAATTGAGTGAATGATAAAAGTGATAGAACGAATTAAATGAATTAATGATTGCAATATCAAAAACTTTATCTCCATCGACAATCGATATCGTCATAACCGAAGTAAAAATTTATCGTTTTGAAAATAAATAATGAAATGCAGCATTTAAAAGAAATACTTCATTTCATTATACAGTATTTTTTTAAAGCGCTGAGTGGGACGCTCTTCGGCCAGGTGTACCGATGACTTAAAGAAATTAGCCGGTGATGGTTATATGAGAAGAGCCGAGGATAGTGTGTGGTGGTGAGCCTTAGGAGAAGTCCATATCCAGCAGTGGAGTGACAGAGGGATGGTATTTTTTTATAGAAAGAATGCGGCTGAATGAACAGACAGTCCAGTTGGTGGTAAGTGGATACTGTCGCCTACGGATATCTGGGATACATGCCAACAACAGTCTGGAGTGACAAACGTTGGCACGTCCCGACTACGCTACGAGATTAGGAGATAAGTAATAGATTTGGAGGGATAGGATAGGATGGGAACACACTTACGTTAAACTACACTTAACCGAAACACTTACGTTTTTTGGAGAAATGGGATAAAATAGGAAATGCGGTCCATTTTGTGGTAGTCTTATGTGAGGAAGGGATAATTTGGCCCGTCGAGTGCGCCTAGCGGCTGTGGGATTGCAGCGTGTGATACGAGTATGTCGACGCGTTCCGGATTCAAGCGTGAAATGTTTTTAAAACAAACATGAAACTACTTGTCATAAATTATAAATATGAAAATAAACAACTGAAAATAATTGGTCTGCGCTGCGGTTACCCATTCGTATTTATTATTGGCTTTTGTTATTTATCATTCGACACCAGGCATCAGATTAAATAAGTTAATTAAAGGAAATTAATGTCCGTCTAAATAATAATTAAACCGCCTTTGAATAGGCTACTCATTATTACTTTTTAATATTTTCCTTGTATAAAAAGTCGGTCGTGTGAAATAATTAGCTTACCAAAAAAAACGATGACAGGTGTCAGTCGAAAGGGATTTTTACCGTACGTTATAAAAAAATATTAATTATCAAAAATTGTACAACTTTTTTTGTTCAGTAAAATAATGCGTTTAGGGTGCCGTTGGAGCTCGAGCGATTTTCGCACCGCAAATTCTTTGCGTAGGATGGCTTTTACGCCGTCATATTATTCGACGCCATTTTCACAGGTAAATATTTTTTATATTTACCCGTGGACACTTAACTTTTTATATTTATGTGTGGACACTTAACCTTTCATACATATTTTTATATTTACCTGTACATTTATACCTGTATACATTTTCATTCATATTTTTTGTTAATTTCATTACAGTTTGTCAGTCAAAGCAATTGCTATTAAAGGATATCAGTAATTCCATTTTTATAATAATTTATAAGATCGGGTTCTAAATAAACAGTAAATGTACAATTATGCTCTGTTTACACGAAACCCGTTCACAATGTTTAATGTCTCCGTGTATAATTCGAGCGTACGTGTAAAAACGGATTTTTGATATTTAATAAGATTACATTTACATGAATATCCGTCCTGAACCTTTCATAGATTTGAACGGAATTTACAGTATTTTTTATCTTCTAAGAGCAGCTACATTTTATTGGAGCGTTCTCTTTTATTAGTAATCAATTTGAAAACAATTTCTTAAATGTTACATATTGATACTAAACTGTGCATTGTGCATGCGTAACGTAAATTAACTTATACATTAGATAGATAGATAGATAGAATTTTTATTTCATACACACAAGTGATCGCAATAACGTGACAAAGTCTTATTCTAAAAATTAATTAAACATAGTTATGCAAACAAACAAAAAATGAAATTGAAACAATGCGATAAAAACTGCGCGGTCCCATGTGTGTCGAAAGGGTAACCGTCTCAGCACAAACTGTATACCGTAAAAACAGCATACAGCGCTGATTTTCAGACGAAATCAAGACGCGTGAAACGGGTGTAACAGTGGTGTGCGCCGTTGAACATAATGCTTGGGCCTATAGTGTGTGTAGATAAATTTAAAAGTAAATAATAATTATGAGAGTGACTGTTCAAATATGTACATATTGCATTACAATATTTAAAATACAGAAGACAAAAACCTATAATATATCTATATTATGTATATCTCTACATCTTTACATAGTATAAAACAAAGTCGCTTCCCGTCGTCTGTCCCTCTGTATGTACGCTTAGATCTTTTAAACTACGCAACGGATTTTAATGCGGTTTTCATCAATAGATAGAGTGATTCAAGAGGAAGGTTTATACGTTATAGTTTAATATTGTTTTAACGAAACCGAAGCGAAGCGAGGGCGGTTCGCTAGTAATATATAAATATAGACAAATATATTAACTTTTATGCTGCAATATCGTAGTACCTCAAATAGTCAAATTAATAATTATTAAATAATTATTAATCAATAATCGTGCATTTTTACCGTAAAATAAGAATTGCTATTATTTATTTTAGATTTCAAACTAATTCAGTATTACATCAGTACTACAAATCAGTCAGACAATGACTTCATTTGTCCTCATATGTGAGTATGAAGACAAATGAAGTGATCGACTAATCAGTGAATAAACTATTTCTTGGGACAGCACTAACGTCGATTACATTCTATTTTTCTGCCAAATTTATGTAATACATTGTCAAATAGGTACCTTCCTTTTCAAACGAGGTTCCAGCCTTGTACCATAATTCATTGCTAGTTTGACGTGACGTCGCGCCGCTCAGCGACTTGTCGCGTCGCTGATCTATTAATTATTAATAAAGGGAACGTGATAATCCACGATAAGAACTGGGAGCTGTATTTTGGAGTATTTAGCCAAGGCCATTAGTTTAAGTCTGATAATTCTGTAATACTATTATATAATATACTCATTAGCAATGTTATTATCAATGACTAGTCATTGTCCGCCCATGAGGTTATATTACACAGGAGCTTACTATGAAATCAACCACACATGACCTTTGCGTTTGTGTGAGAGCACACCGATAGGGTAAAGTGCGAACCATTTCAACAATCGGATTGGACAGTTCGGCAACCTGATGCAAAGTTCATGTCTCGTTGATTTCACTGTACAATTGTATTTAATTATCATTTTATTTATTTAATTGGGAAAATATGCAGCGCAATAATATTTACAAAAAAAAAAATTAAAAAAAAAAACCAATAAAGTTTCCACTAAAATTTAAAAAAAACTTACTTTATAAGTACACTATAAATTTATATTATAAGTACACTCTATAAACTTATATTATAAGTACACTATAAACATACATTATAAGTACACTCTATAAACTTACATTATAAGTACACTCTATAAACTTACATTATAAGTACACTCTATAAACTTAAATTATAAGTACACTCTATAAACTTACATTATAAGTACACTATAAACTTACATAATAAGTACACTCTATAAACTTACATACTAAGTACACTCTATAAATTTATATTATAAGTACACTCTATAAACTTATATTATAAGTACACTATAAACATACATTATAAGTACACTCTATAAACTTACATTATAAGTACACTCTATAAACTTACATTATAAGTACACTCTATAAACTTAAATTATAAGTACACTGTATAAACTTACATTATAAGTACACTCTATAAACTTAAATTATAAGTACACTCTATAAACTTACATTATAAGTACACTATAAACTTACATACTAAGTACACTCTATAAATTTACATTATAAGTACATTCTATAAACTTACATTATAGCGTGGCACTCCCTCCGGCCAGGTGGACTGAAGACTTGAAGAAAGTCGCCGGTGGTGGGCGGATGAGAAGGGCTGAAAACCGTGTGTGGTGGCGGACCTCGGCAGAGGGCTATATCCAGCAGTGGAGAGACACAGGCTGATGGTATTGTATATAAGTACACATCGAAAATTATAGGCACATTTAACGACAAAATTAAATGTCTCGTGTAACAGTACCTACTAGGACATTACAAAATACATAGCGACTTGTGCAGACACATATAGCAACTTCATCACGATCCTATATCCCGATATAAATGACCCTTATTTTCTCTATTTCTGTCGCGAAAGTATCTAAATATATACTTAATTTAAAATATTCGATCTAGAAATACAACAGATATTTCTTAACCTTTATTTGTGTTTGAAATTGAATATTCCTTCATTGATGTTTATTTCTGTTATGTTTTAAGTTATCTTCTAGACAGGCAGAGAAAAGATATCTTAGAAATCTTTCACAATTTAATAAAAGCTTACTTAAAAAAAAATACCCGTTTTATTTCACAATAGACATTTATTTGTAGTCAAAACGTACTGTATATTATTTAAATTGTTATTTATTTAAACTTTATTACAAAAGTAAGGCGGACTTAATGCCATATGGTATTTTCTATTAGTCAACCGCCAACCAAATCAAACAGAAATAGGATCGCGGGTACAACTTGGTTTAAGTATATGTAGATCAATTTTTATTTTTTTTCCTGTTCATTTATATGGGTATAACAAGTAAACAAGCCATAATATACTGTCAGGCTTTTCATACAGTTTGTACATTTCATGACTATACCGGATTCTCCAGAAAATATTTTCCTAAATAACACCATATCGGGGGCGAAGCTTCTTTTTCTTCGTATGTGGCATTGGTGTAATTAGCACATTCTGCCAGTGTCAAGTTTCCTTCGAAATAAACAATTTCAAAATCTAAAATGTATTCTGTCAAAGTCACAAACTTTGATCACAGTTGATCACAAATATTAGGCACAAAAATACCTTGAAGTTTAATAAACTATCACCATTAAACCATAAAACGCACAATATACAAATTTTATAATAATCAAACTGAACTTCACTTCTCGAGTTCCCGCTAAAAAATCCCGGGGCGGAGTTAGCGTTGATCATTCATGAGTTTCATGACTAATGTTCCCGTATATTATGGATGTCCACCTGTTTACCACTCGTCTGTCGTTTGCTCGTCTGTCACCTTCTTTCCATAAAATCTGACCCGTAAAGGTGTAATGGTCCCTACTTAAATAAATAAATTAAGAATTAGAATAAAAGTTATAAGCAAGAAATTTCCTGGAACAGATATTCTTGCAATTAATAAAATATAAAAAAAAACAGTTATTTATATTCAGTGGCGGTAATGTAAGCTGACATAATACCGGGTTACGGTTTTACGCACGAATGAAACACTGCCTAATATAATATTCCTCGGAGTTTTGATTAATTATCAAAGTTTATTAATGTTGACAAGGACCGTCGTTACTCTGTGCACTCGTGAATTTTTTAACGGAAAGCAAATTAAGGCTCTATCTTCGGGGCATTACTGTAAAAATCTTTATAAGCACTTTACAAAAATGTGGATGAGAGAATCGAATTTTCTTTTTTTTTATGAACGAAGGCGCCAGGCGAGCATTCAGTCCACTTGATGGTAAGTGGATACTGTCGCCCATAGACGTCCGCGATACATGCTAACATTAGTCCGAAACGACAAACGTTGGCACGCCGCCGGATGCGCTGCCTGCCTTTGGAGATGTAGGAGTGGATTTGGAGAAAGGGTTGGGAAAGTGGGGAATGGTCTCTGGCACATCTCACTCACTACCGAAACACGTATGTATATTAGGGAAATGAGATAAAGTGGGAAATGCAGTACATTTCAAGGTAGTCCTTCTGTGAGAGGGCGGTGAGAGAGGGCCAGTCGAGCGCGCCCAGCGGCTGTTGGATTTCAGTGTGCGTGGACTCTGCTCCTGAAGGTAGGAAGTGTAGGAAATGAAAGCTTACTGCCTTACGACAACATTTAATACATAATAAAAGTATTTACATATCTTAGTATTGTAAACGAAACCGTAGCGATTTGCATAAATGGCGTAAGCGCCATCTGTTGTTAGTTTTAGGTACAAATCGGCTCAAACAGTGTAAGTATTTTTAGGACGTTATAAATGTGTAAAACTTATTATTTATACTGTACGGTTTTTTGTTGAGTATCAAAAAAAAATTCAGCAACGTCTGTCATTAAATCTATTAATTTTATCGATCGAAAATATGAATTGAGATGAAGTAAAATATTGAAATATGAACTGAAAATATGAATAGAGAATTAGTAATCTGTCATTTTTTATTGCTTGCTTAGCTATTTACAGCTTAGCTCAATAGGTCTAGTAATGCAAAAGTGAATATATGGAAGTCAAAGTTCACATGCCTTGATGGGTATTGTTTGTTTGTTTAGTAAATTATTGTTACTGGTATCGATATCGACATTGGTAATAAGAAGGGGGTTCAGGCCACAACCCATCACGTGGCCCTGTACGGAAACAGAAATGTTCGTGTTTTCACATTCTAATTCGGACGACTCACTCGAAAGCCTTTTTAATTTTATTCTTGGAAGTGCCAGAAATAAAAGTGATAACATTTTAAATGAGTCAAATTCCCACCTAAGTAAACCTTTGACGAAAATTGCTCCGTCGTTTTAATATTAAAATTAAATTTAATTAAGCTTGTGCCCTGAGTTTTTATTTAAAATACTACCCGCCTTCAATTACATTAGGAGCGTTTTAACAATGTTATTTTGGTTATCATTTTTTTTTCTTTTTTTTTTTTTATAAACTTGGGGTGGACGAGAAAACGGTCCCACCTGATGGTAAGTGTTACCGCCGCCTATGGACACCCTCAACACCAGGGGGTATGCGGGCGCGCCGCCCACCTTGCAAAATCCTATTCACAGCTCTCTTGAAGAACCCCATATCGTAGCTTAATGGAAATACCTCTTGAGGCAGTTCGTTCCACAGCCTACGGGTTTGCGCGCGCGACATTGCGCGACACCTCCTTATCTTATATTTGCCATACATTTAATTTAAAAAGATAAATTTATAAAGCGTAAGACTAAGAAATGCTTCCTGCAGTTTCTTCACAATTTCCCTATATGTATTTCATATAAGTATTTAAGTATGTAAAAATGTATTGGGAAGAATATAGAGTATCTTATTTCACATGAATTTGTTTTCTTCCTCGGTTGTAGGATAAGCCATAAAACATATCAATGGTAGGAAGGTAGGAACAGTCAACTATCATGTTCTTCGAATTTACCAAATGTTTCAGACAAAACCTGGTACGTGACAATAACTAGTTTACAAATAAAGTCAATACTCGAAACCATTAAGCCCAGGTTAAATAATTTATGGAACACTATAAACCGGATTTATTGTAAGCCAGAGCTTTGCGTGAAGAGTTATGGCCGCACAGAAAGCAGGGCATTCAGATCAAACTTTTCGACAAATGTCTATGACGTTGATGTTTTGATGCAGAGGCCCCACATCGGATTCTGTTTATATCTCAAACGTTATATTTCACACACCCCCCCCCCATCTCTTCCCGTGGGTGTCGGTAAAAGGCGAAGAAAACTGGCCACTACAAGCCCTGAGGTACTCCGTCGCCTCTAAAACAGTGGAGTCGCTAACTCACTTGGCCAGCGTGATATTTTAACGCCATACATTCCTCGTGCACAATTCAATGTGCACGTCCAGCAGTGGCTGATAACAGGGCTGGTTACAAATTTATAGATCACACGAGCTGGTTACCATCGCTTTTGGGATCTTCGTGTTTTTACACATATAGTTTTCAGTAAGAATAAAGACTAAATTCCGGAGAGTAAACCTGCTGGTATCTTTACTCTCTGAGCTAACGTTCCACTATTTCGGACCCAGTGATCCCAAGTGATTGAAATGTGAGAGATGTGAGAGTGACGCAGAGGGGGAGAGTGCACGCTGCAATCCAACAACCGCTGGGCGCGCTCGACTGGCCACGTTACCCCTCTCTCACAGAAGACTACCTGGAAATGTACTGCATTTCCAACTTTATCTTATTTCCCTAATGTACGTTCGTGTTTCTCTAGTGAGTGAGATGTGCCAGAGCCCATTCCCATCCTATCCTATCCTTCCCCATTTTCTCAACCCTTTCTCCAAATTCATTCCTATATCTCCAAAGGTAGGCAGCGCATCCGGGGGCGTGCCAGCGTTTGTCATGTTGGACTGATGTTGGCATGTATCGCGGATGTCCATGGGCGACATTACCACTTACCATCAGGTGGACTGTATACTCGTCTGCCGCCTTCGTACATAAAAAAAAATGTTACAACTCTTCTCAAGGTCTGTTTCTTAAAGCGATATTTATCAACACTATGTTTTGGTGAACCTCAAACACAAATGTTTACGTTAAATTACAACATCGTTTGAGTTATTAATTTTTCTGACGTTGTGTTTGTTTTCAGCTATAAAGTTATTCTTAGCAAGGTTAAGCTGAAAAAGTAGGCGAATGTTTGTGTAACCCAAATAGATTTATGTCTTTATTATGTTGGCCTTTTAACGCGACTCTAATGTTTGTTCGCCATAATTTAGATGTATTTAAAATCTGTCTGTTCTAGTTCCGTGAGAATAGTCTTATTATATATACATTTATAAAAACATCAATATTTTTGTCTATATATGGTCTTATTATATATACATTTATAAATCAATATCAATATTTAGAGATTTTGTCTATGTACTCATTAAAAAGATGATTCAATAACGAATATCAATTTACATTCATTGCCCTGTAGTCTCCATTTTATATTTAAAAAAAAATCAATTTCGTGTATTAAAGCTACAGAAGGATATGATTTGATTGGACATTTGAAAAGTTTTCTTTGCATATAAAAGTGAAAAATATAGATTTATACACCCGGTGAATATGTAATACTGTTCGTATATTGGAGAGATGCCTCTCTCTAATTGGATAAAAGGCAGGGGGTATTTCACGTATCGAGGCGACCGCAGCGTGTGGTCCATGTTGTAAGATCATAGAAACATAGTCAAACTTTGACCTTACATTTTTCTCTTGTTAAATCCCTAAAACTGGTCAAGGCTTGAAACTGACCAGCAGAAATGCTCACTCACTAAACGTGCGATCAAAGGTATAATTATGATTAAACGATAATTAGTATGTATTCAGTAACTATAGTTGAACAAAAATTCTGGTCTGAAAGGTCAAGGCTATACAATCGCTTGTAAAATTTACTTGTAACAAGTACAAGTAATTGTACAATACTTCAAATTGCTAACAAATCGTTACTTGAAGTTCTGTTAATCTATCACTGCTCTTTTCTATTCTACAGTTCAAATCATAGACAATATTACGAAACACAAAGTTATTACTTTGCTAATAACGGACCTATTTCTTCTTACAAATATATCATTTTAATTCTAATTCAACATGGACATATTCAGAGAATAATAATTCATTTATAAAACGTTCAAGCAGGGATGTAAAAGTATATATAAATTAATAATGTATTATATTAATAAGTTATATAAATTTAATAAAACTTACACCACACCGCACGGTGGCCTGCGCCGGGCAAGTGAGATTTACGCTACAAGTAAATTAGTTATTTTTAATCGCATTTACGGGCAATTGATCGGTAAACTTGTAAACAAATTTCCTTTAACGAATGTTCGCGGAGGCTTTTAAAAGCCTCTGTCATGCGACCTAATGAACTGAGAATATTTTAAAAGTGAAGGGAGGTATAATCTATGGTCTTTAAATATTGTGCTACAGAGTGATATATATTATTAAAAGGAAGCTGATTGATGGAGTCGTATGGGATTGTAATCCACAGATTTTATTTTTTAATTCTCCGGCATTTGTATTTCCTCACGATGTTTTCCTTCACGGTTCCAGCTACTGACAATAGTTGGAAAATCCATACAGTATAATTTAAGTAGTACGAATCGGATTACAAACGTACGACTTTGAGAAATGTCAGTTGAGAGTAGATGCCGTAATTCGATAATTTCTCTATCGACAGTTGACCTTGAAAATCTGTTATAATATCGATAGCATCGATGTCGTGGAATGTGGTATTGACGAACGGTAATATTGGCGGTTATCAACAGCGGCTACGCTATCGCACAATCACGCAACCTACCGCTAAAACTATAGACGAGTCAGCCGTACTGTAATACATCAACATTTAAAAAATATTCACGTGTAAATAGAGACACAACTGGTTGCGACAATGGACAGCTCTCCGTGGCTGGTGGCTGCGACCAGTTGTCAATTCACTCGACCACGCGATACTGTGTAAACATTTCCTATCGACTCCATATACTTGTTTCAATCAGACGACCAACGTCTCAAAAGGAGTTCCTATAGACTTTTTTTAGTCGTCTAATTACGCGTAGTCGCAACACCGTGTACGCGACGCCTAAATGTCACTCTGACTGTGTCTATTGTTATGTAAATTCTACAATAATGTCACTTTGTACAATATCATTCTTCGTTACAATCTTATAAAACAACTGTCACTACCACGTTTCGAGAACATTCTAACAAAACGTTCATCTTCAAAGGAAAAAAGCTACTGAAAAATTCTTCGACGCTTTTAATAAAACAAAGTAACGTCGAACAAAAGAATGGGGAAACAGTTTAGGAATCTGGCAAGAAAACTGGTTTCTATTGTGCTCCCCGATTGCCTGAACCAGACAATTGGATAGCCTTAACACAGAAACATAATTAAGAGTAATGACGTCACAGTTTCGCTTGCAACCTGTCATAAAAATCTCTTACGTCATTTTGTTCTATTAGTGGAGCACTTTTTTTAAACACTGCGTCAGAGCTCCATACACATTCGTGAGATCGGATAATATCTAATTTTAGGGAGTAAACTTTAAACCAGCCCATCTATGGTCCATTGCTGGATATCGGCCCCCTCATGCACATTGTTTGGTATGCATGAGGGATGTATGGCCTTAAAAGGCCACGTTAGTCAAGCGAGTCCACTTTTTAGAGGTAATACAGGGCGGGTAACTTTTACGACACGCCACGGAAATATATAGCCTAACTATTCTAAAACCAGGCTAAAGAGTGTAAACCGCTTGGTCACCGTGGCGTTTTGAGCTCACACACCTTCCATACAAAAAGATTTATACTAGTCTTAGAAATTAAAAATAAACTGTTCAAAATACTAAAATGTTCAAAATAATCATGCTATAAACTCTAGATGTCCCTATAATAATATTTTTCTGAATTAACTAATGTTTCAGTTTCATACTAGTTTTACAAAGAAAATTAGATAGAGAGACTGATAAGGCGTTTATTCAGAACACAGTTATAGGACACTACAGTTTAAAAGAAATAGACAAAGCAGATTCATTTAAAGAAAGTAAAAAGATAAAAGATATATTACAGTAGGTGTGATCGTGAATTCAATTCCTCGGCCCGTACCACTGAGTAGTACTAATTATGGATTTTTAAAAATTGCCACTAATTTAAAACGAATGAATGCCAATGAATGAATTAAAAATTGACAAGAAATGCATGCTCCAGAAATAAAAAAATCTGGAGTATGCGATTCCGCACTGGGTCCGCGTGGTAGATTAGGGCCCGAAAACCCCTAGTGATTTACTAGGGGAAGCCTGTGCCCGGCAGCGGGACATTATAGGCTGCTACAAGTGCCTAGTGAGATTTTTTTTTATGGACGAAAGCGGCAGACAAGCATACAGTCCACCTGATGGTAAGTGAATACTGTCGCCCATAGATACCGCAATACAAGTCAACATTAGTACAAAATGACAAACGTTGGCACGCCCCCGGATGCGCTGCCTACCCTTGAAGATATAGGAATGGGAATGGGTAGTTTTCTGTGAGGGAGGGGTAACGTGGCCAGTCGAGCGCGCCCAGCAGCTGTTGGATTGCAGCGTGCACTCTCCCCCTCAAAACTGTCGTAAATGGCCGTAATGGTAAATGGATTCTATGACTGCCGTAAATGGGCGTTCAGCTCAACTCTCAAATTCCTTTTTCTCAAAATATGTGTGAATATAACAGCTTTTTTTAAAAATATGTCACAATTTTCTTGATAGTTTGCTAGAATATTGAATTTCACAACAAAGCGAGTCAGCAGAAACAAACAACTAAATGTCCAACTTATCGAAGAGGGCGGGCGTCCTGTTATACATGTGCCACGACTCACTGCCTTCGGCCTATTTCAACCGAAATAGACCAGACGTAAGAAAAATAAATGAGAACGGTAGTAAAATTAATTGCCTTCAGAGTGGAGAGGGGAAGATCAAATTAATTTGGGTTTAATTGAAGCACGTATACACAGTCAGCACGCGGAGGAAATTACTTGGGTCTAGGAAAGCTTGACGTAGTAAAAAATGTAAGTAGGTTATCTTCGTTAGTACGCAAACGAGATGCGGTCTTCTAATATGGCCTTTGACCTTTTATTTCTATAATAGGGTATTTTTGTATTTCTTTCTGTATTTTTGAAGGGGGGGGGGTGCACGCTGCAATCCAATAGCCGCTGGGCGCGCTCGACTGGCCACGTTACCGCTCTCTCACAGAAGAGTACCTTGAAATGCACTGCATTTCCCACTTTATCTAATTTCCCTAATGTACGTTACGTGTTTCGGTAGTGAGTGAGATGTGCCAGAGCCCATTACCATCCTATCCCTCCTCATTTTCCCAACCCTTACTCCAAATCCATTCCTATAGCTCCAAAGGTAGGCAGCGCATCCGGCGGCGTGCCAACGTTTGTTATTTTGGACTGATGTTGGCATATATCGCGGATGTCTATGGGCGACAGTATCCACTTACCATCAGGTGGACTGTATGCTCGTCTGCCGCCTTCGTACATAAAAAAATATATATGTAATTATAATGAAAACTTACAGATCCATGTGTATATTCCATAAGTACTAACACTCATTTTAATCTTAGACTTGTATCTTGTAGAGTAGAGATAGAATGCTTAATACTTGTATCTTAGACAAATCTGTATGGTTTATTAGATACAATTATGTTAGTAATATACTTATTCTTTGTAAATTTGTTAATAATAATAAAAAAAATATATTAATTTCTCATTTTTTATTGTGTGATAGGTAACTAGACTTAATGTATGGCATTGTCTGAGAGAAGGGGACAATAATATCGGACACATAAGTGATTTTTTAATAAAACTAACATTATTTCCTTGTGTTTTTAAAAGCAGTTTCTATTAAACAGAATCTTGGAACAATGAAATTTTTACGTTAGAAAATCTTAATTAACTAAAGTCGGTAAAAAGTTCGCACCTATAATAAATGGTCCCTTTGTTCAGATAGTCAAATCATACGAAAAGGAAAAAAATAAACGTCTCCCACTTGAAGCGGGGGTTTCAATCCCTTATTGGGAGTGTCATATCCTTATCATTAAGCTATGTCCGGATATACTGTATATACAAAGAAGAGTCTACCACGAACTTTGTGGTAACCATGAACAAAGTAAGAACTAACCGCCTGCATAAGTAGCACACTAAACTTCCTTTACTAACTTGGCTTCACGTTCAATTTGTAAAGACACGGAGGTGGCGAGACAAGACGAGGCTTTAACATAAATAGTTTGAGCGTTGACACAGTAGAGATAGAATACGGTAGTTATTGAGAATCTTTACATAGTATAAAACAAAGTCGCTTCCCGCCGTCTGTCCCTCTGTATGTACGCTTAGATCTTTTAAACTACGCAACGGGTTTTAATGCCGTTTTCATCAATAGATAGAGTGATTCAAGGGGAAGGTTAATATAGTTTAATATTGTTTTAACTAAACCGAAGCGAAGCGAAGGCGGTTCGCTAGTTATTAAGATAATACTTAGGCTCTACTAAAGCCGTACTGTTCGCTGTACGCGGATTCTATTGCGTCCATAAAATCCGCGTACAGTGAACATTTTAAGTACCCGCGACTTATGTAGCAGTGGTAGTTTTAATGATCTTAAAATTCAGTGAAGTATATTTGCTAAAAGACTGATTGTGCGCACGGGAGATCTTATAGATTAGTTTCAATTAGTAGAAATGCACTTCTAATGACGAAAATTGATATGTTTTTTGCAAAGTCTTGTAACAGTGTTCATTACTTGTAAAC
This sequence comes from Sesia bembeciformis, assembly GCA_943735995.1. Classification (NCBI taxonomy): domain Eukaryota; kingdom Metazoa; phylum Arthropoda; class Insecta; order Lepidoptera; family Sesiidae; genus Sesia; species Sesia bembeciformis. The sequence continues at coordinate 2,145,987 of OX031041.1, forward strand.
ATATTTTGAGATTGTAATGCTCGCTTTCTCGCCTTGCCAACAGAGGGCGCTACAAGTTTCATTTAGCACATTTATAAATTTTGGTTTTGAGGGGGTGTTCTTGGAAAAAGTAGACATGCGATAACAAAATGAAGACATGGGTGCCGAATAACTTTGTGTCTAGTGCGGCTTAGGAACAGAGACGTTAAAGGGTATGCGGCGATAAGTAAAAATAAGATTCAGCGGCAAACGAGAACTGGTCTACAGATTGATAGGCGAGATCAAAACGATTGCGTCAAGTTTAATTAACCTTGGCGAGAATCGTTGTCCGTTAGGCCTATCGTGAAAGGACCCGATAAACTACTGCGTGCCCGCTAACTTCAGGTCGCTGTCGCAGTCGTAGTCACAGTCCTAAAGGGCGTTGCTTATGGCTGCAACAACGAGAAATAACGCTAATATATTCCGAACAAAGGGTTACGATGTAGTTAAGAATATGTGTGATGTACACACCCCGTGATGAAAAACACTGACACTAATAACTGTTTACCAAACACTATATTAATCACCAAAACTGTCGCATTAAAACACAAAACTCAAAACTTATTTCCAAATTCTGTTACTCGGCCCCCGTCTTTATTTTGTTATCGTAAGTCTACTTTTTCCAAGAATACGCCCGCAAACCCAATATTAATAAATGTGCTAAATGAGATTTGTAACGCCCTCTGTTGGCAAGGCGAGAAAGCGAGCATTACAAGATGTTACAACAACATTACAAGATGCAAAAAGGGAAATAACTTCTGAAACAAGTAAATGAGAACAAGTTGTATTACATTCGTTACCGTAAATTTTGGCATCTATCATTAGATCATCAAGGAAGCTGTACATATTTAGATCAGTTACAAAGCTGTTGATTCTTATTAAACTATAAAATTTTTAGTATATTATATACGTACTGTTATAATCTAAATTGTGACTTTTCTAAATGTATAGCGAATCGCTGTATAGTAGATCGTGCCCTTAGTTGAACCATTGTGAGATATTTTCTCCCTAACCACATTAACTGTTTTCGCTTTTTTAAAATTGCTACAAAAGCGAATAAGGAGAATATCTTAACGACAACTTAGTGTGAGGGAAACTCATTTTGAATATGTGTATACTGCTATTCAGCTATACTGTGATCGTCTTCTCAGCAAGAGTTTTGAACTAGTTAGGGCTTGCGGTCAGAACTGTAGCACGTACAATCGGTGACAGGTCAACTTATACCCATAGGCACTCTAATGTACTGTTAATAAGGGCCAGAATCGAATGTTTTATGTAAACTAGGTTGTTCCCAATTGTGAGTACAAACTTGTGACCACAGTAACCCTTAGTTCTGGCTGTTCGAGTTATCGAGTCTTCACAGTTTTTGCTTAAATTTATTTACTCGTACATAATTACTGCTATAATTTTGCGTTATATTTGAAATACTTAAGATACGATGTAGAAACGTGACCTCTGACGGTAGACCTGAACCATAATTTTGAAGTTTTTCAGCCAGACATCTATGTTGGGAGGTGCAGGGTAAGACCTGAAACGAAGTTTTCAAACTTCGTAATTATTTGACGGTCTTTTTATGAAGCGACTCGTGTCCAGCTGTGAACGATGAAACGGCTAATAACGTAGTAACACATATATGTATAATAGTGTTTCAGGGAACTGACACTATAAAATTAACAATATTGAGTTTCTCTGTAACAAAAGAACCGTTTATTGTTTTTTCACATATAATTATTTACCATAATGGTGGGTTTAACACAGTATTCTAAAGTAAAAATCCTACCTGTAACAAAAGAAACGACATTAAAGTCTATTCTTCAAATGTCAGTCCCTTTCGCTTCAGACAACAGACAAATTCACAATATTAAACTATCCAAATCAACAACGCCATCGTCATCTCCCCATACATTACAGACCATCATAGAATATAAATCATATATTACCCTACATCGATACACAAGATCCCTACAATTTGAGCCGCTGGGTTTATTATTAATAACTGATATTAACTGATAAATTCCTCTGGTATTAGTAAAATCTATGGTTTGATGCAAACATTGTTCGTGTGTAATGTTAATAACATGTAAATGAAGCATTGGGGACTTCGACGGGCGCCATTTTGAAATAATAAAGCAAAATTACAAGCTTCAATTATACAAACCCTTTGATAAAATATGTTTATAGCTATCATTGTGTTTATAAAATCTTATGTAGAAGGAATAACATTTGTCTTTGTGTACAGAGGAATCAATAGAATGGTTATAAAAATCATAAGAGACTTTTTGATAATAATTAAGATTTCAGCAAATATTTTTAAGATAATATGGTTTCTTCGCATCCATTGCAATGCTTTATAGTGATGGGTAACTCCGGAGTTAATGAATCAAAAGAGTTGAATCCACGAGCGGAGCAAAATCCCTTAATTGTTCCATCGAATTGTTATTCATTCCGATTCCGGCGCCAATCATGATTGTGAGTGTAATCGAGCATCGCCACTTGTTGGGGGCTCAAAATCAAGATGCAATGATGACATGATCTTTTCTTTTTTTTGCTTATGCAACAACTGTTGGGGAAAGGGAATGAAACGCTCGCGGGGGGTGATTAAGTAGGTGAATCGAAAGAGTAAAGGAGTAACTAAGAGAAGTCGGATCCACAAGCGGAGTAGGATTAAGTGAGTTAAAACACTCCGAGAAGTCTTGATTACCCACTGCTTTAACTTTATTCTTTATGTTAAGTTTTTTTAATAAATCGGAAAATTCTTCGTATGTTAGAGAACTGTCATTATAACCTTTTTTTTTCTTTTATATGACGTGGTAATATACGTGCAATTAGCACATTCTGCCAGTGTCAAGTTTTCTTCGTAATAAACAATTTCAATATCTAAAACGTATCCTGTTAATGTCCAGTCCCGTCGAAATCAGTCAGGACTCGATAGTCGCTCAGTAAAGCGATAGTTAGTTTACTGAGGACAGAAGAGGACTCAAAAAAAATGATTTTAACTTTTATTTAATTATCACAAACATTGCACACGATAACACCTTAAAATTTGAACCTTGAAAATAATCAAATAAAAACTCAACTTCACTTCTCGGGTTCTCGCCAAAAAGTCCCAGTATAAGGTCTTGTCAAAGTTTTTATTCGATATATAAATTTAACCTATATAAAAGAATGGATTTATAATATCAATTATATTTGAAAATTAGGAGATATTTTGATATAAAAACTTAAATTCGAACATGTGCAATTCATACATTACCGACCAAGATTTATCTTAAGGGTTCATCCTGATTTATACTTGACTGTTGGTGGGGGTGAAATAGTGTTATAAACGGACAAAGTCAGATACAAATGTTAGTATTTGTGGTATTAAAACTATTTCTCTCCGCACCCCCATTAAACATAAATAAATATAAACTTGACCCAACAATTGTTTCATAAATAACAATATTGCGTTGCTTACAGCCTCAATTTCCGGACAAAACTAAATTATTAAAGGGACTAATATTTTTGGGTCCGGTTGAGTGTAACTTTGAAGTTATTAGGAAATTATATTTGTGTTCTCACTCAAAATGGAAATTTTATTAAGCGTGCTATTAAAAAATTGTTTAACGTCTGATTTTTTTTTTTATGTACGAAGGCGGCAGACGGGCATACAGTCCACCCGATGGTAAGTGGATACAGTCGCCCATAGACATCCGCGATACATGCCAACATTAGTCCAAAATGAGAAACGTTGGCATGCCCCCGGATGCGCTGCCTACCTTTGGAGATATAGGAATGGATTTGGAGAAAGGGTTGAGAAAATGGGGAAGGATAGGATGGGATTGGAATGGGCTCTGGCACATCTCACTCACTACCGAAACAAATATTGGGGAAATACGATAAAATGGGAAATGCAGTACATTTCAAGGTAGTATTCTGTGCGAGAGGGGTAACGTGGCCAGAAGAGCGCGCCCAGCGGCTGTTGGATTGCAGCGTGCACTCTCCCCCTCAAAAATGGTAATATATGTGATGAGATCAAAAGTCAGTCTTACTTTCTCTTCTTTGTCTCAATGTTCTTCTTTGTTCTTTTTACTCAATGGCCCGCACTAGGATACCCTGTGTCGTGGGTCCAGAGACACATACAAAGACAATCACAAACACACACCCAGACCCGAATATACATTTGTTTTTTTTTTATACATACTTTATTATTATTAACATACTTTATTTATTATTATATATGTCAAACCGGGAATCGAACCCGGACCCTTTTGCACTTTATACCAAATCTTCTTAAACCTTCAATCTCTATTAAATTATATTGTTAAAGAACTTAATACAGAACAAAAAATAATTTGGATCTACATACATGTTTCAATAATGAGTGAGATATGCCAGGTCCCATTCCCACACCATCCTATCCTATTCATCTCTATTTTCCCAACCCTTTCTCCCAATCAATTCCTTAATCTGCAAAGGCAGGCATCGCATCCGGGGGTGTGTTAACATTTGTCATTCTGGACTGATGTTGCCATATATTGCGGATGCTATGGACGACAGTGTCCACTTACCATTAAGTGGACTGTGTGCTCGTCTGCGGATTTTTTCTACAAAAAAAAATGTATCTTATCTAAATACATAGATGTGAAATCAATTTAGTAGTTGTAAAATTATGACAGTGTAGCTTTTGATAAGCTCAAAAATCTATCCAGGCTAAATCTAATCAAAAATCTAATCTATCTATACATATACTAATATGTTATTTGATGGGGCTTGTAAACGATAATAATATGACTCTACCGACTGGCGCCTGCCATCGCATTTTTAAATTTGAATTGTGAAATAATTTTATCGGGCATTAGGGCATTAAGTCCTTTGAATATAACTTTACTTTACGGCAATAGAAAAGATCCTTTAACGTTTACTTGTTCACATTTATTTGGGTCATAAGTACCCACCCTTTTACGATCAAAGGTATAGAAGCCAGTCGGTCAACCGTTACGATTTTTATGTCCTTTGACGCAAATATTTTTCTATCAAAGTGCCCTTTTTAAGTACCTATTGGGTATTTAATGATTTGTATATAAAATATCTATGGTAGAAATAAATGTTATTGTTCGTCTTTTTAGAAATTAGAATTGGTTTTCGAATGTATACCTTCTTGAGTACTATTGAAGTTATATTTGTATAAAAATGTTAACATTGGGTTTTGTATAATATATTGTATTCTGTTACTAGGGTTTTATTTGGGATTTTTTTTACCTTATTATACAATACTATGTCATTTTCGTTGAATTAATCAGGGCTTGTCACTTGATTGTCAGAGATAACCACTGTGAGTCAATTGGATACTATTCTGCGTAACTGATTCAAACACAAACAGGAAATTTTACAGTTTAGATTTTTTTAAGGGTGAGAGTGCACACTGCAATCCAACAGCCACTGGGCGCGCTCGACTGGCCATTTTACCCCTCTCTCACAGAAGACTACGTTGAAATGTACAGCATTTCCCAGTCTTATTTCCCTAATGTATGTACGTGTTTCGGTAGTGAGTGAGATGTGTCAGAGCCCATTCCCATTATCCCTCCCCATTTTCCCAACCCTTTCTTCAAATCCTTTCCTATATCTCCAAAGGTAGGCAGCGCTTTCGGGAACATGCCAACGTTTGTCATTTTGGACTAATATTGGCATGTATCGCGGATGTCTATGGGCGACAGTATCCACTTACCATCAGGTGGACTGTATGTACTGTCTACCTCCTTTGTCCATAAAAATATATATATATATATTTAGTACCTACTCTTGTTTTTACTTGATTATTTTAGAAGGCGTTTGGACTATTATTACCATAAGAATAATAAATAATACAAGTAATTATTATTATGTGTTACATTAAATTTATTTAGTAGATATTTTAAATAACGATTTTTATGCATTAATGATTTATTCAATCACAAATATAATTTTTATGAATGCCAACACCGGGAATTTGGGGAAGTAGGCAGGTGGTTGGGTTGCGGGGACGTGGAGGGCAGGAAGGAATGAGGGAGTCGAGCGGACGGGGGTTTGAGAAAAAGTAATGGAAAATCAGTATTTACGGTGGAGATCGAATGGAATAATTCATGTAACATAGTACGCGAAGATTATATGTGAAGCGAGTTCTATTATATATGCTACCTACTAAAATATCACTATATGTCACTATAGATTCTGTGTTTGTGTAATTCAATGTGAGAAGCCACCGAGTGCCAGAATGTTTGACTTGATGGCAGTTCAGACGTTTCAAATTACAGTGCTTAGCCACTTGAGACTATAAATAAAGAGGAAGGAAAGGGATGTAAAACGATGAACAAAGGCCTACCCTACTTTCGGTTTAAGTAGTAATAATAATAATAATAAAATCTTTTAAAAGATTTTTGTTGACGTAACATGATATGAATCCCCTAACTCCTGAAGTAGGTAAATCTGTATCACGGGAGCTAGTGTCCTCCCCAATAACATCCATCTACAATAAAAATAATCTGTTCCTATCCAATAATTACAGCTTATTTATTAAAAGTACAACGAAAACAAGATTATAAACAAAGATTAACGTATAATATGTATGTATAGGTCTCTCACAAGGGCCGCCGCCACACAGGTTTTTTTTTTATCATCCACCCACTAACCTGGCAATCCACCTGATCGGATTGCCCACGTCTCACGCAAAGATGGGGTACGTGATCTCCATTCGAGAACTCGTCTACTCCACTGCCACTTCAGTTTGCTCATTCTCCGATCAATGTCAAAAACATTACAACTGGAGTACTTAATAACGACGAGAATAACAACAAATGGTGTTTCGTAACTTCATTTGGCTGAAACACAGCTATGAAGCGCTCAGTAGACATCAAAATACATCAAACAAACATACATCGTTCCCACTGAAATGCAACTTAACTAGAAACTTCATTCGACGCAATACCAGAGCCTTGTTTCCCCTTGCATAAATGTTTCAAAATGCTTAACAATGCCTACAGGAATATGTTAATGGCATTTGTAACACGATACGTTTATGTCCAAATTGCATCATACATTTTGGACTTTACCTAGATGCGTTAAAGGCTATATCGGCTCAAAATTAGCGACATAAATTATCACATTGCGGTATGCCCAGGGGCACTATGAGTATCGCCTTCCTTCAGAACAATAGGGCAGGTTATAATTAACGAGTATAATACTCGTTATAACGGTTGTGTGTTAGAACGTTGAAGTTATCTAAGGACGAGAGTACAAATAATTTATTATTGCCAGTTTGAAGAAAATACAGCGCTAGTTGGAGAGATTCCACTATTTTTCGTACATTTTACAAAAAGTGTTTGTACAACTTGAGGAGGCCCTGTCCAACGTGAAGTTGGACATGTTTGAAAATGTTGCGTTTAGTGGTTCAGGAATATTTCACTATATACACACAAAGTTTCAATGAAACCTACTTACGCACTACTTATAGGTATACTTAGGTAAAATGAGTGTTATAGATTTTGGTTTAATTTTGTTCATTTATTATACGTTTAATTTCGCTTTGTTTTAATTTGGAGATTCGAACATTTTGTCCAAAGTAATTCAAAATTTTTAATACTAGTGTCTAATAATAGACATAAAAACAATATAGACAGCTTTTCCATTATTTATTATTTTTCACTAAAAAGAATCGCTTTAGCAATTACAATTACTTATAACGGACGTAATAGATTATAATAAATAATAACCTCTCACCCTCACACTGGGGCACATACACACCCTCACACTGGGGCAAATACACGCCCTCACACTGGGGCAAATACACACCCTCACACTGGGGCAAATACACACCCTCACACTGGCACAAATACACACCCACACACTGGGGCACATTCGCGCCCTCACACTGGAGCAAATACACACCCTCACACTGGCAATAATACACACCCACACACTGGGGCACATTCGCGCCCTCACACTGGGGCAAATACACACCCTCACACTGGGACACGCATACCCTCACACTGGGGAAATTACACACCCTCACACTGAGGCACACACGCGTAAGCACGCGCACAATACACACAAATGGACACACCAATGCCTGTTTGCAATCAATATGTATTTTTAATAAAAAAATCACCTATTACTTGCCACAAACTTTATGGTTGTTGGTGGATCGGGACGACATCCATAGATTTTCTCCCACCGTCTTTAGTCGTACGACGAAGTACGAAACCCCGACCATGCTGCTTCCAAACTGCAAAAATATTTCCTTACATATACTCGTATATACTTATTCGAAACAAACGCCCTTTTTTCAAGAGGCTTACTAACTATTAAGTATGTATATCTTTACAATGGCAAGAGAAAAAGGCGTATAAATTGACGGGTTTTGATGGAAAAAAGCCGACCTTTCTAAGATTCTTTTATGTTTTTTTCTCTTTATCTACAAGGTATATTTATATTCTTGAACTTTTATCTGTTTCTTACAAAGAATAATATCAGAATGGAAAATCAAAATTATAAACCGTCTAGCCGACTGATTTAAAAATAATTTTATCAAATAGACATAGCTTTTAGTGATAAGGCCGCTTATTGCTTCTCAATATCTTAAGTTAAAATGTAGTAGGTTCAGTTTAAACGAGAATTCAATTGCGAATTTACATTTATACCTATTAAGGAATAACAAAGTCGCTACCACAAACCCTTAGCAGCTATACCGCCTCTAAAAAAAATGGACTCGCCAACACGATTAGCCAGCGCTCAGTGTGGCGTTTAAGGCCATACATTCCCCATGCCCACGGCAATGTGCATGAGGCGGGTAGTGCTATTTTAAAGCCAGCCGACACCACACGGTAAACGCCCTACTGTCTTATAAAAAATATATACACTTAATTTATAAAGTAAACGATACTAAATGATTTCGAAACTAATTTCAGATTCTCATTGTCTGTAATTAAGGACTTAAAATACCCTATTAATTAATTAGTGATTACAATTACCTAATTAATTAGTAATTATATATAAGTGACTTGTTTTTAATGGTATAAATACAATTAAGCGTACTCTTAATACTTGATATGCGACTAGCGTATATAAATGATCTCGCAGCGTTGTGCAAATTGTTATTTATATTATATTCTAATTGTGCCAGTTTTGTTTAAGCTTTTAACTTTATCGATCCACTCGATCTTCTATTTAAATAAAAATGTAAACGTTCGTTTGTTCAAAATCTTAAATCTCCGAAAGTTCTTCACCGATCGCTTTGAAATTTTGACACAACGTTGCATTCGAATACGCACGTGTTTTATATCACCGGGTGAAAACATGCTTTTTACCTAAAAACAGAGTAAGCGCCATCTGTTGGGCAGCCACAGCAACACGTGGCCGGGTACAGCTAGTATAGTATATGTAATCACGATAATTTATAAGCTTCCTGAAAAAAGAACAAAATAAGAAATAATTAATAAGCTTAAGTTAGGAACGGGCGTATATTAATTGCGAAGTTTATAGGCGATTAGTCGTACCTGCTGTACAAAGGGTCCCGGGTACGATTCCCGGTCGGACATTCATTTGTTTAAAGATAACGGAGTGTGACGTTATTTATTTAATTTCAACGATATTTATTGAAATAATGTTGTAAAAATCGCTGTTCCGCTTCCTGCTCTCGCGACAACCGTAATCCATTTTACAAAGTTTACATTACATACTACATTAGTTTATTACAACCTAATTATAAAGGCCTATTTCATGCCTATGTCAAAAACAGTTTAGAAAGTTTACAGTAGTTGTTAATTTGTAAGTTCGTTATAAATGTTTGAACATTAATAATGAATAATTTAAGATGAATAATGTTATCTTAGTCATCGGATACATGGTGTTGTTTAATCGCAGCAAACTCTATACTAGCCGGACAAAGGTATAAGAAATACCTACAGAGAAAATTACGAAACGAACGTTTACAGACGGTGGTTTTTATTATAAGTCCACAAAATTGACAAAATCTAGCCTTGTTACTCTTTTGTATTGTCGTTGTCTAATTCATCGCACTTGTATTTGTATCAGAGTACAACATCACCACTGCAGGCGCACTGGCGTCCCCTAGTAGATCACTGGAGGTTTTCGGGCCGTAATCTACCACGCGGGCCCAGTGCGGATTGGTGGATCACGCACTAGAAATATTTGGTAGTTGGATAAGTTCGTGGCCTTTTTATAGTGAAAATAATAAATATTTTTTTTGTATTACATATGTATATATTTATTGAACGGAATATTGTCCGTATCGCCATTTTTCTGGCATCGCTATACAAAATTTTAGGGTTTCTGAGCGAAAAACTGAAAAAAAGCGAAAAAATGGTTCATACAGTAATTTTACTCTATTTAGAGAATTTTGTAAAGTGCGGAATAAATGATAATCTCAAGGTGCTATGCCTGGACTGTATGGAGGATGCATTAAAACTTCCCAGCCAATTTTTGTTTAGTCATCAAAGATATATGCGGTCGAGCATTGTCGTGATGGAAAACTACACCTTTTCTGTGCATTATTTCTGGGCGTTTTTCTTCATGCGCTTGTTTCAATTTTACCAATTACTGACAGCAGACATCAGAATTAAACGTCTGGCCATGTGGCAAAAGCTCGTAATACACATTGCCTGTCTAATCCCACGATATAAATAACATGACTTTGTTCGGAGTGAGTCCTGGCTTTGGAATTATTTGTGATGGCTCACCTCGCTTACACCAAGATCGTTTATTGTTATCGTAGGTAATTCATCTCTCATCGCCTGTTATCGATCTCTTCAGAATTGTATCGATTACATTTCGTTTCAGCAACATCTCGCATTTAAATCACGCGGCACACAAACATCTAGTTTTATTACAAAATTCAGTTCACGGAGGTGATCCAAAACTGTTGAGTGGTGAATGCTAAGCTTTTCCGCAATTTGATTACTGCTTGTGTCGATCTGCTTCAATTTTTTCAATGATAAACATCAACATTTACCTTAATAGGACGATCACAGCGAGGAACATCATTCACATCAAAATTATCAGACGGGAATCAACTGAAGCATTTTTAGTAGTTTTAGATAAAGCGTCTTCTCCGTAAACACCACAAATCTTTTTTCGAGCACTAGAAGCATTCATGCCCATGTCGAAAAAAATTGTAAAATATCTAATTTTCTCCTTATTAACTTCCATTTTAAAATTGTTAAAAAATATAAAAAGATAAACCTTTTAACTTGTAATTTCAATTTGCCGCCATTACAAAAAGTCAGCTGTCAAACGGTATATACCAGTGATCAGTGTCGCCAGAAATATAGCACGCTAATATCATAGGTTTTTTTTTTTATGTACGAAGGCGGCAGACCAGCATACAGTCCACCTGATGGTAAGTGGATACAGTCGCCCATAGACATCCGCGATACATGCCAACATTAGTCCAAAATGACAAACGTTGGCACGCCCCCGGATGCGCTGCCTACCTTTGGAGATATAGGAATGGATTTGGAGAAAGGGTTAGGAAAATGGGGAGGGATAGGATGGGATGGGAATGGGCTCTGGCACATCTCACTCACTACCGAAACACGTACGTACATTGGGGAAATACGATAAAGTGGGAAATGCAGTACATTTCAAGGTAGTATTCTGTGAGAGAGGGGTAACGTGGCCAGTCGAGCGCGCCCAGCGGCTGTTGGATTGCAGAGTGCACTCTCCCCCTCATACGTCCAAAAAGGCCGCAAACTTTTCCGGCTACCTACGTATTATATCGCCAGCTTGCAATTATTTTAAAGCAGTTTGACAACGTTGCATTTTTCTTCGCTTCACAGAGTATAATTTACTCGTACATTTTTAGATACATTTTTTTTTGTCCGTGGTGAAAAAGTGTTGAATTTTAAAAAGTCGTCGATCAAATTTGTTAGTTTTCATTAAATGTATTTATTCAATATTCAAATTTTAATGTCAATTACTTGAAAATCACGAACTGATTTCACAGTTTCATTCTTCTGGGATACACTCGACACAGCCTGTATATATTGTTGAGAATAACTGTATTTATAGGTAGATCTATAACTATGATGAAACACCTACTACATATTAAACATGGTAATATCTCAGCACCTGGAAACTGGCGAATCCCTTCCATAATCGAATAAACCAGTAATTCCCACGCCGCTGTCCCACGGGTCTCATAACTTACCGACCGGCATATATGACTTATATGGAACAAGCAGTAGTACAACTTAGCAGTCACTAGCAAAATATTGAGAGACAGAAAGACGGCCCGGCCCCTAAATCTACAATAAAATTGTATGATAATGTGATTGCACAATATTATTGAATCGCGGCTTGCACCCAAAGGTATTACGGAAGTACGATACACAGAATGAGTTTCAAATCTAGGCCTAGGGTGTATTTGAAAACCAGCGCTGTAACAGACCTTATTGTCGACATACAATTACACCGCAATATCTCTTATCCGTGTTATATGTTAAATTTTGTTGTATTATGGTGTTTTGTGCGTACAAACAAATGGTTTTCTTTCTTTCTCTCTTTCGTTGCGATTACGATCACAAACATTGCACAATCCGTTAAATTGCATAATAATAATTGATTGTCCATCGCCAGAATGTGGCAAACGACCTAATCGTCCATTGTCTAGATACTGTCTTGTCCATTTTCTTGTAAATGGATACTGTCGCCCCAAGGTCATCGGCGACATTAATATTGTATAGCACTGCCATTCTATAAATGATTTTCTATCTTATGATTTTCTCTTTACCCATTTGACAATTATAATTATGATGGACTGCCTTTCGTTATAATTATGATTGACTGCCTTTGATTATAATTATGATTGACTGCCTTTCGTTATATTTATGATTGACTGCCTTTTGTTATATTTATGATTGACTGCCTTTCGGTACTGACTCTTATATTAATTATGTAACTCTAATTATGCAAATTGTCTTATGTTAAATTCATTTAGCGTTACATTTAAATTTTCATGTCATTTTTATGACAAACTTTTCCCATCTTATTATTAGTATGTTTCAGCAAATAAATAAATTATGCATTACGACACATGCCAACATCAGTCCAGAATTACAAAACGTTCGGATGCTCCGCCCATCTTTGAAGATTTAGGAATGGATTTGGGGAAAGGGTTGGGATTTCTTTTTTCGTTCGGTACATTTAAACGTCTCCGCTTAAACGTTTGATAAATGAATTATTGCCGAAGACGTTCTCTGCACATATTGAATTAGAATATTACATTTGTAAGAAGAAATAAGTCCGTTATTGGCAATTAAATTGAAAACATTTTGTGTAATATTGTCTAAAAATAGTGCTGTGTGACTTGTTTATATTACAAAATCAAAAATTAGGGAGGGATAGGATAGTGTGGGATGGGAATGGCCTCTGGCATATCTCACTGACTACCAAAACGCGTACGTATATTGAAGGAATGTAAAGTAGGAAGTGCAGTACATTTAAGGGTACTTTTCTCGTTCTATTTTCTGTTTATTCTGGTAGATGACGTAAGGCATTGAGTCCGCCTTTTGTACACGTTAAATACTCGTATCGTTATCGTAATCAGACCTTTTCTCGTTCACTGCTGGACATGCGAGTCTTCAAATGTATATTATCTTTTGCACGAGGAATGTATGGTCTTAAAACGCTAAACTGACCAAGCGGATTCGCAAAACCACTATTTTAGAGATGGTGTAGTTCCTCTCGTCTCGTGGCAGCGGCTTTGTTTTCCAGTAGTCGCCCTTTACAATAGACACGAAAAAAGATATGGTGGTGCTATTTGTTCTTTTTTTTTATAGAAAAAAGGCGGCAGACGAGCATACTGTCCACCTGGTGGTAAGTGGATACTGTCGTCCATAGACCAGTCGCCAATCGAGTGCGCCCCGCGGCTGTAGGAACGCAGCATGCACTCTCCCCCTATAACATGCTATAACATATTCTGGAGCCGGCCGACAGCACACGGTAAAATACTTGTGTAATGAAGTTTAATAAATGTAAATGCTACGAGGAAGACGTTTCTCACTGTCTTCTTTATATGGTGTGTCAGTACTAAATTTTAGAGAGAAACTCACCGAATGGGATGCTCTAGCGTGTTTCTATCTTAATGCTCTTGCTCGATGACCCAAAAACTCAGTGGAGTGATATTTTAGAGCCATTAAATTTACTCTCTTTCTATTTATATGCGTTTTCATTTAGACTACAAAAAGTTCAAATGAAACTCAATTTGTGAATACAAGAAAATATATACCGCGGTAAATATTTAACGAATACAACGAACACACAATAATAAAATCATGAAGAATATTTCTGTAAGGACTTTTTCTTCAATCTGTTTCATTTTATACACACTTCTGTTGATAGATTTGCAATTTAATTTCATGTCGCAATTCAATAGGTACTTATTTCTTTTTTCTTGTATGTGCATATATATTTTAGCCGTGTTGTGAATATAAACTAGAATATAAACAATCAGTTACTAAAAAATATTCCTATTGTAAAAACTAGTAGGATCGATTCTACTCGATCCTGAACAACCTACATTCAGTTTTAACGTTATTTCAGTGACTCAGTGTATACAACGTGTTTTAAAACGTGTTACGTCACAACAGAGCATTTTGTGACTGTTCCAGATTAGGCCAATCAGGAATCCCACACGAACTCCGCCCGTAGTTGTAAGTCATTGTGAGATTAATAGAATGTTAATAGAATGGAGATTCGTAATAAACGAGCGATGTGCGAATAAAGCTTTGAATCAAATAAAGTATACTATAATAAAGTGTGTATATTAAAGTATAGTATAATGAAGTGTGTATAATAAAATATTATTTTCGTTGTGTATACAACGAATGTATACAACGTTGTGTATTAACTGTGTTTAGATTTATACTAAAAATACACCCGCGTCCGTATTTCTGTTTGATCTGGTGATTAACTGGTAGGATTTACATAAGGGCTCATTTACACAAAGAGAATAGCTGAATACAACAGGGATAACAGTGATTAGAGGTAGATAACAGTTGTTTAGATAACACTCCTATTCGATTATCGCTCGGTTGATGCGAGTTTTTATCATCAAGTGAACGTTTATCATATCATCAGTGAGTTTTTATCAGCAGGCGAGTTTCGTCGCATACGAGATTCGCATACAATATTCTCGCCGAGCCGTTCGAGAAACTCTCCTTGTGTAAATGATCCTTTACTCTTTTAAAAATTATGAAAAGTAACCATTTCAGCTATATTCAATTACTTAATATTTCCATTTAAATGAATTTCTAACACGATAAAGATGTCACTTTTATTACATTTTTTACACAAAAAAGAATTCTTCTCAAAGTAGATAAAAATAGAGGTATTTTTTAGATCTAGTAAGGATTTATTTCACACAAAAGAGACAAAAAATAACAAAAGAAAACGAACACTTATTGTCCTTCCTCCGGCCACACTTAATAACAAAAATACTTGAAATCCTATGAACATACAAAGATCAAAGACATGGAAAATCCGCGTGAGATTCTCCAGGAGTCATCCATTATACTCGCAACACTGCGTACAGTAGCAGGCAATATGGGCACGTCGTAAATGAGAAAGAGGCAGACTCCTATTTTTGTTTTTGTAAAGCGAAGACTCCATCATTTAGATGAGACCTCTACAGTTACAATAAGATTTACATAATCGATATAAGCCCATAACGTTCCACTTCCTCTGCAGTCCCAGGCCTCCCCTAGCAATCACTAGGTTTCGGGCCATAATCCATCATTCAATTGTTGATCGAAGTAAAAGCATATGCGTGTTAAAATTTGAAATAGTTTAATTAATTGCCAACGAATGCATACGGGAAAAACGACCTAGTGTATTCCCGTCAAGAGTTGATAAATTCGTTTTCTAAATATATCTCACAAGGCATCAAGTTGAATCCAGGCGTTCAAAGAGATGCGGATGCAGGATGCAATTTACTCAAGTGTGAAGCATTGTCCACACTATACTATACAGTGGTGATTGATTTGTAGTATTTATTCTGGATTCTCATTCGTGTAGTCGTGAGCTTAGTCGTGTAGTCGTTAGTTATGTAGTAGTTGTAGTGTAGTCGAACCACTGAGTACTAACTACGGATTTTTAAAATTATTCTAGCTCTTCGGTGAAGGAAAACATCGCGACAAAACCCGCATACTGGAGAATAAAATAAAAAATCTGAAGAATGTGTATGCACCAATTCGCATTGGGCCCCTATTGTGAATTATGGTCTGAAGTCACTAGTGATTTACTTGGGAAGGCCTGTGCTCCGGAGTGGGGCGTTTAAAAGACTGACTTCGTCATCATCACACATGTGCCAGATTTTTTCTAATTTTCGGGCACACGGATTTCCTTTACCACCGAGCTAGTGATATTTCAAATATTCGTATTTAAGTAAACATTCAATGTCACGGAATCGGGTTTAACCTCATAACTTCACGAATTTGAGTCGAAAATGGATATTCCTAGATATGGTGTAGTTCTTGAGTGCTTGTGGTAGCTGCTTTATTATCCCTTAGTAGACTTTCACAACATCAACTGGAAGACATCAACACCTACACCTCACGGCAAACACGACCCAAGAACTAAGCGTACGCTAAATTCGATAATTCTTTGATATGTTGCAGAGTAACAGTAACAAAAAACAAACCAACTTCGCATCCATTATAGTAACTAAGTTTAGAATAAGTAAACACATACATTTATCATGTTTTTTTTCGGTCACCATACACGTAGTAAAAGCTTCTCTTCCTGAAAGTCCCATCCATCTCTTTCATCCATACATTCATATCAGTGTCCTTACATACGTGACTGCCTGTCCCAATTCACCATACTTGACCCAGTATAGAGACGCAGTAATGTATCTCTACACTATATTTATAATTACAAGTACTAAAATAACTACAAGTATTCGTATGGAACAAAAGTTAAGAAATATATATAAAAAAATATCGATTAGTCAATTAACATTGGTATCGATTGGATTAATATCGATTAGATTAATTAATACCTTTGTTCGGAACAAAACCGATTTATGAGCGTTTTATAAACCTTAATTAACCAGTTTATCCTAGGCGGGTAACATCGGCGGTTTCAATTAATAAAAAGTTTTCTAAATTCATAATATTTAGATACTTCAATGTAATAAGAAAACATACATTTACAATTGATATATATATGTATATTTCCCGGAAGTTGATCTCTTTTGTTGTAACTTTATTCTTTTTTCATTAGATGACATGACATGACATGTGATGTAATATTTATTTCTTTTTAAGTCAAAATATAATGTTTAATTCATAAGATATAAAAATATCAAATTTGATACGACCAGAACAGTTGTTACTCGAATGTGTATATTCATCATGGTATGTAAATATATCAGAAACGCTATACACAAGTCACTTAATAATATGCAGTTTTGTCAGGACTCGAGCCCTCTCCAACTAATTGTCATTTTACAATTGGTTCTATTTTTCGCTTTTTTTAAAAATTATTTTCCATTTGCCGTGGTTTAAAAAGCACGAATTTCTAAAATTCTTAGAACATCTATGTGTTTGTAGCTTATAATCTTTGTATCTGTGTACGGTTTGGGAAAAATTAACTTTTATATGAAGTTAAACTACCGTTTCATCGTATTATATTGTTATTTGATACCCTGAACCCGATATTATGAGCATCATTGTCTGAAAGATTGATGGTTATAATTCATGAAAGCCATCACGACACCGTATTCAGGAGTCAAACGACTTCCTGCCCCCGTAACAGCTTTATATGTCACGGTTAATCTTATATAATGCCGCCACGGTGACTATTGTGTTCGTGTAAGATCGGGTCCGATAGACGCTATCTATCTGCTTCAACCTCATAAAGACTACGTGAATTTTAATTATAACTGGCTTTTAAAAAGTAGAACAGAAGTTATTTGTTATCACGAAATAAATTGTTAAGATGGTGCAGATATTCTTTATTTGTTAGGAGGGTGCAAGCTGCAATCCAACAGCCGCGGGGCGCACTCCACTGGCCACGTTACACCTCTCTCACATAAGTCTACCTTGAAATGTACTGCATTTCCCACTTTATCTAATTTTCCTAATGTACGTTACGTGTTTCGGTAGTGAGTGAGATGTGCCAGAGCCCATTACCATCCTATCCCTCCCCATTTCCCCAACCCTTTCTCCAAATCAATTCTTACATCTCAAAATGTAGGCAGCGCATCTGGGGGCGTGACAGCATTTGTCATTCTGGACTGATGTTGGCATGTATCGCGGATCTCTATGGGCGACAGTATCCACTTACCATCAGGTGGACTGTAAGCTAGTCTGCTTCTTCCTATATTTAATACTGTATAGAATTCTATCAGAATTTATATTTTTCTGAATGGACGATAAGTCAATTCCCAAAATAAATTACCATTGCATAGAATATGTCACATACGTACAAAAGTACAGTATGTACATACGTACTGCTCCTATGTACAAAGAACATGTGATTTTTTTTTATTACCTATATCTTACTGAATGCCTGGTCAATATGTACAATAATGTACGTCTACAAAAAAAAAAACAATGAAAACCAAGTATTTCTGCGTTATTTACAGAAGTATATGCAAGTAGGTACAGATATATTGATTGAAACTGAGTCGTGGACACAGATAAGTACACACCGCCCTGTCTACTTCGTTTGGAATAGCGCACCACGGGAGCATGTCCAAGGACAAATCGAAGTTAACGTCATTTACGGGGGGTACTCCTGATCTGGGCGCGGCCACTTTCCTGCACTTAAATCGATTTATGTCTATATTATATTTATAATAAGAGCTAATAAAAGTACCTATACATCAACTAAAAAAATAAAATTACGTTATTTTAAAACTTCAGTGTTATTTGACATTTGACCCAGCGTTGCTTTTTTCAATTTTGTCATAATTATTTTAATTTTTTTCTTCCCAGTATAAACAGATATCTAAAATTTACCTGTTTTTCTGATTGCCCTAAGTTGGAGTATAAGCGGTTAATTAGTTGTTTTTCGCACAAAAACATAAAGTAACTTCCTAAATGTAATACCACAGTATACTATCTAAATATAACAACAAAAAGAATTATGTTATTACCTTGAATGTATAAATATTTGAAGCTGGCTCTCCTGTAAACTACAATTTTCGACATGTCGTTTTGTACACAGAAGTCGTCAATATACACAGTTAATGAAATAAAAACAAAACAAGATCTGCGCTAGGGAATTACAGTAGAAATTCTTCAATGATCACATTGATAGAATACAAAAAATAATCAACTAACTCCGGACTGATTAACGATCTCGAGGAATGGGGAACTAACTAAAGAGATACCTGGAATACAAGTAAATAAACTTTGTTGTTCGTATGTAACTGAGAGATACGCGGAAAATGTCGATACTTTATTTTTTACCCACTGAACGGAGATGGTATATGTATTTGGAGTAAGAAAATGTATGTATGTATGTATGTTTGAGTACCCCTTTGTTTCTGAAACGGCTAGACCGATTTTGGAGCGGTTCTTTTGTAAACGTTTAATTGTACCTCGGAGCGTGTTTGAGGATGGCTGTTGTGGTTGTATCTAATCAGGGGGCTCTGTTGTTTTGATAAAATTCATAATTTTGATAAAATCCTCCGGTTTTTAAAAAACTCTGAAACCTTGTTTCCGTCACATTCGACAAACCTTCGTTGCGGGCGATGACGGTGATAGATTAAACTATTGCAGATTGTCAACGAGACTGCTGATTTTATATTTTTATTTTAATCTTTTCAGGGGTAATTAGAGTTGTTTAACCATCGGGTGTTTTTATTTACGAAATGTTTCAATTACGTGTTGAAAACGTTAGGCGGCCGACTTTAGAATGGCACCACTTCATTTCTTCCGGTGGGTGTTTTACAAATTGACCAATGGATAACAAAGCCGCTACCACAAACCCTGAGGAACTCCACCACTTCTAAAAGAGTAGACTTGTCAGCCCGCTTGGCCAGCGTGGCGTTTTGATGTCCTATGGCCCCCATACACTGGGCAATCTGCGTAAGGAGACCGGCGTCTAACAGTGATAACATTAAATAATAACGGTGGCAGTTTATTACATATTTTAGTCAAATCGCCAAGTTGTTGCTGTTGGCAAACATATTTCATGCTTTATCGTATATTAGAAACGAACAAAAATATGTGTTTCAGACGTGGCAGATTGATGCTCGAAATTTTACATAGAAATTGACCGTGTTATAGCGCGCAAACTTTTACCACACGCCACGTTTACTCTCGTTGGCGATTGTGTTTAAACAATAACGAAAAGACAATACCTTTTCGCTTTTCTAGAATACTATTTTTAGATAGTCATCAGACTGATGTAACATGAATCTCCAAGTATGTTTGTTATTTAACCACGCCTCAACGAAGCGATCCAATATTGCAATGCGAAATTTTGCTTGAGGGAAAATTCAAGGATTAGAACTACGTTTTATCTAAATCCCCTATAAAGTTCTCACGAGAATCTATATAAAGTCCACGTGAATGAAGTGCTGGCAGAAATGTAGTAAGTGCGACAAGTGGAAGAAGAATGCATTAATGCTCTATAGTAAGAGAACCAAGACGGAGAGTAACGACGACACTAAGGGCACAAGTGCGACGAAATTTCCAGCCATTTTATACACTTTTTCATTTAGTCACTTTTTTTCTGAACTAGTAATTTATAGAATGCACGTATTTTTTTAAGTTAATGTCTTTTTATTATATTTCTAGTTTATTTTAGAAAAAAGGTTTCGGGGCACTGGGCTAGATCAATTTACGATGTTCAGGAATGAGGAACTGTCTAACGCAACAGAGTGAAAAGAGACACTCGTAAATTGAAGTAATTTATGAACATAGTGCAAGCCAGGAAGCATGCAGATAAATTGCTATAAACATAATAATTTAGGCTGATGTAGGACTAGTTAAATCTTATGTTAAACCAAAATCATGCCAATAGGGGGGGGAGATGAAACTTTTCTGACAAAGTACAATTTTTAAAATATTATTTCAGGAAAACAATGTACATCTTAGTGTATATATGTTAAAACTAACTTAAATAACTATGTAATAGATAACAAATGTCGGTTCTACCGCGTCCGATCTACTGCATCGGTTCTCTTAACTAAATATAAACCATTTTAACGTTTACTTTGACCAAATCAGTGTTTTCTTATTTAACAAGTCTTTCTAGGTGAGGACAAGAAGAACTTATTAATAGGAAAATGACATAATTTCGCTCCAAATAATTTTAAATGGCTGATATCTATACATTTAATTCTAGGATTTAACCATTTGAAATATTTTACAAAAATAATAAAAACACGTGCAATAAACATGTCAGTTTTTTGTAATATCAAAACATCAAACATGTATTTACCGTAACAGTATCTCGTTACGAAGTAAACAATTTCCTGCGGAATATTAAATTCATATTTCAAAAACTGAATTAATTAGTATATAATCGTACTTAATGAGCAAATAAAATCTCGTTTTGCACCACACAAGAGCATCAAAAGGCAATTTCTAAGAAAATTCATCGCTTTGAAATCCAAGGTAGTATTTGAATGAATTAATTAATGAACACTTCTGATGATATTCTGATGGTATTGTGTCGGAATTGTAATAAAAACGCATTGTTTTCGAGACAACCGTTTCGAGCGAAAGAGGTCATCGCCCGGAATAGTCCGCAAGATGGCGGAGTGCCAAAACTGGAACTAATGTCACAATAAATATAACAACAGTACACAAACGAATGAAATTCGCTTAATGGAAACATACGCGTGGTCTAAGTGAAATAAAGACAATAAAATAATTTCGTTAAAATAAAATAAAATAATAAAAACGATTGACTGCCCTACGGTCATAGATTTAATTGACAGAATCTGGTCTTTGATACACTTTACCGAAATGTTTTCTTAGAGAATAAATGTTACAATGTTAACAAAATAATCCCCGATTGTAAATATATACTGTAGACACCAAAACTTAATAACTATAAAACTATAGAGCATCTTAAATAATATGAAACTAAGTAAAGGTCCAGGTTTAGATGGAATCAGAGCTGTAGACATAAAAAATATTGACGATAAAATTTCAATAGCCATAAAACAGTTAATAAATACAACTGTACGATACCTAATGAATTAAAAAAGAGATGTGCTCCTCCTATACATATAAAGGGAGTTTTGATGATGTTCACAATTATAGACCAATCACAATGTTACCCTGTCCTGATAAAATAATGGAAAAAGTAATCAAATATATAATTCTATGAAGACAGCCAGATACTAACGAAAACAATATGGATTTTAACCTCAAAAAAGTACCACCATGCTTTTATCATTTCGAGTGTTATTTTCCGTGAAAAATTGAACGCGTCTGTAATGTGCGATGTCGCTGTTTTGTAGTGCGACATGCTGCAGCGCGACGCGGCTGTAATGTGCGCGAGGTGCGAGCCGTAGTATAACAGTTATTGTTTAAAAACATAGATTAACTACTGCTACCCGTAATGTACTGGCGCAAAACTACATGCACGCAATTGTGGTATGCGGAAGCATTACTATTGATAACGCGGGAATTTCCATATGTGTTCTAACCTCATTTCCGGGAATATCTCTGCTATTGTTATCCCTGGTGACATTTGCAGTTACGTAAGTGTGCGGTGAACCCTTAGGGGTTAGTAATGGAAAACAGAAATGCAAGTACTTAGAGAACTAGCAAAATCTGGAGTAATTTTTAACCGACTATGACAAACCTAAAAATGATGGGTAATGTATTTAGCAGGCATTTATTCATGTTTCACTGCACAGTAATAGTAAACAATATAGTAAGCAGTTTAGATAAGTAAGTCATAAAATAGGTAATATTATTTGATTTTTTTATTAATATATTATTCTATAAAATTAATTTAATAGATATTTTATCATTGAATCTTTTATCTATCAATACATATAATAAAACAGTAATACCTATTTATAACACTATCTAATTATTTAATATTTAATAACATTATTTAATAACACTAGTCGCTAACAGATGGCTCTGCTAGGTGCACCGTAGTAATTGAGATTCGATAACAGCATATATTTAATTGAATATACGAAGGTTCACTCCTTTGAATGTTAGAAAGTGCAGAATTCTCTTCACAACTTTTGTGAAGAGTCCCATGTCAAAACTTAGTGGAATCGGTTACTGTACCAACTACGACTAAGGCTATAGATAGCTACGGCTGTGTGAAGCAGAAGCGTAATTATTATACTATGGAATAAATAATAATAATTATATTATTGGAAAACAATTTATACAAACTGTGGACACTACTAGCTAGGATTCATTGTTTCTGATTGACTTTCTTACGTATGCTGATAAAGAAATTTACAAGAAATGTACTGGCGAAAATACGATGATATACCATAAATAGCACTAAACGAAGTCGCAATCTCAGTAGATGGTAGTGACACAGTGCATTGAAGAGCAGTGTGGGACGTCCATCGGCCAGGTGGACCTATAACTTGAAGGAGTTCGTCGGTGGTACCTGGATGATACGAGCCGAAGACCGTCTGTGGTGGCGAGCCTTGGGAGAGGCCTCTATCTAGCCGTGGAGGGACGTAGGCTGATGGTATGATATTGTCACAAGCGGTATAACACCCATTAGCATCTGGAAAGATGTTACGTCTTTTGGCGTGTTCTACTTGGTGTGCAGAACTATTCGTTACACGCCCAACAATAATACCGTGCCTTCCGTCATCTAATTGCGATGTCATCAAACTGCACTGCTTTGACAAGGAGCCATCGCGTACGATGCAGTATACAAATCGATGTATGTCACGTAACTAAAGGCTGTGGAAAGAACTACTCTCTGTGGTTTTCCGTAACGCTACAACTAGTCTTTCTGAAATCAGTAAGGAGCATAAGAAACTTTTGCAAGATACCCGATAGGGCTGTGAGAGTATGCGTGATTAGTAGGATTTTAGCTTTTCTTAAAGTAGTGATAAGGAGAAACAACATTAATTGACATATACCTACTCCAGGAGGCATAGTTCACTGCTGGATAGGGATCTCGCAAAGCTTGCCAACGCACATGGTTTTCCGCGTTTCTGATATAGAAATTAATAAATAAGGAACCAAATTCTTATAAATCCCAATTCCCTCGTAAAATTACCTAAGAAAATTGAGTAAAGTAGAAAATTTATATTCCACGACTACCGCGTTATGTTTTAGCATCAAATTACTTTACATTTTAATAAGTAGGCATCAACATTTTTCCTACTGAATTTTATAAGGGGAAAAGGTGGGTTTATCAAAAAGGCAGCGTGGCAAGGGATCAACGCCTAAATAAATATAATTCACGCGGCCCTAAGGCTATAGTTCGAGGTCGGGAGATTATTTTGATACAGGAAAAGCCTGAACCGCAAACTTAGGATGGATATATACGTATATTGGTAAAACAAACATAAAAATTTAAATTAAAACATAACAATGATCGTGTTTGGGGAAATGGGCGATGAAGTTTAAAGTTTCAGAGGTAAAGAGTAGGCAAATAAAGGTTGAAACAATTTTCGACTACTAAATTATATTTGCTTGAGTGAACCGGTAGATTAACTTGTATTATACGATTTTATACAACACTACCATTGTTAGATTGTGTAAATAAATAAATACATCAGTATAATTTTGCAATTCTTTTTAAAACTAATTACATACATTTTTTTTTTCTTTTTTATAGTGAAGTAGGCGGACGAGCAAGCGGTCCCACGTGATGGTAAGTGTTACCGCCGTCCGTGAACACCTGTAACACTATATAATTTACACTATATTTTGATTCTAGATATTAATTATATAATATTATGGGATACCATTTAAGTTAGATTACCTATAAGTTCTTATAGAGATTCAGCTACATATAACCAAGAAAAAACTATATAAGAATATGTAATATATATTTTTTTCTTTATCCTTTGTGATTAATAGCCATGTAGATAAATCCTTGAATTGATATCACTGACTAAAAAAATTAGCGCGGTAATAATACTAAGTGAACATTTTTAAACTAGATATTTATCTAAGATAGAGACGTATACCTGTATGTTGTACAGTGAAATCAACGAGTCATGAGCTTTGCATCTGTGTGAGTGGGTACCGAATTGTCCAATCCGATTGTCGAAACGGTTCGCACTGTACACTATCGGTGTGCACTCACACAAACGCAAAGCTCACATCTCGTTGATTTCACAGTACCGGCTGACATAGCGTTTGACGCCCTCCAGCCAACAACTTTGTATAAGTTCTCTAGCCAGGTATTTAGGATAAACTTTACCGCAGAGAACCTGTACTGAGGGCTTACTTACTTATTGCTTAGTGGCATTCTCTGGCACCTTTATCCTATATCCAACCTATAACTTACCTATACCCAACAGCGGAGAGACACAAGCTGATGGTATATTGATGGTATGTTAAAGATCCACAAAGATTTAACAACAAAACAATCCCCTAACAAAAGCCGTACTCCCAAAACTAAAATATGCATTCAATCTTACGCATGGTTTGATTCTGCCAGTTTCAATCCACTTACGTTTCCGGTTGCGGAAATACGTGTAATTAATGCTACCCTTTACACCCCGACAGAAACATTAAAGAGACATTAAATATCAATTAGGGAAAGAATAATTGTTTATTGTGAAGTGAAATTGATTATCTGGGGCGTCATTAATCAAGAAGATGAGCATATGCCCTGGAATTTGACTTCAACATTTCCACGAATTAGCAGTGGTGATGTCAAATTTGAAATATTAGAGTCATTATTTAAGGGTAGCAGTTTTAATTTATTTAACATTTAATTTTGTTCTAATACGACTTTGGTTTTCATTTGTGGAACAGGGTAATAAAGATTTTTAAACAGGTATACGTAAGCTCAGTGGCGTATTTTGAGATTTGGCGCCTTGGGCCTATAAATAAGGATTGCCGCCCCGACCCATAAATTAACGAAAAAAAACCAAAAATCTTTTAATAATGAAAAAAGGCCATACAAAAGAATAAACACTATTTATATATTTATTGGTTGACAAACTGTTGAAACGTTCTTCACTTATAAGTGAATGTAGATATTTTTTTATTATTTTGAGTATGGAAAACGAACGTTCTGATTAGAAACAACTTGAAACAAGTGAAGCGGGAATTGCGTGCGATTAGCCAGTAGCCAGACGAGTTAGCGTTCCACGTGTTGTTAAGTGGTTACCGCCGCCCATTGACATCTGCAACAAGAGGAGGTATGCGTGTACGCCGCCGACTTTGCAAAATTCTATTCACAGTTTTCTTCACAGACAGATATCGCTTTAATGCCGAAATCAATTTCTCTGAAGCTGTCGAGTGTTGCAATCGTGCAATATTTAAGTATATATTTTATTGGAAATGGTCTCTAGCTCATTATATAGATGTAGTGTGTGACAGTGTCAATCAGTGCCGATTTTCAGTGGAGCCGTCGGAGACGCACGGGTAAAAATTTATGTATATATCTATCTCATACACATCTCATAAAACAGTTTGCTGGATTCTTCTCATTTGATTTAACATAAAATGAGATTAAATTCTTATTTAGTTTAAAAATTTTCATCGTAAATCTGCAAATATTCACAGTTCTTGTTTTAAGCTGTTACGTCTGGGATTAAATTAACATAACGCTGACCATTTTTTAAATTTCATCTAACTTAGTCTCTACCTTTTCAAAGGGTTTTTAATTAAAACAGCTTTTTAAAATATATTTCGCGAATACTAGTAATTTATTTTTTAATCTAGTTTTTATAAGGAAAATAAGTCTGCTTACCCGACTATGTCTGTTTCATAGGGGTGTTGCGTGCCCTTTGCAATCATGTCTTTCGTTAGTCAACCTCAATCTGAGGGCGTGTGTAACAAGTCTATTTAGTGAACACTCCACCTCCCATGGCCCTGCCAACCTTACGGTTGTAACACTACACATACGTTTTAAGGGCGTATATCTCTCATGTACAAGACAAAGTCTATGAGGAGGTCAGAGTCCAGCAATAGACGATAAAAGGGCTGGTTACGGAAAGAACTCTTTCATATCTCACTCACTTCCAAAAAACGCTCGTTACACATCTCACGACAGTCTTTTGTAAGACATAAAATAATCACTTCTGTATACAAAATGTACACAAAAAAAGTTAAAACATTTTTCTATTAGTCAAGTTCAGTTTTCAGTAGTGAAAATTGCCACATTGCCTGTAATCCAATACAAGTCTTACGATATAATAAAATCGGCAACTTTTCGAGTAAAAATTTTCGTTTCCCTTTTGTTAAACAAACTGAATACGCTCAAGCAAGTTACGGCAAAAATATTCCGATTGCCGTACTTCCAAGTTCGCTGGGAAGTTTGCAATTTATGCATCATACGTTACGAAGGTAAATAATAAGGGAACTGGAGAAGTAGATATTGCTTTTTCCTCGCTGCATTTCTTGCGATAGTGAAACAATGGTACGGGCAAGACGATATCCAACAGTACAATGCAATCAGCCATTTCAGTATCCACTACAGGACACGGGCCTTTTCATGCACATGTGTAGTTACTCACCTGCGGCTTTCTTATCCCTTGTTAGGGCAAGACGATAGTTGGGCGATATCTGTGAGGTCCAAGGGCGTGTATTTCATACAAAAAAATAAGCAGAGCTTACTTTTTAACTAATACTTGACACAGTCTGACTAGAGTGATTTACTTAGTGTTCTGTTAACTTTTGCGTTGTATGTATTCTATGTGTATATATTTGTACGCCCACGAGGCGTGACAAAGAAAAACGCTCGCAGTAACATTTGTCCACCAATGTACCTTTGTCCACAAATAAACCTATTGTATTGTAAAACTACGCTAGAGACATTCAAATAAATCTCATTTTGCTGTATTTAATTTTTTTACTAGCCACGGTTTGCCTCACTCGCATCTATACAACTTATTATGTGTTAATCTGATTTATATAATTCTAGCAAAACCCGGCAGACGTTGTCCTGCCTGTGTATATTTATTTACCTCTGTATATAAAATCACAAATTATTATGTTTTGCCGTCGATATGATTTTTGCGATCGGTTGAACGGTATAAAAGTTGATGTGCTGCAGCGCCACCTAGTGGCGAGTTACAACAAAGTGGATAGCATAGAAACCTTCTCCATGAAAAGATACACATATGTGCCAACTTTCATGGTGATCAGTCAAACGGTGTTCAAGTTTATTAACATCAGATATACCAACATCCTCTTTTATATATATAGATAGATTATAATAAATAATATTCATTGGAGGGTAGTCAAAATATCGGTTATCCATTTATTAGCAAATACTTTCACATATGAACGAGCTCTCGAATAAACGAACGGTCAACAGCTATTACGTGTTTTATTAGATTTCCACATTTCCTATGCGAATTCCAGAATTACGATTCCTCGCTAATTCCACTTGTATACGTGTAATTCGTGTAATTATCGCGTATGTAATTATACGTCACGGTATCAGGAATTACACGTGTTAGCGAAACGTTTATTTGTGACAAAGTAATTAAATAACAAATCGATATTATTTTACATTTATGAATTTACAAGGGTTTTTAAGTGGATTTATAAGAATGTCACAAACGTTTTGCCTACGTATATTTGAACCATCGATTTACCATATTTATTCATGTGTGTGATAAACAATCCCTTGGATAAAGCTTCATTTATTTACTTAAAATCAATTATGTAAACACATTTACGGCGAAATATTAATATTAATATTTTTGGATTGTGTAGCAAACGTTTTGTTTCTCGATTCTTTCTAAAAAAATATGTTCTTTTACATTCAAAAAAATATTGCAGTTATTGTAAAAAAGGGAAAACTATCAATAATACGTGTTTGGTCATCTGATCTGATTAGCAAATTGTAGGGGGAAGTGAGGCAGATGGGGGGGAGGCGTTCATTAAAAAGTCAAATTTTGAACTTAATATGAATGCTACATTTTCAAAACATATGAATTAAATAATTCGAGAGCTACTGAACTTAGAACAAACACTATTCAACTGTAACGTGCCTGCCCTAGAGTGCTTGTATAACATATCTAGTACATACTAGATCAATTCATTCATTCAAAGAATCGATTTGAGTACATACTCAAATCGATGGTTCTTCGGTACTTTATGCCGCCAAGTCACACACTGAATTGATAGTAAATAAATTTGACCGTTTTGCAAATACTTCACGTTTAGGGCCGTAATGCTACTACATCTCTGTATTTTGGTTGATCGATGATTTGAGCACAGCCTAAAATACATCATTTGTAAGTTAAGTATCTTGCTCGTAATGATCGCGACACGATGGCGTAGTTACAGTATACATGTAGAATCGCTGTTGATTCTCAGTCGCATCGCTTCGTGGTATGAAGACCTTAAAGTTTTACAGGTACAAGGTACATAAGGGGTTTACCGTACATAATATAAAGGTCGCTCACGACGTAATGATTCCGCGCGGGCGTATTCCCACCCAAATGGCTTGCGCGTAACTTTTTATACGAACGAAAAAAGTAGTATTTTTCCTCCAAGTGTTTTAGGGAATTTCAAATTGAAAAATATGACTCTCTTTCTCTGTCTCTCCTAATCATTACTGTTTATTTCGCAAGGACACAGGTAGACTCGAGAAGTGGAGTTGAGTTTTTGTTTGATTATGGTAAAATTGTATTGTAAGATTTGAAATATTAGAAGAAGACTTGACACTGGCAGAATGTGCTAATTGTACCGTTGCATATATGAAGAAAAATAAAAAGAACACGGGTAACAAAAAAATGGTTTTAAAGTTATACAATTATTTTCTGTCTTTAATAGGCGTGCAAAAAATAATTTTACATTTATATAATAATTATTTCGTTCATCATTAATCATTACATTATCATCATCATTACATTATTGTCATTATCATTATCAAATTAATTATCATGCCATTATCATTGTCAAATTAATTATCATGCCATTATCATTAACAAATTAATTATCATGCCATTTTCAAATTAATTATCATGTTATTATCATTATCAAATTAATTATCATGTCATTGTCATTATCAAATTAATTATCATGCAATTATCATTATCAAAAAATTATAATGTCATTATCATTATCAAAAAATTATAATGTCATTATCATTATCAAAAAAATATGTCATTATCATGATTAAATTAAGTATAATTACAAGTAGTGGCAAGTAGTTACAAGTAGTAGTTCTATGATAAGTAGTGGCGTGGCGTACATCAAATATAAGCAGACAAGTAAATTACTATTCGGTTAACTACGCTAAATTTACGTTCACATGGGCCAACCCCGTGCAATCCCTAGAGATCCTTAGAATGCTTCTAATATTTTCCAGTCGCCCCTTAACAATCTTTATACAGGGTGTTGCAGAACCTTTAGCGAAGTCTGAAACTGCGGATACAGTTCATGATACCGAATAAATTAGTTTGAAAATTTCAAGATTTTTTTTTCACGTTATACAAAATTTTTCGTTTATATTTGCTAAATACAAAGTCCTCTCACCGCCACCGTTACCAGACCTTTTATCGTCTACAGCTGGGTATGGCCTTCTCATGCACAAGACAATCTACGACCTTAAGACGGCACTCTTTTATAGGTGGTGTAGATCCTTGGGGCTTGTGGTAGCGATTGTGGTTCGTGAGGTCCTACTCTAAGGCCGGCCGACTTCACACCGCAATTACAGCCATTCCTGCTCTCAAATCCAATGTACTTATCCCACCGGATAGCTATATCTTTATATTTTATATCTACTTAAATAAAGAGAAATTTCTGTCTGTCCAACTGTCAGTTTCTTCGGGCTTATCTCCGGAATCCGATCAGTAGAGATTTTGTTTTCAGTTTCAGACTTGATTTGGGTATTTATTCGGAAAGGTGTTTTATCCTAGTAATTACTAATCGATGACTGCATTTAGTATTAATATTTAGTGTGTGGCCGTGTCGTATCGGTCGGTTTTAGAATAGCGTAAACCCTAAGTATACCAATGCGGCTACCACAAGCCTTGCAGAACAACATCACCTCTAAAAGAGTGGACTCGCCAACAAAATCAGTTTGGCTAACTGATAAAACATATAATTTACGAGAATACGTAAATCACAAAGCCCACTATCACAAATTATCTCATAACAGATAGTTCAATTCAGTCGGCTGTGAAGCCGTTTAACATTGGGAATGTCAAGAGAGGCCTAAGATTTAAGCTACTGGCGATTATACGAGTAGCTTATTTTCATGTAAAAGTTACAAATCTTATCGCTCATACTATTTACGGTTTCTTTCTGCTACTCACATATATAGGCTGTGTTTGAAACTTCCCCGAACGACGCCTGAAACTACGTCATCCATCCAAGATTCTGAATTCGTTGATATAGCGGGAATCTTTATTTTTTCCAAAAAAATGTTTCTCTTTTTTGTTTTTACCAAATGTTTCATATTTTGCTTTTCGTTTACCTTGATTTCCCCCTGATATTTTGGTGACAGCTATAGTGATATTATCACTTGTGATAGTTTTCAGTGGAACGAAAACAAAGTATATCGACTACAATATAATTAAAAACTGACTTAAAATTAGTAACCTTTTTTCTGAATTTGTAGTTGTGTACAAATTAAGTGTTACGATCTGGGACAGAACTCACGACCTGACAGATGTATGTCTTCAATAGATACGCCTGGGCTATCACGCATAGGTTACACGATAAATAAGAGTAACAAAGAGTAACACTCGCCAATCAGCGGACTAGTTTCCGCTGACGCTACGACCTTCGCTTTGAACATACATCTTCCAACTATTCAGTAACCGGTCGGAACCTATCGCGCAAGACAAATATCCCAGAGCGAACCATTAATCCTTCTAATCGTGACTGAAAACCTCCGGAGGGGTGTATGAATCCAATGGTCGGGCATATTAATCAAACCAATCCGTTATACGATTTGATCTACAGCCAGAAACGGTCGCAAGAAACAACATTATTCTGAAAGATTGTTATTCTTGCCAAAAGATTTGTTTAAAGCACTGCATTTTCAATTCAAATTTCGGAGACAATGACAGCTGACTATAGTTTTGTAACTCGTCGCTTTCGGAAGGGAGAGAGATTAATAAAAGTTCTTTGTTATAAAATGAATAGTTTACAAAATGTAAAATCCTTGCTACTTTGCCTAATTCTACAGTAACTTTTTAATTATTTGCTTAATCGGATTGGGTGTTGTATTTACCGAATCAGTATTCACCTTTTCTTTAAATATATTTAAAAAGTAATTTACGTTTTCTGTATGATACTCATGGCTAAGATCTGCGTTCTGGAGTTCTGCGTTCTGGAGCGTTCTGCGATTACAAATCTCCTATCACCGTACTGGTTTTCTTGCCTTCACCGTGCACGCCGGTTGATTCTGGAACGCGCTGCTTGTCAATATTAGAAAAGCATCTTCTCGAGGTATTTTCATGAGACGGTTTAAAGAACGCCTTCTTGAAGCAGACACTGTCGAATCATATTTTGTGTGGTATATATTTTTATACATGTATACTGAGTCTGAAATTAATACCGTTCCAATGAAGAAAAATAAATAAATTTCATTTGAATTTCGAATCTGTCATTCTCACGTGTTTTTTTCTCATTTGTAAGTATATAAAAGATTTAATAGACCAGTAAGAAATATAGTTGGAATTTCACTCTGAAAATCTCTAACACGAAAGGCTGAGACTTGTTACGATTGCTAACTAGTTACAAACCACCCACAGCTCTGGCTGTTAATGGCCGAGGAAACAAGTCATGACGTGTTCACTTTTTGTTGCCTTCCCTAATTTCAGCCGGAAAATTACCGGTCATTGCCCGAGCTCAGGAAAAGTCCGAATCCCAGCTAACCCGGGCCAGTCTAAATCCTGATTGATTTATTTGCTGTGGTATTTCACTTATGTTTCTTTCCTGGCTTAGTAATTACGGGGAATAACGCAGTAATTACCTAGTCTATTATCTAAGTTAATCTTTGGAATGTATGTCTATTATCTAAGTAATTAATATATCTTGGTCTTATTCGATTTCAATTGGTATAAGGGACGAATTACAACAATTCAGGTGGGGCAGGATTTTGAGGCAGGAGAGGAGGCAGATGTAAAAAAATATTTTTACGGATCGGAATCATAAACGAAATACATGGCTACAGTCTTCCGAAATTTATATCGTCTACACTGTGTACCTATGTGAAGGCTACATAAATAAAAATTGCTGATAAACCTCCAAATACCCAGGCATGATATTCTAAAATTGGTATTCTAAATTAATTAATTACTCTCTATACAGACCTCTGAAAACCTTTGTATACGTTTTACTTATGTAAAATTTCCCTCCAATAATTAATATTCGTGCGAACGTAGAGTAAGTACCTTCGCTGTTTGTACTCTCCGAGATGGAGTGGTCGTGGGAGCAAACTACTTCAATTATTGGTAGATTAATTTCTAAGGAGACCGTTAGTTAATGAATTTTCCCCGTTGGAATGGTCAATGGCACAGAGTATATATCTGTGCAGTAGGTTGACGATTTTTTTTTAAGAAATGGGAAATTTCGACGGTGTTAAGGACGCATTTCGAAAATGCGTTTTATATGCAGTTCTATACAATTTTTTCTCCTTTATCTTCCTGTATATTACAAATTTCGATTGTTTTTAACAAATAATTAAAACAAAGTTTTGTACAAAAATTACAGCTTAAGAGACCGTTGTTTTGTTTTATTGTCTACAGTCCTGCTTTGCCCCTTACGCCATTTGAGATCTACAATCTACGTATATGTATTTTATATATATTACATATATTGGTTGCACGGTTAGCCTCTCAAGTTAATCGCGTCGCTGAGCGAGCATTATACATATGGCATTCCTGCCGAAACAACTTTAAAGTACAGATGATAATTTACGTAGTCTTCTGGGGTTGTATATCTACAAGTGTCATAAGCAACTATTAACAGTGTAAACTATCTTGTAAGCTACACACTGTGATAGACCTCTTGCTTTCCTGCCATTGAACGTTCAAATCATTAAGTGATCAGGTTGAGATTGCATTGACTAGGTGTGTATTTGTGTGGTTTAATCTGAAAATTATTGTATATCAGTGTAAATACGTTCGTAATACCACTGTTAGATTTATGTACTGCGTCAAGAGTAAGAGTTGTAGCTTAAGTGAACTAACTCCCAGTTGTGTTCGGAACTAAATCTATGAATTCTTAATAGAAGTCATTACTGATTCTAAAACAAGAAACATACAACTTCTGAACAGGAAATAAACTTGTAATTTAATAATACCACTGAACAGATTCTAAATACTTCTAAATGTAGAGAATAATAAAAAAAATACTTTATTATCTATTTATTTACTTACTCGTATATACTCGTATACTCGTAGACTTGATCAAACACTTACGATAACTGGCCTCTTGTATTTTTCCCGCATTGTTCAGTTAATCATATACGATTAACGTTCTCTCTTTTGTTACAGGCAGACAACCGATATAAACACAAATCCGAAATGAGATGAGTATGCGCGTGGCGTGGGCCAGGTGGTACTGGATAGTTATACTCACGACGTGCGCCGCAAGGACTGCCAGCGATTGGCTCGACTGCGCCCACATAGTGGCCTGTCGCTGCAAATGGTCCTCAGGAAAAAAGACAGCCACGTGTGCCTCCAGTGACCTACGCCGCCCGCCCTCTCTCTCATCAGACATCCAAGTCCTCGATGTCCACGACAATCCACTTAGAAACCTGCCGCAAGAAGTGTTCGCTAGTATCGGCCTATTAAACTTGCAAAGATTGAACTTAAGAGCGACGAAACTGAGGTCCATACACGCAGACGCATTCCTAGAATTAAGAATTCTGATCGAAGTCGATTTGGCCGATAACGATCTCTCTGGTCTTCCGAGAGATATATTCAGAGGCAACGAAAGATTACGCTTAGTTGTGCTGAGCAACAATCCGTTAACGGTGCTAGTTGCCGATCAATTCCCACCGCTTCCACATCTGCGAATGCTCCTATTAGACGGTTGCAGATTGAGATCGATACACACGAACGCCCTGCGTAATTTGAAGTCTTTAGAGACTATAGATTTGCGGAGAAATCAGCTTGTATTCCTTCGTCAAACGACATTTTCCTTTACCGCGTTGAAGACAATTTCTCTGTCTAGTAATCCGTGGAGGTGTGACTGTCGCTTACGTGAGTTTAAGGACTGGTTTCTAAGTAGTAAGTTGGGCACTGAAGATTTACTCTGCGTGGAACCAATCACGCAATCTGGGAACAAGTGGCAAAGTGTCCCAAGTGAGGGTATGGTTTGCGCGCCAGAAGTGCGATCGAGCACTTTGGTTGTGAGAGCTGAAGTTGGCGTTGCAACTTCGTTCGGATGTTGGGTCCACGGAGTTCCAGAGCCTCAAGTGACATGGTTATTCGACGGCATAGATGTACACAATAATAGTACTGTAGATTTCGACATGGAGGAGACAGAGACAGAAATAGAAGATGACGATTCAGAAGAAAGAGTACCCGGTAGCGTGAGATGGGTAAACATAACGCTTTTGAACGTGACTTCGAGTGCAGCTGGGGAATGGACTTGTGTAGCTAAAAGCAACGCAGGTGAAGCTCGTGCAGTGATTAGTCTAGTATTACCTAGATCCCAAACAGCTACTGCCAGAACTGCTCCAGGGATTCCACAGCTCCTAGGAGTTGTTTTTGGTGCTTTAGGTATTTTAGCCGCCCTTGGATTCATTGCAGCTGTTGCTTGCTGGCATATGAGAAGACGGACTGTACCACCAAGTAGAAGTTTTACTGACCAAGAAAAGAGGTTACTAGACGCATCAGTAGTGGTTAGCTGTGATCGTTCTATCGCTGATATGGCGTCACCGTGTGACTTCGAATTGACGGAGCGGTCACTGTCAATTGGTGACGATCAACCAAGAGGATGTGGGTTTGACCCTGTTCATATAACTATAGAAGGCACACCTGGAGCATTTCCGCCTCCCCCAGCTGAATTTGCTGTGCCAGTTCCATACGGGAATATCTTCATATCGGTCCAAGTGGCAGGAAGAGGCGAGCCAGGGAAATATCCTGATCTATTGAGCGGTGGAGCCACTTTACCGAGACGGAATAGGACCTGTTGTGCTGCTCCGTATGATAACATGGGTCCTAGAGTAACAGCAGCAGGAAGTTCCACCTGGTCATTACCAGGAGCGAGTTCAGAAAATGTTGAGGCATCAGAAACCCCAGTTTTGACGCTACCGCCTCCGCCACCAGAATTTGTCTCCCTTTAGCCTTGGCCATTGGTACTAGACGCCTCCACACTGAGGTGACCTGGTACCCATAAACTCTTGAGTCAATTAGACTTATTCCCCAATTTTACTATCTTTAAGATAATTTTAACTTTGTAAATAGTTTAGAAGTGCTAATTAAGGACGATGTGTGACATCCTGTGAGATATACGTAAGGTTGTTATCAATATTAAAGGTTAAATTGTATGATTGAGTATTTCGTTTCTAAGGACTTGTTACCCACAATTTGGGATATTGAAGTGAGAAAGTTTAGTGTTTAATTAATTTCTTAGATATTCATCCTTTTTATGTCTTTTGCATATGTGTCTTCCCAACTTTTGTAAATATAATTGTTTATTACAAACTTCCCAAACATAAGACTGACCCTTTCGTCTTGTTTTTCGTCTCTCTATATAACTCTAGCATATGTATAAAGCTATATACACACTTCACTTAGTGTCAGGCAGGATAGCTTACGAACATTTTGTTTAAAAAAGCAAATAATGTAAAGAAAATAAACCGATCACACAAACCTCTTCGTTTTATTGACTTCGTTTTACAACTTTTATTACCTCAGCGACTGGATCTTTCTTATTAATGAGTGTGCAAGCTTCTGCAAATTAAAATGTTCGTGATAATTGGATTGGTTTCACAAGATTGAGTGAAAAAGTAAAACCAGTTCAAAAGAACGTCTTAAGCGACTAATTACATAAGGACGTGTTTTTCAATCAATTTTAAGGATATAAGATGATAAGTATCAAACATATAAGATTTTTTGTAATATGTCACTTACTTCTATACGAAGTTCGGCAGTGGTGGCGATATAAGAAGATCCAAGGATTGTATGTTGCAGGCCTTGAGAGAAACCTGTAAACAGCAACGATGATGCACAGGCTGATGAATTGGATTCCTTTGTTACCTTTCTGAGAGAGCTCAAATATGTTTAATTTTACAGATTTTTTTTGTCCATTATTTTCGAAATATTCGTGTAATATGATATTTATTTTGACATTAAAAACAATTTATAAGATACACTGTTTTACAAATTCGTTATCAGACTTATTACAACGGAACGAATCACTTCAGGTGACAGGTCTACCCTAACAAATCACTAGAAGGTTTCGGGCCATAATACGACTACACCAAGCGGGCCCAGTGTGGATTGGTAGATGCACATGCTCCAGATTCTCGACTTATAAAATTATATGACAATATCTTATAAGAGCCTTATATAAAATTCTTTGTTATTTTTATGAAATATATATAACATAAGTATTGTGACAATATTGATGCATTTTTGGCATTTCCAACAAAATTCTTAACATTATATGTTGAATGGTTTATCTATATCAATACATATAATAAAATTGTAACAGGCCGATGTCTGTACATTATAGATATTGAAAAAAATTAATAGATATTGATTAGAGCAACAGAAGCCAAAACAACAGTTTTTAGAAATTTTATCTGTCTGTGTATATTTGTACACGAATCACGCAAAAACTACCGATGTATTGCTCCATTTTACCGCAGGAAAATATCTTATTCAGATTGTTTTAAATTTAATAAACCGAAGCGAAGTGAGGGCGGGTCGCTAGTGGTTAATAAAACCATAAACCATATATATAAACTGGTCCAGAACCTGGAGCATGTGTATCCACCAACCCGCACTGGGCCCGCGTGATGTATTATGTCCCGAAACCTTCTAGTGATTCGCTAGGGGAGTCTTGTGACCTGAAGTGGGACGTTATAGTCTGATATTGAATTTATAAAACAGTATATTTTACATAATCTTATAACTTGTTTTTAATGTCAAAATAAATATAATATTTCACGAATATTTCGAAAATAATGTACAAAAAGAATTTCAAATCATCTGTAAAATTAAACGTTTGGAGCTTAACACAGAAAGTTCCCGAAATTTGTTACGGGAGTCTAAACAAAAATTGCAATCAAAACACTTTTTAGACAATGGCCGTTAATTTATTAGAGCGTCCCGGAATTCTAAAGCAAGGTATTATTGGTGGAACTGACAAAACAATTTGTAATGGAGCTTTATCTCTTTGACCTATTTTCCCCCTCGACCGATTCACGAATTCATATTATTAATGACGTCAATTATTTAAGCCCACTCTACCCTTTTTATAAATTCCTTTCATCTATAAAAAGCGTGCCTACCGCAGATTAATATGAAGTCATTTAGACATGAATGGAGCGTGGCACGAAAGAGGGTGTATTAATTTTATATGGAAAATTTGCGACATCCTGTATATGACCGCTTATTTGTTCGACTTTATTGATAACGTGAAAAATGTTTGTTACTCAATCATTGATAACTTTACTAACTCCTAGATTATAAGATAACTGTGTAATTATACATCAATCATCAGCCCGTGTCTCTCCACTTCTGGATATAGATCTCTCCCAAGGACCGCCACCACACACGGTCTTTAGCTCTTAGTCCAATCATATAGGCCGTTAAATCAAAATTTTGGAGGAAATACAGAAATTTTTGATATAAGTTACTTTGAAGTATATACAAACGATAAATCAAAGAATTTTTTTTTTCAATCCCCGAGGTGAATTTTTAAAGGTGGTGGTGAAATGTGTTTTTTTAAGATTATTCAAAAGGGGTATGAGGTAGGAAAAAATGTTTTATATAAAAATTGTAGAGCATGAAATTTTACATAAAAATGGTCTTTTGACTTTTTTTGCCATTAATAAAATTAACAGAGTTAGGGTGGTTAGAAGTTGAGGGATAATAACGGCCGGCCGCCTCGGTCTAGTGGATGTCACGTCAGTTGAAACCTACTCGCGACGCGGAGCGCAGGCTGCTCGCAGTAATTTTAGTTAATGACACCATTCTTATGTAAAATTTCATGCTCTACAATTTTTTATCTAAAACATTTTTTTCTACCTCATACCACTTTTGAATAATCTTAAAAAATCACTTTTTATATTTCACCCCTTCTCGGGGGTTAAAAAAAAAATTCTTTCATTTATCGTTTTTATATACTTCAAAGTAACTTATATCAAAAAAAACTGTATTTCCTCCAAAATTTTGATTTAAAGGCCTATTTGATTGCACTCTATCTTTTCACCTAGCCACTACCGGCGACTTTCATAAAGTCGTCAGTATACCACGCTACGTTCCTCGATACGTGGTCTCCATTCAACGAATCGTTTCTCCCAACTTATACAAGCAGACACGTAGTTTACCATTTATTTACTACTAGCTTCCGCCTGCGGCTTTGCTCGCCTGGACTAAGCATCTGTAAAAGAATCGACATTATGGACGTAATTCGAGTTTTTTTTTATAGATTTATTTATAGATCTATATTTTTTATAGATACCTACATCTATGTGAAGAATCTAGAGTGCCTATGCAGTGCGAATGGGAACAAAAAGTACTGAATTTTCAAAAGTCGTGTAGCACAAGTTCTCAGTTTTGACAAAAGAAATTCGTTGTTATGAGGTTGTTAATATTTGCTATTTAAATCCTGTATAACTTTTATGGGACTAATTTCTGTCACGTTTTTCTAATTGAGAACATGCTATATTAAAACATGTCTTACGAAAACAGTGGCTTTTAATCATCTATTTCTATGAACAATTCCAACGCAATGAAAGAAAATCAATTTGGTTGGGAGGTTGGAACAATGGAGCGGATATTCAATGTTCTGTATGAGATAATTGAAATCTTTACGTCGTCGAGGAGGAGGTAATTCCTTTAAGTGTGAGCATTTATATCGCCAAGAGGGTTTCTGGGGTAAGGGTGATAATGTAGTGAGAGAAACGATTTTAGAACAAATAATAATGGTGAGATTTTAAACTTTTATTATCCATGGACTTTTCAATGCTGTCATAAATCAAAAAAACATGATTTTACAGGAGAGCAGTATAAAATAGCAACTTGCTGTATTTTTGGCAACAAGCACAAATAGCCAGTGAACTTCATTGAGCAGCCTGTAATGAAGGTATCTTTATGACACTCACATTAAAGAATCAATTGTGGGTACATTTTTCAAAAATAATTCAATAATAGTTTTAAAAAAATACACTTGCAATAAATGACAGTTTTCTTAAAGCCTAGAGCAGTGCTCAGCAACCGGTGTGCCGCGGCATACTGATGTGCCGTGAGACGATGCGAAGTGTGCCGCAGTGTAACCTGAATCACCCAACAGGGAGGTGTAACAAAGGGAACGAACGTGACATATTTCCAGCGGTTTTTTCACTTATTCGGTGATTTTTTACTTCTTAATTAGAAAATTAGTAGAATGAACGCTTTTTAAATATTTTTGAACCCCACACTTTTAATTATATTTTTAGTTCAGAGACGCAGCCGAATTTTGGAAATAATATAAGTATACCGCAAGTGAAAAAAAAAATCGATTGCTGGCCTAGAGGTATTTATTCTTGGCTCTCATTCACGGGGACGCTAGTTAAGTACGGATTTTTAAGATTATCACTAACTCGACGGTGAAGAAAAACATCACGCGGAAAGCGGCATGCTCGAGTATTTAATAATACATAAATCTGGAACATGAGTATTCAGTAATCCACAATGGGTCCTCGATAGCCGCTACTAATTTATTCAGAGAGACCTCTGCACTGCAGTGGGACATTATCTATACTATCTATACTAATATAATAAAGAGGTAAAATTGTGTGTTTGTTTGTGGGTATGTTGGGGGTAATCTCTGGAACTACTAAACCGATTTCAAAAATTCTTTCACAAATAGGAAGCTACATTATCCATGTTTAATATAGGCTATATTTTTATTTGAAATTTCGAAGAAAAAAAATATATAAACCGAAGCGAAGTGAGGGCGGGTCGCTAGTAGGTCATAAAAAGAGAATAAAATAAAAAATAAAATAATTGTCATGTAAACGGATTATTCACTATGTTCACTTATTTTTTTGAAACCGACATTTTGCGGACAGTTACGTGAATCGTGGTCACGGCGAGACTGCTCACGCCTTACTCAGTCGCGTCTTGCTGTGATTATAGTTTATGTAACTGGTCTAAACTATCGGCTTTACAGAATAAATAAAAATCGTGAATAATGATTTTACATAACAATTACCAATTTAGGAACTAAATTAAGCGTTGTGAATGGATTCTGTATTTTTTGTAGAAAAGTGACAGAAGAGCTGACAGATCTCCCATTGGTAAATGGGTACAGTCACCCAGGACATCTACGATACATGTCAATATCTATCAAAAATGGAAAACTTTGATACGACCGCAGGCGTGCAATCTTCCTTTGGGATTTAAAAGTGAATTAGAAAAAAGGATTGGAAAGGGTGGGGAATAATATGATTAATTTAAATCATCTATTACATTTTGCATTCTACTTTGGTGGGAAATAAAGTTTATGAGAGGAAAAGTTTTCCTTACTTTATTATACAATTTTTTTTTATTCAATACAAATACAAATATAATTATTTAATGTCTCCCGCACCCGGTGTGTTCCAATCTTTGCAAGCCGCAAGCGATGAGTCATTTTCTGCCACAAATGTAGAGAACTTGTAAATGGTACGCATAAGTATAAATTAGAAATCTGCAGCACTTCGGTATAAATTATTGCCAATTATTTGTTACTTAACTGTAACGTGAAATATGTGTGAACAGAAAATTGATACTTAAAACTCAATTTACTCT
This sequence comes from Sesia bembeciformis, assembly GCA_943735995.1. Taxonomy (NCBI): domain Eukaryota; kingdom Metazoa; phylum Arthropoda; class Insecta; order Lepidoptera; family Sesiidae; genus Sesia; species Sesia bembeciformis. The sequence continues at coordinate 2,188,057 of OX031041.1, forward strand.
AGTAAGATCGCATAAACTAAATGTACGTATAACTTTTACAATTTTTGCGATTTTCACACAATATACATATATTTATTAAACAAATACGTTTATGTACGATTACTAGTACGCTGCAATCCCACAGCCGCTGGGCGCATTCGATTGGCCACGTTACCTCTCTCTCACAGAAGACTACCTTAAGATGTACTGCATTTCCTACTTTATCGTGTTTCCTCAATGTACGTACGTGTTTCGATAGTGAGTGAGATATGCCAGAGCCCATTCCCATCTCATCCTATCATATCCCTCCCCATTTTTACAACCCTTTCTCCCATCCATTCCTTAATCTGCAAAGGTAGGCAGCGCATCCGGGGGCGTGCCAACGTTTGTCATTCTGGACTGATGTTGCCATGTGACGCGGGTATCTAAAGAATTTGATAAAACCCTCAACTGTTTAATAAACTCTCATTAGCTTTATAATAGTTAAAATAAAAACAAACCAGTCTCGATGACAATCTGCAATAGTTTTGACAATCTGCAATAGTTTTGACAATCTGCAATAGTTTTGACAATCTGCAATAGTTTTGACAATCTGCAATAGTTTAATACAACCTGTCACCGTCGTCGTGCGTAACGAATGATCGAGCCATCTTGCTTCTATTACATTCGATATACATTCGTTTAGAAATTATAAAGCATTACAACGTTTAACTTGGTACAGCAGCGCCTCCTAGTGAGTTAAGAACACAACAACCGTTCTCAAACAGGCTCTAAAGTACAATTAAACGTTTACAAAAAACCGTTTTAAAATCAGTCCAGCCGTTTCAGAATAAAAAGCTAAAAAAGGAGTACACAAACATATATACATCTCTTACCCCAAATGCATATAGCATCTCCGTGCCGTTGTGGGTAAAGAGGATACTCCTTTTCATTTCCACTAATACAGAAAACCTAACGAGCCCGGACAGAGCGCCTCGTAAAACGTATTTATGTTGAAAGCATTGGCCATTCGGAAACAGATTTATTGTGAGTTAAAAATCTATAGGAACAAGTAATAAAACCGTATTGAAGCCATTATTGCTGTTGTTACGTGGCCATGAAGTTGCTAATAGAAGAATGTATTATTATCAACTGGTTGTTGCCGCGACTTTATTCATTTGGACTTTAGGGGCCTTTTATTGTGGACACCTGCCTCCACAAGCGCGTTGAGGTGATGTAGTTCCTCAAGGCCTGTGGTAGCGGCTTTCTAGCCTTGTAGTGGTAGTTTTGTGTGGTAGCTCTTAGTCGCCTTTTCCGTCATCCTGTTTCCGTGGGTGTCGTGAAATGCGACTAACAGATAACAATGCCCTAGAGAAGTGCACCACCTTTAAAAGAGTGGACTCGCCAACTCGTTTGGTCAGCGTGGCGTTTAAAGGCCATATATCCCTCATTCATGGGACAATGTGCATCAGGAGACCCATGTCCGGTAGAGGTTACGGTAATGACGCAACATTAACCCAACCGAGAAACAACAAATGAGATGCGTTTCGACTCTTTTATGGCCGGCAGTGACCACTTACCATCACATGGGCCGCCCGCCCTTCTGCCACCTCTTCTACAAAAAACTTCAATCTTTTTCTTTTTTTGTAACAAACCATTTTCTATTTCGTATAAATGACTCGCTCAATTTTGGTACTTATAATGAGCTTACTTAAAACAATATACAAAAAAAAGCTCTGTTCTTATACGCAAATGTAAATGAAAAACAATGCCATGTGGTAGCCCTGCAATGCGCACATCCGTGATTTGGGTACCATAACATATTGTATTACTACATTTCCTTCGGGGTACGGTCGCAGTGAACGCGAGAAAAATAAATTGTTAATTTATGTAAATAACAATGTCTCTCTAACAAGAAACGTGGGTGACACTGAAAGTTTTTGGAATCAAAAATGAAATCATATGTAAAGATGCAAGTAGTTTTATTGCCTTTCTAAGTGTTCTTCTCGACAATCACACTTTTTCATGCGATTCTTTTCATTCTTTTCATCACACATTATTTTTCATGTGTGAAGCATTTTTCCGCAAACACTTAATTTTCAAATTGCCGCCAGTAATAAAAAACAAATGTCAGCTTAAAATTAATGGGTTTGACAAGCAAAGAGTTCCATTTGCAAAATTCGAATTATTTTTTTTCTATCGAATTGTACAGTAGCAAGTTCTAAGAAGGTATAGTTTGACCTATCGTATGTGCAATTGATATTTACTATGGGAAAGGAACCTCGATAAGACAAAAAATATGTATGCGTAAGAGACACAAATTTAATGCATAGCCTTCAAGCACCCGACTACTGCACGGTGTTAACCCAGTGCAATAGTGAGGCAGTAGTTTTAGCTACAATTTAAACAATATCACGTTTACTATAAAAGAGAAAAAGACAGAATCAACTGCTATAAGTACAAGGTTTCAAGTAAATCAACAACCGTGTATTACCAACAAAGTAGCTTATGATATTTGACTAGTCAGATGCAGCTGGGCCAAAAGTAGGGTCACTAATATAAAAGAGAACATGTATGTTCTTTTTTATATTATATTTCTCTTTTGTGAACATGATCGGTTCATAGCTGGGAACTATTACGCAAATTATGACAAATAATGTACATTCAATAATTTATTTTGAATTAAATTATATGAGTACTAAAATAATAGTCGCTATAACAATACTCGCATTTCAGGTTTGACATTATTCCTGTAGTTTCTTTTAACGGGACTATCTGCGATTTTTTATGAGAAATATTAATTAACAGCTAACAATATTACTTTTAGCGTTCTCGTAACTTATATTTTCATCGCTTCATTAACTGGGTAACAAAACTAATTCATACATATTTTGAAACAAGAAAAATTGGCTTCGATGTTAAAGACCTGAAGCGTACTAACATGAAGCGATAAATAGAATATCATGGAATAATTGAGTCGAGTAATCAGTTCGTTCACTTCCCGCGTGCACTGTGGCCACCTGCCAACATTTCCTGCACACTTGTAATGCTTGCCGCGGATTTATGTCGCGTTTTATGAAACTTGTAAGAGTTACGCGATTTCTGGGAGAAATTCGAGAAGAAAGGGTAATGTTGTAGGCTTTTACTACTTACATCCTTGTAATAGTGATCATAATAATCCTCGCAAAAAGTTGTTACTATATGAACAACAAGAAATATATTAAAGGCATGCTTCTTACCATACTTCTTTTTTATTGTGAAGGTGTCACACGGAAATCTAGCTCATGTGATTTAGCCTATAGGTCGCCATTACCTGGATATAAGCCTGTTCCAAAGCTCGCCACTACGCACGATCCTCGGTTCTTCTCTTCCAGCAACCACCGACGAATTTCTTCAAGTCTCGGTTCACCTTGCCCGCACATCCCACGCTGCACTTACATGGCTTTCATGTAAGCCATGTAATTCATTCGGGAACTCGTCTACCCAATCGGTTATCGGTCTTGTAGCTACCCACTGCCACTTCAGCATGCTGAAATGGTGAGCTATGTCCGGTGACATTAGTTCTTTGGCGAATTTATTCGTTTCGGATCTTGCCCCGCAAAGAAACTCCGAGCATAGCTGAATCTATAGCGCGCTGAGTGACTTTGAACTTATGGATCAGGCTACGTCAGAGGCCAAGTTTAGGCACTGTACTAACTGACAGGACGTACTCATTGAACTTACCATCAAATTCAGGTTACATATTATTATGTAGTTTTACCACCTGATGGTAACCGATTTTTACCAACAATATTTTAATTACCATAATTATGGTTGAATGGTAAAAAAGTGTTTGAAGTTCCAAAAAACTTGGCAAGAATTCGAAATTCGGCTAGAATTCGACTGAATTCCTATTACATATTGCCGCCATATACTGAATTTATGATACCAATAATGTCGTGGGTGGTAACAGTATAATGAAGGGTTTGGCGGATTCATTGCGCTTTTAAAAAAAACTTTAAAGGCATATTTCTTAAAAGCACTTTAAGAGTTGTTTTTGTGTCCTTAACTTTCACCTTTGTTGGATTAGCCATGATAAAATTATATATAACGTTTATGTCATATATGTATATATATATATATATGTTTAGTTTATCTAATATGTGTCGTTTTCTAAAAAAAACAACCCCATTTTCAGAATGGATTTATTGACATTGGTTAAAATTTGTCGAATTTAAAATTTTGATATCTCAAGGTTCTGTGTAAATACAGACATGCTCTGACATGTGATTATATATATATATATATATACATGTTTAGTTTCTCTAATCAATGTCGTTTTCTGAAAAAAACAACCCCATTTTCAGAATGCATTTATTGACATTGGTTAAAATTTGTCGAATTTAAAATTTTGATGTTTCAAGTTTCTGTGCTCTGACATGTGATTATATATATATGTTTAGTTTCTCTAATATGTGTCGTTTTCTGAAAAAACCAACCCCATTTTCAGAATGGATTTATTGACATTGGTTAAAATTATCTAATTTAAAATTTTGATGTCTCAAGGTTCTGTGTAAATACAGACATGTTCTTTTTAGGATAAAGCAATTAATAACTTTAGACATGTCCATAGCACCCACGCTAGAAATCAAAATTTGTCCACTTTACGGCGTAATACGTTTTTTTCAATTACCTAAAAGATTTTTCAGTTTGTTTTTAAACGTTTATGTAAAGCGGAAATGTTATCAGAAATTGACTCCTACGGAGGTTACTTTTACATACTTTTACACAGGAGATTTTTAAAGAAATTTTAACATTTTTTTGCACCTACAAAAATCGCAGCTTACTGCAACATTTGCCTTTACTTTAGTGTTAGGAAGCGGTACGGCTAATGGGCTGTGGTATCTGGACCCCAGCTCGCCAGTTTGGCCTGCAGTGTTATAAATTAAAGCCTTTTCTAACAATATAATGCAATTCTTCTACAAGAATCATTAATTAAAGTTGACTTTTCGTCTATGCTTATATTCTTATCTAGAAAAGTAGTAATTTACTAGGAACCCTTACATTTTTCTCATTTAAACAATACGCCGGCATTTGGGATTTTTGCAATAGGTATTAAAGGTTAAAGGTCATCGGTAGACTGGTACGGTGTCGGCAGAAGTCGATCTAGTAATTATGAAACTAAAAGACAAGATAATTATGAATTATAGTAACAGAAGATATTACTCATCCTTAGATAAAACTGTCTTTACCATAAGATACTCAAGAGTAATAAATGAAACTGGTAGTGAAATTAAAATGTGAAATTAATGAAAATTTAAATGTTTAAGCAACTTCGTAAAGTTAGCGTTCACGCCTATTTTATTTGAAGGCCTTTACATCATGTAACCCTTCACCGAATCTATTACAGATTTGATATGTAAATTTAAAATTCACTGCCCTACTTTCAAGCGTTACGAAGGTGGAGGCTGTACGTATATTTTCATTCTTTTCATCACAGTCTAACCAAAACAGTAGAGAAACTAGGCGTTATCATCAAGTAATCAAACACGTGGTGACGTAACGCCCGTCACCATCGGACGTGACACCACGCTAATAAGATTTTCTAACAGTGAAAATGTAAACGTATCTCTAAATACATTTTAATACTATATTAATGTCCGATTTGTAACACATTTGTTATAATTTTGTATTTAAAAATAAAATTATCAGTAAATAAATACGATTTATGTCATCAAAAAGTTGTAGACGTATGTATCAAAATTTATTTTATCAGAGTTCAGTTATAGATTCCAAATCATTTTAATTAATACAATGATTCTAATCATTTTAAATGCTATCTAATTGGAGACAATATGTACATATTTTGCCATTATTCTGTTTAAAATTCTCAAATTTCAACATTCACTAATTTAGCTTCCTGCAATTCTCTACAAAAAAAGAAAGAAATCAGCAAAATTTAACATTCCTAAAAATATGTTGACATTTATATTTTTACCCACCGATTGTTGAATATGGTGACAATATGTTAAACATCTTTGAGTATGTAAGGTGCTTTTCGGGATATTACCGTAAAGATTTCCTACTGTCTTATAAATATACTGTGGTTATGCAAGACGCCTACTACGTGTGACGTCACAGGAAGGGGCGTTTAGCTTTTGGCAGAAAATTGAAGGAAACGTGTGCCGATAGTTTCATATTTTCGCCTTAGTTCCTGGCGCGGGTACTGCTGCGAAAATACTTTACTGTTCGGATGGTATTTGTTGTTATTTATGAGTACACCGCGATGTTCATATCAACGAGATGTTCGTGAAGATATTTTTTAGTGATAATTGGAGAAATTGGGGGGATTCTATAAACTAGGAACCATCCAATCGGTTTCCGTGCCTTCCAATTTATCAATAAACTTTTAATAATTTTTAAACTTTAACTTCTAAGATTTTAGCAATTCTTCACGCATATTATAAGGGAATAAAAAGATACCCTTTACCTTCTTAAAACTGTATTTCATTCAGGAAAACTAACAACATGACTTATTAGCGGGAAATCGAGAAGTGAAGTTTAGTTTTTCTCTGATTATTGTAAAAATTGTATATTGGGCGCTTTGTAGTTTAATAGTGATAGTTTATTAAATTTCAAAGTGTGTTCTGTGCATTATATTTGTGATAATCAAACAAAGACATAGGACTGCGTTTTTCGTGTGCATCCAAGGAGTCCCCTTCTGTACTCAGTAAAACCAGCTATCACTTTACTGAACGCCTCCTAACTTACTCCGACGGGACTCGACATTGACAGAATACGTTTTAGACTTTGAAATTGTTTATTACGAAGAAAACTTGACACTGGCGGAATGTGATAATTGCACCGTTGCCATATGTGAAGAAAAAAAGACCACAGGTGGTTTTAAAGTACGTAGGGTGACTGGATAAATTTTGGAAATACTCCAATTTTAGAAAGAGAACTCATTTGAGTAGTATCATTTTTAAAACATCATTTATTTGAAATTCGAATTCCCAAATCGAATTCAAACGAGAACATTTTCGTGCAATGATGTCATACGATTTTGTATACGATGTTATACCAACTTTTGTTGGTTTTGAATGAAAGTGAGTATAAAGATGGACTAGTGTCAGCATTTAGGGACCTCGCATCGTTCTATGCAACAACTTTTAGATGGCTGTAAATTTTTTATTATACTATTTTTTTTTACTTCGAAATATAATACGTTAGTATGTATTAATAATAGCGGTTAAATATGATAAACTATTATATAAGTTGGAAATACATATATAGATACTAGAATTGTGCTATAAATCATCACTACATATTATGAAGTCTACCGCCGCGTTGAGTTTGTGTTTGTTCGGGCTAATCTCGAGAAACTACTGTATGGATTTTTATACGGTTTTCACCAATAGAAAGAGGGATTATCTAGGAAGGTTATAGGCTATAATTTATATACAGTTTGCAAAATTAAGCTACCGGTATGATGGTATTTGTGAATTAAGTCGGAAAAAATCGTCCCTTTTGAGAACTTCCGTGGCGTTAAAGATACGCGAAATAAATGTATTGTGGAATAGTTCCTCTTAAAAATTTCTAAAAAAAAGTCCGCGATAGCATATGTCTATCTTTTAAGGTTGACTCACAATAACCATTTTTATGATTTTCAAATCAAATTTGGTCTAATAGAATGCATTATTTGCAAAGGTGTCCTTAATATCTAAATAAATATGTTAGTCATCATAAGTATTAAATTTAGACCAATTTGACTTTTAAACCATTTAATTAGGAATTAAAATAACTCGTGCAACAAAATAATTAAAAATAACATAACAAAAAATGGCGGCAGTGGCATTAGTGCTTCCCGTGCGAAGCCGGGGTGGGTCGCTAGTGAAAAATAAAAACTGGTACAATCATTCTATTCGCGAAAATGTACAACCTATTGGTAGTTTTTTTTTTATTGTACATTGATACTTTATATAGTAAAGTTTATTATAATAGTAAAAAACTTTTTTTTTTGGGAGAACAACAAATCAGAAAATAATCCCAAAACAAAATTTTGTTAGTTTTAGTGATGGAAAATACCGTGTTAAAGGGCTAAATGTATTTTTTTTTATATTAAAAACCATCCACTAATACAATACAGCTCAAAGCACTCACCTATCCCGTTAAGTGTTTCAAAGTAGGCGAAGTGACATGGCCGATACGAAAGTTGTCGCTCCACTTTGCTTGATGAAGTGCCGTTACCAGGGTAAAGAGTACTTCAGAAGCGCCGTGTTACCCCAGCTGGAAACATATACCTGCGTTTTGAAAGGGAACTTCCAATCCAATTTGGAAGGGTGGAATTTTAGTTTGTGGATTTAGGTCGTTTAGAATGAGTGTATCTAACTATAGTGACGTTTATTGTTTATGAAATGTAACATCATTTTTAACAAGTTAATGAATGTGTAATATATTTCATAAGTTATGTTATTTTTTAGTTATATTCATACATTTCATCGCTCATCCCAACCTGCCTCTCCGTTCAACCCAAAGCTTGTCCGGTAGAGGATGTCTCCAGGCACTCAGCTCGCCTTTTGAGTGCAAATAAATTTACGATTAAGTGCTTATATATACAAGCACTCTAGGGGATGGTAAGTGGATACTGTCGTCCATAGACATCCGCGATACATGCCAACACCAGTCCAGAATGACAAACGTTGGCACGCCCCCGGATGCGCTGCCTACCTATGCAGATTAAGGAATGGATTGGGGAAAATGGGGAGGGAGAGGATGGGATCCGAATGGGCTCTGGCATATCTCACTCACTACCGAAACATGTACGTACATTGGGGAAATACGATAAAGTAGGAAATGCGGTACATTTCAAGAGGTAACGTGGCCAGTCGAGTGCGTCTAGCGGCTGTGCGAATGCAGCATGCACTCTCCCCCTACCAAATGACAATTAATTATGACAATTCATTAAAACGTACCAACATAATTTATACTTATACTTATTTAGTATTCTACTCTTCCAAAAGCAAATTAATTCTAAGCATTATACCTTTTTCGAGTATCATGTTTTGTACTCTTTTTATAATGCAAAACAAGTTAAAACTTGTAAAGTTAAAGGATTTTGTTTACCTTATTCCATGTTTCGGCGCGGTTCACACCGGCCATGGTCACGAGTTGCTATCAACTAGTGTCCACGGCCGGTCTAACGTACAATTATGTACGCGATTCGATTCACAATATACGATATTTATTAGCATGCCAATTAACATTTATCTTAACATTTCCTTAAAATTGAAAGGATCAGTGTACGCGGAATGTGTGAGACATAATTTAAAAGTATTTATCTATACTTTTTTACAATATGAGTCGACGGTAAGCCACTTTACTGCCTTTCAACCAAGTCTATAAAAAAGAAAAAATTAACTAATTATAATAATTTATCGAAGAATAGACGAATAAAGTACAGAGAATATTTTCCAATTACAAGCCGAATACGTTCCATATCTTCCATTTAACAAGCTTGTTCATGCTCCTTTGTTCAACATGATATGCCCTCTGGATACTCCTTATTACTTAGATACTTACGTGTATACATCTAGCGGATAACAATTATTATATGTTACGTAATTCTAATTACAATTACAACTTTTAATTGTAACAATAGCCTGGGGCAACGATGGCGAACCAATGGCACGCGTGCCAGTGGTGGCACTCGACAAAATAATTTGGGCACGGCATCAATTAGGAATTCAGGTAACAAAGTTCATTGTGAACGGGGCTACCGGTGCCAGAACGGCAACAGTACAAGTCGCACTATTTTTTTCTTTCATTTAATTAAACAGACAACTGTTAATATTACTATTGCTGTAGAAAATGTATATTTCTGGTTGTAAATAAAGAGTTTTAAGTTCATAGTATTTAGTTTTATTTTTTCGCCATTAATCACTAGATTAAGTCAAGATTGTTTGACGGCACATCATGGCATCATTAAACATTTATTTAGAAATAATGGCACGTAGATCAAGAAAGGTTCGCCATCCCTGGCCTAGGGTATCTATACTCGACTCACATTCGTGTAATCGTGAGTTTAAATCCTCGCCCCATACCACTGCGTTTCTATCTAAGTACGGATTTTTAAAACTAATAATAAAAAAAACAAATAACTTGTTGAAACTGTGTAATCGGAAATCTTAGAAATCAATGGGACCGACCTCATGCATCGGATCTTGTCATCGGATAATTAAAGGTCATAAAACGTCACGTTCGCTATTACGAGTTGGCGAGTCCACTTTTTTGGCGTTTTCTAGACCCCATAGCATATGATAGCTGCCACCACAAGCCGAGAATTTGGGTTATCGCCGCCCGCTTCTTTTTCTAATTTTTTCTGGTAAACTAATTTCATCCCTCAGTTCACACGGATCCATAATCAGGCTCCACCGGTTGATCCATGGATAATTTTCCTCCTCTTCAATCCACAGGTGTATTCATGGATGGAGACTAACCTGGCCTAAGCTCTTCAGCCTGTATGTAAATGATTTGATCAAGGAGCTCAGCAGCATACATGCGCGATACTACATACGGGATGGGATGCTATTCCTCCATATTTTCCCAATCCATTCCTTAATCTACAAAGGTAGGCAGCGCATATGGGGGCGTGCCAACGTTTCTCATTCTGGACTGATGTTGGCATGTATCGAGGATGTCTATGGACGACAGTATCCACTTACCATCAGGTAGACTGTATGCTCGACAGCCACCGTTTTTCTATAAAAAAAATACATAGATAGAGGTGCTTCTGAGCCCCTCGGTCAGTGGTCTAAGGAAACTATTGAGTCATATGCAGATAGACATGGGTTGGTTTATAATCCCAAGAAAAGCGAGGCTATGGTCTCCAATCACCCTTAACGGAAGTTTGCTACGTATAGTAATGCAATTTAAATATCTGGGACACATTAATACCGACGACTTCAAAGTCGATTTAGACATAGGGAGACAACGTAGGGCATTAGCAGTTAGTGGCAATATGCTTGCCCGCAGATTTGCTTCTAGTTCTAAACGAGTAAAAATTACCCTATTTAAGGCCTTCTGTCAGGTGTATTACATGAGCAGTCTGTGGGCGAATTACAGTCAGAGAGCCTACAACACCCTACGAGCACAGTGTAATAATGCCTTCAGGATGCTGTTAGGGTTGCTACGTTTCTGTAGTGCTTCATGTGTTCGTTCCTCGGCAAACATCCTCATGTTTGTCGAGGAACGAACACATGACTTTTATACGACCAGGCGAAAAAGAATAGCATTTCTGTGGCACAGACTACGGGTCACACACAGACTACAGACTATACACAGATTCTAGAATACGCTAAATGCTCTAGTAGCACTTGCGATATCGAGACCAATCTAACCACAACTTGTCCAATAAAATCGGTTACTCCGTTTAAGCTCTGCAAGGGAATTAAGAAACGGACATATATACATAACGGTGAAAAACATATCCCTCCTTGCGTTCCGCAGCCGGGTAAACCCCCTTATAATTAATGTCTATCTGTCTGTCCGTATGTCGAAGCATCATATTTTCTTCGATTAAAGTCCGATCGTGATGACAATTTAACAGGAAGACGTAGTTTAATTACCCAAATAAATAAGGTTATCAAAAATAACTTGGTTCCTGTGCTCTAAAACGTGCCTACGGGACCCTGGTAATGAATGTGTGCCACGCTTTTGGCCGGTTTATTTCTTCTTAAACGCTGAGAAGTATATATTTTTACTGCAAATCAATAGAGATTTCTCTAGTTAGGTAGAAATACGAGTAAGAGTTGTTGTTTTAGTTTACTTAAAGTTTTTGTCAGTAAAGAATAACATTTTTGTTGTTTTAAATGAAACGTGAAGTAATTGTTAGTTATTATTGTTTAGTTATAAGAGATTATAGTTATTTACCTTTAATCATTACTTTCGCCGCTTTGTTAAATTGGATGACCTCATCCTGAAAGTGCTGAAAGTGGATTGTGGATGGAAGTGGCCTAGAAATATATAATTATATTTGGATCACAAAATTGGTGGGTCTAAGAGGAAGAAAAATTATCCATGAATTCACCGGCGGAGCGTGATCGTGGATTCAAGTGGACGGAGGCGATTTTTTCATTAATTTCGAAACTATTTTATTTTTTTCAAAAGTTCAATATAATGAACCAATATCAGGGACAGTGTAGTACCCTCAAAAAAAACTGCATGCAGAAATCAAAAGAAAAAATTTGCATGGTTCGCCACCATTTTATTTAATTCCAAAATTTTGTATACAAAAACAAGCGCAAACAAAAGTTAATTTGCCAACAGGAGTAGCTTAACATTAAAATATTCACCGGAGGTATAAGTCGCGTATATTTCTGTTTGTTCTGCGGGCGGGCTGGAGAGCGGGCCGCCGCAGAATCCTGCAATGCGTGTTTCGACCAAGTAATAATAAATGAAAAATGGCATTATAAAACACTCTTTTTGGTCGGAACTCTTTTTCCCGAGAGCGTACGCCTTCTAGAAACATCCAATCTAAATCACGCGAGAAGATACACGTTTAACTTCGGAACGGGAAGAAGGAATTAGAAACATTGTGATAAGATCCGAAACCATGAGATTCGCCATGAGGTAGACAAGTACTTGAATGAACACCACGTATCAGAAAACGCAGTGTGGGGCGCTCGCCGGTGGTGGCTGGATGAGCACAGATAAAGATCTTGTGTAGTGGTGAGACTTGGGATAGACCTATGTCAAGCAGTGGAGATATACCTATAGATTGATAGCAGCTAAAAGCTAGTATTTAATATCTTGCTTTTTTATAAAACTTCAGTATTTTTCTTATATACTCGTATATCACACATCGATCGACACAAGTAGTACTTAGTAGGCAAAAAGATTGCCGCCGCCTCTCACGTACTTTGCGTATTTCAACGAAGCCGCCAACATTACTCCACGTGAATTTCCTAACTTAAATATCTTAGTTGTGAGACGTTATTTATGTAAGTACTTGTAGAAATACTCTCATTTAAAATATATAAATGGTGTCGTTTGTCACGTTCCTTGAAGAAATTACACAAAAGAACGTCAGAAGTGAACTTAAAAAATCAGATCTCTACAAATTAAGAGACATTTTTCTACTTAAGAACCTTCCATTAAATTTAAATATTAGTGAAGTAAAATCTACGCAAATACCTATCTTGAAAAATCTACTGAATCTAAATCAAATTATCTATCTCGAATGGAGAGCACGTATTGGGAACTTATTGTGGGACACCCTCCGACCAGGTGGACTGATAACTTAAAGAAAGTTGCCGGTAGTGGCTAAATGTGAAGAGCTGAAGACCATGTATGGTGGCGGTCCTCGGGAGAGGCCTGTATCTAGCAGTGTCTCTGCATAGGCTGACGGTATGGTATGGTATGTCTACGTAAATAGACATCATTGTTGGTACGAACTTATTTATCGTGATTATACTCTGGAATAGTGCATTTTCATGCATTTTTTAAATGGCACTATTTTTATTTAAGACTAGCTGTGCCCGGCATGCGTTGCATGAACGGCTATTTTTTTGCACAGAATATATATACATAATATATAGCCTATGTCCATCTGGAATAATGTACCTTTCAAATGGTGAAAGAATTTTTCAAATAGGTGCAGTGGTTCCGGAGATTACCCTCCACATACACACAAACTCACAAAATTCGCACTATCTCTTTATTATATTAATATAGACTAGCTGTGTCCGGCCACAGATGTCCAACAGATGGCGCTTACCCTGTTTTTGGGTAAAAGGCATGTTTTTACTCTGGTATATAAAAACACGCGCGTATTCGAATGCAACGTTGTGTCAAAATTTCAAAGCAATCCGTGAAGAACTATCGGAGATTTAAGATTTTGAACAAACGAAGGTTTACATTTTTATTTATATATATTGTTATTTGCACCAGTACTAAATTAAAATATTATATTTCTCTCTAAGAAGTCATCTGTCTCCCAAGATTAACTTTATGACTTATTTCTGTCAATTAAAAGCTGGTGTAAGTAAAAAAAATAAATAAATTGTTCATTTAACCTTTATCATTGGTAATTAAAGTATGATTTCTATAATAATAATAATTTATTATGACATCTCTTAAAAACGTAAATTATAATTGAATTTAAGAGTACAACTTTAAGAGCTTGGAGTCTGAAAGCAAATTTAGCACTTAGGTAAATATAAAATCTTTTGTAGAAACTTCTTAATTTGACTAATGACACTTAAATCACAATTCAACTGCTCAGCAATCATACCCACAGCATAATTATTACATTTCAAACAAAATCCCTCAGTACGAGGTAGGTAGGGTACACAATACGTACACATATTTTATGTAGTAAATCGGGTCTTTGTTTACCTATTACGCGTAAAATTAAAGGTCTTTGTTTACCTATTATTTCTACTGGACGTTTCGGTAGTGGTCAAGAGTTGACTAAATAGGCAGGTAGCGCAGGATGGGATCTGCGAGCAGTTTTATCAACTACCCACACTTGATGTTCACATTCGGAAAGGCTGTGAACAATGTCACACGAACAATGGCCACGGACGTATTTGACGGTAAATCGCAAGGTTTAAATTTATTTATTTATTCACTCTTTATGCACTATATTGTACAGAGGCAGACTTAATACCTTAACGCATTCTCTACCAGTCGATCGTTGGTTAAATGTGAAAAATTTAAGCGGGTGCAGAAGAACTTGTTAATCCGTATCTATACTAATATAATAAAGAGGTAAAATTGTGCGTTTGTATGTTGGGGGTAATCTCTTTAACTACTGAACCGATTCCAAAAATTCTTTCACAAATAGGAAGGTACATTATCCGTGTCTAATATAGGCTATACATATTTTATTTTGAAATTTTGAAAAAAACAACTCCCCATAAACCGAAGCGAAGCATTAATAGTCATTAATAAAAATAAAATGTAACGTGTTAATAAAATAATAAATACATATGTGTTTGTCGTTATATCGATCTATTCACCTGGTTTTATATCCACCGATTTTACTTCTGGATGTGGCGTGAGACCACAAAAAGCTGACAAGCAAACGTACAAAAAATTGGTAATGGGATCTTTGTTTTAACGAAAATCCCCCACCAAAAACCATTTATATAATCTTCTAAAGTCGTATTACATTTCCGTTACGTAATAACATTTGGTATGCGTAACACAGTGGAATGAAGACGTTACTCACGTCATGCCATATTTTGATGGCATATTACATGATCTTCTCATAAAGATACGTTTTATGTGTTTACGAATAGTACTCAAATGTTAGTTTTTATCGGTGGCAAATAGTAATAAATGGGCAGCAAATTATTATATTTTTATTTGAATAACTGAAGTACATAATTTTGAATTACTAAGAATGTCATCACAAAGTCTCCCGCTTCGAGGGTCTCCTAATTGTTAATTGTCACCAGAGCACCTAATTTATTTAAAGGTAACTGACTCTTTATCAGAGTGGTTTGCCATCGTTGGTAGGGGAATAGCCGTCGAAATTGTAAATGTAATCCACAAACTACAATAATTGCAGTATCGAATACAGAGTATAAATAAAAAGTTAATAATTAAAACACTTGGACTGTTCATGTGAGGTGCATGCGCGTCTATTTCTCAACGACAAGAGACTGTCAAATCACTTGTCATCCATATGTCAAAAACTTCGCCATCTAGGGGAGATGGCCCCCACAGCGCATATTATATGACGTTTAAAATAAATCGTTTCGAAGCGCCTTCAAGCAGATTCTTTCAACGGCTCGTTGAAATAATCCTTTATTTGTTTGTGAACATGAATCTTGCAGCAAACCAGAGAAATTTGGAGGGGGTGTACGCTGAAACGCACAGCCGCTGAGCGCACTCGTCTTACCCACGTTACCACTCTCTCAAGGACGACTACATTGAAATGTTCTGCACTTCCCACTTTATCCTACTTCCAGAATGTAAGTACGTGTTTCGGTAGTTTAGATAAATTCCTTTGTTATTCGTCTTCTTGTTATTTTGAGTTATCTGATTTGAAACTGTGACCGATTTGGGGGAAAATAAATATTGTTTGATGTTGTCCTTAATATTAACACGCTCTATTTTCAAGTTTGTTTGAGCGCTGTAAAAAAATTCAATGAGCAATGCAATGCAATCAGCTCTTTCGGTATCCACTGCAGGACATGGGTCCCCTCATGCACATTGCGTTGTGCATACGGGATACATGGCCTTAAAAAGCCACGGTTGCCGAGTTCAATCTTTCAGATGTGGTGTATTCGTCAGCGCTTGTGGTAGCTGCTTTGCTATCCCTTACGGCATCCAGGGGAAGAGTTGAGGCGGTGATATTCTATAGTCATCGACTTCACACGACACAGTGTCAGTGAGCGATATGAGCTGTGAAACTGAAACAAAATATCGTACTTTTGATAGCTCTTTCGCGCTAGAATAAATGCAGAGTTCTTATACCTTTAGCCCCACGTCTGTTCTTGGCTCTGGGCTTACGGGGTCTGGGATGTACGGGATCGCTAATAATTATGTGTACACCATAGTGTTGGCTAGTTGGCCGTTCGGCCAGCGAGCGAACTCTTGCGTCCGACATCCAAAATATTCGTTGTATTTTTCGATGTCAATTTACTTCTGTCTAATTTTTTTTTGCGTGTACCCAAAGCCTACCTTTACAGCGGCTGAAGAATTTACATTCTACATCTGAAGCGTAAATGATAAATATTTATGCTGCATAAAGATATTGTACATTATCCAGTTTTTTGTCTGCATATAAAATGAAATGACACATCACCAACACTGTGTAAATGATCGGGAAAGGATATTTGAATTCTGAGTCTGAATGAAAAATGTTGTTTGAGGAGTGTAAACCTCCAAACATGCGTCAAAATGAAATTCGTCTAATTGCCTTTACTACGATGCTTGACGTCGAAAGTATTCAAATAGTGGATCCTGCCAGTTATGACGTACTCTCAGACCTGATCCATAAGTCCACTGGTCGACTGCCACTGCAAGACATGGGCTTCCTCATGCACATTATCTTAAGCATAAGGGGTGGCTTTAAAACGCCACGCAAACCACGTGCAACGTCAATACGTTGCACGGCATTTTACATATTAATTTACTATTACCGATTAACCAGCTAGTTTATTGAATTATTTATTTAAAAAACTTTATTGCTTTTAATCATACGAAAGGCGAGCCTAATACCTGGAAGCAATCTCTACCGGCCAACATTGGGGTTGGGTTGGGGGGGGGAGGGTGCGATGTAAGAATTCCTGACGGCACAACTACTTATGCAGATCAATTGGGCAGTACCTACATGCTGATGAACAAGACTGACGTATGCAGTTTAATAAAATATTTGATATCCTGGAAGGATTTTTGTATGCTGTTTACGTTTTGATAGATGATTAAGTGTTTCTCTCGAAAATTATTTGCACCCAACAAACAATAAGTCTCTTAACAATATTCGACTTAGAACCTTTGACATCGCTTTGGACGTTAGACGCGTGCCGAAAACACTTCTCTGTCTGACGAAGCCTCAAGAGTACTAGAAAAAATCTTCAGAGCTTAACCATCCCCCCCATCCCCTTACCTTCCTACACACGACCTACCTTTGACACGCTGCCAATTTGCATGGATATAACATTCTTTGAGAATAAAATTTGCATTTAATTCAAATGTGCACAATGGCCAATCTTAGATACCATATTACGCGAAAATTGTCAAAAATGGGAGAAGTTTTACGCTCTAAACTATAATTTAGCTATTCTCTGCTGGTAGGTTCGCCGGCAGGAAATCAGGTTTAATTATTTGTTATTTATTAATTTATTTTATTTTTCTCGTCCACCATTGGACCTGCACCGGTCTCCTTCCCACACATGGTCTTGTGTATGAGGCATGTATGGCCTTAAAATGACATGCTGGCCGACCGGGTTGGCGAGTCCATTCTTTTAGAAGTGGTGTA
Organism: Sesia bembeciformis; assembly: GCA_943735995.1. NCBI lineage: Eukaryota > Metazoa > Arthropoda > Insecta > Lepidoptera > Sesiidae > Sesia > Sesia bembeciformis. Next base: position 2,205,986 of record OX031041.1, read on the forward strand.
GTTCCTCAGAGCTTATGTAGGCGGCTTTATTATCTCTTAGTCGCCTTTTACGACAATTGTCTACTAAAGCCAGACCACACCACACGGCTTATTAATTTATCAATTATTCACATTGTATTAAACGTATAACTAAATGTGACGTTATCTGGAAAAAGGGATCCAACAATTCTAGATTCCCAGATGTTCTAGGGACTTTAGATTTAGACTAGAAATCTTATAAAAATAACACATTTTCTTATTGATTTATATTTAATACTTAAGTTTAAAAGACAATATATACATATAGACTGACGGGAATGATTAATTTGGCCAAAATTTATCTTTTATTAATGTTATTGTTATTACATATTACATAATTAGTCAATAACTTTACATTATACATACATAACATTTACCATTGTTATGTCATATTTATTATATGTATCAATACGTATGTATTTATTGTTATATGTTTATATGATCTCATGTTTAAATTTATCACTATACTCGTATATTCGCAAAAAACAAAAACTGTGGCTACTCTTTGTCCATTTCCTTGTAATAATAGTTATTAATAATAATTATGATGTATTATTAAAAGTTAATTATCTTTGGACCTATGTCGCCAATTATTTCACTTTCCTTCTGAATTTTAAAATCTATGCCTTCATATGCAATTCAGGGGCATATTTAAAAACGCAAGCAGTTATTTCATTTCCGAGCTGGCAAGGTGTCGCTTCTGTGTGGTTTATCTGAAAAAATATTAATTATGATAATAGGTAGATGGAAAAATAATACACAAATTTTTTTTTATGGACGATGGCGGCAGACGAGCATACAGTCTATCTAATGGCAACTGGATACTGTCGCCCATAGACATCCACGATACATGCCAACATTAGTCCAAAATGACAAACATTGGCTGCCTACCTTTGGAGATATAGGAATGGATTTGGAGAAAGGGTTGGGAAAATGGAGAGGGATAGGATGGGCTCTGGCACATCTCACTCACTACGAAATACGTTAGGAATTAACAGAGATATTTTGTTTTAATTTATGTATATTGCACATATTATTATTCAGGGTGTAACGGATCAATTCCCGAAATTAGGCCGTTCATCCTATCCTATCCCTCGCCATTTTCCCAACCCTTTCTCCAAATCGATTTCTAAAACTCCAATGATAGGCAGCGCATTCGAGGACGTGCCACCATTTTGTAATTTCGGGTCAATACAGAATGACCAAACGTTGATACACCCTTGGATGCATTGGTATGTATCACGAATGTAGCAAGGCAATGTAGCAAGGGTATCCACTACACATGCAAGGGAACAAATACATCTACAACACACCACTTCGGAGTTAACACCTTAGCACCTGGCTGTAACTATAAGCCAGTGCTGTGACTCAGTTTAGTATTTTGGTGTTGCAGCGTATATACACAGCTAAAGACCTTTTTCTCGACACAACTACACCATTTTCCCATTTGAGAGAGTACTCTCACCCGTTGTCTATTTTAAATTTTCTGTATTGCAGTGTTTAACGTGAGCACAAATAAATGTTTTTCTTACTATAATTCTAACGGAAAAAATAAATATGAAGGTAGATACCTCCTTGTCACAATTCTCCGACACGCTTTTCATGTGTTCAACTTTTTTCTTATTTCTAAACACGAGCGGAGTGACTATCGTCATAAAACCCGCCTTCGAATACTTGTGGTGCTTTACAATTCCAATCTGTAAAAATATAAACACCCTAGATGTACCCTAGACATAGTAGTACCTTAGATGTAAATATAAGCTATAATTATGCCAAGTTTACTTTAAATCCGTTTAGTGTTTTGTGTGACGCATGTTTAAACAGACGTCTGTATGTCTGTCTAAACACGCGTCACACAAAAACCAGACAGACACACAGACATACAGACGGACGGAGAGACAGACATAAATTAAAAAATATATATTGTTGGGATTCTGTACGACTTTACACTACAGGGTGTTTTACACTTTGACACAGCTTTGTTACGATTATATGAATAGAATGGATTAATACAATAACTGCTCGTCCCAATGTGGGTGACATTGAATCTGTCTCTTTTTCTTTATAGAAAAAAGGTGACAGACGAGCATGGAATGATATTATGCTCCCTGCTTTAGAAGAACAACTTTATTTCAGATAAAATGTCTAAATGTTATGTTAACAGAATAAACGTTAGCCTAGCCTAGGTTACAAATTGAAATGAAACTAAAAATTAAGATGCCACAACTCAACCCTGCGTCCATGTACCGGTTGACGTGAAGTGTGCAGCATTGGATTGTCCCATCTGGCCGCAATAGCGCTCGGGATGCTGTTGGAGCTGACTTGGATTCGCACCAGCAGGGAAGCTCAGCGTTTGCGCATTATGACAAAGAAGTCATCAACGGTCGCTTTAACAAACATCACTGAAGCGTTGCAGTGATGTAGCAGCCATCAACACTCTGAACCCATTATTATGCCGGAACCGAAGAGCGTTGTATGTCCCCCGCGTATAGCTGTACCACAGACCACACGTGTAAAATGTTTGTACATCGTGCAAATCTGTGGACCAACATATTGCAGCGAACAGACAACGGCCTTCGTTCCCTCTCTATATAATATACATTTAACCCAAAATAATTAATAATGGTTTTAGTTCACTTTGGTGATTACAATACGTCTGCGCAAAGCACAGACGTTCCACATTAAAATGTGACTAATGGTTACGAAATCTTAATTTTAACTGATTCGTCTTTCTCCGCATGTAATAAACCTTTTTGGCCCGCAATAAGTTCGCTGCCTAAGAACACAGGAATAAATTCTGACGTAGATCATTAATAATTATAATTATTCTAGTTTACTTTAAATTATTTAAATTCATTTGTATTAACGTTCTACAGTTGACTGGTTGTTTTAAATTAAATATAGCTGTGTCTCAATTTATACAAAACTAGCAAAACCAGTAAATACAGAATTAGTGCTACCTGTGTATATTTATTTACCTCTGTATATAAAATCACAAATTATTCTGTTTTGCCGTCGATATGATTTTTGCGGTCGGTTGAACGATATAGAAGTTGATATGCTGCAGCGCCATCTAGTAGCCAGTTACAACAAAGTCGATATCTCGAAAATATTTTTCGTGCTCAAATACCTACGTATACTAATATTCACGGCGATCGGTTGAATGCTACTATATATATATATATATAGATATATATATATAGTTACTAGATGGCGCTGCAGCACATTAACTTCTATATATATATATATAGATGTAACAATTTATATATTTCCGTAGACTTAAACCAAGGATTCTGTATATGATTATGATTTGATTGACATGAAATTTTACACACTTTTTTGTGGTTCATATTCATCGATTTATTTTGTGATCCAAATTTGGTCTTTATAATCTGGAAAGTTGCGACACCATAACCCTTGCAACATCTGTTAGACTTTCGGAATTATTAAAATCGAAGGTACTTGAAAAAACTATTTGCAACTCTCGACATAGACTACCTGTCAGCTTCTCCAGTCAGTGGTGACCATAGTTCTAGTCACAGCACTTGTAATGATTGAAAAATTAATATACTTTAAACTATTTTTGTAGACCCTTATATTTTAATTAATAATAAGTAAGTATGACTGGTCACGCCTGGTGTATTCTGGACTAATCAAGAGTGGCAATAGGGTCACTAATACAAAAGAGAACAATTGAATGTCAAAGGTATTTTATAACTTGATATGATAAGATTCCACAAAATTTGATACGTTAAGAATTTAGCTTAAAAAAAGTTTAGCGGTCACATGCAAGGAGCGTGGTCTGTACAAACCTTCTCCAACAAGCACTTGATGATGCAAGCACTCTTCTCGGGGTACGGTGGGTCTTTCCTAAGGTACTCCAGGTCACTCTCCTTGGCATTGACATGGGTCATGCAAATTCGAGCTGTGTTGACGAGGGTCTTGCGAACAATGTAGGAGAAACTGTTTTCTGAAATGAACATAGATTACAATTTTTAAATAATAACAAATATGGAAATTTTAATAAAAAAAAAAAAAAAAAAATTGTAAACAATATTCGTAATTTTCGTAATTAACAGAATCATAAACGGAATTCATGGTTTCAGATTACGGGAACGGTTCGATTACTTAAAAAAATGAATCTTAAAAAATTTTGTTTTAAAAAAATACTGTCCATTTCGTTTTTTTTTATCTACCTAAAATGATTTAACCAAACTGGCTAACTGATAACTTCGTCAATTACACGACCTTTTAAGCTCATGGCGTACTTAAAACTTTCCAACGGGTAAATTACGTTTTTCACCGTATTATTTGAAAACAATCCGACGTACCCTTTTCATTTTCTGCCGCCACCAAGTAAATTAAAGCGAGCACGTAATATGAAAGTTTAATTGGACACGTAACGCGCATTTTCGACGTGATGTCCCCTAAAATGCGCGGAAAATAATGACACAATAATTGCAGCGCATTTAGCCAGCGGACACGTGATAAAAATCTTTCTGAGTAATTTCACATATTGACTGGTTGGAACTCTGTACAAATTGTTTGAGGTCAAAAATTGTTTGAGCCGTTAATAATTCTATTTAAAAAACCCTTATTGTGGTTTGCAAGTGCTCGTAACCATTGAGTTTAACCTTTACCACACTGACGTTAAAATTAAGGTCGATGTTTCTGCTTTCGAACAAAAAAATCGTTGTAAATTGCTACAAATGTTCAAATATATTGAATAAATTTCTGTCGGCCACCTCGCTGACTTTTTCTATTTCTATATTCTATTTCTCGTTCCAGTGAGTAATTGGCACATTTCACTAAACGTATTAAAAGAAACCGTGATCGTAGACTTACTGTATGATAAAGGGATATTTATTGGACTGTAGTTAAAATTGATATGTTTTATAGCTTAGTCTATAACAACATACTAAAACAAAAGTGAGCTTGAAAATATTGGAAGTTCTGTTTTCCAATATTTGGAATATTTCCAAATATTGGAAGTATTGGAATTATGGACGTTTCTGTCACTCATGCGTGGTTAAAATGGCAGTATTACGAGTATGTTAGTGACGTCATCAACACAGTAACAGTTCATTTGTCTCGTGAGTATTCTCAATATCCCGTGTTAGTTCATAGTAGCTACACACGCTAACTTAGAATTCAGCTCTGTCGTTTGCTAAAACTTAGTCAATATTGATCATTAGTATTCGGGAAGCACACAGTATCTGTCAACTAACAAACGCTAGTAATGATGTGTACATAATACCAGACGTATCAACGCTGTGTCTAACAGCGTTTTGTCCAACCCAAACTGCAATGAATATTCGTTGCGAAAATGCTTGTCATCGTATTTTCTGCGGCTTCGTTCACGTTTAGTTGAAAACAAGATTAACACTAGCTCAACGGTGATTTGAAACATGAAGAAACACGTGCAATTTAGAAAGAAAATCCGGCGTATGTTTAATATGACTTGTATTTTAAAAGCAAAACATATTAAATTGGCACCAAATCATGATCATCAAAACAACCCAATTTTTTAAATATCTGAAGTAAATAAATTGAAATTACTAAGAATGTCAAGAGCGTAGTTCGGTGTTCTAAATATATATCTATATGTTTAAAAATATTGTGCTAATTAATTAATATGCGACAAAAATCTATTGACGTTTTGGACGTAGGAATTACGTATTGGACAATTATCTGGACATAAGTCGTCAAACCCGCTTTTTCCACGATACTGAAACTTAATTATGTAAACTGAAATGTCAGTGAGCGTTGTTTATATACTGTATCTAGTGTATCTAGTGGCTACGTACCAATCGCTCTCTACCCACATGGGCCGATGATTTAAAGAAGTTCACAGATGGTGGTTGGATGAGAAAAGCTATGGATGAGAAAAGGTGTGGTGGTGAGTCCTGGGACAGGCCTCTATCCAGCTGTGGAGAGACATAGGCTGATGCCATAATATATATATTAATCGTATATATGTATATTAACCTCTCCCAAGGACTGCCACCACACACGATCTTCTGTTCTTCCCATTCCACCACTACCGGAGACTTTCTTTCCAAAAGTAAAAGAACTTTCAAAGTCTGTCTTTATAAATATAACTAAGCCTTTAGAATTAGGCTTTGTTAGTATTTAAAGAGAAACTTTAGACATATGTTTTTTTTTTTATATATACTAGTGGACGGACGAGCAAGCGGTCCCGCGTGATGGTAAGTGTTACCGCCGCTGGACACCTGCAACACCAGAAGGTATGCGGGTACGCCGCCTACCTTGAAAAATTCTATTCACAGCTTTCTTGAAGAAAAGTATAGTATAGTATTATCGCTCAAAGTGACAAAAGGCAGTCTAAAGTGACAAAGTGACAAATTATCTCCCAGTCAACTTTATAGAGTCATCTTTATTTATAGAGAAACTCTATAAATAATAAGTGTAAGGAGCAAAAGTCTAAACTTATTATTCCGAAAAAAATGAGGAAAAAAAAAAACAAAGTAGAAAAAATTAATATCGACTTTATAAACGGAACTCATTGAAATCCCATACACGTGCCTCTTTATGACAGTTGTCTTTACATTTTTTATTTATTTACAATCATTAAATAATGTTTAAAAACATCAAAATATTTATATTCAATGACGCATATTTGTAAGTCTATTGAACAAGGACGTTTTGCTTATTGCCCAACATTATTTGTTTTTCATTAAATAATTTACGTGGAAACGCCAATTGAAACGAAATCATAATTGTCTATCTCTCGATCTACAACAAATCACAAAATATGGGAAATTGTTTGTATGATTATAAAAGTCACGCAAACATTCGTAAATGCGATTATTACATGTGTGTGTTTAGAAAAAATCGAGTATAATTATTATATTAAGTACATATTAGATACTGGTGGTGCCGGCGATTTCGCTTGATTGTTTAAGGCTGTGTCCTAGTTGTGCAGCGCGTCGCGACGCGGCGCGTCGTATCGCGGACACGTTGTCCCACGTGGGAATTTTAATTAGACAACACGTAAACATTGTCGTTTATTACTACAACAACGAAAATACCTTCAAAGTGTGGATGGATACAGTAGTATTGTGACATTGTCTTCGAACCCCGGGTCCACATATAGCTATGCTGCGTTAAGAAAGGGATAAAGACGTTTTGCTAATTAGACCTTTTAGCTTTTAGGTAATTCTGGATAATTGGACTTACAGCGACTTGGACGTTGTGCGAGTTGGACGATTTCCTACATTGGCATTCTGATCGCAATCCGTTTTTACGTGATACTCAAACAAACAGACATATAAACAAAAATTCTAAAAACTTCTGTTTTGGATTCCGTAGCTTCTTTTTACATTTACTCAATGTACAGATGTCAACCCTTTTATTGTTTCATTATATGTATACATAGGAGATATGTATAGATATAATGAATACACTAAAATTGGACAATTTGCAATTGCAAATTGTCCAATTTTACACTACTCAATTGCAATAGAGTAATTACACTGGAGCATGGGAAACGACTGGCGATCGCAACGTACAGAACGCGCAAGAAAGATCTATTATGAAAAAACTTATATACATAGAAATAAATATCCTGACCAACTGAGTCGTCAACGCTGACCCAAAACCGCGGAAGCTAGAAACATGAAATTTAGACAGCAGCTTCCTTTTGTAACGTAGAAACTCACAATGAATAAATTTCTTGAAATAAAGGGGTATAACGGGGTCTCAAAATTTATAACAAGGAGCCATATTGGAGCTTTCTATTCTACATTGGTATAAATATTTTACAATACATATATTTAAATAAGTGTTTTACCGTCTTTTTTTTCAAAATTTTACAGGGGTCAAAGGACGTCAAATTTTGTATCGAACAATTAAACACAGTTAAAATGACGCGAGAGCAGCCACTGGCAGCAGCTAGTCCAAACATAAACAAAACACAGTGTCGACCTGTGTCGAACACCGTGTCCTCCTGACCAAACAATTTACAGACACATTTTTCAATTTTACGTTTCATAGCTTCATTTACCACATAAATACCTCCATTTATATAAAAACAGATCGTCCGACTAACAGGTTTAACGTTGAAATCAATTAATTGGATAAACAATGTAATATCGAACCTACCGCTAACAAATTGGCAACATTTGGTCTACCCAATAGTGGCATTTATCAAAGTCTAGACTGATGAAGCTGTTTACACAGAATAAAGACGAAAAAACAGTAAGTAATCTCTGCGATATTTCTAGGATTACAACAATTGTTTTTTGTTCCACAGAAAGAAAGGTGGTAGAGTAACAGACAGTCCATCTAGTAGTAAGTGGATAAGTCTATCGGCCATGGACGTCCGTCGTCCACGATACATGCCAACATCAGTCCAGAATGAGAAACGTTGGCACGCCCTCAAATATGTTGTGCCTACCTTTTGGAGAATAGGAATGGATTGGAGAAAGAGTTGAGAAAATGTGGATGGATAGGGTAGGATGGGATAGGAATAGCCTCTGGCATATCTCACTCACTGCCGAAATATATATAGATATATACATAGGGGAATAAGTTAAAGTGAGAAATGTAGTCTGCGAGAGAGGGCTAACATGGCCAGTCGAGTACGTCCAGCGGCTGTGGGATGCGATGTGCACCTCCTAATAAACCATTTTATTTATTAAACTTTTTTTTCCTACGTATATAATCTGGTTTACATTCTGCTTTCAACCTTAACGACAATTTTAATTATGATTTAAACAGTCAAATGTAAATACATTTGACTTTTAGATTTATGAGCACTTTTTGAAAGTCCGTTACTGTTAGTAAATACTGTGGTACAGGGTATCCAATATATATGAAACTTTATATAGATTTTTGTGAGGTTTTATTTGAGTTACTCGATCCGTCTCTCACTTTAAAGTGAAAACGTACTGACAGACAGCTTTTTATATTTGTTGTTAATATCGTAAATCTATACTAGGGTCCTTTAAAAGACCTGAAAAGAGTCTTGAAAAGGGACGCTGAGGTTACAGCTACGTACATAGGTGTGACTAGGTAAATTTTGAGATACTCAAATTTTAGAAAGTGAACTCATTTGAACTGTATCGTTTTTAAAATATCATTTATTTGAAATTCGATTTCCGAAAGCCATTTAATCAGAACGAAAGAGTAAAAATGTTGTCACTTTTTAATTGCATTTCGCGCGCTTCTCTTAGCAACAATGGAATTTGAACGAAAACATTTTCGAGCAATGATGTTATACGATTTTAAAGTTGGTTTGGACGAAAGTGGATATATTATAATATAATGTGATTGAAGTGTCAATCACAGCGATGATTTTCAGTGGATATGTGCACGTGTGTTGTGTAATGTGTTATGACAGGTATTTTTTACTTATAGAAAGAAGGCTGCAGACGAGCTGATAGTCCACCTGCTGGTAAATGGATGCTGTCGCCCATAAACATCCGCGATACATGAGAACATCAGTCTAGACTAACAAAAATTGACACGCCGCTGGATGCGCTGCTTACTTTTGGATATTAAAAGGAATGGATTTGGAGGAAGGATTGGGAAATTTAACGTGAGATAGGATGGGATGGGAATGGGCTCTAGCATATCTCACTCACAAATAAATAAAGTAAAATAAATAAAGAAATGTCGAGTAAAATAAATAAAGTAAACAATCGCTTTAGGTCCCGTTTAAATAGATAAATATATCTCACTCATTACTTAAATACGTACGTATTTACATTTGGGAAATTGGTTAAAGTGGAAAATTGCACATTTTCCACTTTAACTAACTTGAGAAACGAAAAACAGTTAAAGTGGGAAATGGAAAGGGGAGGTTGGTTAAAGGGTGCGTGTATGCGTGTTCTTATGTTTATGTGAAAGAGTGGATGATGTGAGAGGGTAATTCCATCCTAAATTAATCGGTCAATCGAGCGTTCGCAAAAATACAAACACCTTTGCAGTTCATTATATAGTTCAGTAAAGTTACGTTAATTTCTGGGGTTAAATCGCATTAATTCAGAATAGTGATTATTTTTCTTATTTTATAGTTTAATAGCTTTTAAACCGTATGGTGACTGAATCCACCCAAAAATATGACTGGAAATTTATTAAATTACGTATTTTATCAAAAATTAATTCATAAAAAAAGTACCAAAAATAGTAATTGATTTTTGTCTTAAATAAAAATTATAATGATTTTTATCGTTTCATATAATAAGCAAATCCATCAATATAAACTAACGGAACAAAGAATAATATGCGACTTATGCGTAAAAATCTCGTAAAAATGCGTAATTCTAAAATAAAAATATTAATAATCAAGTTCTTTTCTTGTTGGTCATTATCTATACGTTGTGAAATAATTATCTGAAAATCTCCCAAGAAATATTAATGGAAACATAATTTTACGAATTGTTACGAAATATGCCATTGAAAAAAATATAATAGTAAATATTTTTGGTAGACTTTGCAGTAATAATGTTATTTTAATGAATAAGAAAAGAATCCAATTAAAATACTTACAATACCATTAAAATATTTAAAATTACAATCATCTATAGCAAGTTACCTAAAATGACTAGCGGGGTGAGTGCGTGCGGTACGCGGGGCGGGGAGACCACTTCCGCCCGCTCTCCGCTCACCCCGTGCGCTTGTGTACATGCAGAGACACGATCGTATTTGATTGTTATTACGCGTCGAAAGAAAATCAATCGGAGTGAAATTATTGATAAAATAGTTTTGTGGACTTATATGCGTTTATATACTAGGTTGGACAATAAGTTTCTGGAATTGGATACTTTACATTAAATTATTGGAATGCATTCTATTTCATTCGAATCTCAAATTCAGTAGTAGGTAGCCAGTACCAAAAGAATTAAAAAAAACTGTCACCAATATTTTTTTCGTTGTTTACATTTGCGGGAATTTTATTAGTGTGCAAAATGGAGAAAATCGAAGTTCGTGTGGTTATTAAATATTTCTGCCTGAAATTTTTTTCAACGAAATGTGTTTTTGTAGAATCGCAGTCTACTTTGGGAGACAATGCCCTGTCTTATTCTACAGTAGCATACTGGTGCGCGGAATTTAAACGCAACAGAACCGTCTTTTTTTTTTTTTTTCGGATTGACTAAATTCTTGTGGCCCTAGTGGCCTTTCAAGAGTCACCGGACTTGTTTAGATTAGGGCGAGCGCAGAAGGCGCTCAGCCAGGAGCAAAAGTGTGTGTTGCAACGAGCCTAAGGGCTCCCCCGCCGGTAAACCGGCGGAAGGAACGGATCTCGGCTTAGGGCGTTGCATTGGGGGGATACCGCGGGATCGCGAGTTGGCGAGAAGCGCCCAGGCACGTGTCTATACCTAGTGAACATGTTGGCTGAGGGCCGGTGTGTGTTAACGGTGTATCGGGGGGACATCCACGTCTCCGCCGGCGGGGACGGTGTCTGTGTGCAGTGTTCGAGTGCAGTGTGAGAACCGCATTGGCAGCGGTGATCGGGTCGTCGGGATCGTCCAGGATGTGCCGCGGCCGACGATAGCGGGGAGGGGCACTCCTGTCCGGTGTGTAGGTGAGGGAGGAGATAATCAGAGGATTGGGATGATGTGGGATAGCGTCATAGTAGCGTCGGGCAGAGTCTTTTATGTATTTGACGATGGAGGGAAGCTCAAAGTCCTTGTGGAGGTCGACGTTACGCAAGTACCATGGTGAAGCCACGGCCTTGCGCACGAATCTGTTTTGGAGGTTTTGGAGAGTTTTGATGTTAGAGGGAGCCGCGTGTGCGAACACAACGCTAGCATAGGTCATGATGGGATGGACGAGAGACGTGTATAATGTCAACTTATTTCTAAGCGACATTTTACTTTTCCCGCCTATGAGGGGGTTGAGGCGACCGAACACAAAGGCGGCTCGGTTTCGGACAGTTTTGATATGATCTCGGAAGGTCATTCTGTCGTCTAGAGTGACTCCGAGATATTTGGTCTCTTTGACGAGAGGAATCGTTTGACCGAGAAGGGTTATCGGGAGAGGGGAGAGATTAGGAGTACGACAGCCAACCATGGGAAAAGGGAAACACATGGCTGCACTTTTCCCCGGGTTTATCTCTATCCTCCACAAACCACTCGCCTAGGGCGGTGACTGCGCGCTGGAGGCGCAGAGAGAGCATGCGTACGTTCCTATCTGAGGCGTAGAGGGCGAGCTCTATTCCTGGGGGGTGGGGTGTGTCGTTAGTATAGAGTGAATAGAGCGTGGGTGCTAGAACGGAGCCCTGGGGGACTCCAGCTCTTATTGGGCGGGGACTGGATAGCGTGCCTTCAACTCTGTAGCGAAAGGTGCGATTGGTAAGGTAGTCTCTAATGATGAGAATGAGACTTTCGGGCACCTCCAGTTGGTACAGTTTATAAATTAAACCGTTGTGCCACACCTTATCAAAGACCCTCGCTACGTCGAAGAAGACAGCTAGAGTTCTGAGAGGTCTCTTTTGATTGAGACCTGAAAGCTCCGTTATTCGGTGCACTTGTTGGACTGCGGAGTGTTTGGCTCTAAAGCCGAACTGTTCGTTGATTAAAAGGCCTTTTGAGTCAATGTGACTCAGCAGGCGGGTATGGAGGACTCTTTCATAGATTTTAGCCATTGTATTCAATAGGCTGGGTCTGTAGCTAGCGGGATCCGAGCGGTGTTTGCCCGGTTTGGGGATGCCGATGACGACGGCTTCTTTCCAGGCGACTGGAAAGAGATGATTCCGCATGGCGGCATTGTAGATGGCCGCGAGAAGAGCAATCAATTGGATCGGAAGACTTTTGAACACCCTGTTGGGTATTCCGTCGATACCAGGAGATTTCTTAATTTTAAGATTTTGAATAATCTGGATTTCTGATACCGTAACCGGTAGAAGGGAGTCTGAGGGAGGGATGGAGACTCGATGACTCACTTCTCCGTCAACCAGGTCGACGTGGGACTCGTCAACCGGCTGGCGGCTAGGGGAGCACTGGGCCTCTAGGCTATCAGCCAGGCATTCGGCCTTCTCTGCATCGTCAAATGCGGGAGGACCGTTCGGTCTTGTCAGTGGGGGCATTGAGGCAGTATTGTCTGTTTTCATAGACTTCGCCATCCGCCAGTAGGCTGTGTGTGAAGGCGAGATCTCTGACAACAGGGCTTCCCAATTGTTGTTTCTGAATTCAGCGATGCGATTCTTTACGTCCCTCTGTAAAGCTCGCATTCTACGCCTATTCTCGATACAGGGGAAGGAGTCGTAAGCACGGATGGCTACGTTCTTGGCTCTTAGCAGCTCCCTTATGCCCTCAGGCAGCTCCCCCTGGAGGAGCTTTGGATTAAATCCTTAAGGTGGCTGCCGAGTCCAGAGACCGCCGTGTTTGTGTCATCCGCACTGGTCAGGTCGTCAGGGATAGAATCGAGGTGGGGAGAGCTAGAAGCCTTAAGGGCTTCTTTTAGCTTGGCCCAGTCGATAATGGTCTTGTCTTGGGGAGGTGAATCGGTCTGCCGTCCTAATTTCATGATTATGGGGCGGTGATCAGAGTCTAACTCGGCAAGGGTTTCTAGCGAGTTTAGACGTAGGGTAATGTTTTTAAAAAGGGCGATGTCGAAGACGTCGGGTCTGTGGGTAACAATACGAGGGTAATGAGTTGGCGTCGTGGGAGCTATAACGTCAAAGTCGAGTAGGTCGATAAGTCTGTAAAGGCGATTTCCGTTACGGGTGGAAGTATGACTATTGAAACTGGGTTGCTTGCAATTGAGATCTCCTGCCAGGATGACTGAGTTACCTAAGTCGAGGAGTGACTCGAGGTCAGTCCTGAGCAGTTCTCTGTCGGGGGGCAGATAAACAGGTGCCAGAGTGACAGGTTGATGACCTGTCATAGCTATACGGCAGACCGAGGCCTCCATGTTAGTCAGTGGAGGGGTAGGAATGGGAATGCAGTGCAGAGACCTCTTGTCGTAGCCGCTGGACTGGTTGCAAGGGAAATTTTTTCTCTGTCGGATTATCCGTACAATGTCAGGGGGGAGTAATCTCTCCAGGCGAGTACGGAGTTGATAAACAAGCCTCTCTTTATTAAACGCTCGAACCCATACGAAACGGTGTCTATTTCATTCTAACATAAACATTACACAAGTTTGCCGTTGAAGCGCTAGTTGTTTCGTGTCCGTCCTTTGAGCAAGACGAAAACAAAGTCGGTCTGTGGTCGTGACGTCACATAAGGGCGTTAAGTGTTTGTGTGTTTTCAGTGATTATGGTGATATTTACTATCTTCAACAACACAAAAGTAAGTGCAAGCGATGATGATGATCCTAACTGATACTATACAAACACAAATAAAAAGAGAATTTTCGTTTAAAACTACATTTTGTTATGTTGCAAGCAAAGTTCCCATGTGTAATGTTTACAGTCTAGTAGAATAAAAAAAGTAACACCACAAACTTGTCTTGACAGACAATCGTAAAGCCCTTTTCAAACACTATACAAAAAGCACAACTGAACTGCACTTTAAAGGGTCTGTGTGTCGTAAAATAGATGTTTTATTGCCTTCCTCGTTGACGTGCATTTCAAGGTCAAGTGTCTCAGCATTGGAGCTCCTCTCAGGAAACTCTCCATAACAGTCAAGCGGGTAGATGAGGGTACCTCCGCCATTTCTGGCCAACCTGTCATTCCGTACAATGTTGTACTGGGCGATTTTGGGATCGCGGTGACTAGGCTTCAAGAAGGTCTCTTGCACTGGATGCCGTCAGCGTTGAAGAACGCGACGGAAAGGGAGGAGGGTTTGATTCTCTTGGATGTGGTATCCATTTTAGAGAATTTAAAAAGAAGGAAATTTAGGGACAGGCCTTGAAGAGGCCAAGGGCGCTAAGTACGGGCTCGTACCTTATGATGAGGTCCAGACGGTTGCCGTCAGTGGACCTGAGAGCTTGGGCCAGGTTTCTAATTTCCTGGAGATTTATGGTCCCCAGGAAGTTGCTGACCAGGGCCAGATCCTCCGTTAGACCAGGACTGGCCTGGGCTTGGGAGGAGGTGGCCTTAGGGGGCTGCGGTTTAGGGACAGGTTTGGGGGCCGGCGCAGGGGCGGCTGGAGTGATCCTCCAAGCTTGCTGCGTGGGTTTGGGCAGCGAAGGGAAATTCGCGGGTGAGAGCACCGCGGCTGAAGTGGGTTGCGCAGAAGGCGCGGGTTTGGGTGCCTTTCCTTGCACCGACATGAGGGGGGCCAGAGGCGCCTGCGTAGGAGGGCGCTTGGCGGGGGGAGGGGGTCCGGCTGGGACCCACCTGGATGGCCTCCGCGGCGCTTTAGGGCAACCACGATAGTTCGCGGGATGCCCCAGCTGTCCGCAGAGGACGCAGCCAGGGGGGTCCTCGGCGCCCTTGGGACGGGTGCAGCTGCTGGTGCCGTGGTCACCCAGGCACTTTACGCACCGGGGTTTCGCATAGCAATTGCGAGCTGCGTGGCCATAATATTGGCAATTATGGCATTGGCCAATACCGCCACGCTTGTTGGAGGTCTCAACAGAACCGTCTGTAACGACGAGACTCGCTCTGCGCGCCCAACAACTAGTGTTGCCAGGTCCAGTGTGTCAAATATCGGGACGGAAGGTTAAAATAATCGGGAATTTGGTTTTCAAATCGGGACAGCTACAAAAAAATCTGGTTTTTGTGAATCATCATTTATTTTTATCGGTCGGTAATTTTTTTTATAATGGTATGTTACCATTGGTTAGTACAACAAACAAAACTTAAACAAACTAGATAAACATCTTTAAAATATAACAAAATTCAAACGTAACCGTTGTGACGAATTAAATCGAATCATAATCATCTTTATCTCGCCAACACAATACGCGCGAAGTTTGAAACTTTTATGGTGACTATTTAGTCTGTGAGTTTGGTGAGAAAATATGAAAATGTGAAAGCAAAAGTAACAGCTTACAGATGTATTCGTTTTTCCTGTCAAAATTCTCGATCAAAATACAGACTAAGGAGGTTAGTGAAAAATCGAGACATTCGGCGTCCCGATCAAGGGTGAATCGGGGCGTGTCACCAGACCCCTGAAAATCGGGACGTCCCGCTCAAATCGGGACACCTGGCAACACTAATTGAGATTTATAATGGAATAGGGAAATCTCGTCCCACTCACTGTACTTCCTATTCCTCATTTTCCCTGCTTATCATAATCGACTGATGTTGGCGTATTTCGCGGATACCCACTTACCACGAAGTAGATAGTTCGTTCGTCTTCCACCTTATTTCGTTCAACAACAAAAGAGAAATCCACAATTTATTTTCCTTCTAACCATTTGTTGATTAATTATTGGTAGGTAAAGATAAGAAGTACCTACGTTTTCATTGGTTTTTAAACAAAATTATGTACCTAAATGTGATTAATTCAAATTAATGTACCCAATTAACTACATTAATGCCATAGTTAATTATTATTAATAATTGTTGGTTCTTTATAAAAATAAAACTATGATATGTTTTTGTTAATTTGAAAGTTATTTATAACAATATATCCATCCTTGAAATAACGTTATCCATATTTTATGTCTCAATATCCATTCATTGACTTTGCATTATAATAAGCAACTCTGAAGTCACAAGTTGTGCATTGACCTCAAATTCAGCGGCCGCGGGCCGCCGCGCGACGGCTGCGGGCCCCACGTAGGTATTAATTTTATTGACAAGCTGTTGGTGGCCCTAACAAATGACGTTTAGGATTCAAAATCGTATGTGCGCTTCTATTAAAGCCTGTAATATTGTCATATTTTATCGAAAAATGTAAAATATTGGTGGATTTTGTTATTAAACATTTTATTTTTACCAAAAATGTAAAGTCTACCACAAATTATTCCTATTACATTTTTGCGTGTAATATGAGAGCTCAATCAAATAAAGGTTCTCTTCCATAAACTTTCAGTGGTGGATTTAGGTAAACGTGAGTTTAGTAAGCTAAAAAAATATATATTAAAGTGTTTTAGAGCTATTAGCAATTATTTATTTATGAAATATGGGGCAAATTGAACAGTTAGAAGATTATTTAAAAAAATCAATGTTTCCAATAGTTTCCTCGTTGGATTCCTGTTTAGTTCGTATTGTTTACAGTTTTTATCGGCATATACGAAAACATAATATTATTAATATATTTCCCCATAATAATATTTTAATATTTTAATAATAGCCTTTTTTTGTTATTTCCATAGCTAAAAGTAAATGGATTCGTAAATATAGTACCTTAAAAATGTTTAAATATTCGGATTATTGAAAAAAAATGCTATATTTAAATAATGCAATTTCAACACGTAATTTTACTGGACTATATAAATTTATTCAATAAGTAGTTAGGCAGCGCCAACTGCAAATATAATGTTGTAGAACAAACTTATTCATTCAGTTAGAACAATGAAAAATAACTTAATACCTGACTTGTTTACGAACGCACATAAAGTTTGTAATCTTGAGAACGCTCGGTTGGACAGATTTTTCAGAACTACGTAATCCCTCACTTTATTTCCTACTGCAGAACGCAAAAAAATGTGATTTTAAATAAAGTATACATAGGGTCAAGATATAACCATTTAATTTGATTATTAATACCTCAAAGGTACTTCTTTTTGTGGGGCAACACACGCAATGATTACGTCCGAAGTTGGGTCGTACGAATTCATTACGCAACTCCGTCGGGTCATTAAAACTTTTTCTTTTCGCCACTAAAGTTGAATGTTCTTGGGATTAATAAAGTTTTTTAATGTTCACCTAAATATGTACGAGTATGTACAGATTAATGTTCCGCTCATATGTTGTTCGTAATGGATTAATGGTCTCATTGTTGCAGTAGAGGAGTCGGACAATTATTTTTATGGTATTACATATATTAAACGTGACAGACAGACTGACGACCCAACTGGTGTTATTAAGTGGTTAGTCTTCTATGGAATACCAGAAGAATTACAGATGCACTACCCACATTGACACAAATGTTCAATTAATTGAATCATCATAAGTTTTTTGTATCAAAATTATATATTCAATTAATTGAAGTATTATCCATTGATGAATTCTCTGACAAGTCATCAATCAACGTCATCAAAAGTTAAAAAGACGTTTGACAGAAAAACAAAATTTGAAAAAGAACGTCGTGGCTTTAAATTGAAATTTGAATTCGGAGTTCCAAGTCAAACGCAGGAGAACTAAGGTTAAATTGGCCACTATGTACAAAGGGCAATTTCATAGGTAAGACCCTAATACATACGTTTTACAGGCTGACGGTGCCTCTACAAAACTTGTAACATTATATTATGTATAGTCAGTCCGTTCCAATCCAATTTGGCGAGAACAATACCAAATCGATGAAATAACTCAACATTTAGCTTTAAATCTAGGGTAAACTTGCAGTCTTGATGAATCAAATTATGGATGTGTAAACAATTGTCATTTCACTATATAATTTAAGGCCAATTACAATTACATCAGTCCACCATGTTTGTTTAGATTTTGGCGGGTTTCATCTACATTTTTAAGCACCAATTTATGACAGAACAAAAATATCACTTTAATAGAGCTATTCAACATTTTTATTTAAACCGCGGTGAAACTCGTACAAACGTTCGAACTATTGCAGTTTGTGAAAATATAAAAATATTTTCGAAGAGAAATAAATATTTTGAGTGTTACATCCGTTTATTGTGTAAAAATATTTATTAAAATTTATCAATTAAAGCTATTTGGTTTTACAATATAAAATAAACACTGAAATAAAGTTAACCATCATTTTTATTCAAATTATGGTTGAAATTTGTGAAAACGTTCGAACACTGAAAATATTTTCATATTCAATTCCGAAGAGAAAAAATATTTTGAGTGTTAAGTGTTTTAAAGTGTAAATATTTGTTTAAATATTTATATATAATTAATTTACATTTACATATAATATTTAATTTATTAATAGATAAAAGTTATTTGAGTTTATGGACGTTTTTAGAAATACTTTTTAGAATTTTTAGTTTTTAGAAAATAGCGCAGGCTTATTTCGGAGTGGTATGCAAAAACGTCAACTACAATGAAAAATATTTATATGCACACTCAGCAAGCTACAGGATATTCGGAAATGAGAAACGCTGATATAATCCTCACAGGATATTATTGCGTTGACCACTGGGCGGGCACAATACATTGAAACAATTAGTAGTTTAACTGGATACAATTGCTAGATATAAGTTTCACACACACAAAGACAGCTCGTAGTATAAGCTGTAGCGTTTAGAAGACAACTTAGAGAACTCAATGGTGTGACGTCGGATAGAGCCATGCAAAAATTAATTGTGAAAGAATAGAACATTATAGTAACCGTATTATTAGTGGCAAATGCCATAAAACGAGTTTTTATTATAAAAGTATAAAAAAAGAGTCAATTGGTGAAATATAATGAATATATCAGATAATGAGAAGAGTAGGTCTGTCTTGAAAGAGCCCTATATCCAAGAATGACGACGTAGCTTGACGGTACGATATATTAATTTTTTTTTTTTTATGAACGAAGGCGGCAGACGAGCATACAGTCTATCTGATGGTAAGTGGATACTGGCGCCAATAGACATCCGTGATACATGCCAGCATTAGTTCAAAATGACGAAACGTTGGCACGCCCCCGGATGCGCTGCTATTATCTTTGTAGATATAGGAATGGATTTCGAGAAAGGATTGGGAAAATAGGGAGGGCTAGGATGGGAATGGGCACTGGCACATCTTACTCATTACCGAAATACATAGGGAAATAAGATAAAGAGGGAAATGCAGTACATTTCATGGTAGTCTTCTGTGAGAGAGGAGTAACGTGGCTAGTTGAGTCCGCCCAGCGGCTGTGGGAATGCAGCGTGCACTCTTCCCCTACAGTATCTACAATGCTATATCAAATAGTATTTAGATGACGGTTTATAATATCATGACACGATATTATACCTACCAAGTGACGAGAAACTACAAATTGCTGAGTAATGAATTACGCTTAGCGACGCTGATATTACGCTTAAGAGTGCACGTAATTATTTCATAAAAGCACCGAGTGGCTCCACCGTTTCTATTACATACTATGCGGTTAATTCCCGACAGACTATAGTTCCAACAAACAACTTGTTTATTTTGTGCTGCCGTTACGGGAAAGACCCTATTTAACTTTTTAAACGAAACATCGTATTTTTGTTTCATTGAAAAATATCTTCGTTTTATGTTTTCAATCATTTAAATACTTTAAATAGTTATTACTTCCACAAAAATAATACATGCTTGTGTATGTTTCAGTAGAATACAATTTTATTTTTTAAACTGATTTCACGTTTACCCATCCCATCCAATGCTATTTAATCTCATCGAGCACAGAGTGTAATGGGATTACCGTATCATTTCAATTCTAGTAGTGTATCTTCTTTAAGAACTTGCACGTCGTTACGCACGAAATATTGGTTACTTATTTGTGGAAATATGAAGTGTATACATATTTATGAGGCCTACTGTACATGAGAAATGTCCAAATATGTTTGATAGTGTAATAGCCGTTTTTTGTACAACGTACGAAAAATAGTCTTTTTTTCGAATGTGTAGAGAACAGATAGCGAAGTGTTATTATCTCACATATTTACTTTTGCATGAAAATCATTTTTTTTTTATGTACGAAGGCGGCAGACGAGCATACAGTCCACCTGATGGTAAGTGGATACTGTCGTCCATAGACATCCGCGATACATGCCAACATTAGTCCAAAATGAGAAACGTTGGCTCGCCCCCGGATGCGCTTTACCTTTGGAGATATAGGAATGGATTTGGAGAAAGGGTTGAGAAAATGGGGAGGGATAGGGTGGGATTGGAATGGGCTCTGGCACATCTCACTCACTACCGAAACACGTACGTACATTGGGGAAATACGATAAAATGGGAAATACAGTACATTTCAAGGTAGTCTTCTGTGAGAGAGGGGTAACGTGGCTAGTCGAGCGCGCCCAGCGGATGTTGGATTTCAGCGTGCACTCTCCCCCTTAAAAAACCCTCGTGTGTCAAATATTTTACCAAATGTTAACGGGTTAGTTAATTATGTTTATTCAAAAAGTCATGTTCAGTGTACTGATGACATTTTGTTTAACGTAGCAAAATGTATACAAGTTATAAATTAGACAATTAGTAATAGACTTGGTCGTCTGCCGGCAAACATTACACACCTCACGTGGAATACACTCAAGGACAAAATAAATATTTAAACTTTCACTTACACCTTTATTATTCTGTTTACTTTACTACTTTTAATGTTTTTTGTTTTAATGTTTTAATGGAAATGTTTGTGTTTAATTCCGAGAATCTCTCGGAAATATTTGTCTAATTAACATAATTAATTATAGGGTTCCAAAGTTCTCAGTGATAGGACCTGAAATAAACATTATATTATTTTTTCCATATAAAATGGTTTAAAAGAAGATAAATTTACAGCACCACATAAAACTGTATGTATGTCTGCCAATTTTATTGCTCACCTATAGCTCTCACAGGATAGCTGGTTGAATTTGTTGGACCTTTGTACGTTAAGCACTCCCTTTGTACGTATTTTCTTTTGTAACTATTTTTTTAATCATTTATGTATACAATATAAATAAATAATTAATATTTGTTAAAAATATGTAAAATTTAAGTTTACTTTATATAGATTTATATACACCTGTATCCCATAGAGAAGCAATAGAAAGACAGGCTGATGGTATGGTACGGTATAGCATAACACTAATTATTTTACTTGCATCGAATATTTTTTGTTTATTTACAAAATTTCAGGCAAGTAAGGACCACACAATATACCAGAGTATACATACTTATACCTAATAATACCTAATAATAATCAGACGAGGCTCTGGCTGTAGGCCTAGACATTGCGAAAGCTTTTGACCGGGTATGGCACAAATCTCTGCTTTCCAAGTTACCATCTTTCGGGATACCCGAGGGATTATGCGAATGGGTTGCCAGTTTCCTGACTGGACGGAGCATCAGAGTCGTTATCGATGGTAGCTGCTCCGACACCATGTCTATTAACGCTGGCGTCCCGCAAGGCTCCGTGCTGTCCCCAACTCTGTTCCTTCTGCATATCAACGACCTGTTGCAAATTGGTGACATACGTTGCTATGCAGATGACAGTACTGGTGACGCCTTGTACAGAGGCCGCGCCAACATCCCTCGGGTCGAAGTGGAAGAGAGTCGCGCCAGGCTTGTGTCTGAAATCGAAGACTCTTTAGATCTAGTCTCGATTTGGGGTTCTCTGAACCTAGTGGATTTCAACCCCAGTAAGACGCAAGTCTGTGCATTCACCGCTAAAAAAAACCCCTTTGTCGTAGCACCTCGCTTTCAGAGCATGCCTCTTAAGATCTCGGAGAGTTTCGGGATCCTTGGTGTCGACATTTCCAGCAAAGTCGAATTTAGGGGTCATCTGGAAAATAAGGCCAAAATGGCTTCCAAAAAGCTCGGTGTGCTGAACAGAGCGAAGCGGTACTTCACCCCTGGGCATCTCCTTATGCTTTACAAAGCTCAAGTGAGGCCCCATATGGAGTATTGCTCCCATCTCTGGGCCGGCGCACCGAAATATCAACTGGACCCATTTGACTCCATCCAACGACGTTCTGTTCGTATTATCGACGATCCCACTCTCACGGGCGGTTTAGAATCCCTCAGCAGTCGGAGAGACGTTGCGTCTCTCTGTGTGTTCTACCGCCTGTACAATGGGGAATGCTCTGAAGAATTGTTCAATATAATTCCCACCTCGGGTTTCTATAACCGCACCTCCCGTCACAGAAGTGCGGTCCATCCGCATTTCCTCGATACGGAGGTGTCGCGCACTGTTCGGTCCAAAAATTACTTTATACCGCGAACCCGTAGGCTGTGGAACGAACTGCCTCAAGAGGTCTTTCCATTGGGCTACGATATGGGGTTCTCCAAGAGAGCTGTGAATAGGATTTTGCAAGGTCGGCGGCGCGCCCGCATACCCCCTGGTGTTGCAGGTGTCCATGGGCGGCGGTAACACTTACCATCACGTGGGACCGCCTGCTCGTCCGCCCACTAATCTATAAAAAAAAAAACAAAAAAAAAAAAGATTTGATTATTGCTCAATTTCCGTTCCCTAAAGCGTCGGAACACTACCGCTTCTAGCTGAAAGTCAGGACTGAGGAACAGATGCACTACAGCTTCCCGGAGATTATAGGGCTCAAAGTTGCTAGATTCTAGCTGCCACAGCTTCACGGCATCTTCATCGGCGTCTCTGATTGATGGACTTATTAATAGACAAAGTTAGATTATTTACAAACTTAATGCTCCCTTATTGTGTCCGTATTTGCATCTCTCCTATAAATTGAAACACGTGTCAACATATGTCTTGCCGACTACCAATATTAGGTGGATTATCATCAATTAATATTGCTCAATTAATCGATTTGGTGTCCCAGCCAATATGGATTCAATTAATTGTGTTATTTAACACATTCATCAAATTGTGACAATTTGTTGCCGCATGATAATGCGTTAATGTTTGAGCTTTATTTAATATCATCAGATAACTAAATACAAATTACTTTAGTCAATTTTGAGACAGGATAGAGATATGGATGGGTACAGCGGATAGAATAGACGAGTACTCGAATTGAGGCCACCCACCGGGAAGCGCGTGTTGTGAAGCACCGACGATTGTGTGTAGTGGATGAGCCTTGGGAGAGGCCAATATCCAGCAGTGGAGAGACATAGACTGAAGGTAAAGATAGTGTTATAACAATGAGCGCTAAGCGCTCGAACGATAAATCAGTGCCAATGAATCTTAACTTAAGATCCTTAACTTTAACCATATTAGACCCTAGCGCTAACCTCAAAGGTTTTTAGACTCGATCTTTTAACCTCACGGGGTTTTACACATGAGCTTTTAACTACAAGGGGTTTTTGACTCGAGTTTTTAAACTCGAGCTTTCAAACCCGAGGGTTTTAAACTTGAGTTTTTAACCACCACCACCCACCATCTCTAGCACCACCACCACCCCTTGCCGGGAGTATCGTAAAAGGCGACGAACGGAGAAAAAGGCTGCTACTACAAGCCCTGAGGAATTCATCACCTCAAAAAGAGTGGACACGCCGCGCGCCGACCCGTTTGGTCAGAGTGGCGCTTTAAGGCCGTCCATCCCTCATGCACGGGACAATGTGCATGAGGAGATACCATGTCCAGCAGTGGACGATAAAAGGGCTGGGCACAGTTTACCGTAAGACACATAATTATATTTTCCAAAAATAATCAAATACTCAATTAAAGAACAGCCAGAGTACATTAAGCGAACGGTAATTAACGGTCTCATTTGTCGCACAACTGACAGTCGTTGGCGGAGATTCATTTCAACACATTATGAATTATTACGTCACTGAAACACATTAAAGGCTAATGGTGGCTGCGTGTTGTGAGGGGGGGACCTGGGGGAGGAGACCTGGCCTAGAACTGACTGGCATATTACCTACATTCCTAAGTTAACCTCCACCAAACTGTAATGAGTTTCACGAGTAATTACATTTCTTAATATGACATATATAAATAATTTTCTTACAAAATACATACATTGCAACGTGTTATTGTATATTAGGTCTTCTGCTTTTTAGGCCTTAACATTGTTAGGATTTTCAGTTAGATTTTTGAACCGAACCTTATAAAAAACAGTGAAATCTTCGTACCAACTGAGCCAGTCTCTTTTCTTTATTGTTGTTTATTATTGATTTGGTAGTGTTAAACAAACATTAACAGCATATTATACAATTTGGTAGTGTTAAACAAACATCGACAGCATAATATACAATTTGGTAGTGTTAAACAAACATCGACAGCATAATACAGAATTTGGTAGTGTTAAACAAACATCGACAGCATAATACACAATTTGGTAGTGTTAAACAAACATCGACATCATAATACAGAATTTGGTAGTGTTAAACAAACATCGACAGCATAATACACAATTTGGTAGTGTTAAACAAATATCGACAGCATTATATACAATTAAAAATTATAATATACAGTTAAATTTAATGATTGTTATTGATTAACAATTTATCCATAACAAAAATATTAATTTTACAAACGACAATACTGAGAATTGATAATAGCGAGTAGGCGATTGAGTTGCGCTTACGCGGACGGCAGATGGGGTCTAAGAAGGCCATAAAACGACACGCTGGCCAAGCGGGTTGGCGAGTCCACTCTTTTAGAGGTGGTGTAGTTCCTCAGGGCTTGTGGTAGCCGCTTTGTTATTCCTTAATCACCTTTTACGACACCCAGAAGAGATGGAGTGGTGCTATTCTATAGCTAGCCCACACCACACTGCACAACCTTAAATCCCTTATGCATGAGACAATGAGGAGGTCCATGTCCAGCGGTGGATATTGAAAAGGCTGGTTGCATTGCATTGCATTGGAGAGCAGAAAGGAATGAGAGAGGCGAGCAGACGAGAGATAACGTAATGTAAAATCAGGATTTACGTTGAGAGATATTGTATGGAGTATGTATCATAATATTCATAATAGAAGAAGATTATAATTATTTATTTATTTTTACACTTCATTGCACAATATCATTCAAAAGGCGAACTTAATTCCTTAAGGCATTCTCTACCAGCCAACCTTTTGGTTGATCGGAGAAGTTTAATTAGGAGGTGTATGAAAGATACAATTTAGATGATGTGATAAAATGAGTATAATACATTATTACACATACAAACTTACACACATACATATATACATAAGAATAAAGACAAGGCATACATAATCAATGAATAGATTATTTAAATGAAATGATTATTAAGAGAAACAATTAAAAAAGACCATGTTGCTGACAAAAGTAAAATAAAAATGAAAGAAAAGATAAAGCAAAAGGAGATGACTGCGCTTATAATATGTGAAGCGAGTTAGACAGTATTACAAATAACTCGGCAAAATTAAGAATGGATTGTGACGCTACAATTATTTCTTGTGACCGGCACCTATTTAACATCGGCTGGTATACCGCCAATCTGCCATTTCACTTCCAAATAAAAGTTCTTTATTTTTAGAACAAAGAGCTTGCTAGACAGAATATTAGTATTAGAAAACCAGTGACATAGCTACAACTTCGATCTATTGTGACTGTTGATAAGTTTACTGACCCGTTTATATTGTAAGACTAGCTCCTTTAATGAGTAATAAGTTTTACGAACTTTTTGGCGGGAACTCGAGAAGGGATTTCTGAGTTCCTGTGGTTTAATAGTGATAGGTTATTAAACTTCAAAGTGCCTAGTGTTGGGGCATAATGTTTGTGATAATCAAATAAAAGCATGAGACTCCATTTTCCGTGTGCTTCCAAGGAGTCTATCTCTGTCCTCAGTAAACTAATCACTTTACTGAGAACTAAGGTAGGTAGACTAAGGTATGTAGACTTAGGTAGACTAAGAGCATATTTGAAATATGAACCAAAAGCGTGGCAGTGGAGAAAGCGAGGTTGATAGTCAATAGATCATGAAGAGTAAATGGTGAATAGATTAGAAGACGAGCACTATGGTTTAGTGACAAATGAGTTGACAATGTTTACAAATAAATAGCGATCCAGCGTGACAACCGGTCATATGTCATATCAGTCATATGTCAACCGGTTATGAGTGTGTGGGACAAGCTTCATAAACTGAGCAGATAACGCAGCGTTTTACCAAAATTGTAAGGTGTTGGTCCAAGTGAAGAAACAATTACAGACGTGACCCAATTGCACCATTGCCATATATGAAAAGAAAAAAAACAATAACTTTTTCCTTACTGCTGACAATTTATATTGGTAGATAGGTATTAGTTTAAGGTATAAACGCAAGGGCACATTGTGTTCTATACACGTATATGTACTATATTAACACGTTTTTTCGAGATACATACTGGGAGGAGCAATCCGGCTGCCTCTGTGAAATTTCCTGTAAATTAACTGTTTCCAGAATCAAGGATTATCCGATTCATCGGATTAACCGAGCATTCCGCCCCGTGCGTGAATAAATCCGCCCATACGACATCCACATCTCAATGTTACAATCGAACCAGACCACCCGAGCGTGCAAAAAGGTTTTTGACAGTGACACGCTTATTAATAATGCTGTTGGCGCGTTATATATAAATAAAGAAAATCTATTTCTTCGATTTTAATTTGCCGCTCATTCCGGGCGCCATCGATATACAAGGTTATCGATCTTGTGTATCGATGTAGGGTAATCTATGATTTATAATCTATGATGGTCTGTAATGTATGGGTAGATGACGATGGCGTTGTTGATTCGGATAGTTTAATATTGTGAATTTGTCTGTTGTCTGAAACGAAAGGGATTGACATTTGAAGAATAGACTTTAATGTCGTTTCTTTTGTTACAGGTAGGATTTTTACTATAGAATACTGTGCTAAACCCACCATTATGGTAAATAATTGATGGGGGGAGAGTGCACGCTGCAATCCAACAGCCGCTGGGCGCGCTCGACTGGCCCTTCTCACTGGTTACTGGTTACCCCTTTCTCACAGAAGACTACCTTGAAATGTACTGCATTTCCCACTTTATCGTATTTCCCCAATGTACGTACATGTTTCGGTAGTGAGTGAGATGTGCCAGAGCCCATTCCCATCCCATCCTATCCCTCCCCATTTTCCCAGCCCTTTCTCCAAATCCATTCCTATATTTCCAAAGGTAGGCAGCGCATCCGGGGGCGTGCCAACATTTGTCATTTTGGACTAATGTTGGCATGTATCCCGGATGTCTATGGGCGACAGTATCCACTTACCATCAGGTGGACTGTATGCTCGGCTGCCGCCTTCGTACATAAAAAAAAATGTGAAAAAAACAATAAACGGTTCTTTTGTTACAGAGAAACTCAATATTGTTTATTTTATAGTGTCAATTCCCTGAAACACTATTATATATATATATATATATATCCATAGGAAACCACTAAATGTATCCTATAGACCAGCGGGTGAAGGATTGGCGAAAAAATACGAATGATTAATTTATAGAAAATGTCAACTTACTTGGTAGATTCCAAGCGCAGCAAATCTAGCAGCCAGCGAAGACGTGGTCACTCACCTCTGTCACCATTTCTCTGGGGTCGCGACCCTATTAATTGTTTTCATAAACGATTTGCACTTTATTTTGATGGTGCCGAACGAACACGGCTGCACGGCGCGAAAAGCGGTTATGATATGCGCATTTTTTCCCGGTGACAGCGTCAGTCGTCATCTGTCGTGGGCTAAAAGGCCGCGTTCCAAAACGTGGCCAAACAATAAAGCGGCGAGAGCGATAGCTATTAAGAAAAGGAAGTATTACTTATGGTGGTTGGATGAGAAAAACACAAGTCCTCGTGTGGTAAGCGTTGAAAATACTTATATCTAGAAGGATATCTGTATCTTTAGCCTGTGGGTGGTTCATGGTTAATTTTACTATGAAGGTTTATCGTTGAGTATGTCAATGCCAAATATAGGAGAAAGTATGGTATATTGGACCGGCAACTAAATTGGACCACCCTCATATCTCAAAAAGTATTTTTTCAATTTCAATATTGGCAACACCAAGCGATATGCATCTAACTGCATTGCATATCGGCCATATTGTTTTCGTTGTCACATTGAACGTCTGTGTCTTAAACATATTTTTGTTATTTTTAATGTAAATTCCATCGATTCGTGCTAAGAGTGTATTTAAGATAAAGGTAAGCATACAGTGTTTGTTAATTTAAAGTTTAGAGGTAATTTATCTACAATCAACATACGCGAAATGATTGCCGACATTTATTGGTTATATTTTATTAGATTTTTTTTTATGACGTATCCACGTATGACGTATTTGTTTTACCTCAGAGCCTATCAAGGTTCAATTTAGCAACCTCGTGGTCCAAATAACAGAACCAGTTGGCTAAATTGGAACAAAGCTCGGATCTCACATTTTGTTGATTGTTGAGTTATCTATAATAATTATGTTGATAAATACTTAATAAACACAAAGCCTAATAATTGTTGTTTCATTTCATACAATAGACATTTGTAAAAATCTAAAAAATATATATTTAAAATGCGTTTGAAAAAAAATGGTCCAAACTATCAGACTTTCCCCTATTATTATTCAAAGTAGCTATTTTTTCTCTTTTCATATATAGCAATAGCGCAAATAGCACATTATGTCAATGTCGAATTTTGTCTTCGTAATTAACAATTTAGTAGCGGGAGAGTGCACGCTGCATTCCCACAGCTGCTGGGTGCACTCGACCAACAGAATATTACCTTGAAATGTACTTTATCGTATTTCCACAGTGTACGTACGAGTTTTGGTTGTAACTCCTTGAACATATCTCACCCATTTTTATCGTCATATCATATCCTATCCCCCCAATTTTCCAACCTTAATCATTCCTTAATTTGCAAAGGAAGGCAGCGCATCCAGGGGAGTCATTCTGTCATTCTGGACTGACGTTGGCATTGTATCGCGGATGTCCATGGACGACAATTTCCACTTACCGTCAGGTGAACTGTATGCTCGTCTACCGCCTTTTTTCCTCCAAAAAAAAGAAAATTTCACAGTTAAAATAATTCGAAGTGTGTTAGTAACGAAAATACGATTTAACTCCAATATTTTCATTGTCACCAGGAAACCCAAACCTGATCCAACTTTAAATTTGCTGTCATTGATTTGCTGCCACTTCCACTATTTCTGGGGCTCACTTAATTTTTATTCCTTGATAAAATTGCAACAAAGCCGTCTCTGTACATCTATATCTATACATCTACATATACACTACTAATATAATAAAGAGGTAAAATTGTGTTTGTAGGTATGTTAGGGGTAATCTCTGGAACTACTGAACCGAATTCAAAAATTCTTTCAAAAATAGGAAGCTACATTATCCGTGTCTAATATAGGCTATATTTCATTTCAAAATTTTGAAAAAAATATTTTGAAAAAGAAAAAACTTATAAACCGAAGCGAAGCGAGGGCAGGTCGCTAGTTTTATATATTTTTAAAAAGTCGTTGCATTAAAAAATTTGAGGGATACAGTGCCCAAAATAACAGTTCTTGGATTTTTTTGTCCGTCTATCTGCCCATTTGTCTCTCTGTCCGAACTCGTATCACTCAAAAACTACGGGACAGATTTTAATGAAACTTGGCATAGACATAGCTTATGTGCCAGCATAACATTTAGAGTACTTTTTATTCGGATCCATTTAATAGTTCACACGGGAATCATCATCAATTCCACATGTACAATATTAGTCGTCATCAGAAAACCACTGACTGGATCGGATAAAAGTACAATCGGACATCAGCTTGTCTCAATAATATAATTTCAGCTTTATACAAAAAGGAATACAAAAGTTTCCAATTTGAACCTTCATTCGATACGGAACTTATCCCGTCTTATAGTTTTCTTTATAGTTCAGCCAATGGTTGTCACAACTTTATTTGTAGGTTTATTGGTGGAACACGTGAATCGGATCGGAACACATTGATCTAGATTTATTGCTTTTATAGGAACATCTATGAGTTTATTTCCGCAAATCCGTTCTGATATGAGTTTCTGCGAGGTTTATTATAAAGTTCACGTTCGGAAATCTCATGGGGAATATGGGGAGTAATTATAGGACGACGTATAATGATTGGATTTTATGGAATAAGAAACAATCTTCAGTAACTTTCATTCTCTCATCGCATTATGTAACTAATCCGCACTGGATTAGTAGATTATGGTCTCAAAACCCTCAAGTGTTTCACTTGGGAAGGTCTGTGCCCTACAGTGGGGTGTTAAAAGCTGTTACCGGTACGAGTGAACATTTAACAAAATTTCATTGACGCCGAAACCTGTTTTAGAATTTTACCTTTAAGCCTCCGTATATGTAATATAACTTATTACAATTTGCAATAATTATCTTTTTATAGGAAAAGGGATAAACCGACATGAGATCCATTACCACCGTTCAAAAGTGACTGCAATCTTAGGAGGTAAGAAATTCCATTAATTCCATTCAAAACCTATTGACGAACCCTATGTCGTAGCATATCGGAAAGACAGTGGCAGTGCCGGCGTTTGGAACGTGCGACCCGTGCGGCAGCACAGCGGCCCGGGGGGGCGCCATTGAATTAGAGCGTTGTACACAGTCAGGGCGCAAATAGGGGTCTGTAAAGTTTGTATCAACATTTTGGAGTGTTTTTCGCTATCAAGACATTTTTAGGAACAAAAAGTTACACGAATGTCTATTATGACACGATACACGCTGAGGCCTTAAGGACGCCAAAGCCTGGAGGCGCCGAGCCCCGAGTATGCCAAGTGGGTGCCGATCCATGGCGGGCGCCTTGAATTGGAGGTGCTTTATACAGAAGACGGGCGCAGATACACGGAGGAGGCGCAATCGTATATCTTGCACAGGGCGGCGAAACCGCCAAGGTCAGCACTGCATAGTGGTGCAGTTAGTATCACAACCAGCAGATTCGCAGTAGGTACGACACGTTTATGAACAGCACAGTCCCCTTTCTAAAGCGTTGATCACACGTACCGAGCAAACGGGCGAGACAGTAAAATGTTTCTCGGCCGAGACAGTGATGTAAGCGAGTAGCTGTTCACACGTGTTTTGAAATTAGCACAGTCAGTTCAGTTCTATTGAGCCTACAATTCGGACACGATGGATCGAAAAAAGATTATTAGAAAATATACAAAGTTACTCATTCCACTATTAGCAGAAGAATTAAAGGAATTGTTGGAAAAAGAGCAACGCCGGATTTGGACAAGACCATGGATGTTGAGAAGACCTGATTTTGGCACTACAAACACTGTTTTTAATGAATTAGAGGTAGAAGATCCTGCTGAATTCAGAATGCTTCTGAGAATGGATGTACAACATTTTGACACATTGTTAGAAAATATTACTCCTTTGATACAAAGGGAAGATACAGTCATGAGAGAAGCTATATCTGCAAAGACCAAACTACAAGTAGCGTTATGCTATTTGGTAACTGGGACGAGCTACCGTTATTTGCAGGCTTTTTACAGAGTATCTCGGGCTGCAATATCATCACTCATACCAGAAGTCATGGATGCAATATTTACTTATTTGGAGAATTATTTAAAGGTACGTACTTTTTTCTTACATACTATAAATAAAACTTTAGTGCATTGAATACTTTTTTATTAATATCAAACAATTAGGTAGAAAAAAGACAAAATTAAAAATTAAATTTGTTGTCTTCCATCTGTCTTAAAAGCTGCAAACATCGCAGCTGCTACAATATCATTAGTGCTCACAGAAGTTTGGCGTAGTGTCGACATTATGTACTGGAGAAGTAGTTAGAGCAAAGATTGATTGCGATGTAGACGTCATCGGAGCTGGTATTGGTAATGGAGAAGATGGTGCAGCAAAGATTGATTGCGATGTAGACGTCATGGGAGCTGGTATTGGTAGTTGTGGCGGAGATTCCGCATAAGTTTCATCAAATTGATATAAGTCGCTGTGAAAACTAGCATTAGTGGTGTCTGAATATACAGAAGACGGCCTTTGGTAGCTGTGATTAGACGAAGAAGAATGGGATGCAGTTCTTTGTCTAAGTTCTTTAATCCCATATTCGGTCAGAATATTCTGAATTCTGTTTTGTGCTAATAAAGCATTCTCTGCCGATAAATTCTTAAGTTGCAATGCAACACTCCTTCCAAACACATTAAATATACTTTCGTTCTCAGAATCAACGCCTTCATTTAACTTTTTCAGATCAGAAACAGCTTGAAAAATTTCTCTAGTCCTCCTTTTAGTCCTCGTAGTATTTCCAGTGTTGCTATTAGTTGCTGTGGTAGTAGTCGTAGTTACAGTTACTGGTACTTGCTGGTTGTTGGATGTATTAGCTGGTACTTCCTGGTTGTTGTCCTGAGAACCAGTGTCTTCATTAGTGGCACGACGATTCTGTGAAATAAAATGAAAATAAATTATTGTTTTAGGTACCGCAGAACAATGAAGAATGGAAAGAAATAGAAACAGGCTTCAGAACTAGGTGGAATTTCCCTGGTTGCCACGGCGCTATAGACGGGAAGCATGTAATAATTCAAGCACCACCGAATTGTGGAAGTGAATATTTTAATTACAAGGGTGCCAACAGTGTGGTTTTGATGGCTGTGGTTGATCATGACTATTGTTTTCGCTATGTAAATATTGGGGCAAATGGAAGAAACTCAGATGGGGGGATTTTTAAAAACAGCAAATTACGTAGTGATCTTGAGAATAATTTGTTACCAAAAGGAGGATTTTTGGTTGGAGATGATGCGTTTCCACTAAAAACATATTTATTAAAACCATACAGTGGCACAAATCTTTCAACAAAACAAAAAATATTTAACTATAGAGTCTCTAGAGCACGGAGAATCGTCGAAAATGCATTTGGTATTCTGGCAAGCAGGTTTAGAATTTTTCAAAAGCCCATACCAACTAATGACAAAACCACCGATAAAATTATTCGCACCTCATGTGCTCTGCATAATTGGTTACGTCTCACAAGTCCCGGCCATTACTTTCCAAGGGGTTGTGTTGATGAAGAAGATATAGATTCGGGATCCATTATTGAGGGGACTTGGAGACGAGAACTTATAACTACTTTGCCAACTATCACTGATCATAACACCAACAATGCAGTACGTATAGCAAGGGAGCTTCGAGATAAATACGCAGAGTTCTTCAGTGAGGCAGGTGCCGTTTCGTGGCAAAACAGAATGATTTCATAATTTTATTTAAGAAATACCTACATTACAACATAAAAAGTAACATAATAAAAGGTACTTACGTTTTCATAAACATTTTTGTTTAAATCGTTTGAAAACACCTCTTCCATCTCTTTCAGCCATTTAATATTAGAAGTGTACACATTACTGAGCCCCGCTCCGGATTTCTTCGAGTCTTGAATTTTTTTATTTTCTTGTTGGTAGGTGGACCGTAAATTTTTTATTTTATTTTTTACTTCTTGCGTACCAAATCCAGTGATATTCATTTCTTGAACTATGGAATTATATGCTGCATCCCGTTTTTGCTTTATCTTGTATTCCGGAGATTTAAAGTTCCACAGACACGGATGTAGTTTATATAACTGTATAAATTTAATAGTTGTTTCGACGTCCCATTTGATATTAGCAGACATGGTGTATTTTATTTTATTTGGAGTTGTTTAAAACAAAAATTATCTCAAGGAAAGGCGCGCGCGGCGTCGTGACGACAATCATGTGGCAGAGTGGCGAGACAGTGCACGTTCAGACCTGCCGAGTGAGCGAGCGAGACAGTGCGGGGAAGCGGGAGGGTGGACACTCGGCCTAGTAAGTAGAACGGGAGCCGAGCTACTGTCTCGCCGCTTCGTTCGGCCGAGCGCTCGGCCGAGCACTCGGCGGTATGTTTATACGCACCGAGTACTCGGCCGAGAGCACTGTCTCGCCCGTTTGCTCGGTACGTGTGATCAACGCTTAACGACATTAAAAATCTATCTAAAAAACAAAATGCTGCCAAAAATTCTGCTCCGGCTCAGTTAAAAGAGTGACTTATTCAGCTCCGCCATTGTTTCTTTTGTTAGACAAAATGCAAGGAACACGTTTGTTTCCGAAACAATGTGACGGCACGACTCCCGTGTTTCGCGGCTCGAGACAACTGGAGTGACTTGTTTGTCGATTTGTCCACTTCGAAACTTGCGTCTAGATTTGGGGCGTAAGATGGAGAAAAGTTAGCTGGAGCGTGGATTTGTTTCATTCTAATAGGATTGGTGATGCAATTTCTACATGCGAGAAATATCTTGGTTTCTTTATTGAGCTCATATATTTCCATCGGTCAAAGAGTAAACTTATAACATTATAAATTTACTTCCTATCTCATCCTCCCAAGAATGAATGTACCATGACCAGCCCTTTTATCGTTCTGTACATTGTCTTCTGCATGAGCGAGTTATGATTGCCGAGTCCACTCTTTTAGAAGTGGTGTAGTTCCTCAGGGCTTCTGGTAGCGGCTTTGTCTCTTAGTTGCCTTTTACGACACCAACGGGAAGAGATAAGTTGATGATATTCTAAAGCCACACGGCAAATTAACATTAACATGGTACCTATTTTTAGGAAGGATTTATTTTTAAGTCGAGCTTCATTCAGTGGAATTACTTTTGTTTTACTAAGTAAGAAATCCACGTTTTGTCTAAGATTCCTTCCATCGAGACTTGAGCAATCAAGCGGCGACTAATATTCAACCCCTATATCTGTGTTTATCTATTTTTTGTTTGCGTCTCTAATTCTCAGTATACTTGCTCATTATGTATACTTTTTCTTCAATATGTTATTCAGTAGCTATATCCTTGAATATGTCTTTTAACAAACCGAAGAACAAAACTTGGATAACCTTCTGTAGAACTAGCGTTATTTCTATTATTCTTGACCTTTCCTTGGCCTGGATATCTATGTACATAAAACCCGTTTTAACGTCGCACTTTCTTACACGCTTGAAAATCTCCATGCTTTATTACCATTTCTGAATTGAAAATTTGAAGTGGCACCGCTCCAAGTCTCAGCGAGAGTATAATAATTCAAAGGATTATCACACCTCCACGCAATGTATTACGTCGGTTATTTTGTTTGGTAGCCTGTGTGCATTACTTCTTGAAATATTGTGGTGTATCGATGCCAAGAGTAGCATAGCAGTTGGGTGTGGAAGATTGATTTAAAGCTAAACAAATTGTCTGAAAGGGTTGGCTCATGGCGAGTTAGATTAAAGCGAAGTGAACCTAATTAAATTAATGTAGAACGTAATTGGATACCATTCTGCATAACTGATCCAAGTGACAAAAATGAAATTTGTCGAAAAATAAAAATTTTACAAGGCGTGCGAACTACTAAAATATAAGTAAAAATTCAAAAACATTTCTTAGTTCACACTAATTTAGAGTTCACTGGTACAAAAATATCAAATTTGGCGCTTGGCCCAGTTTTGCATAATTGTATCCGATTATCCATTTGGTTGCGCAGTCTAGATAGCCGAAGCGTTTTCTAGGTGCGATAACTAAGGCATTGAGCACACGAAATAGTTAGTCGCGGCGACATGGCGACTAAAAACATTTAAAAAACGGCGACTAGTTTTGAGGTTGTTAATCTGCGACGCTGTGTAGACACTTCTAGCGTTCCTATAGAACTCTTTCGAATTATTGGTCAATTACAGATACCGCTAGCTATTCCTATTAGCTATTGGACACCATGTGCTTTAAAATCCATAGGAGTGGGATAGCTAAGGAACTGAATAAGTAAAATTGTTCTGGTAACCTTTGAACTGCGTTACGACATATAATTCTTCAAGAGGGATGTGAATACGTATATACGAGTACCTACCTATTCGAGGTAGGCAAGATAGGAAGTGTAAACAAACATATTATAGCTGTCACAGACAACCCACTATGCAGAAGATGCATGAAAACTGAAGAAACGCCATCCCATGTACTCTTGCAGTGCACAGGTGTGATTTTCCAACGAGCAAAAATCCTCGGAAATCCGGGATTACTATCGGAAGCATGCAACAAGCCCAGAAGAGTACTAGCCAGCTGGAAGGAGCTGCGGTGGCTCGAATAGAGTTCATGTCCGAGGAAAGGCTCCCACACAAAGCGGTCGCTGCGTTTGACTAATTGTGGAAAAGAGCCCGTCGAGTCGATAGTCACAATTTTGGGATGGTAACCGTAAGACATATTTTTCTTTTGGCGTTTTTCTAACACGTAATGTCACACTCATCACCGGATCACCGCTTGTTTATCAAGCGAATGAGTATCTTTTCTCGACTCTCATTCGAGAGGTCGTGAGTTCAAATCCTCGAATTTCAACTTAAGTAAGGTTTTTTTTTTAAATATCATCCCCTTTGTGGTGAGAGAAAACCCCATGAGCAGTATGTGTATCCATCAATCCGCAATGGACCCACGTAGCCGATTGCCATAATGCCAAATCTCCGAGTGGATTACTAGGGGAGTCCTGTGCCCTGCAGTGGGACGTTATAGGCTGATATTGTTAAACAATGTGGACTCGCCTTTTGCTACTCATCAAACATCAGCATAGATCTCATAATAGTTCAGAGTACATGTCAATT
This sequence comes from Sesia bembeciformis, assembly GCA_943735995.1. Lineage (NCBI taxonomy): Eukaryota > Metazoa > Arthropoda > Insecta > Lepidoptera > Sesiidae > Sesia > Sesia bembeciformis. The sequence goes on from OX031041.1 coordinate 2,243,131, forward strand.
TCAAGCAACATAATTGATGTGTGATGACTCCACTTCAAAGATTATTAGGATGCCTGTCAATGTCAGCATCAGAATATAGCCATGTCTATTTCAATTACATATATTAGTTGATGTCATAATTAGAAGAATAATTAACAACATTGCTCAATAGAACTTTAGAAGCTCGCAGAAACTTACACAGAAGAATTAGTCTTTTAATTCACAAATCAGGAATTTAATTTTTAATTTTCATGATTAAATTAAAATTTATCAATCCATTTAAATGCACAATCTTTAATTCACCCGATTTAAGCAAAGGTTGATTGATAGTAATGCTTTAAGGGCATTCGACCTTGGATAATATCTTACGATTAAGCTAAGAACAAAATTAATCTTCCAGTTATCTTCCAGTTCCAGTTATCACTGACTTACTTCATTTTAATAGAAAATATAGAAAAGTCTTACTTGATCATAAATAAAAACATTTGTTAAAACAAACAAAATAAATTGTATTAAACATTTCTTGTACTAAATTCGGCACAAATATTTGTAGAACGTAAATAAGTATTCTTCAAAGATATTCTTTATATATTCATATTAGAAAATGAAGCCAATATATAGTACATAAGGGTTACAGAGAAAATAAACACAACACATTGGAAAATTGGAGAGTTCACTCCTATACTTATTAGAGGTGAATCCCTAATTTCCACATCACTGTATCCGTTAAGTCACCATCACAAAGCTGGTGTCTATCTAATACATATTTAGATTGTGATGTATATGTATATAGATATTTAATTATAATATACATATTATAATAGGCTAAGAATACGAGCAAAAACAGTACAGTATCTTAGGAATGCCTAGTATTTGTCTCGGGCAGGTTTGATACTGTTTGATTCGCAGGTTCAAGTCCACAGTAAAGCAATTAGTGTTGGAACATGTGACTTTTTTACGCTCACGTGTATTCTTTTATTTCGGCCTTATTATTTCTTAACAACTATAATGAGCACGACGGAGATTCTAACACAAAACGGTATCATAATTTTTTTCATATGACAATAATAATACTTAGATATTAAAATTATACTAATGCCTGTATACAAGAACAAATTCACTGCTAATTAATCCCGTTGTCGCCACGGAAGTAACAATTTTGTCTACAATTCCCGTCACTCAAAAATTTTTTAGGTACACAATCTCAAACAACTGATCCTCCAGTCAACTTATTAGACCAAATAGGAGTATAAATTAACGCAGCGTCTGCGCGTGTGTGTGTAAGTGAGTTTCTGTGCTAAGATCCGATACTGTTTTCCTTCATTCTGTGATCACGTTTTGCACACGGCGAGTATTACCCAGTGGTTTGTAATAGAGCATGAATTTGATGTTGTTTTCACACATTAGTTCGAATATAGGAACAAAGCAAGTTCGAATTTGTTCGAATTCGGTTGTCTGTTTGGATTAAAGTTGCTTGCGAAGCAACCTACCTTCTGTTTTGATTTAAATGCACTATCAGTTACGGTTTTATCCTAAAGATATACTCACAGTACAACAGCAACGGGGGTCAATCCCAATGCACTGAAAAATCGCAATAGTACCTACACATCGAAATGAAATTATTTATTAGTATCACAGAATTTAGAAAATGAACAATGCGACAATCCAACCAACTAATATAGATCTCCTAGACATACATTGTTACGTAACTTATTAAATACCTTACAATTATTATTGCCGTTTGTTTGTGTGTGTGTGTGCTATGCGTGTACATACGTGTTCGAGAGGGTGTGCATGAGAGTGTGTGCATGTTTATGTGATCGTGTACGCGTATAACTGTGTAAAAAATCTACAAAAAATAACAATAAGAAGAATCGTACCGGTACTAACAGGTTTAGGTCCCACTCTAGGATTCCATGCGTTGCACGAGACTCAATTTAAGAATTCATACTTCAATCAAGAAGAATTTTTTATTTTTTTTATTATTATTAACAAATTTACATAGTATAAGTATATAGCTAACATAATTGTATCTAATAAACCATACAGATTTGTCTAAGATACAAGTACTGCTGGAATCAGTAGTCGAGACATTAAAAACCTACCTGCGAGCAGTGAACAAATTATAATTTGGACAAGAAATATGTTCTTAATTTATATGAGTATTGGAATATGATATCAGTACAATACTATCAGTTATCATTTTATTTGTAAGGACTTAATATTATAATTTACTCTTATATGTTACTATGAATATGTGTGAAAGTATGTTAACGAATGTTAACTTATTACCTATTAATGATGTTATGTGAACTACATTGTTTTACAATTCACCTACATTCCGATTTCATCGTATTTCTCCAATGTACGTACGTGTTCCAGTAGTGAGTGAGATATGCCAGAGCCCAGTACCCATCTCATTCTATCCCTCCCCATTTCTCCAACCCTTTCTCCTAATCCATTCCTTAATCTGCAAAGGTTGGCAGCGCATCCGGGGGTGTGCCAACGTTTGTCATTCTGCACTGATGTTGGCATGCATCGCGGGTGTCTATGGACGACAGCGTCCATTTACCATCGGGTGGACTGATTCTAGAAAAAAAAAGCATTAGATACCTGTCGCGCTGTATTTAATGAATTTGATATCCATTTAAAAAAAAATGATTGAAGACTGACAAAATAAATAGTTACGTGAAAAATATTGTGAGCTGCTTTGATTTGCAAATATAAACAACAGACGAAACGTATAAATCCGTATAATAGGTACGTTTCATAGTTATAGGCGATGCGCTCTAGTGCATGCGATGCATCTTCAGACATTGTCAGGCCAATCGTCGTCGTACAACTAGAGATAACGCTGGAATTCTAAATTGTAACTAGTCGTAAATGTTTAAAACCCTTAAAATAAACAATGACTTTTAAAAATATCCCAAGAACCTGACCTATGTCGCCCACCCACCAAGAGCTACGTACGCGCGTCACGTTCTGTAATTTCCTGAGCGAGGTATCCGTCGTCTGGACACGCACTATTTTTTCACAACGAATATCTCAGTCTTTTTTTAATTTTAAAACTTCTTATTATGATACGAAATTCATTATTGTTTCATCTTAAGCCATTGAGCTTTCAACCAATGTACCATCTGTAAAATCTCAAATTACAAAAATACAATCTCAATTACAATCTAAAATGGTTTAGTAGCAAAATGTGCAATTCTCAAAATGGCAAATTTTTAAAATGGAATATTCTTAAAATGGCTAATTCTCCAACTGGCAAGTTCTCAAGAAAAGGCAAATCTCAAAATGACAACAAAACACTTACTTTTCGAAGTGATTTCAGCTCAGATACCTACTTAAAAATCGTACATATTTTTTTATATGTTCACTGTTATCTGTATTTAGTTATTGTAAATGTGTTATGTGTTTAGTTATGTAAACGTAAATCTTTTAGGTTGTTTTCTTCTATAAATTAGGATTTTAAATTATCAAGGGTTAATGCAAACTTATATTTTGAATGTTTCACAATAATATACTGGATTTGGTTAAACATAAAACCATAGACTATATGAAAGTATAGACATTGCGTCAGTGAACAACGAACATAAGTAGCCTGCGTAAGAACGTAAAAAAGCTATTTGTTGTACCGGGACGATCGGCATAGTATGACTATGTAGTCACGTAAACATACATATAGGTATATGTTTATGTGCGTCTCACAGGTCTATTATTTTTACTACCGCTATGATGCGTCGCGTATATGGACACTCAGTTGGCACAAATTTCAGTAGGAATGTCAATTGTATTTATTCTAAAGCCTACGCAATAAAACGTGTAAAAATGGTACGTACATGCCGTAAAAGTGACACCCCTGACGCGTCACGTGAATTTTACGGCTTTTTTTACTTTTATACTTTTACCTTTTTAGTTATGCTTGTATACAATTATGCTCGTACTCACATACATCTCCTCCTAATCAAAGGTTGCCTGGAAGAGATAGCTTTAATGATCACACCATCTTTCGTATTCTTGGTTATTCCAACTATTGTATGTCTTAACGAGACATGAGCTTTGCGTTTGTGTGAGTGCACTCCAATAGTGTACAGTGCGAACCATTTTGACAAGCGAATTGGACAATTTGGCACCCACAGATGAAAAGCTAATGTCTCGTTGAAAGGACTGTACCACCATATATTTTTTTTGCGTAAACATAAAAGCAGGTTATAATAGGGTGATGTTCGGCGCCATTGAACTGTCATTCGCTAAGTATGTACACTACCTGCGTTATTACCTCAGTCACAGCTCTCTTCCTTAAGGTTGTTTGAAAGAAATTGCAATAAAGAAATAAGTCCGCTTGGTTGTATTCTCTTCTTATAACATTTTTCCTTAATTTTATTACAACAATAACAATTACACAATAAAGAGTTTGAAATATCTATCTATCTGATTGATACATTTATATTTGCTGTTATATTAAGTCTGTTTAATTTACAACTAATCTATTGATTGATTTATTTATTAATATATCTATTAATCTATTAATATGACGAATATTAATTAGAGTAATTAATATGATGCGCCTAGCTCGTCATCAGCCACGAGTAGGTTAATAATATGTGGGTAAGTTCAAAAATAGCCCTAAGTACCTGACCTGCGTACGCAGCGCAAGTTACGCGCGTCACGTCCTACAATTTCCTACATGTGACACCTACGATCTGGACAAGCATTATTACCTTTTATAGGCGAAATTTTCGCCTTCACGGTGATATTAAGCTTTCAATGGAGTAACGGTCACTATTATTGCCTCAAATGTAAACAGATATAGTGTAGGTTAGTAGGAGAAGGACACTTATAGACTTGTTATAGAAATATGGCAGGCGGAGAAAAGGGCAGACGAGGAGACGGTCAACGTGATGGTACGTGGATACTGTGGCCCAGTCATCAGACCAGAATGACAAACTTTGGCACGCGCCCGTTTACGCTATCTACCTTTGGAGATTTAAGAATGGATTTGCCAACAGGGTTATAAAGAAATGAGGAGGGATACGATAGGTTAGGATGGGAATGGGCTCTGGCATAATAATATCTCACTCACTACTGAAACACGTACAAATTCGCATTGTCTTAATTAAATGTTTTATATATAAACACAGCTAATGCATGTTTGTAGGGTAAAGAGAACATGTCATTTTTTGTAGTGATAAGAAAAATCAGTCTGATAAGTTTATTTGAGACATTAGTTGACCAAACATATTTGGAATTTATATGATGGTTTGGGAGTTGAGTGGCATGGCGAGTGCCATCGAACTGTTTCGCCTCGCGAGAGACACGGCAAAATATTCGGAGCTGATTGCCAACCTCCACTAGATGGAGAGGCAAAACAAGAAGATTTTATAAAAAGCAACCTTATAGTAAGTTCTACTTTTCAAAATATTTAGAATTTGAAGGAATCAAAGAAAAACAACGTAATTCTTTTCATTGCTCTATCAATACAAATGTTCGAGCATATTTCATTTTAAACAGCATTGTAACATTAATTTGTTTCAATTTATATTTGTCTAATAATAATTATAAACCAAGGCAAATAGAATAGTTTGTACTCAATAGAATACTCAATAGAAAAAAACTTACAATAAACAGAAGAATATCTGTTTGTTTATTTTTGATGATACGAGCAGTTTTTTTTTCTTTTCACGTATTGCAGAGATCATGAATGGAATTTCAAAAGAAAATTCAAAACAGATTCTAGGAAATCTCTATAATAAATAGTTACATCGACACAAGAATAGAAGCTGCGATCCTTATCAGCAACATTGGCAATCCCGCCAAAAGATCCCAAACTGCCGATGCAGTTCTAAATCGATATTTAGAACACAAAAACTATCCATATATCACAAATCACAATCGATGCACCGTTTCCAATTTTGGAAATGCATCGGTAAAAGAGATGCAACTTGGCTCCGGTCCTACTATCGAGAATTGCTATGAACGCAGTGGAAACTTTCTCTAACTTTACTAAGTTGAGAACCGAAATTCTAATATCTCTACTTCAATGAAGGTGTAAAATGACGTTTCATTTTAACAACTTTTACTGTGTGGTGTGGAGCCGGCTTCAGAATGAAACCACCCCATCTCCCCATCTCTTCCCGTGGGTGTCGTAAAAGGAAACTAAGGGATAATAAAGACGCTGCCGTAAGCCCTGTATCTACACCGACTCCAAAAAATTGAACTTGCCAACTCTCTTGGCCAGCGTGGCGGTTTAAAGTCGTACATTGTCTTATGTACGAGGAGACCTTTATATCTATGAAAGAATTAAATACATACTTATTAATATACATACATATTACATATGATATACATATTATACAAGTGTATTATATGTACAAATTTATGTATGTATCATGTATTATATACATATAAATACTAAAAATGTACTGAATTAACAGCAAATCGTGGTCTTGATGACCTACAAGCTATTTCTGAATAACCTAAGTAAAAAAAAATGGCGCACACTAGGATTCCCTGTGCCGTGGTGTTGATACTCATCAACATATCGTACTACTGACGCCATCTTATGGCTGTAGGGTAGAATAAGATTCATACAAATAAAGTCAGTCTGTGGTGAAACTCACAACGGTGTTTTATTAGGTCCAAAGTCATCCAAAGGCACATACAAAGACAAACCCGAACATACATTTTTATTTATAAATGTATGTCTGACCGGGAATCGAACCCGGGACCATTTGCATAGCATGCAGGGTCACTACAAACTGCGCCAATCGGTCGGTCTTAATAAAATAATACTTCATTATACATACACACATATAATCTATACATAATATTATTATAATACACAATATATCATTAAAATAAGAAAGTACATCAATCACTATTACTTTCTGTAATGTGATATTTTAATGCTTATTACATTTTTCAGAATTCCTTTAAAAACATTTTTAAAAATCGATTTTCAGGCCGTAATTTTTTTCAAATTTGGCGATATAAATATGAAAAAAAAATGAGTATGTGTAATTTAAAGTTCTCCTTTAAATAAATGGAAAACCTAAATTTTTACACAAGACGACATACGACTTTGTTAAGCTGAGGTTGCGATATCAGTTTACTATTTTATATTATATCATGTAGAAAGCTTGAGGTTACATATGAATAATGGCCTCTCAAGCGGGCTCTTGAAGGGGCAGGTGATACAAAATTGATGTACTGTAACGTCACACGGAAAAATGAACGTTTCATAAATAACAAGGGAATGCCTTTTAGTTTCCTATAACGTAGTAAATCTTCAGTTTCTTGAATAGAATTGTCCATGTTGAAGGTTGACTGGAGATATATTGAGTCATTCAATAGTTTTTTGTTACATAATAAATCGAATTAATAGATTGAATTTATTTTTCTTTGATCTATGACTTCTATGGCAATGGTGCACTTGGGCACATTCTGCCAGTGTCAATTTTTTCTTCATAACGAATAATTTCAAAGTCTAAAACGTATCTTGATGTCCAGTTTCTGTCTAGACCTATATTTCACATTGCCAGGTCTGTTGGAAGAAATCTCCGCAGGAGATAAGCTTGACTTTTGTGCATCTATTCTTTTTTTATTATTTATTGATTTATTAACTACCTAATTTCGTCACTGTAACAGGGAATGGGTACCTGACTGAACACGAGGCTGCAGCATACACTGCAGCGCCGATATTTAGTCAGACGGCTCCAATTAACAGTCACTCGAAGACAGCGTTGCACTCCAGTCTGGACCTGAATTTCCTGCCTTCAAACCTCACATTATCTATCCATCTTTCACCAAATATTTTCCTAAATGTCCAAAGATAAGCAGCGCATCCGGGCACTCGCCAACGTTTGTCATTCTGAACTGATGTTGGCATGTATCGCAGATCACCACGGTACACTCACCACCAGATGGACTGTCTTCTTGTCTGCCGGCTTCTTCCTATAAAAAAAATGTACTGTTATCTCTTTATATTCTCCTTACTGGTTCATAAACAACAATACAACGTCTCGCCGACAACTTACTGCTGACAAGAAACTTGTCTTCAAAGATAATCCCTAGATACGAATAGCAGACTGCCGTATACAGCTTTAATCCCGCCCCCGCTGTGTTTAACCGAGTTTCAAACAAAAATCTGTCACCACTTTCAACACGTCCCGAACATTGTTGTCTGTTAAACGACTTAAAACTTGAGAACAAAGTTGGTGACTACACAAGTATCAACAACTCAGTAAATTGTGCTGACATGAAGTCTATGCTCATTATATTTTTATATGAAAATCTCAATTTATATTTAAATGCGCGGAAACAAAGTGCATTAATTATTTTGCAATATCAATAAACGCAATTGCAATATCAAATCAATATTTTGCAAATAAACGTTTATTATACATAATGTTCAAATACCGGACTATACAAGATGTGTCCAATTTCCGAAGCCAGAATCCATGAACAATCCACTTTATAAATATATGATGTTGATCATGTTATAAATATATTATACAAAGTTGTTCCCTGCGGCAAGGTTTTGTCATCCTTGTCTTATGCATGAGTGTTGTGTAGCCTTAAAACGGCTCGCTGGTCCAGCGGGTTTTACGAATCCACTTTTTCAGAGTTGGTGTAGTTACTCAGGCCTTTGTTATCCTCTAGTCACCTCTCACGGTAAGAGATGGGGTGGTTCTTTTCTAAAACCGGTACACTACACGGTCTGCACCATAATACTGTATAAAGTTTTCCACCCAAAATGTAGGTAAATCAATCATTCAAAAATAACTATTGGAATGATAGATGTTTAACTCCATTAACCTGGTTCTACAGAACCGCGATCCGATACATGTTATTTGGTCAGATTGACCGCAAATGTGTTGACAAACATCCAACCGTGAACGCGGCAGGAAATTAGAAATCGCCCGAGCGATGACAAATGATACATAAACTGTATTTACTGATCAATATGACTGTGGGAACCATAAACTTAGAATGGACAAGACTTTTAAAAAATCGCCTTGTTTGAATGTTTTTTTTTAGTCATCGGTTAAGCTGTTTGGCGGCGTCTCACACTATTTTACTAAACGTAACCAGCCCTTGGTCATCCGCTGCACAACTTGGGTCTTCCTATGCACATTGTGCTTTCATGTAGGACTGTAAACGCTACACGAGCCAATCGAGTGGGCGAGTCCACTCTTTTAGAGTTGGTTTAGTTCCTCGGGGCTTAACAATGACATGCTACGCATTTCCATTTCAGCGTGTTCAATCTATGAGCAATATGGATGACTTAATTATATATAAGCACATACAGCACACAGATATACACACAATATGCGTATGAAAGGCGGCACAGATTCGATGCAGGAAATTGATTTCACTGGCAGTGATTCGACACAAAATTAATATTGTGTCAAATGGTGCGTGGATAACGCGAAAATTTTCATTTACAATTTCAATAATGATGTATTGTTTGTGATAAGCGGTAAGTGAAATAAATAATTGTTATTGAACAGTGAAAATTGCTGGTAGATTTTAGTTATGAACCAGATTTCTAATTTACCATTGAGAGTATATCCTTTTTGGAACGAAGTTTCTTTTACGCGGCGTGCGGTAGGTGTGATTCGAGAAAATATGTAACGTCACGTAAGATTTATACCCCCCTCCATACGCCTTTTTCGTTCTCGTCTTTCTCTCGCTCGGACACGGTATGGTCGCGATTCTCGCGATCGTGTCAGTTCGTCGGTATTCGGTAAATTTCGGTAGCGGGCCGATCGCTAGTTCTCTCTCTCATGCCTCGCTCGATCCGAAACGAAAATATCCGATTCGACTACATCGCCATCGCTGGTTCGCTGAATCGTATCGTTGTTTTTCGATGTAATATATGATTAACATCGATTAAATCGATTAACATGTAATATATCATTAACATAGTAACATCGATGTTAGAATGATATATTGAAAAATACATCGATATTTGCAATACAGTTTTTAGAGTTTACTAAGATTATGGTTATAACATTCCTGACAATGAAAGTATACGGCTGCATGAATTACATTCTGAGTTTAAAAAATGCGTGAGGATCTTCGTTCCTGACGCGTTACAGGTTATCGCTGGAACCATTGTACGTTTTCATGGGGAATATGAAATGAAGTGTTACTCTCACAGTATTATACACACTACTCTATTTGATAGCTGGATTGGGTTATGGGATAGGCTGGGATAGAATAGCATGGAGCGAAACAGGGTAGGAGTACAAGAAACTAACCACGCATACTCTAAACACAAACGAATCGCGGAACAGCTAGTTTCTAATACATGGAAAACCAATAATAATTATTAAATAAATTAATATCCAGAGAGCTATGTACACAACTTCACACGCAACATTTGTAGTATTTCTACATATTAGCCTTCGGCGGGCTACAAGGCCAAAAAAATACAAATGTACAAATGAAAATAGTTACAATTTAATACAAATGCTTCGAAGTATTTGAAGTATTTGGGCACTAAGCCTTCAACGGACGTTTGAGCCCATCAAAGACGACATTTGTAGTAATTGATGAATGTGTCGATCGTGGAAAGATCATGTAATTAGTCAAATTTAACTTCAAGAAGGAGATCGATATACGTATTCAACTCGACTGGGCATTTCTTCTTAATGCCTATACCATATTACTAGAAGATACAAGTCTTCAATCAATGCGTCTAGTTAGTTATGACGTGCGGTACGATGCCGAAACGTGGACGCTGCCGGTAGCCCTGATCCTAAAGTTCAAATTCGCTTAGAGAGTTATAAAAGTTAAGATATATTGTAAAAAAATCAGTATTGAGTAGCTACTCCTAAGTACGTTCTATTTCGCGGTATTACATGTACCAAACCTGGAAACGGCTACTTATCATCGAGTGGGCCGTCTCACCCTATTCAACAAAATATTTGAGGCCGAAGGGCGCTAGAGGTCCCAAAAATCTTAACCTTCTGCTTCCGTCCCTTCCCGCGTAAAATATGCAAGGGCCCTTCATGCATTGTCTCGGTAGGCCGTCGCCCTATCACGACCTTGCCTTTAATGGCCCTAGTAAAAAGTAAAAAATGTATACAAGTACACTCGGCACCATAATGGCCCATATAAAGTTTGTTGAGGCTTCAACAGAAAAGCTCTTGAACGGTATTTTATCGTACAAGATATGAGAAAATCGTAAGGAAACCGTGTCTGTACATGAAATAATTAATTAAAAGTCGATGCTGTGTAATGTACATGTGATACATACAGAAACTTAAAACAACAGTTTTTAGAATTATGGCCTGTCCTTCTGAACGCACAAACACTTGGATTTATTTTAATGAAACTTAGCACAGTTATAGTTTATATGCCGGTTTAACATTTAGGGTACCTACTTTTACCCAGATCGATTATACAGTTCCCACGGGAATAACATGTAGTTTTTGTGTAACAATATTTTTAATGAAATTCTCTAGAAATTGAATAAGTAATGCGTAAAGGGTCGAGTCGAAATCACGGTTACAAAGGTTAAGGTTATGGAAAATATATTTTTAGAATTCGATTTGCGGTTGTTATTATTTCTCTGACGTTGAAGAAATTTAAATGCAATATTATGAAAATAATCGGTGAGAATATTTTATAACCAATTTTTATTTTATAAGGTGACCAAGATCGTCAGCATGATGGTAAGTAGCTCACTTACCGTCCGTCAGTGCCATTCACAAAAGTAACTAGTAACATTTCGAACATTGACTAGTTAATTTTGGGAGGGGGAGAGTGCACGCTGCACTGCTGCTGGGACGACACAAAATACCACCGTCAAGTGTTCCCACTTTATCCTATTCCTCCAGTGTACGTAAACTGGAGGACTGACGGTAGTATTCGGTAGTGAGTGAGGTATGCCAGAACCCATTCTTATCCCATTTTATCCTATTCACAATTTCTCAACCCTTTCTCTAAGTCATCATTTGCTATTCGGGACTGAGGTTGGCATGTATCGCGGATGTCCGTGGCCGAAATTATCCACTTGTACTGTGGACTGTCTGATCGATTGACCCCTTCTCTTACTGTCCGTCTATGTCATCTATAAAATTTAATTTCAAATGGTAACTAGTCAAGTGTTCCTGAAAATCAATTTGAAATAAACCGAAACCGAAATAAGATTAGGGAGCGAAGCGCATCATCAATTTTGATGATTATTTATTGTAGAAACGTATATTGAAGATAGATATATCTATCTATGCGTAGGCAAACTGACAAAATAATTAGGAAATCGGATCCCAAGCCGATTATTTTCAATAAGATATCCCGTTACCCCTCTCTCACAGAAGACTATCTTGAAATGTACTCCCAATGTACGTACATATTTCGATAGTGAGTGAGATATGGCAAAGTGCATTCCCATCCCACCCTATCCTATCCCTCGCCATTTTCCCAACCCATTCTCCAAATCCGTTTCCTGAATCTCCAAAGGTAGGCAGCGCATAAAGGGGGCATGCCAACATATGTCATTCTGGACTGATGTTGGCAGGTATAACGGATGTCCATGGAGGACAGTATCCACCTAACATCATGTGGACCTTTTTTCCATAAAGGAAAAAAATCGACTGCCAATTTCGAAGTATCGATAATGATTTAGTATCTTGATGACTTGTCGCTGCATTGTACTCAGCGACTGTTTGTTAAGGAAATGGAGATAAACCGCACAGCGATGACGGGAGGCGCGAAAACCCGAACGAAGTTGGCATCAAGTTGAACAGCTCTTCAGAACATTGCGCCCATTATAAAGGCAGTGGAAAACGCAAAGAGACTCAATATATCTTTGGACGTTGAGAGATTTTAAACCGTCAATATGGTAATGGTATATGCAACATGGTATATTATCGTAAAAAACGTACAATAAATTGGTCTAAATATAGGCTGTGTACATTGCAAAAAAGATTCAGAGCAAGTACACGTTAGTCTATACATTACATATAATAAAATTGTAACAGGCCGATGTCTGTACATTATAGATATTGAAAAAAATACTAATAGGGGGGATCTTTATTAGAGCAACAGAAGCCAAAACAAGTTTTTAGAAATTTTGTCTGTCTGTCTGTTTGTTTGTATGTTTGTACACGCATCACGCAAAAACATCACGCAACGCATGGAATTGAATGCAGTTTTCACCGATGTATTGCTAGAGGTCTAACTTAAAATATAGGCTCCATTTTACCGCAGGAAAATATCTTATTCCGATTGTAAACCGCAGCGAAGTGAGGGCGGGTCGCTAGTCTTCAATAAAATCCTTCGCATATCATAAAACAAATCCCGCCTTAGGACCTGTAAACACACATAAACTCTCCATTTTCTCGAAACTCCAGTTTTAATCTCCAGCTAAAATTAAAAGAGGCGATTAATGCCCCTCGCCTGATTAATTCTAATACCGGATCCAGGTGCTTATTAAGATAAATTGCGTTCCCCAGGCGCTGCCTACATACATTTTAACGGTAGGTGTGTCGGGACACCAGGCGGTGACGTCAGGTATTAATTACAGGTATTCATAATTGAACAGCTTCAGTTTCTCGGGTTTCGTGTGGAAGAACTCTAATATTAGGGAATAGATTTAATTTTTTACTAGCTATTTTCTGGGACTTTATTTGAGTAAATTTTATAGTGATTTGAATTTAAAAGTATACTATTTATTAATATCTTCTTCATTGCACAGTGACAAAAGGCGGACTTAATGCTTAGAAGCATTTTATTTCCCAGTCAACCTTTGGGCTATAAATAAATGGTGCGGTCAGTGCAATAGTGGTATCGGCCAGCTATAGCAGAGCACCACCCCATCCCATGTCGTGGCTGTCGTTAAAGGCGACTAAGGGATAAGAAAGCGGCTGCCACAAGCCCCGAAGAGCGACACCACATCACCAACCGCTTGTCCAGCGTGGCGTTTTTAAAGACTTACATCCTTCATGCACAAGACGATGTGCTCGAGGAGCTCCATGTCCAGCAGATACTAAAAGAGCTGGTTGCATTGCATTAGTTGCAATACATGTAAATAAATAAATACATACATACCTACATCAGTCAACTTATGCCAAATCAATATTTTCCTATATGTTAATCACAGAGATAAGCTGTAACTATGCTATGAATAGGTTCACTGATGTTTATGAAAGGTATTGTTAGAGGGTTATAAAAAAAAATAGTGTTGAAAGCAATATCTACTTTCCCAATAAAGTTGGTTTCTATTTCCTTTCACAAATAATTCTCAGAAGTCATGCCGTTTCACACTGTATTTGGAACTACAGCGACGCGAATACAATTATTATTTAGCTGAGTGGATGAAGCATGAAGATTATTTATTCAGTTTTCTGTTATCTCAACTGTTATATCATTTTAGATTACGAAATTTTATGTACGCGATCCCTTTTATGTAGATGAAATAAAATGTATATCCATGTATTTATACAAAATATAATAAAATCATCACAGTGCCGTGTCTGGACATGAACTATTTTTAAATGGGTATCGCTTATCAGTTATCACACAAAATTCTCTTGACAGATTTCAACAAAGTCTGTTTTAGCTTATTTACCTGGTTTAAAATTGAAGTACTTTTCATCCAAATCCATTGCAAAGTTCCCACGAGAATAATTGATAATGCGTATGTATGATTCCCATTGAGAATAAAATAAAAAAAATCTGTAAGTATTGTGACATACGCGGGAAAAACTCAAGCATCGATTCAAATAAAACTTCGATGGTCGTCGATATCGCACTTTTTATCAACGCCTCCATGTTTCAAAGAGAGAAACACTGACACGAATACAAGTATTTTGTTGACACGGAAAAATAAATACGAAAAACATATGCGTTGAAAAAAGTTTGAAAAGCATAGGCAGTAAAAAATAAGTCATGGAGTGTGGGCAAATGAAATATACTCGTAGCAGAAGAAAATAGCGACACATTTAAAAAAATAGCCCGTTACGTTTATTTTAATCGGAATAAAGTAACTTAATAATATTACATTAAATGTAATTTACATTTTATGTAATATACATTTAATGTAATTTACATTTAATGTAATTTACATTTAATGCAATTTACATTTAATGTAATTTACATTTAATGTAATTTACATTTAATGCAATTTACATTTAATGAAATTTACATTTAATGTAATTTACATATTACATACTACTTTATGTCTGTGTGTTGTGTTGCGTCAAATAAAACATTTTCTTTATTTCTTCCTTTCAATTAAATTTTTTGTTCTAAAATTTTTATTAATGCATATTTTTATTATTATTATTCGATCCACAGGCAGTTTTTTTCCACTGGCCCACATTAGCATTCCCTGTGTAGTGGGTGCAAATATTCATACAAAGACGAACACAACACTCGCAACACCCAGTCGCGACGCGACAAAAAACTTTTCTTTAAACAAATGCTTGTTCAACCGGAATTCGAACCCGAGACCTATTGCACGACAAGCAAGAGCACAACCAATATTTGAGCTAATTTTATGAGCTAGTTTTCCAAAAGAGATTGGTATCAGAGATAAGACCGCCTTTTGTATACAGTTTTATATTTTCGTGTCTTTATCTGTGGTGTACAATAAAGAATACTTACTTACTTGATATCAGCCTATAACGTCCCACTGCAGGGCATAGGACCCCTTAGTAAATGTCTCTCGGTATGTGTCCAGCCTAGGGGTATCTTCGTGTTTTTACTTAAGTAAATTTTTTTTTAAAATGTCCATAGATCGTCGGTGAGAGAAAACATCGTGAGGAAACCCGCAAGATCGAGAAATAAATTAAAATCTGGATTATGTGTATAAACTAATTTGCACTGGGCCCGCGTAGTGTATTATGGCCCGAATCCCCCCGTTGATTTATTGAATTAGTTACTTACCTCAGTTTACTTATTTAATTATACATTTAGTTAAGTATAAATGATGGTAACTGTTGAAGAGTTAGCACAGCTATGATTCGTTCACTCATTAAGAAAACTCGCTAACATAATGCCATTGAAACCTGTTTTTCTTTCATCTGCGTCTAATTTGGTACAAAAGCAATGATTAGAACAATAGGTCACAGGACAGTAAACATATTTCCCATCCCGAGCTGGCGACCAGCCAAAGTACACTATTGATTTTACCACGGGAGGAACAAGGTTCTCTCCGTGATGCCGTTTCATTGACTTCGTTACTGCGTCGCTGTAAAACCCATTTGTGGTTTGTTTAAATATTTATAAGTCGGTATTTAGTTATAGAAACTTCTGTGGTATATTCATTACAGTTGCAAATTTGCCACAGAAAAAAACATATGTAAATACACCATAGCTCAGTTTTTTATGTGTTGGTTCGCCAATGCTGCTGCCAATGCCATTTGTTTAATGCTGGATATGGACCCCGTCATGCACATTGCCTCCTTGCCTTGTACTTGGATGTATGGCCTTAAAACGCTACGTTGGCCAAGCGGGTTGACGAGTCCACTCCATTGCCTGGAAGAAATCGCTTTAGAGATAAGGCCTTTTGCATACCTAGTTATTTAAACTTTTGTATCACTTCCATTGAATTCTTTGGTGTGAAATAAAGTATGCTTTCTTAGAGTACAGCTTAGTTAAAAACAGCACTTGGTAACAATTTTATTTGTAAACCAACCTTACTCAATAGACTTTGAATGACATGGCTCGACCAAACTCGTTTTCTAGTTGGTCGGCCACCGTTTACAGTAGCTGAGCACAATATACTCAACCGAGTAGAAGACGATTTTCTAGGTCATTATATCCGTCGTAATATCATTGTGTGAGGTAAGAAAAACAGTTGCTTTTATTATACACAAGCGAATACTTATTCAAATATGTAGATAGATACAAATTTTACTTCATCCACTTCCGGATATAGGCCTCCTAAGGCTAGCCACCAATGAATAGTGATTTCAGAAAGATGTAATTCTTCAAGATGTCCAAGTTGTAGGCTAAGCAGGGGGCAGGGGGCAGGGGGCAGTTCGTTCTTTATTACAACCATAACCTTTAGTCACGTGATATAATATTTGATCTGGTGGTCGACTGGTAGAAGATGACCATTTGTACAAATGTCTTGTGCAATGAAGTTTAAATAAGTTGTTCGGGGAGAGTGCACGCTACATTCCCACAGCCGCAGGGCGCGCTCGGCTAGCCACGTTACCCCTCTCTCACAGAAGACTACCTTTGAAATGTACTGCATTTCCCACTTCATCGTATTTCCCCAATGTACGTACATGATTCGGTAGTGAGTGAGATGTGCCAGAGTCCATTCCTATCCTATCCCTCTCCATTTTCCCAACCCCTTCTCCCAATCCATTTCTTAATCTGCAAAGGCAGGCAGCGCATCCGGGGGGTGTGCCAACGTTTCTCATTCTGAACTGATGTTGGCATGTATCGCGGATGTCTATGGACAACAGTGTCCACTTACCATCAGGTGGACTGTATGTTCGTCTGCCGTCTTTTTTCTATAAAAATAATAATAATTAAGAAGTGGGAATGAGCACTTCCGGGACAGACTACTTAATTTCCTGGACACTGGAGACAGCAACAAATTCCAGAATAATCGCAGATGTAACGGAGACCTGGCAACCTTACGGGGGACACGTGTACGTCCAGCAATAGTTGCCCCTCAGCTAACAGTTTCCCAAAAAGGCCTTACAATTATGATTTAATCACATTATTCAAGTAGAATCCTTTGTGCATACCACATTCAATAATGTAATTTGAACAAGTATTATGCTAACAATCAACGACGTTGAAACTCTGAGATTGTGAGATGCTTTGAGATTCCCGTTTGTTATACTCAATGATAATTACGAAACGAGATGATGTTGTAACTTAATAATGTTATATACAGTATGAAACTAAACCTAAAACCACATGCCCTCATGTTACTATGTTGTAACTATGACTAATATATATTGTGCATTAATTTCCGGGTGTCTTCTCACGGGTATATATCTGGTGGGAACACCTTCGGCAATCTACAGCTTATCTAACCTATTAAAAATATATTTTTTAATATAACTTTTATCACTTTGCATAGAGCAGTGTAGAAATCTTACCTCCTTAGGAAATTGATTCAAAATTTCGGGGCACTCGGTACTTTTACAGTCGTTTATACTCGGTACTCGGTATTGTGACAGTGCTTAATCATGATTCTCTTAACTTCACACTATATTGCTAAATGCTTGCTATCAACAAGCATATATATGTGACCCAGAAATAAATAATTAAATTGTATCACCTATGAACAGCTCCAAAAATTTGCTCCTCTGGTCCTCTTGCATCAACTTTCGTCAGGTAGAGCTAAAGATTTTATTCAATTTCACAAGTATCACGTTTTCCATCGGCTTCTCTCCATGTATTCATTTATAGCGTTCGGCTTAAAAACACTGTGAAATTACGGCGTATTCATTGCTGAAGTGGACAGGTCATATTTGGGTCAGGACCGACAACCGATGAAGTAGACAAGTCCTTCAATGGAGACCGTGTCCCGGAAAGCGTAGTGTGGGATGCGCGGATCGATCGAAGAAATTCACCGATGGTGGCGGGACGAGAAGAAATTGTGTGTTGGGGCCTATATCTAGCAGTGGAGAAAAATAGACTGATGGTAATCTATTTTCTGTAGTAAGAATATCGTGCTATCACTGAGCGGGATTCCCAAAACTATATTTTACTTAATGTAAAAGACTAACAACGTTAAATATAGGGATGTAACGATTCCGATTCCGATATATCGGTCGATATAATCGGCAGGCCGATATATCGACATCGCCGATTATATACAACCGATATCAAATAGATCACTTGTCTTATCAACTGAGCTCAGTTGCCTCAGAACGTCTTTTTTCAACCGCAGGCCTCATACAAAATGATTTGCGTAACAGATTATCTGCAAATAATTTGAAAAAACTTTGCTTTCTTAACAAAAATCTGAAAAAAGTGAACTTTAATTACTGACGTTATGTATCGGTTTATTACTTTGTGTAATGATAATTACTTTGATTGCTTGATGATAATTCACAATAAATATTTTCTTTGAATTTTGATTTGACATTTTTATTTAAGTATTTATTTTTATTTTTTACACTTCTCAAGGTTGAGTTTCTTATACAAACGCCTGAGGTACATACTTCATTATTTATTTGATTTATTATCTACTAAGCCATCGATAAATCACACAGTAACGTAAGTTATGCACAAAATATTCCTCCACAATTATTACTTAATGTAAGAGTCATTATTTTAGATGAGGAGAACTTACAATAATCTATTGTATTAAGTACAGAAAAAGCTGGCAAATTATTATTATTATTTATCCCTGGAAAAATTCGGAACGTGACGGACTTTTTTGGAAGATATCGATACGTTAAATATAGTATTCGATAGAGCTCGAAATTTTAAATGCAACGACATATATATAACTCAATTTCGTCATTTTGTCCCTTACTACTTTTTAATTCCGGTATCGATCTTACTAATGGTTTTCGTTTTAGAAGGTCAGTAGACTAATGTAATAATGGAAAAGGTTCAAGGGTGCGTTTTGGAATTACAATAACTAATTCATATGTAAAATAAGAATCAAATTCAAACCACAAATTACCGTCCTACAATTACCTGTTACATCATGCCACAGTTTTGTCCGCAGAATGCAGATAAGATTCGTACAAAGGGCTTACGATGTCGTTATACGTCCCGGACATTACGCTTGTTTAGGGTGTCTGTCACACCATTTCTTTTTAGAAGAGGAATGTCACGTGATTAATTGTACATTTAATAACAGAAACCTTTATAAGATCCAATAACTAAATACAAAAACTCCCTTAATGAATAAAAGAAACAAAAAAAAAATACTTTTTTGTTCCCAATAAGAAAATTATCAAGTAACCTTAATTAACTTAATTAACCTTGCTATCCGTATTTACTGTATAACAATCGTTGTTAATAAAACCATTCAAATGTTTAATTTTATCTATTAAACTGGTCTAAATCGCATATGTTTACTTATTGTATTTAAGATCCGTTTAATAGATAAATATGTAGAGAAAACCCTTAAAAGTGAACCATTGAAACGTGGTATTTCGGGGGCTAAAAAATTATAAAATGGCGATTGGCGAGGAAGGTAACTCATCTAATGTTAAGTGACCTACCCGCCCAATATTTTCATGGTTTCGTAAAACTATCTTTGCCACCAGTCTTTTTGCCTGGACCATTTAACAGAATTCGGTTTTCTGCAGCATGCTACCAGGAGATCAAGCCTCTTAGAAAGAAAGAATAATATTTGTTTGAACACACATAAAACACCACAATACTGTCAAAAATATGGCAAGCATAGTATATAACAGAAAATATAGCAGCTGTCGCATTTTAAACAAAACCTACATGACTGGCTAGTCAAAGAATGTCACTTTTCAATTAAAGAATAACTATGACAATTATATTAAATATGTACCGGCAAAAATAATAAATGTGACATTTTATTTATTTATTTTTACATTTCATTGCACAATATCGCACAAAATGCCTTAAAGCATTCCATTCTCTGCCAACCAACCTTTGGGCTGATCAGAGAAGGTCAATTAGGAGGTGCATGAAAAACACAATTTAGATGGTGTGGTGAAATATGTATTGTATTGTATACGAATCAAAATATTATACAATGTGATGATTAAATTTATGAATATTTAAATTGTTAATACGAATAATTTAACAACATTTGACAGATTCGAATATTTTTTTTGAATATTAACCTCATATTTGCACTTAAATGAATGTGGATTTTGATTGAAAATATTAACACCTAATGCATCTACCCGAAATCTCAACCGAATAAACGTCAATTTTATTTTATTTAATTTCATAGAAACACATAAAATTGAACACACATAAAACACCGTAATACAGACAATGGCAAATTTAGTGTGATGTAGTTCAGCATATATGCTGTACCAGCAAAGAGAGTCACAAAGCTGTGATTTTCAGCTACAGCCAGGTGCTAACAGACTGTTAAAAGTAAATATATCTCAACGTGGTTTGTATCTGTAATTGAGTCTAACCACTTCACATTGTTTCCGCCTTACATTTGCAAATCCTCTAGTTTGAAGTGGGCACGATAAATCTGGCTGTCAAGCGAAGTGTCGAGGATTTGATTCGCGGCCTAGTTGCCGAGGATTAATAGAAAATGTATAGACGGGAGCGACGTTATAACTATACGAAAATCTACCATTCTTCATCAACAATGTGAATATTTGGTAGCAAAGGCCAAAATTTTAGCATAAACTGAGTTTCCATGCGATGACACATCTTGCTCGCGTTGTGTCGGCCGGCTTTAAAACATCTCTCCCGTAGGTGTCGTAAAAGGCGATTAAGGAATAACAAAGTCGCTACCGCAAGTCCTGAGGAACACCACCTCTAAGGCGTTTTAAGGCCATACACAAGACTTCATGCGTGAGAAGACCCGTTACCAGCAGTGGACGATGAGAAGGCCGGTTCTTTGTCAATCCTTAGATGGACAGCCTAATTTTCCTCCTACCTCCAAACACGGTCTCATAAATCGAGGGCATGTACCGTTGATACCATTTCATATTGTCGTTTGTATCTAGTCGGTAGATTTAGGGCAGCTGTCGCATTGTTTGTTCCTGGATTTCAGTTTTCGATTTTAGCTCAGAATCACTTTACAAATTTAGTTCCAGACTGTTTGGTAAACTCTAAAATTATAACTAAAGAATCAAGATTATAAATAGAATTTTGGTTATAGGAAGTGTTATCGATTATTATTATTAACGTAAAATATCAGATGGTCCATGAGTCACCCTGAATCCCAGGATGTAGCTGAAAACCAGCGCTGTAACCCTCTTTGGCATATTCTGAGCTACAGAGCTTTCTGTCGACACACAATTACACTATTGTCTATTGTCCGTGCTGTATGTTAAATACTATGTATTATGGGTGTTTTGTATTTTGATTTGTATGGTGTTAACAATTAATGTTCTCTTTCTTCTTTCTTATTAAAATCTGTGAAACCCTACAGACAAGAAAAGTTGCGCGGTTGCAGGGGTTGAGCGGAAAGCGGACGGCAGGCGTGAATACAACACAACGCCGCCCCGCCCCCGCACCCCCTGCAACCGCTCAGGTGAGGACTCATTTATTTTGTTTGTCTATAAGGGCATCTATCCTCAACTCTCGTTCGGGAGGTGGTGACATCAAATCCGCAATCAGTACCACTGAGTTAATATTTAAGTACATTTTTTTTAAATATCATTTTGCATGCACCGAAGGAAAGCATTGTGAGGTAACCCGCGAGCTCGAGAATTAAGAAACAATCCAGAGCATGTGTATCCACCAAACCGCATAGGGCCCGCGTAGTAGATTATGATCCGATATGTCCTAATGATTTGTTAGGTGTGTCCTGTAGTGGGATGAGGATGATATCGAAAAACTAAAATTGCTTGAAGATAATGGGTGTAAATCGAATATACACATTTTCGTAGAATAATACCTGGCCGTGTGGTGTCGGCCTATACGTAATACATATATCTACATATAAACATAATACGTATATCTCCGTGTGGTATGGGCCGGCTAAAGAATACCACCACCTCATAAAGGTGAAACAAAGCGGCTACCACCAGCGCTGAGGAACAACACCAACTCTAGAAGAGTGGACTCGTCAACCCGCTTAGCGAACATGGCGATTTAAGGCCGTACATTCCTCATACATAAGACAATGTACACGAGGAGGCCCGTGTTCAGAAGTGAACGAGAAAAGGACTGGTTACGGAATAGATTTCTATAACTTTTTAAAATTTCGCGTTTTGTAGACCTTTTATATTGTAAATCGGGTCTCAACGTATAAAATTAAAGTAAACGTGTAAATAAAATGTAACTAGCCAACTCGTGAGCACGATTGGTGTAACCCGTGCCGAAATGTTGAGTAGAAATAAAAAGTAAACAAAAACGTTTAATTTTAGGCGTTCAAACTCGATTTACATTATAAAATCAATTTTACTACCTTTTTTAATTATTCAATTTATAGTTTTAGGTACTTTTCGTATGTACTAGTCTTTGTTATTTCATGCTTTCAACGAAAATATTTTTTATTGTACAAAAAAATTTTTCAAAGTATTTTTATTTATGACAGGATCCTGAGTGCTTTGCACAATTAATAAGTACGTATATTTTCTTTCAATCATTTTATAAAGTCTTTACCTACTCTTGATGTTTTAAGCAATAAATGGAGGTCAATGTATGAAATACCTCAATATACTCGTATATGAACGACATCTGTCAGTTTGTTCGTTCTAATTTTGAGATCTAATATAACGATTTTTTTGAAGCTGATTTGTTGATTTTGCGGTGAAAGACGGTAGCAACTTTACAACAAAAGTTTCGGCAACTGACAATTAGCTGTGGCACTAACGTTTTTTTTAAATAATTACTATTGAGCTTATAATTTACGTGGCAGACTTAGCAACTGTAGTGGTGAGTTGCGACCGCCAATTGCCGAAAACGGTAAATCGTAGGTTTCTAGTGGCCGCAACTAGCAACTTACAAAACTTACTAGATGCTACAACTTAAAATTGTATGTAATTGACATGTGCGACAAGTTGCCAGTTTCCGCCACCGACAATTTGAAAGTCGCTATGTTTGCACAGCGCCTGTCGACAGCCCATTTAGTAGAAATATTTTTTTACTTGCGGCTCACCGTTAGGGATTGCAGGATTGTGTGTGTGTTGCTATAAATTAAATAAGTTCTATAATAATTATATGAAAATCATTGTTATTCCACAACTAGTTGCCAATTGCTGAAACCGAAGTTAGAAAGTTGTTACGTGTGCGCAGAATTTTAGTCTCATTAAAGAAAGTTGTTACGTATGCATGGGATCTTAGTCTTATTAAAGAAAGTTGTTACGTATTCGCAGGAAGTTAATCTTATTAAAGAAAGTTGTTACGTGTGCGCAGGATCTTAGTCTTATTAAAGAGAGTTGTAACGTATGCGCAGGATCTTAGTCTTATTAAAAAAAGTTGGACGCCGTTACATTTGTTTTTATATGTTATTTTTTAAGTAAGAAATAATTTCATAAAATACTGAAACAATTTTAAAAAATCTTCCAATTTCAGAGAACAATGCAGATTACTTTCTTAAGCCGCGTCACATAATCGAAGTTAAAGCGAGCCGCTAGTATTGTTATAATATGTTACTACAAAGCTTTTAATACATTTAAATTTCAAATTATGATAATAAATATGTAAAAACTTTTATAAAACAAAATATTGTGTGTGTGTGTGAGAGGCAGTCCGGCTTGATATAAAAGTGGCCCGATTACGTGGGCCGGTGAGATGGGCCATTACAGCGGTTGAAAACAACGACTGCCCATTTACCTCACGTATTTACGTGGAGATTACAAATTCGGGACAGTGTGAGATCTGGCCGAGAAGTCTTGGATGCGACAAACAAATTCAAATGGTCTATTCAGTCATTTTGTCATTCGAAGGATAAATGTTCAAATCATTGGTTCATCAATGGGGTAAGTACACGATTGATACCTGTACTAGACCTGTAATGAAATATGTTATATATATTTTTGATAATACAATCAGTTTATCATGCCTCCTATTTTTCATTTCAGTTTTCTAATTCTATGAGCTATGAAGGTAACTTTAATTCTTTGCCGAATCTTCGCTTCTTATCCCGCAAAGAGATATAATTCTCTCAATAGCTCAATACAACGGATCAGACCAATCTTCAGAAGCTATGTTTCGGCACCATACGCCATTTGGCTGATCGCAGGAATAAGACGATGAAGTCCGCTAAGTCTCGATACATTTCAAAAATCTCTTCAATAATGTTACATTTGATATTCCATTCTAAACCGCTCCAAAAATATGAGTATACAAATGTGTCATTATACCTAAAGCGACAACAATCAGCTCAAATTGTATTGTTGATCGAAGAACCCAAACAACTTTTTCTCCCGCCATCTTGTAAACACGAGGAACAAGGACATTATGCCGAAAATATCTGTAAAATCATTGTCGTTTTCAGTGTAGACGCGAAAAACGCAAAAGAATTAATACCGCCATTAAAGTGAGGGAAGATGTTATGGGCCCGTTGAATGAGGTTTTTATGCTTTCTGGGTATAGCCGTGCTGCGTTTAAGTCGGTCGAGTTACTTGAAAGTTTACAATAATAACAAACATTCATTTGCGAAAATCATTTGTACAACATAAATGACAATATTTTCAAGCAGATGCAACATATTGTATAGTTAAAACAGCATGTAACAATTATTTTATTTTATTTATTTGTAGAGCTTATAGCTATAGTACCATCATATTTAATATATAACTCTTCGAAAATGATTATTTCGTTTATTTTTGAGATAATAGCACTAGATCCATCTTTCATCACCTGTTACTATATCTAAAACAATTAAATGGTCAATTGACCATTGTCCAATTTTTCAAGCATTTAGAGGCACCATTACAAGCGGCATTGCTTTTAAACTTCGCTCAAATTGTGAGGAATCCATCTAGCACGAAGCTTTCTTAGCCGTAGGCGATCACCAATTATAATTTGTCAAATTAATTTTTCCGTAATCACTTATTTTTCAAATTATAGCAAAATATAAAAACAAATGACAGCTCTGCAAATTTAATGACATTTGACAAGCAGAGTTCTATTTGCAAAATTCAAATTTGCTTTTTTTTTCTATCGTATTTCTAACCAACCAGTAACCAGTTCTAAGAACTCTTAATTTGACCTATCGTCTATCTCTGCAAGTGCCAGCATATTCTTCATCTCAAATCAGTGCATAAATATCATGTTGGTGGATAATCTAATAAATAAAATTATAATATATGTTTTTTTTATTTCTTTCAGGCAACAAGGCCCATAGACTGTACATACATACAAAATGGATATACATACAAAATAAAAATAAATCTAAAACAATATGTGCACTATGCTTTCCACCTATGCGTCGGAGTGTCAGTCAATTATTCAGAGATATAATAGGAGTTTCAATGTGAACTGTGGGATAAGTGCAAGACGTTGTCACAATATAATTGAGTAACCGAATAACATCTTCAATGGACATAGCCAAAATATTTTTCACGTACTCGTCATATGCGCTTTTCACACGAAGTCACTAGGGAATTTGTAACCACTACACTCAAGAGCGGAAGGTTGTTATCACGAACAGATTAATATAATTTACTAACAGACCGTTTCTTACTGTAACAAATGATATCGCAACTACTGAATTCAATTAAAACCTGAATATATAAGTCGAGTGCTGTACTTGTCAAAATCTGGTCGTATATAAAAGGTAGGCCTAAGACCAGGCGGATACATATAGTCACAATAGATATGCTCCAGTTCGGTTTCGTGTAAATGACGTCATTGGTGAGGCGAAGCAGAGAATAAAACGAAGAAGGCTGACTACATTATTATGTGAAATTAAAGAGAGAGAAATTGGGAGATATTATTTATGAAATACGCTAAAATTTAAATAAATGACCTAGAGACTAAAGATAGATAGGATAAACTCCTTATTGTACAGCAACACATGGTTCAAAGTGACAACTTAAGTAATAAGACAAGTATATACAATAGCTTATCGCGAAAATGATCTCTTTCAGGCAGCCTTTGGGTGGTAAGGAGAAAATACACAACAAATAAAGAATCATCTATAAAATTCAGTCATTATGATTTTATAATCCATTATCGATAAAAATCCATTATGATGGCATTGCGTTGTTGCTCGTTCCGGTATAATCATTTCGACAAAAATCACCAACATAACTTACTGCATATTTTAGTGCGGTGAATTCAGACAATCCACTTTGAAACTAAGTCTGCAACAATTCGACCGATTTCGAGCATAACTTGAGTGGTGGTAACTTACCGACTGCCGTCTCAATTTAACTATGAATAGTTGAAATTGAGGTGGATTATAGCTACTGTTATTTATCCAGCAAAGAAACTCCGAGCAGAACTCGGCATTACTATAGAAATATCGCTGACTAGAGTGCATGTTTCGACAACGTATGTCATAACGAGCCAAACGCATTGCTTCGAGGCCCTCCTATATCATAATTGTTGAAGACGCAAGAATTCTCTCGTACAATACGTTGAAGTTAATAGGAAAAAATATTCCTTCCTTATATAAATTCGCCGGTGGTAGCTAGATGAGAAGAGTCGAGGATCGTGTATCGTGGCGAGCCGAGCGAGAGGTTTATATCCAGCAGTGGAGGGTCATAGGCTGATTGTATAATATGGTAGGCTGTGGAACGAACTGCCTCAAGAGGTCTTTCCATTAAGCTACGATATGGGGTTCTTCAAGAGAGCTGTGAATAGGATTTTGCAAGGTCGGCGGCGCGCCCGCATACCCCCTGGTGTTGCAGGTGTCCATGGGCGGCGGTAGCCACTTATTATCACGTAGGCCGCTTACCCGTCTGCATGCTTTTTTCTAAAAACATAAATAAAGAAGTCCTACTAAACTGACTCCGTCGACAATGTGATGACATCCTGAGTAATTTAAAATTATTTATTTCTTCTGAGTATCTACTCAAAAATTGTTTGTTTTATTGATCATGATGTGTTTGTTTGATAACCGATTAAATACAAGTCGATATTAATTAGACCTGCAATACATGTTGTCGGTCACTCTCCCGTCTAAACGCACCTCATAAAAACATCAAGTCCAATCCTCTGTTTGTATAAAGAACAGAGGTCGAACTTCACGGGGCACTTAAAGATCGAAAATTGTAAGTGTTTTCTTTGTAGATATTATTTTTACACTTGTTCAAGTGACTTTGATGGTTTGTGACCTCAAGTAACGTTGAGTTTGTATTTAACCTATTAAGCTGTAGCTTGACTTTCAATCGTTGTCTTTTGTATTATGGCTGATTATTCCTTAGTCGCCTTTTACGACACCTACGCGACGGGAAGATATGGGGTGGGACTATTTACGATACCCACGCGACGGGAAGAAATGGGATGGGACTATTTACGATACCCACGCAACGGGAAGTTATGGAGTGGGACTATTTACGATACCCACGCGACGGGAAGATATGGGGTGGGACTATTCTAAAGCCGGCCGACACCACGTATTGATTTCTAAAGATGATTTGTTTATATGGACTAAATTCCGCTTAAACAAACATAGATTTAGTACAACAAGTCAACGGTTCTCAAACTGGGCAAGGCTTGTATCTTCGTCGCTTGTATGTATTGGAATATTTGGTACAAAGCTCCGATACGGGCGAAAATCAAAACTGTTTGATATAGATCGGTGGTTCTCAATGTGGAGCATTTTTTTAATAATAAAAATTGTTGAAAGAATTTATTTGTTAAATAGTAAAATGTATATTCGTATTAGGACGAAATCGGCATCTCATGCTGCTAAGAGAGTTACGGAATTCAAATAAAATTGGGCAGGGCAAATAGCTGGACGAGATGATGGCAGGTAAAGTAAGATCTTAACAGAGTGATTACCGAGGGAAAGAAAACGAGGCTCGTCTGGCGGTAAGGTGGATCGATGATATGAAGAGAGTCACGGGATGATTGAGAACAGCGCAGAAACGAAGAGGGAGGCACAAACTAAAGAAGGCTTACTCAGCGGTGGGTGGAAACAAGCTGTAGATGATGATGATGAATAGGAGACACCAGGTTTTAGGGAAACTTCGACTAAAAAACTAAAAACTAAAGGGGTGTGACTAAAAAGGTTGAGAACTACTGATGTAGATTGATATATGTACGAATGCGGAAAAATTCCGTGTCATAGCTTTTTATAATACAAATAATTTATTGATCATTGCATGAGGATTGATCATCATCCTTAAATGTATTGCATAAGATCTTGAATAACCATTTGGATGGGGATCTCTTGCGGCATCTCAATCTGAAGGCACCGAATCGCCCTGTACGTACCGAACAGCTGTTTGACATACCACGGGCTCGAAATAACGTTTCTTACAATAATCCATTTTATAGAATATGTCGTTATTATAACGAGCTGGATGTCGAGTTTGACATATTCTATTTAAACAACGCCCGTTTTAAAATTCTCTTAGATAGACATTTTTCCTTTTAGATATTATAGTTTATATATATATAGTTTCATTTTACCTATTCTGCATGTTAAGAGTTAAAGTTGTGTATAACTGTAAGTGAATTTACGAACGTACAAATGTTTTATAAAATGTGTCTGTAACTAGTTAAGTTTGTATAATAAATTTGTTGTTATACCTAATAAATAAATAAAATTAAAAATCATTATTTGGGAATATAAAACTCAACCCTTCTAAAACACGTTTTGCATTTTTAATAAAAACAAGAAAGATTAACATCAATTAGTGTTTTCAATAAGCTTTTGTTTTAATAAGCCTTTGTTTTAATACGCCTTTGGAAAAGCAAATTGTTTGAAAAAATTTTTTCAGGAAAATATACTAAATGTAAAGTGCTTATTGGATTCGTCGAAATAATAACTCGATCGAGGTTTTTCAAAAACATTATTGGGATGGTATTGTTTTGCGAAAACGCGAAAAGGAAATGCCAATTGTTATAAAAAGAAAACATTTTTAAACAAACAATTGTGTACTATAAAATATATTTTTTAATAATAAACAAATAAACGTGTAAATATAAATAATGTAATAAACGTGTGTACAGTATAAATGGATTGTAAAAGATAATATGACTTATACATATATATATATATATATAAATATGCAATAGGTACAGCAAACTATATTACGAGACAAATAAAAACATTACAATTAAATGAAATCTTAAAAGCGTTAAAAGCGTTATCTTAAATGTGTTACAGAAATAATGTAAAATCTGTAACATTTATACTAATTTAAAATGTATAAAACCCTTCTAGCGAAATTACTGTAATTAATAAATTGTAAGGCACAAAGACGCAAAGATTTGTTGTTCTATCTAAAACGTTCGTAGCGCTCATTATTCAGTACAGGGCATTGATCGGACGCTGGCAGCGCGACGTGAGAGATAACAGCGCGCTTGCAAGGATGACGTAACTGGGCGTATAATAGAAATTAACAATAAAATAAAATAAGTTCTGAAAATAGACCTATGGTAAAAACTGCGTTATATTCCTTCCAAAGAAAAAGTTAGACTCGTATCGACGAGTATATTAGTCAATGTTTATATTTTCGAGTCAGCATTAGTCCAGTTGATAGTCTAGTGGCCGCTACCAAAAGCGCTGAGGCTACACCACTACTTTTCTGGCCATACATCCTTCATATACAAGACAATGGGCATGAGGGGGTACATGTCCAGCAATGGATAATGTAAGGGCTGGTTGCATTGCATTACATTGCATTGCATTACATTGCATTGCCTGTCCATCGTGCACGCATTGCATCTGTGTGAATTATTAAATAAGGTTTTATATTTAATGTTTAACGTTTTAATAAAATCATTTTATACCGCGAAACCATAGGCTGTGGAACGAGCTGCCTCAATAAGTCTTTCCATTACGCTACGATATGGGGTTCTTCAAGAAAGCTGTGAATAGGATTTTGCAAGGTCGGCGGCGCACCCCTATACCCCCTTGATGTTGCAGGTGTCCATGGGCGGCGGTAACACTTACCATCACGTAGGACCGCTTGCCCGTCCGCCTATTTCCCTATTAAAACAAAAACCAAAAAAAAGTCCTGAAGTGTATCGTGTCAGGAATAATTTGGCGGATGTCAAAGGGGAAACATAGCATTTCATAATTTTCTAAAAACTTTTAGTTTTTCTGATAAAATGATTATTATCGGAAGTTATTCCAATGGAAACAATTCATACAAATTGAACCAACCCTTATTTATAGGAGGAACTAGAAGCGACATCACGGAGAATCCTAGTGTGTGTGTAGTAGGACACTTAAGAATACGTCATCTGTATTAAAAACAAATAAATCTCTCCATATTTCCTCCACTGTGTAAAATTGTAATACATTCTTCGATGTGTAATCTCTGTAATCAGTGATTAAATCTAAACTCCAATACATAAAAAAATGCTGCGTCCGTTTTAGCCATTCACAATTTCCGTAGTAGAGCCGTACCTAGTCCTTATAGCTGTCAAACAGTATAGTAACAGGTGTCTATCAGACATGACGCATACATTAGTTAAACGGTTTTTAAACGGTTTTATTTAGCTCGACCCGTACGGAATTTATTTGTTTATTTATTTGAGTCAAAATTAGAAATTAAAATTTAAGCACCTTCCCGTTGTCAGATTGATCTGAAATTTGGTACACACATTTAATTTAGATGACAATACAATATAATAAAATCAATAACATTATAAATCTAAGATGGCCGCCGATACAAAATGGCGGATTACATATTTTTCCTTAACCCCCTCAATATGGGTATCAAATGAAAGGGCTACACGTAGTTTTCAGTGCACATAAAATATAAAACCGTTTAACTTAAAAGTTTTTTAAGATTGTTATATTTAGCTCGACCCGTACGGAATTTATTTGTTTATTTATTTGGGTCAAAATTAGAAATTGAAATTTAAGCACCTTCCCGTTGTCAGATTGATCTGAAATTTGGTACACACATTTAATTTAGATGACAATACAATATAATAAAATCAATAACATTATAAATCTAAGATGGCCGCCGATACAAAATGGCGGATTACATATTTTTCCTTAACCCCCTCAATATGGGTATCAAATGAAAGGGCTACACGTAGTTTTCAGTGCACATAAAATATAAAACCGTTTAACTTAAAAGTTTTTTAAGATTGTTATTACATATTCATTATAACATGTTTGTTACTGCTTCTTAGTAAACGTTTATATTAAGACATTTTTGTTGCCGATTTTTTGAACAGTTTTTTTTTATATAAAACTATATACTGACAACTAGTAGTTACTAGTAACAGGATTTATATAAATGTTTCGCTTTTGAAAGTTAATGGTTTTATATAAAAACTGAAGAAAGTTTTATATAAAAACCATATATACAACTATAATACTCAGACAAAGCTCACAACCAGGGTAAATTTAAATGCTCAATGACTATTAAACAAACAATCTATAAAATTACATTTTTTTTTTAATAGAAAATGGCGGCAGCATACAGTACACCTGATGGTAGGTCCAAAATGACAAACGTTGGCACGCCCGCCGGATGCGCTGCCCACCTTTGCAGATTAAGGAATAGATTGGGAAAAAGGCTCGTGAAAATGGCGAGGGATAAGATGGGGTGGGAATGGGAATGGAATTGGGGAAATGCGATAAAGTAGGAAATATAGTACATTTCAAGGTAGACTTCTGTGAGAGAGGGGTAACGTGGTCAGTCGAGTGTGCCCTAAGACTCTACCCTCTAAGACCAATATGATCACAATAATATTACAATAGACTTACTTAACATTAGATCACGTGAGCATATCGATAACAGGTATACACTACACTCACAGATATTATACAATTTAATATAGATACCCACGCAAGACTTTAAATTTAATTACTTGGTCAATACAGTTCTTATCGGTCTTTGGGGTTAAAAATGATACTTGCAATTTTTTTGGATTCGGAACTGTTGGGATGTTTTCTCGGGAATCCGGTATCGTTCAAATGTTTTTTTCGAACTTACTTGAATGAAATACAAAGGTGTCACAATGTTCCAACTCTAGTCTGAAATTAGGATATTAAGCAAAGCGACATCTATTGGTACATTAAAGTAACTACATTAAAAGGATCATTACAAACCATCTTTGTGTGCAATTATTTCACCTAGATGGTCTGTGATAAGAACCTAGAAGTAGGTAGTGTAGTTATTAGCTTTCTCATTTTTATAATTTGGGTATGCGGACAAATTTTTACGAATGTCTCAAGATCCCATACTGTTACTCTTTATAATCTGGTCGCGGTAGGAATATGAAAATCGCAGGCTTCCTGCGGCGTATCCGAAGTTTTTAATTTCAGAGCGCCTTGTACTTTTTATTACAAAAAAAGCAATAAAAGAAGCTATTTGTTTTGTTTCCTGGTGGCATTAAGCAAGGTATTCGTTGTGGGTAATAACGAATGTTGTGGGTAATATCGTATTTCAATATTTTAATTCATGTTTTCAATTACGATTTTTTTTCCTATAAAGCAACAGTGCAATTAGCACATTCTGTCAGTGTCAAGTTTTCTTCATAATAATTAATATGAATGTCATGTCCAATGTCAATGTCGAAGTAAGTCAGGAGTCAGGATTGGGGACAGAATACGACTCCTTGGAAGCACTCGAAAAACGCAGACCTCTGCTTTTATTTCATTATAACGAACATTACGCACAAAAAACGCTTTGAAATTTAATAAACTATTTAACCACAAAATGCTTATACACTTTGTTAAACTCGGATCCAAAACGAGGGTGCGACCAATAAAACCACAAGTATGGTGATATAAATTCCACTATATTGGTAAACACACCAATCCCACCATGTACTCAAGCCGCTGCAGCGATCTACTACGAATACGGGTTCAGTGATATCAGTGCCACTGCAAAATCCAAACTAGTCTTTTATTCGGCTCGAAAGACGAAGTACTATATGTTAAACTCGGATCCAATCCGAGGGGGTGTGCGACCAATAAAACCACAAGTATGGTGATACAAACTCCACTATATTGCCAAACACACATAAAAAGTAATAAAGACTAAAATTCTCAATTTATGATTTACATAGGAACACAACCATAGCGCAATGTGGATACGATACAGCGCCATCTGTTTGCATTAATACCAACTACACTATTATAACATTAATACAGTGTTTAACACACCACATATAAATGTAGTTAAAATTAACAAAAAATAACTCCTCATTAAATACAATATAACAAAACTAACTCAAACAAAACTCATTAATATAACAAAATATAATTCCTCAAATAAAAATAAATTAACGTTATTAATAATAAATAACGGGAAATCCTCGAGTTCCCTGCCAAAAAGTCTTCAATCACGACTTGAGTTTATAGTGTATTCGTGAAAAAATATAGCCACTTATTCGAATATTATAAGTGTACGCCAAAAAATAAATTTAGCTCAATAACATCACAAACAAAATATCTCCGTGAAAGTACTGTCAATGTAGCCTCTGGGATTTACAATTAACTGACATTAATGGTATAAAGATCTGATGGCAAATGTATTTAGTAACATAAATATGATTTCAGATTGTTTTTGTGACGTTCAATTTGTAGCTGCATTTGACACAGTCTGACTTGAGTGATTTAAAGTGTGTTCTGTTAACTTTTGCTTTGTATTGTATGCCCACGGGGCGGGACGTAGAGAAACGCTTCAAGTAATATTTTCGCCAATGTACCTTTGTCCGCAAATAAACGTACTATTATATATTTTAAAATTAGATTTTTTAGTCGCAAAATCGATCTTTAGGCAAAGATATGACACATCTCTTTTGTTAAAAGTTGACAAAAATTTCATGATAACTAAAAAAAATTGTATAAACATTTTTGAAATAATTAAAATTGGGAAAGAGGGCACTGTATTAGCCAAGTTACCCCTCTCTCAGAAGACTAACGTAAAATGTACAACATTCCCAACTCATCCTATATTACCTCAATCTATCCCATCGAATGGAGAGTAACACCCCATCCCCCAAGGAGGATTCAGTGGTTTAGTGAAAGGAGGAAAACTGTTTATCCCATTACACTTCCTATTCAGGTGGATTTTTTGGTTGTCTGCCATTTTATTTCTATAAAAAAGTGACCAAACAATTTTTGCTAGCAAAAAGCAAAGTCAAAAAATAATCAAATTCCCATTAAGACGTTCTAAAAACATTTTCGTCGCAAACTCTCGTTAGTTTTGTTGCGATAACAGCGCAAAGTGGATAATTTCTAAAAATAACTTTACTGAAAACAATTCCTTCTAAAGATTCCCAAATGGCTACGACGATCTTCGACAGATCCGTTGGTCTTCAACAACTAATTTTAACGTCACTTCCTACTTTCAGAAAAGTTCTTTTCTGGGTACTCGTTTTCAACGCTCGAGAAGAAATCTGCTCAAGCTTACTAAGTGTTTACGGAGAAATCTTTGAAACTGTGGAAATGAAGTCGGTTAAATGATATTCGACTGGAATCTTTTCCACTACTTTTCAAGTTGTAAAAACAAACAATTGTAGAGATACTTATTGCATCCTAGTGGAATAACGTATCAGGAGAACAAAAAAACTGTAAAAATACAAGTCATTAAAATAATAGAATAGACAATAGACAACACCTTATTCTGACATACACTCACCACACATACAATATAAATATCGCAATAACCAAAAGAAAAAAAAACAGAAGAAAATCACAAACATTAAAATAATATAATACAAGAAATAACAAAAATAAATAAATAAATAATAAATGATTTTTTAATAAACCGCGCTGATTTTCAGTGGAGCCAATACAATTTCCCTCCACCTGTTCGATCCCAGTACGTGATAGTGGGAATTTGAACCATTAAAGTTGATAAGAACCGCCATTGCAGATTTGACGGCCCCCGGTGTTGCATATTTTTATTTTTATTTTATAGACTATTGGGCGGACGAGCAAGCGGTCCCACGTGATGGTAAGTGTTACCGCCGCCCATGGACACCTGCAACACCAGGGGGTATGCGGGCGCGCCGCCAACCTTGCAAAATCCTATTCACAGCTCTCTTGAAGAACCCCATATCGTAGCTTAATGGAAAGACCTCTTGAGGCAGTTCGTTCCACAGCCTACGGGTTCGCGGTATAAAATATTTTTTGGAGCGAACAGTGCGCGACACCTCCGGCAACATACATACATACATACGAATACATAGATGTACATACAGTCGGCAATAGAATCGAAAAGAACGCAAGAGAAACCCTATAATCGAATGGTTTTGGGTGCATTAGTGTGTTGCTAACTGTACATTGACGGCGGAAACACTTAACATCATTTGGACCGCCTAACTTCCACCTCTATCAAAAAAATACAATAAAAGTCAAAGTTACTCGTACTTGGCGAGTTAAATATCAATGGGTAAAATAAAATAAATTTGAAATAAAAAAAATATAAATAATATATTCATTTGTAAGGGAATGAGATTTCTAAATGCTCTGCTAAAATAAATTATTTATAAAACATCACGTTACACTTTATTTAACCCAAAACACGTAAAAATATTATTAAAGGTACTTGCATTCGAATTCAAATAACCAACACTTACTGCTTTTCCCTCCATAACTGTAGGTTCAATAAGCGTTCGTATCGGCCACATGTGACCAATTTACATACCACTTACACAATTCGGGTCGAAATTACTGCAGCGGGCCATTGAATGACTAAACCGGCTTTCATAGCAATAACAAAAAGTTATTGAAGCGATCAATGCAATGGATTTATTGATTAGTGAAATTACTAAACAATGATTTTAATCACATGTTTCTTTGATTAAAGATTAGGAATTAACAATCCTGATAATGTATTTATAAAATAACACACAAACGCTTATATGCGAGCGCCTTTTTAAAGCCTATAAGGAGTTACGTTCCGTTCCGATTCAATTTGTCCAATTAGTAAACAAACGTGGCGGCCTTGAGGTAACTGACGCGGCCTTCTAATAAAGAAATACCTCAACATTTAAGCTTTAAAGCTAGGGCAAACTTGAACGCTCGATAAATTTTATGAAACAATTATCAACTCACAATTTAATTTAAGGCGGTATTTTTTTTACATTTTGGACAAATTGGATTAGAACAATTGGATTGGAACAAATAATTTGTAAAATAACTTTATTATATAGAAATAAGCTGGAAAATTGGCAGACATTCCATCTGATGTTTTTTTTTTTTTATATACTAGTGGGCGGACGAGCAAGCGGTCCCACGTGATGGTAAGTGTTACCGCCGCCCATGGACACCTGCAACACTAGGGGGTATGCGGGCGCGCCGCCAACCATGCAGAATCCTATTCACAGCTCTCTTGAAGAACCCCATATCGTAGCTTAATGGAAAGACCTCTTGAGGCAATTCGTTCCACAGCCTGCGGGTTCGCGGTATAACGTCGCTAGTCGCGGAGATACTGTCGCTTATAAATACATACATACACGATACATGTCTATTCATAAGTGACATAAATAGAACTCCCCACCATTACTCTCAAGTTTATTACCAAGGTAAGCCACGTCATCAGCCTACGTCTCTCACCTGCTGAATACAGACTATCCGCAATTCTTGCCACTACATACGACCTTCTGCTCTTAACATCTTACCTCCTGTCCGTTCCGCTGCGTAGTTTACACTCGAGTACTTACAAGTATCTACTTATCTGAATTTAATTTCGATGACTACTCGAATGGCAACATTAAATTATTCCACGGCTCTGCAGCAAATTAACTGAATTCCGTGAATGATTATGAAAAACATTCGCACACAGATTAATACAACGTGATACTGAATGAGAAAGAATGAATATACCAGGAGAGGTAATTATATTTATACTGGAATCCTTTTTTAATAATAGCTGTTTATAAATAAAAAAAGAACAATTACAACCATGGAAGATATATGGCACGACAGTGAGTTTCTAAATTTCAATTATGGAAAGTTTGGCAGTAGAGAAAAACCTCGTGAGAAAACTTCAGACACTAGACAAATCGGAGTTGTATTGTATACAAAGGTTTTTTACACTAGCCTGATGGTGAAGAAACACATTGAGAGAAAATCAAGGTGGATTGCAAGTATCGTATACGTGTATATTATGCCTACACGTATACACCTAAACGAAAATCAATACCCTCCCTAAACAATCAAATACAATCGTGTAGGGGGCCTCTGTAATACGAAATAAATCGCCTAACGTAAATGATTTGATGTTGAATGAAAGCATATTCTTGAATATGAAAATTAAATTTGAGCAGGTCTGATGATCTTGTTTTACGAGAGGGCAGAAATTAAATTGATTTACTACGCTCCGTTTCACATCTTTATTTATCGGGGAACATTTATCGTAATTATTATTTCATTAAAATTTATAATTGCGTTTTGTTTAAATTAAGATTTACATCAGCGTATGTTTGTAACGGAACAGGATGTTTTCGAGTTTCTTGGTGAATTTTACCGGTTGGGTATCGTTGTCCCCACCGACACCAGTAGTGACAACGGAAATTTGTTTCTGTTTGGCTGTTTGCATTAGTGGTTGGCGCGCTTGCGCCCGCGCAGCGGTCGTCGTCGTGGTTCCGCCGGTGAATGTGTGTGTAGTGCGTGTCTGTTTGTTTCCTGGTGATCTAGTGCGAAGAGATTGAATGATTCCACTACAAAGAGTCGCTGCGGGGGTGATCCAGCCAGAAGATGGGATACTCGGGCAGTCCCTAGTTAGTTAAGCTGAAATAATTTTATAGTTCTGTCTACACACAGTCACAGAATATAGTTCTTTCATCTCACGAAGGCGGCTTGTACATGTACAGTTTAGTTTGCGTCGCGGCGTCGTCGGGAACCCGACTGAATGTTCTCAAGTTTACGCACACAAAAATAATGCACATGTATGTACACAACCACTACTAAGATTAACCCGTCTCTGTAGTGGTAACTTCGCTCACAATCTGAACCAGCTACTACTATTGTCATCTCACAATGTCCCATATATTTTTTATGAGACGGCAGACGGGCATACAATCCACCTGATGATAAGTGGATACTGGCGCCCATACACTTCTTCGATATATGCCAACTTCAGTCCAGAAAGACTCAC
Organism: Sesia bembeciformis; assembly: GCA_943735995.1. Classification (NCBI taxonomy): domain Eukaryota; kingdom Metazoa; phylum Arthropoda; class Insecta; order Lepidoptera; family Sesiidae; genus Sesia; species Sesia bembeciformis. Next base: position 2,281,881 of record OX031041.1, read on the forward strand.
GTTAGCAAGCCCCATGATGCGCTGCCTACCTTTTGAGATGTAGGAATTGAATTGGAAAAAGGGTTGGGAAAGGGTAAGTGGTTACTGTCGTCCTCGGACATCCACAATATATGGCAACATCAGTTCATAATGACAAACGTTAACACGCCCCCGGATGCGCTGCCTGCCTTTGCAGATTAAGGAATTAATTGGGAGAAAGGGTTGAGAAAATGGGAAGGGATAGGATAGGATGGGATAGGAATGGATTCTGGTATATCTCACTCACTACCGAAACGCGTATATACCTATATAGATGCGTATATGCGTATATGCTCTGTCAAGTTGTATTTTAAGTTATTAATTTGGTCCATTAGGTTTTAAGTTAACAAACTCACAATATCTATAATATATTGATATGACTTGAACTTGAATTACCTTAAAAGACTAAAGTACTTTAACCTATCTTCAGATGGGCCCCAGTTCCCTATAATTGAAACATGGCCCTCCCCTAATATAATTACAACGCTTACCAACTCATAATTGACTTTTCAAAACTTCGATGGCCGAAATTTGTCTTTGGACCAAAAGTTGGTATTTGGGACTCAAGATCGGTCCCATTCGTGCCAGAAATTAATAGGAGCGTAAATTACCATTGATAATACACCTACGGATTGGCGGAAAATTGAATTTTTTGAATAAACTCTCTTTGTAAATGGTTTATAACGGGGGAGATACGCCGCTAAACAAATAGGATATTTTTCAAAGGAAACCTAGACGGAATCGTGAACTCGAAAAACATCTCATTTTTATCAAAGGAATTTATAGGAGTGTGCTACGAAAACATAATTCTTTGCGATAACATATCGATATTCAATAGGCATTTATTAACATATTTCTTGGAAATATAAAATCCCGAATGACATCTTATTAACTCATCTCATTGACGAGCATTCTTATACCCTATCCTAACTAGGCCTTTTAACATCGGATATGATTTAACTGATCACTACTTTGTTTGCTTTGTTTGCTCGGACGAGCAAGCGGTCCCACGTGATGGTAAGTGTTACCGCCGCCCATGGACACCTGCAAACCAGCCGGAATACGACTGCACTGTCGGCCAGCAGAACCCTCTTAGAAGTCCTTTTGAACAGCCCTATGTCATAATTTAGTGGCACGTAATTAGGTCGTAATTAAGTAGTAAAACATCAGCTGACATTTCGTCCTACAACGTACGAGTTCGAGGCATAAAATGTCTTGTGTACAGTGCGGCATAACCGCACTGTACACAGCGACTCTTTGTCAAGGAAGTGCGGTCCATCCGCATTTCCTCGATACGGAGGTGTCGCGCACTGTTCGGTCCAAAAAATATAGTAAATCGCGAACCCGTAGGCTGTGGAACACTGTCTTCCCAGCTACGATATGGGGTTTTTCAAGAAAGCTGTGAATAGGATTTTGCAAGGTCGGCGGCGCACCCGCATACTTCCTGGTGTTGCAGGAGTCCATGGGCGGCGGTAACACTTACCATCACGAGGGACCGCTTGCTCGTCCGCCCACTTGTCTATATAAAAAAAAACTCGAGTGACGAGAATTGCGATTATATTTACATTATTACTAGCTGTGTCCGCGACTTCGTCGAAGTGCAATTTTAGTTTTTAAACTCTAAATTGGGATATATTTTCTTCCCGTCAGCTGATTTCGATGAAACAAAGCCTATTCGAAGCGCCAAACTAAGCGTAATTAACTGTGGAAACTCCATGAAAATCCATTTAGCAGTTTTGGAGATTGGCGTGTTCGAACAGACAAAAATTTTCAAACTCGTCTTTTTGTATTCTGATACTTTTCCTACATCGTCCCCAATCAGTTTTTAATAAATATATTCAATGTAAGTACAGACACGTTGGTTCTACAGTTGTATTATATGTATATATAAGATATTGAACAGCTCCATTCCATTATAATGGCGTTATATTCCCCATTATAAAGAGATCGCGGTAGAAATCGCGAGAAATGAGCGAACCAAAACCGCACGTGAAAGTGAAATGGTCGATAATCCGAACAGCGCGTCGTTGGACGGAGTTAAGTGGGTTCAGGTATTATTACTCTATAGCATTTTTTCCAGATAAACTTGAGGAAGGGGGGGGGGGACAGACAAACAACCAGTTTTTCTGATCGCCTTCTGGTATTACAAGTTTATTTTTTCGGCATAGTCCTATTATTACACAAAGAAATTTCTAGGAATCTACACGCCCATCAATAAACCAGTCGGCACCTCAAGACATAATACATAATTTATTTCGTATAAGAAACTTTTAAAAACACATCAACGTTTGAGATTCAAATTTTCTTTGCTAGTATAATAATCATTATATTCCCCGCTCGTCCCGAACCCAAACAGAACCCACCATTTGTGTCGCACTAATGTATTCTAGTCACAACTCCAATTTGGTCACTTCAAAACGTGGCTGTCAGGGCCTGTGTGTCAACAGTTCAGAAGTAGAGCGATTTATGTGTCGCTAATCACGCCCAGATGTGGTCTGAGTTACGATACTGCCGAGTACATATTAATAGCTGCTGTATAGGTATATATAAACTGGTACGTCACTGTTTGCCTTTTAGGTTTTCATACAGATAGTATTCGGTTCGGTACCGAACTGAAATCTAAAGAGAATACACGTGATTGATCACGATGTGATCTTTAATTCGGTCACCTCTTCCTCAACACAAGAGCTCCAGCGACACTTCTACTTAGCTGCGGAACATTTGTATAAACCGTATATTTTGTCAACGTATACGGTGACCCTGCTAGGATTTACAGACGTTATAGAATGTGTTTTTTTAATCACTCAGACAATTGACCTCTGACTGTTTTCTTTTGTTTAAAATTTCATCGGTGACTACGAAATGACAGACGGAAATAATTACAATGTTTTTTTTTTATTAAAGTAAATAAAATTGATTTCAGGCGCAAAACGGGGGCAGTTCCGTAGTATTATTTCAATAGCGTAAAGCGTCTCATATCCGTTTTTGTAAAGGGTCTGTATGAAGTGGGGTGTTATTTATATTTAGGTATAAGGGGTTTTGAACGCCCTAAAATAAATACCTTGATATTTTTATTCGTGGATTTTATTTTCGCATCTACTTTCCGACCACAAATTGATTAATTACGAGGCTGTACTCGTACATGGACTGATTTTTGTTTTATAAAACTAGGGATAAAATCTGCTATGAAATTTGTACCAATAAATATATAGTGTTTGAAAAGTCTGGAAACTTTAAAAAGCCTTATAATAAAAAAAAACATCTCGACAAAAATATCTCGTGAAATAGAAATCAACTTATGAAATAAGCGCAGGTCATTACTTTTACTCACTTAGTAGTTTGTACAAGCTTCTTTATCGAAGTTTCCAGACTATGAGTAACCTAAAATTTTCTTTCACATAAGTATTCGTAAGACTTGATTGTCCAAATTTCTTTAACTTCATTTGCCCACACTTTCCTTCTTTATTTTTTTTATTCCGATTACTTTGTAAACCTTCACAATCCCTCATACCTATAACCTCGTTCCAATACAATTTATGCAAAATATAAACAAAATTAAATTAATTGGACTTTAAACTAAATAGGTGACAATTGTTTACATATCCATAATTTGATTCCCAGAGACTGCAATTTAAAGATTGGAAAACAAACAACAACCCATATTCAACAACGTAATATACCACATACTCAAGCAATCAACAACATACATCTTACGGTGTAAGAATCTTTAATCTTATAAGAATAAGTTCAAGACAGTAAGAGAAAATCAAGCGATGTAAATATTTGAATATTTTTTCCATTGAGCAGACAATATTCATCAAATACACGAAAAGAACAAGCATGGAGTGTTAACTCTAGAAGGTGGAACAGTCACTAAGGATGTCGTTATTTAGCCATTTCTTAAACTGTGCCGTCCCTATTTCCCTTGGTAATGCATTAAATCCTAATGATGGTGGGGAGCACATAATGTGGTTTATCTTATTCTATAACTTAAACAAACCTAAGTTATCTTGTAGTTCGTTCATACATTTAACCAGATTACAACGACACAATCGTATATAGCAGTATATCTACGGATATCTCTGCTTTATGGGGTGATTGAATACATATTATATTTAACTACTAGCTGTGCCCAGCCACGCGTTGCTGTGGCTGTCCAACAGATGGCGCTTACCCTGTTTTTACCTGTTTTTGGGTAAAAGCATGTTTTTAGCCTGTGATGGGTATATAAAAACACGCGCGTATTTGAATGCAACGTTGTGTCAAATTTCAAAGCAATCGGTGAAGAACTTTCGGAGATTTAAGGTTTTGAACAAACGAACGTTTACTTTTTATTTATATAGATTTAACCAAGGATTTTGCAAGGTCGGCGGCGCACCCGCATGCCCGATGTTTCCATGGGCGGCAATAACACTTACTTGTCAATAAAAAAATAGTGGAATTATATCGACAACTTGCGACGGCGTAAAGCTATTTTAGCGAAAATGAGTTACTATTTATACAGTTTTAACCTCTATCGATCTATATGTTTAAAATTTTGATATTCGCAAAAATATACTGGGCACTTTTTTGGGAGCCTACACAATATTTTCACAAAAATAATTATGATGTAAAAAGACATTTTTGCATGCCATAGTTCTTAATGGTCTTAAAAGCCACCTTTCATAGGGTCGTAAACACAGAATGCCTTTGACGACCATGAAATAATAGATGTTTTTTTACAAAAAAGTGATTAAAAACTTTTATTTATACTTTCTTGATACATTAATCTTTCTTATAAGTCAATTTATTTAAGTACACAAATAATCTATACTAATATCACAAAGAGGTAAAATTGTGTGTTTGTATGTTGGGGGTAATCTCTGGAACTAATGAACCGATTTCAAATATTCTTTCACAAATAGGAAGCTACATTATCCGTGTCTAATATAGGCTTATTATATTTTGAAATTTGGAAAAAAAGTTTGAAAAAAATAAAACTTATAAACCGAAGCGAAGCGAGGGCGGGTCGCTAGTAATCTATAAAATCAGTAAATTGTACCAAATAATATGACTCAAAATTTGTCCACCGCCATAAACTGTTAAGTAGGTACTAATGATTTTCCTATAAACATAAAGTTAAAAAATTTTAAATATCTTTTATTTTGTACAATTTGTCAGCCTTTAACGTCAATAGGCTGAGTAAATGAATGACCGACCAAGAATCGAACCCGGGATCTTTTGCACAGTACAAATTACGCTACTAAATTCGATAGATAAAATAAATCGATTGACTCATTGAAAACAAAATATGCTTTGCAAAATAGACACCAAGGAGTATGAATAATGATATCCCCAATCCGATGTAAGCAAAAAAGGATATGGTCTAGGGATTCAAGAGAAACAACCTACGAGCCCAGTTAGGGTACGATGGGGCTGTCATACACAATAGTGTAACGGCCCCTAAATAAAATAAAGAGAAAAAAAAGATTGAAGACGAGCATGTTCAGCCCCATCGTACCCTAAAAGTTACAATTTCACTATCTATCTGTTTCACTTATCTACATCTATCTATACTATAATTACGTCTATCTTAATTTATCTATGACTGATAGCGACTCGCAAATTCACACAGAATGTTTGTAGCTTTCGATGTTGGCTCGGACAGAATTCTATGGAACATCCCTACATCGTCTTCAATCTTGTATCTACATAGGCACTATGAAACTTGCTGAGTTGGCTGAACGTGTGTTTCGTCCGCGACGTGCCAACCGGCCGATTGAACGATCACCGATAATTCAACTTTCACGCTAACGATGGGGGATTTTTAACTGGAGCCTTCGAGGATCTGATTATACGAATGGAGTAGTGTAACTAGTAATTTAAAATTGACGAGTCTTACCCAGTTCGATAATCTAATACGAATACAATCTCGCAGATTACCAATGTATTTTCCTTTGTTTTTATTTATCTTTTCAAATATAGCGATGGTGCAATCTGCCAGTGTCAAGTTTTTCTTCGCAATAAACGTTTAAAAGTCTAAAACGTATCCTGTCAATTGCCAGTCCCATCGAAGTAAGCGAGGAGTCACTCAGTGAAACGATAGTAGGTTTACTGAGGACAGAAGACAACTCTTTGGAAGCACACGAAAAACGCAGTCGTATGCTTTTATATGATCCTCACAATCATATCGATATGACATGAAAATGAAATTGATGTTATTTTAAATCCAATCATAAATTTATTTCAATAATTTTTCTATTAATGTTGTTGTATGAAAATATGCAAAATTTTCATCTGGCCGAATGAGTCCGACGTTTCTCAAAACCTTTATGCTAATCTCTATTGAAACTATAAAAAATATGCTAAAACTGAAAGAATATCTAACACAAAAATAGAATGATATTCAGAATGAAAATTCTTTTATATATTTAAAAACTAAGAATTCTTTTGAGTGACTTTTTTCGGAGTCAAATTCAACATTCAAATAATATTCAAATTTTAATTGAATAAATCAAAATTAATATTACATAGTCTCAGAGCAAGTTGCGATGTCTGTAAAGAATATAATAAACTGCCAGAGATATGAACGAACGAAGAAATATTCTAGAACTATTCAATATTCGAAGAAACTAAACGAAGAAATATTCAATTATTATCAATTGAAAAATGTAAATACACATTAAAAGAATATTAAAAGTTTTTTTATTAAGGCCAATTAAGATATAAGCAATATTCGCTGCCGCATACAGTGACGATATTCGCGTGGGTACGCGATAATTCCTTCGTTGCGATATAGGCGATATTCGCTAACCGTTTCGGGTAACGATATACCACGTATAATCTAGGCCCAATGTTAACAGTATCGCTTATAGTCAGATTTTTTAATTCGAGTCAGGGATATGACATGTAGAACTGTCAAACAGAGAGAAATTTGTACGGAGATGACACTTTATTGACAGTTCTACGTGTCATATCCCTGACTATAATAAAAAATCCGACTTTACACAAGCGGTAAAACTCGTGCCTAGATTATTTTTGCTCCCGCTGGCGAATTTACAACGACTTTCGGTACTTATACAAAATACCCGGTAGTATATCGCCTAGACCGCAGGCTGCAGCGAATATCGCTTGTATCTGAACGGGCCTTAATAAAGGCGGAAAAACGGACAGGTGGCACTAGGTGGCTAGTGATAAGTGAATACTGTCGTCTATGGAAAACGGAAAAAAATGTGGCAATAATAATACCGTGTACGTGCGTGTACACGTGCATGAGTATGTATTGGTGCGTGCCCGTGCGCGTTTATGTGTGTGGATAAACAAGAGACAGATAAATATTTCTTTTAAATAGATTTTAAATTACTCATAATTGCTCAACGTATTCTACTCAACACTTTACATCATCGTTTATCTTCATTGATGATTCAGTGTGCACCTCGCAAAGCAAGCAATGCAGTGAACATAACTTAATTAGCGCAACACCCGATAATTTTTCTAGTTCTCACTTTAGATTCTTGGTGGAGTTTTAAAACCCACCCAGTAGTTTTAGAGTTCGATAGAATTTTTTTGAGTACTTATTAAAAGTTATTTTTTTATTTTCCTCTATAACTCTTTGTGTCATATGAAGATGAAACATATACCAGTTTTCTTTCTGGATACTTAGCTATACATTAGTGGAAATTCGATGAAAATCTGTTGAGTGCCTTTATTTTTACGTGATGCTCAAACAAATAGACATACAGAAAAACAATTGAATAACTACTGTTTTGGATTGCACAGCCTCTAAAGAGACGCCAGACTCAACCCTTTTACTGTTTTTTTTATATGTATAGATAGATTGTTTATTGTTTGAGAGAGAGAGGTTGCATGTTGCAATCCCACAGCAGCCTGGACGCACCCTGCGCGCAAAGTTTTTCTCAGAGAAAATGTAGTCCATTTCCCACTTTATTCTATTCCTCCATTGCACGTACGTGTTTTGGCAGTGAGTGCTAATTCGGAACTTTTAATAGACCTGTTTCTATTAAACATATTTTTGTTAACACTTAACAGCTGCCTATATTTAAGAAATGAACTTAGGTGTGCTATTTCCGAGTGTCTAACTAAATCTTATCCAAAAATAATCATGTTCCACAAACATAATTGAATCATCACAGGAAACATCACATTCACGAGAAATGTACGGTGATTATACGAAATTAAGATAATTAATAATGTTCAGATAACAGAATTAATGAGGTTACGTTGTCGTGAGCTCGACGGCAGGTTGATTATTTTAAACTAGTTTCTGCTTGCGGTTTCATTCCCTTTATGTTTTTATCCCTTTATATTCATCCCTGAGCAGGAGACACTTTCTGCAAAGCATTAACCACGCATGGGAAACACTTTCAAATCAAGCTATTTTTTTTCCATTCCCGTGTAATGTTTTTGAGTGTCTCGTTTAATAAATGTATCTTTCTATTATATACAGTCAGACAAACTGGCAAACATGTAGACACATAAACAAACAAATGGACAAACAAAGAAAGAAGAATCCAATTGGAAACAGGTCATTCGTGCTTAGCTTAAATTTCAGTCAACGTACAATCGTAAATGTCTTGTAAATGGGTTTACAGTTCTGTTTACCGTCAACCAGGTCATTGGATAAAATCTTTTAAGCTCTTAAGTGCGATTTAAGTTTATTTTAGATGTAAGAGATTAACTTAAAGTGAGGAACGTAGTGGCTTCTTTTAAAGCTTATTTATTTTTACACTAGTGGTGCGCGCGATTTTGTTCGCGTGGACTTGTGAGTTTAGCTTGATTCCCGTGGGAACTTTACAATTGAGCTGACTAAAATGTAAGCTAAATGTTAATACGGCGCATAAGTTTTAATTATGCCAAGTTTCATTGAATTCAGTTGGTTTTCCGTGGTGCGCGTTCAGAGAAACAAAAATTATAAAAAAAATAGTTTTTTTCCTCCGTATCATTCGAATTTTACGCGGCAACGACTTCTTTTAAAAGACTTTAAATGTACAGACATTGCTGTTTGTCACGATTTTATTATATCTATGTATAGATCTAGAATTCCTTATCTGATGAAAGGAAGTCCTTATATTTATTATGTTCAGTAAATTTTTCTGCTTGTCTACTAAGCCCTCACAAGAAGTAAGGATTGAAAATATTTTTTTGCCCTTCTGACAAAACACTTTTTTGATTTTAATTTTATTTATGGAAAAAAACGGCAGACAAGCTGACAGTCCACCTGATGGTAAGTGGCTACTACCGTCCATGATCATCCGCGATACATGTCAACATCACTCCAGAATGATATACGTTGGCACCACCGCATGCCTACCTTTGCAGATTAGGGAATGGATTGGGAGAAAGGATTGGGAAAAAGGGGGAGGGATAGGATAAGATGGGATGGGAATGGGCTCTGGCATATTTCACTTGCTACCGAAACATGTGCGTACATTCGGGAAATACTATAAAGTAGGAGGAAATGCAGTACATTTCAGAGAGTCATCTGTGAGACAGGGGTATCGTGGCCAGCCGCCCAGCGGCTGTGAGAATGCAGCATTCACTCTCCCCCTATAATCTGATCTCTGCAACAGGTACATTTTGATATATCACTAAAATTAAATTTGGGACAAAAACAAGTAACCGTTTCTTGGTAGCGGGGGTATTTGATTAGCCGAATCAAGCGACTCAAGAACAGTTAGAAGTGAAGTTAGGCACGATAATTAAACGAAAGCTGTGAAGGCTTTATAGCCAAAAGATAAAATTTAACGTTTATACGACTTTTCTAATTTATAAGGAAGATTCGACAAAGAATTTCGTGTTACACTCTTGACATTATCTATAAAATGGGACCTTATTGTATTTATTTCAAGGTATTGAGACGTCAGTGGAGTATTGAAAAACGAGCGACTTCGTTCGCATGACACTTGAGATCTGGATAAAAAGTACTCTAAATGCTAACGCGACATACACTTGTAAGTTATAACTGTGACAAGTTTCATTAAAATCCGTCTAGCGGTTTTTACGTGATGCACTTTCGGACAGACAGACCGACAATCGGACAGACAGCCAGACATACATTCTAAAAGTGTCTGTTTTGGGTTCTGTATCGTTCGTAGAGTACACTACAACGACTGTTTTCCAAAAATGTTTAATATATATTAAACATTTTTGGATTTTACTATATGTATATATAATATTTATCGTTGTTTTTTAATTATAGTTTTAAACGTGTATGTACCATACTTCGTGACACAAATTTTAAGATTTTCCATTTGAAATCGAGTACTAAGCAAGCAAAACCGCGAACAAAGACAATCTTTATCTAGTAGCCCTTTAATATTTAGATCGTTTCCAAGTCAACAAAGGGAAGAACAAGGAAACAACCAGAATTCTAAATCCCCTCCAAAAACAAACACATGTTGTTATGCGATACAAACATTTGCTCCACTTGGAATCTGTCTTGATTCAATTAGAATCAACAATTCGACTCCATTTATTACCCGGCAATGGAGCGACATAAGCTGATGTTGTGGCAGATATAGGTATAGGCTTGTATGGTGATGCATTCGACTTAGGATTTTTTGAAGCAATGAAATGACAATTAGAATTATAAGGAGCCATGAATAATGCGAGTTGTTCGCGAGCCACTTCAAGTGGCTACAACTGCAGTTTTTACTTGCAGCACATGCTGAGTTGTAGCCTGTTGGTCCGATGGCACACCTTTGAGTTAATTAGGCTTACATGGTGTGTAGTGTTACTTGATACCAATAAATTTCTTTCGTTCTTTATTTTTAGTAACAAATGTTTTAGGTAATCTCTAAAAGTATTAGTATGATTTTATTGAGATTTGTATCAAAATCAATCAACCATAATATTGGCACACCGATCAACATACAAACACTCAAATTACACGTTCTCACACACATCTTACTCCATACTTTCATAATTTATAATGATTGATTTATAATATGTATAATTATGAATGATGTGCGTTTAGTAATAATAATAAAAACAATATCGTAAAATGTCCCACTTCTTTAAATTTTAATAGTTAGTTTTATAAGTGTTATGTCCCACTGCTTTAAATTTTAATAGTTATTTTTATAAGTGTTATGTCCCACTGCTTTAAATTTTAATATTTAATTTTTATTAGTGCTATTTAATGTTTCAGTGTTTCTTACGTTTACATTTACTTAAGTTTGTTTCTCTATTACAGTTACATTTTAGTAAATTACTGAAGTGAGGTCTAACTGTTATTCATTCTCGAAGAACCTCCTAGCATATGAGAAAAACCTAACCCTTTAACTTATTAATTATAATAAGGGGTGCCAGCGACTTTGTTCCCGTAAACTTGTGGATGTAGCCTAAATGTTAACCCAGCATACAAGTTATAACTATGCCAAGTTTCATTAAAATCCGTCCAGCGATTTTTGCGTGATGCGTGTTCAGACCGACAGACAGACGAATTTTCCAAAAAAAATGTTTTTATAGCTCTATATCATTCTCAGTTTATACTGTAATCACAGACAAGGCTCAGTTGCAATTTTATTATATGTATAGATTCATACTAGAAATTTTTACTCACTAATCAAGAATTGCCTCCATCAAGCGTCCCGTTCGTTGTCTTCGACAAACTGTCCCATTATAAGGCCAAATCTCTTTTAATGATCGGAAATAGCCCCTGGCGATCAATTTGAAACGAAACCGAGCTTTTTTCTGGAACGAAACCAATTAGAGGTTTTAATTAAATTTGAATTAAAAAGGGTTTCTCTGTTTCCGCATACCAGCATTTAACCTTTGCCATTTTGTTTTATTCACGACAACGTTCATGAGGAACGTTGTCTTGTGTGTGCTAGTTACGGTGTCAATTACAATATTTAAGGGTGAGGGTGCACGCGGCAATCCAATAGCGGCAGAAGACAGAAGACACAATCTCACAGAAAAAAACCTTGAAATGTACCGCACTTCCCACTTTACCCTATTGTACGTACGTGTGTTTACGTACGTACGTACGTACTATGTTTCGGTAGTGAGTGAGATGTGCCAGAGCCCATTCCCATCCCATTCTGTCCTGTCCCTCACCAATTTTCGAATGCTTTATCCAAATCCATTCTTTCATTTCAAAAGATAGGCAACACATCCGGGTGCGTGCCAACGTTTTTCATTCTGGACTGATGTTGACATGTCCCGTGGATGTCCATGGGCGACAGTATCCATTTACCACTGAGATATTAATCCGACTTTCCTACCTATCTAGCATTGAGAGTTCCGTTAAAGGGTTTCGGATATTTTAGTATGGAACACCTACAATACCTACTTTTGATTTTGTTACAGACATACAGAAATACAAACATTTTTGTTGACTCAATACTCAATGAATGACCTGAATACTGTTTTTTCTTTATTTTATTTAGGGGCTTTTACACTATTGTGTATGTCAGTCCCATGGTACCCTAAAAGTTACAATTTCACTATCTATCTGTCTTATTTATCTACATCTATCTATACTATAATTACGTCTATCTGTCTATCTTAATTATCTATCTTAATTTATCTATGCTATGACTGACCTAAATACTTTTGATGTCGAATTTTCCAAATACATATATATTTAAATATAGATTCAACCTTCCAAACGATTTATTTAATGATATGACTTATTATGGCTTCTGATCAAATAGCTTTAATCACAGGTAAACTCCGTTAACAAGTATTTGGCGCAGTAAATTGAAATAAATTGGCGGAGAGGTCGAGAGAGTTACCAATTCGAAAACTCCAGGCCACCTTTGAAATTTTGTTATTTGATGTAAAGACGGTTTGAACAAACGGGGTTTACGAGAAGTGTGGGTAATTAAAAACCAAAAAATATACTGGAAAATATTATATATTAAAAATTATTATTATTATTATTTTCATGGGGGAGAGTGCACGCTGCAATCCAACAGCCGCTGGGCGCACTCGACTGGCCACGTTACCCCTCTCTTACAGAAGACTACCTTGAAATGTACTGCATTTCCCACTTTATCGTATTTCCCCAATGTACGTACGTGTTTCGGTAGTGAGTGAGATATGCCAGAGCCCATTCCCATCCCATCCTATCCCTCCCCATTTTCCTAACCCTTTCTCCAAATTCATTCCTATATCTCCAAAGGTAGGCAGCGCATCTGGGGGCGGCCAACGTTTGTCATTTTGGACTAATGTTGGCATGTATCGCGGATGTCTATGGGCGACAGTATCCACTTACCATCAGGTGGACTGTATGCTCGTCTGCCGCCTTCGTACATAAAAAATAGAAAAAAAAATCTTAATGAATAAAAAGATGAAATAAAAACCCGAGCACCGGCCAAAAATTACACATAGATATTTTCCTTAGAACTGCAACGCTATTAGTAAATCACAGTAACATCTATTGTTTCGGAACGCATCTCTTTGTGTTTGCACAACAAAGATTTTAAATTGCCTTTTGTAACTCGATGGAAAATGATTTGGTGTTGGCTTTAGAAAACTTGGCTGAACTTGATTGTTGTGTTAAAGCGGACAAGATAATGTTGGCTTGAGAGAAAGTTTCCAAACGGAACGTATTGTCTCATCTGCGTAGTGCGGGCTAATTGTTCTTTGTATAATCGTTTATTTTTTGATGATAAACTTCTGTTCGAGTGTACTTTTTAATATTTGAAGTAATTAAGGGACAACTTTAGGTGCTTTTCATGCAGATAATGTAAAGTTCCAGATATAATTTACATTTGTTTGAGGATAAATGTTTGACAAGGACCTGCATAGGTACTTTGTGTTCGTCTTTGTGTACAAGGTACATAGAAATGCGAACGTGGTCGTTATTCTAGCCAAACCTAATATGTGCATTTTTTGACTTTTCGTTTTTTCACTATATACCGCTAGTTTATAAATTAGCAAGACACTTTAGTCCAATCTCAGGCTTTATAAACTAGTGGCATCTAGTGAAAAAAGGAAAACCAATTTTTTTCCCCTTATATATATGGCAATAGTGCAATTATCACCATTCCGCCAGTGTTGTTTTATATATATATAATAAAGAATATATAAAAAAAAAAATTTATTTATAATCCACCTGGTGGGACCTACCTGGGGGAGTGGGGGGGGGGGGGGGCATGTGGTAAAAATCTAAAAGTTCCCACCATGGTATTCACTATAATTACAATACAATATATTATATACATTTGTAATCTTATAGTACCTATTAAGGACAATACTTGTGGGTGGGGAGTAATGGAATAATCCTTTATCTTGTATACGACAGAATATATATAAGAAGAAAATCCCAGTTCTATGTTGTATACGTACCTATCCACAATAAGGTACCTAAACTACACCTCATTGTCAGAGTCAAAATCGTTTAAACTTTTTCAATCATAGCTGTCCGACGTTACAGTAAAACAACACGAAACATTTCTATCTGGTTTCAGAACCCTTGCCAAAATTCAATATCTCCTTCATTTAACTTTTTGTTACGGGCTGTTCCAAAGTAGAAAAGGTCAATGAACTATAAACTCAATCAAAATTCAAAGAATCCCTTTCGCTAGAATTTAGAATTTAATACAATGTCCATATGGACACTAACCTTTTTACGACCATTGGACATAATTCATCTACGTATTAAATCTTCCTCTAATTAATTGTATATAAAAAAACAGCATTATATCAGTATTTTTTCAGCAATTGCGTAGAGCATATTTTTGTTAATTTTGTCATTGGAAACATTACGTATAGATCACCTAAGAATATTATCCTAATTAATTCCTTAGATTAATTCATTTTAGAATAATTAAAGAAAAAAATCTAGTTCAGTTAATTATTGATACTCAATTTAATTAATCAGACTCAGTTCAAATAGAGCAGTAAAAAGTGTAATCGTTTAATTAAACGTAACTTATTTTATAATTTAATTAGCCACGTAAAATTATAGAATTTATAAAATCTATATTCGCCCCCCCCCCCCCTTGTTTCTTAAGAAAATATAACACCATATCTTAATTGGAAGTAGAAAACAAAGATACGGACATGAATAAAGTGTTGAACGCCGGTACACTGTAGAACATGGGGTCAATTTTATACAAACTCTAAAAATGTAGCTCACGCACACAGATGCAAGAATTTACAGACGCGGTGGGGAACTTCGAGGGTACGTATTGACAAGTGTGCGTTCAATATACTAATTACAATGCACGCACGACAACATTTAAATAAGTACTTACTAAATGTTTGTTTTCGTGGCAATACGGAATAATCCCAATTTAGGCATATTTTTTATTAACATAAGCTATTGCTTAGTGTACAACCTAACCAGTTGCAACCTGAAGCTCAGTTAATTTGAAGATCTCTTTTGTTAAATTCTCATAAACACTAGTAATTTTTCTATTACTTTTTTTACAATTCTACTATAGGATTTGTATGATTTTGATCCTATTTACCCTATTTCTATCAGTATTGGCGCAAGAATCGATTTAGTAGCAAAAATCCGATAATAATTACTTCAAACAAACATAATATATTAGCACATCTGCATATACTTTTTTCTTTTACTCTTCAAAATACAATCATCTTCAGAGACATTGTAGTCAATTATTTTTTAATTACGTCTAATTAGTGCACTGTTTGTTTCTCCTGTGGTCAGTATAAAATCAAGTTAGTGTGTACTGCGAAATATTCCGAGCTCAGGTGTTGCTCGGCTTTTAACGTTTATTAAGATAAAGTTCCACTTTCGGCGCGCCCATTAGCCCTAAACTGCAGCTTTCAGCGAATTTATAAATTTGTATGAGTAGATGGGACTGTGTCACAGTGAGATAAATATTTGCTGAAACGCTGTGTTTCAAATTATAAAGTCAAAATTTCACTTTGTTTTTATTTCGTTAGTTAGTTTTGCATATTTATATAAGTTTGCATGAAAATCTCAAAATCGGTTATTTTTTATAAGTTTATTTTTACTAAGGATTCCATAACCGTTTAGAGATTACATTTTTTCTTTTCATATGAAATCTTCTAAAAGTATCACTAAAATTACTAAAAACTACAATCTTCATTTTTATAATGGTATTCTGGATACCTTGATAGCATTTTGTAAACAAATATATTTGAATGAATTAAAAAGTTCCAATGACATCCCACAATGAAATTATTATCACACATCTCGTCACAGAAGGGCGGTTCATTCGCATGTCCTTGACTGAGATTTGCTGAGTACTGTGCGGTCTTCAACACACTTAGTCTTTATACCGCAAACCTGATAATTGTGGATAGAACTGTCCACCGAGTTTTTCTCACTTAGCTATGACATGGGGCTCTACCAGAAGGCTGTGAATAGGATCTTACAAGATTGGCAGCGTATCGCTGCAGGTCGGCAGTGTTACATACGAGTATGTCCATGGGCGGCGGTGACCACTTACTACGTCGTGGGCCGCCGGTCTGCCAACACTTCTATAAAAAAATATGAAATGACATTCAAGTCGAAGGAGACAGGTAAATTATTTTTTGTATTTACTTTTCAATATAATTGTATGTATGTTTCAATCAGCCTTGAAGGTACCACTGCAAGGCACAGGCCTCGCCTAGTAAATCACTACGTGGTTACGGGCCGTAGTCCACCACGCGGGCCCGATGCGGATTGGTGGATACACAGACATACTCCAGAAATTATTTTTATTTCTGGAGAATGCGGGTCTCCTCACGATGTCTGCCCTTAAGTAGAAACTCAGTGCCACTGAGTTCCTACTGAGTTCCACTGAGTCAGTGGTACAGACGGTTTTAAATTAAAGGGTATTTTTTTATATTTCTCTATATCTGTACTTGGGTTATTGTTATAACATTGCACACTTGTAAATAGTTACATTATCACAGAAAAGTTCTTGTTTCACGGATATGGAGATTTTAATGAAAACTAATTTTAACGGCTATTTTTTTTAAGAATTTTATTTTAGATAATTTAAATTAGGAATTTAAACCCAAATTCATAAGTACATACTAACAAAAAAATCATTTTGCCTATGTAGAATGCCTATGCCTATGTAGATGAAAATGGTGAAATTATCTAAATAATCTAAATTATCTAAAAAAAATTTTTATGGAAGAAGGCGGCAGACGAGCATACAGTCCCCCTGATAGTAAGTGGATACTGTCGCCCATAGACATCCGTGATACATTTGTCTAAAATGACCAACGTTGGCACGCCCCCGGAAGCGCTGCCTACCTTTGGAGATATAGGAATGGATTCGGAGAAAGGGTTGGGAAAATGGGGAGGGGAAAATGGGCTCTGGCACATCTCACTCACTACCGAAACACGTACGTGCATTAGGGAAATAAGATAAAGTGGGAAATGCATTATATTTCAAGGTAGTCAAGAGAGGGGTAACGTGGCTAGTCGAGTGCGCAAAGAATAATAAAATGGAATGCATATGTAGGCATAGTTATATTTATTTTTATTAATAAATCTGTTTTATTTAATAAAACTTAATTTATTTATTGCCAACTGGAGTGTGTGTGTGTGTCACACACACATGTGTGTGTGTGACTGAGTGAATGTTTTTCACCGTAAAATAATTTAACTATTCCGCAGAATAAGTCCGTATTTGTAAAGATAAATCTTAAAAGCGATTTAGTCATAAATTTGTTACATACTTTATTTATTACATATCTTTATTTTTCCTTAATTGAAATTTGTTTATTCAATACATTGGGATCCCGATGCCGCTTCTCCATTTATGTGTCTCTGAACCCACCGCAAAAAGAATATTTTATGGTCGAAATACCGCAACGACCTTGAACCTTTTCCTTAAACTTCACGAAAGTGAAATGGAGCCACGTCTTCAAACCCTTGTTGAGTAATAGCCCTTAATTACCCTAAAAGTGAAAACTTCTTACTTAGGTACGCCACAACACTTTTGAGGTTATGCTGTAAAGAAACTCTGCAGAAAGCGGTGGAGGAGCGCAATGGCTCGAAAGCCAATGAAAAACCAAGTAAGTGATTATTTTTTTAAATAGGTCCATAATATCCATACTACACTAGACGCCTCTTTACTGCTGGGACATAGGGCCCTCTCAAATCTCGCCACCGTACATAATCTTTGGCTCTTCTTATCCAGCCACCACCGGAAAACTTGTTTAAGTGGGCAGTTCAGGGTGTAAGGGTACCTTACTTGCCAGTGGTGCATGCATCCTGCTAGCTAACAGACGAGTCCATGGCGAACAATCTTTGCGGTGGGAGGACAATAGTCTGCGGCTTTCAACCACCCCCTACTCGGAGTCCGCCGCGCATTTTCTTGTATTTATAGACTAATAATGCCGAAACTTTGCCCGAAAATGAGCTAATTAAGCATACATGTATGCTAAAATTTTACAAAAAAATATTTGATTTTTAAGTAACAGAAAAACGCGAATGAACCATTATTACAAACGTTTTAATTTTTATCATATTCTATAGAATAAACCTCTGTATAACAAATATAAATGTTGAATTTTTTTGTGTTTGTTTTTTGTTTTGTTTTCAAAGACTGTTTTCTTATACTTTTATAACTAGGTGGACAAGCAAGCGGTCCCACGCGATGGTAAGTGCTACCGCCGCCCATGGTATACGGAAACGCCGCTGACCATGTAAAGTCCTATTCACAGCTTTCTTGTACAGAAAGAAAACTGATATAGGTGTATGTGTCATCTTAATATGACACAAGGAAGTAATTAAGATAATTATTTTAATTAAGTCTTTGCTGCATCTACCGATCAAGGTATCTTAAATTAAAATACCATCTACTAATTAAAAACCTGTCTGAAAGACGAATTTTATACCAAACTAGCAAAACCCGGCAGACGTTGTCCTGCCTGTGTATATTTATTTACATCTGTATATAAAATCACAAATTATTCTGTTTTGCCGTCGATATGATTTTTGCGATCGGTTGAACGGTATAGAAGTTGATGTGCTGCAGCTCCATCTAATATTCGTATTAATAATAATTCCATCTAAGCTCGAAAATATTCTCCGTGCTCAAATACCTATGTATACCAATTTTCATGGGATCGGTTGAACGGTATAAAAGTTGATGTGCTACAGCGCCATCTAGTGGCGAGTTACAACAAATTCGATAGCAAACCTTTTCAGTGAAAAAATACGTATATGTGCCAACTTTCATGGTAATCGGTCAAACGGTGTCGAAGTCTATTAACATCAGATATACCAACATCCATTTTTATATTTAATTTCTGTAAAGGACAAAAGCCTCTAATTTTTCCTAGTAGTATTGTTTCGAGATCTCCTCCTGATCTCCTGATCTCCTGAATCTCCTCGAGATTCTTTAATACGACAAACTTTTACATTTTTTTGTTACCAGCCTAAATAAATTACTTTGCTAATGCTCTACTCAGTCCTTTCATTTATTCTTTAAAGAAGAGATAATTAATTTTGCAATAATAAGTACGTAAAGTAGAGGATCATCAAGGCTATAATATTAAACGAAAACGTAATTTATAAGCCTTTAACACCGAATGTTGGAGTGATTTTTAGTAAACCTTTTATATTTGAACTGTAGGATAAGTTTGAATGAATCAGAGATGAATTATAATTAAATTTATCTGAATAAATATTGTTTCTTTAATTCGGAACATATCCGTAGATTTGGTAGGAAGTGAAACATCGACTAATGTTAGTACTTAAAATTATATAAATATATGATATAAATCATTTTATACCGCGAACCCGTAGGCTGTGGTACGAACTGCCTCAAGAGTTCTTTCCATTAAACTTCGATATGGGGTTCTTCAAGAAAGCTGTGCAATAGGATTTTGCAAGGTCGGTGGCGCACCTGCGTACCCCCTGGTGTTGCAGGTGTCCATTTGCGGCGGTAACACTTGCCATCAAGTGGGACCGCTTGCTCCTCCGCCTACTTCAATATATAAAAAAAAACTTAAAATAAACTTATACCTAAAACCAGCTTCATCCACTGCGTCTGGAAGGGACAGTCGGCCTTAGCCACAATCGTCCTCAGGATGCTATTGGCGCTCCCCTCACCCTGCTCATCAATGAGACTGCCTTTTAAGCTACGATTATGAGATAAAGGGCATTATTATATTATTATATGATTATATTACGTTCTCATTATTATATTATGAGCACACTATTAAGGTAGGATTTTATTAATGAGATTAGAGATTACCTATTAGATAGATAGATAAATTCTTTATTGCACCAAAATATGTGTACAAAGGCGAACTACTTATTAGCATAAAAAAGACAGCAGATTTGCAAATTTGCAAATCAACGCGTCTGAAATGAGCTGTACGTGTAGAGTGCATATCCTATAAAAGAATATCACAAGAAATGAATGTATATCAAGAAATGAATGTATATCACAAGAAATGAATGTATATCAAGAAATGAATGTATATCACAAGAAATGAATGTATATCAAGAAATGAATGTATATCACAAGAAATGAATGTATATCACAAGAAAGAGTAATGACTAAACTTATGACAGGTTGGATTCAGCAAAAGGAGAGACCACGAAAGAAATGAATCGAATGTGTAGAAGAAAATCTGCGGAGCATGAGACTACTAATATCCTGGATGAGAGAGACGGACGGAAGACACATGGAGAAGGATTGTGGAGAATGCCGGGACACACAAATTGAATTCAGTTGTTATTATTAGACAGAATACAGACAAATCTGCATAGGTATATATAGGTTATATAGGCCTCTCTCATGGCTCGCTATCAGAAACGATCTTCTGTTCTTATCATGCATTCACCATCGGTGAACTTCTTCATGTTGTTGGTACACCTGCTCGAAGGGCGATAAACCGATTACAAGGCTTATTAATTTCTATTAAACCATAACGTATTGAAGAGTTACCGATAACTAATAATAATTAAGAGTTAACTGTTAATTGTTCATATAAAAGTTAAATTTTTCGTGTTTCCAATAAGGAATTGATTAAGCATAGTGATCTAAAATTGAACGTATGACATGTTCAATGCCCATTCTACTTTTGTCCACCCTCTTCGTTAATCGCCTTTTTTCAAATTCACTTGGCAAAGAACAACTCTGGCAATTACACCTAATGGGTCGCAGTGTAACTGCAGCGGCTCCAGTTGTTAGATCTAAAACAAGAATTTCCGACTTAACTGCATCCACGCATTACGACCAATCATTGGTTGAGAGTTTGTGAGAAAAGTTGGACAGTTATCGTACTTTTCAGTAGTTTGTAACTGAAAGGAAAAATTACAAGATTCAGACTTTATCCAGAACTCTAACTTTCGAAACTATGAGCAGTTAGAAGTGAACATTTAATTTTCAATGCGACATCGACATCTAACGGATAGGATATTACTCCAATAAAGTAAAAAGACAATATCTATGAACACAGGGGTCACAGAAACATAACAATTGTCTCTTTCATGAGATAAAGGTACAGATTCGAAATTCCAAATTTATTCGAAAACATTGAGATAACAGATTTAGAAAAAGAGCAACGGTGAAATTCAATTATTGAATTAAAATATGTAAACGTTAGACCCAAAATTTACAGTTTTAGAACAATTAGGTCCATCTGGGGGAGAGTGAACGCTGCAATCCAACAGCCGCTGGGCGCACTCGACTGGCCACGTTACCGCTCTCTCACAGAGGACTACCTTGAAATGAATTGCATTTCCCACTTTATCTTATTTCCCTAATGTACGTACCCGTTCCCATCCAATTAAAATAATGCGAAAATATTTTCGTTAGGATTTAGTATAAGATTTCGGAAGGACGAGTATCTAATTGTGCCTTATTAATCCCTATAATACAATACATAATTCTCGTCAACATAACTTAAATTTGTTTAATCTGTTATAATTCCGTGATAGCGATGTCGTAGTTATCGTGACACTTGTTCAGGTCATTGCCCTTCTTCAGTGTGAACGCACCCCGAAGAGGTTTCACACGACACCAACATTCATATAAAATCGCAAGCCGAGTGGAATAAAAGCATAAGCCTAAACTAAAAACCCTTAAATGTTGTATAACTTTTTAATTATCTATTTTTTAAAACTTACCAGTTCTTAATACCTACATATCATTAACATAATAAAATAAGAATCATTATTATTATTTCTTCTATTTATTGATTTTTTATGATTATTATATTGTTACAGACTTCTTCAAATAAATATTATATTCTCACAGAACTACTAAAACGTATGTACTGTAGTTTGGCAGTTACAAATTGTAATTTATAAAAAAAAACTTAACAAAACGACCATACTTATTTTCAATTTAGGGAAAAAAGTATAAAAATAGGATAAAATAGATGCAGTTTAAATAGGTCTTACAAGTAATGTTAAAATCTAAATTTCAACATAGGTAATACGACTTTGTTAAACTGAGGGTGAGATATACCTCTTTACGTGTTTTTTTTCATAAAGAGGCAGGCGGGCGAGCAAGTGGTCCCACGTGATGGTAAGTGTTACCGCCGCCCATGGACACCTCAACATCAGGGGGTATACGGGTGCGTCGCCGACCTTGCGCACCTCTCAATCACGTTGAGAGATGCGAGCAGTATCTTACTACTTGTATTTGGATTTTATAATGTATACTAACATAATAAAGAGGTAAAATTGTGTGTTTGTAGGTATGTTGGGGATAATTCCTGGAACTACTCAACCGATTTCAAAATGTTTTTCACAAATAGGAAGCTACATTATCCGTGTCTAATATAGGCTATATTTTATTTTAAAATTTTGAATAAAAAAATTGAAAACTATTATAAATAAATCTTATAAACCGAAGCGAAGCGAGGGCGGGTCGCTAGTTTTTAATAATTCTGAATTACTGAATTTCTGCACTCGGCTTTCAGTTTAGCTACTTAATTTTATTTATGTAATGTGACAATAGTGGCATGTCTCTCGCAAGGTGTGTACTCGCCTTAAGGTGCTAAAGGATATGGATTGTTGGACACACCGCAGGCGGTAGCTTTAATTACAGTCCTGGGATTAAACCGGGGACATATTTGCGTTGCTGGCTCAAAATTACAACACGCAAGGGACATCTTATTTAATTTATTCATGGCTGAAGAATGTCGGTGTGGCTTGGATGCGGTGTTGAGTGTTGTCGGACGAAATTAGTTTTTAAACGCATTATGTTTCCGCAAATAAGTGTACGTTTTTTTTTTAACTTTGGTTTTTAGGGAGATACGTAACTATTGAGACTCATCGGTTTCGTATTTCCAAACTTGAGACGTAAACTTTTCAAAAAATTAAACAATATAAATATCGCGTTATTTTTGAAAAGTTTACACAAAAAACATTCAAATTATATGATTATGTATACAACTTTCAAAGGTTTACAATTTGGTATCGTGCATGCTTTTTTGTATGTTCATTTCAATATAATATTTTTACAATATATTAATACAATAATGTAACGTAAAAAATAAAATGTTAAGGAATAAATAATAAATAACCCTGAAAATTGATTATTGATTACCATACCATACTGTCAACTATGTATCCCCTGCTGGATATAGGCCTCCACCATAGCTCGCCACCATATATATGTGATTATTGATTACATGCCTATTAATCAGAAATGTGTTGAAGGAATAATAAAGGCTTTTTTATTTATTTATCGTAGGTTTTTGGAACGAAGTTCCTTTACGCGGCTTGCGGTAGGTGTGATTCGAGAGAAAATGTAACGTCACATAAGATTTTTACCTCCTCCATACGCCTTTCTCTTTCTCGCCGTTCTCTCGCTCGGACACGGTATGGTCGCGATTCTCGCGATCGTGTCAGTTCGCCGGTATTCGGTAAATTTCGGTAGCGAGCCGATCGCTAGTTCTCTCTCTCATGCCTCGCTCGATCCGAAACTAAAATATCCGATTCGACTACATCGCCATCGCCGATTCGCTGAATCGCATCGTTGTTTTTCGATGTAATATATCGCATAGTGACATCGATGTTAGAATGATATATTGAAAAATACATCGATATTTGCAATACATCGATTGTTTTTAGAGTTTACTAAGATTATGGTTATAACATGGCTGAAAATGATTAAGTATACGGATGCGCGAATTACATTCGGAGTTTAAAAAAATGCGTGAGGATCTATGTTCCTGACGGGGGTCCCCTGACCGCACACGTTTTTTTTTTTTTGTATTTTTGGATTAAATCTCCATATCTCCAAAACTATACAATATCGTAGAACATTAATGGGGATTAAATCGATAGGTATTGAGGTCCCCCAGCTGCCTGTTTGCTTTGATCCACCACCGACGGAACATCCGTGTATAATTATCAATCATATATACTTCCTGATCAATAAATACTTTTTATACTGTTTGTGTTTATATTTATAAAACTAATATCTAATTTAATATGTAACGGGTATATTCTAGTTTAACATGTTTCGGCAGGGAGAGAGTACATGCTGCATACCCACAGCCGCTGGGCACACTCGACTGGCCACGTTACCCCTCTCTCACAGAAAACTACCTTGAAATGTACTTTTCCTACTTTATCGTATTTCCCCAATGTACGTACGTGTTTCGGTAGTGAGTGAGATATGCCAGAGCCCATTCTCATCCCATCGTATCCTCTCCCTCCCCATTTTCCCAATCCTTTCTCCCCATCCATTTCTTAATCTGCAAAGGTGGGCACTGCTTCCGGGGGCGTGCCAACGTTTATTATTCTGGATTGATGTTGGCATGTATCGCGGATGTCCATGGTCGACAGTATCCACTTACCATCAGGTGGACTGTATACTCGTCTGCCGCCTTATTCTATATAAAAAAAATGTAAATTTAAGTAATCTTTGTTTTAGTGCGCTCAACTGGAACCAGCGTAATCTCCACATATTTTTGTTGTCTTCCTTTCAATTTGTAGTCATGTTAGAAAAAAAGGATTGGATGAATCTTATTTGAATTAGATACTAAACTTTGGCCACCGATTAATAGGCGTTTTCCTGCGTTTTAAAAAATAGAAAGAGATTATAAAATATAAAAATAGTTAAAAAGAGATAGACTCTTTACTGTACACTAAAAGAAAATAAAACAATGACAAACTGTAAATACATACATGAAATGTAAGAAAATGCACATTGTCTTGTACATGAGAGATTTAAAACGCGACTCTTTTAGAGGTGGTGCAGTTCCTCAGGGCTTGTGATATCCGCTTTGTTATCCCTTAGTTGCCTTTTGTGACACCCGCGGGAAGAGATGGGATGGGATATTCTTAAGCCTGCCGATATCACAAGCCACAGAATCTACTTATTTTCATGATGAAGATAAATGTGTTTGATAAAAATATATATATGTACTCGTATATCTAGAACCGTTTCGTAAACTTTCGCTTGCGTGTAGCTGTGCTAGTGTATAACTCCATATATTGTCATCCTATCCAGTTGCAATTTTAAACTGGAATTCTATTCCGGTCACGAACTGCGCCTCTCTTGCTAGCCAAATAACAATAACTTACATTCTGTTCAACTCGCAACTACCGAAAATTCTCGAACAATTTGTGTAAGTAAATAAACTATCGACAAAGAAAACTATGTACTTTACGCGTTTCTATGTAGTTGGAAAGCTTTTTATAATAAGGGTGGCCTTATTAAAAATAAAATGAATGCTGAAAAGGAATTATACTCGGTTCCCATTAAGAATGCAGTGAGTACTCGTCACTTTATCAGTCAGTACAGTAGGAGTTTTATTGGTTTTTATCACATTGAACTACTGAACTACTCAAAAATTCTTTCACAAATAGGAAGCTACATTGTCCGTGTCTAATATAGGCTATATTTTATTATGAAATGCCGAAAAAAAAAAAATTGAAAACAAAAACTTCTAAACCGAAGCGAAGCAAGGGCAGGTCGTTAGTTCTTAAATAAATTCATTGTTATCAATTGTTCGTTTTTTCCGTATAATTGAAATCGTCATTACTCCATGAACGTTATTATATTTTGCCTCCTGTTTCAAGTTATAGAACAGTAACTTGTAACCGTGTAACAATACCTGTGGATCGAAGAGGAAAAAGAATTATCCACGGTTCCACTTACTGACTGAAAAGGAGAAAGAATTATCCATGGATTCACCGGTGGAGCCTGATTGTGGATCCATGTGAACGGAGGCGAAATAATGGCGTATATGTATTAGGTATAGATACATCACGTTTAGGTATAGCCCCTTAGAATGATGCAGGTTAGTTTTTTTACACCTTACATAAATATAATTGCAAGAATCGCTGATAGAATATTTACTCGTGTATTTTTACATGAGAAACCCCACGCGAAATATAAAAAGTTATATATCAACATTCATATTTTTATTTGCCCGTATCAGTCTTCGATACAAATATTAAAGGTCAAAGACGGCACGAGGCTTAAATTGGATAGTCACGTCATATACAAAGAATTGAACTCCAGCTCCGGATATTGTTGTATGCAAACATTTGATTGGGTTCGGTGAACCTGTCAGTTACATTTATTTCTAAATATAGTTGAATCCGAGATTAGAAACATCACGGAAGTCAATTATTATACGGAAAAAAAACAGCTTATCTGGAGAGAATTCACTTTTAGCTCGAAGAATAACGTTGCATTAATTATAACTGAATAAACGAGCAAACAAACTAATAAATAGATAAGTAAATTCAGGCAGAAATGGAAATTTTGGGATATAGCAAAAACAGGGAGAGATTCGAAATCTCTAGAAATCTGTTTATTTATTTGGAACACTTACGATCTAACGTATATTAGTTACTGAAATTACAAGTAAGATTCTAGATCAATTTACAAGTTTTCACGTACAATTAATACAGTAATTGGATTGTATTGTAGTATATATTGATTTTATAACTATTTAGAATACAATTTATTACTTTATTAATACTTTTTTTTGTACAATAAAGGTTATTAGGTTACTATTAGAATTATATTATTAAAAAACTTAGACTTAATACAAATTGTATTTATTCATTGTTTTTACTGTAACGAAGGACATAAAGAATACACAAAACCATATTAATTTAGTAGTTCTTCTTTTATTTGAATACGGTTTGAAACGGTTTCAAATAAACGGTTTGAACCGTTTCAAACGGTTTTATTTGAAAATGATATATTTTTTTGTAGCCCGATCCATGAAACAAGTCAATAATTTTCGATAACTTTGAAATTTCGCGTGCTGGGGGTAGGCAGGAAGTAATCTACGGGTTACGCGGGGGTTACGGTCCCAAACCTTTGGTTTAGTGTCCGTCGACTCTCTAGAAACATTTAAATGGAGCTCGGTCTCGCGGTCACCGACCCGAACGGAACAGTCAAGTGTCGGAATACCGTGTCCGTCGTTGTTTATTTCGAATGCGAGGCACCGAGGCATACCAGTGCGAGACATCTTCACTTATTTCCAATCACCCACTTCAATGCAATGAATAAAAATCCAAAGTAAGCAACCATCATGACCTGATTCTGTATAACCTCATTTCACACTTTCAAAGGCTTCACCGCGCCACGCAATAACCTTAAACCTTTGTACAGATAATTAAATGACTTGGAATTATCCACTTTTTATACAAGCTGGATTGTTGAACAAGGAAAGTATTTGACGATTCCAATGACATCTTCGGCGACTCCTAGCGGGTGTGTCTGCGCTATTGTAACATTCAGTTTAATTAAGTTTAATTTTGAATCATTTTTAAACGGTTTTATTTAGCTCGACCCGTACGGAATTTATTTGTAATAAACATTATTTGTAATTTGGGTCAAAATTAGAAATTGAAATTTAAGCACCTTCCCGTTGTCAGATTGATCTGAAATTTGGTACACACCTTTAATTTAGATGACAATACAATATAATAAAATCAATAACATTATAAATCTAAGATGGCCGCCGATACAAAATGGCGGATTACATATTTTTCCTTAACCCCCTCAATATGGGTATCAAATGAAAGGGCTTACACGTAGTTTTCAGTGCACATAAAATATAAAACCGTTTAACTTAAAAGTTTTTTAAGATTGTTATTTGTTGTATTATTGTTTCTGAACGCTTCAAAGATTTTATTTTTAAATTGTTTGTGCCGTGTGCACCTTTAATAGGTTTATCTACAATTGTATAATAAATACATGGAACAGGTCTTTTTGTTACCAATGGTGCACCTAATTTAATAAATGAACGTGGTAATAACAAGACGGGGAAAAAATTAACACAAGTTCTACATGTTTGTCATACGTGTAGTGTAGCCCACTCAAGAATCGTCAGCCACACAATAGGGTGCCAATATAGCCCTCATAACCCCCGTGTCGTCTGGTTACTTTTCCTAGACGCGTTAATCGGCCTGTGTTATTTTTGAAAGCCTAAGTACATATTTAATGCAATCTTAAATATATACGATTGAAGACATTTCAGTATTAAAATTATTATTGTATATGAAATCACGTGTGCGTAAGAAATTAAATTTCTATTTATTTATTTATATGTATGACTTATTCGAAAAGTAAAGAAGGAAACTTTTATCTAAAGTGTATTTTAAATATTCTTTAGTAAAATTCAAGTATTTTAGGTATTTATAATTTTCAAAAGTTATGGGCGATATTCGCGAATCTCATTCGTGAGGTTGCGAATATAAAATCTAGGTAGCCAATGAGTACAAAGTACAAATTTTTTATTCAGCAGTTTCAAACTCAGGGTTGACGAACCAGTCAATCAGTCAGTCAGTCAATCCATTTTTCTTTATACCCTAATATCCCATTAATATTATAAATGTAGAAGTATTCATGTAGCACACGCGATCGAAGCCACGGACAAAAGCTAATGTATAATAAACATCATTATCCCAGATGCTGTTGAAAGAATAAATTAAAAAGTCAAAAGCATCGCATGGAGAATCACGAAGCCATGAAAGTCTCACTTTTCCACTAACTAAAAATAGGACAGAGGGAACAAGCACTTAAAACTGTGTCACGTTCGTTGCTAATTCAATTCAAAAAGAGAAGCGTGTGAGGAGCCACCGGTGAGTACAAGAACCAGTAAGGAATCTGTAAATATTTAAAAAAATATTCCGGTGCATTTTATGTAATAGTTTGCAGAAACATCAGTCGGCTGTATGTTTACCATACATGTATGTATGATTTTTTTTATAGAAAAAGGCGACCGACGAACATACCTAACGGCATAGCATAATATGTGAACTTAATATAGTGGTGTAAATAGTATTTGTCGTCGTTTAATGGAAGACTCCACATACCATATATTTGTAAACATAGTTGTTTTATTTGGTGGAGAGTGCACGCTGTATTCCCACAGCCGCTGAGCGTACTCGACTGGCCACGTTACCTCTCACACAGAAGACTACATTGAAATGTACTTCATTTCTTACTTTATCGTATTTCCCCAATGTAGTTACGTACTTGTTTCTATAGTGACTGGGATATGCCAGAGCCCATTCCCACTTCATCCTAGCCCTCCCCATTTTCCCAATCCATTCCTCTGCAAAGAGGAATGTACATGTTGGCATGTACTGTGGATGTCAATTGGCGACAGTATCCACTTACCACCAGGTAGAAAGTGTGCTCATCTGCCATTTGTTCATTATTATTATTTGTCATCTCATCTCATCTCATTATTTGTTTATTTTAGCAGAAGTTTGCCCAGTTGACATCTTATTTTGCATATAGTAGCTTCAGAAGAACTAAAAAAAATTCGATGGAATATATCTAACGGAAACATTTAGAACCAGGCTTAAAAATTAACAACTTTTCATTTTAGACCAACATTTATCTAGAAATATCCTTCATTCAGCTGAAGTAAATGCCTTCTGAAACATCTAAGCTACTAGTTTAGCGGGCGTGACAGTTGTAACGCTGACATTAGTGCTGCCTACCAAGTTACACTACTATGTGTGCGTAAGCGTTGCGTTTGTGTGCGTTAAGGGCATTTTTAGAAATTACGTAAAGATGCCACACTTGTTATTCAATACACTGTGATTTACGATTGCGTTTAAACCTTTTTAAAAGTTCCCTAGCTTCACATCCGCTTCAGTTTCACAAATTAAAACCAATAATGCTTCAGTTTCGATCCAATCGACGAATTTCACCACGAATTCGGTTTTCCCTATTGAAGGAATTTGCTGTCGAAATTTTTTGTGAAATAAAAGTGAAATTTGGGATTTATTTAAGTAAACGCTTTAGGATGGAAGCAAATATTTATGTACCTGATACTATATATGTACCGAGAGGAGTACCATCTGATGATGAGAACAGCTACTTACTAGACAGCACACATGCAATTTAGTGGCTTTCAAGATTGGGATTGGATACTTCGCCAGGATTTGGGTACTATGCATTGTGTAGTAATTGTGTTGCATTGTGCAACACATTGTGCATTGTGTGTACTTCATTAAATAGCCAGTTGAGCTCATTCAGTATCGGCCGTAGTTTTTAGCAATTCTGTGGTTATTCCGTCTTCGCCTTGTGCCTTCAAGTGTTTAGAGTCCTGTGCTTTCTTAACTATGTACATACTAATGTCACAAGCGAACGGTGTTTACGAAGTTTTGCACTTGGGTCTCACTTTCTTGACGATTTAAGTTCAAGAACGGAGGTACTGAAGAGGTCACCATACAAATCATCATACAGTCGGTGGCGAACCCGCATACCCCCTGGTGTTGCAGGTGTCCATGGGCGGCGGTAACACTTATCATCAGCACTGAAAAAAAAATGAAAATGCTGTCAAAGCGATATGCGGCTGTAGACCATATAGGATCGATCCACGTGGCCGGAGAGCGTCCCACACTGCGATTCCTGTGGCTTCCATTCGAGAACTTGTCTACCCAATCCCCTTTTGGTCGTGCAGAAAATATTTCCTGTATATTCAGCACGAATTTAAGGAAAGTAGGAATTTAGGAAAATTAAGAAAAATAGCTCCACTAATTGTAAAAAATATGAACGTTGAAGAGAATTATTATGTAACCTAAAACCGGGTTAAGTTTGAGTAAAAAAATTCTAAAAAAGAACTAAGTGGACTAAAAAACGAATGTCTCAAAGTGTACACGGGAATACCTTTTGTTATTAAAATCTGACAAAGTGGTGATAATTATGAATTATTTTTGAGTAATTGTGTTTGAAAGAAAAGAATAATTGGGTATTTCATGGAAAATTACAAGTGTATTTAATGAAATTTCAGGAGAATTTCATATTTCGTAGGAGAATTAATTATACACCGTAAACAGAATCGTAGTAAAAATAATAATAGTAACGCTACACTCAATGATCCTCACTAAAAATCTCCGTGTCATGGGTTCAGAACCAGAGACATTTATTTGTCTTTAAACAAATGAATGTCCGACTGGGATTCGAATTCTGTATTTTCTCTTTGTCTACTTTCTAAGCTAGCTGCCTGCGTTCTCCCAGGGATAACTTGCCCAAGCCCTATTAGTGCCCCGGAGTCTAAAAAGTGAACTGTAGCCTTAGATCAAAGCAAAAGGGGAAGATATGTATGTTCATACATTGCGTCAACTGAAAATAGGCTCGAATGCACAACTACATACACACAAACTTGATAATAATTGAAGTCACGCTCAGACAAGCAAGTGCGTCTTCAAACTCGCGTGTGTGCGATGATATTGTTAGTATAGTGTGCAGGGAACTTAATCAACAAAATCAAGTTGACTGCGGGCAGGTGAATCACAAACGAACACGACGGAGGGTAGACAGATTCGTCTATCAATAGCAACAACACTTTTCACCCGCCGCCGCAGTCTGGTCGCGACCACGGTTCATGTAACTGAACCAAAATATCGGCTATACCAAAATGAATAATAAATAGCGAGTAACCCGTTTACATAACAAGTATTATAATTTAAACAGTTTTAAGTTCATTCGCGAATTAATCACTGCAAATATTCTCGTATAACCAATTAACCATCCATTTCTATTATTATTTTTGTTTCCAACAAAGCCTAGCAATTAATCCCAAGAGACCACGCCGAACAAAGAAATTTCCAAAAAAGAGCGATACAATACAAAACACTCAATAACGAGGAAAACGGAATCCAAAAGTTATATCATTAAGGAAGTTAATTAGGAAAAGAGGCTTTATCGGAAAGTTTCGGGGGATCGGAGAAAGCAACTAAGAAAAGTCTATTTAAATTATCGTGGAGGAATGACTAAGGTGGAAAGTTGTGTGCGATTTAAAAGACTATATTAAACACAGAGATAGATTTATGTAAGGAGTGGCCGAGTACATGGTGGCTATAGCTACCCAATGCAGGGCACAGGCCTCCCCTTGTAAATTAATGGGGATTTTACGGGCTACAATCCACCATGTGGGCTCAATACGGATTGGTGGTGTTGCGTAGTGGAACAGAATATTTGTTAATTGACAAAACGACTGGGAAGTGTTGAAGTATTCAAGATTTGACAATAATTGATTCATCAAATATTTTTTTAAACCCAGTTATCATTTACGAACATGTTCAGTTCTGTTTCTAAACATTATATGGTCTACTAGCGGTGCCCGCAACTTCGTTCGCGTGGACATTTCATTACATTCTGCTGCATTGAGGCGTAGCTATCTTTTTCGTAGTTTAGTCACCTGGACAGTCTCCACACTATACTCGAATAATTACTATACTGTACTCGATTCAAAACTAAACCTTCTTAATGCCTATATGCAAGTGAAGCTCAAACAGACAGACAAAAAATCCTGAAAATACTGTTTTAGACACTGTCTTTTAAATATTAAGTAGATGGAGTATAACTGACACTCGACTTCTTCAGTTTTCTTTTCTATTTCTTAAATTTTGTATAAACATAATTGTTGATACTATAAAACTGTCTTCTTTGAATTAATAAAAATACAATTTATAAAACACATGTAAAAGTACGGCTATTAGCCGGTAGCCTAAGTTTGGTGTAACTCTTATAAGATTCATGCCCTGACAGGACAGTGACACCGATGACACACACGTACAGCAGAGTATTAATATCGTTAGAGTAGAAATGTTGTACTCTTGCACTACCCTCGTAGTTGTGTTTTTTTGTTGTCACTACGTACGTATTTAATTTTTATAATCTGATGTAGATATCGTTGCTTAGTTCACGTCACTGTACTTGAATTCTAATGATTCAACATTAAAATTTCCACGACGCCTGTTATGATTATAATTCCTCCTTATATACAGATATTGCTATTAGACTTATTCAGGTGACCCATGGCGATAATGATTTCCGCGAAAACTTGTAATAGTTTCGTATAAAATGTATCCTATGAGTTGAACCAGGACATAAGCTATCACTGTAGTTAGTTTCATAATATTCCATTTAGCGGTCATTATGTAACGGCTCATATTATGCATGCGTATTTAATGATAATTCCCTTAGCGACTTTGTAATGGATCGGCATAAAATGTATCCTAAATGTTAACCCAGGTTATAAGCTATAATTGTGCAAAGTTTTATTAAATTCGGTCCACTGGCTTAGTAATTCTTTGGCTTTTGTGTGATGTGCGTTCAGACAGACCGACAAACAAACAATGGGTGTTTTGGGTTCTGTATTGTTGATAGAGTACACTGCAATGATTTTATTTTAAAAAATATTTCATGTACAGACACGGCTCTGTAACAATTTTATTATATGTATAGATTATCACATATGATTGATCAACGAAGACGAAGCTTATTGAAGACAAGTTTAGTCAAACTAATATATTAAGGAGTTTTCGGCATAAAATGACATTATTACAGACGCAATATAATACCGCATTGTGAAAATTGTTATGTAATATTCATAAGTAAAAATACAAAGGAAAGTTAATACAAAGGAAAGTTAATACAAAGTTTTACACATCGCTTTAGATATAATTCAATTTCTTGAAATTGTAATTTTATTACAATAAATCTTTAAATCTCTATTTATTATACATTTTCAGAACAACATTATGATGTTAATGAACGACACGCCCATTCTATCTAATTTATGTCTGTGGTGTCCACTGTTCTCCGTTTTGCTGGATTATGCCGTTTCGTTAATGGAGTTTCTTTTTGAAAATGAAACGAATTATAATTTGCAGATTTAGGATCAGATTCACAGTCCCTGTGGGGGCTTATGTTTGCCAAAAAACAGGTGTGTTAACTTTAAAATTTTCTTTACAAAGAAACAAATGCTCTGTTACGTTCTTTCTGAATAGAAAGAAATAGATCACATTAGATTTTCTGCGATGTATAAATCTTCCTTTAACTTTAAATAAGGATCGGCAAGTTTCCTTCCAGGGAAGGCGGCGTATGGAGGGGGGTAAAAATCTTACGTGACGTTACATTTTCTCTCGAATCACACCTACCGCAAGCCGCGTAAAGGAACTTCGTTCCAAAAACATAACTTATTGTTAATTTCTAGTATATCTTTTATTCTATGCGCAGCTACGTAACTTTGCAGTGCGCCCGAGCCGCCTAAACGCTCGGTGACAGCCCTATAAGAGCAACTTAACTTTACACTTACGAGTATGTAACTTAACTTATGTTTCATTCCCAAAAATAATTTAAGTTTTTGCTAGAACGGTTTTATATATTTTAAATTGGTTGAAGTGTTTAAGGTTTTTTGCATTATTTCTGTGACAATTATATCCGTGCGAGCGAAGGCACGGGCAACAGCCAGTATTGCAAAGATATTTTATACCCGTGGAAGTAAAGTAACTCGTTTCTATAAAAATTGTATGGATATATAAAATTGCGTCTCCGAACCACAAAATGGAGTCCGACATTTTTCACGACAGGACAGTGTACCCGGTTTATTGCAATTCTTGCATAGAATTTTCTTGTACAGAAAATAAATATTATCTGAATAAACTTTTCTGTATACCACATTTACGGAAACTTTTAATATCTAAGTTGAATAGACTAGCTCTATCTGGATTGTAGGTAGCATAAAAATGGCAATCCTCTTGTTTATAATACCATACCATCGATACCTTCAGCCTCTGTATCCCCACTGCCTAGAAATGACTCGCCAGGGTATACGATCTTAGCATAGCTCATAGAATCAGCACGCTGAAATAGCAATGTACAGATCATATTTATCGCAAGACCGATAATCGATAAATAATCGTAACATGGCCAGTCGAGTGTACCCAGCGGTTGTGGTATTACAGCAAGAACCCACATACCTACATTGTAATTGTGGCTTAATTATTCTAACTAAACTATTTTAACTACTTATTAATTCTAGCACAACAGAAAAGAGGGTTAATTAAAAAAACGCGAACCAAAAGTTAATTGCTTTTTCGTCGAGAATGTAAGTTACCCATAATTCTTCAACAAACCTGTGTATGAAGCGTACATCGATCTCACGTCTGAAAAATTTTAAAAACAACCTCTCAACGCTACAACATGAAAGGAAATAAGAATATAATGTCCATGTTTATGTCCTACAAGAATAGTTCACACCTGGTACGCACTCCCAGACACCTGTTCCGAGAAGCTTACATCATGAAATGAGTTACGACAAGCTAAGACCATAAACACACTTTGAAAACAATTTACTTGTACATTCTCGAGCCGCTGCACTTTATCTTTCAACCTTGTCGTCTTCATTTAGAGTTGAATTTGCGATTTAATATCGCCGTTGAATATTGTCTTTATTATCACTTAACTATATTCTCTATTTATTTTTATAATTCTCTATAATTCTTATATCTCGTCATAACGTGTCCTAATTTATTTTATTCATTCGTTAATTTTATTCACAGAAAACAAAGACAATTTTTTTAAAGAGCATTTTTTTACCTTTTCTTTCATGTATCGTGTTAATTTCTAGTTTGAATACCAATAGAGTATCAAAACTATCGGAAATGCAACATTAATCTATGAACCATAAAAATAATCAAAGTACCTAACCATTCTTCTTACCGTTCACTATTCCATATGGGCCTTGTCTTGGCCTTGCCTTTAGGTTGGCGAGTCCCCCTTTTTAGGGGCAGCGTTCCTCAAGGCTTGTGGTAATGTCAAATTGACCCTTAGTCGGCTTTTACGACGTCTACCGTATTTCCTATTTAGTTTAGTTACACAAGCCACCGTTAGGAAATTATTTCTAACACAAACATTTGAATATATTCTTCAGAGAACCTCTGGTATTCAAAATTCAAAAATTTTTGGAGGGGGAGAGTGCACGCTGCAATCCAACAGCCGCTGGACGCACTCGACTGGCCACGTTACCCCTCTCTCACAGAATACTACCTTGAAATGTACTGCATTTCCCACTTTATCATATTCCCCAATGTATGTACGTGTTTCGGGAGTGAGTGAGATATGCCAGAGCCCATTCCCATCCTATCCCTTCCCAGGTCTCCAACCCTTTCTCCAAATCCATTCTTTCATCAACAAAGGTAGGCAGCGCATCCGGGGGCGTGCCAAAGTTTGTCATTCTGGACTAATATTGGCATGTATCACGGATGTCTATGGGCGACAGTGTCCACTTACCATCAGGTGGACTGTATGCTCGTCTGCCGCCTTCGTCCATAAATAAATAAAAAAAAAAAATTCAATGATTTATCAGTTGACTTTGGATATTCATCCTTAAATACGAGTAAATAAAATGACGTGAAACACGTATATCTCCTTTGCGTATGACACAACACCCGTCGTCAACTGATCCTGACACATGACAATTTATAGGAAAATGGTGGAAAAGTGGAAAGTCGTAAGGAAATCACAGCCTAATTTATCCAACTCAATTGTGATTACCATGTTGTTTACTGACACTGTAAATTTATTAGTTTTATTTTATTTAGAACTAGCCTTTTTCCCGCGGCTTCGCCCGGCATATTTAATGTCTCTAACCTAAATAGTTCTTGAGATACAGACGTTACATAAAAAAAAATCTCCCCCTTTTTTGCCCCTGTTTCTTGCACGTATCTGTGTTTTTAGCAGTCAGTCAGTCAGGACATCTCTTTTTATAGAAATGGATAGAAAGACTAGTAATGTCCATAGAGTACGTGTGGTCAGCTACCCATAAGAACTTTATAATCGATCTGGATAAAAAGTAGCCTCAATGCTTACCCGGCACTTAAGTTATAACTATGCCAAGTTTCATTAAAATCCGTCCAGTGGTTTATCCGTGAGTGATGTAAAAGGCGATTAAAATAACAAAGCCGTTACAAGCCTCAGGGTAACCACCTCTAAAAGTGTGGACTCGCCAACCCTCTTGGAATGCGTGGTGTCTTAGGGCTCATGCAGAAGACTTATGTCCAACAGTGGACGACAAAAGGGCTATAATACTATCTAGACTAACTCGTAACTATAACGTTTAACTGACGAATCGCGTAACCCGCTTCTCTGATATAGGTGTAGTAGGTGTAGTAGTAGGTGTTACATAGAATACCGATATAAGCGAGCCCTATTTGAGCCTATTAAGCACCCTGCGTCGTTCAGGATACCAGAGTCCAGCATATCTATGGAGGTATGTTTATATCAAGCCTTGCCTCAGATTGGCGCGAGACTGCGTCAGGACCGCACGCATACACTACCCGTCGGTCGATCGGTCGCGCGATTTGTCGATTTTTCTCGTTCAGTGGATTTTCTAAACTGAAGTGCCAGTCACATATGGTGTAATGGATTCAAGAGTGGTTGTGCGATGAGTGTCATAAGGATTTCGATTGGGATCGCAAAGTAAGTATTACTTATTTTTAGTTATGAATTCAAAAATGTCTTCATTTTCGGTGTTAATATAGTAATGCACTTGTCTACTTAACGGTACACAAAAAAGTAATTCTTCCAATAATTGTCAACGCATTAGTTGCAAATAACTTTTAACTTTATCAAAATATTTTCAAAGTATTCAATATCATACATACCATCAGCCCTCGATGGTAACTAAATAACCATTAATTCTTATGAAATAAGAGATATACATAAGATATATTTTCCTCCATAATTTTGGAGAAAAACATGTTTTTCATAAACCTTCCTTGATTATTCAAATAAAATTTAAGTTATTTACCAGTCGTTTTCAACATAATATAATATTGTAGACGTAATTTACAATTAAAAAATTCAAGGTTTAATAGATAATTATTTTTTTTCACATTTGTCTATCTACTTAATATTTCATAGAAAATTATTAGCATAGCCATTATAATTGTTAACTTTCAGCTCAAATAATTAAACTGTACAAATAATTAAATAATAATCTCGAATAATAAATTTGAAATCATAATTTATTAAAAAGCTCATCAAGTTTGACGTAATCTAGGACGGCTCATTAAATCCATTAAGGCCTCAAATATTTTTTTAAGCCTTTTTTAATTTCTGTATTTTGTTTGAAGAAATCTTCTTAAATTATAAAATCTCATTGTACTTGTATCGGCCTTTAACGTCCCAATGCAGAGCACGGCCCCCCTTAGTAATCCACCATGCGGGCCCAGTACGGATTGGTGGATCACATTCCTACTCCAGATATTTTTTATTTCTGGAGAATGTGGGATGTTTTACTTCACCGTCAAGCTGGTGACATTTTATTAAAATCCGTACCAATGTGTACGAGTCGAGGAGTGGAACTCACGATCAAACGATTGTGAGTAGAGTATAGATACCTCTAGACTGTCACCGCTCTTACCACAAAACAAATATTTTCTATTTAAATTCGCCAGTATTTTCAAATATAAAAAAATATATCTTTAAAAACCTTTAAATGAACGGAAGTAGGTACTTCATTTTGTTTTATGAATTTAATGGTATAATTATTTTTACTTAAGAAAAAGGTGAAACATTTGATCGATACCGCCCGGTGATTATAAAGTCGACTGTTACTAGTCACTTGGCCTTTTATCGTCCACTGCTGGACACGGGCCTCTCCATGTACATTGTCTCGTGCATGAGGGATGTATGGTCTAGAAATGCCACTCTCATCAAGCGGGTTAACGAGTCCACTCTTTTAGAGGTGATTTTTACCAAAGCGGCCCCGAAGTACACCATTAAAGTACTATTAATTAAATAATACCGGCTGGCCATCATCGTAACGTAAGTCTGCCTTTTATCAACCTGTGCAATAAATTTTAAATTAATAAATAAAAATTATAATTAAATACTGCAGGCCGGCCATCTTGGTATTGGAAGTGTGGCTTTTATCAACCTGTGCAACAAACAATAAATAAAAATTAAACCGTCATTTCTACCAGAAATATATGTAGATACAATAAATAAATAAAAAAATAATATATATAATAAATATAATAATATACATATTATAATAAATATATCGTAATAAGATATAGTTAGATTACAGTTTATATTAAAGTTATTAACACATACTTATATACGTTTAAACATCAAAACGATGTGATTTCTGAAATGGACCTATAAAATCTAATAGAAATTCACATAGATGCTAATTCTACTTTGAAACGAAATTCATTTCAGTAGGTATCACATTTCGGAAATTTCACTATCTAACATTTAGGTACAGTTACAATATTTACTGTATAATATTATTGTTTGATACTTTGGGAATTCATTTACATTTAGCAACTAACAAAATATTATTGTGAATTTCAAGCTGGATACATATTCTTGTATAATTAGTAGCTGAAGGGAATCAAGGGATTAATTATGTTTCGGTATTAGTAAATATCGTGCGTGGGTGGCGATATTAAAACTGAGATATTTCGGTATGGGTATTAGTCTGTACCGTGGCTTTTCGAGCCGATTTTGAAACTCCGATATTGGGGTATTGATAAATATCGCGGCCTGTCATAGCGATACGTGCACGAACTCCATTATAGCTATATGTTTACATATAATCTACATATGGATGGGTATGCATACAGACAAGTACACAAATCAATTTTTTTAACATTAAGATCGCTTCGTTTTCCATGTAGAATTTTTAATCATATCGTACGAAGGTGACAGGCGAGCAAACAGTCCACCTGGTGGTAAATGGTAGCTGTCGCCCATGGACACCGCGGTACATGTCAACATCAGTTCAGATTGAAAAACGTTGACACGCCCCCGGGTGCGCTGCTAATTATCTTCGGACAATTAGAAATGGATTTGGAGAAAGGGTTGCAAAAATGGGTAGAGACGGAATAGGTTGGAAAAAAGATATGGGAATGGGATTTAACATATCTCACTCACTACCAAAACACGTAATTATATTGGGGGAATAGGATAGGATAATTTTATGAGCAAATAGATATTATAAAATTAGACAAATTGCCCTCTTTTTTATTAATAATTGGATCTAATTGGACAGAATTAGATAACTGTTACTTTTTTTTAAAAATTGTCATTAGCTCAGCGTTAAGGGAAAAACTGTAAGGAAACCCACATGATCCAGTAATAAAAAAAAATCTGGAGTATGTGATCCACCAATCCGCACTGAGCCCGCGTGGTGGATTACGACCCGAAACCCCCTGATTTTATAGGGGAGGCCTATGCCCTGCAATGAGACGTAATAGGCTGATGCAAGTACTTGTTTATTATTATTATTTTATTGATATTACTATTGTTGTGGATATTGATTTGGAAAAACATAGAGTACAATAACATATACAAAAAAAATATTAAATTACACGAACAAAGTTTCTATTAAAATGAACTTATTTATGAAAAACTTACACCCACTAAACATAATAACAATAATATGGTAACTAATAATATTATAACTTTAAGACTGATTTAAATTTAGGAAATGAGATAAAATAAGTCTAATTCACTAAACAATTTATTATACGATACACAGGATCTGACCATGATCTTTATATATTACTGTTATATATGTGTAATGTATGTAGTAGCTTAATGTTTATGTATGTAGCCTTTGTTGCTCCAAATATATGTTTTTAATTATTATTATTACACCACCCAATAGACGTATTTAGTACCCGCGACCTACCTCACGAATGTCGATTATTAAGTGTCCCCAGGCTATGACCGATAGAGCTAAGGGCAGAAGGGCCATTTGCTTTGTGTTAATTTATTCTACTGAAAGGTCGCATCTGTTACTAATTCGTGCCTAAATGCTGGAACGCAAACTAAGTTTAGTTTAATTAAAATCATCGGTCGGTTCGTAAATTGTTTCGCAAAACATTCTGTGGGTATTCATGGTCCGATAATGTACGAATAAACTGAGTGGGCATTTATCTCTAGATAACATCAGTCTGTGCCTCTGCATTGCTGAATATCGTAACTACAGTCTTTTAAATATAGCTTGATTAGAATGACAGCTGTCAAAGTGCCAAGAATAGCACTGGCATATAGAAGAATAGAATAGCACAATAATAATCAAAAAATAATGTGTTTATTTATCGATATTTACCTACCTATGTTTATTTACCTTCTGTGATTAGGTTTTTGTAGATTAATTATTTTTATAGAGCACTGTTCGAGGCACTTTGACAGCTGCCATTTTAATCAAGCTAGATTTAAAAGTCTAAAGATTTAAGATTTTTCCTTTTTCGCCCACTGTTGAGGACAGAACTCCTGAATACATATTCTTGTTTATGAAGGAGGTTTACTCTTTAAACGTCACGCTGCCTCTGGACAAGCGGGTTGGCGAGTCCATTCTTTTAAAGATGCTGTAGTTCCTCGGGGCTTGTAGTAGCCGCTTTGTTATCCCTTTTACGACACCAATGGGAAGAGATAGGACAGCGCTATTCTAAAGCCAACCAACACTACATGAGGTCCATATCCAGCAATGGGCGATATAAGGTTTGATTACGATTTACCTTGGCAACATACTGACTTCATTTTAACGCTTATTCTTTAAAAAATGCCTTGTCTAATTTTTTTACATCAATGGTTCTGGAGTTAATAATACGTAGTTAACAAGTAACTGACTTAAATCTAGGCTTAGTGCTAAGAAGCTTTAGCAGCACTACAGGGATTAGTCCAGCTCTTATTTTAGAATAAATAACAACAGTACAGACTAAGAACTTATCTATGGTCTGGTAGAAATTGGAATATTCTCAAACTCAACTACTATGGCTTGCGTTGAATTAGAATTGTGAATGAATTTATTTGGTTAAAACTTGTTTTCATTATCGTTTTAAAAACATTGTTTTTAACGGTTTAACACACATTTTCCTATGTATCATATCTATGTATATATGTAGTATCATATCAACATTGTAGATACTACATGTTAAACCGTCCTATTAACTACAAGTTTGTAAAGGAAGCGAATTATTTATTTGTTGAAGAGTTACTAAAGAACTCTATATTTGTTTGGATTTGACGAATGTATAATGAAATGCACTTAGTTTATTTTTCTATTAAATTAGGTTATTGAGTCTAGTTCGGTCAGTCGTCTTTGTCACCAAAAATTAGTTAATCCCGTCATCCTGTGCCAGCTAAAATTAGTTAATCCCGTGCCAGTTAAAATTAGTTAATCCCGTCATCCTGTGCCAGCTAAAATTAGTTAATCCCGTGCTAGTTAAAATTAGTTAATCCCGCCATCCTGTGCCAGCTAAAATTAGTTAATCCCGTGCCAGTTAATATTAGTTAATCCCGCCATACTGTGCCCACTAAAATTTTGTCAGATATAGTATTGTAGACATAGATATCGATATATTTTCGATGCAATAATAATAAAAAAAAAAGATTTAAGATATTCACATATTTTCTATATAGTATTTATCATTTACTATATAGTTTACAAAATATCAAATTTACAAGTAGGTATACATAAGGACAATGTGTGCTGACATCTGTACTACAGTAATCTGTTTAACAGCTGTCATCTCCTTCCCTTAGATCTATTCGTAGTACCAAGTTACAGCCATTTAAAGAAAACAGTTTAATCAGCTGGTAATTATTGTGAATAATATGTACGTTTTATATGTATGTGTGTTGTTGTGTTTGTGTGTTATGTAAGTATGTGAATGTGTGGGGGTGTGGTTTTAGATATGAGATTTTAGAAAATTTAACATAGAGTCAATTGTGTTTATAATTGAGTGTGAGTTGATGTATGTATGTGTGTGTGTGAATAAGAGTTACAGATGCTGAAAAGTTAAGTTGTTAAGAATGATTTAGTGCATTGGTATAAGTAATGATTCGGTGTCATTATAATCATGGTTTAATAGCCAGTTCTCGACTAATCGGGTGATGAATCCGCAACTATCCATTAATTTTATTGCTTAAGAAGTGTATAAGGAAACATCGCTTTCGCTCGATATAAAAGTTTAATATTAAGGCATGATGTTAATTATAATTACCAGTATTTAAACGTATATTCCGTTAAAATAATAATATTTTTTATTTAGGTAGCAATAAAGTTAAACTGTTTAAAAACATTTATAAAATACAATTAGTTATCATATATGTTTTATGTGTCTTTGTGTTGCACACAGTATCCATTCTGCGTTTGTTTCACTGCTCTTTAGGATCGAAAGGAAGAGTACTGTACTTGACGTACAGTAAGCAGTTTGCATTCAGAATAAAGTGTCCTAGTTGGAAAACTAAATTTTCTGAAAGTCATCACCTTTAAAATGGTCCTTTGAGCCCTTTCTAAATGTTTGAGGTGAGTTTTTGCAGCTCCTCCTCATATAGATATGCAATAACTTATTACAGACTAGCGACCCGCCCTCACTTCGCTTCGGTTTATTAAATTTAAAACAATCGGAATAAGATATTTTCCTCCGGTGAAATGGAGCCTATATTTTAAGTTGGACCTCTACCAATACATCGGTGTAAACTGCATTCAATTCCATGCAGTAATTTTTGCGTGATGCGTGTACATACATACGGACAGATAGACAGACAGACAGACAAAATTTCTAAAAACTGTTTTTCAATATCTATAATGTACAGACATTGGCCTGTTACAATTTTATTATATGTATATAGATATAGATTGGCAGAGAATGATATAAATTGATTGTAGAAGTTTAAGACTAACGACATTACGAAGCTTCTTAAATACCCACGTCAATTTTCTAACTCGAAATATTAGACGATCGATGTGCGGTTTCCACGTTATTTGGTCGTCAAGGAGAATACCTAAGTAACGAATGGTAGGAACATATTTTAGGTTAGGGCGTGCACAGTTTGTTACCAAAGAGGTATTTAAGCCACAGTTATGGGCTTTTAGAACGAGACGAGATGTAGTATGTGACCATTATGATTCATCTACTATAGTCATATATCACACGGTTAGTAATAAACAGACATAACTTAAAATTCAGTGAATATTATTTTCCACCAAAAAATGGTATAGATCTGTTTACTCTCGTGATGTCTTTTTCTTACAACTGTTAAAATTACGTAAAAGACAAAAAAAGCAAAAGTTGATGCTTTTTATGGCTAATGGCTAACTTCAGTTACGTTTGCAACAGCGATAACTAATTGTATTTTATAAATGTTTTTAAATAGTTTTATTTATTGATACCTAAATAAAAAATATTATTATTTTAACTAAATATACGAATAAATACAGTA
Source organism: Sesia bembeciformis (assembly GCA_943735995.1). Taxonomy (NCBI): domain Eukaryota; kingdom Metazoa; phylum Arthropoda; class Insecta; order Lepidoptera; family Sesiidae; genus Sesia; species Sesia bembeciformis. Next base: position 2,326,289 of record OX031041.1, read on the forward strand.
AACTATAATTAACATCATGCCTCAATTCAATTATTATATATAAAAATATAGTATCTAAATTGGAGGCATGCCAATTACGAAAACTTTAAACTTAAAAACTTAAAAAGGAGGGGGAGAGTGCACGCTGCAATCCAACAGCCGCTGGGCGCGCTCGACTGGCCACGTTACCCCTCTCTCACAGAAGACTACCTTGAAATGTACTGCATTTCCCACTTTATCGTATTTCCCCAATGTACGTACGTGTTTCGGTAGTGAGTGAGATGTGCCAGAGCCCATTCCCATCCCATCCTATCCCTGCCCATTTTCACAACCCTTCCTCCAAATCCATTCCTATATCTCCAAAGGTAGGCAGCGCATCCGGGGGCGTGCCAACATTTGTCATTCTGTACTAATGTTGGCATGTATCGCGGATGTCTATGGGCGACAGTATCCACTTACCATCAGGTGGACTGTATGCTCGTCTGCCGCCTTAGTACATAAAAAAAAAAAAAAAAAAAATTCATTTCTCACACATTTAGAGTTTTGAATTATTTATAACGGTTTATTATTATTATTATTATTAAGCCTGCGATATGAATGTTTTTGAATTGTTTTTTTGAATTGTTGTGTAATTGTTTGTCTAACGTTTTGTTTGAATAATATGAAAGTTTATGAACGTATAACTTACTGAACTGCTTCGTTATACAACATTTTGCAAATGGCGCCAACTAGTTGCCTATTGATTAGATTCAAAGTAAGCTGTAAATAAGTATGAAGGAAACTGATTGGACTATACCAACTTTAGACGTATTATGCGATTTGGCATGTCTGGTTGGTTCTCCTTTGTTAATTAAAGGGCGAAGGCACCTGTCAGGGCCAGTGCCTTTCATTAACCCTTAGTGGGTAAGACACGAATCAATATAAAGAAGAGGCTGGTCGAACAAAAGTTGTAGTCGGAATTCTACGCGACGTTTGTTCGATGCTGTTATTAGTTCTCTTTGGAAACAGATCGATCCATCATTCATAGCCATAGTTCTGAACTAAGGCTTTGCACGGAGACAATTGTACCGAACGTAATTTTTTTTTAATTTGTTTTTCACTTTGAATTGGAATCACCAGTGAATCATTGAAGATTGGAAAATCAACAAAGGGATAGTCTTACAGTATTATCATATTTGATTACCTACCTACCTACCCAATGCTACAAAAATTATGTATGTATTTGATTATTTATCCAAATGTACAAAAAGTTTATAAATGTGCTAACTTTCAATCAGCTAATGCTTCAGATACCTACTCAATATTTTTTTTTAAATTTACATTTCACATTCCCTCCAAATTGGTTGCTTTTTTAAAACAGACTTTTGTCTGTTGATTGTGTTCAACGAGTGGTCGGCGAAGGAAAGAAAAATAAGTTTTTATTTAAAAAACGCCGACAAAGGATCTCAATTTGATCTCTGTAGGCAGCATTGGCATAGTGCCAGAGATTTTCGTAAGGTAGTGCTTAAAACATTTCTTCGCATTACAGCTGTGACAGCTTTAGATCGGTGATAGACTATGGTTATATATTCCCGACTCATATTGTGTGAATCGACTCATATTCGACTCATGCTCGTACCACCTTATCACTTTATCTTAGATTATTGATATGAAATTAGCGGCTTTTTGATATGATTTTCGTATTTAATTTTTGAGGGGGGGAGTGCACGCTGCAATCCAACAGCCGTTAGGCGCGCTCAACTAGCCACGTTACCCCCTTTCTCACAGAAAACTACCTTGAAATGTACTGCAATTATCTTATTTCCCCAATGTACGTACGTGTTTCAGTAGTGAGTGAGATGTGCCAGAGCCCTTTCTCATCCTATCCCTCCCCATTCTCCCAACACTTTCTCCAAATCCTCGCCTATATCTCCAAAGGTAGGCAGCGCATCCGGGGGCGTGCTAACGTTTGTCATTTTGGACTAATGTTGGCATGTATCGCAGATGTCTATGGGCGTCAGTATCCACTTACCATCAGTTGGACTGTATGCTCGTCTGCCGCCTTCGTCAATAAAAAAAAGGAAAATATAATAAAAATATATGCTGAAATATTACATATGATCAAAAAATGGTGGGAAATGACCGACATCTAGCTATTCAGTTTCAATAGCGCGATTCTCCACGATGATGTCATAATATATGTACGAGGGCCACACTAAATGAATAAGAAAAAATTACAATGAATGTCCAAAAATCAATTTATTGTTTCTCAAAATATTCTCCGTGAGCGTCAATACCCTTTTTCATACGAATAAACCAATTTCTATAACATCTATTCCACTCCTCTGGTGACCTCGGAGACATGTTGTTCATACTCTTCGACAGCCTCTTCTGGCGATGAAAATCGTTGACCGCGTAATTGGTTCTTATTTTTTGGAAACAAGAAGAAGTCACAAGGTGCCATGTCGGGACTGTACGGAGGATGGCTCATGAGTTCTACGTTTTACGCATTCAAAAGTTATTTGTCTGTTTGGCCGTGTGAGAGCTGGCATTGTCATGGTTTAAAATTATACGGCGTTATTTTTATGGAGTTCGTCAATAACTTCCGGCAAGCGAATGTCGTGTACCAATCAGCATTCACTGTACGATGATTCTCCAAAGCAAAACGTGTCCAGTTTTCAATGTGACCTATGTACTCGTATATGTGTACATAACAATCCATATTAAGCCTTACATACTGTCAGCCTATGTCTCTCCACTGCTGGATATAGACCTCTCCCAAGGCTCGCCACCAAACACAGTTTTCTCTTCTCATTACACCACAACCGACAAACTCTTTCAAGCAGTCGGTCCACCTGGCACCGGTATTCGACACATTAGTTACAATTATGCAGTTTTGTTAAAATCCGTCCGGTGGATTATGCGTGTTTCAAATATTGTTGTTCTTGACTCTATATCACTCGAATATGTTCGACACAATTATAACATCCAAGAGTTTCCTTTATTCCTATAACACACATGACACGCCCTCCAAAAACTATAATACTGCCCCCTCTACATCCTTCAGATTAGTCGTACAACTGCCCCTATCTGATATTCCGGTAACTCCTACTTTTCCAGCGGCACAAAACAATCAACTCCCTAGAGCTCCAGGTTAAGATTTATCTCCTTGCCCGGTACTAACTCAATGTAGTCGCCCCCGGGTCCAATCCCATTGTGTCTCACCAGTTTGGCTACCATCGGCGGATATAAAGACAAAATGTTTTATTTCTTACCAATGTTGTTGTTGCTTTTTATTGCACTTACTTCAGATATTTTCCTTTTATTTCTTATTTCTTATTTATTCTTATTTCTTGAATATGCTATTTTCCTTTTGATATACACCTTCATTGTCGAGCTAGTTTTGATTTAAAGATCCGTATTTGAGTAGAAACTCAATTGAACGGATCACAGATTTTAAGTAAGTAAATGAGTAAATACACTTAATTGCACGCTAGAAATAACAGTGAAAGTGAAAATTAAATAAATAGCTATACAAAAGTAGGCCTTATCGCTAAAACGATCTCTTCCATTCAACTTTTGGAATTTACGTCACACGAATAGGAGCCTAGAATAGGTAACCTCTCATCGCTTAGTATAGTCAAATAAAAGTTTACCTACCTGTATTTTACTATGAAGGTAACGGTAAATATGGTATATAAGAGTAGGCATATTTACATTACCTTCATAACAAATAGTTAAATTGTGGAAACATAGAAAAATAACTGTATACTTTATATACTAAAGCGGTTATTTTCTGCCAACATCCATCAATAGCGACCAAATTACTGAGGTATATTGGGAATAAACCGACGTCCTCTATCAGGACTTACAGCCGCCCACTCGGGCATTATCTTTTAACTAGACCGCCTTTGCGACTGTCTGTGGCAGCTTCAGAGTAAGTTTTGACGAAATAAATGATTCCCTTTCAGTACCTAGCGCCGATTGTTTTGTTCGATCCGCTACAGATTGTTTGAAAATTGAGAATTTAAATAGAAATTTGTTTGTAAACAAACAACGGGTGAAAATTGATGGTGATAAGCGGTAATAAATTAATGAAGACAGGGAGGTTCCTATTCAAAATTTTGATAATAATACCCTTTATTGCATGAAAACAGATAACAATAGGCGGTCTTATTACAATCTCTTCCACTTATGTGGAAGAGATTGTTATCCCAGGTTATCCTGGGACAAGGAAATGTGACAATACCGTGGTCGTCAAACTACGGCCAGAACCAATGATACATGCGGCCCTCGGCCGTAGACGTACTGCCCCAGAGCAGCTACAGAAACTTTTTTTTTATAGAAAAAAATGCGGCAGACGAGCATACAGTCCACCTGATGGTAAGTGGATACTGTCGTCCATAGACATCCGCGATACATGCCAACATCAGTCCAGAATGACAAACGTTGGCACGCCCCCGGATGCGCTGCCTACCTTTGCAGATTAAGGAATGGATTGGGAAAACGGGGAGGGAGAGGTTGGGATGGGAATGGGCTCTGGCATATCTCACTCACTACCGAAAACTGATTTTGAGTACGAATTAGTTACAGCGAATATATAAATAAATAAATATATTTATATTTATTAGACTAGCCTTGACCCCACAGTGATACCTGTGAAATTTCGTTTGTCCCGAAAGAACAGTTTATTTCCCGGGAGAAATGTGGCCTATGCACTTTTCGTGATCCTCAGGAAGGTCGGTGCAAATTTTCAGCATTTGTCCACCTGTTGATGCGTGAAAGCGTTTTAAACAAATGAATAGACAACGTTTAATAAAAGTCATTTTTATAAATATATTAGTAAGGATAAGGTATGCGGCCCGAGGTGCCATCCCTCATTTTCTCAATTGGCCATTGACCAAAAATGTTTGACGACCACTGCCTTTTTTATGACAAATCCTGTAGAGAATAAAGACCAACTTGTATTTTTAGTGAGCGCCCTCTGAGCTAACATTCCAAACACAGAGGCTGATTTACTTTGCCAAAGGTCAACTGCTGTCAATTCATCTTGCCGGTAGTTACTTGGCAAGTTTGGCAGCGGGCCGAGAGCATTCGGTCTGTACATACCGTTCTGCAGTGCAATGCTTATCTGATTTGTTTGCGACTTTTGTACTGAATTTGGTGTCCAACTGTACGTCCAGAAACTTGTACGTAAATTTGAAGTAGGTATTTAAATATTATATACTATATAATTTTACTTATCAAAAATATAAGTATAAATAGTTTATTACATTACGTATGCAAAATTAACAACAACAATTTAACAGTTAACAATTTAAAAAAAAAGCAAGTATACATTATTTGTGTGCACGCGTGTGTGTGCGTGCGCGAGCACGCGTTCGTGTGTGTGTATATATGATTTTATAAAATTCCTCTAACGGGTTTTTGTTAGGCTATCTATCTAACGTTGCTAGATCCATCTAATATTAAGGCAACGCTAAGTATAATGATAAAAACATAGTCATTAAAACGATTCGTCATTACAATTGTTACTAAAAAAAATGGAGTAATTTTTAAAGTTTTAAAGTTAAAGTTTCAAAATATATTTGGAATTTAATTGTACTAATAGTAAGTTTACAAATGGTATTGAAGTAATAAGTATCGATATTTTGAAAATGGTTTAGGCGGATAATGTACAAATCATAAAATGTGCAATTCAAAAATGAAGCAATCGAGTGGTACAGACGTAAAAATATTGCAATCGGGTGGTACAGACGTAAAAATATTGCAATCGGGTGGTACATACGTAAAAATGATGCAATCGAAGGGTACAGACGTAAAAATTATGCAATCGAGTGGCCAAATTATTATTTAATATTTTTACGGGCATAATTGCAGTTATCGTTATATCTAAACAATTCTGACACATACAAAGAATATTGTAGATACACATATAGTACACAAAATATAAATATATAGACTTAGCTCAAAGAATATATGTTCTAAAATACTTTATTGTTATTTTTACTTCACTCAACAATAAATCCTCTTCACTTAATGTTACACTAACCAAAAAAAAATGTGTTTTCACTTTTGTGTAATAATTTACAGAACTACTTCCGATTGTAGAAAAATGATTACACATTTCGCGAATTGCACATTATACGCCTATAGATCGTGAAAATAAACCCTACAAATCCATCTGTTTATTTCTTTAAATACAACAGAGACTCTGTATACACTAGAGGTACTGTAATATACCTACCCACTATACAAGATAAACGAATAATAAAGCCGTCGCAGGTACAATTTATATCAACTTCATGTTATGCCCCAAAGCGAAATGCGACCTGAATAACACCACAAAGAGAAAATTAGTTGTCTGAACAAGTTAAACAGAAATTAACCAAACTGTTTTCGTTACAAAGAATTTACTAATTTTATCAATCTTGTATCCACTGGCATTGCCATGAAAATTCAAACTTTGTTGTGTAAACTTGTTTACAGTTTAAAATTATTGTCAGCCGGCTTTAGAATAGTACTACTCCATCTTTTTCTGTGGATGTCGTGAAAGGTGACTAAGAGCTAACAAAGCTACCATAAGCCCCGATGCACTACAGCACCTCTAAAAGAGTGGACTCGCCAACCCGCTTGGCCAGCGTGGCACTTTGAGGCCACATATCCCTCGTGCATGAGGAAGGAGGTCAATGCATATGCAGCAGTGGGCGTTAAAGTTTCTATATATAAGTTAATGTTATATATATATATATCGGTTTCTATCTAATACCACTTACTTACTATCGCAAAGTGAACCGTGGCCACGGGGAAGTGACCACGGTTCACATAACTCATCACCCATGACTTAACTGAACCCTGAAAGCGGCTATACAAAATAAATTAAAATTGCAAACAACTCGTTTACATAATTTTTATCAATTTCTAGTAGTATATATAAGGCACCAAAAAACATTTCTCGAAAAACACCCCAAGTAACAATGAAAACAGCATATAAATCTATTCAGTAATTCCCGAGTTTTAAGGTAATGGAAAACAATGTTGCGTTTTAAAAATGTAGAGAAGATTAAACCACTCGCTCTGCTTCATAATCATAACCCGGTTATAAACTTAAATCGCTTCTCGATACTCCGGAGCTCCAATGTTTTCTTTTCTATTTCACCGACCGAAAATTTTCACGCCGTGTCTCGGAAAATGCCGAGCGATATCTGAAAATTAGGACAGGCATCGTTACACCTGCACAATAAAAATAGTAAGGAGTAACCTAACTCGATACTATACTTGGAATAATTACCTACTACGCTTGACCAAGATGGGCTTGCAGTCTGTTCGATTTATAAAGCATAAACTTTAATGGCAAGACGCGCTATATCAAATTTGAAATAGCGGAAATAATCTTTTACTTGAGTGTGTGTATGATTAGTAATAAAATGTGTGATTGCGCCTACTGAAACAATATATTATGTCACTTTGTAATACATATATATTTGTAGGATTTCTTAGAATAGTTAAAAACGTGCAATATTTGACTTTGTGAATGATTCTGACTCTTTCTTACTTATCGAGACTGTGTTATACGAGTAGTTTGAATTATCGCTCGCAAGGTTCTTTGATCTCTGCGGTTGGGAAAAAAACTTTATCAAGCATGGCGGGCAGAATTCGAACTCTAGCATGTAAAGAAATCTAAATCTTATGACGACACGCCGCCAGCGACATTGCTAAGTGTGACACGATAATCTGTAACCGCGCTACGTTTGGGTGTGTGAGCGTATTTTCATGCTATCAGAGGTCGGGGTTAGGTAGTGTGATTTTGGTACTCGTGACAAAATGTATATGTTAATATGGATTTTTCTATTTTCCATCGCGTCGCCTCATTTTAGCAGAAATGATTGGTTCTGCTGATGTTTTACTATTGCAATTCGGCGAGTAATGGAAACAATTAAAAGTGTGTTCTTGAATAATTGCATCCAAAACTATCAATTTCATTAAGAAAACTAGAATTAACTAGATGTGGTGTCAACTAGTGCAACTAGTCACGAGTTGCAAATTTGTCCGAGCCCTAACAATAAATATCTTGTGAAAGTGAGACGCAGATATATATTATGTTCCGACAGAGAACACTTACGTGGATTCTTAGAGAGCGACGCTTGCGTTGGAGTGGAACTTTAAGGTTGGAAAATTACAAAATGTAACTTAAACAATGTTACTAAGACAATCAATAAATGTTACTACTACTATTCTTATCGAGGAGACCATGAGTGTTAAATTAGAAAATACTAATGTCATTCCGTCATAATATCTCTTTTGTCTAATTTCCATGTAATTTGCTGTTGATAGAATAGAGTCAAACTGTTTTGTCTTAAAAAAGAAGTGTTTGTAAATAGATAGGTAGGTAGGAATGAAGATTATTTTAGAAAATTGGAAGACCTTTTAATACTTTCCTTAACTCTTCAGTTCCAAGAAAACTTAACGATTAAAGAGAAAAATTGTTTCGAAACTAATTGGGACTAATCAGAGTTTAAAGTCCTAGGATTTAGTGCGGGGATGTTAAAATGACATCCGAGGATATGATTCCCGGAAAAGGGGAATGTCCATATTAGAATTTCTTACCGGAAGTACTAAAATCACACTACCTAACCCCGACCGTTGGTTATTATGAAGATTCACTACTGATTGCTATATATATTATGTTACCTGTGAGCCTAAAGTAGGAGAGGAACTAACGATCGTTAACTGCACTTTAATAGCTGAAGCTTGAAATAATGGCGGAAGCTGTTTTAGTGTATTTTCAGTAGTGATTAAGTAACGACAGGCTGTTGGGATATAGGCCCCTTATTATTAAAGGGTATTTTTTAAAATTATTAAGCTGTAATTAAAAGGCGGGGTTCAATGACTGGCAAGATTAAAAGTAATTGTATTGACACTGAGAAACTACGCGTAATGGTTCTCCTCTATATATTTATGCAAATTTTATTTATTTATTGTATACTAGCGATCCGCCCTCGCTTCGCTTCGGTTTATAAGTATCTGTTTATAAAATGTAGCCTATATTAGACACGGATAATGTAGCTTCCTATTTGTGAAATAATTTTTGAAATCGGATTAGTAGTTTTGGAGATTACCTCCTACATCCAAACTTTACCTCTTTATAATATTAGTATAGACTAAAAAGGTAGTTGAACAGTTTTAACATAACAACAACGCAGTAATAAGCGACTGTAAATGACTATTGCAAATCACATTTTTAAAACTAAAAATTGTATCTCTAATTATACTCACATAATGTATACTACACTATTGAGCACTATATGAACTAGTCGTGGGTATTCACGACTCCTCGGAGTGTTTCAGCTCACTTAATCCGGCGCCGCTCGCGGATCCGACTCCTCTTAACGATTCCTTGACTCCTTTGATTGACCTACTTATATTTTATAAGAGCCTGAGAGAGACTCATTCGCTTTGCATCATGTTCGTTCGTGTAACTCAGCAATCCAAATATGAAAGGAATAAATAACTCCTCGGAGTCGATAACAGTTAGCCGGAATCATTAAGAGTTTCGGCTCCGCTCGCGGTTCCGGTTCTTTTGATTCAATGAATCCGGAGTTACCCATCGCTAAATTATGAACATATTAAAGTGATCATTCTTTGATCTATTCCAAATCAATTTGGGGAATAATACGTAGTTCCTTACGGTATGGAGACGATCTTTGTTGATAACAAAACAAGACAAAAATGAGTGGAACATTCCCATCACTGTACAGTCCTGGGACAGAGAGAAAACGATCTAAAATAATGTTAATGTTAGGCTGTCAGCTCGTGAACCTGGCTCCCCGCCAGTCGCACTGCCGTTTCGTTCAGCTTGATTTAATTTTGCTTGAATTTTGCCAAGTGGCTTGAAGGTGCCACGACGAAAATACGGTTAACGTGAATTTAAGTAGCTGCTAAAATCATTACAGCATGTCTGGCAAAAATAGTAAGTAAGTAAGTGCATTTTATTACACACCAAAGAATACAGTAAGTGATGCCTTATCGCTAAAGCGATAACCAGACACCTAGACAACCTTTGTGCAGAAGGAGATATACTCATATGCGAGCACAAGAATGTTAAGGTAGAGGATGCACATATTATAATTTCTTATACTCTATTCATTGACGCATGAAACAAAAGGTGTAAACATTATTTTAATAGAAATTGAAGCCTAGACTGAGTCTTCAGTTCTTGTTCAGTCTAGTATAGGCTGTAACATGCAAGCTCAACCCCTTGAAAATGCTAGTGATAGGAAATAAGTTTTAAACCTACTGCCCTTTTTGTTCACCTTTTGTCTCATGCTATAATGAATATGGTATAGAAACAAATATATAATAGGTACATATATTTATATTCATACATACTATATACCAATAAACTAATGTAAGAAATCAATTCCAAATAATAATAATAACAGATATTAAATAGCATACACAGTAAGACAGGTAATAAACACAATACAAATTATTTTATATTATAAATCGGGTCTGAACGCGTATAATAAAGGTATTTCTTTACCTTTTATTTCTACTCGACGTTTCGGCACCGGTTCCACCAGCCAGGAGTGGTCACGAGTTGGTCAGTCAGTTGAGAACCGACTTAGAATATAAAATGTGTACAAAACGCGAAAGTTTTAAAAGTTGCAATACAAATTACACTTAAGAATATTTACGGAAATCCAATCCACTGTTTCGCCATCATTAATGTTTTTGCATTAAACTCAAAAACGGAAATGGAAATTAGTGAATCAGAAAAAGGAAATGATATTTTTTACATAAATACGGAGGTTGCATTTTATATTGTAAATCGGATCTGAACACGTATAATTAAAGGTTTTTGGTTATCTTTTATTTCTAGTCTACATTTCGGCACGGGTTACACCAGCCGTGGTCACCAGTTAATATTACGCGTTCAGAACCTATTTACAATATAAAATGTGTACAAAACACGAATAGACGTACACATTTTATATTGTAAATAGGTTCTGAACGTAACTAGGTAATGACTACCCATCGGGTACTTTAAGGACTAGAATCAAACGGTTTTGGTACATTAATGTGTTACTTAACATGTAATTAATACGTAATATTAATGTAATACTTAATATTTACATGTTACTTAACACGGAATCATAAACAAAAATCTTCTTTCAGGCTTCAGGAATTAATTGGTAACAACCTGATGTTAAGAGATTACATAAACCTAATGTTGCCATGATATTATTTACTCTGTTACAGATATGGGAATGTATGGATATGTCTTGACTTGACTTAGAGGCCAAGGGCCCGGAAATGTTTGTATAACAAATATTTATAGGGCTCTTTTTGTGTAGGGCTTAGCATAAGTGTTATGTAGTACGCAGACACAAGTCAAGCTATATAAACATCTTAATGTCATAGTATTAAGGGTCAGAATCGAAAGATCGGTAGATCTGTAGTTTTTGCACTTGAGGCGAATAATGTAGGTTTTGTGCCTATTATATATGTTATTTTCAGTCTTCTTATATTTCAAAATTTACGCTTTTTTGGACTTATGGTAATCTTATTGCTATAGTGTGTTCGGCGAGACCTGGATGCGTATTATAAAGTTATAGAAGACCATCCAAGTTTCAAGGAAGACAGTCTATAAACTTCTTTGACTTCTTTATAGAATGCGTCAAATAACCCATGTAGTACATGGGTACAACCGCGATACATGCCAACAACAGTCCAGAATGACCAACGTTGGCATTGACTAACCCCCGAATGTTTTACTTTTGGAGAATTAGGAAAGGATTTGGAAGAAAGTGTCGGGAAAATCCGGTGGGGTAGATAGGGCATATGTACATTAGGAGAATAGGATAAAGTGGGAAATGCAGTACATTTTACGGTACCTAGTCATCTTCTGCGTTACAATTTCATATAGACATTATAGATGATCTTTGTCGGACGCGATTGTACTCACATACTTAGACTTCGGAATATAGTTTAAGAAATCTTACTAAAATTGCACTAAATGTACTTAAATAACTTTCAGCTGCCTACCTCCTTAGCGTAGCTCTTACTTTGAAAATACCCCACACATTTCAATAGGGAAATAACTTTGTGCCTAGGAATTCCTTCCCACAGACGCGAAAATTATACATGACTTAAGTGTGACGGTACGTTACTTCAAAAAGCCAGATAAGTCTTCATATTTGATGCTTTTGAAATATTTTAGGTGCGTTTTGACTTATTTGGCTTTCAAAATACTTTAGACTAATGAATGAAGACTAATGAAGGAATGAAAAATAACTAATTAATTACAATTAAACATAATGACATCTAAACAAAAGCAGTAGGCGGCCTTATCGCTAAAGCGATGCATGAAATTGTAAATATTCCACATATGTACAGTCATTTAAATGTGGCCATTTGCGAATGCAAAATAGATACGGGTATTTTCGAATTGTCCACAATTGCAACGTAGCGTCATGATACCAAATTTCTCATAAATGTTTGTCTCCTATAATAACCAAGTTGATTTTAACTGATCTAAAAATTTCTGGATCCACCAATCCCCGGTGGGCTCGCGTGGTGGATTGTGACCCGAAATTTCCTTGTAATTTGCTTGAGAACGCACTGCTGTAGAACGTTATATGAAACTTTGACTTTAAATTTGATTTCATTGTTCTCTTTTGTATTATATTAGTGGCCCTATTGGGCCAAATTAGTATTGAATTTGTATAGTTCCTCAAAGCACATAGTTATAATTGTTTTGTAAGAATAAATAACGAAACAGAAACAAAATTGAGACAGTGTCGGCGATTTCGCTTAATGAAAAAGCACAATTAGAACCATACTGCGCAACCCCCAGCAATATATAAAATATAATTAAGTATCCCTACAATACACCTACGGATATATCCCAATGTATCTCTACCGATTTATTCGGTTGACTGTACGCTTCAACCACGTGCGCTTATTAAAGGTTCCCGCTTTTAGTTTTAATTGGTGTAACTCAAAAAGGATCTGGAAAAAGGAATTTCTGCTCCGCTCGCTCCGTAACTCATTACTACGTTTTGGCGGAGTGGATTTTTTAATATATGTTTTACACGGCTACAGTAGCAGTGCTAAGTTTTACTGAAGTAAAAGATCATATGTGATAATATCATCATACCGGTAGCTTATTTTCGCAAAATGTTCAAAAATTATAGCCTATAACCTTCCTAGATAATCCCTCTTTCTATTGGTGAAAACCGTATAAAAATCCGTACAGTAGTTTGAGATTGGCCCGAACAAACAGAAACTCAGCGCGGCGGGGGACTTTAATTTATAATATGTAGTGATTTTTAAGTATGTATTTAGACGTCACGAAAAACAGGCTTGTATACAATCACTTCTGAAAGGATTTGTTTACATTTCACCTTATTTCCAAAAAATCTTTTTTGGACTTTTCATATTACGCTACTCTTGGATATACTCTTGTCGCGTAGAATTAGAATTAAAAAGTCGTATATATTAAGGATTAACAAAGGTTTTAAACTAAATTTAACAATGATTCATTAATGTGTTTCAAACTTGATTAGATTACAAACAAACCAACTTTCGCATTTTTTAATAGGTATGAATTAATTTAAAGACAGTAAAAGGAAAACTTGGACAACAACCCACTTTCCACCAATAAGAATCTTTTCTTCCTAACTCTATATACTTTCATAAAACACAAAATCTATAAATATGTATTGAATGATCACTCCGACATCGATTGTTTTCGATTTACTGTTTGACGCTAAAACCAACATTGGCTCAATTTTGTCCTGGCGGAAGATTCACGCATCCTCTAGAGACAGGTTTACAGCTAGTCTTTAAAGCTGTTGGAAATTAACCTCTATGCTATAATAATATATACTTAAGTCCTTCAAGGTCCATACGGGTAATCAAAGGAACGAGTAACATAAAGATTCTCCCTGAAATAGAATTACAAATGAACATCAATTCTAATGAACGCAGCACTCTGTATGGTCCCAGTTCAAGCGGAGGTATCGAAAAAATGTCAAATTATGTGGAATATCTGTATGTATAATAAAATTGTAACAGGGCGATGTCTGTACATTATAGATATTGAAAAAAATAACTTTATTAGAGCAACAGAAGCCAAAACAACAGTTTTTAAAAATTTTGTCTGTCTGTCTATCTGTATGTTTGTACACGCATCACGCAAAAACTACTGCATGGAATTGAATGCAGTTTTCACCGATGTATTGCTAGAGGTCCAACTTAATATATAATAATATAATAATTTTGAAATTTGAAAAAAAAACTTTAAACCGAAGCGAAGCGAGGACGGGTCGCAAGTTCTACAATAAAAAAAAGAACAATGGCAGCGAAAGTCGAACGGAAGATTTCGCTATATTTCGTAAGCTTTAAAAAAAATTATACACAAAATTTATAGAATTTTATTATGGTCGCCTTCCATCAATGTATCGTTTGTATGTTTATTTACATGTCGATATTTTTTTGTTATCTTTGTAAAGTTTACGTCACGTCGTCGTAATTTTCGAACATATTTAAAACAATTATTCATATTGAACATATTCTTCATATAGAACTTAACGAAACATAGACCCAAACTGTTATGTGCCCAAACATTTTAATTCGTTAAGAAATACGCCCTGCACTTTGTTCTTTTGATTTTCGTCTTAGGATCGCTGTCAGTTTATAAATTAAATGAGCAAAGAAATTAATCATTAATTTAACATTATGTATATAATACTGTGCGTATTACATACTTATATAAAATGTCACTATAAAATGTTAAATACACATTATATGTGTATGGTTAAGAAACAAAAGAAAGTTGTGTATTAAAAATGGTCTATGCAACCACGTCTACACACGTCAGATTCCGATTTTTCGGCTCATAAGTTCCAGAAACTAAAAGAAACGAAAATTTAGAAACGTAAAGTTTGGTGATAGATATGTTCTAACATTTTAGGATAAGATAATTTGTAATACGACAAAAACGAAACCAATTAAATAATCTTTTTTCTTATAAGAAAAAGGCGGTAGACGAGTAAACAGTCCATCTGGTGGTAAATGGATACTGTCTCCCATGGACATGCATGCCAACTTCAGTTCAAAGTGACAAACGTTGGCACGTCCTCCGGATGTGCTGCTTAGAGCTTACCTTTCGAGATGAGGGAATTGATTTTGAGAAAGGATTGAGAAATTGCGGAGGGATAGGAAAGAATGGGATGGGAATGGGCTCTAGCATATCATCTCACTCACTATAGAAACACGTACATATGTACATTAGGGTATAAAGTAAAGTGGGAAATGCAGTACATTTCAAGGTAGTCTTCTGTAAGAGAGGGGTAACATGGCCAGTCGAGTGCACCCAGCGGCAGTATGTACCCTGAAATTATACATATCAGTTGTTTTATATTCTAAACCAGTATTAATTAAATCATCATGTAATCGAGTATAGTAAATAAACTTAACAACATATGTGTTAAAACATAGTCTTGTAAGGACCGTCCCTTCCTCCCTTCGAAGGGTCTTAATGAAGTGCCTATGACGTTAGAAGCTTGATATCCAATTTGTAGTTTAGACCATTGCTGTCTACACGTTTATTGAGAAGGGTTCGTTTTCGAAGTAAACCTATCGATATTTTGTACTTCGATTAACATGAAGGGTTTGGATAGACCTTTGTTCGTTTAAGTGGAAGTCTCTCTTACAATAATTTTAACTGACTATTTTTCCGCCAATAGTATTTTTTTATAAATAATACTTTTTTATACAATTTAATAGGTCGAAGAGGGTAAAAGAAGAGTGGGGAAGGGAGGGAAGATGGGTGGCGAAGAAAAATAAGAAAGGTATATTCTTCACTTTATTCACCGCCATAATATGACAACGCTTTAGGTTTAAAAATTAACCTTTGATGACAGTCCCGTTGAAACGATGAAAAGTTTAAATCACATAATGACAAGTTCGTGATTCAAAGGAAAATGGTCTTTGTCTTATGATGTCTTACAATCAATATTAGGATGATAACGCTTTTTGAATACGATTTTACTTACCCGACCGAGCTGGGACAATTTATGAGCCATTTGACAACAGCTGGTTTCAACTTATTAAGTAGATGCGATTAATTTTCTACGATTTCACTTATTCTTACTAGAAATCCTGCTTCTTCATTAGGCTTCTGTTGTTTCGTTAGACGTCTGGCACACGGCAATTTAAACTTTTTTTCACAAATATTTAACTTTCGCGATTTTTAGATATTTTATATTGTAAATCGGGTCTATGTCTATGCCTCTCCCCTGCTGGATATAGGCCTCCCCAGGGCTACCAACAATCACGGTCCTCGGCTCTTCTCATTCAACCACCACCGGCGAATTTCTTTAAGTCGTCGGTCCACCAGACCGGAGGGCGTTCCACACTACGCTTCGCGGGTACGTGGTCTCCATTCGAGAACTCGTCTACCGCATCGGTTATCAGTCCTGCGGCAAATATGACTTACCAATTGCCACTTCAACATGTCGAGCTATGTCGGTAACTTTAGTTCTTTGGTGAATCTCTGTCTCCTTTAACAACTGATCAATGGCAGTTTAACCATTCCATTTGCTAGATCTCAAATATCAGAGACCGATGACGGGTAGCAGCATCACCGGTGCGTGAAGCCTAACGCTACGATCACCAATCCGCCTGCACAGCTTGGCGATTAGAGCATAAACCTCCTATGGATAAGCAAATCACGTCGAAACGCTTGATGTTACGCGTGTAGACCCGATTTACAACATAAAACATGGTAGCTTGGTCGCCTGGACCTACGACTAAGCTCCCATTAGTTCAAAATGAGTTGTAGGTATTGTATTGGATCGAAACAAAGTGTCAACATAGCGTCGAGCAGTTGCGCGACTTGATGTCTAGACGCGTGTTATGTAATCGCCCTCAGAACAATAACGGCACTGTGAACGACACTTGACACCGCGCGACGTGCTTTACTTGTTTATATAAACTTATAAAGATTTATGGATAAACAGCGCTCTCAATAATCGGACAATGACGGCACTGTTTGCAATGACGTAATTCCCGCCAGCAGCTCCGAATGGCTCGGATTTCGAGGCACTTCGTCTTAGACCTAGCATCGGTCAAGACGTGTATTTTTAGATTAGTTAGTTAGTATTTTAGTTTGTAGTATTTTATAATGTAGACACTTTGTCTTAGACCTAGCATCGGTCAAGACGGGTACTTTAGATTAGTATTTTAGTTTGTATTATCAAATGTAGAGACACTTCGTTTTAGACCTAGCATCGGTCAAGACGCATATTTTTATAATAGCATTTTAGTTAGTAATATTATAAATTGTAATCTTAGTTTAATAAATAAAATCAAACATTGATTTTTATTAAATCCTCTGCTGTAGCCGCACATAACTCGCGCGACTGAATCACTATATACACACGAGAATCTTTTTATAATTTTGAAGAATGACAGTACCACTAACCCTTCTATTGTTTTATCGATCGGATACGGCAGGCCGGATGTTCACGCGTCTTAGCGACTTGCAGCTACTCGCTGGTCTTCTTTTTCCGAATGTTTTGTGTTGCAAATACTTCCATAGCTCGTTGGTAAACCAAGAGAAAAGTGGATAGGACATTCACCGAGCAGCCTCTTCCTCGGGTTTTCTGATTACGCCACTACTCTAGTTCCTCCAGAATGACACTACGGAATGGCACAAATGGTTTCTTACCAGAAAAATTGTAGGTATTCACAAGCGATTTGAAGAAGTTTTAAGTCTTTATATTCATGGCGCATTAACGTTGCGGCCATATATTTCGAACTGACATTTAAGTCGACGACCAGCCAGAAGGTGGCGCTAGTTGAAACACAGGAGTGACTACAGTTTCCGTGGAAATAATAAAACCCTTTCGAGATGAATGCTAACTTTATTGTACACCGAATATAAGTGAAAAATAACAAGAAAATCTACCACCGATCAATTTCATATTGATTCAAAGAAAAGGCACTGCCATCCGCTGACAGTGAAACCGTACCCTATAGGTGTGACACGGCCCGCCTGTCAGCAGATGCCGAGCTAATGTTATTAATGAGTCGGACTCTCCAATTAGGTGGCAACACTTCTGTATCTGCTGATAGGGCTTAGGTAACTCAATTGTCTATTTGTATGTGTGGGTTTTTTATTTTAAAGGGACAGTGTAGGCAGACATGTGAAGAGTTTGGTTTACCTTATTCACTACAATATAAATGAACAAATGTTAAACTATAAACGTAATCAGCCCTTTTGTCGCATTTAAGCGGAGTAGGCCGAGGTCAGATTTATATTAGATCGGGTTCTGAGTAAGTCAGTTTCTGGGTACATCAGGCTGTCATAAACGAATAACGAATAATTACATTGCGAATGGTAACACGTATGGTATTTGTTATCACTTAGTCGCCTTGTACGCCACTCACGGGAAGAGATGGGATTACTATTCTACAGCCCACACACGGCACGGCATATGCAGGTCATAAGCGATATATTTTCAAAGACTGAAACCAAGGATTCAGTTTATCATTTTTATTGAACTTACTTAAAAATATTACGTTCTTTTTGTAATAATTGTATTTTTTTACTTCGTTCTCTTATTTGTCAAACGTGTAGGAAAAAAATCAGTCGAAAAATACAATTACAGATACGATGAGACGTCGACTGACACAAAATTCGATTCTGTTATTTACAACATTGTTTGCTGTGTTGTTTTGTAGTCAATACAATTATTTTCTCTTTTTAAACTGAGTATATTGTATATTGTAATTTTTGTATATTGTAAACATACATGACTCAAATTGACGCATGACACCGACACGTTAAATAAAACCCTCAAGTTGCTTGTACTCACAGATATGGAAATGCAAAAAAAAAACGCCACTAACTTTGTCACACGCTCCTGTTCACTCGACAATGACTTCACTCATCCTCTTACACATTTTGACTTGCTTACTCACTCACTTACTGATTGATAACTCTTCACTATATACTGTTTATTAATCCTGAATAATATACTCACGTAATGAGTTTCAGGCTCGAGCAGGTTCACTTATAAGGCTTACTTACACACTTCATCATAACATAGTGTCCCGTTTTCAGCGTGCTACGTAAACTAATTTCAGGGGGTGCGAGGGGTGGACAGTTAGTAATATTACGGGATAAATTACGTTTAAGCTCGCCTGGGTCAAAGTCCCCAATTAGTTGGAACGGTGGATAATCCAAATACAGTAGTGGAACTCTGCGCTATGCAATAAATGTCAATAACATCTCACGGAAGCGAAATAGTCAAGGGCATCACTCGTTCGGTAAATAATTGGTGTGGTTAAATTATATCTGCCAAAATGCCAAAGTAACACAGTGCTATGTAGAAGTGATTTCTCTTCCCAGCCCACCTCTTCCGTGCATATTGCAAAACACGATTAAGAGTAGAGTATGTACTGTTTTTCATCTACACTGTGGTTAGTTAGTGCCTTGCCAAACGTAGGTGACTCGGTTATCCGCAAAGCGGATATCTGATGCGCCTTCAAAAGTAATTTCCTGAGCTATTAATATAAAACAGGTTCTGCGATAGTTTCGCCCGATTAAAAAGCGATTAGGAATGTAGAGTTGAGAAATTTGATTAAAGTTCACCTTTTTGGCGTGACGTAGATATGCCGTACCAAGAAGGTGAAATGAAACCCTTATCTTATCATCTCTATCTGGAAATTCTTTTGAATAAATCAAAGAAAAAGCTATACGTATACGTTCGGTGAAACTCAACGGTGAAATGATACAAAAGTGAACTGAACTTTTTACAATACGAGCATAATTTCAGTAGCGTTTTAGTAGCACTATATTGAATTAAAAGATATTGTTGGAAATCGACATCATGAGATATATTCTTCTCTAACTTTTTCAAATTGAACTCTCGTCGGCATGCGGGGGGGGGGGGTGCGCATCATAGTGAGTAAATGAGATTTTTCAGAGCCCGTTCCTCATACCGTTCATTCCACTAAGTAGGAATTGTGATAAAATAATGCAAATTACTCATCCAATTAAGATGTTATGAGGGAAATCCCTCATGCCGTTATACTCACCAGTCCCTAACCTTCCCAAACCTTTTTCTAATTCACTATTAAATCTTCAAAGGCTGGCGACACATTCAAGCGTTTGTCACCTTTATCGTTCTTAGTTGATTTCGGCATGTTTCATAGATGTCAATGGGCGACAGTATCTACTTATTCTCTGATTGTCAACCACATTCCATCCATAACAAATCATGGTAATAACTAAGTATAATCTATTTAGAAGGTTTGTACATACCGGACTTAAATCTACGATTAAATTTAAGCTGTTATTATTTAATATAAAAACACATTCAAAAACACTTAATTACTATCCAATATTTATCTACCTTTTTTCTTGTTATCAGCTGCCTGCGTCTGTTGCTAGCTCGAACTCGTCCTCGAAAATCCAATAAGACAATAATGAACATCGCGCAAAACCTTAATATAATTGTTTACACACAGACGAGAAATTAGAGAGCAAACTAACCCTGAGAACCCTTTGAACGTATATTAGTCACGGCGCAGACAGCCACTTCACTGGTAGCTCCTTTGTGCCTCCGTCAATCATAATTGACTCAGTATCTCACGCCAGTATCTTCATTAAGCACGTACAGAATAGATAGGTCAGCGAGATACGACACGCAACTATTAATTACTACCAGGGATTATATCAATAACTTTGAACGTCTTTGTTGAGTTTACTTGAATTGAAACCGATTGCCAATTACTAGTTTTAATAGACCATAAATTTGAATGGAATGTTTATTGTTACAGGTAAAAGCCCTCAAGACTTTGAGATGAAATGGGCATTCGAGCATGGAGTGGGTACTGTCTGATCTTTCTGCTCATCGATCAAACCGGCAGCGACTGGCTCAACTGCGCCCATATAGCCGAATGCCACTGCAAATGGTCATCAGGGAAGAAGACTGCATCATGTGTCAGCGCTGGTCTCAAAAATGTGCCACATCTAGCTGCAGATATCCAAGTCTTAGACTTGCACGGAAACTCATTGAAAATACTGGAACAAGATGCATTTGCGAGTATAGAACTGCTGAACTTGCAACGACTGAACCTCAGTTCCACAAATCTCCATTCGTTACATCCAGACGCGTTCAAGGAACTTCGAATATTAATAGAATTAGATCTGTCCCAAAACGAACTAGTGCAACTGTCACCTGACACCTTCAGGGGGAACGATCGATTGAGACTGCTAATTCTCAACGACAATCCCCTAAGTACTTTAGTTGCGGAGCAATTTCCTCCTCTACAACACTTGAAGAAGTTAGAACTCTCCAGATGTAGACTTCGATCTATTCACGCTTTTGCCTTCACGAATCTACAAGCTCTAGAAACCGTTCATTTACATCAAAACCAGCTATCATACCTTCACCAAGACTCATTTAATCTTCCTATGCTAAAAACCTTGACACTGTCAGAAAACCCTTGGTACTGTGATTGTAGACTAAGGGAATTTCATTTTTGGTTCCTGAATAGTAATCTAGGGAACGAAGAAGTAACCTGTGCTGGTCCAGAAGACAAAACCAAAGTATCATGGAGAATCGTGAAAGGTGAAAACATGGTCTGTCCACCGACATCACGAACGAGCCCAACAGTTATAAGAACAGAAGCTGGAGCTGAAATTTCTTTCGGCTGTTTCGTTCGTGGTGACCCAAAACCGACAGTTACTTGGTACTTTCGTGATGCTCAAATCTATAACAAAACGAGTAAACACAGTGAAATTTCTGTTCGAACTTATAAAATCGAACATTTCAACGAATATAGTGACGATGTAATAAACAAAAGTGCTCAGTGGGTCAACGTGACTATAAATAATGTGACGAGTGACTTATCAGGAGAATGGAAGTGTAGTGCTATCAGCTCAATTGGTGAAGCAAATGCGTATCTAACTTTAGTTTTGCCAAAAGCACGAACCGCAACAGCCCGAACACCACCAGACTATTCTAAATTTTTCATGGTCGCAGGGTCGATGCTAGCCATGACAGCTACAGGTTTCGTGGCCGCGTGTATTTGTTGGAAGACCAGGCGTCGAAGAATGCCGCCAAGCAGAAGTTTCACTGACCAAGAGAAGAAACTTCTCGACACTTCTTTAGCAGTGAGCTGTGACCGAACCAGCGCTGACTTGGGATCGTCGTATGGTTTCGAAATGTTAGACAGGTCAATGTCAATGGAAAGTGAAGATACACAAAGATGTTTAGAACCGGTTCAGATAACAATAGAAGGCCCACCTGGGACGTTTCCTCCTCCACCAGCTGAGTTCGCTTTACCAGCTCCTTATGGGAATATTTTTATATCAGTTCAAGTTGCTGGACACAATGACGAGTACCCAGATTTATTAGGCGGGGGTGCGACATTACCTAGACGAAGTCGAACATGTTTCTTAAAGTCAGCCTATGATAACATGGGGCCTAGGATAACAGCTGCTGGAAGTTCGACCTGGTCTCTTCCAGGTGACCAAGTTCAAGCTGAATTAGGTAATAAGAATGTCCATAAGGATACTCCGTTGACGGTCGCGCTGTCGACTTTTTCAACTGAGTTTACTGCTCTATGAAATGCGGTTTTCAAACTAATTTCATGCGGTTTTGTTCATAAATGGACGGTTACACATTATAAGACACAACGCCGATTCAACCCCGACGTTGTGGTGAATGTAAAATCCTTTACAAAGGGGAATGCTCACCTTTTAATGTTATTTTGGCTTAACATAAAATGTCTTGAACAAAAATATTTTTTACACCAATTTGATCCTTAAAATGTTTTAAAATGAAAATTCTTTGCATTTTTGAAATAAATATGGGAGAACGTCGGAGTAAAGAAATCATTTTTGAGGTTATATTTTATAATGAAATATTTAAAATTTTATTATTATTTTATATATTTTACATTATTATGTCTTGACAGTATCAATATTAATATGTACTCGTAATACAACAGTTGTTCCCTCAAAATCCGAGAATAAAACGAGAGCACAATACGTTTTGCCGGATACTCAGAAAGTTTTGCCGAAAAATGTTCTACGGGTTCCATTTTTTTATTACATTTTTCTCTTTTAGCTTCCCATTTAGCATTTAATTTTGGGAAATAAACACAAGGTCACATGGTGCCAAATCGGGACAGTAAGGAGGATGGCATAAAACTTTAACCGGGGTACTGTCCAAAAAATCCATTGTTTTAAGTGCTGAGTGACCTGACGCGTTGTCGTGGTGCAGCAGAAGTCCGCGAAGACCTGCATTTGGACGGTTGTTACTCACTGTAGCCAGTTACAGATAAAACTAGCGATTATTTTTTTTCTAGCGCCTTTTGCTCTTTTTCACTTTGGTGGGCGTTGGCTCACTTTGAAACAGCCAAACGGTAGATTGACGCTTAGTTTCTGGATCATACTGGTAGACCAAAGATTCGTCAGCCGTGACAATGTCGTAAACGCGCCGAGATGACCCAGCTTCAAATTTTGTTATCATATCAAGGCACCATACGACACGAACTTGTTTCTGAGACCGCGATACTATCTTCCTGACTTGTTGCTGTCCACGTAATATTTCATACACTCTCCGATCCAATCGTAATCTCTCTTGAATTTATTCGTATGTAATTCGCTGGTTTTCACAAATTAATTATTTTACTGACACCACTTTATCTACCGTAGTAACCGTTAAAGGCGACCCGCTTCGTTCTTTGTCAACCAAACTTAGTCGACCACGATTAAATTCATTGTACCAACGATATACGGTGCCTTAGAAGTGCACTTGTCTGCAAACTCCATATTTAAAATCATACAAAATTATAGCGCGGAAATGTTCCCGTCGGAAATCCATTTTTTAATGACACACGATATTTTGATTCAGCTCGTAATAAATATGGAGTGAAATTTGAATTTGGAATGTTTTGTTCTTATGTTATAGATAATCATAGTTTTAATTGATATCAAAACCAGTCAGTGTTCCTTAGATAAAAACCCTCTGTCGAATTTTTTTCTGAGTAGCCTGGTATATCGCGGTCGCGGTGCACCATCAATTAATAAATACTAGGCGTTATTACATTATAGAGGGCGTCTGAGTCGACAGCCCAACAATGAATCCAAAAATGCATTAAAATACTTATAAAACATGTAATAATTATTCCTATCTTTATTTTCCGTCGTAAATTGCAGAATAAGTCCGATAATAATGTCCGTGTTTTCATGCGAAAATTATTTTGGTTCATGTTGCTTTTGAACAGGCCCAAAGTGGGCATTCCCCTTTATAGAAT
This sequence comes from Sesia bembeciformis, assembly GCA_943735995.1. Lineage (NCBI taxonomy): Eukaryota > Metazoa > Arthropoda > Insecta > Lepidoptera > Sesiidae > Sesia > Sesia bembeciformis. The sequence continues at coordinate 2,350,595 of OX031041.1, forward strand.
GTTTGCTGACGACGACACCTTCATACGGTGTTACGTCTGCTTGGTCAATGATAGTCAATGATACGGTCTGAAGTCGGTTCCTGGTCAGTCCACAGCCCAATATCCTGTTCAAAGCCTAATCATAAATCTGAAGTGTATTGAAATAAAATGTTACGTTTTTTTTTGTAAAAAAATACATTTTTTTGGATTACTTGCATATAAGTATAACGATGAAAAATTAAGTGTGAAAAATTTAGCAAAATCTTGAGACAGATTATAACTTTCTATTGTAAAAAAGATTCGTAAAATTTTGATGTCAATGGAAAAGTTCACCATTTTTTAAAATTTCTTATGTTTTATTTTTTATAGACTAGTGCGCGGACGAGCAAGCGGTCCCACGTCATGGTAAGTGTATAGTGTATAGGTTTATGGTGGATCCGTGTCCACCTGCAACACCAGGGGGTATGCGGGCGCGCCGCCGACCTTGCAAAATCTTATTCACTTGAATAAGCTCATATCGTAGCTTAATGGAAAGACCTCTTAAGGCAGTTCGTTCCACAGCCTACGGGTTCGCGGTATAAAATATTTTTTGGACCGAACAGTGCGCGACACCTCCGTATCGAGGAAATGCGGATGGACCGCACTTCTGTGTTTTACGATATTTTTAAAAATGATAAAAATTATAGCCTTTCAAAGTTGGATATTTACCGATCAGCGCGTGAAGTTACGGTACATTGGTTACATATACCGTATATATTTAGATATATTTAGGTATATATAACGTTGGATAGTATTTATGAAACTACAACCATTTACTTTTTTCTACAACATACGAAATCTCCCTTTAGAGATTGTAAACTAAGGCCTTTTGAAAATTATACATACGAGTATTGCGATGTCGTCAATTCGTCATCGTGAGTAGCGCGTTCGAATATCCATCTCAAGTATTTTCCAATGGATTTCAAAATTGTTTTATTTTTGCGTATATTTTTATTTATAGCCTGACCAAGAAAATAAAACACCTCGCCTTGATGCGTAAAACTAATAGAACTAATATCTTCTACTGACAACACTAACTAGCTATGAAAAAAGCAAATGTGGCGCCCCCTAGAGCAAGTTTTTTTATTTTTCTGGTCAAGCTTTAAATTAGAAAAATTGTCTCTTTCTAAATCCAGTGAACTTCTCCATTAGCGCAGAATCATGAACCGAAATTATTAAGTTACTGCCTGTATTTAGTAGTTAAACAATCGATTTTCTATTCGAAGATTGCGGTTATCTTTCCTAACATGCAGATTTGTTCAATATATTTCCAATTTAGCTTAAGAGAAACGGTTTCCTTTGACGAACGTCGTTGAATGTTCTAGATTTTTCTATGCATTTACTAACATATCATCAGCGTAGATTCAAATGCGCAATTCGCAAAACGCTACCAGAACATTTTGTTATTACGAGTTTTATTATACAAAATATTTATTTGTAAAATAATTAATATTGTAATATAAATTAAATAGGACTGAAATGTAGGTAGTATACGAATTAACTCTTTTTACAGCCTAAATTTTATTAGTTTTTATTAAAGTGTGTTATAAAATCTAAAATATTCAATCTGTTAATAGCTATTGTAATGATAAGGTTTTGATCGAAAATAATTGCTTTAAATTGAATGAGAGAATAAAGAGAATGATTTAAATTTGTTTTTAATTAATTATCCCGTTTCATTTGTACCTATTTAAAACATGTAGGGCGTAATATTTTGTGTACCGACTCCATTCCTTTTATGTTTGAAAAACATCAAAGGGCAAACCGCGTCTTAGGCAGGGCTTTAGCTATTTTATCTGTTTCGTTCTGTTTTATAACGAAGTATAATTTCATTCTACACATAAATTACTAATTATAAAAATAATTGATTTCTTTTGTATGCGTAAGCAAATAATATCTACAAATAGCAAAATATAATTTTCTATTATAATAACGAAATATTTTTGTGTGTGTGTAAATAATGTTATCGACCTTGAGCTAGACTAAACTAGACGAAATCAGCACAAGAGTTTTTACTTCCGTCAATTCAGTCTTAATAAAAATACGACATCAATTGACTGAAAATTCAAATGTATACAGTCCAATAGAATCGCACTGGGCCATATGTGCCGAAAGGACATCGTCTATGCCATATGTAGCACATACCTCCTTTAACTCCTTTTTTGTTTGATTCTATGTAAGAAATAATCTTGAAAACTATAGAAACGGATTTTTTATATTTTTCTACTTTTAGAACGTAGATGGACATAGGCTGTCCCATAATTTACGACGGAGAGAATTCCAAACCAAATCCATTATTGAATCTCCAAAGGTAGGCAGCGCATTCGCAGGGGTGAGAACATTTGTCATTCTGGACATCTGCGATACATGCTTTAGGATGCATCGCAGATGTCCATGGGCGACAGTATCCACTTACCTCCAGGTGGACAGCTCATGTGCCACCTTTTATCTATCTGACTGTCCACGTGATGGCAAGTGTTGCTGCCGCCCATGGACACCTACAACATCAGGAGGTAAACAAATCTTGGGTTCTTAAATCTAATTTAAGTTTCAATTCTAATTTAAATCTTGGAAAAACATACGAGAAATGATCACACAGGCAAGTAAGAGAAGAATGATTGTAAAAAATATTATAGAGAAGAGAAAGAATGTGATAGTTACAGCTAGAACGGATACCATGTACTTGTATCAACCTATAACGTCCCGCTGCAGGGCACAGGCCTCCCAAAAACAGGAGGTTTTTGGGCCGTAACCCACCACGCGGGCCCAATGCGGATTGGTGGATCACATACTCCAGTTGTTTTTTCCGGAGCATGCGGGTTTCCTCACGATGTTTTCCCTCACCGCCGAGCTCGTGACGATTTTTTAAAAGTCCTTACTTTAGTAGAAATTCAGTGGTACGGGCTCAGGATTTGAACTTATGATCACACGAATGTGAGTCGATTATAGATATCCTAAGCCATCACCGCTTTGAAGGAATACCTAGACACAGAAAACTATTTTAAAATGGAGAAATTTGAAATTAAGTGATTTTGTCGACGCAAGATTTTGTATCTACCTCTTTATGATTTTAGATGCACAAGTAGACTCGCCAGCGTTTTCTCCATTAACAACTAATCGGGGAATCAAACTGTTCCCAACGTCCAATCTGCGAAGTGGCGCAGAAATAGAAATAAGCGATAAAGCAAAGGAAATCGACTTCGTTTCAACTTATTTTCAGACATTTACAGTTATACAGGAAAAAGATTGGCCTTAGTCGGCTCTAGAAACCTTTTTAAAGGATTCATTCAGTTTAAGATTTAAGGAAAGTCGATCATTTGCACTTGGTAATTTATACAAACAATCTTTAATAGAAAAAATCTATACACATTAAAATCGTAACAGAGCCGTGTATAAGAAATATTTTTATGAATGCATTTTTGGAAAAAAATTTTTTAGAATTTTTGTCTATCTGTCTATCTGAATCTCGGAAAAACCACTGGACACAATCTAATGAAACTTGGCATAGCTCACGACCTGAGTTAACAGTTAAGGTACTTTTTATCAGGATCCACTAAAGAGTTCCCAAGAGAATCAAGTACACATCTCCATTGAGAAGTTATTTGGTCTCCCGTCCTTTTCGACTATTCGAAATCCGAGAGTTAATTAATATTAATATTAATTAATAAATTAATTTTTGTAACATGACTGTGTTACAAGAGACTAGTCTTTTATCCCCTTTTTGATGGCTCGTCTAGCCTCGAAGTCTATGAACCAAAACGGTCCTTAGTACGCGATGCTACTTCGTTTAAAAAAATTAAAACCTTTGAGTTGGAGTCTAATCTAAAAAATTAAAACTAAAAATACTTTATAAAAACAAGGCTTATTTAAAATTCACTAATATGAAGAAAATATATTTGTAATTTGAATATAAAAAAATAACATGATGGGGCTTAATTACCTCAAATAATAGTATTGACTTCTATGATCATTTTCGTCATTTTAACGTAATTTAATAAAAGCTTGTTGTTAAAATGATTTTTTTATTTTTAATTTATTTTCTCCTTTTTAGTGTTCTAAGCTGCAGAAAATTCTCAACTTATGCATTTCCAGTAACGCATATAATTCATTTCATTTTTATTTCGGATTTTATTTTGGAGCTTTTCATGTCCTGGACAGGTTACAGACCCATTGGTATATTCCATATCCATATTCCATATACTGGAATATTCTATATTACTGGAATATTATATGGGATTCTAAAGACGCTCATTTCGCCGAACTAGAAAATCAAGCTCATGTCATTAACTTTTTTTCATCAAAATTGCGAACCCATCAAAACGAACCCAAATACGGCGTGTCTAATGTTAGCCGTTGAGAAGTTCCACAATGTGCTGATCTTCCTAGCTGCAGCATCAAATTAAGGTTATGACACTAAGGGGTTGTCATTAAAACTACGAGCCATACGAACCTAAAGACGACATGTCTACCGTTCGCCGTTGAAGAGTTCCAGTGTGCTGGCCTTTCTGGCTGCAGCATAAGGTCATGGTCATCAGATTATTGTATTGTCATCGGTTTTAAACACATTTGTAAAATTTTAAGGCAGTAATACAATTGGAAGTGGGTTAAAATCAATTTGAAAGATTTCGCCAAAGCAAACATGTGAAGCTTGTAAAAAGGCTTCTAATACATGGCCCCTTAATAAAATGATAGATAGTTCTTTATTGTGCACCAATACATGTTGAAAAAAGATAATTTAAGTAAGATGAAAAGTACAACGGGCGGCCTTATCGCTAAAGCGATCTGTTCCAGCCAATCTTTGGGTGGTAAGGAGAAAACAGATAACAACATCAAGTTAACAATATCTTCCAGGGAAACTGTGGAATTGTAGAGTTATTAAGCCTTAAAATCTATTCTTAATGAGTCTATTAACTCAATAGCCCTGACTTTTTTCCGCTTATTGCGAACATGCTATGATTTATCTATTACGTACTTTGTTAATATTTCTGATTGCAAAAAAGTATACATCTACGGCGGAACACGACATTAATTAAATAAAGTGCTACAACAGAGTTGCAGGGAGAGCCTCTTGGGGAATTCACTATTGTGTTCCGTCACAATGTAAATTAATAGAAAGGTTGCTTCCCAATAACTTCCAATATTTTATCTCAAATGTTGCTTTTACTTGAACATAGCAAAAAAGAGACTACGTCACAGTAGATATGAGTAGCAGTAGAGATTCTAAGCGATGTTAACGTAATCATCCACACAGTTTCGAAACATGATAACATTCAATAACTTTCTATAACTGTAGCGGTCAATTGTTTCCGTTAGTTTAAATTTGCCAATCGCACCAGCACTGCATGAAGTAACAATCGCACCAGCACTGCATGAAGTAACAATCGCACCAGCACTGCATGAAGTAACAATCGCACCAGCACTACATGAAGTAACAAACAAAACATCTGGAAACAATTGTTTACTGAATGTTATTATATTTAATTTTTGCATTCAGTAAAATCTAGATAAAGGTTATCGATTTTTATCACATGTTGACCGTTATTAAAAATTAGGTAACGTTACTTAACACGGCAACAACTGTTAACAATCAAAACTTGTTATCGGATGTTGCCCAATCACACTTGGAAATGTTGCTCCACTAAAAGTAACTCCGACGTGGATGCACCATAATAGTTGCTTAAGATGAGTTCACATTGTGCAACATTCTATGTTATATGGCATTATTATAATATAGTTATCCCTTAGTTTCCTTTTACGACACCCACGGGAAGGGATGGGGTGGGCTGGTGTTATTCTATAGCCGGCCCACACCACACGGTACAAGGAATAACTAAGCGGTTGCCAAAAGTACTATGGAACTACACCACCTTTAAAACAGTGGACTCGCCAACCCGCTTGGTCAGCGTGGCGTTGGACTCGCCAACCCGCTTGGTCAGCGTGGCGTTGGACTCGCCAACCCGCTTGGTCAGCGTGGCGTTGGACTCGCCAACCCGCTTGGTCAGCGTGGCGTTGGACTCGCCAACCCGCTTGGTCAGCGTGGCGTTGGACTCGCCAACCCGCTTGGTCAGCGTGGCGTTTCAAGGCCATACATTTGCATGCGCAGGACAATCTGCATAAGGAGGCCCATGTCCAGCAGCAGATAGTGCACTGCTGCACAAAGAGCCGGTTGCATTATCGTATAAAGTTTTTACAGAGAGATGGAAGCAGACGAGCAGATAATCATCAGTACAGAATGACAACGTTGGCACCCCTTCTAGATATGCAATGCGCTTACCTAAGTTTTAAGAATGGGTTTGGAGGAAGGTTTAGAAATATTTATTAGAGGTATTGGATATTTTCTTTCTAAAATAAAAAATAAATATTATAACGATAGATTCATTTTAGGTGTTTAAAAAAAATACCTACCACACTAATTTTCATCTGTACTGTGACTAAGTAACGAATCAAGGAAGCGTGAAGCGAAAGGTCATGACGCTTTTACTGAATGAGCAAATGAAAGTTGGACGTCTTAGTGAAGAAGGCATCGAAGGACGGCACTTTAATCCTACATTCGCCTGGCCAAGTTAGTACTATACGCTCATCTGCTACCTTCTTTTTATAAAAAAATCACATTCCTTAAACCGATAGAACACTATAAAAGACCATAAAAGGGATAAGAGACTCGCGAAAGAACTAAAGTCACCGATAAACTCATAATCTGTATGCTGAAGTGGGCAAGTCATAATTGCCGCAGGTCCGATAACTGCTGGGGTGGAGGAGTCCCCGAGTAGAGGCCACGTACCGGGAAGCGCTGGGATATCCTCAGGTGAACCTACGACTTGAAAAAGTTCGCCATTCTTTTAGACGTGGTGTAGTTCCTCAGGGTTTGTGACGGCGACTATGTTATCCCTTCGTTGCCCTATTACGATACCCTATTGCCTATTGGGAAAAGATGGGATGGTGCTATCCTAAAAGGCCGACAACACACGGCCGGAACTCTTTATATCGATTAGTAATTTCAACCTACAGGTGCTGATGGCAGAATTGGTAAATTCCTTAGAAACACAATAATAATAAACCCTTTTAGATTGGCGAGTGAACTGGCAACTCATCGGCGAAGAAAAGACATTCACGGGAACGTCTATTGTTGAACCCTACGATAACATCACAAAGGGTCGCCGCGGTACCTTCCTGAAAAAGTTGTAAAAGGCTGCTAGGTTAGTAAAAATGCCTACCTTAACAATAAGTGTAAGGGAATCGAGGGCTTGGTTTGCAGAAATTGGTTGAGGTATTTTTTGAGAAAGCCTAGTATGAAACGATTTTCACGGGCACTCGTCTCAGTGATCGCTGATTTTTTTCTTCGCTGAAGAAGACAGACGAGCACACTGTCCACATAGTGATAAATATATATATTGTTGCCACGGACATCCGCGGTACATTTCGACATCAATTCAGAATGACAAACGTTAGCACGTAGCCGAAAGCATTACCTCTCTACCTTTGGAGATTTGAGAATGGATTTGGAGAAAAGGTTGAGAAAATTGGAAAGGATAGGATAGGATGGTATTGGAATGAGTTCTGGCATATTTCACTCCCTACCGAAACACTTTCGAATGTACCTTAGGGGAATACAATAAAGTGGGAAAAATGCAGTACATTTTATGGTTGTTTTCTGTGAGAGAACGGTAACTTGACCAGTCGAGGACGCTACCGGCTGTGGGATTGCAACGTACACCATTCCCTTCCAGTTGATACGGTGTCCGCGATTACATCACAAGGAACGCAATTACATACTGTTAGGCGTCGAACGTATAGTGTTGCCTGGTTGCAGCGACTCACGCCTTGGCGACCAGTAATTGCTTGAAAGAAGTCGTATGCCCCCGTTTAAAAGTGTACACACTGAATCGCGCGACTTGACATCAGTAGCCAGCTAGCTGCCCAAAGTCGCAACCAATCGAACCTTTATATTTTATATTTAATAAATGCTTAAAAAATAAATAGACTAAAGAGGTAACCGAGTTGTATTCTAGGGACGGTAAAGGGAAAGCAACATCGAAGCTGGAACGATGATTTGAAGCAATGGCTGTGGCGATATGGACAAGAAAATCTCATGTACAGGAGATTCTGAGGACCGTATAGGTTTTTCCGAAAGGCAAACTGATCAAGACTGCGATACAGATGTCTGATAGAATTGTATTCTGGATACTTCTTGAAATAAGTGACGAACGAAAGGCCTCACTTTAACTTGTTAACATTTCAACACAACCAAACATATGTGTATATTCTATACCGTAACTACAAAACCCTTCACCAATGAAACTAAACGAACCCTGCCACGCGAAGTTTGTTTACATGTGATTATCCTAGGCTTAAAAGACCCTATTTTGAAAGGAAAATGCAAATTTTGAGGCAAAATGTGTTTTATGTATGCGAGTTTGTAAGACGGTGTGTGAAAGAGATTAGGCGAAATATAAAAGGAGATTATTTCGTATGAAATTAGACGCAGTAAAGATACATTACGTTATTGTGTTGTACTGTTAGCGACAGGTCGACATGGCAATTTCTTAGTGAAGGGACAGTTAGAAACGTTATCGATACTTTTAAAATAAGAAAATGGAATAATACAAAAATGTTTATAAATATTATAACCTGTTCCAACTCACAATTCTGTAACGTTTTTCCAGCGAATTCAAAAACGGTGGTTTTTCATGGCCGAGGAGTCTCTCTCTCTCTCTATACCGTTATACCTTCTCTCTCTCATTTTGGCTTATCGAAGGAGAGACGAGATGGTTTAGAACCATATTTTAAATAATAATAAGTACTCTTTATTGCATACAAAGAGTTTATCTTCAAATGACAGAAGACAATAGGTGACCTTATCGCTAAGGCGATATCTTATCTCTTCTTAGCAATATCTGCATTCAATATTAATTTGTGAATGAGAATCAAAATTGATAAGCAGAGTACATACATATAACATATATAATTAAATAAAAGTGTTTATATGTGGTTTTCCGTATTATGATTTTACTGATATGATATGATATGATATGATAATGAAAATTTTACTTACCACTTTTTGTCCTTTTCCTCGAGTATTTTCAAAATGCACTTGTGCTTTTTTCCCAGGGAATGTAGAATAACAATTATTTATTCTATGTAAAAAGTATAACGTTATCTGAGCAAAGGGTATGAAGATAGAGGCAAATCAAAGGGTATTGTCGATATGAACTTTGTGGAGAACAACTTAAAATTTCATTGTTTCAACACTCCGTTTAAATGGGAACATGCTCTAACACCAAATTTTCAAATGCAAGATTTCTTTACAATAACGCGACAATAGGATTTTTTCTGGTAATTTCACAAGTATACTTACTTTGTGAAGGTACGATCCCTAAGAAAATCCGGCTACAGCCTTCCCACAAACCCTTAGCTGAGTATGTCCGTGATGTTACAAACTCCCTAGGCGCGCACGTGATCCGAAGGTAACATAACGTAGCCAGTAACATAAACCTAAAAGAACGCAGGTCGAATACTAAGCGCATTTATATCACATGGTTGTGGGAGATGCTTTTCTAATGTGTATAACTTGAAAAATCTACCCGAAAACTAAACAATAAAGGATTTTATTTGTTTTATTGTATCCGTTTACTTTTTCTTTCAACATTCACGTTTCAACTCGTGAATGTTTCAACTGAGTCAACTCGTGACCACGGCTGGTGCCGAAACGTCAAGTAGGAATAGAAGGTAAACGAATACTGTTATTATACGCGTTCAGACCCGATTTAGAATATAAAATGTGTACAAAACGCGATTTTTTAAAAAGTTATGAACAGTAAAGGAAGGAAAAGGAAGGTAGAAATGAACAATTCGCACGTTTATAAGCGTGTTACTCATTGGTATATCGTGGAAATCGCTGACGGTGCCGCGATGCCGAAACAGGTGATATCAAGCTCAGATGGACGGCATGAGAAGCGGAGCCGGTAATTCCACGAATTGCTGCGTCAACGCAGCCTGGTATTGAGGAATTCATGAACACTTGTGTTTCATAGTTCGAACCCGGTCGAACTCAATTAGAATTTACGTTGTTACCTTATTTAAGTTTTTTTTTTTTGCAACCGTGCGTTATTAGTGGATACTGTCCTACAAACAAATTTCCATAAGTGACGGTATCTCACAGAAGTATCACAATATACGTGTGTTTCGGTAGTAAGTGAGATATGCCATTTTCCCATTCCTTTTTCCAAATGTATTCCTAAATCTTCAGAGGTAGTCAGCGCATTCGAGGGCGTGCCAACATTTGTCATTCTGGACTGATGTTGGCATGTATCGCGGATGTATATGGACGTCAGTATCCACTTACCACCAGGTGGACTATCCATTCGTCTGCTATCTTCTTTCTATTTGGAAAATGTGCAAGATACAAAGCCACAGCAGTCAATAATGATCAGGGGCGTGCATTTTTTATTACAAGCTTTTATTCAACTCTACTTGTTCGTTAGTATGTGAGGGTCAAATTTTGCAATTGAATTTTAAACCAGTTCCACCTAAATTGAGCTGAAATTTTACACACACTTTTGGGGCTGGTGACAATACAATACTCAATTATGTATTTTTTTTAAATGGCCACCGCTTCAATGTGGCGGATTACCTATTTTTTCACAACCTCCTTGACCTCATTGATGGGTATCAAATAAAAGGATTTGTCAAGCAGAATACACGTGAAGTCATTCTAATTTGAATAAAATAATATAAAAAAAACGTAATAAAAAAGCTTGTCGCGCGAATTGTAAATGGTACCTACTTTTATGAATATATCGCGACAAGCTGTTTGAAAACAAATAATTCAATTTAAACTAATTTTATTCGTTTTAGTACACGGCTTGAATAAAAGCTTGTATTTAAAAAAACGTTTTTTTTATATTATTTTTTATATTGTAAATCGGGTCTAAATGCGTAAAATTAAAGGTGTTTGTTTACCTTTTATTTCTACTCGAAGTTTCGTCACGGGTTACACCAGCCGTGGTCACGAGTTGACTGAAGTAGCGGGTTGTCCAGGACGGGTGCTGAGAGCAGTTTCATCAACTACCCACATTTGATCTCCACTTTCGGAAAGGCTGCGACACACTACACTAAGAATGTCCGCGGACGTATTCGACGGTAAATCGAAAGCTTTAAATTTGTTAATTACTGGAAACCACGTCGACGACTGTTTATATCTATCATTACGATTAAAATTTTTATACTTCTTAATTTCAATCGCTTCACGTACAATACTAGGATACAAGTGACGTTCAGTGAAGAGGATTTTTGGAGTGCAGAGCCCTATACAGTGTTTCATTCTAGCGTTGAAAATAAGCAGAGCTTATCGTTAACTAATAATTATCTACGGTAAACCTTCGCTAGCGCGGGCGAAGTCGCAGGCGTTTGCTAGTATTATTTAGTGGTCCTCAAATTTTCCAGTTGATTAAAAAAAATATTATATGGATCTGAATTGCCGTTCACCATCACCGTTGGATCAAGTTTTGTAACCAAAACACGCTACAGTATAAGAGACATTGAACTACTAATTACATTATTTTCATACTCCTTGCCCAAGAGTGGTAACTATAATAACGTAAACTCCTTATTCTGTACTCCATAATTATAATCAACCCATGATTATAATCAACACATAGTTATAATCAACACATAGTTATAATCAGCCCATAGTTATAATCAGCCCATAGTTATAATCAGCCCATAATTATAATCAGCCCATAATTATAATCAACCCATGATTATAATCAACCCATAGTTATAATCAGCCCATAGTTATAATCAGCCCATAGTTATAATCAGCCCATAGTTATAATCAGCCCATAGTTAAAATCAGCCCATAGTTAAAATCAGCCCATAGTTATATAATCAGCGCATAATTATAATCAGCCCATAATTATAATCAGCCCTTTTATCGTCCCCTCCTGAAGATAGGCCTCCTCAGGCACATTGTTCATGGGGGATATAATATAACCTTAAAATATTACTCTTAGCCAAACGGTTTGGCGAATTCACTCTTCCTCGGGACTGGTGTAGTTCCTCGGGGCTTGTGGTAGCAGCTTTGTTATCCCTTAGTCGCCTTTCAAAACATCCGTGGGAAGAGATGGGGTGTTGATATTGTAAAACCGGCCGATTCAGGACAAAAAGGAATTAATTTTATCCAAACTGCATTTACATTCCCCTTTAAAGTTTCCCCTGTACACGTGACGACGACGAAATCACCCCGCTGACGTTTCAATTTGTATAAAATAATGGTGCCCATTGTAAGTCGTAAGGCGTCCAATGGGGTAATGCGCGCCGCATACGAAACGAGTTGTAACCGAATTTACGTATCGAATATATCGAATAGGTATATCGAATACGTTTTACGTGCGAATGTGTATGTTAAGTCGGTAATAGGCGATAAAAGGGGGTTAGGAGTCGTAAAAGGTAATCGTTGTTATGAGTTTTTTCGCTTTTGTTTAAGGAAAATACACTTAAGAAATAAAATCCGGGAATTCGATTTTATGCCAATGATATGACTTTTTTAGTCGTTACTGGTTTTTTTTATCTGGAATTCACTAAGAAATTACACTTAATGATCCACACTGAAATTCCCTCATGCTTTTCTGTGGACCCAGAAGCACAAAACTACATATACACAAAACTACATCTCGGCTCGGAATACGCGCGTAGAATAAAAGATATACTAGAATTGTACGAAAAATCATGAAAAAAAGATCTAGTGTAAAAACTAGTGGAATCGATTCTACTCTCGATACTGTACAACCTATTTTCAGCCTCTTCAATCAGCTCGTGACCACGGTTGGTGCAACCCAACCGAAACGTCGAGTAAAATACATAGGGTAAACATTCGCGTTCGACCATTTGGGTCTTTCAAGATGAGTCGAACTCCACCAAAGTGGCGCGAAGCAGGTAAACGCTTCTTTTTTCAGAAAAACTGGGCCCGTGGCTACTGTTGCTTTGAAGGATAGTCGTACCGTGAATGCTGATTGGCACATGACCATTTGCTTGCCGGAAGTTATTGATGAACTCCGTAAAAACAACCGTAAACCTCGTATAATCTTGCACCATGACAATGGCTGCTTTCACACGGCGAAACAGATAAACGACTTTTTGAAGGCGAAACACCTAGAACTCATGAGCCATCCTCTACACAGTCCTGACTTGGTACCTTGTGACTTGTTCTTGTTTCAAAAAATTCAGAACCAATTACGTCAACAATTTTTTCCGGCAGAAGAGGCTGTTGAAGAGTATAAGAAACTTGTTTCCGAGGTCACCACAGAGGAGTGGAACAAATGTTATGGAAATTGGTTTATTCGTATGAAAAAGTGTATTGAGGCTCACAGAGAATATTTTAAGAAACAATAATTTGATTTTTGACCATTTATTATAATTTTTTCTTATTCATTCCGGAAACTTTCAGTGTGGCCCTCGTATTAGCTATGATACCGGTCTAGACTTTATTTATGAAGCAATAATCCTAAGAGAAACCATAAACAAGGATTGAGTGAACCTGTACTCCGGAGGACAATAACGAAGTGAGCCGCCCGGGGAAATCAGCCGAGTTTATTAGCTACGAATACAAATTGCGGACAAACAAACGAATTATCGGCTGACATTAAGACTTGATGAAAGGAAAAATTCAATTAAGGTGGCATTACGACAAATAGCTCGGTTTTATATAGATATATATTTCATGTTGTAAAATCTTTGTATTCTAAGCCTTATTACTTATTTTTAACAGGGTAGATTGAGCGTAAGTGGTATGACGACAGCAGCGCAGCGTCTTGTCCATCCAAACGATTTCCCCTGTTTTCTCCCTGGGTTCCGGCAATAGGGCAATTATGTTACAGATGTCTATAATGAGTTTTGATTTTTTTGTTTAGTTGTTCTAGTTGCCGTTTATTGTTCTTCACCAGCATATTTTTGGAGCTTGGATCCTCCAAAAATAAAAAAATAAATGCTCAGTAAAAACAATGCACCGTGCTCAAATTTAACAACTCTTATTTAAAAACGCAAAACGTACCGACGTAGGGAAACTATTCTTTAAAGAATAATTTGCATTATGCAAATAAAAAAAAATTCTGTCCATTTGTGGAGGACGAAACAGAGGTATAAGAAACTTGCATTTTCTCGAATTATTATAGGTATTGTCAGCTCGAAGTGGAACTGTCCCTTTCTCTCAAAGAAGTTGCATCGCTCGCTGCCGAGGCACCAACAAATTGTAAAAATACTTACCTTCCGCTCGGCACTTCTGGTCATCCTCATCTCTTATGGTGCTCATTGTAAGGTTGAATTGTAATCTGCTGTACTGCTGTAATTAAATATAATAACATAAAAATAATTAAAGACACACTCAATGAATCACACTGGGATTACTTTGTCGTGGGTCCAGAAATACATACAAAGAAGAACCACACCACTCAAAACCGACAAACATTTTGCAACATTAGCTCAAATAGTTGTGGGGTTCTTCAATGAAAGATTAATAGCCAGTCTCCACCAGTAATTTATTTAAACCTAATCATTATATATAACATATTGAAGTAACGCAAAACCTGAAACATGTCAACTAATTTAAAATATATGAAACCCTTCTAAACAAAATTGAAATTATGTTAAGAAATAAATTAAAAGTTACAAACATGTAAGGTTTTGTTGTCCTGTTTAAAACGTTCGTAGCGCTCATTACTCAGACCGGGCGCCTAGGCAGCGCGCGCGACGCGACTCCGGCGTCACGCGTAGTATTCTCTCTTTCTTTCTATAAATAAAAACTAATAGAATCGATTATTACGTTATTTCAGTGACACATTGTATATGGCTTATCTTCCCTCTTTTGTGTTTATCTTACGTGATTTCAAAAGAAATTCCATCACCAATTTTGATTAAAATTATTTGAATTTTGTATTGAAGAGTAATTGAAGATTATTTGGCATTTTGGATAGCACATCTGATTGCCATCTTTGAGGTTATCAGTACTGAGTGTCGAAATACGTTAACAAGTTTTTGATTAAAATTGTTTGCATTTTATATTGAATTTAAGATTTTATATTTATTTGTCATTTTCAACAGCATATGCTTTCATGTGATTGCCAATTCGGGGATGATCATTCAAAAATGACAAGGAATAGTAAAATCATAGTAAAAAAATGTGTTCATGGGTGAAAGAATCAAAACTAGTCTTGCGCTAACGTAACACCGGCCTGTTCGATAATTTTATTCGGTGGTAGTTTTTCAAAAAAATGTAAAAGTTAATCTAACTTCGTCAGACAGCCAGCCTATCGTTATTAACACCATATTTTCTATTAAGTAGTATAATATATTTGTAAAACATATCAATGAAAAAATAGCATCGTTTTTATAAGCATAAATATCAATAAAAATTAGCTCACTGCTTAAATTAATTAAAATATAATTAGTTGCGTGTACGAAATCGATACGCACACAAGCACACCATGTCTCGCGCATTCCGATGAAGATAGCTTACTTATTTTTTTACTATGAAACTCTTCTATGTCACTTATTTAAGGGCGGCAACGGTTTTCTCTGATCCTTACGGATATTAAAGAGTAACTTAACATTAATAAAGTTCCCCATTTTGAAGCAAAATCATATTCAGAAAGATGTCATTTATATTAAAATTTATAAGTAAAACCTCATTAAAATCCCTACCTGCAAAATCAACTTCCCTTAATTTACCGTCTGAAATTATTAACATATTTTAAATAATTTAATTTATCTGAAGTATTATACATTTATTAAAATTTTAACATCAAACCTTTTTAACCGTTAAAATTGAAAATTTACCCTAAGTAACTTTTGATCGGGTTTGACACAACGAAAATGTTGGAACTCTTCCTCGACGGGAATATTAATATTTTTTGCTATATTATCGAAGGCATAAAACGAAATTAAAACGACTGAACTTTCATGTAAACTGTCCGAACGTATCCGGGTACTACAGTTAACTGTGACATATTTTATGGCAAACAGTCGATTTTTATCAAAAAGTTAAGTTCAAATTAATTTATTACCTTTATTGTGTCACTTCTTTTCTTCTTGACACTTGCCTATTCATCTTGCACTCAGGATATTAATCGTCCTGCCTGTTCTCTACTAAGGTGTGACAAGACGGCCCCTTCTACAACACACAATTTTAGTGCTATCGCCTTTTACATTTAGCTTTCTAGATGGCTGTCAATTTTAATATCCCCCCTCTCTCACAAGCGTCACATAAATTCTGGCAGTAATACTTCTGGTAAACAATCTAGCTACAATTAATCAACAAATACCTTGGGATTTATTAAATATCACAGAGCGCCTAGATGATTGCAGAGTATTGACCTCTGTAGAAACAAAATAGATTTATTTGCATGTTTTAATTAATTAGAAATACACTCGAATGTTATTTTTGGGTTACCACAACATAAGTTAATACATAGTTAGTACTGCTTTAATATTTCCCAACTTGCTCACCTGATACACCACCCTCGCACTACTACGCCGATCGAAATTACTGTGAATCAAAAAATTCAAATCTGCGCGCGAGTGTGAAGAGTCAAGTGAAAATGTCAAACATTCAATATGGCGAAAGCAACAAAAGTGTGAAGATGCGAAAACCAAAATACTGTCGGAAAGTCGATCAAGTGTGAGTAGACGTGCTTGTGAAAATTATAACACAGAGCAAACCCAATATGAACGGATCGGGTGAGTATACTTACGACATCCTTCTACCATCCATTATATTTTTATTAAAAGAATTGATTCCAGCATTCGCAGTGCAAAAGCTATTTATTCTAATTTTACTGTTCTAAATCTTGATCATTAACTGTAACCAGCCCCACTAGTAGACATGAGTCGTCTTATTTATATAATCTAGAGTACTTGAAGGTTGTATTGTATGGCCTTAAAATAGACGTGCTATGGTCATCGTGAAAATTTACATAATTTATTCAATATTTACTTGATATTTTTTTTGAAAAATTAAAAATGGCTATCTCTTTAGTTTTTATTATTATAAACCCCGAACCATAAAAGAGTGGAGCTTCAAAAAATAATTAAGACTCATTTTAGTGTTCCCCTCCACGGAAATCTTTAGTAAAAGGCGAAAGATTTGTGCGTTTTGAAGGGAAACCAGAGTAAGTTAATCTTCTACTTAGACGGAATCGCATGAAACACCAGCGAATCTTAATAGCGTGATATAAACTGCCGGTACAGTGACATCTGTTGTCGATGATTCAAATTATTTGTAGGAAACTTTTGTATCATGAATAGCGTTTACTTGAAATAATATTATGTATTTTATTTATTTATTTCATTTATGAACAAAAATTCACAGCAAAACAGAAATGTGAACTTATTATACATGTAATGTTAAGGTTATTGCCAAAAACTTCAGTTATACTATAATTTATAACAAAAAAATGTTATATCTTTGGTTTAAAATAAAAAATTGTTTACTGAATTATATATAAAAAAAATTCTGAGGTTTCGCCTGCTTAGAACGTGATTTTTCCACTGTTATTAAATTCGGTTACTTTATCAGAACTCACTATTTTTAAAACTAGTGGATCAAATTCTTTAAGATACAGGTTTTACCTCGTTTGGGGATGATTAAATGTTATAAATCTGGTGTTTTTTTGTAATCGTTTCTGTCGTTTATGTGCAATTATAATTATATAGATTAAATTGAAATTAAATGGTTTGTGTTTGAGTTCGTTTATTAACCCTTGTATTTCACTATTTAATAGTATTTTCTATGTATTAACGTTCTTAAGTTTCTTACAAGATCTGTCAATCTACTTATATCTTCTAGGCATAAATAAATAGCACTGGCCGAAAACAATATATGCTGGTTGAAAACTTGTCGTCTTAAAAAATCTAAAATTGGAAAAAATAAGGGACCATATTCTGACAAGACGTCAAGAAAAATTTAAGAGGCCACCCGGATGAGTTTTTTCTAGGCTAGCGATCAGTGAGGAAGGGTCGAAATACAATTCACAGGCCTGTCTCGGGGCCCAGTTGCGCTGGGACACTTAATCTCGGGCTCCAGTGCTTCAAAAAACTTATTCATCGCCACACGAGTGCAACTCCGTCGCGTCGTTCTCCGCCGCTCTATGAGCGCTGGTGCTCCTGCTGGGCGCCACCTTTTGCGCCTAGCCGCCACCGCCCCGCTCTGACCACCGCTGCTTCCGGCTGGCGGTAGAGCCGCTCTTCGTCCGCGTCGCCCTGTGCACCCGCACCCCGCTGGGCCTAGCTTCTCCCGCCCACCTTCCATGAGTTTTGTGAATTGAATATTGTTCTATAGACATCCGCCACTTACACTTAATTTCGCACACTTTAATTATAGTTCTATCAATTCTGTGTTATGTTTTATTTTAACAAAATATACCGCTACTGGAAGGACTGACCTCTTTCCTTTCAGTAGTATTTTGTGTGAATAACACTACAGTTATCTCCCTGACATGACGTTTTGGAGACATTGGCGTGTTACGACGACTTTTTTTAAAATTTCGACTATTTCAAATCAATTGTTGATAGCTTTGTATATCGTTTTATAACTGTAGCTAAATTAAAGTGTGACTAAACAAATAAACTTATCATTCATTCATTCATTCAATTGACATGTATTGTATTATACCATCAATCAGCATAACGTTTCTCTACTCGTGAATTCTCCCAAAACCATATACTCCCAAATTCTATCATCCACATAGTATAAAAATTATACAAAATATCCTAACAATAATTATTTTAATGATGTACTCGTACACACATCATTACCATCCATTAATGGATAACACAGCTAATTTCATTACACTAAAAGATACTTCCAAAAGTGGGTCCCAAAGGTAATTGCTAAAGGTCCAAGGTTCAATGTCCACATTTTTGTAGTGAACAACAACACAACTCCGTACGTGATCCGTCCCACGTGTCCGGTAACTTTTAATCAAGGGCTACGGAACCCCAATTTGTATCATAACTAGAGTTCGTTCACGGCTTCGCCTGCGTGGATATTCCTACGTATAGTGAGTAGTACAGAGTAACAAAGTCTGAGACTCGTTTTGGGGAAATTACAAGTTCAGAAAAAAGTCGTTAATTTAATGATCGAAACTCATTAAAGGGTGTTATTAAATTTTATGTTATTGGATAAATAACATAAATATACAGCTGTCTAATTAGCTGTTAGACACAACTGTATATTTATGTTATTTATCCAATAACATAAATATACGGCTGTATCTAATGATACAGCTGTATATTTATGTTATTGGATAAATAACATAAATATATAGCTGTATCTAATTAACTGTTAAACACAGCTGTATATTTATGTTATTGGATAAATAACATAAATATACAGCTATATCTAATTAGCTGTTAGACATACATACGCTGCGACTTTGATATCCTTTGGTCGCCTTTGACGTCACCCACGGGAAGAGATGGGCTGGTGTTATTCTATAGCTGTCCGACACCACACTTTTTATAACAACACGCTTACTACTTTTTTTAAGATCAGTCACCAGCCGTTGTAATATCCACAGCGGGACATGGGTCTTGTCGTGAACATTGTTCTGTCTATGAGGGATGTATAGCTTTCCAACGCCAAGCTGACCAAGCGGGTTGACGAGTCCACTCTTTCAGAAGTGGTGTACTTCCTCGGGTACCAACAGGTTTTTAAGGTTTAACACGTGAATTATCCCCTGGGCAACGAGAGAACTAGGAAGGTGACCTTAAATATGTCTTACATAGTACAATCTATACTAATATAATAAAGATGTAAAATTGTGTTTGTAGGTATGTTGGGGGTAATCTCTGGAACTACTGAATCGATTTCAAAATTCTTTCACAAATAGGAAGCTACATTATCCGTGTCTAATATAGGCTATATTTTATTTTGAAATTTTGAAAAATAAAACTTATAAACCGAAGCGAAGCGAGGGCGGGTCGCTAATAGTACATAAGAGAAAACAGTACAACATTCAAACATGTTCTTTGAAAATAATGGGATAGAAACCGAAGAATCCGGGTATTACGTATGCATTTGTTCACATGAAGCTTACATTGATACCCTTTGACGTCTAATATTTATCATGAACCCAACTCAGGTATTTTCCGATATTTTAATCTGGGTTTATTACTGCCTATGTCATCCCTATCAATAAGTAACTTGATAATAATGCGGTACTCTCTTTATAATATGTAAAAAATAATTGCAATCAGCCTTTTTACCGTCCACTGCTGGACACGGGTCTCCCCACATTGTCTCGTGCATGGAGGATGTATGGCCTTAAAACGGCACGCTGGTCAAGTGGGTTGGCCAGTCCACTCTTTTAAATATCCCTTAGTCGCCTTGTAAAGCCGGCCAACACCACATGGTAAGGTATTAATTGTAATCATTCTAAGATTTAAATCTGAACAATATTTTTAAAAGGCGGCAGACGAACATCAGTCCAGAATGACAGATGCATGCCCAATGCGCTACCTACTTTTGCAGAGAAAGGAACGGATTAGGGGAAAAGGTGGGGAAAATGGGAAGGGATAGGATAGGATGGAATGAGAATGAGCTCTAACATATCTCACTCACTAGCAAAACATGTATTTCCCCAATATGCGTAGATTGGAGAAATACGATAAAGTAGGATATGTAGTTCATTTCAAGGCAGCCTTCTATTTATAAGAGAGGAGTAACGTGGAGAGTAGAGTGCGCCCAGCGGCTGTGGGAATGCAGCGTGCTAACTCCCCGTGTCTGGTCAGAATCAGAAAAATCAGAATATATTTAATGTAAACTGCATAGTACTGCAACAAACATAAGCTGCCAGTGAGCAGTATACCAGTGGCAGTGGCCACTTCAGCATGCTGATTTTACAATCTATATCGGCGACTTTAGTTTTTTAGAGAATATTTACGTTTCAGATCGGATTAAAATTAATTTCTCGCTTACCCCTATGTCTCTCCACTGCTGGATATAGCCCTCTCCCAAAGCTCGCTACCACACGCGATCCTCAGTTCCTCTCATCCAACCACCACCGACGAACTTCTTTAAGTCGTCGGTGTACCTGGCGGGATTGCATCCCGGATTAATTTCTCGATTACCGCAATCAAGCGCCCTTTTCATAATTTACCCAGAGAATAGCAATAATACTCGCAGTCAGGCCTAGAGGTCTCGAGCCTCATCAGAAAGGAATACACATTATGCCAATTTCCTTACCAATATCCTATTCCAATCCAATTTATCCAAAGTGTAAACAAACATGGCACCCAGAGGTAACGCCTAAACGCCTTACAGATACGACCTTAAATTATATAGTGATGTGATAATTGTTTACGTATCCACAATTTCGTTCATCGTGAGAGCAAGTTTGCGCTATATTGCGCTTTGCACTAGTTTGCGCTTTGCACTAAGGCACCAACTACACGTACGAGTCTCTCGTGGCGATATCCTCGACTGTATTTCAATATAGCTATATGAGCTATCGCCGAGCGACCAACACCATAACAAGATATCGCCATCCTAAATATTGATCAATACCATAACAAGATATCGCCATCCTAAATATTGATCAATACCATAACAAGATATCGCCATCCTAAATATTGATCAATACCATAACAAGATATCGCCATCCTAAATATTGATCAAGGTAATTTCATTGATTTTATTTTATTTTTGAGCGGGCTTTATTACATTCTTTCTGCTAACATTTTGTAAAGTGTAACATATAAAGTGTAGTTGTAACATTTAGCCCGGAAAACATACAGCATCATTATTTTCAAAACACAGTTATGTATGTCACCCCTCATTACGAGGATATCTCACGATGTACAGTATACTCCAATGTTAGATGAAACAAAATGTGAAGCTGGAAGCAAAATATCAAACGTGATGTTTCTGGATAAAACCGAGCACATACCAAATGCTGCTTAAAACTAGACTGATGAATATACAGTGTTCTCATTCTTAACAAATTAAAATTCAGATAAGTTGGAAGATGAGCCAGTTTAGTAGTTTAGAAGTTTTAAATCAGTTTAGTAATTTAAAATCAGTTTAGTAGTTTATAAGTTTTAAATCAGTTTAATATTTTCAAAATTATGACTAAATTATGTAAACTTCAAACAATCCCAGAATATTTCGAAGCCATACACATAAACTATATTTCATTGAATAGGATTCGTAAAGGTCTACAATTATTGCCTAATCACTTTTTTTTACAACCTACAAAAAGTAGCGAAATGTCCCTTTCGACTGGTGCCATGGATCCATTTTTTCTAAAAAGGACTTTGAAAGGCTATCAGTCTAACGCTTAGGCCACTGTAACTTTCTGCATGTGGATGCAGAATATGTATAACCTACTCGTAGGTAATTACATACATTTTAACTGTCCCGTGGATTATTGCTGCTCCGTGAGTGTCGATCCAAGGACGTGTAATGAATTGTTATTCAGTTGCCAGTCCTCGCTTCAGCAATTTATTTATAAGTGAACGTAATAAGAATAAAAAAACAACTAATAAGGTGTTTTTTATACGTCAATAGTTATACTGAAGAATTTGAGTAGCATGCGCAAACAAGTGATCTATGAGATATTCACAAACATAAGCAGTACTGATAGAGAAGGCTTTACTGGAGTGAGTATGCAAGTAGTTACGGATCAAAATATCATTTTTTTAATTTCAATTTAAGTCTCCATTGGCGGCCAGTTTTTTGTAATTTAGTAGCAAGAAGTTTGATAAAGGATAATAATCGAAAGAGTTTTGTTAAAGACGAAGATCTATCTAACTTGTCAGATATAAAGAACCAAATAATGATGGGCACTTTTGTATGAAACCTGGCCTGACCACCGATACAATTGTAATGTATGTCAACTTATTGTCTTTAACCTACAGTTATCACAAATAAATGTTTTCTTTCATATATTAATAGGGTATCTATAAAAATAGTGCTTGATAAAAAGCAACTTAATGGTAAAAACTGAACCCTAATAAATCAGAGCCTATAACGGCTGGATTACGCCCGCTCTCATGTACACCTTTGGTATACTCTGATGGTCACAGACCAAATTAGACACCCTGGATAGAAAAGTCCGCTCAACCATAACTCTCCACAGGATGCACCACCTTAAGTTTCGGTCTAGGGCCCTGAACCTCGGCCAACTGTGGTTATATTGTCTCTCCTTTTACATATTTGTGATACTTTTAAGGCAGATATCTCATTTTCCCGATACTTTAGGGACTTGTTATCTTAATAAAAATTGAAGCTTATGTTACAAGCTTTCATTTGGTATTCATTTGGTCTCTGTTGGATATATTATTATACCTAACAAAGTTAGACCCAAAATCTCCATTTCTCAGAATTACTAATTGGAATATTTTATAGATACCATACGCAGAAAGGGCTCGCGAAAGTTACAAACGATCACGATTTACTAGAAATCAGTTGCTGGTCATTGATATGGATTAATTTAAATTTGAACCCAACTGACGTTGATAGATAATTGGATTTGTACCCGAAAACTCAAAACCGACATTCGTGATACGAATAAAGACGTTGAATTTAGGTAATTTCAACAATTGGAATGATTTAATCAATGATTAAGTAATTAGGTTTCATTCAGGAATTTTCGCTAATTGTTTCAGTAGATTACAAGTACCTAGCTGAAAGACCAGTGGAATTTTCTAGAATTATTTTCCCTACAGATGAATACATAACGCAATCAAATGAATTTAGTGTCAAATGAAATGTAATGTCTGTATGAGAATGTTGGCATATCTGTAATTTAAATTCATATAAAAATGATGCTTTGAATGTACTAACAATGTCCTGTATATATATAATAGTGTTTCAGGGAATTGACACTATAAAATAAACAATATTGAGTTTCTCTGTAACAAAAGTACGGTTTATTGTTTCTTTCACATATAATTATTTACCGTAATGGTGGGTTTAGCACAGTATTCTATAGTAAAAATCCTACCTGTACCAAAAGAAACGACATTAAAGTCTATTCTTCAAATGTCAATCCCTTTCGTTTCAGACAACAGACAAATTCACAATATTAAACTATCCAAATCAACAACGCCATCGTCATCTCCCCATACATTACAGACCATCACCCTACCCCTAAACCATAGATTACCCTACATCAGGGGTCGGCAACCTGCGGCTCGCGAGCCACATGCGGCTCTTTGGATGTGAAGCTGCAGCTCTTTAGTCTTTACTTGAATAACCATGCAAAGTCATCGCTCCCATTGAATTTGTTTGCTCAATTGTTTGTTATTGAAGTACAAGTTAGTGTTGTAAGTAAATGTTTAGGTAATTGTTTTAATTTTTTACTTAAATAATAAGTGATTATCTAATAATACCATATATATATTATCTAATTTGTTGTGAAAAAACACTACTTATATATGAATAAATAGATAAAAACTTTATTTATGCAAGTACTATTTATTGTTGGCGAGAAAAAATTTTGTGGCTCTTTAAAAACTTTGAAATTTTGTAAATTGTAATTTTTGGCTCTTCCGACTCAAAAGGTTGCCGACCCCTGCCCTACATCGATATACAAGATCGATAACCTTGTATATCGATGACGCCCGGAATGAGCGGCAAATTAAAATCGAAGTAATAGATTTTCTTTACATATATTTAATAGATAAGCCTTATTTAAATAAATAAATTTCAGCGGTGAGTGGTATCTCTCTATTACACGTCACAAATATTGAATGCTGTAAAAATAACACTTGTAATAAACATTGAAAGTGTAATGAGATGGGGTAAACTAATCTACCCGTTATACTTTTTACTCCCTATTTACCCAACCCCTTTATTAATTCTATTCCTGCTTCAAAGGTAGACAGTGCATCAGGCGGCGTGCCAACTTTCGACATTCTCGACAGAAGCTGGCATGTGTCGAGGATGTCCATGGGCGACAATATTCACTTTTTTTATAGATAAAAGACGGTAAACGAGCATAGAGCCCCGAGCATGACAAACGTTGGCACGCATTCGGATTCGCTGCCTTCCTTTGCAGATTAACGAATGGATTGAGAGAAAGGGTTGGTAAAATGGGGAGGGATTGGAATGGGCTCCGGCATATTTCACTCACTACCGAATCACGTACGTATATTGGGGAAATACGATAAAGTGGAAAATGCAGTACATTTCAGATCTTCAGTGAGAGAGGAGTAACGAGGCCAGTCGAGTGCGCCCGGCGGCTCTGGGAATGCAACGTGCACTCTCCCTGAAGTTTACTTTGAATATGTACAAATTTTAAGCGTACATATTCAACCCCCAAAATTTCGACCCTCGGGTATAATACACAGATATCCAGTTTACTACCTCTACCACGACTTTGCTCTTCTGCGGCATACTTCCTTTGAAAAATAATAAAACCTCTATTAACATCGGATAGTTTTTTTTTTTTATTATTTTATTTTTAAGGAACTTAAACATAACATTCTTACATTAATGTAGGTACCAATATAACAGCCCTAGTGAGGGCTCACGAATCTGTACAAACTAAATGCTGCTCGTGAATTGTTTTATGTTTTTGTGTTATGAATTCAGAGACACAGAGTAACGAAAGATTAAAATAACGAAATTGAAAGATTAAAAATAGATTAGCTAATAAACTCCAACCGATATTTCGGTCTCAATCTCTATTTGTTGATCTAATTTTCCTTTTGTACTCTCAGCACAAATTTCATCTGCGACAAAATCATTAAAATTTCGCTGACACGATTCTGCCATTCCAATTGAAAATTCACAATTAATTCAAATGCATTCGCATCTTAATTTTCACAAAAATAAATCAATTGGTTATCTCAATTCACCAATGCGGTGTGGGATTCTGAGAAATTGCATTCCCTTGCGTCGGTATTATCAATTCTGATCGACAAAGCTTTGGTATGTGTGAATACAGTATAGTGTACGTGCTGGTAGATCAATAAATAATATCGATAAAATAATCTGACATATAGCCCGGGCGTGTAATGTCCGCCGGTTTTAGAATAGCACCATACCATTGGGTATAGTGGGTGTCGTAAAAGGAGACTACTAAACAATGAAGCCGCTACCAGAAGCTCTGCCAGTAGGTCTTCTCACATCCCTAAACGAGGGTGAAGGAATCTGTTCGGGACTGAGTCCCCTTCAGTGACGTCACCTCTCTCCACCAACATGGGCAGGTCACACGGACTTTTCTTCGTGCCGCCCTCGCAGTAGGCAGCCAGCGTAGGCGGTAACTGTGAAGCCCATCGTGGTAAAGCACTTCACGGCGCCGTTAAGTTGTACATAAGGTCCTTAAGCGGGGCCATACTAGCCCTCGTGCGGGATTAATTTCACCAGCCTCCCCCATGGTAATGGGCAGGGGTTCAGCGCCCACTGGATAGCCGCGAAGACTTCTTGTAATATTTCGACGGCTAGTTGATTAGAGGCCAGTCGAGCTTCTCCGTTTTCCATAGCATCGTCGTGCTTCGCCTTCTTTCCCCTGCGCGGAGGAATATAACGCATCAGGGGCGTCGACCGCTACAATGAAGGGTATCTTAGCCCTCTCTTGTGACTAAGGCGGGGGCTTTTGAGCCTGCTGGTCTCTTGGCTGTTCTGGACCCGGGGCTGGAAGGGCGCTGGTTTGGGCAGTTTTCTTAGCACCCATTCCCTTGCCGCATCTCTTAGACCTTTTCTTCCTCGGAGCGGTGTCTCCCCGGGACCGGGTCATTTGCGGGGCCCATCAAGGACTGGCCGGAATGAACTGCTACTACAGTACTTGGTCAGCGTGGCATTTCCTTATGCATGAGACAATGTGCACAAGGACGCCCACGCCCAGCAGTGGAGGTTAAAGGGGCTTACGGTTATACGTCATAATAAAAAAAAAGTATTTGTATATCGCAGCTGCGTACTTGTTACCTATTCCCTAATATCCACTTACTTTTCTTAAAAAGTTTTTCAAGTGCCTCGTAATATCTCTTTTCATGAGCACTGAAGTAACTCATGGGAATACTTTTCAGTTAAGGTTATAAAGGTTGGAATGCTATAAAATATTATATCTGTTTGTCTCCACGGCTAGGGAAATATAACATCCTTTTAATACACTGACATAATATAATGTTTTACTTTATTTTCGTAAAAAATTTTGCTTCCAGAGAGGCAAAATTAATTGTTACGTCATTTCGTCAGGTATATTAATATATTCTGATATGTATTTATATTCTAAGAACATGTTGAATGATATTGGCTGATGTCAGGAGGGACTATGTAATGCAGAAAATTTTAATCTTAATATTGATAATATGACTGTCACTCTTAAACCGTCTCCCCCTAAAGATTGTCCTATATTATGTTGATAGTTGTAGCGAAATAAACTATTCTGGACTAAATGCGGGTAGTTGAAAAATACTGCCCGAATCTTTCTACGTGGACTACTTGCCTCTACCACGTGACCACGTCTACTGGTGACCACGAAACGTCGAACAAAATAAAATAGATATACAATAAACATAAGCGTTTGAAAACAATAAACATAATCGTTAGGTTATTTGTTTCAAACATCAAACAAATAATTGTTACACAAATAGTTGTTACACAATGCAACAACTGAATATTACAACAACATAACAACATAGTATTACAACTGAGTTTTCCTTGTTGTATTTAATACCGATATTTACGTATTGTTGTAAATGGAACATAGTTTCTTAGTTACAAGAAAAATAACGAGTCTGTCAAATCTTGATTCTTTTGTGGTTTACGTAGCTTGAATTTATTAAATACTTTCAATAAACGATTCAGTTCTTGTCCATCATACGTATATATATGTAAGCTAGGTTTAATTAACAAATATTTGTGCGATCTTTTTTACGCAAACATTTCCCTCTCAATATCTTGTTATTTTACCAATTCGGAGGTTAATTAATATTTTTTTATCAAAGTTTTCCTTTAATTTTATCAGTTTCTCTTAATTCGATGCTATTGTCCAAATAACACAATTAATTTTAAATTTAGGCTCATTCGGCGTAACCACAAGATAGTTAATTTCAAATACGAAACACAAGTTTGACTCCTGTCTTCCAATATGGAAACCACAGTTATCTTATACCTCTCACTGTATTCTCTACCTTAACTGTAGAGCATTAAGGTCAAATTTAGAGTGTTTTTGAGGTCTCCAAATTGAGATCTCTGCGGTGGTAATAAAGTGACATATTGGAAAGGTACGCGATGTTACATGTTTACAGATTCTATCGTACACAGATGATTTTATGATGTTTACGGAAGTTACATTATGAGTTGTGGTTTCGCAAATAATATACCTTGATACGAGCTCAAGGAGTTTAATAAACATTTTGTTATTTTGCAAACATGAGCAACAAAC
This sequence comes from Sesia bembeciformis, assembly GCA_943735995.1. NCBI lineage: Eukaryota > Metazoa > Arthropoda > Insecta > Lepidoptera > Sesiidae > Sesia > Sesia bembeciformis. The sequence continues at coordinate 2,378,998 of OX031041.1, forward strand.
ACTCGTTATGGAATAAAACCACATTCATATAATGAGTTCCTTTTTGAGATGAGTCGGAAGCAGGATAAGAGTACAAATGTTCTTGAAAGCATTTCCATATATATATATATATATATAGATTTATTTATTTTGTTAAAGCTTAGGTATCTACTGAATGCGATTTTATTGCATAACTAGCGACCCGCCCTCACTTTGCTTCGGTTTATTAAATTTAAAACAATCGGAATAAGATATTTTCCTGCGGTAAAATGGAGCCTATATTTTAAGTTAGACCTCTAGCAATACATCGGTGAAAAATACTGCATTCAATTCCCTGCAGTATATTTGCGTGATGCGTGTACAAACAAACATACAGACAGACAGGCAGACAAAATTTCTAGAAACTGTTGTTTTGGCTTCTGTTGCTCTAATAAAGACCCCCCCCCCCCTCATATTAGTTTTTTTCCAATATCTATAATGTACAGACATCGGCCTGTTACAATTTTATTATATGTATAGATGTATTGTCTGCGCTTGGAGACACTGCGAGTTTTACTCTTAGACGAAATAAAACCCGAAAGGTTGTTTGTATTGGTTTACTCCGATTTCTTCTTATTATTTATTGGTTACAAGTTAGTCAAATTTCGGGAGCAAAGAAAATGCTTTTTAAAAACTAAAAATATATTAAACTAATTTAAATGAGATTGAAGACGTGGCAGAGCTTGATGCCAGTATTCAACTATTCTATTTAATTAAATCTAAATACAAAGTAACCTCTTATCGCTACATCCTAAATGCTAACTAAGCGCTAAGTTCCTAGAACTATGGGTTCGGCCGACCACCCGGTTCTGCTGACCCAGCTATCAACAGTAAGGGCTTGGGTGACGTAACTAGTTACAAAGGCCATTGCTTATTATGGTATTGCTGGTGACCGACTGAATTTTTATATATAAAAAACACGATAGGTTTCACATTCGATGATAATAAAATTGTACAAGTACAAGAAAAAAATTGAGAAAGATATGATCTTACACCCTAAAATTTTATTATTTTATTTTATGGACGAAGGCGGCAGACGAGCATACAGTCCACCTGATGGTAAGTGGATACTGTCGCCCATAGACATCCCCCATACATGCCAACATTAGTCCAAAATGACAAACGTTGGCACGCCCCCGGATGCGCTGCCTACCTTTGGAGAGATAGGAATGAATTTGTCCAGCGTGTGAAGCGAATTTAGCCGATGGTTCACGAACCCGTCCGAGCACCGTGTGATTTGAAGAAAGGGTTGGGAAAATGGCGAAGGATAGGATGGGATTGGGCTCTGACACATCTCACTCACTACCAAAACACGTACATTAGGGAAATAAGATAAAGTGGAAAATGCAGACCATTTCAAGGTAGTCTTCTGTGATACTTTCATTGTATTTGTTACTGAAGCCATCGCAGTCTTGTTCAATTTTACTGGGACATAAATAATATATTTGGCCCGCTTTATCTTAAACACAGAGGCGTGTAACTAGCCCAACCACTGTCTTCTTGCTTATGAATGCCGAGCGCAATGCTAACCATGCGATTAGTGATGTGGTGGTATTAGAAAATATATTATCGATACTAAAAATATGTATTTGATTTTTTGACAGAAAAAAGGTGGCAGACGACCAGACAGTTCAGCTAGTGGTAAGTGGATACTGTCGCCCATTGACATTCATAAAACATACCAACATTGATGAAGAATGGCAAATTACCTAGCGATTACCTTTTGAGATACTTTTACGCTTTGAATATCCGAAGTTCGTGTGTGATGGCGAGCCTTGGGAGAGACAGTATACCCAGAAATAGAGAGACCTATGCCTCCATAATACATCAGCAGTCTATGCTGATGATGCGTATGAAAGGATGGGGAATAGGTAATAAAATAATGAGTAAATCGATCTCAGACTACAGGGCAAATTAAACTTGTATCTAAAGGACATTGGTCACAATCCATCACACGGGCCAAATGAAGATTAACGGATATTACACACGCTTTATTTTTTGTTTTACAATTCTCAGATCTCACTCTCAGACACTCTCAGTGATTTCCTTACGATATTCTTCATCGTCGCCAAGTTGGAAATAATTAAAAAATACATACTTAAGGTTCGAATAACCATAATAAGTCCATAATAAGAAATAGTTGAAAATCGGAGTTTATACTATCGACTTCACGAATTATAGGGTGAGAAACAGAAGTAGCGAAATAAAAGTATGTCGACATAAAAGCCGACATCCTGGACAGATTATCGATAAAAAAGCTGTCGATACTTTGACAGCACTAGCTCCTAACGGTTGCGATTCGCTTGCAATTCATGTATAATTTACTAGCGGAGTGTGGGCCGGTGTCCGCAACGCGATCGGTGAGGTCGTTAGCTTTTGAATTCTTTACCTTTATAGAACTTTTGTGTTCTGTTATTTATTTCAGTCATTTATTAATGACAGATTAATCATATCAGCGATACGTTGTTATGGGATATGTGTAAGTATAGTTCTTAGCGATAACTATACAGATAAAATCCGAAACAACGTAATTACAGTATTGGCAAGTCAAGCGTTCGCATAAGTACAAATTCCATTGCGGTTTTCAGCTAATTAATTATCACCTTATTCAGTAAACGGTTATGCAGGCTTCAACCGCAAATATAATGTTGTAGAAGAAACCTATTCATTTAGTTAGAGAAACAAATATGAACTTTAAAATCACCGGATTAACTCGTTCACAAATGCAAAACAGTTTGTACCTAATCGTGCGAACGCTCGGTTGGCCAATACTTTTGATTGAAATAGAATAGAACAGAACTGAGCGGAATGAAATGGGATAGAACATAATAAATAGACAGAATTTTGGACTGCATTCACAATTTGGGCTTACAATTTTGTACTGTATGATGTATACGTGTATACATAAGAATCAGCTAGCTGAAGCGACACAGCATATGCCATATATGCCGCAGCACCTATAACCGATGGGAGAGACGAGTAATCGAATGGAGACCATGTACTGGGGAAGGTGGCGTGGAACGCCCTACGGCCAGGTGTATTAACTCCCCTGTCTCATCAGCCTGTCTCTCCACTGCTGCATATAAGCCTTCCAAGGGACGCCACCACGCGCGATCGTGTGCTTTTCTCAGCCAGCCACTACTGGCGACTTACTTCTTTATTTATTTATTTCTTATTACCTTATTAACTATAAATATAGACTACAGTAAGTAGTCTATATTAATTAGCAGTCTATAAGCAGCTAATTAGCTTATCGATATGCTTCTAATTCAATATCTTCATCAAAGAGCATTGGCGGTGAAGCCAACTGAACGTCTTTGTATGTCAAACCCCCTAGATGTGAAACTCAGATTTAGTAGGAAAATTAGGTTCTCGATTTCTGAATAAAGCGAACGGGAACTAATAAAATCTTCAATCAAATCTACTACCTTAACATGAGCATCAAACGTTACATATAATATACTAATTATAATTATACTTACATTAAAGAGTTGTTAAAAAAGTAAAAATCGGAACGTTTTATAAGAAACAAGTGTTGAAACAAAAAAGTAAGAATCGTCACGATTATGAACAACGTTTGTCAAATACTGCATATGGTTTTAATGGTATGCTTGAGAAAAGAGAAGATAATCTTTGGCTGAAGTTAAATTCCTCCGTAAGGTCCGTCCTCTAAGCCATAGACCAAGTAATAACGTGACCCACGTTTGAAGATGACAACTATATCATAAGTTTTTGCGCCTTGCTTTTATCTAATCCGGATCCAATATTCCAACGCATTCTGGGTGTTGATGGGGTTGTCCCGCTTCTGTAGCGTATCAGGTATCTTTGCAGAAACGTATGCCAATTTTATTGTGGCCCTGGTGCGCCAGGTACGGGCCAAATCCAAACATCATTTTGACTGTGACAGCGAACAGATTAGATTGTCCTTTTATACTTCACTGCTGTGGACTACAGGTCTCCAGCAGTCAAGTCAGGAAATCATAAAGTATTATTTTTAGATAAGTGGTATACTAACACTTAGATTAAGTTTTACTAACAGTGTAACTTAAAAAATAAATAAATTGATTGATTGAGACAAATTGCAAGGCGCACTTCGTAAATGCCAGCTCCAACACTATCCTGAAAATGATAGCGGAGAGGCATGACTTCCTGTTATTAGGCATTTCCATTAGGATGTTAGGCATTAGGATGTTGATTATGTAAAAAACTGCTTGATGGACATCTGAGCAGTAGTAATTGAAATAGCAATAGTAGTAATTGATTGAATTTTTTAGTTTAGTTTAGTTTCGTTTTTTTTTAGTAGCACTAACAAAGTTTTGCAACACTATTTTTGGTACTAACATTTTATTATCCGAATTGTCTAATAAAATTAATTAAAAACAGTCGCAGAAATTTTGAAGTTATTATAATAATTGAAGTGAAGATGAAGCTAATGGAGTGAAACTAAGATAACTTTATTACGATGCCCTACATTAGTCGCAGCTCACGTGAGAACATTTCATTTCAAAACTTCTCAATAACATTAATTACCCAAATCAGTAAAGTAGGAAATCGTCCAACCATCGGATTTAAGTCTCACTCTAACCTTAACAGAAATATCACTCCGCCGAGAGCGAACTTTCTCGAATGTTCAGGAAAGGGGCTTTTTATCATACAACTTATGAATGGTACCGCGAGGAACGTTTAAGGCTGATGTATGGGAACATTATAACACGGGCCGATGCCTAGCGATTTGATTTGTATGATTAAGAACATGGTATGTGACAAAATTTTGGTGAACCTCTTTTGTTACTGATAATTAAATCCTGATAAAATTTTGAGACAGAAAAATAACATATTTTTTATAGATTTATCTTAAAATATCAGATGTTAGAGCATCTTTCTATTTATCAATTAATTTAAATAGAAATTTAATAAACAGAACAGTCAGTTTCAAAATTTTTTTTATATGAAAAAATGCGACAGACGGGCATACAGTCCACTTGGTTGTAAATGGAAACTATCGCCCATGGACATCCTCGGTATATGACAACATCAGTCCAGAATGACAAACGTCGGCACATCCCAGATGCACTGCCTACATTTGAAGATAAAAGTGTGGATTTGGAGAAAGGGTTAGGGAAATGGAGAGGGATGGGATGGAATGGGAATGGACTTTGACTTTGCTTAAGATCCTTTTGCTCAGATAAAGTGACTCACACTTTTAAATTTGTGAAGTCGCCAGTTCGTGCCTATTCTCATACTTAATGAGTTATTGAGTTAACGAATGCCGGATACCCGGTTTTTAATCTATACAACTGTGCTGTTCCACCTTGTTGACTTTGCAGTTATAAATGAATAGCTTGTTTGAACTGAGAAATGAAATATTTGTAAAAAAGGTCTCAACCGGCTTTGGAGTTACAGTAAATTTATCCTGAAAGAATTCCTCCGCTTTGTATTGAATTCCGATGGTTATACTTTTATTAACTTCTTGTTGTTTTGCTCTTCATTATCCGATTAGGTAAAGATACTTTTGTAATTTCATGATAGATTCCACCTTTGTTTACCTGTATAATTTCAAAGATTAAGGATTATCAAAATTATAAATGTATTATAATTTTATAAAGAAATATTTATTACAAAACCGCGAAACTACAACATGAGGTTCCCAAATATCGACTAACCCAAGCTTAAATAAAGCTTTTAATGCACATTTTTTCCACCTTCATTTCCTTTAGTCACTAAGCAACATATTCTCGGTGGATATTTTTTTCTGAAAGGGGGCAGTAGGTCAAATAATATAGGAAATCTATGATTTAAAGAAACATTTGTTATAAATGTTTTTCCGATCAGGATACGACTGGGTACCCAAGGGTCACTGACGGTTGCTATCGATCGTATTACAGAGGTATATCAATATGCATTAAATCCAACAGAATACAAAATCGTTATCGTAAAATACACCAAATATACTGCATTTATCTGCGTAACCTGTATTTTTGCTACGAAGTTAGATTGTGGAAAACTTTCTTCATTCAAGTAGCTCACTGAGATTTTAACTTATCTCAAGTTTTAATGTGAATCCTAATGGCTATTACTGTACTTTTATTTAGATAAAATAGAGAAAACAGTTCACCCACGCAGGAAGGTTGTTATAAATATCGTTAACAGCCTTTTGTATATGTATTATTACCGATTATGTGATATATGTGACCGATTTATGTGAGAAACTGTTTTTTTTTTGTTGTTACGAAACATTTATTACGTTTGTCGAAATATTGAACTATATTACCTACACACTTTCGCCACCTCACGGGCAGTTGATTGGATACTACTTCTGTAAAAGTCTCGTGGACGGGTTCCATTGAATTCTTCAAAAGCCCTAATCACAGCTACTTCAGAATAAAATATTTTTCTTTGCAAAATATGTCCGAAATGGAAATCTGTCGGGACAAGGTCCGGTGAGTATGGTGGGTGAGGGAGAGTCTCCAGGTCCAACTCTTGAAGTGTTAAAACTGTCGTATGAGAAGTATGAAGGCGTGCATTGTCATGAAGAAGAAGTGGAGATGAGCGATTAACCAAACTCGGTTGCTTTGTTGCCAGATTGTTCATCACCGTCTGCAGCTCCTCACAGTACACATCTACATCAATCGTTTGACCGGCTCGCAAGAAATGGACAATACCGGCACAGGACCACCAAACTGATACCAGTAGGTTTTTCTTAGTTATCGTGCGTTTTGGACATTGTTGGGCTGCAACTCTAGATCCAGCCACTGATACGAACGTTTGCGGTTATCGTACAGAATATATTTGTCATCACAAGTTACGATGTTTTTGTGATGATTCAATAACACAGTGCACACTTCGAAGCGTTATTGTCGCTGACGTTCGTTGAATTCATACGGTACCCACTTTTCGGCCTTATTTATTTTGCTGATTTGACGCACATGAACCAACATTGTTTTATCACTAACATCAAACCCGGCTGCTAACTCAGCTGTACTTTGAGATGGACCTGCTTTCACAATAGCCTTCAATTCATCGTTATTATCCTCGGTCGTAGGTCGTCCGTGGAGCTCATTTTTTAGATCGAAATTTCTAGAACGGAAGCGTTCAAACCATCGACGCACGGTGAGATCGTTTATGGTGTTTGGCAAATACACACTATTGATATTGTGAGCTGTCTGACTTGCGTTGGTGCCGCAACGAAACTTATATTAAAAATACCACTAATTTTCAATTTATCCATTTTATTTTCAAGACAATCACGAACATAATCTAGATACAGAGAAAAAAAATGAAACACTGATTGTGAAATAAGAACATCGTAGCTATTATTTGCCTTTTGTTTTATTTTGAAATTTGTCTTAGCAAAGTAGATATCGAAACTCAAAGTTTCCGATATTAAAGTCAGTCATTTCATAGGAAAACACTTATTACGACTGTGTCATTAGCGAGGTCTTTCACAATATTTCCGAACGTAAAGATCAGACGTAGGTAGTTGATAAAACTGCTTGCAGCTCCCATATTGAATTACCAGCCTCTTCAGTCAACTCGTGAAGTCGAGTAGAAACAAAAGGGATAGAAAAGTCTTTAATTATACGCATTTAGACACGATTCAAAATGGCAATACAAAATGTATGCAAAATGAGGAAGTGCAAAAAATTATATCGTAGTGGGTGTATCTTACTATACGTATAATTAGATACGCAATCTAGTCATTTCATTAACAGGAACAATGCGGCAATTTCTAAGCAGTCTAAATAATGAATACGAAGACAGTGAATTTTCGAAACTACGCAGGCATTATAACCTTTTAAGGAAATTACATTTGTATACAGCAGAGTTACATACAAATACAGAAACTACATCTTTATGGTAGACATCTTCAGTGGAATCTATAAAACATGTGCATTTCGTTTCTTTAATAATTGAATTTAATATTTTATGAAAAAGGTATACGCCAAAAAGATAATAACATTTGCCTTAAGGAGGTTGGCTGACGTTTTTATTACTTTTCAATGATATCAAATACCATATAGGTATTTGATCGACTATCGACTCTATCGACGAATAAATATGCCGCTCTACTTTAAAATTAGCGCGCCCGCATACCCCTGGTGTTGCAGGTGTCGATGGGCGGCGGTAACACCATCACGTGGGACCGCTTGCTCGTCCTCCCACTCGTCTATAAAAAAAAAGCTAGTGACATTGTCGTTAAAGAAAATAGACAAATGTTTCTTCCCAAATTAGAGAGAAGAAGACAGAAAGCGAAAGCAAATGTATTATACCTATATATTCACAGAATTCTCTATTAGATTCTTCTGTTTAGCTTTCCTTTCAAAGTTCAAAACCATTATATTTTTTGATTTCTACTAAGAACTATAAAAATGTAGATTTACTATTCTCCGGTTTCATATCAGCGGCTTCGTATTTACAAAATTGCATGCGCGGATCCTAGAAGAGGATGAATCCGGATAAAACTGGTTCCAAGGAGGCAACAAAACTGATTTAACTTTTGCCGTAATAGTTTCAGCGGCAGGCCCAGGTCGCCAGGCTGAGTATTGCCACTGCCGATAATTTGACGAGAATATTTCTAGACAATGGCCTCGACATATTCTCGGTATACTAAATCGTGATTCCATAATTAACCATATCGATGCATCCACTAATAGTCTGTTTAATCTGCTGACGAATGCCTGACGGCTACTGTGGGATTTATTATGTGACTAGACCGAGAGAAATACTGCCTATAAAAAGAGCCGTACCTATATGGTATGATAAACATGCATCAGTATTTTAATGATATATATTAAACAAAATCAGCCTAAAAAATCCATCTGTGATCCATCCACACAGACCTTTCCTCGCAGTTATAAGTTAATATCGCGTCAAAATTCACAGGTAGGCCCAGTACGAACTGGTTAGTTAAAACTGTTCGTACAAAATAATGTCGTACTTTTGATGTCTCATGGACAACAGTAAAGATTTATTTAGCAGTAGAATAGATGAATAACGTATGGCAAGAGTACTCATTTGCAAAAAACTCTTTTGGTTACCAATTTAAGCTCAACAGAATATACACCCTACAGTGCATTGCGTTTAACAGTCGATTCTGGTTCGAAACGTGTGTCAAAATTACGAATTTAACCGATTTTTTAATTTTAGAAAATAAATATGTGCACAACATAGAAATTTAAAAAAATATAAATAATACAAGGGCGATCCTACAAACATGAATAATAATATCGTTGTTTTATCGTTCCCTCTGAGTAAAGCCGGCAGTGGTGCATTCTCAGCGGGATACGCAAGCGGCAACAAAGATTGCTACAACTTCTTGAACTTAATCTGTTTAAGTGACGTTGATAAATCACACTTGGGTTTCATACATTTTGAGTTGTATAGTTAAGCGTGTTAGCTAATTGACGCTATGTGACCTTCTGGGGTTTTAATTGAATGAGATTTTAAATGTATTTATACAATTGATTATAAAATTGCAAACGTTAAAGTGACCAAAGGGAGGAAAGTGACGTTACTGTTGCTATGGACTTTTATTACAACTTAAAATTTCGTCGTTGCCAGATTTGCTTAGATGTAAATATGCTGTAACATGTGCCTTTAAAGATAATGTCGATAATGTCACGATATTGATATATAAAGATTACGAAAAAGAAAACTATTTTTAAAAAATATTTCCAAGTATCTAAAAATTGTACTTAGTATAGAAGAGGTGTAGTTTTCCATCATGACAATGCTCGACCACATACATATTTGATGACTAAACAAAAATTGATGGACCTTGACCTGGGAAGTTTTAATGCATCCTCCATACAGTCCAGACATAGCACCTTCGGATTATCATTCATTCCGCTCTTTGCAAAATTCTCTAAATGGAATAAAATTACATTCAAGAGAAGCCTGTATAAACCATTTAAATCAGTTTCTCGCTCAGAAACAGCAAAAATTTCATAGCCATGGAATAATGGCTCCACCAGAAAAATAGCGAAAGATAGTCAAATTAAATGGACAGTATTCCGTTCAATAAATATTTCTGTAATACAAAAAAGACCTCATTATTTTCACTATAAAAAGGCTGCGAACTTGTCCAACTATATAATATAAAAATCCAAAACATGTTTTCTCAATAAAAAATCCACAAAGGTATATTTGAACACACACATAATGGCTGGATGTCGTTGAAAAAGTTCCGGCTGTTTGGAAGCCGGTTCAACCGGGCGAGGCTTACCCGGGTAACCCGGATATGGCTAATGTCATCCTTCGTCATTACACGTGGATTATCGTGCGTGAAAGGTTTTATTAAAACGTTCGCCTTTGTTATATATTCATGTTAATTGCATTTTTTAAATAAGTAAATATTCTTTACTGTACACTACAGATAAAAACACAACACAATATAACAATACAAAATAGTATACAAAAGGTGGTCTTATCGCTAAAAGCAATCTCTTCCAGACAACCTTGCAATTTAATTTGCAACCGGCCCTTCAAGTATGTTGGATATGGGTCTTATGTCCATTGTCTCGTACATGAGGGATGTATGCACTTAAAAAGTCACGCGGCTCAAGCGAGTTGGCGAGTCCACTAGAGGTGTGTAGTTCCTCGGCGCTTGTGATCAGAGCTGGGGATAGCACGAAGAGACGGCTGGGGATAATCTTCAGAATCAGTCCCCGTAACCGATTCCAAAGCTAGCGCGATATGCGCATTAGAATTCAAATAAAATTGCCATCGGTTTCAATCCATGAGAATATAAGTGCACGTTCCTGAGGCGTCTGTGGTGTAGAAATTGGCGAGGGGGCCCCCGTATCCGAAGCCCATGGAGACGTGGAGGTCCTCACTAGGACTCGGTACACCCAAAAATTCTCAAATTGGGAACTCGATGACAAACGAAAGGGTTTACTTCTAATGTTTAATTAACAAAAAGAGCGACTTAAGTCATGGTGTCGGAGCAGCTACCATCAATAACGACTCTGATGCTCTGTCCAGTCAGGAAGCTGGCAATCCATTGGCATAATCCCTCGGGTATCCCGAAAGATGGTAGCTTGGAAAGCAGCGATTTGTGCCATATCCGGTCAATAGCTTTCGCATTGTCTGTCTCCAGTTACACCAACAGCTAGAATCTCGACTCTACTCTCAATGGCGTCAGCCCAACGGTGTGTTGAATACGCTAAAAGATCACCAGCCGAGCGACAAATGAAGCAATTTTTCAGTACTGTCAATGTAGAGTTAATGGACCATCCGCCAAAAAGTTCCAACCTTGCGTCCTGTGATTTTTATTTATTCCCTAAAATTAAGGATAAACTCAGAGGAATACGTTTTATGAATGCAGAAACGGCAGTAATGGTCTTCCAAACGGCAGTTTAAGAGGTGCCTAAAGAAGGGTGGACTGAATGCTTCACATAAAGGTTTCATCGCATGAAAAAGTGTTTCGATTGTCGCGTAGAATATTTCGAAAAGCAATAACACAACTTCCATCTTTATATCTGATTTCATTTTTGAGATTCCAAAAACATTCAGTGTCACTCACGTATATGTATGTGTATATATTTGTGTATGTATTTATGTGTATTTTAGGTGTATAATATTATCTATTGTGTGTGTATATTTTATTCAATTCAAATTTTATTTTATTTACGGTTGTTCACTTGCATCTATCGTACCATCGCTATATAGCCCCTAGGTTGGCCGGGAGTAAATGCCCTTTAGAGTTAAGTCACGGTCTTGTTAAAACAATAAAATGTAAATAAAAATAAATACATGTTATCTGGTATCCGTTGATCCTCGTGAAATAACAATCAACTCATTAAAGTAGGGTTTCTTAACCTGGGGTCCATGGACCCCAGAGGGGTCCGTGGCAGAAGTGATGGAGGTCCATGTTAGATATGAAAACAATAAATACTGCGCGTGATCCATCTAAAAATGTAGGTAGGTAGCTATGACTGGCTCGCTGGAGCGCTCGCTCGTCACCGCCACGCAATGGAGGAGCTACGTCTTACTAACAACCGTCACGCGCTAATCTTTACTATGTCTGTGGTAAAGTTTTTTTTTCAAAATGCCTTGTTTTCTTTCCCTACAATTAAGTTTGGAAGGGGTCCGTCACATTTTTGAAATTTTAAAAGTGGTCCGTGGCTACAAAAAGGTTAAGAAGCATTAAAATAACGCATGAATAATTCAAGAAATAAAAGGTACATAATTATAATTTTATTGTGAGCCCGAGGGGGCTGAAATAAATGTTGGAAGACGCGGAGTTCACTTTGTTTGATTTAATTAATGTATGTATTCCCAGCGCCATGTTCCGTACATAATATACGAGTATTATATTATTACGAGGTTATCTACAGAATACGTAGGTGTACATCAGGGATTATGGAAAGCCGGCAGAACTATGTTGTTTTCTCAAGTATTTCAGGTGTTATCAATGAGTTTCTTTGAATCGGTAATCCACAAATGCAGTTAATCTTTCCCACTCCTATCCTATTCCCAAATACATAAAGAAGTTTTAAGTACATTTCACTTTCCTTCAACTTTGAAATTTAAAGAAAAGTTTTGATAATACATGAACTGAAGAAGTACGCGTTTCTTCCGCATGAATTGTTCATAGCATCCAATAATTGACTAGCTGTTCTACCTCCAGGAAGGACTGAGTAGAGACCACACGCGCGATTCATTTGTATGTAATAAAGTATACTTTATTGCACAAGAATACAGTAAAAGTGACACAAAAGTTTAAATAAATAGATAGGTATACAAAAGGTAGGCCTTATCGCTTAAGCGATCTCTTCCATGCAACCTGTATGTAATAAATGCAATTATATACATACTGTATACCAATAAACCAAGAAATTACAAATAATAATAATACGTAATAAATACCATACATATATGCATAATAATAATATATTAATAACAATATATTAATTCTTTCATAACTTTGTTTCTGGTTTAGACCGCAACGAAAGTCATAAAAAATTATTGAACGTAAATGTTCTCTGGTTAATTCATTTTTCAGCATAAACTTAATTTTAAAAATTGCCGCCAGATATAAGAAAAACAAGTGACAACTTTGAAAATTTAATGGCGTGTGACAAGCAAAGAATTCTATTTTCAAAATTCGTTTTCTTTTTTTTTCTCTATCGTACTGTAACAGTAGCCAGTTATAAGAACTTTCAGTTTGACCTAGCGTATATACAATACACATATTATATACGAGTACATACACATATACCGATATTACATACAATACACACTAGCCTTTTTCCATCTTCTATATTTGTTACATTTATTTGCTCCTCTACCAGTTCATGTCCTGCATAGCCCAAAGATTGACTGTCATTTTTTTTTTATGGATGAAGGCGGCAGACGAGGATACAGTACACCTGATGGTAAGTGGACACTGTCGCCCATAAAAAATCGCGATACATGCCAACATCAGACCAAAATGACAAACGTTAGCACACCCCCATATGCGCTGCCTTCCTTTGGAGATATAGGAATGGATTTGGAGAAAGGGTTGGGAAAATGGGAAGGGATAGAATAGAATAGGATCGGAAATCTCACTCACTACCGTAACACGTACGTACATTAATGAAATAAGACAAAGTGGGAAACGCAGTACATTTCAAGGTGGTCTTCTGTGAGAGAGGGGTAACGTGGCCAGTCGAGCGCGCCCAGCGATTGTTGGATTGCAGCGTGCACTCTCCCCCTCAAAATATAATATTATAAGGATTTAGGTCCACATTTGGGAATAATTTACAAAAAAGAGTAATTAAATAAATACGTAATAATACTAGGTAAGTCAAATAAGATACAATAAATACAGTACAAATTAAACACAAGAATTAGGAGTTAGTAAACTGCAGGCTTTAGAATACCGCCACTCCATCTTTTCCCCTGGGTATCGTAAAAGGCGACTAAGGGATAACAATACCGCTGTAACAATCGTTGAGGATCTACACCGCCATCTAAAAGTGTGGACTCGCCAGCCCATTTGGCCAGCGTGGCGTTTCAAGGCCATACATCCCTCGTGCACACGACAATGTGCAAGACAATATTGAAACGGCTGGTTGTATTGCATACTGCAGACAATAAAAGTGTGAGCATTAAGAGAAGATGATACATTTTGGAAATCAAATTAAATCTAAACTGAAACGATGCACAATGTTATACAAAAAGCTGGATTTGTTTGTTTCCAGCTAAACCGATGGGACTATAAATCTTCACAGTGGCACATTCAGGAGTCAGCAGTAATGGGAAAACACGGACGGGGCAGGCTGGGGGTAAATGTGAAAGCGCAGCACAATAATATTTATTTTGCATTTCGATCATCGAATAATAAATAAATTATTTATTTAAACTTACTCGCACAAGTACGTAAGTACGTAACAAGTAAGTAAGGCTTTTACAATTTTCCTTAAATAACTACTTAACTCTTACTTACCCATGACTCTGGTAGTGCCTCGCAAATTCCCACAGAATATTTGCAATCTTTGATGTTGGCTCGGAATATCCCTACACTACACTCGTTCAAATTTAAAGTCTCCATCAGAGCCTTCCTTTCTGGCTCGTTCCGCGAACACTCCACCAACAAGTGTTGGGCATCCTCAATTGTACCACAACTTTGGCAATTAGGGGAATTATTTTTTCTCAGGAAACCAAACATGTTTAGTGGCATATGCCCAGACCGCAACCATAAAGCCAGCACTATTATTTTTATGTTTGCTTCATTTTTTTTTTTGATAATTTTTCATTTTTGACTTTTTTATGTCTACTAATTCAAATTATTAGACGAAGATTGTACCTTAACTTGAGACAAACGTAAATTTTTCGAAGATACCATAACAGTAAATGAAAAATACTAATTTACGTTTAACAGAACCACTCTTCGAGAATAATAAGCAGAATGTGAATTTTCCTTCATTTGTAGCTGCACTCAAACTCATACTCAAATTACTGACCAAGGATGCCAATTTTTTATAAAATGAAAACCGTGCGAGTTTCACTAAGTTCAAATTGTGGTCATCCGATAGATCATGAGCTGGCCTATCTTTCATGCTTGACCGCTATTTACTGGGCACTCTGTATTTACCGCAAGACAGGGGTAAACGAGTGCTTGAGTGTAGGCTACGTATCCTGAATCGCAGTGTGGGACCAACGACCAGATCAGGTGGTCCGACGAGTTGACGAAGTTCGCTGATGGCGGTTAAATGAGAAGAGCCGAAGATCGTATGTGATGGTGAGCCTTGGAAGAGTGCTATATCTAGCAGTGGAGAGACATAGGCCTATGGTATTAAGCAAGATAGCCGATAATTTCAACTGTGTGTATCTATTTCATCTTTGAACTTTCAACCGCTTCATGAAGTAAAAAATCAGGGCCTAACAAGTTTAGTTAATAAAATTGAGACTTCGAAACAAAAAATATTTTGGAACGAAAATTAAATCTCTTGTTAGACGATATCAAGTTATAGAATTTCTGACTTACAAATCAAATAATTTGGGCAATCAAAGAGATCTGAATGAAATTGTATTTTTTGTAAGTGTCCTTAATTTTATTATATCTGAGAGCAATATTTTCTTAAATTATAGATATTGATATTATTTTCTTACATACTGAAACAATAAAATCATCGGAGCATTGTACCTTACTTGTTCACGTTGCTTTTTTACAAGCTTTTATTTAACTTCATTAACCCCTAGCTACATTCGTAAAGTCTCGCACTACACAGATTTTCGTATATACATATTTTTTATAATACGTGCGTAATGAAGTTGAGTCTCTGTGTAATGGCAGTACCACCCTAATGCTCGCAATGTGCAATCTTTTGTTATTTATCATTTATGTATTTTACTTTATTTTGGAAACATACAGAGTCATATTATTAATGTAACAAAAAACATTTACGCGTAATACGACCTCATAGCATAGGTAGCATAGGTGTTGCCTCTTGCACTAACCCTTACTCACTCGATATACATGTAGGTACTTCAATATGTTTACATTAAACGTTTTCTCCCCTTTTCCACGTTATTCGCCATGTCAATATTTAGTCAATGTATTCCATTTTGTACTCTCGAGGTACAAATATTTAACAGTTGTATTTCGTAACTAAATTTGTCGACGTGAATTTTGTTTTAAGGGTAATTGGCTCCCTCTAGAACGTTAAACAATTTTAAATAATGAAAAGTCTTTCTGAGAATTTCAACTAAACGAGCCAATGTCCATGAACAATTGTGTCCACTTCCCACCAAGTGGACCGTCATCTTTTCTGCCACCTTCTTTCAAAATATAGGTTCTTTATAATTAACGAATTATTAGAACATTTTTGGAAAACAATTTATACTACGGTATATAGTTATGTTTTATTTGACTATGTACTCGCAAAGACTTACATTATGCATTCATTTGGAAATCATCTCCTACTCCACAATCTTCTCAGAAATTTAACGTTTGTAAACTCTAGTCTGACTTGGTGTCGGCTAAGATGATGTAAGTCAGGACCTGAGGACCGAATAGGACTCCTTGGAAGGACCCGAAATACGCAATCGTATGCTTTTATTTCATTATCACCAACATTAATAACAAAAAACACTTTTAAGTTTAATAAACTATCACTATTAAACCACAAAATGCATCATACACAATTTTTATAATAATCATACAAAAACCTAACTTCTCCCCTAGAGTTCCCTCAAAGAGTCCGCTTTCTCTACCTTCTTAAACTTTTTTCCTTGACAGTATAGTGAAAAGGCAACACACCTTGACATTCTCAAAATTGTCAACAAGTGGATAAAGCCCTTGGGTGACATTACGGAATGTTTTCTACAAAATAGAGAGAGCAACATACCGAGATAAACGAGATTGGATTCCAACGAAATCTTACAGGAAACAATAAGATACAGATAACTTTGAACCAGTCCTCTGATTATCCGATTATCCACGGGCATCCTCATGCACGTTGTCTTATGCATGAGGGATGTATGGCCTTAAAACACGACGCTGGCCAAGCCTCTCTGCTCTTTTAGAGGTGTAGTGGGTAGTTCCACAGAGCTTGTGGTAGGCCTAGCCACAGACAATTTGCAATCAATCTAAGCAAGCAGAAATCGTTCTATATAATGGACCAATTTCTGTGTATTTTTATAAAGTAATTTTTGAGAAGATTTTTATTCTCAAAAATTGTGTGTGACATAGACTGATGGTAATATAGGCCTCACCCAAGAAGTGCCATCGCATATGACCTTTTGTTATTCAACCACTATTGACAACCCTCTTTAGGTTTTCGCTACACCTATCAGGAGTATATTCAAGTGCAGAATAATTATACTCTGTACAGTACTATTAATTAAATAATGCCGGTTCGCCATCTCCATATTCCGAAAAAGCACGAAGTAATTATTAGTAAAAAAAATTACAAAAATGAAATCTTACTTTCTTAGTTTACATTCGGTTATAACCACTCTATGTTATATACAGTCTGTGTTCGGACACGATGCGAAATACGAAAATAGCCGACCGACACTATTTATTTAGTAGTTCTCTACGATGCTGATGGACAACTAATAGAAAAATTAAACTAATAATTCACGCCAAATATATTTAATTAATGTTTTACAAAACTAATAATTATAATCGCATTTTAATAATAACAAGTATTTGCATTAAAGTAATATAATAGCAACATTTTTTTTCATAAAGTACATGGAGAAAGTGGAGCCAAAACATTTGTTTTCTCTACAGAAAGGAAAACGTTAAATAAATGCAGTTTGAGATTCGTATTTTTATTCAATTTTGATAGTCACAGCCAATTTTTTTATGATTTACTTTAAAGACAACGAAAGTGGGTTGCCATGAGAAAAAAATTGTACAAAATACTGCTGAATTATTGCCACATAAAATACAAAATGCCCATGAAGTGTAGTTTTTGTATAATGTACCTATATAGTCTATTTTTTTTTGCAAAGTTATCTATACAAAGTAAATATGTCAGTATAACTTGAGGCAAATGCATCAAATGCAGAATAAACCACCAATTATTTCAAAGCCATCTATTTCTTATAGTGAAAATTTATTAAAATTTACTCTTTAATAATTATACTTTACCAGATTATATTCGAAGGTGTTGCCAATATCAGGTACATATTTGATTGTTTTCGGTTATATTATATTACATTTTAAACTGAAAGTGCATTTTTCTAAGAAATATGCCTTCAGAAATTTATGCCATTCATGAAATCACTTATTACATAATTTATCAAGGTAAAACCAATGATGGCAACACCGATTTGACATCTGTATCTCTAACAGTATTTTTATTTCGATTCGAAGTTCATGATATTGAATGTACCATTCGTCCTTCAAATTGCAAATATATTTTGAAGCACAAGTCTGTAGGAGTTAGGACGAAAATTAAAACTGGCTTTACGACTGGCTGTTGACATTCAACCGTATGACTCATATTAAAAGATATAAATATTAAAGATTAAAGGTTGATCTGTAACAAACTTCTATTTTACGTTATTTATGCCACTAACGTGTTTTTATCGACCTTCGTTACCATGTAGACGTCGTCGGGATTGGAATAAATTTGCTTTAGCTTCAGTACATTCTCTTCACGCTCCAATCGCTTTGCGTAGACATGGAAGACGAGAACAAAGTAGGCGCTCGCGGCTGAAAAATAAAAAAAATATGATGTTACTAGCTATTGCATGCGGCTTCGCTTGCTTGGATAGAATTTATATATCTATACATATTTTTTTAATATATTGATATATATTTTATGTAAGATTAAATAAAAGAAATGTGTACAGCCTCTTAAAATTAATTTTATCCCCAGGAATTGTACTTTTTAAAATTCATTACTTTTTTTCTCACAATCTACTCGACCCACGTTCATACGTACACTCGCACGGAGGTATCTAATACTAGTGGTGAGACTGGCGGCCGTTTAATTAATTATGATTAAACGGCCGCCAGAAAATTAACTCTTCTATGCGCTAGTACGAACGCCCACGCACACTCCATTAATTGATAGAAGATTTAATTAAAAAAAAAAACACTTCAAAAAATATATATCTTTCTTATTGGCGAAAACAACACGATCAGAAAATACTCGTAGGACAAACGTTGTTAGTTTTAGTGATTGACATTCATTGTATTGAAAGTGCAGATCTCTGCCTATCAGGTTTTCTTTGTTATTATTGCTACACCTGCAGGAAGAAATGGGGTGGTCTAATGGGGTTCTATAGTCGGCCAAACACCACACGGCCCACAGCTATTACTGTATATTAATAAGTAGGGACCAAACCCCACGATACATATAATTCTAGTGTGTGGTCTGGGACGCTATATGTAATGTGCATGGCATAGTAAATATACGCCATGTGTAATAAAACAAATAAATTAATAAATAAAGAAATCTACCTTTCGATTTATCTAACGACTTTGAATACGTTCGGTAGTGAATAAGATATGCCCATTCCCATTGCATACTAACCTATCCCTCCCCATTTTTCCAACCCCTCTCTCCAAATCCATTCCTATATCTCCAAAGGTAAGCAGCATATCCGGGGGCGTGCCATCATTTGTCATTCTGGACTGATGTCGGCATGTATCGACGTTGCCCACTTACCATCAGGTGGACTGTAAGCTCGGTAAGCTGTCTTTTATCAAAGAAAATATAATAAATCAAAAGGTGGCAGGTGTCATAGGAGTGTTTTTTTAAAGACCGACCGAAGTTTCGGTTTCAGCCAGTTTCGACCAAAAATGCTGGTTTCGGCTGCAGTTTAGGTTTCGGCCAAAAATTGGCCGAATCTTCCGCTCGGCCGAAACTAGCGTACGTGAGTGTCGGATGAAGTCGGGTCATGTTCAGAACGGGTTCACTCATTCACTCGCCCATACCGCTTAACCTCAGTCAGCTCGCCGGCCCGTGTTTAATTGTTAGTTGTGTCTGTTCTTGGGCATTAATAATTAATAAATTGAAGTCTTTTATTTAACTTAGTCGAAAAATCTGTTACAAAGCTAGGAAAAGCACTAGGTTTCAGAGTATAATGTAAATTTAACTAAATTTTAATTTAACTACATAGGTTTCGGTTTCGGTTTCAGTTTCGGCCGAAACTAGAAGAGTAGCCGAATATTCGGTTACGGTTTCGGTTTCGGCTGAAAAATGTGTTTCGGTCGGACACTAGTTTTTTCAAAAACTTACCAAATTCAAAGAAATGGATCGCGCCGCTCTCAACGTTGGCCTTATGTCGCATTATAAAGTAAGTGACGGCAATCATTCCCATGATTATACGGAAAATTGAGAATGCGATGTATACCTTCAATGGTTGGACTTTTTTCTGTAAAAATAAATCATAATGTTATTTGTGTTCATTCTCGGCTTATGAGCTGAAGATGAAAATATTCATTTTCAGCTTATGAGCACAGAGACTTGAGTTACAAATATAATGATACAGTGCAATGCAACCAGCCCGCTCAGTATCCACTGCTGAACATGGGCTTCCCCCATTATCTCGTGCATGGGTGATATATGGGTTTAAAACGCTATACTGGTCAAGCGGGTTGACGAGGCCACTCTTTTAGAGGTGCCGTAGTTCCTCAGCGCTTTTCGTAGCAGCTTAGTTATCCGTTAGTCGCCTTTTACGACAGCCACGGGAAGAGATGTCGTGGTGGTATTCTGTAGCCTTCCGGCACTACACGTGTCGCTTAATAGTGTCACAAAAATAAGCTTTGAGCGTTTGACGCTCGAGTGCTATGACAGTGTTAATGAATCTTTAAGTGTTGAGAGTTAAACGCTCGTGAGCGTAGTCGACGTTTTATGGTCTTAAGTCCCACATATTAAAAGCTCAAGTCTAAAGTGATTATAGTTAAATCTCTTAAGGTTTAACAACGCTGCCTTAGCGTTCGATCGCTCAGTGTTATTTTTTCAACACACCTACAAGGAAAATCAATAAATACCTTATGCACTCCGACAAGGCAAGCG
This sequence comes from Sesia bembeciformis, assembly GCA_943735995.1. NCBI lineage: Eukaryota > Metazoa > Arthropoda > Insecta > Lepidoptera > Sesiidae > Sesia > Sesia bembeciformis. The sequence continues at coordinate 2,399,988 of OX031041.1, forward strand.
ATTCCGATTGCCACCCAGCATACGTAGACAAGGAGCAGGAATATCATAAGCACTCCGATAATGCTGAGGAAAGGCTGCTCCGCATTCGCCACATCTGGACGCGCGTGCTGAAGGGTCTCAAACTCCTCTTGACTACCGAAATGGCTAAAGCCGTGGCTCGCCATGCCAACGAAGATGGTTAAATATAAAACAACGATTGTATAGATGCAGCTTACTATCTGAAAATGAAAATCTTTATGTTTTATATTTTTTATTACTTTATTTCTTTAAATTTATTTATCTCTTGAAGCAAAGCCGATTTTTTTAAGCAACCAGATCTGTGTTCCGCTGCTGAGGAAGGGAGAGGTTCGAAAAGTATATAAATGGTATGGGAAGGCCTCATATTCGGCCAAGGCTTTTGATCTGTTTGGTCTATTTGAGCAAACGTTTATATTATATGAACATCAATAACGACATTAATTAGTGGTAAAATATTTTAACTTTTGCTTCAAATAAAGCTAATTTTAAAAATCCATTCATGTTTAGTTTTGGATATTGGATCAAAATAAAATCATACTTACGAGATTCAGATATCCAATTATGAAACAAGCAGCCCTCAGTGGAATGCAGAAGCAGCATTTTGTGAACAGGTCCTGGCTGTGCGACTCTGACATCCTGAAATTATAACTGCCATGAGTCGAATGAAACAAAATATTGCCAAAAGATATACAGCAGCCCACAAATTAATTATATTATTATATTACGCCAGTAATTGCAGACCTCGTCTCGTCTCGTTACAATACATGTCTCGTTACAATACATGTCTCGTTCGCGCATCGCAACACTGTTAATTTTAAGTTTTGTTTAAATGGTGTAGATTAATGATGTGATTAATTAAATATTTCGTTCATTGTCCAACTCACTAGTTGTATACCTACGTATGATTTTTAATAGTTAGACAGCTTATTTAGTGGGCACGCGCGTATGTCCGGTGACTCTTTGACTGTCCGGTGACTTTTGAAAGACCATTAGGGCCACAAAAATGTAGCCATTCGGAGCACAAAAAAGAGGGGGCACGCGCAGCCGCCCTATGGCATGACCTTTCGTCGCGAACTTTTTTTTCATCTACTTTTTATTTTCGAGGCTTCAGTCGGTTTGTCTGACTATGCCAGCTTCATAGGGACGCTCACTATCCTGTCTTTCCAATCCTGTCTTTTCTCAGTCAACCCTCAATCTGAGAGCATGTATAAAGAAAAGTAGTTTCACCACTTCCTCAGTCAAGGGCTGACTAAGGATTACATTAACTTCCCCGATATATCCGCATGACGTGATCGCGACCGAGGGCGCGTCAACTAATGGGCTTCCTAAGTCGCCGCTTACGTTGGTCACTAAATGGGCTTTCCTCAAGCGGAATCCTTTCCTTCACCGGGGGTGAAGAATTCTGAGGCGGTGCCACGGTCCAAAACGGTCACTCCGGGGATCTGCCCGTGTTGGCGGATAGAGGTGCAACTACAGAATGTGATCAAATCTCTGTACAGTTTCCTCCGCCCACCGTAAAGGGGAGCGCGAGATATTCCCGAAACAGGCGGTGCTTAGAAACACAATACAACTGTACTATAATGTCATTGCGCAATAATCACGTGTTGCACCCGAACGTCAATTGTTTTTTTACACGCAATAAAATTGACGGCCTCGTCAATGTTTTCGAGAGAACACCATGTCTGACAAAAATTTAGCTGCCACAATTACTTTACTACTTGCGATGGTGGAGAGATTTGTACAAAAGGGCTTCAAGAGGTTTCAAAAGGCTCAAGAAAACCTTCTCAAAGACCTGGCTTTAAGAGCTGAGGAAGGTGACTTCGATAGTTATTTGAGAATGGATATTACAAAAAATCCATGTTCCGCAATATCTGTCCTACACAGCGCAATGAAAAAATAAATGAAAAAATTATTTTAATTTTAAAATTTGTGAAATTAAATTTAAACTAGTTCCACTTCGATACATTGTCTCTAGTATAGACAATTATGACAATTATTGTCGCAATGTTTTTGATTCTATAGACACTATACAATCAAAAACATTGCGCAATTCCTAAAATTACACAATATAATTGATACTTTTGCGGACTCTCTTACAATACACATAAAAGGTGTATCAAATAAACTTGAATTTTACATTTCTTAGCCTGGAATTCTGATTAATTATAGAGCAAAGGTCTAATCTCTCTTTATGCCAAACCGTCCTCTTTATTGCTTTGCATAACCTTGACTTACGACTAGATAATAATAATATCAATTTGCGCGTAATTGGTATGGTGAGTCTATAATTACTCTAAAAGTCCGGCGATACCATAGACAACTGTTTATTTATGAATCGGGTAATTTTTTTATATACCGGTTCTTATTGTATTTGAGCAGTGGCCACTTGGTCAGCATGATGTCATAGTCAAAAAATGAGTTGCTAGTATTGAACGTATAATCAAATATTTTTCATATTTTGCCGAGTCTGTCAGTAACTGTCATGTAATGCACTT